>OX439485.1:13254799-14543017 GCA_949320155.1 Melangyna quadrimaculata
ATGTTGAATCCGTTCTGCTTTACGGCTGCAGCACTTGGAAAGTCACTGAAACTGTCACTAGAAAGCTGCAAACCTTCGTTAATAGATGTCTACGAAACATCTTGAGGATTTTCTGGCCCAACCGTATCTCCAATGCCGAACTTCATGCGAGAACGGGTCAGGAGCCCATAGACTCCATTATACGAAGAAGAAAGTGGCAGTGGATTGGCCATACGCTTCGAAAAGGCGATCGGTGCATTGCATCTCAAGCAATGCAGTGGAACCCGCTCACACAGGAGGGAAGACAAGTGGGCCGGCCTAGAAGTACATGGCGAAGAACGGTCGAACAGGAATCGGCACGACTGGGGAAAAGTTGGAGAGAGCTGAAATACATTTCAAGAAATCGTACACGATGGCGCGTAGGTGTAGTGGAGGCCCTATGTCCCGTAAGGGAAACATCACGGACGTAATAGGTCCGAGGACCTAAGTAAGTAAGTAAGTTGTACCCAACCAAAAGTGTTAACACAAAAAAAAAACGCCCAATGTCACACTCTTTTTGACGGTTTTTATCGTTCTTTTTAAAAATCAAAACTGTCAAAACGGTTCCTTAACCCTAAATGCTGACGAAACTATAGTTACAAAAGTAAGTATGAAGGTATAAAACATTTAGGCTCGCTAAAAAGAAAATGACTCTTTTGTATTTAAAACAGCGTTTTCGAGATATCGCCATCTTAAAGTGTAAAAACCGTTCTTGGTCCAAAATATAATTTCGTCACAAACACAAATTATTTTTAAATCTGTTAAATATTACATCCAATTAATTAAACCGTATGAAACTATAGCAACTGTACGGAAACCCTGACATTTGGGAATTTGAATGCGGGAATGGAAACCACTTGAAACCGCATTTATGGCAAAACGTAAGAAGAGATATAATTCGGAGAAGCGGGACTTTGCTTAGTACACAGTTTTATTTGTTGGTTTCAATCTTTCAATCAGTTTTAAGTGTTCCCTCAACGTATAAATATCGTGTTCCCTCCGGATAAGCAGCATCAATAACAAAAATATTCAAATCAATTTTTGTTAACATTTTCTTAAATCTATTTTTAAAACCCGATTCTGCAAAATGTTTTGCTGTTTTACTGTGAACAGTTTTTTCAACATGAGCCTACCAACGGCTGGCATGGTCATTGGCTATGTTTGTACAGTGATCAATCTTTTCCAATCAGCACTTCTTATTAAGGCTAATGAAATAATAGAATTCGTAAACAGTCGCGCCGATTCCATGCCAGAAGTTATGTTAGGTACGTGAGATAAAAATAAACCATTCGATCTCAATTGATTTTAACTTGGTATTACCTAATTATTCTACCAAGGTCTTCCTACCATTGGGATGTCAATTCTTGTGACCTTATCGCTTTTGGATTTGATTGCATCTGTTATGCTGATCATTGGTGTCAATAAGGTTTGTCATAGAAAATTGTTTTAATTTTAAGTTTGAATGTTATTTTAAATGATCTTCATTTATTTTTTTAAGAATAAACATTTGTTTTTGATCCCTTGGTTGATCAATAACGGCATATTTTTAACTATTAAACTTATCTTTGGCATTGGACTAACAGCGGTAGCCTTAAGGGGAGGTGCTGATTCTCCAGGACCTTGGATTGCCCTTATAATTATTTCAATACTTGGTAATTTTGTGTGTACCTTTGTTCTTGTCTATATGATTTTCCTGTTTTTTTTTTTTACTCTCTCTTAAGTGTTCCTGTCCATGGTATGGAATGCAATCTACTCACTTTTTCAGAAAATTCGAAAGGAAAATGAACAGGAAATACTCGGCACCGAAAGACTTGTTGGAAATCCTAGATCCAGCAGTTACGAGCTTTTTAAAAACCCAGCATAATATTATTTTTTGTTGGATTAATGAATTTCAAAGAATTTCATTATTATGTATTTTATAAGATATACATACAAACTTTCCTTATCATAACATTTTTTAAAGTTTTTTTATAAAAACTTCTTTTTTTTAATAAAAAAGGTTTCTTTATCAAACAAAGGAATTGTTTAGACATTAAAAAAATTGTTGTTGGTGTGCTTATTTACCCCGTTTACATGAGGTATTCGAGCGGGCTTCAAGCTTGCTTGGCCCCTTTGTATACCTGCGTTGACTTGAAATGAGCTTAAACCGACTCGATTCCACTTCAGGAGCGGAGTCGAGTCGAAATTGTTGATAAAAAACCTTAGTCGAAGAGTCGTTCTTGAGGATGTGTTCACCACAGTGTTTTTGCACATGTGCGAGTAAAATTATTTATTTGTTTTGATAGCTATATGAAGTATGTACTAAAATTGATTAAATTTGAACTGTTTTTGTGTGAAATAAATATGTTGTTGCCATTCAATTAAATGTTATCTCAACACCATATCAACTCAACTTCAAATGGGGCTCTCAACTTACATGACGAAACACCTGGGTCGAAAATCCGACCCTAATCCAACTCGAGCTGTCGATTCTGTTTGTAAACGGGGTAATTATTGTTCGATTTTAATCAAGGATGTGTCTCGAGACCACTGAATTCTATAATACACTGGATAGTGGATTCATATAAAAATCTTGAAGCAAATTGAAGGAAAATTATAATTTTATAATATATAATATAATTAGTTTATAACAGTTTAAACTGTATTGAAATGGTGGTTTTTGTTTACATTTTTTTATTAGCTGATGTTTTTCGCGAGTGAGTAAGTAAGTTATTTATAATAGATCATAAAAAAAAAGATTTTAATTGATTTTTTCATAGTTTTCTTCGATATAAAACACAAAACATTATAGAGATCATCAGTGATAGTGTCTGTGGTTTTTGAAATTCATAATTTTAGTTTAAATAAAGATATCGCAACGCCAAGATCGCTTGCCACTCGAGTCTTGAAACAGAATTAATGAATCTTGAAATCGTCCTTTGAAATCAAATCACCCTTGTCAATATCTTCAGAGAGACCATCCCAACCATAGGATCCGTTTTTTTTTTTGCCAAACGCTTAACAACTTCAACAAGCTTTGGAAAATCTTCAGCCTCCAATTTAGAGCACAATCCATCTTTTAAGAACAAGACTGGCTAAGATAGTTTCAGTTTGTAAACACACGCATACAATATTTCGAGATACTTTTAATTTAATTACCAATTTTAATTTTATAACATTTTATAAGACGCGTACTACGGAAAACGAGCGCTCGGTATATATTTTATCTGTTAAATACGCAGAAACAATTCTTAAACTGAATTTCTTCAACATGTATTTAAGTTTGAGAGAAATATTACAATTTTTAATGAACACTTATTAAAATTAATGGAAAACAATAGCAAATTAAACAATTTTATTTATATTTTGTTTTCGTTTACGTTTGTACTACAAACAAACCAAACCAGTGCTGTCAAACAAACAGCTGATATCAATGCACGATTTTTTGTGATGATAAAAAACTATCTCTTTCTTTCCTTCGGTAAAAAAAGAGACAAAAGTGTGCAAGGATACAATTGTCAGATTCAATTTGCTTCAAAAATAACTGTTATACGTATAGGGAATCCACTATCCAGTGTATTATAGAGATCAGTGCTCGAGACATGGCAATTTGTAAAAGTTATTTATGTATAACAGTTTTCTGCAAATTAAACTGCGTATACTTATCTGCATCTGATTTCTACAAAAAAGAGGGATATACAATGCATATTATAGGAAGTGAAATAATCACATGGATATAATATCTAATGTTGTGTTTATGTACATTGCATGTAATCCTCGTCTGACTCTTGCAAAAATAGTGGGCATGCCCAATCAAAACTTTACATATTTTTGATAGAGGAAGAAAACAATAATACAGAAGATCTTCCAAACCAACGCGAAAGCTGCGTGGAACATTCCCCAACACCGATGGCAGTCTTAACCAAGATAATTACCTCTGTTCTATATTTCGTGTTCAATTTCGGTTTGTTGTTTTTGTTTTCCTTGTTTGTTGTTTATTTATAATGACTGCGGAATCAGTTTCCATAGAAATCAGTATAAATATTCAGAATCTAAAACCTAAACGAATTCAAAACGTCTGAATTTGCCTTAAAACTGATTCCACGAATATATTTTAAACAAAATAAACAAACAACAACCGAATTTAAACAAGGAAAACAAAAACAACAAAACGGAATTGAATACGAAATTCAGAACAGGGGTGAATCTTCATATTATGAAGACGAACATGTGTTGTGTTGTGTTGTGGAGTCGTGGGAAGTTACTCCATTCCATATAAGTATTTCATAAGCCACGCGCAGCAAGACGGCTCTGCTGTCTCGTGTATTGTGTTGTGGAATTGTGTGTTGTGTTGCTTTATGATGTACATAAATGCAATTTTTGGAATGACAGAACACACCAGTACATATAACAACACAAGATTGTGATGGTTCGGTTTAGATGTTCACAAATCTCATAATGAAATCAGAAAGCATTTACTTTTGTTTACCTTATTTGAATACAAATTGACATATTTTTTTTTCTTATACAATTTTATCATGGTGTTTTCAATTGGTAAACTTAATCAATTTATTTTTGATTTGGATCTGTTAAAACGCAGATTTTTCATTCCAATGTGCATATAAATCGTTTTTTTTTTTATTTAAAATCAATCTTGCTGATTTAAAATTTTTCGAAAGATTTTCCCTTTCATGTACTTAGGGTGAGTCGGTGTAATATGCCACACTTAACAGTAAAAACATCAAATCAATATGTAAATGACAAGTTTAGTACAAGCTTTTTTTAATTTCAATAAAGTTTTATTTTATTTAATAAATAAACCAAAAAAAAAAAACACATTTTTAATTCATATAATACATTTTAAATTAAGTTTTTGAAAAACCTTAAAAAGTGCCATTTTACCCACACGTGAGGGAAATATGCCACTTCTGGAAGGGTGAAATGCTAGTGCATATTTAAATGTCATCGATGGGACATATCGGGCAGTTTCCATTTTGCAAGCAGTCATCGTGCATCCATCTCTTGCATTTAGAACATTTTCGAAGCATAATCGGTTCTGCAAGAAATTTAAATCAAAGGGGATAATATGCCCCTTTAGCGGGTAAAATGCCAGTTGGTGTTAAACAAATGTGGCATTTTACCCCAAAATGTCAAAAAATATCCTTCTGCTAAAATTAACGCAACATCAACTTAGAAGTGTAAAATATTGAAAAGTGGCATTTTACCCACACTGGCATATTCCACCGACTTACCATACACCAATACAATTTAAGGTTGACAGTTTGTGTTTTATTATTTGAATTTATTTCGATTAAATGGAAATTGTGTTCTTATCCATTTCTGATATGAAATGGAAGCAGTTAAAAATTTATTGGTAAATTCATGAACCTCATATTTCTCTTCTGAAAGTGCACCAAGTGGTGACGAGTTTTTTGAATTATGAAACAGACATAAAATTACACGAATACAATGACAAAATAAATCAATTTGAAATGGCGTCCCATTCACCACGAAATAAATCAATTTTTAGATTGAAATCTGACTTAACCAATCGAAAACACAATTAGTTCGTAAGCGGAAATGTTTATCGCCGCGAACTAAGTGAAATTGTTATTTTAAAGGCTCTCCCAAACCGACCCGAAACATTCGCTGAAGCAGTTTTTTGTTGTTGCTTAGCACGGCTGTTTTGCTCCGCTTTCCCGTTGGTTTGGGAGAACCTTTATATTAATGTTAAAACCGCACTCAACGTCAGCGGAACTACACTTCACGACGCGGTAAAACACTATTTTTATGAAATTGTATGAGCTACTGCACTTCAGCGGAACTACCGCTTAGGCGCCAGTTATAGCTTTCATTGAAATCCATCATTGAAACACAAATCAGTGAAATGGTGGAATATTTTCTGACAAGTCGGTTATAGCTATCATGAAATTTTCTTTCATTGAAAATTCCATTCCCCATACAAAAAACAATTTTGAGGTAAAAGTCGATCATTGAACGAAAAACTGACAGACGAGAGAAAGGAACGCATTTCATTGGAACGAATATGTTCCACTTTTGAGAACAAAATATCAGCTGTTCATTGAAAACGATTTTCATCATTGAAAAACAAAAAATGATTTTGTATGAAAGTTGTAAAGAAAACTAAACAGTTTTTTGACTAAAAAAACAAAACTGACAACCATCATTTTGGTACCAAGCGCAATCAGTTTTATTTCTTTAAGTGCATCAAAATTGAAAGACAAAATTTTCAATGATGGTTTTCAATGAAAGCTATAACTGGCCCCTTAGTGCGATATGGCTTATACCTACAATTTTATACAAATACGCGTCGTGAAGTGTAGTTCCACTGAAGTTGAGTGCGGTCAAACCTTTAATTCAAATTCCTCGCAAATCATTTCAATTATCAATTATGGTATTAAGCGTAGAATAAAATTATCCCACTGCCGACATATTCCAAGTCGATTATACTTCTCAATCTCAAACGATTACAGCAACAACAACAAATCGTCACTGAAAAAACCGGCCAATGTAAATCGATACTAAACGAACGAATAATATTCTGGCATCACTTAAACAGCCACCACAAAATATTCATCATTACTGTACCACCCACAAAAAAAATGTTTTATTCAACGTCAAATAAGTAGTTGGCCAACCTGATCTAATTGCAATTTTCTTGTGTTTTCATTTTTTTACAATTCAATTGTAATTTTATTACAAAAAATTCTGTCTCCTTAACCGTATGGCAGTATTGTGCTTAATTCGAAAAATCACCCATACTAAACAGAAATGTGTTTATTCGAAATTAAATAATAATAATTACCAATGGAAGCTCGCAGCTAATAAACGAATAAATTTGAGTTCGCGGAGCCAGAGTGTTTTTGTATCTGTGTTGAACAATTGTAGCAGTCGCCCCCTCAGTAAAGTCCCCCGCTAAACTTGACTTCTGACTATCGATATTGAATCGAGTGGCGACGACGACGACGGCCAGTGCAAAGCAAGACCAGCAACAGAACTTGAAAATACTTATGTCCCCAAAGGTGCTCCTTTCGACGAAGAAGAAGACACCCCGCAGAGTTCACTTGCAAACATGAAAACATTAAATATTGATTTTAAAAATGTAAGTGAAGTTATTGTGTACAAAAGAAAAATATGTGAAAAAAGAGCCTGAGGACGAAGGTGAAGTTTTATGTTTTGTTTGACTTCAAGAACCTTGATTTTATTTTATTTGTACACCTTCTGTTGTCGTATATTATGCTGTATTAATTGATTTATCCTTGTTTCTTTGTTAATACGCGACTCGCTCAAGTTTGAGGTCAATCATTTATTATGAACTTGGGATTTATTGCTTGCTGTTAACATTTTGTTGGTCCATTTTAAAAATTCTTGTCTCGCACATCTTTTCTTGTTGGAAATGCTGTTTCTCTTCTTTTTTTTATTTTACGACTTTATCGTCGCCAATTAGACTCATTGTCACTTTTGTCAGTCGTGAGAAGCGTACGCGACGGGTATATAAAAGCACCGAATTCAATAATTGTGTGCAGGCGAAGTGAGGTGAGTGACCCTATTTATTTTATTTTGTTTAACGCTGACTTTTGTTGAACTCCTAAGATTATTAACAATTACTTACATTTTAAATACGGACTGTTTTGTATTTTAAATGCATTGTTCAAAGTGAGATTATAATTTTACCCCAGAAGCCCCCACAACACATGATTGACAATGATCGCTAAGGCTTTACGCACACGAAGCATCTTGTCATAGACAAACTACTCATAATGTCATAATTTACATACAATTGCACAAAATTTTACATTTCATCCAAAAGTTTCATCCGACACCATAAAGTTTTAATAAATACATGAAGTTGTAGGACGGGCGATATGCAGCTTTTGCGCTGCGACGAATAAGTGAAGGTAACGCCTCGTGTGCGGTTGCCTATTAAAACTAACGTGCACTGCACACAAGATGAATATAAGCGTAGTACGTGTCTATGACGAGACGCTTCGTGTGCAGAAGGGCTAACTCGCATTCGATACGTAATTGCTAAAGCTGAGTACGCTGCTGATGCGAAACGCAAAGTCCATGTCATCAAAAAAGGGTACTTTTGCAACTTTTCACATGATTCACTCAAAATGTACGTTTCTTCTTCCAATTCAAATAGTTTTCAGTGAAGAAAACCAAATCTATATTTAACTCATTTTGTAGTTTTATTGTACAAAAGCTAGGTACATATATATGTGTAATATAATCACTGATTTTTTTTTAAATACATGTCAGGTATGGGGTTTTCCATAGCTCACCCTAAAAGCGTTGGAAATACATGTTCTGAACTCATCTGATCTTGATTTGGAAATCGCAAAAAGCATTCACACAATGATAACTGATACAAAAGAATGTGGGGTCTTGATGAAAACCATACGTGCAATTTAGGCTGCAAATTCTGTTCGCATCATCATAATAGGTTTATTAACTTTGAAGGTTTTTTTTTTTCACTTCAGATTCTTTTATTCTATAGCATTGGTTTTAGGTTTTAGTGAGCTTACAGCAATCAGTTTAAGAATCATCATAAGTTCATGAGTTATTGGTTCATAAAATTTTACAATATAACACGTGCAGACAAATAATATAAAAAAAACTAAGAGAACTTTCAAGTTTAAATAAGCCATCATACTGGAACCTTTGATCATTAATAAGTTTTAACCTGTATAAAGTCTATTATCATTAATAAGTTTTAACCTGTATAAGGGGTATGGTGCAACAGGGCTGATTCCTGAAAGCGCGGCGGATCGCTTTCAATGGTGGATTTGTACTTTCTTATTCTCAAAGCACTCTAGATTTCCATTTTTTTTGTTTGAAAGCGATACGCCGCGCTTTTCAGAATTGGCCTGTTGCGAAGAGTAGCCTTTTACTTTCGTTAAAGAGTGTACAGGAGAATGTGTAAATATCGCTGATTAAAAAGAACAACGTCATACATAACTCAAAAAACCTCAAACTTCAGAAATTGCAATTTAAAGTTTGCATGGCTGTATTTCATAATCATCTTCATTTGTATCTACTTTTTGATTTTTCTTGGTAGAGCTATTAATAAAAGTTATATCGCAAAATATGACACTTTTAAAATATTCACCCCTATTGAGATTTGCGATTGCTGATTGATAGTTGATAAATATTGATATTCTGGATTTTTAACTATTCAACTATTCATTGATATTTGTCAATTTTTTTATAATTCACATCGGTCTGGGTATAACCAATGACCAAAACTTTTTTCGTTTGGGTGGTTTAATATCGAATTTCAATATCTATCAACTTTCAATCAGCAATCGCAAGTCGCAATAGGGGTGATTTAATGGACTCACTTCAAAGGTCCCTGTGTAAATGAAAAAATACAGTAATTCCACCAAATAATATTTTAAAGAGACAGTGTATATAACGACAAATGATGCTCTATATCCTTTAATTTTTCAGTTCTAGAAATGAAGTTTTGCCAAAAAATAGTTTATAGAAAATAAGTTTTAACTGTTTTATTAGGTCAAAATTGATGTTTTTTGAGTTATGACGTTGTTCTTTTTAATGAGCGATATGTATGGGAGCTAATCTACCTACTCAACACGAATGTGTCATACATAGTTGATAAGGTAATGACGTGTAGGTACACAAATTAATTATATTTATAAGCGACAAGTTCAAGCAAAAGAATAACAATAATTGCGGAGATAGGTCGTCAAAAATTCATAAAAGAGCAAGAATGCAATTTCGCATTGGAAGCTGATGCACCTTTTCAACAGTAATGTGACATTATATTGTTAAAAAGTATGTAGGATGTACTTCATTTTTGTGTAAGCTGTTAAGATGTAGACTATGGGGTTCAAGAGGTATTTGGACCTACAAATGGGCAAATAGAATAACAGTGCAGTTATGTATTGTTAATTTAAAATGCATATTCGTGATCTAAGAAGTAAAACCTTTCAACCGATGTAGCGCATGATATGAAAAACCGACTTTTATCTTACGCTATTTGCGGCCAAACGTCCTAGAGCCATAAAAGTTGACACATTTTTTCACTTTAAACTCGATTTGCGGCTAAACTACTAAAGTTGCTATTAAATTATCATACTTATATGGCAAACTTGCCATATAAATACGTTTAAGAACAACATTGATGGTGATTTACATATTTATATGACAATATATTTAACACTATATAAGTCATATATATTTTGTCATATAAATATGTACACTCCGCTACACTTGAATAGAAACAAACTTTTTTTTACTATCAGAGCGTGTGGCGCTTTGGTAAATTCATACATTCACCTTTTGGTTTCAGTTCCTAAAACACGCGCAATGTGTTATTCGTGGGTCACAACATTTAAAGCGCCTTAAATGGAAGAAAAAACCACCGTTAAATTCAATACGAAGACAGAATATAATAGATTTTTGCTGGAAGAATATGACATGGAAGGAAGAGTGGACAAAATTGGTATTTTCTAAAGAAAAAAATTCAATTATGATGGCCCGGACGGATATATTTACTATTTTCATGTTATAATGGAGGAACCCAGGTTTCTGTAGCTCCATCATAGCCAAGAAGGCGTGTTATGGCGTGGGGTGGGATTTGCTGGTTTTGAACAATTGTTCTGGACCAATACCATGGACATTTTAACAAAAAAACGTACCAATCCTCAATGCAAGGATCATTAACAGTCGAATATCTGAGACAAATGTTACCTTACTTCAATGGCCAGCGTATTCTCCGGACCTAAATATTATTGAAAACGTATGAGGATGGATGGTTCGCAAAGTTTACGATTCTGACCCACAATATGAGGACAAAGAATCACTTATTGCTGCAATCAAACAAGCATGAAATGCAATTTCTTTAAATTATATAAAATAACTGCATGATTCAGTCTCCAAATGGCTTTTTCAAGTTATTTCAAATAAAGATGATAGCAAACATATTAAAATATAATTACGAATAGAAAACTACCAATTTTTACAGCACTTTTTCAATTTGTTTTCTTATTTAAGAGAATGTTTCTATTCAAGTGGCGCAAAAAAAAGTGTTTTAAATGAAGTAATTAGAAAAGTGGTAAAAAATAACCTAATGGTATTTTCCTGAATTATTCTGTATCTGCAGTTTTATTTGCAGAAGATCCATCTTATAGGACTTAAAACCAAAAGGTAAATTTATAAATTAACCAAAGCGCTACACGCTCAGATAGTAAACAAAAAGTTTGTTTCTATTCAAGTGGAGTGGAGTGTATATCAACGTTAGATGTCGCTTTTGGAACGTATTTATATGGCAAGTTTACCTTAAAAAGTGGCATATTCGTGATACAGAAATTGTAACCTTTCAATCGATACGAAAAACCGAAAAACGAAAGATAAAACAAGGGTTAATTTCTGCTAAAGAACAAAACTGAGAAATAAATATCTATGGTAAAACATCTGCTTGCTAAAAAACAGTTAAACATTTTATATGGCGACTAAAATTATCTGTCAGAACAATTGGAAAATTGTCTGTATTTCTTCCATTATACTGCCAACGAATGAATTTGCTCTTTCTATTTACAGTATACTGGCAGAAAAATGGCAATCTGCCATTCGTGTAAATGCAGCATAATATTGACAATGTTCATTCGTGTGTACGGCACCTAAAATTAATTCGTGTAAGTGCAGCATATGTAATATTGACTATGGGTATTCATGCAAATGCATAAATCCCATAGAAAGTTTATTTCGTTGTATGGTTAATAAGCTGTAAACCATTGGGTGCGGAAACTTGCTTGTTCGTCGTCGAGTGTAGCTTCGAAATGGTCTTTTATCCACTACAGAACGTTTTTTTCTATTACCTTAGCTCCTGCAGGCAGCATTTTAGTTTCTATCAAAACTGTTAGAGAGTCAGATATGTAAAAATGCACTGTACTGTATATTTATCGTTAGCTTAATACAAGCAAGTATAACAATCTTAAAACTAGGATAACAATTCAAATTTAAAAATCTTAACACTAAATTAAAATTGAAAAGCCAGGAAATAAGGACATGACAGGTTAGGGGTTAAGTTAGGAGAGCGCGTTGGAGGGAGGATTTGAAAATATTAGGATCGAAAATGGTTGAGGTGTTAACTTTCTGAAGCATTCTGGTCATCGGTTCATTCTGGCCGTACTCAGTTCGATGGAAGAGAATACATAATAGTGGTATTGTCCTTAAATGACATTGGTTTGCATTAAATTTAATTTTATCATGGAGGGCTGGACAATCGATGCCACCAGTCAAGAGCTGTTGTATAAAAATAATTTCTGCATTATCACGACGCCGGTATAAGGTTTGCAGATCTATAAGCTTCAGACGATTTTCGTAGGGAGGTAAGTGGAAAGAGTCCTCCCAACCAAGGCCACGTAACGCAAATTGTAAAAATCTGCGCTGAACCGCCTCAATACGTTGAATTTTGTATATGAACCTAATGGTATGGTGACCAGACCTGAGAGGCATATTCTAGCAGGGGTCTTACGAAGGTTATATAAAGGGACTTGGTGACGTAAGGATTTGAAAATTCTTTGAACCAGCGTTTAACGAACCCAAGTGTGGAATTAGCTCTATTGATAATATTGCTTATATGTTCGAGAAAGTTGAGTTGACAGTCACAAATAACACCTAGGTCACGTATGGTAGTGACAATAGAGATAGTTTGATTGTTAATATGGTATTGACCTTGTGGAAAGGGCGTGCGCTTGCGAGAGTAAATAATGGCTTGAGATTTGTTTACATTTAGCTCAAGAAAGTTTTGTTGACACCAGGTAAAGAAATTATTTAAGTCTACTTGAAGTGATTGAGCACTTGAAACGGAACAAAATTTATTTTAAGATGCGCATATCATCAGCATAAATCTCACGGTCAGATTTATCAAGAATATGTTCAACATCATTATTAGTAAAAAGGAAAATGAGAAGCCCTAGGTGACTTCCTTGCAGGACACCCGAATTTGAACATATATAGGGTTGGATATACATGACCTAAAAATTACTCTATTTTCTATAGAGATAGGACTGCATCCAGGAAACAAAGAGGGGAGGAAAACCGTTTTTTATAAGTTTAAAGACTATGATATGTTATGGCGGATTTTATCGAAAGCCTTACTAAAATCCGTCGCAACTGCATCAACTTCATGGCCGGTTTCCAGAGCACACATAGAACACACATAGTTTTGGAAACAAAATTTGTAAGATTTGTAGTCGTTGATTTACCTTTAAGAAAGCCATGTTGTTTTGGAGAGAATAGTTGTTCACAATGAAGAAGCATAGTGTCATGAATTATACTCTCAAAAAGTTAAGGTATACAAGAGAGTTTGGCAATAGGTCTATAATTAGCTATATTATTCTTACATCCTTTGTTGTGGACTTGTGGACAGGGATAATGAATGAGTCTTTCCATTGTAAAGGACACAACAAGAGATAGATAATTGAAAATGTCATGTGAGAGGTTGGGCAAGTTTAGAGACACATTTCTTAAGGACAATATGAGAAATCCCATCAGGTTCAGAGGAAAAGTCATCCTTAAGCAAACGGATTTTATTAACTACTGAAGATGAAGATAGTAGTAGCCCGTAGCGTATCATTGTAATGTTAGTTTTTACTAAAATGTCCATTTTTTTTTAACTCAAAATTAATACTTTCCATATGGCCAAGTATAAATTAGTCAGTCTTATTATAATTATTATACCTACCCTTCAGATGTGGTAAGTCATTTATTGGTTCGAATTTTTCTTTTATTTAATGAGTCAAAAATTAGTTTTTAAGTGCGCAAACAAAAATCATTGTTCGACTTAATTTCTAATGTTAATTTCCAATACCTACTTAATTTCCAATGTTTTAAAAGCAACAACCACAATGAGGAATACCTACAAAGTTTAAATTAGCTAGAAATATGTATGTATATGTATGTATTATCGAAAAACCAAATTTTACAATGGAATAAAAAATAAAATCCTAAAATACAATAATGTCCTAATACATGCAGTAGCAAAACATTTTTGATAATTAATTAAAAAAAAAAATACAAAATTCAACTTCGTCTTTAACAATGCCCTGGAACAGAAAATTTTCTAACCAAAAATTGTAATTTTAGCAGACGAATATTTTCGCAATTCAACAATAATTGAAATTACTGTCCCTCCCGTTACAAAAACAAAGGCAATTATACTTTAACCTTGAACAAAGTTCATGGAAATTGTGATTAACACATTGGAAAAGGAGAATGGGCATTTTTGGGTGCGAGCGGCCACGAATGAAATTAGGGTCCAATTATAGGTCTGCTACAAGGGAATAACTTTCAGTATGGGCATTTCGTTGCAGTGCGTTAAGGAAAAGAGATATAAAGACATTTGAAAATGCATTTTTCAAATGCATATTTTGGGGTGATGGCATTTTCAAAAACTATCTTATGCGTTATCCTTATTTCAAAATGTCGAGTGACACAATACGAACCAGGTCAAGATAGCCCGCGGTTATTTTACTAGGCCCATTATACAAGTTTAGCAGGCAACAATAAGAGATTACTTATTTCATCGCAGGTTTTTAAAAAGAGGAAACCAACCGATACTTTTAGTCAAATCGTTAAGCAAACCGTTGGCGGAGGTAGGACAAGCTTATTTAGGCTGTTTCGGGGAGAAAATGTACTTTTCCTATTGCATTTTGGTCTAAATATACCTAGTTCACTAGGGATTTCTAAGAATGGAGTATCAAATGACATATCTAAGATTGCCCTCTTTACACGAATGTAAGGCTAAAACATGCTTTTTTTGTTGATGGCGCAGGTCAAAACGGTTCTCAAAGGCTTCGGAACCTAAGAAAGTTCTGCAAGACTATTTGAATATAGCTTTAAGTCACATGATAGAACAACGAGTAAGACGGCTTACGCAGTATATCCAAGAGCAAGACATTTGGTTGCTGCGCATCCGAATGCAGCCTAGACATGTTAAGCTCTATTTTCAAGGAATTATTATTCGTCGTTTGGATTGGCCGACAAAAGGAATGTGAGAGCAGCTATTGCACACTATTACTGTCTGAGTGGAAGGCGCAAATTCGGATGATGCGCGCATATTATGTGCGTGGTTTGGTATTTAGGCTGCTCAAGAAACCAAACCGATGATATTTGATTACCAGCAGCGGAATTAAGTCCGATTATAGAGTATGAGTAGGCACTATACTTAAAAAAAACATGTTTTTAATATACCTAGATTATTAGGTATACAAAGTATGGTAATTGTACTAATATTTAATGATGTATGTGCTTTGTCTACTTTCATTTTCTATTTTTCCATTCACATTAGCCACAATATAAGCTAAAACTCTATTAAAGTGTTACACACAAAAATGCATTTTATACCAGTTTGAAGTTTACCACAACGAAAAAACATCTACACCGTACCTGTAGGACCAAACCACATCCGAAAATAATAAAACCATTCTTGGCCGCTCGCACCCAATTTCCATACAAATTTGCCCATTCTCCTTTCCTGAGAGCAAGTTACTTGATTTGTTTGTAATCTCTGTCTAAAAGGTTCTCTTTAATATAATAATAATATTATAATAATTTTAACTATATATGCCTGTAAGACCTCAGGTCTTTTAAATGCAATGCACGGCATTAGTTAGAAGGAATAGAAGGAAAGGAAAGATTTTTGTTGACACAGTGGATTGAGAATAAGATGTTAATTATCTCATGAAATTCCACGGGTGGCATACCCATCTTGAATATCTGACAAAAAAAATAACAAGCACCCTTAATATTATGTACAAAGAAAATATCTATCAATTTGTTTTAGCTACCGCTTAATAAAACAGTGTTACAAAAGTTCACTAATTCTTCTTTTAGCTAAACTTAGTACATATTTGTTTAACTTATTTTTATAATATTTTTTTCAGGTTCAATTGTTTCTTAACCATCATCCATCACAAGCTGTTTCTTAAAATTAGTGCCAACTTTACATAGTTACTTAATTTAAAGCACATTTGGTGCCACTGAATTTTCACATAGATAAATAAATTAGAATAAATCAATAATTTTGGGCCAAAAAAACAAGAAACACCTCAACGCATCCGTCTTTCACACAAAAAAAAAAAACAAGCTGATCTCTTTCCGAATGAGGAATAAAACTGCACTCTATATTTAAAAAAAAAAACTTCTTTCTGTGAGAATTAAAAAGACAGTGCATCCATTTTAAATTATCGTTATGTGGATAAAGCGCAAATTTTTTCAATTTATAAAAACACAATCTAAAATTTGTATTTGCTCCTTTTTCATGGAGTACAGCTTCGAATACTTTGGATTTCTGGTTTAAAAAAAAATACCAGGAACAAAACAAATTAGGAACAAATCAAACTTCGCCAACTCTACAATTACCCGGAAATAAAAATAAAAAACTAAACAGAAAGTAACTTTCTGCTTTTATTTCTTGACAAAAACTTACCATTGGCTGTATATATTATGGGTAATTGCCTACAATGTTTCCAATCATCTGATCATACGGGCTCGGCGATAGTTACACAGTCTTCGCATTGCCAAATGACGAATATTGACAGTTGTGGACGGGCCGCGGGAAGTGCAATCGATCGCAGTACATACAGTGATCTTCCAGGAGGTGAATATTATTAAATGAGTTGTATAATTTTGTATCGATAAAATATTTGATTATTGTTTTCATTTAGAAACAGATGAATTGTTGTCTCCTAGTCCTTTAATGGCCAACAACGGTGATACTAAGCGAAGTAGTTTTAAGAAATCGATAGTTTTATTAAACGGAAATGCCAACAACATAGGTGATATTATAACAACAGGTAAGTTTTACAAACTGTTAAATTTTATTTAGGGGCCAGTATTCAAGAATCCAACACACAACAATAATAAAAATGGAAATGACACTCATGGTGTCAAAAATTACTTTTCCTTAGAGAACCTCAAATAATAGATACAACACAATAATAAATTTGTTCTTTTAACATTACTCCCAGGTTTGCTTAAGCCTCAAATCAATACTTTCAGAACATAGACTCAAGTCTCGTTCAGGAAATGCTATTGATTGGTTCCATATTTATGTGTTTACCCAAAATCTGATTAACAATAAATTAATTAATTTGACTAAAAAAATAACGTTAATTGAATTTCAGTTCTTCCCCTTGCAGTAAAAGAATCGCATGAAGTCTCAGACAACACGCTTAATTTATTATTCGAAGAGTACAAAGACCCCTACGAAGATGCCATACTCTCAGATGGCATTGAACGTCTCTGTAAAGATCTATGCTATCAGCCAGATGAATTTCCTATTTTGGTTTTGGCCTGGTGTTTGGACGCATCGCAAATGTGTCGTTTTACAAAAATGGAATTCATCGAGGGATTACATAAAATGTCTGCCGACACAATCGATACAATTCGCTTAAGACTGGAACAAACAATTGAATTGATGAAAACCGATTCGGAGATGTTCAAACAACTCTACCGTTTTACATTTCGGTAAGTTGCTACCAATAATTATAATTACGAAAACGAACAAGATTTTGTTGTTTTTTGTTTAGATTTGGTCTAGAACCGGATCATCGTATTCTGTCTCTGGATATGGCAATAATATTATGGCGCTTAGCCTTCACGCTGCACAAGCCCGAGCTACTCGATCGCTGGTTGTATTTTCTGGAACAGCATCCCAACATCCGAGGCATCCCCAAAGATACATGGAATATGTTCCTCAATTTCTCCGAACAATGTGATATTAACAACTACGACGACACAGAGGCATGGCCCAGTCTGTTTGATGATTTCGTTGATTACGAAAAATCTCGACTGAGTGCGGCTTCCGACACAAGCAATAAACCCCAGAACGACGACAATGCCAATAATAATAATGACTTGAGCCATCGGCAGACATCCATTGATGTTTCATAGTACTTTAATACGAATGATTCTCATTGCCGCCATTTCTAAAATAAGTTGATTCCCATTTATTTTATTTGTTAACCATTTTAATTCTATAATCAAATTCGATACAAAGTGCATATTAAAGATTTGTCTTGTTTTCTCTATTCGTTCGGTGAAGGTCTTTTTTCGATCGTATTCAAGAGTGTTTTTTATTTTTTTTGTTTGTATTTTAATTTAACTTACAATTATTGCATATAGCTTAAACTTATTAACTACCAATGCGTTAACATTCCCAAGAGTTATTGCCCGTTGTTATTTTGTTCGCATGTAATAAATTTATCCAAAAGGTTTGAATAGAAAAATTGAATAAAAAACACAAAAATGCCTTAAAAGTATAAATAAAAATTAAATTTAGAACAGAAAAGCAAAAATCTTCACAGCATCTTGTATTTTCGAAAAAAAAAAATATATAAACAGAATAAATACTTTTAAATAAAACAAAAAACAAATAAGAGATTCACAGACGACACGTTAACATGACACAATTCTTGCGCAAACAAAATATTGATTTTATTTTATAATGATTGTTGTGATACTGATGTATAAAAAATCGAAAGAATAACCTTTTAATATTTTATTAAAATTAATTATATAATCTTATCTCGAAGAATTATAAATATATTAAAAAAAAAAAGAAATAAGAGCGACCCAAAAAGCAGAGAAGAGAATCCATACACCAAATATATCTGCTACACTCATGCTACGCTCTTCAAACTCCTCATAAATTTAAAGATATTTATATTTGTATTTATTATAATAAAAATTAACATATAGTAGATTACATACATACAGAGTTTTCATGTCAGTTTGTAGTTTGTTCGATGTGGCTTTTGTAAATTGTTTTATAAAACGTAGGGAACTCAATATTACAAACTACGAAATATTGAACAAACTATAAACTCATAAATGAAAGCCCTTTTCAAAGACTTTTTTCGGTAAACAAAAATATAATAAATTAATTAAATTGCTTAGTGAATTTTTTTGTTAAGTGTCTAAACTTATATTTAATATTTTCGTTGTTGTAATATTGGAAAAGAATTAAATTAGAGTTAACATTATTTGTGTAAAAAAAAAACAAAGAAAAGCAAACTACACAAGACTTGTAACATAAATTATACAATATATTAAATTAAAGAAAAGTTTAGAAAGAAAGTTTAAAAAAAAAGTTATAAGGGATTTTACTTCAGTTTTTATTTCGGTGCAGAGAAATTTAAGTTGAATTAAAACAAAATTATGAACCTAGCAATGAAAATTTATTTGAATACTTACTTGAATGATTATTTATGTAAATTATATATAATGAAAATATATTTAATTGTAAATATACATTAAAATATATTTAGGCTATACAAAATTAACTTGAACGAAAAATTAAAAAAAAAAAAAGAATTCGTAAATACATTTTTTCAAACAAAATGTTTGTTTCTCTATTATGAAAAAAGTTAAAACACAATGGTAAGGTTAGATCCGAATTATGTATGGAGTCAAGTTATTACTTATTCAGAAGTGGGAGATGCAGTAAGCAAATGAAAATTTAGTCAATATACGCACTGTCAATATGGGTAAATTCACAAACGCATCCATGAAAAACTGATGCGCAATCACTTTCATCAAATATTCATAAATGCATCAAATCAGCATCAATTTTTGTGTATCATTTTTGTGCATCACACGATGGGTAAACTTCAAACAAAACAGAATCAAAAGAATACTTGATCCTTTTTTGGGGATGCATTCCAAAAGCATCAGCATCGCAAAAAAGCAGTGATGCAAATATTATTTGACGTTTATGAATTTACTTAAAATTTTTGTTGAATGCATCAAAAAATCAAGAAATATCTATTTTTTATAGATATATATATAATTAAAAAAAAAAAAAGAATTCGTAAATACATTTTTTCAAACAAAATGTTTGTTTCTCTATTATGAAAAAAGTTAAAACACAATGGTAAGGTTAGATCCGAATTATGTATGGAGTCAAGTTATTACTTATTCAGAAGTGGGAGATGCAGTAAGCAAATGAAAATTTAGTCAATATACGCACTGTCAATATGGGTAAATTCACAAACGCATCCATGAAAAACTGATGCGCAATCACTTTCATCAAATATTCATAAATGCATCAAATCAGCATCAATTTTTGTGTATCATTTTTGTGCATCACACGATGGGTAAACTTCAAACAAAACAGAATCAAAAGAATACTTGATCCTTTTTTGGGGATGCATTCCAAAAGCATCAGCATCGCAAAAAAGCAGTGATGCAAATATTATTTGACGTTTATGAATTTACTTAAAATTTTTGTTGAATGCATCAAAAAATCAAGAAATATCTATTTTTTTTTTTTTTTTGAAGTCTACGCATCAGTTGGTGCCACTTTGAAGTAGTGATTAATTGGCGCACTATGTATAGCAAAAACCAGTTCTTAATGTACTCGAAGCAAACATAATATCTTTTGCTGAATTAAAGCAGGATTGTTCCTTAAAGCTATTAATACAGCTACAAATATACAGGGTGTCCCATCAACAATAGTCCAAACCAAAACTGGTAAAAGGCCAGGTCATGGCCTATCAGAATTTGGTAACTTTTCCATACCGAATCATAGCGGTTCTCGAGTAACGGCTATTTTTTGAAATTTGAAAAAAGTCTTACTTTGGACTAGTTTTTTGCTCACCCTTTCCATAGTTGATTTTTATTTTTTACAAATTTTGCATTAAAACATTGACTTATAGTTTCACTAACTTTACTGAGTAAAATATTTTTCATTGCTATCACCATTTGCTTACAATTCATTAGTTAATATTGAACTTTGCCAAAATTAATTTTTGACCTCAATCTTCTGAAGAGCCCCTGAACAAAATTCGTATGGCTCAATACAGGTTTTATATTTCAAAAATTGACCATTTTTCTGTTGTTTTAAAAAAGGTATACAAATTGCCAAAGCTATGTTTAAATAGACAGTTATAACCGTTTGCACCCAATCATACAGGTTCAAAATCAGACACCCTGTACAATCTGTCGACGAATACTAACAGTAAAACCCGTAGAATTTCTGAGTTATTTCTAATACCAATTAGGAAGTTGTTTAGTATTTGTGGATTAAAACTAAATTTCTCTTAAAATCAATGATATTAAAGGCATGAACAAAGAGGCTAAATTGTTCAACGTATAAAGGGGAAGACTACCAACAAGATTTTTTAGAGAAATTTGTGAAACCAATAAACAATACACTATCCAAAAAAGGCATTAAGGCCTTAGGTGTTCGAGCAGAACTCAGCTCCAGCCCACAAAGCCAAATCGACGGCTGGACAAAAATGTCCCTAAGTGCATCAGAGCAATAGATTTGCCCTCGCCCTCAGGGACTCCCGACTCCCTGAGGGCCAATCTATACAAACATACAATAAAAATGTAAGTCGAACTAACTTAATCTTGGTGATCTAACTCATTTAAGCTGGCTCTTGTTCTATTAATTTTGTATTTTTGAAAATATTTTTTTCAGAAAATTAATATGTAATGTATTAATATGCAGATAAGACTTTTTTCGTTTTCGCTATCTTCGCAATAGCAAGTGTGTTTAAAATCTTGAGTTCAATTTTGTTGACGAATTCATAACTTTCCATAATCATGAATTTTTCTGTCATTGTTTTGCTTGTGAACATTTGTAATTGAATGCATTATTTAAGAACTACTTTTGGGCAAAATCCCCCTTCTAGATAAGGTAAAACAAAAATTTGAATTTCTCTTCTAATGATTCACATAAAAATCCTATACCTACGATGTGACGAAAACCCCTTTTTTGTCTTCGCTATCATAGTAATGATAGCTTTTTTTAATAATAAGTTTTCTTTAAACGAAACCAATATTTGTCTTATATGTATAAAACAAGCAAAAAAGAAATACGAGGTTCAACAACAAAACTCCCATCTAGCATCGCTCTAGTAAAATATCTACTACACAAATTAGGGCTCCTCGTTTGGCATTGTATAGAATGCCTGAGTAATCATTGAACAAAAAATAACATTTATAAAAAGAAAAAACAATAATTTATCATCATTTATGAGATTCAAAAGCTTATCATTGGCCTTACAATCTTCGCCAGTATATATTTTGTAGAATGCATTTTGTATTAATTTCCAAATCGGTGCCTGCTCACTGCTATAAGACAATTCTAGAATCCGATGGCATTTAAAGCAAAAATCAACTGCTTTCAATACAGTTTCCATATGAAAGACTGCTGATTCAGTAAAGACATAAAAATTTAGATCATCAATTTTGCCCAACGCAAACACTATGGGTGTTATTGGGTCGTATTCGTCATAGTGGTCATATAAGAATTGTTCAGGATCTGCTTCTATAGTTTCAATGTGGAGAACCAAATTTCCAGGATAATCTTTCTTGAAAGGTTGCACTTCCTGCTCGTAGTTTTGGTGGAAATAACTTAGCATCATGCAATTAGATAACTCAGACATGTGTCCATAAGAATCGTGGATAAGGGACACATCTTTGCGACCCTTAAGAACGGCTTCGGTGAAAATACGCTCGCTCAACCGTTCCCGGATATATTCTCTTGAAGTCATAATTCACCAGATCATTGCTGCGGACCAGATCATTGAGCTTTTTAAAGTACTCACCGCGTTCGACAACGTTATGATATAACGCCATACGCAGCTGAAAAGTATATTGCCAAGCCTTGAATAAAGAGTCCCAATCGCCTGTGGTTTCTTGCCATTCCTCTAGATCTGGAAAGTCAGCGCCCATAGCGGATAGCTCCGATTCAGATAGCAAATTATAAATTCTCACCAGTTGATCAGAATAATCCAATCTCTTTTCAAGGAAGTATTCATAGAGTTTTCCGCCAGCAATGTATTTAAGAGATTTAGGATGTTCCAAAAAATATTCCGAGGGATCCTCACCTGGAAATCGATGCACAGTAGCATCAGACAACTGGGCGAGTCTTTTGGTATCAATAGCTTTTGGTACCTTGGAATTTACGAGATTCTTAAATTCGAAATTTGTAACGAGTTTTATGAGAGCAATCCGATCTTTGTCACTCATTTTATTGGAACTGTCGAAGTTGTTGCATATTACCTGACCTTTGGTAGATGATTTAAGAATATTCTCTAAATGTAGATCGATAGAATCTGGTTTAAATTTTTGTAGCTGCTTTGGAGAGTCATCATTCGCATTTCCACGGTTTTCACTTGATTTAGTTGCTTCAGTTGATGTATGTTGTTCTGTCGGAGGATTTTCTTGCTTATATTCTTCCTCTCTTATTTCGTCAACTTCAACTATTTTTACAACAAAATTAGTCAAATCATGGCGTTGTTCCATGTATGTACTGAAGAGGCCATCAGTTATTTTAAATCCAATCTTTGGATTATAAAATTCAAATTTCTTTTCTAAATGTTCAAAGGCCGAATAAATGGCGGTTTTAACATCATACAATTGAAGTGCTTCACTCTTGTTTGAAGACCGAATTGCAATTAGTTTCTTTGTATCATTAAATATAAAAGGGATAATTGTGCCACTTTTTAAAATCATTTTTATTTATTCAATGTTTGATTTACTTATTTTATTAAACAAAACAATAAAACAAATAAGAATTGAATTGAATCGTAGGTTACTAGCAAGCAATACAAAAGCAAATTTTAGATTGTTTTATATTATATATTTCAATTGAAGTGATGCCAAAATAATATTTATAACTCAGTAGACATGTTCAGTTTTTTGTCGAATTTTCTCAAATTTACCGTTAAGGATCGGGTCAAACAAAGCGTGGTCTGGCGTTCTTTGTAAAAATTTACAAACCTAAAGGCTTAACTACATAGGCCTACTTTTGTACAGAAGTACAAAAGTGATAAATGAATATCTATTCTGAAGACAGCTGCTTGCAAAAAAAACAATTGAAATTGTGCATGGTGGTTTAATTTATGTGTCAGAACAATTATTTTCGTTTGATTTTTTGCAAGCTTGTTTCTTTAACGAGCATTTTTATTTCTCACTTTTGTACTTTTGTACAAAAGTAGGTCTATGTAGTTAAGGCTTAATTATACTACGTTTTCATTGGAGGTAGTTTCGAAATTAGCTCATTACACCCCGACTCCACAGGCCATGAACGATGTCCATAATCCAATCTACAATCCAATCCACAATCTGATTTGTATGGATATGTCACTGCTTGGACATGGATTTTTGTGACTCCATGGGATTTTTTTTAGACATGTTCCATAGTCCGGCCATCGTTCATGGCATGTGGAGTCGGGGTGTTAGGAACATCAAATTTGTATAATACTACGTTTTCATTGAAGCCGAAATCAAGTAATTTCGAAATTAGTTAATTTGGAACGTCAAATTTGTATAGGAAATGACGTTCCAAATGAGCTACTTTCTAAATTACCTAATTTCGGCTCCACTGAAAACGTAGTATAAAACGCTCCAAATGAACTTATTTCGAAATGACCTCATTTTTGCTGCAATGAAAACGTAGTATTAGACCTTCGCGTTTTGTCTTTGCTGCTGAAGGGTTGATCGTACCACCAACCGCACTCTGTTTCCGTTTCCAGCAAAGAAAGAACACGACAGTAAAATTAAGTTTGTGAATTTTTCGAAGAAAAAAAAACGAAATGCAACAATCCGCAATTATAGACGCATCATTTGGTTTCCCCTCATACCCTTTTCGTCTACAAACTAGCTAGTTTCTAGCAACTCAGTTTCCTTTCCATGGACGACATTTGAACCAGTGGCAATTTTAATGGTAAAATCAATTTATTTCTTTGATGTAGTGTATATTTCATTTGCCAGGCAATTTCAATTAAATTCGTTAATTTTGGTTTATTTCATTAAATTTTTTTTTCATCATTATTTTCAAAACCAGAAGAAAATGTATACAAAATCTGGTAGAAACCATTTTGAAAAAGGTTAAACGTCAAAATGTATTGCCTTTGTGATGGAAAGACCACTTTCACACAAGGAAGCTGCGAGTTGCCAGCAATTTTTATTTTATAGGCGAGAAGAGGCGTAAGAGAAGAAAAAAATCTCCCCCATGACTCTTCTCGCCAACAAACTAGCTACCCTGCAAACCGAAACTCAGTAGTTTGCCTTGAAACAAAAACAAAACGCAACTCAGTTTCTCTGTGTGAAAGCGGTCTTATCATATAAATCCTCACTCTTGATATGAATTTATTTTCAAAACAAACAGAATTTTTAGCTTATCTCATTTTTTGTTTTGTAATCTATATTCGTTTTCTTCGAATTTTTTAAAAATTATTTTACATCTTTCTTCATACTTCAGTCGAGTTAATTCTTTGTGTGCAACAAGTTTGGATTATTTCTATTTAGTACCACTAATTAAATTTTTCTTAATTTGTCATAAGTAACGAAAAATAGATTTTTTACGCAGTTATTGGATTTTTAATTTTTTGTTTTTAGAAACCATTTTTTTCCAAATATGTTCACTGTCGAACGTTTGTGTTGTTTGCGCTTAAACACCGCCGGTGTAGTTGTTGGCTGGGTCTGTGGTATTTTGTCCTTGGTCTATTGTGTCCTCTACGCACTTGTCCTTGCGCATTTAGATGAAATAATCAAATACATCGCTGAACAAGCTGGTTCGGCTACCAATAAACTTGATCCGAACACCGTTAGAAGTGGTAGGTTGTCTAGTTTTGCAATAATTTTTCCTAATATGCATTTCATTTTTTCAAACATTAATATACCTATATCAAATTACATTACAGTTGCAATTGCTGTTTTTGCAATTTTGTTGACTATTTGTGTGGTGAACCTAGTATCTTCGGTTCTATTGGTTGCCGGCACCATCCAGGTACGTTCAATATTATATATACACAATATAAGTAGCATTTATTTTTATTACAAATAATTTAAAAATACAAGAAAGAACAAACAAACAAAAAAATAATACTTATCTGAATACACACAACACAGATAGATAATAATTAATTGTGTTGTTTGTGCGACTCATAAACAATCTCCAGCTAGGTAATTCACCTCTCAGATATACTTGATCAATCTTTTTCCGTCCACAGGAAAGACATATGATGCTAGTTCCATGGCTGCTTAACAATGGATTTGCTCTCTTTATGGGTGTTTTGAATGTAGCCTTATTCATTTTAGGCAGCATTGATGCGGAAAAGAGTTACGGAACGATCTTTGGAATGACATTGCTTCTATTAATTCCTCTTGGTGTGACTTGTAGACATGTGGCTTATAGAACACATTCATTGACTATCCCTAAACTTTATTTCAGGAATACAATACTACATTTGGACTGCTATTTATTCACTATTCCGCCTTATTCGCTCATCCAGAGAGCGCGAACAGTTGATTCCCCCAACTACTGGAGCAGCTGGAACAGCCTACCCATCCTACACAAGGATCTAAGGATAATATTCTTTCTATTTGTTTGACTAATAGCATTTGCTCCCGTTATATATAAATAGTATCTAGCATAGTAGCCTTATAAATACCTAAAATGTACTTATCACTGTACAAATAAATATTCTCTTTCGATAAGCTCTTTTTTTTTCTTCTGGACTTTCCATTTCCACATCAGAGAATAAAAGATGATCATTTCGTTTTGCTTTTTGCATTGAGTATATAGATGATCCAATGAATCTTTTTAATTTCACAACTACGAGTGGGGATTCACATTCTATAAATTTCATAATCTCATCAATTGAAACATAATACAAATAATTTTTCTCTTTACGAACTACTTTTTAATTTCTTTTGAAATAAATGATTTCAGCTGTTTTCAAAAAAATAAACGATGGAATTAAATTAAATGGGGATGCGATAGTAGAGAGGTTATCAACCATTGCTATACTGACCTCTAAAAACACATTTGCTTGAGGCATATTTGTTTAGTCGCTAGGCTATAGACTATCGATACCGACAGAAGTTCCTCATTTAAACGTAATATCATTATAAAAAAAAAACAATCAGTGATAGTGGAAGAATTAGTCATTTATTTGCAGCTTTATTTACTGTCTATATCAGCTTTGTAAGAGGACCAGGATTTAAACATTAGATGGCGGATGTTACCGATGAGTGAGGAGAGCTGCGGTTTTGTTTGTGATAGCTTTTATTGTGGAGATATAGGCTGAGTTCCAAAAAGTTTTGTTTTTCGCTTTGTAAACATTTTCGCGTTTGAGTTTTTGAATTATTGATTTTGCATCAAATGCGCATCTGATGCATATCGGAACTCGGCCCAATCCTAAATATTCATCGGGAAAATAACTCCCCGGTAGATTTGTTCCCCCGAAATTAAAATGCTCGTCACATCAATTAAATTTACATTTTCTATTATGTGGACATTAAGAATGCCAGCTTATTTCTCGTAGTATTATTTCTCATATTCGAAGTTTGCTTAGAATAAGGAAAATGGAACAAAATTACCGGGAATTAATAGTTTAGAATGAGGGTACGGAAAACTGAAGCATTTCCCCATGAATGTTTATTTAGAATTGGGCTGATAATATATCTGTTTCCACTATAAGAGCAATAAGCAGAGGAAGGGTTATCAAAGATTGATAGGAAGTGTAAGAGAAATCCAAGCCGTAATGAAGTGACAGGCGATTTCCAATGATGTAGTATCCCCAAATTTGGAGTACAATTATTGTCCTCCAGAATGCGAGTTATGCGTTGGGGTAACTTTCATACCACCGACAAAATCTTTCGGCGCCGAGACACCAACCCTCAAATATAAATTATTCAAATGTTTTCGATCCCAACCCACTAGGAATTTCGGATTATCAGAGAGAATTCTAAGCATGAATTCCTGTGATACCTGCTTTGGCGACTGTTAGAAGAAGTAAGGTAGACTGCTCTTTGGTTGTGGTTTTGTTTATAAGAGGTAGGCAAGTCTTTGGTTTCAGAATTTAAGCGCTGTGCCTGCGCTCGCAATAAATATGACTCATCCAAAGAAGCATTCTACGATGTTTTCGAGCTTCAAGTGTGACGTCAAGATTATTGTTGGTCATTTTAACAGAAAATCAGAAAGGAGGGAATATTTGTATCGAAAATCGGCTTCAATAGGTCTGATGGTGAAATATCATTATAAGTACTCCGATAAGTTAATTCTTCAGAAGCCTTCCAAACAAGATGTTAGATGTGTTGTTATTCGACACAGCGCGTTGCCAATGTCTGTTTTAATTGGTAGAAACAACAAAGTGTTTATACATACATGATCGATGTATTCCATTTGTGAGATATTTTTTTTAGAAGTAATAATTTCTTAAACGATTTAAGTTTCAAAGCAAACAAAAACTCATTTCCGGACTAGCATTTTGGTAGAAAATATTTGTATGTGTGCATACTTTCTCCTTTATGCTGATAGATCTAGAACTTCTAACAACAAACATGAGTAGTCAAATTGTTTTTTTTTTTTAATATATATATTTAACTTTTTATTAAATTTTATAATTTATATATAATATACATACATACTGAGAAATTATTATTTTATTTTATTTTGTATTTAAACAAACCGTTTTTCTTTTATAATGGAGGGGAAGAAATAAATTTCTATTCAATAATAATTATTAAAATATTTAAATTTCTAAAATCATTTTGTTTGTGTCGTGTCTACTTAGTTTTGTAGTATGCTTATTTTTTGTAGGTACAGCACGTACATAAATTCTGAAAATTTTATTGCATACTAGCTCTTAATGTATATAGTTAGGTAGCCAGCTATATTGTTTTGCTTGATTTACATAATGAACGAATTAAAAAAAGAAAGAAAAAACAAACAAACATTAACAAATATCCTTGACAAAGTATTTACAAAAAAATGAAAACTTAACACACAATAGTGTGATGCGAATTGACAAGAGACAAAATAAAAACAATTGATTTAAATTCCAACGGGTCTGTAGTATAGCTTCTATTAATAGCGCCAGAAGAGCAGCAGCAAACGCAAGGGAAGCAGCAAAATACACCGATCTGATATCACAATATTTAAATAGAGAACAAAAAAAATAATTATCCTTTAACAATTTAAGCTGTTTTAAATCTTCATTCGGATTAAACGTAGAACGGGATGTTTGAATTTGTTGATTTGTTGGCAATTGCATCAGCAGCGTTTAGATTATGGGATGTGTAGCTGTTGACTGGTGGATTTCACCTTGGCGTCGTACTTGTGGGCATTTTTTCGAGGAAATCCTTTGCTAGAATTTCTTCAATTTCAGCCAAGCAGCTTGATACCTCCTTCCCAGTGTCAGCGAAGTTCCTCGGTGTGGGGCATGTAACACTTAGAGTGGAGAAAAATCCATATAAATCTTGCAGAGAAACTATCTGCTGGCAAGTTAGTACAAGATGTGTTCCACGCTTACAATCTGCTTTCTAAAAAAAAAAAACAAATTTTATCCCAGTTATTTAAAAGTCACATACAAAAAACTTACTGGCGAATGCACCGAATACTTCTGATCCATTAGGCGGGATATGCGACGTATGTGCGGGACATACTGAGAACTATTTGGAAGCATATCATCGAAATCACCATTTGATATAGAGCTCTCGGATGTATTGAATTCAGTGCCGACAAATGCCCACCGATACATCTGGAAATGAGGTAAGTTGGTCGCTGGTAGAACACATCCAAGTTCAAGTAATTTTGCAGTCTCCAACTGAACAGTCCGATAGTGATAAAGATGGTTTTGTGAAGCTATACCGTTGCCTGAATTGGCTGTCCATGACATTTGTTGGCTATAAAAATGTATTTATAAATAATTAAGATGATAACGTACATAAATAAAAACAACAAGAGTGTTTGTGTGTAGTAAGAGCAGTGGTATGGTTTAAACTTGTGCTGGAAAATAAATTTTATTAAATATCATTGACAATAAGAATACTGAATTCTTTTTATATAAAGAAATGTCACAAGAGGTATTGTTCGTAAAAATATTCAATTAAAGTCTTTTACCAATATTTTTCAAAACAAGTTCTAAACTGGGTTCTACTTTTGATAAATACTCCAGAGCACCATTTAATCATAGGTTTATATAGAATTATACATACATATACATTATGTATGTAAATGTTAAGAGCGAAACCAATTATAAATCGTCTTATTTTAATGCGAAAGAAAAATACATACAAGGACTTTTATGTGCCCACGTCATACTGAATAAACAAACTCGTCTCATAAAAAAAACATTAAATTATGTTCGTATTCAATGTTATTATCTCTGCTTCTTATCAAAATCAACGAAAAATATTATAATTATTTTGAAACCCTCATCAAAGATTTTGACCCTTAATAAATTATAGCTTAACCTATATTTATTAATTGATATCAATTATTGTTAAATATTATTTCACTGAGTCAGAAGGTGTGACTCACTTTTTTGGTGATATTGTTTTGACACATTTTTTTTTCTTTTGCATTGATTTTAGTGTAAAGAAGAACACTTATAATATAGACTTTAGGTTTTTGTAAAATTCTTTTATCAAAAACCAAAAGAGGGGTGGTATTGTCCAGCCGATAGAGACAAGCAATTATAATCCCGGCCTCTAACTTGCCTGCTAACGATGCTAGAATAACAAATCGTTGCTTATCGTTGAAATTTTGTTGTTCTCCCAAATTATTGTCATTGAATTTTGAATTTTCAAGTTAACAAGAATATTTGCGATTTGAAGTTTATGACTTTAAATTCATTTAGCATTCTATATGTGCCCAAATTTCATGATGATGTTTTGACTAAAAATCACATAAGTGTTTTTTTTAATAATTTAACTATATGCCTTCTTTTAAATGCAATGCACGGCACTAGTTAGAAGGAAAGGAAAGATTTTTGTTAGCACAGTGGATTGAGAATTGGATGTTAATTATCTCATTAAATTGCACGGGTGGCATCCAGTTGAAACTGAAGAATATAGAAAAGAATGCTACCCAGACTGGGGCTCGAACCCACACGTCCAGGTTAGCAATCAAACACTATATCCACTGTGCCAATGCCACCCGCGTTTAGAGTAAAGGGTCAGGCTTTACATCAATAGCCACTGTCAATATCTCTGTATACAAAAAGAAATACATTTTTAGAAAAAAAAAAAAATGTGAACGTAGAATCAAAATGTTTCACACATTAAATAATGATTAAATTTATATTTACTGATGGTTCCAAGACAACGGAAAACACATCATTTGAGGTGAAACTCGAAAATGGTGACATTTCCTGCATTGGCAACCTGCCTGAATTCGCTTCAGTATTCACTGCAGAAGAATTCGCCATACTTCAAGGCACTAAGACTGTATCAAAATACCGTGGGAAACACATTATATGCTCTGATAGCATATCTGTAGTTAACGCCATAATAAACACCAACAACAATACGGAACTCATATCAGAAATAAGATATCAGCTCACCAAATCACCAAACAATACCAAGCTAATGTGAACCCCTGGACATATAGGAATCCAGGGTAACGAATATGCTGGCAATGCAGCTAACTCAGCCAACAATGCTCCTGTATGTAGCTGCAATATCCACACCAAACTAGACTTGCTAAAACACATTCAAAAAGAGTAAAAATTGATCATGATCATGACACACGTCAGGAGCCAAAAAAACCCAGTATACCCAAAAATCGTTTCAAAACACTAAATCTCTAATTTTGTACGACTTCGACTTGGACACACATCAGCCTCTCATCAGCAGCTCCTCAACAAAAACCCGCCACTACTTTGTAAAAATTGTAACATTATTCTCCAAAACCCTAGTTCCACAAAACCAAACATTTTAATTTAAATTAAAAAAAGAGCCAATAGTCTCCGCAGCTAGGCTCGTTAAATTAAGTATAACATGTAATTGTAATTGCCTGTTAATAAAAAAAATAATAATAAAATATTATTGTGATTTATTTTTAAAATTATAAACAGTTTTATATATAGGAGTCAGTCACCGACTAACCTTCGAGCCGATAAGATCGTTCTCAATTGTCTGTGCTTTTCTCTCTCTCTCTGCCTAGTGCTATCAAACCTAACCGGTTTAATACCGTTCGTGTTTCTTTCCACTCACATCGGTTTACCTCGTGTTATTTCTTTTAATTATCTCTCCGACAAACAAAGACAAACCCATTAAATCAATGAGCCCATTTTTATTAAAAAAAGCTATTGAAAATATCAGCAACGAGTTCGAACAAGTTTCGCAACTTCGCGATGGAAATTTACTTCTCCTAGTGAAATCGCAAAAAATTGCAGAAGTTTTTCTTAAAGTTAAATCCCTTGCGAACATGTGCCCTGTGTCTGTTAAATTACATGATCAATTAAACTCAACTAAAGGTGTGGTTTTCGCACCATGCTTAGTAGATGTCTCTGAAACCGAAATCATCTCTGAAATGAAATCACAAGGTGTGTCTTCAGTCTATAAATTTAATAAAAATGATAACGGTAAACAAGTGCCATCCGGGTTAATGATATTCACCTTTGATCTGTTCACTCTGCCAAAATCAGTAGAGATAGGTTTTTATAAAGCCAGGGTTACAGAATACATACCCAATCCAATGCGTTGCAAAAACTGCCAACTGCTTGGGCATACAAGCAAGCGCTGTAACAAAGAACCCACGTGCGTTAATTGCTACCTACCACCCCATTCACCAGCTGACTGTACCCGCACCATGTGCGCTAACTGCAAACTTCCACACTCCGCCTCCTCTAAAGAGTGCCCCGAATATAAAACTGCTAAAGAAATAATAACAATAAAAACTACAAAAAAATGTTCTATGGCTGAAGCCAAACGCATTCATGGGCTTAATAACCCAAAACCACAAACAATAAATACACCATTTGATACATTTGCATCAAAAACTAAAACACTAAATATAACCTCAAATAACCTACCCAAACCCACACCTCCTAACCAACCCAATGATAAATCAAATAACCCTATCAATAAATCAAATATTCAAATAGAACTTCCTCATAAGCCAACAATCTCCACTTCATCCACAACGACCACATCCAACACTCCAATAGAATTTTCTCATCAACAATCAATCCCTACTACATCCACAACAACAACATCAAGCAAAAATCAAGAATCACCTAAAAATACAATTAATGAAAACAACGAAACAATTACCACTATCCACAGTAACCAAACAACAGACTTAAACACAATTAATCCCAATATCAACCTTTCTCCTATTTCTCAACTAACTTCAAATCTTATCCATATGAATAAATATTATTCACATACATCGCCTAACGACGATGATATGACTTAATCAAAAAAATAAAACCATTAAAACAAAAGCCGCATCTCAGGACGTGCGACGTGAACAGGGCGTAAAATCTCGCCCTGTTCAATTCGCACGGCCTGAAATGCGGCTATACACATAAAAAAACAGCTCACCTTATACCTAATTTTAAATTTTTCCTTTTTTTTTACCCTTTGCACAATATATATAAAAAAAAAAAAATCACATATTGTGTCTAAGGGCCTTTTCCTTATATGATGGTCAAAGTTCTGCAATGGAATATGAACGGTTTTTTCAATAATTTCCACGAGCTGCAATTATTAATAAAAGATCAAAATCCATCAATAATTTCACTCCAAGAAACACTTATACCATTTAATCCAAACCCAACCAAATTTACAAACTACTCTCCCAAACAATACAATGCCTATTTTCATAATCTCCCTGCGAACGCCATGGCTAAGCAGGGAACCGGAATTCTAGTACACAAATCAATTTATCACAAACAAATCCAAATAAACTCTTATCTATCTGCAATAGCAGTGGAATTGGAATTAAAAACTAAAATAACCATTATAAACATTTATATTCCCCCTGACCAAACATTCTCTGCCGCCGAATTAGAAAACATTGTCAATGGCTTTCAAACACCTGTTTTGGTAACCGGTGACTTTAATTGTTGGAGTCCTCTATGGGGTTCCGCTTGTAGTAACACTAGAGGTAAAATATTTGAAAACTTTTTAACAAATTCAAACGTTATACTACTTAACAATGGCACCCCTACCCACTTTTCAACACATAAATCTTTAACTCATATAGACTTAACACTCATTTCTCCTCAATTATACCCAACTACAAACTGGGAAGTTCTCTCAGATTTGTATGGAAGTAATCACTTCCCGATCGTAACAACAATAACACTAGATACACAAGATAATGCCACGAAATTTCGCCCAACATTTCAAACGGACATAGCCGACTGGAATCTTTTTAATACCAGCGTCTTGAACTCTATGTCTGAAAGACCAGCATCGACAAACATCAATCAAGAAACAGCTAGAATCCTCAAAACCATTAAAGTCGCAGCTAGTAACGCAATACCACAGTCCCACAACAAAACAAGCAAAAAACATGTCCCTTGGTGGAACAATGAAATAAGCGATCTACGAACAAACAAACAAAACGCCTGGAAGTTGTTCAAAAGACATCCAACAGATGCTAATCTCATAGATTACCGCAAAGCCAACGCCCATTTTCGTAGAGCTGCCAAGATTGCCAAAAAAAACACCTTTGAAACATTTACTAACAATATAAATCCTTACTCCTCACCCAGAAAACTCTGGTCCGACATTAAAGTTCTCACGGGTAGTTACACACCCTATACAGTCAAAATTATTAAAACTGGTTCCCAAACACTATCTGAATCCCCAGATATTGCAAATTATTTTGCAAACTGTTGGGCAGAATTATCGGCCGATAGTAACTTCTCTCCAGAATTCTTACAAGCCAAGTACACTTCATTGCAAACCTATCCGTCTATAGCGAACACATCACCGTCGGCAAAATTGATTGAATTACCAATCAATCTAATAGAACTGGAAAATTGCCTTCACCTTGTCAAGGGCAAAACACCCGGTTTCGATCGCATATCGTACCCTATGCTAAAAAACAGCCCATTAGCTCTAAAACTACGCATTTTATCTCTTTACAACAACATATTTGACAAGGGTATTATACCACAAACGTGGAAAACAGCCACCATCATACCATTACCAAAACCAAAAAAGAGTCCTCTTGAACTGAACGGCTATCGCCCGATCTCCCTTCTCCCTTGCATGGGGAAACTTTTAGAAAAAATAATAGCTAAGAGAATTCAGTGGTTCATAGAAAAAAATAATCTAACTAGCAAAAACCAAGTCGCTTTTAAATATGGCCGTAGCACAACTGACGCTCTCTTATATATAGACGAATATATAGCTTCGTCACTTTCAACTAAAAACCACATCTCAATTCTAGCAATCGACTTTGAAAAGGCGTTTGATAGAATTGGGATTCACGTTGTCTTAAACAAATTAATAAAATGGAAAGTGGGTCCTAAAATCTTTAGTTATATTAAATCGTTCTTAACAAACAGGAAATTTCGTACAAGAGTAAATAATGAATATTCTAATCTCAATAATCTTATGAATGGTATACCTCAAGGTTCACCACTCTCAGTAGTTATTTTTATTATTGCTTTTAATGAAATTAGCGATATATTATCTAAATATCAAACTGTAAGGCATTCCCTGCATGCAGACGATTTAATCATTCTTTCGAAAACCAAGCAAATTTCACAAATTATAAATAACTTTTCAAATATTCTTGCTGATATCGATAACTGGTGCAAAGTATCGGGATCCATAATATCTTTTGATAAAAGTAATATTCTACATATATGTCGGAAAACAAGTTGCCCAAAAAATATAAATGTAAACTTTAAAAATATAGATATTTGTAATGTAGACCATTTAAGTATTCTTGGTGTCATATTTGACAACAAATTTAGTTTTAAGAACCATTGTATTTATCTAAAAAAAAACTTATCTACCAGGAAAAACATTATAAAATACCTAACAAATAAATCTAGCTGTTCACATATTAACACGATTGTAAGAATTATAAAATCTATCATTCTATCAAAAATCGACTACGGTCTTTCAATATATGGCAAATGCTCGAAATCTAATCTGCAACTTATCAAACCGGAATACAACACAGCAATAAGACTCGCCCTCAGAGCCTTCAGAACAACACCAATTATAAACATGTTGACTGAATCCGGACTACCTTCCATTGAAGAAAGATATGGCTTTGTTACAGCACAACTTTTATATAAAATTACATCTTCATGCAACTCACCTGTAACAGAAGTTGCGAAACAAGTACTCAACAGGAAAAGAATACCAAAATGTCCTTCAACATTAAATAACATCCTCTCTCTCTCCAATCAACTTGAGTTTCCAATCATCTTCAGCGCAACTAAAGAATCCACATATCCTCCATGGTTCCTGAAACAAAGGTCAATAATCACTGACCTCAACAAGCTACCGAAAAACTCGACAAACAACGAAACCTACAGAGCTGCTTTTAGAGAATCAACATCCAAATTCAAAGACAAAAATTGGCACTTTGTTTACACTGATGGTACAAAAAATCAACATGGTACTGCCTTCGCAGTAGTTGATGAATCTGGACAAATTCTCTGTAAAAGTATACTGCCAAACTTTTCATCTGTATTCTCTGCCGAATCCATTGCAATCCTATCAGCAACAAAATTAAGCAGCAATCACAAAACAATTATATGCACTGACAGCCTTGCTGCAATCAATGCGGTAAGAAATATAAACAACAACTCTCCACCCATACGATGCATAAGAGATACACTCATAGCAAACAAGGACAGACTGAAACTTTTATGGATACCTGGACACGCCGGTATCAAAGGCAATGAGTTTGCCGATCAAACCGCCAAAGACGCAGCCAAGGAACCACTCTTAATGTCTTTCATACCTAACAAAAAAGACATATCAAATATGGTAAAAAAACACTTTATAATAGAAAGAAGGAACCAATGGACAACGTATCACCACTATTACACCAACATCAATCCAGAAGCTCAAGAGGCAGTCTATCCAACAAATTGCTCAACATTCATGATTCGTAGTTTTTTACGTCTCCGAATGGGACACTCAAACATCACCCATAGCTACATCTTCGAAAAGAAAGACCCCCCAACATGTCACTTCTGCAACAGAGAAGTTCTCACCATCCATCATCTACTCTTCAACTGCAACTCAATTAAAAATGTTCTACATACCTTCATTAAACACAAATCATTACTCGACATCTTGAAAGACCCATCCGAAGAAAATATAAAACTAATACATACATTATTAAAAGCATTAAATTTAGATAAACTTATTTAACTTCTCATAAAATTGCTTAAATTCTTTTTTATTTATTTATATTTTTAGCTGATAGTCCTGGTAGCTATAGCTTTTAATTATTGTTTTGTAATTCATTACATTGTAATAAAATAATAATAATAATAATAATATATAGGAGTCATTGTATTATTTTGATGGACGCAGTTCTCTAGTTTCTTACATATCGTGCGTCGTTCCTACTGAAAAAGGTGCAATTGAAACTTGATTTTGTTTGCATTTACACGAGAGCAATAAGGAGTTTTTACCCGCCCTAAAACTTTTATTTACAAAACATGTTATAGAGCATTATTTTCCTTTAAATTATTAAGAAAGTCCAATTCGTTTTCTTAGAAATACCAAATACCAAACATTTTAAATTATTAAGAAAACAAAATAAAATTCAAGAAAATTTAGCACCTAAATATCATACAAACTGATTTGAAATTACCCATACGTCCATTATTTTTCAAGACATCAACTATACGTCCCATGAATCATATTTGATACATACAATTTATTTTTTTCTAATTCTCCTACGTCCATGTATTATATATGTATGATTAAGGTGACCACCTGTACCGAAATGACCGGTACAGAAGTAAATTAACGCTGTGTGTACAGTGTACCAAGAAAAGCCTCGGTACACACAAATATATCGAAATCATATTTGTGTACCGAAATTTATGAATAACAACTTTTAATGTTTCTTACCTCGTGTTTGCATTTTTATTCATCAACATAACTTTAGTGTTTGCATTCTCATTACTCTTGAATATATGATTTGTTTTGTTTTTAACTGTATTGCAACCATTGTATTTTCCAATCGGTTCTTCCGGTGTTCGCTACTGGTTTTATTTGTTTGTAAAAAAAAACATTAAACTAAATACAAACAAAAATCCAAGAAAGCGTGGAATAAATCTGTTCAATGGAAAATTAAGAGAAAATACAATGTTATCAAGAAATCCTTTTCGAAAATGTGTTGCTGTGGAAAAGATTCAATCATGGAAAGAAAATAGCGTTGCTACTGCCCATCGACGTGTGGAGTTTTTTTCGAAATTTTTAAAAACATTCCATACAATCATTTACTTAAAATTTTCGAGTACATTCCCTGTTTGGCAGGGACTTTGGCCAAAATAGAGAGTGTTCTCTTGGATAAACGAAATGTGGTCTACCGACCTATAACAGCCGGTTGAGCATTTCAACTTTGAAAGACCCTTTGTATTGCATTAGGTACAACATACAAATATAATGTCTTGAGTTCTTCGAGTTCTTGACCGGTCAGTCAAAAATGTTTGAGAAATATTGTCGGATGGGAAATATTCATTCAAAAAGGGAGATATTTTAAATATTTATTTGTATTAATAAAATCAAATACTCATATAATATTTAATAAATTAAACAAAGATTTAAAAAAAAATGTTTTCTTGTGTACCGAAATCAGCGTTGGGAAGGGGCTTCGGCTTTATTGTCCCCATACAAACTGCTGGAAAGCATCTCCACGTCCAAAACTTTTTTTTTTCGGAAAAACACATTATTATTTAGTAAGATTTAATTCAATTCAATTCAATTCAATTTATTAAAAATGGTGTACAAGTAAGACATAATCTTTTATAGTACTTAAGTTAATACAGTATCAGGCGTATGAATGAAAATAAAAATATTTACAAGCAAGACCGTTACTCTTCTTCTTATACCACAAACGCAATGCTTTCTTATAATTTTAACATTTTGAAGCAGAATTTTTGGTAAGAAGTGTGTGCATGGGCGTATTAGGTCTGCAGACGGCGGAATTCTTGAGAAACTTGTCGCAGATGAGTTCGAACCCAGTATCTCTCTCAAGTGAATTTCTTGCATTTGAAACATTGAGAGTGGGGCTTCATCCGTTAGTTTTTTGTATGCATATTGCATCTTGTATTTATCACTGACACCATTGTATATGAAAACTATAGTAATATCATGAGAAGCGCCGACTACTGAGTCACGTAGTGTCGAAATCCACCAACTTCTCTAAACACTTTTTGTTGAGGAAACAAATTTGAAGGTCGAGATCTAACTCCCTTACTCCCTTACAATCTTACAAGACTTACTCTTTCTAAAAATTAATGTCTACGCTGTCAAAATCATAGAACATGTTACAAACATATGCGCCACCAGCCGTACAAATCCAGCAAAAATAAAAACGACTCCATGAGAATACTATAGTTTTCATATACAATGCTGACACACGAAACCAATCGCAATTTGTGTATACCTTAAATCATGCTTTTTTTGTAAGGGGGAATGAAATGAAGTCAATTGATCTGCCAAGAAAGATTTTAGGCTAGAATGTTTCGGGAATATACTTGGGTCCCACTCGAATTCAATAAGGCATCAAAAACCCTCGGATAAGTAAGATCTGGTTTCCGTGACATTTTACTCGAAGTTAGCTTTGTGAATTTATAAAAAAAATACGTATAAGCCGCAGTGTGCAAATAATTTTTTTCTTTTAAACTATCCATATATCTACTATTTTCTTTATTTTATTTTTTCTTTGAATATAAAACATCAACTTTAATACATCCCATGAATCATATTTGATACACAATTTTTTTTCCGAAAGTCTCCTGCGTCCATGTATCATATTTATATTTCATAATGAACGTATGGATGTTTCAAAATCATTTTGTATCAGGACAGTGAAGCCAAATACCAAAATGTATCACATATGATACATGGACGTGAGAGACACGGCAAAAAATGTAGTGTATCAAATATGATACATGGGACAGTGAAGGCGTTAAATTTTTGAATAAAATTGAATAAAAAATTACGCCTACGGTATTGAGTGTTAGAAAGAGGCAACAGTTGAACTAAATTATTAGTAAAGCCATTAAAAATAGTTTTTTTTTTTATTGGTTTTTTATTCAAACATTCAAAATTTCTTGAATTTCCATATTTTTTATTTTGTTAATAGTTTATGTAAAAGCAAAAAGCATTGCATAGAAAAAAGTAAAAGAAAATAAAAGCAGCTTATTGTAAATACACAACCAAAAATTCAAGAATCGGTTGCAAAAAAAAAAAGAGACGAAGCCAAATATATAAAAACCGTTGCAAAGGAAATTACCTCACGGTTTTCGTCTGGGCCGGGACTGTGGGACAACTTTTTGTGAGTTCAGAAATAGAATGAACACCGTCACTCAATTTTTTTCACCGTTCTCAACAAAAACTAATAAGAACATCGAAAATAAAATTTCAAAACAAAAATTAATTAAAAATAATTTTTCTCCAATTTTTTGTTCAGAAATGTGAGTTTGAAAATATTAAAATAATAACCGTTTGATTTTAAATTGATTCAAAATCTTAATAAAACATTAGTGTTCGAGTTTTTAAAAAAGCTATAGCACAATATTTGTTGCCGCTGTTTTTTTTTTTAGTTTTATAATTTATTTTTCATCTAAGGTATTTTTTTAGAATATTGCTCCTTCCGCCTGATGGGGATGGAAATAAACCTCCCTTTTTATACCGTTTTTTCTTGTATTGAATGTAAATAATACGCACAATCCTACATTTTTAACTAAGCATTGATGCTTTTTCAGCGGAATCTGAACAATTTATACTTAAGTGCTGATTATTTTCTAAACGGTAGCTTTTACCAATTTAAGTCGGCCAACTTTTTTTTTTTAATTAAATTTTCCGAAAGTAATGCACTTCAAAAGTTTTCCCACTATTTCCCCATACACACTGTATGGTCAAAAATAATGCTATGAGGGACCTCTTAAACGTTAAAGTTTTGAGCCTATTTTTTACAGAAACTTTATTGATCCACAAGTAACCAATTTTTCGTGGTAACATCAAAATCAAAGAAACTTCGTTCAATTTGACCCACCCTAGTGTTAATTTATTATAAGTGAAAATTATTACTAATTGTTCAATTTTTATCCAGTTTAATCCTAATAATAACCCTCCCTCTCCCCATTGCAAACGTCTGTCCAAGCAATCGCAAGGTATAGTTTTGGGATTCAACTGTACAATCCAACCAAGTGTTTTTTTTTTTTTTAATTTTTCTTGCAATTTTTACAAGGAATTGCATTTAATTTGTTCACTTTGAACAAGAAGGTAGTGTATTGAATTGTATAAATGTTTGTTGTTTTTATAATAAATTTTAAAGCACAATATAAACATTAACCGCTAACTTTTACAAAAATAACAAATGGTATATAAAAACAAACCTGTTGGTGTTGTTGGAATTATGACTACTAGCATTGTGTCTATAATAAGCATACAAGGAAAGGAAAAGGGATAATATACGAGTGCATAGAGCGATATCAAAATAAAATATTTAAACACTTAAACTTACCTCAAATCGTCTGTAATCGATTTAAGTTCTTGTTCCATGTTCAGAAACACTTGAACCATTTCGGCAATAATTGTTGGCCACAGAGAAGTCACATGATCAGGCGACATTCTTAATAATAAAACACGAAAACATAGGAACACTGCTGATTGTACAGCTGGAATCACAGGCAGGAGTTTCAAACTATTTGCCAATTGTTCTAAATACAAATACAAATTTTATATAGAAAAGGCCTTCTTTTAAGGAAGCATATTTCCTCACCTTGAATCTCCGGCATATATTTATGATACTGATCAAGTTCACTGCAGAATATAACAAAAGCTAAACGCTTCAAGAACATCGCTCGTTGCTCGTACTCCTGTTCACGAGATGCAAATATATACAAACTGCCGCTTTGGGCTGGTGATACGCGACTCATCAACTCGCGGAAAGTAGTGCTATCATATGTCATCAAACTGTCCATTATTTGTTTCCAAAATGGCAGACACGAAATGTCCATTTGGAAAAAGGAATTATCCAAAAGTAGATCTAACATATCCTTGCGCCAAGCTTTGCGTGTATATTGATATCCACTAAGGCTGGCAAGCAGGCTAGATGAGGCATAAAACGAGGGTATGTTGCGGGCTGTATGATTCTTCAGGTACGGCATAATAGTGTACATCAAATTGGTGACTATGGTGACAACTTTGTCCTTTTCCTGAGAGCCGTAGGCAACGTCCAAGAGATTGGCTAGTGTTGCGGCTAGAACGGAATGTGCTTGAATACAGTATTGTTGGGTTCCTGTGAGATCCTTTAGAGTTCCATCAGGAGTGACTGGTGATGTATCTTCTTTTACTGCCAGGTTTCTACGCAGCCATGTTGTTGGCTCAAGACATGCACTAGCCACAGTTGTAAGAGCTTCTATTAGACGCGAAGTAATATCATGTACATCACGGATGTCTTTTTTATCTTGAAATGGCATCTGTGGACATCGCTGTACGAACTCACTTAGTAACATTAATAATGTAAATTGCGCTGGAGGGCTTAGATTTAGACCGTCACGCAGTAAGACAAGAAGTGAGCTCCACGAATCACCCAATTGCGGTGCTGGCGCTGATTTCATGTAGAAATAGAATAATTCTAATGCAGAAACTTCAATGGTTAATCCAGCCGGAGGACGATGAATTGGAGGTGGTGACTTTACCACCTGATGCAGGGTTTGAACAAATGAATCCATTGGCATCACTCGGATACTGGAAACCAATTTAACCAAGCTTAGCTGTTCGGGGCATGCCTGTGGGGTGGAATTACGTAAGAATTGCTCGACGATGGAAAGTTTTGCCTCATTTCGTTCTGCAGCAGTACGCTTGCGATGTGCCTCTCCACGTTCTTGCCAAGTGACAGAAACTGCAGCCAGGAAGTTAGCTCCATGATGCAACGATACTGGACTTAGGAACTCCATCAGCTGTTGCTTAACTTGTCTTACTTGACCTAACTCACTGTCCCAAATGGCAGCAACGCTTGTCACAATTCGCGACAGGTGGCTAAGAACTGCATTTCTTGCTGCCATATGCTGCGCAGTCCGACTATGTGCGTCAGTGGAGTTCTGAGAAGACAAAAATGAATGTACAATGTTGTTTAACAACTGACCCGTGTTAGAACTCTGAACAGTGGCGCTAGTCTGGGGGTACGCCTGATTGAAGAGATGCGACAACGTCGTTTGTTGGGTGTTGTCTAACAAGCAATAATGGCAAAGAATAGTAATTGCTTCCAGCTGTGATACTACATAGTCCGGTGGGAAATTACACTGTTGTTTTAAAGAAAATTTCGCAATTTTATCCAGATTATTGCACAGCTGATGGACCACGCTGATCACAATGTTTGTAAGTGAGCCAAAGGTAAAGCAATTCAATGATGAAGTAACCAAATCCGTCCAGTTCCGATGAACGTGTCTTAAATGGTCTGCCTGCAGAGCACTTAAAACAGCTGAAAGGAACATATGCTGCTGACTGATAAGACAGTTTGGCAAATACTTAACGTTGGTAACTGGTCCCTCAGCAGATAGACGAGTTGGAGAGTTCGAACTGACCGTGTCACCTTTTCCCACTTCCACAGAGCCAGCCTCATTTTGAAGCAATGTTACTTCGTACTCGAGTTTTATCACAGACATCAGCAAACGCAGTAATTGAATTTGGAATGATTCAGCATGAAGATGCTCATCGCCAGCATTGTTGAAGTTCAAGATCTCTTCCGAGAGAGTATGATCACGGATTTGATTGAACGACACCACCGACGAATTAATGCAGTGCAAAATTATCTTTTGCAATTTACAACGTGCCATCAGGTCAGCAATATAGCAAGCAAGCCCTTTGCCCATTCCTTTCACAATGTCAATAAGTTCACTGCAAATGAGTGTGAGAAGCTCAACACTCTGCAATTGAACTTTGTAATTGCCTACAATGTCTTCCTTTCGCGGGATATCATTGCCTTCTGTAGACTCCTTGTGGAAGAAACCTCGTGCATAGTACAAACAAATTGTGACTAGTACTTCCAAATGCATACACCCACGATAACTTTGGCTGAATTCTGTGTTTGTTATGCTGCCGGCAAAACCCTTTCCCAGTATTGTCTTGCGATGTCGGATGAGAAGTTGTTTCATCGAACCACTCGAGAATGAAGTGGTAATGGAAAGGCACAAGAATGTTCGCGTATCGCAAGCAATGATGTTGCGAAGTGTTTGAAACGCATACAAAGTTTGTTTGGTGTCGTAGACGCCAAAGTATAGGAGCATATGCGTGTGGAAGGGATGAATCTACAACAAAATATACATAGTTGAGTTATGAATTATTAGAAATAAAAAGTTACCTTATCGAAATTTCGTTTAAAATCCTTTGAATTCTTCTTTTTGTGTCCATGTTTCTTCCCAGCTTCTAGGGCAACATTCTGCCTTAGTATCTCAAGATTGTGTTTGCTCTTTTCGAGGGTCTCCTTGTTGAGGTCCCATTCGATTTTATGCCCTGTACCTCCAGTTTCAAGACTTAAACTTCTTCTCTTGTCCTCGACGTTTATCGTGGCACCGGAGCCCGTTGATTGTTTTTCACTACGAGATGACGGTTCCTCTTCAACAAAAACATCCTCATCACTACCACCTTCCGAATCGGTCACTGTGCCCTTTTCTTCATTAGAACTACGGCCGCCCAATAGACTGTTATTGCTGTCTGTCGATGTCTTCGAAATACAACTCATTCGCTTCTTATCTTTACCAGAACCTACACTAACTGATTTCTTCATAGACTTCTGATCCCTCATTGCATCGACTCGCTTTAATTTTTTCCTCGGTGAAGAAATTGACTTAGGCTGATCACAGGACTTACTCACTACATCCATTAAATCACCGACAAATGTCTCGACTATGTCGGCCGACGAGCCAAAGTACTCATCCGCAACGTGGACAGAATCTCCACCCTCCACGGCATGCCCATCAACAACTACCGATGACATAGCATTCTCCAATTTCTCAATGACTTCACTGCCAGCCCGTGTCAATTTGTATGTCTTGCGATTTTTTGTGCGATCGTGTTCAGTTAATTTTTCACTGACTCTTTCACAGTCGCCCACAAACCGTTTTATATTGCCCAAGGATCCAGTACCAATCCCACCTCCACCCATTGAAATGTCTTTCTCAACACTGGTCTCTCGGTTCTCAGATTCTGTTTCGAAGGTACTGCATTCTGAGTCATCTGTTGAGGAAGAATCAAACATACCGGGACCTTCATCGTCCTCGTCTTCGACATCAACAACTTTTTCTTCCTTTTCACTATTTCCACTATTTTTTCGTGATGTTTCCATTTTATTTGGAGCACTGCTACTCAAAGAAGGGATTTCTTCAGAACCTACCGAATCGGGCTCGTTTTCTAGCGGATTAATGGTAAGTCCGATGTTTGTGTCACTTTCTGTTATACTGCTAGTGGTCTTATCACTAACAAATATTGATGTCTTATTCTTGCTGCCCAGAGTAACGCCGAATATCTTCTTTTGGAAAGATCGGATGGGACTGCGTTTCTTAGTCAATGATGAATCAATATGATACTTAACATTTCCATCTTCTGAGCTAATAGCAAATACTCCACGATCAGTGACACTGTCACATTTGTCCTCGGCTTCTTTGGCATCAGCGGACATTGCTTCTTCGCCATCCTTCTTCATTAAATGAAAATTTACAATACCAATGCGTCGAGAATTTGACGAAAGAAGTATTTTGTATAGTGGCTTCAACAGACGTGACAGATCTCCCCGCAATAACGATTCTTGAAGCCATTTTGTTACGAAAGTTCTAATTGGCATGTAATAGTGTAGACCCAAGGTGTCTAGCACACGCAAAAGTGTCTTCTCAAATCCCTTCGATGGTTGTTTATCGCGGCCCAAATGCCACAGTAATTCAAACTTTTTGAAACTCTGCGACTCACTCTCCTTCAAATAGTCCGTATGCTCAATTGGTTGGACTGGTGAGACACACATCATCTTAATCTCAGATGCCCTATCAGTTTTGTAGTTGGAAAGCGCCTTCATATCACCAGTGCGAAGTTTCAAAAGCTGAGCATCGTGATGGCTAGACATTCGATTACCTATTACAGTCTCAACGATGCCACTTTCAAGGCAATTGTGTAATTGGTAGAATAAGGATGTAATTTGCATGGGATCGATGGTGGGTTCGCCTAGATAATTCCACAGCACCGATGTGATTAGTTGGAAAATTCTAGTTTTATTTTCGATATAGCTAACATGACCAAACTTCAGCAGGGGCAGCATTACAACGAATGTCACACCTGGACTGGTCGTGTGTTCGATTTGGGACTTCAGAAGACTGCAGGAGAAAAACAAAATAGTAAATAGTAATATTTCAGAAATAAAATCTTAACCTGCGAGCTACTGACCTTATTAAATCAAAGAGCGTTGTAATTGCCGCCAACTGCAATTCTTTGTCGCTTTGAGTGTATGACGCTACCAGCGTTAGAACCTTCAGCCAACTAGGAAGCTCATTCTCTGTATGTAAGAAAGAAAGAATTGGTTGATGAATTGAAACAGAGAGAATATCTTAAACTATTGAAGCTCTGAATCTTCAAACTACTAGTTAAGGTTGCTGTTAAAGCATAAAACATTCAAATCAGAACATGGATTCGAAACTTTCGAATTCATCAATAGCTTAAAAGAACGAATAGTAAATAGAAACGAATTAACTTACCTGTTTTATCTAGCACAAGATTTTTATTGCAATTGGGAAACGTAGACATCTCCACCAGCAAATTTGCAGCAAGTCTTATTGCATTCCTTAGCGATTCGGAAACTCGTAATTCCATTAGTTTGTTGATGTTTCTTTCAGTTTTTTCATCGAACATCTGCAATTTATCCAAATGCTCCGCACTCGATAGGCAATCTTTAAATTCAGCATCACTTACATCACTAGCTGAATCTAAAGTGCTTATCAAAGATCGACTAAGTAATTGATGTAGTTGCTTCGAACGACACATCATATTAACTTGAAGCGTCTCAAAATACCGATCGATTTCAAGCATACGCTCAACACACACATCCTCGTAGACTTCTTCGTTTTTGAAAATGTTCTCAACGTTGGGTGGTGCATTTGATTCTGGATCTGTTTCGACTTTAACAGTGACCGTGCAAGCTGTACGTTGCACATTAATTTGAAGGACTTTCCTTGCTAGATAAACTTCGAAAAAGACTTCATATTGTCGAATGCACTTCTCCAATATGGAAAACTCATCGGAACTGCATTCCTGATTATCACACATAAATTTTGTCTCTTTTGGTGGTTTTTGTATTTTTTGCGTGTCTTCCCCGATTTTATTCTTGCTCTCGAGAGCTGACAACAGTACGGAATCCGAGATATCACGATCGGAAACTGGCAGATCTTGAGGTCGTGCTTTCTTACTTTTGAGTCGAAATTGTGGAGAAATTTTCTTGTTTTTTAGCTTCTTTATACTTAGTGGGGTATCCTGGTCTGATGAGGACTGCGGTGCCATTAATTGACCTGTATCAGGGCAGATCTACAAATTGAAAATATTAATGCACATTAAACTGCATTTAAATAGCAAATTAAACAACAACAAAACTACAACATTGAAATCTAGCGTCTCCTAAATACCTCTTTGTCCAGCTCGGAAAGTTTCGAAAAGGATTTAGCTTTTTTAGTCTTTTTTGGACTGGTATTTTGCCTGCGATCGATATTTTGATTTGAATTCGAACGACGAATCGGCTCATCAGAACTACTCAGACTGTCCTTGTTTTCGTCTACATCGAAAGCGGCTGCCGATTGATTTAGCTTTGAATCGGATTTACTTTTTTCTAGCGTGCTACCAGGCAATGCAGTGCTACTACCACTTACGGCATTTGCGCTTTGAACGCTTTCTCCTCCCATTGATTGGTCATCTTGTCCGGTTACTAGTGATTTCGAATAAAGTTTAACGGGGCTTCTGTAGAAAAAAAAAAAAACATAAAACAATTCCATAGTTAAGAGAAAAAGAAATTCAATTTATGTACGTTATCATAGGTTGAACTCTAGAAACGATCTTCATGCATAACTTCAGGGAAGCAATGATATCATCGCTACTCAAGTATTCCGAATGTATAGTGAGCATTTGAGTGATCGCAAGGAACACTTTGGGCAAGTAAATACGCGTTGTCTCGTTGTACATCTCTAGCGAAATTGTCTCGAGGAGGAATTCGGTCAGGTAGCAGATTTCCACTAACGATGGTTCACCTGATCCCACTTGGCACTGGAACTTCTCACCTTTAGATGCCGATGATGATTGTCGGAGATTTCGCGTAAGGTGTGACGATTTGTTCTGCTACAGAAACAAAAGAATCTTAGTAAATAATTATTTATCTCTGGATTACCGACTCTTACCTTCTTGCATGATTTCTCGTAGATGATTGTCATAAAACTCCAAATATAGGCCGGATCAAATGTGGCAAAGAGAAGGTTAGCCGATTTAACAACTTCCACATTCCCACTGGACAGAGACATTGTCCGAATAATATCACAGAGTACATAATCCAGTACGGCACTGCCGATTTCCGCCTTATCTAGCAGTGATACCATTATTCGGTAGGGTTTTAGGTCAACGGGTGTACTATCTAAGCTAAACTTTAGTGTGCATATTATCGATTGAATTAAAATGTGTTTGGAATGTTTATCAAAGTTCGACTCGTTACTCTCATCATTGTCGTCGGTAGGCTGTTCGAGTTTTGATGGTTTACTAACTTCTGTGCCTAGAAGCCAGGAATATAGACGACGATTGAGGGACATATCTCTTCGGAGAATAGTGTTCAAACCATTCGTGACTAACTTAACTAGATCAGCTTCGCTAAGATAATGCGTGTGCATTGGGAAACCAAGTAGGAGAAACTCTAGAGTGTTTCTTTGAACTAGAATTAAAGAATCATTAAGGCAAGCACACAAGCCGGACATCATGACATCCCGATTGTGTCCCATTATAAAGACTTGTTGCTGCATTCCCAGTTTTTTATTAAAATGGTCCAAGAGATAGGAGATAGCTGGCAATCGAATTGAAGCATTCGTTGCTACACATTCCCACATAACTGTATAGAAATATTTGGGATTAACTGCAACACAAACTTGCGTCAATAGCGAATTTGTTCTGTCATAATGATCAAGGCCGTTTTCGTAGCCAGGAAGAACACCACTTAAAAATCCACTTAGCGCTGGTCTGAGTTTGTCTCCCAAAGGCACAAAATATTTTTCATAAACAGCCAAAAGGGCTGGACGCACATTCATGGCAGCATACCCCAGTAGAGGAAAAAGGCCCGCACTGAAAAACGTAAAGAAAATCAAATACCTTTTTTATAAGAGAGGCATGAGCAAGTACAAATTACCTGTAGATAAAGAGTTCGGTGGCCAAGCGCTCTGGTCCGGTTTTGCTGAATATCACATCGTACGTCTCTAACGCCTTGAGATGTACGCCTGATGGTAGCGCGGGATGCATACATTGCGCCAAACGCTTGGAAATCTTTATTCGTCTTGGGATTATTTGATACTGTGTGTTACTAGAAATCGCCTATGGATTAAAGCATTCAAGGATGAAAATTAAGTAATATTTGAAAACATATAATTTTATAATAAAACAACAAATAAATCTTGGTTACATTATGAATGAAAAGTAAAACTCAATAAACTTAAATATAAATAGTTCACCGTGCTTTGAGTTGGGAAAAGCTCTTTGTTGCTTTCATATATATAAAGAGTGTTTCTTAGACCTAATATATTTTTGGATTCCACGTCTTTTTTTAACGTAGCCATAGAATACTTGGAGCAAGGTTTTGTTTCAGGGTTTAAATGGTACCTGATTTATAAGGATATATTAGTAACTGTACTTATTTAATAAAATAAAAAACTGTTCTTAAAACCAAGAAAAGAAAAAAAAAATCTCATTTCTATCAAAAACGACTTCTAAGGATTTGATAAAAAAAAATATGTGCTTTAGTTACAATTATTTACCCTTTCGTACCAAACAATTTTACAAAAAGCCGATATCAGAGGTTTTTCTTTTTTATTTTCGCCTTCTTTTCTATCTTCAAGCCGATATTAGTTAATGAATATGTTTTGGGTAAAAAAAATCAAAATTGTTTTTTTTTTTCGAAAAGTCGATATTTCAAAGACGGGTAGATGATTTTTTGAAATTTGATTTATATCTACACATTAAAAAATAACGATAAATAAATATAATCTCAACACGATTCAATTTATTTTCTTAAAAATTGTTGAAAATTGGTTACATACTAGCTGGCCCGCCCTGGTATCGCTTAAGCAGACTAGACTTTCTTATTTTTAAAAAATATCTATCCCTTAGTTGATCTTCAAAGTCCACTTCCTTAATTCAATCATTCACAACAACTCAAATCGTGATTTTTTTTACATCTGATTTACTTTTTACCCTAATTCACCCTTTAAAAACCAATATTTGAAAAGTATATACCCCTAAACTATTGCGATACAAAAATTGAATTCGAGATTTTAATCAAACTTGCTATACGATGATAGGGAAGACGGAAAAAGAGGGTTTCACAATTCTGTCTGTCTGCCATCGCAGATACAGCTTAAACGGATTCTTCCAACATAGTACCTAGAGTGTTCTCTGTTCAATATACCCACGCGTTTTTTTAAATATTTTTAAGGACTATAAATAATGGTAACTGGCATACTATATTTACTTGCGATATACGTAGTATTAGGGCAAGTTAAGGATTCGTGCAAAAAACAAAACTTGACATAACAATTTTCCCTAACATTACGATTATAGAGAACGCGAGAAAGTAGGTCTCGCAATTCTGTCTGCCTGTCCGTCTGTCTGTCTGTACCTTGACCAGCAGCCTAAACCGCTGAAGCGATTTGGTTCAAACTTTGGTTCGTAGGTGATTCCCTAGAGGGGAAATTGATTTTTTTTAGCTCAAAAAACAACGGTACCTGCCATACAACCAATATACAAAAATTGATTTGTTTCAAAAACGGCTCCAACGATTTTGAAAAAAAAAAAAAAAATGAGCTACTATAATTACTACAGTTTATATTTTGGTTGAAAAATAAAATTATAACGGGTTTAAACGGTAGCTGTCATTGAACCAATTGTTTGGTTTTAAAATTTCTCGTTAACGGCTACATCGAACCAAATTTCTTATGTAAGAGGTCCTTTGCAATTTTTGGATTTTTAAAAAAATATTTAAATATTTTTTTTTTTTGAAAACTGATGATTTTTTTTTTTTTAATTTTGTGAAAAATTGTATTTTATATACTTATACTAAAAGTTGGCATACCAAATTTAATTTTTTTAAATTTTCAAGAATTTTATACTCGTATATAATAAATTATTAAAAAAAAAACCGCTCTACCGATTTTTGAAATTTTTTTTTCTCATAAATTCATATTTTTCAAACAAATCAGATGGAATACTTTGTTTTGAGCTCTATCTGATGAGCTATTAAAATAACAAATTTATAGTAATTTATAGTAATAATTTATATTTTAAATTGTTTTTTAATGATATCATAATGCTGAAGAACCACTACATATGCACATTGTCAATTTTAAGCTACGTTCAAGTTGTTAGCTACGAGAGCAAGTTTGTGCGATCCAGTTCTTAGAAGCGAAAAATCTCATATTTATCGAAAACAGTGCCAAGAAATGTGATTAATGTGTGTGTTTTTTAATTGTTGCAATAAAAAAAAGAGCGCGTGTAACTCAGTACTCGTGACAGAAGTGAAACTTCTTTGGCGATCTAAAAATCTCGATTTGTATAGGGATATTAAGCTTATATGCGTAAGACTTAGCTATGTGCTCTATATTAAAATGATCAATGGGTTTGGGTTGTAAACTTGAAAACTAAATAATAATGGTGAACAAATAAAGTAATAAAGTTGAAAATTTAAAAGATATAAATTAGTTTATGAGAGTAGGTTTCCGACTATTTCCAAAAATTCCTACACTCAAAATCTCAGCAAAATCAAAAATTTGTATATAGTCCAGGGATATTAGATTTTTACATGGATGGGTCTTAGATTTTTATTAAATTCGATCACATATATTATAAACAATTAGAATATGAGGTTGCTGCCGCTCAAAAAGGTGTGCTGTGCGCAGGGCAAATTAAAACGTGCAGAAAAGTGCTTAATTCACTCCCAGTTTTTGGTTATTTTCCTATATAACTTTGGAAATATGCATCTAAGGAACAAAAATAATTAGACAAAATTTAATTGTTATAAAATTCTCCACAAGATAACACTTATATAAAACTTTCTGATGATATATTTTTGTTGGTATATAGCATTGAAGTCGGAAAAAATCTGTTAAAAACAAAGTAGTTCTGAAGCAAAATGACAGATACCAAATGGTGCAACTCCAATACAAATGTGGACTCAAGTTCTCCAGAAAATGATATATATCGAAACCAGATTCGAATCGGTCTGATAGTTTCGGCATGAGAGATAATGTTAATTAAGTGCACCGCGAAATTTTTGCATCAATGCTGTAGTCAAAGTTAGACATTTAAGCTGGCGCAAATTTGTATACACATACCCGGAACCCCGAACTATCGTAAAGCATCGTTATAATATTTATTTTATTTTTTTAGTAACTTTTGTAGCGATTTTAAAACAGCAAAACTCGTATTAAAAATGCCGCTTAATTTTTTGAAATTAGCCTCTTTTGAGATAATAGGGCGTATTCATAGTAATTTAAGGCCTGGGTCTAAGTTAAACATAGCTTTAGTTGAATTTTCGGACTATTTTTTTAAGTTTATCATTTCAAAATATTTAAAGCTTTTTGTGTAGTATACTGCCGTCCTAAGTAAAAAGGGCCTAAGCGCTAAAAATCAAAAATCGTGTTTGAGGTATATTTGGAATCCTTAAACAGTGTCTTATTTTAATGTGAACAAAAAAAATCATATTTTCAACTGCAAATGGCTCAAAATCACGATTGAAGATGGGCATAAATCCATTTTCGTATGGTTTTCAAAGAAACCAAAAACATTAAATCGCATTTATCTCAAAACTACAAAAATGGAGATGTTCCCTTTTTACTTAGGACGGCAGTATACCAAGTTAACTATCTTATAAAAATATAAAACCAAACATTTGTAATTAAAATCGGTCTGTATTTATTGAGCCAAAATTATTTTGAACTGTAGTTAAGTTAAAGCCGGGTCTATCTGCTACTATGAATATGTCCCAATATGTTTAAAATAATTTATATCTCCATACCAATAGGAGATAGATAAAAAACTTAAACTAGTAAGATTCTTAGAATTTCATTATCTATTCACCAATTAAATTTCAAGACTCTGGCATTCTAATTTACGAAATTAGAAAATAGACATAAAAGGACATTTTCCCTATTATCTGCTACAATAATATAGATTATCAAAAAATCCAAACTTATTGCACTATAAAGTATATAAGCCTATCAATACATTTTTTTAGTTTTACTCTACCTCCCACCACTTAGCTAATCAATGATCTCAGCGATGCACATGTGGCATTACTTTTTTTCGCTTTACAAAAATGCAACCTTGAAATTTCAACTTCAACGCGCGCAAAGAAGTTTCACTTCAAAAAACATTTTTACTTTTTTATTGTTATTAAGAGTACTACCCATACAACCATTTTTCATATTTTCGACTTTAAGATTATTGTATAAAACGATTCAAATAGCAGAATCTTCTAAGGAATAGCACTGACTGAATGACTGTATAACAATGCCGTAATAAAAAATGGACTCCTGCAACTAAACGAAAAATGGGAAAAAAACAAGAGATATGTCGAAAGGTAGATCTTGAATAGTGCTACATTGGGTAAAATTTTCCGCAGTACTACTTTTCTGGAGTTTACACTTTTTTGGAAGGTGAAGGGTTAGATTCAGTGTTGCCGAATCTCATGATTTATCATGATTTTTAACCACCGAAACATGAAAACATGATTTCATTTAAAAACAAATTCTAAATTTTCCTTAAAAAAAAGAACAAGGAAACCAATAATTTTTTGACAAACTTAATTTTAAAACAAACATAGCATAACACTTTTTAAATTAAGTGGCTGAAGATTGTTATCAGGAGATATATAATGAGTGGAGATTGCTTGTTAATTCAAATATTAAAGCAAATGACCAAGTAAACGACATCGAAGGATTCTGGCAATATGTTGGCTACTACTACTAACTTGTTAGAATTTGTTTCAGGAAACTTATGCTTTCTTGAAAACGGTAATGAGGTCGATGTTATTGCAACCGATCTTAGCAAAGCCTTTGACAAAATTTCCCATTCTTTGATCCTTTTCAAGTTGAATGCCCTAGGATTTCAACCCATCTTCCTTTCATGGGTTCAGTCATACTTAAAAGATCGGCAGTATAAAGTAATCTTTAGATCCTCGGAATCTGATCCCATCCTTGCAACTTCTGGCGTCCCGCAGGGAAGCCACCTTGGCCCACTGATTTTCATCTTGACTATCAACGACGTCGACTGTATAATAAAAGACTCTTTTATATCAGTTTACGCCGATGATAAGAAAATCTTTAGGTGCATAACATCCCCTGCCGACTCTATTCTACTATAAAATGACCTTAACCGATTTTAACCTGGTGCCTTAAAAACTTTCTTGAGCTCAATGTAAACAAATGTCAAGCTATCACCTTCTCCCGTAAGCGCTTTCTACTCCCTCCTAGGACGTATTTTATCGACAATGTGCCAGTCCCCTCGGTTGATTCACTGTGCGTTCTAGGAATTACCTGCGATAGAGAATGGAATTTCCGTTTTCACTCCACACTGGGCTTTGTGAAACGATGGTCAAAGGAATTCTCCGACCCTTATGTCACTAAATCTCTCTATACCACATTTGTAAGGCCACTCCTCGAATATGCAAGTCAAGTCTGGTCACCTTATTACCTTAATCACTCTCAGCGAATTGAAGCTGTTCAACGTAGATTCCTTCGTTTTGCCCTCCGCGGTCTTCCCTGGTCTGATGCACATTACCTGCCTCCCTACCAACATCGTCTAAAGTTAATTAATAGGAACACCCTCGAATTTCGCCGCCGAGTGGCTGATATTGTCTTCACCCATCAGCTCTTAGCTGCCAATATCGATTGTCCAGCTCTTCTTCAAAAAATCTCCCTGCAAACAAATTCCAATAATCTCCGATCCATACCTCTGTTCCAAATCAAGGTTCACAGAACCAATTACGGTAGCAACGAGCCTATAAACCGTATGCTACGTACCTCTAACAGCGTGCACAACCTATTCGACTTCCATCTAACCAAAGACAGCCTCAAAACCTCCCTTTATCGTTCCTCGCACCCCTCGTAGCCATAATCTTTAAGTTAGTGTAAGTTTTAAATGTTAATCTTTAAGTTAGTATGTAAGTTTTTGCTTGTATTAAGCTAATAAAGTGAAGGCGGGAGGGGCCTTTCTCCCCTCTCCCTATGGGCGTTTGTTGCTATATAATAAATAAAACAGGCCGATGATATAGCTTGGCATATCCCCTCTTAACTAAATTTGTTTTTGAAGTATTTTCACTACAACATTCGTCAGCCAACTCTGAAAGAATATTTTCAAAAGTTACCTTACTTAAAACGAAATTCAGAAACAGACTTGAAGTGGATTCAATCATTTGACTTATTAATTTAAATTACCTGAACAAAAATCAAAGTTGTTTTAACATCAAATTCACATTCGATAAATATTTCAGTAAAGTGTATAACCAATAAACATGTTTGAACATTAAACATATTTTGAAGCAATCTCATGATTTTTTTTTTGGGATCTCATGATAAAAATCATGATAAATTTTTTTTTTGGAATCGGCAACACTAGTAGATTGTCAATTTTGATAATAAATATTTGTTAGTGTGAAAATCGGAGAATAGGCTCCTGCTACTAAACGAAAAATCCGAAGCGATATGTCGAAAGGTAGGTCTAGAATAGGGCTAAATTGGATACAATTTTCAGGGTTACCACTTTTCTAGAAGTAACTTTTTAAAGTTAAGGGTGAGGTTGTAAATCAAATTATAAATTTACATTATCATAAGATAAAAACATAACATAAGATAAAATAAACATAAATAATATGTTCGCTGGGGGCCTTTGCCGTCCTGCAACCATCCAGAGTTAGTTAACTCTTGAAATAGATTTGTCTATAGTTACGCCAAAAAGGAGTTTAAAAGTGATGAATGGATGCAGAAAGGCTTAAAAAGCACGAAAAATGAAATATCAAAAGCATTTTTTTGAGATAATTTAGAGTTAAACTCACCAAATTTTATCTTTATATATGTAATACATAATTACTTTAAATTGGCGTTCTAAAATGTACAAAAATATTATTTATTATATTAGATATTAATATTAACAAACCATGCATAAATTAATATATGTGCAAGACACCCATGGTATCTTTTTTGTTAAACTTAGAAATCAAAGCAATTACGATGTTGAATCGTTTTTAGTTTGCTACAAGCCTACATTGCTAATTTTGGGTCTTTCTTTCTCTTACATTTATACCTAAAGTTATGTTTTTAACACTTGAACGATAAACATTAGATCAAGTAAATACGACCCAGGCGTGATTTTTATTAAACCATATAAATTACAAAATTGCTTGCTCGAGATGTTTATGTACCTAAATAACACACAACTTTAAAAGTTATCTCAAAAGGTAGGCTTCTAGGTAATAAGCAGGGAAAGGATTTTCCTAACTTTGCCTATTTGTTTTGCTTGATCGTAAGAAAGTATCGACTTTATACAAACACGATTCATGTCCTCCTGATTCAAAATATATGTATTTTATTTTGCCCTTTTACCCGTTGGTGCTTTTTTTTCCTTTTTTACCCGTTAGTGTCTTTTTTGTCAATTTTGACTTGCTTGCTTTTTTTATCAAAGTTAAACGAACAAATCTTCAAAAAAATTCTACAAATACAAGCTGCATGTAGTTTTTCCATTTCCAGTTGAGATTATTTCACTTAAAAACATGATCCTAACACAATCTAAAGCGCACAGAACACAAATTTGCTTGCCATAAACACAAAAGAAAGTAGATAGTGCAGACTGTTAGATAGAGTTACTATGATTTTTTCTCAATAAAATTTCTTATCCTTTTTTTGTTTTTTTTTTTTTTACTGATAAAAACTAGATCTTTGCATTTCTCTATGAATGATCGTGCATTTCTTTGCACTCCAAATATCAATGAAAATTTGAAAAAATCGAAAGGTCCAATAATTACAAATGAAGTGTTGAAAAAGTTCACTACGGTTTTTAATGTTAATCGTGGACTTAAAACTGTTGAACAAATGCTGTAGTAAATGCCGACGTCAACTACACACTTTCCGAAAACGTTGAAGTGAATGATGTAGAGACTAGAGAGTTTAAAGTGGGCTCCACTCGTTTCTGTTCAAGTAGAAAGATCCTTTAGCTCATTTAAGACGGTTCTAAGAGACAATCGTAGAAGGCTTCAAAAAGCTTTTGGTAGTTCAATGCTTTTTTAATTAGTCGTTAAGTTATGTTTATATTGTCTTTATATTTAATAAATGCCTTTTTTCGCCTTTTTAAGAATTTTTGTTTGCCTTTTTTGATTTTTTTAGGTCAGCTAAATTCTTTCCCTGGTAATAAGAAACATTTCTTGAAATTAAATTATATTAGCTCGTAATTTTTTTTTCACAATCGTTACAGCCGTTTTTGAATCAAAACCATTTTTGTATATTGGTTGTATGGCAGGTACCCTTATTTTTTGAGATACAAAAAAAATTTCAATTTCCTCTGTAGGGAATCCCATAAGAGCCTTAAGTCCAAAGTTTGAAGACAATTGCTTCAGCCGTTTAGGATGCAAGTCGAGGAACAGACAGACGGACAGACAGACAGAATTGGGAGACCCACTTTTTTCGAATTCTCTATCATCGTAATGTTAGGGAAAATTATTATCTAGAATTTTTTTTTTGCACGAATCCTAAACTTGCCCTATACTACGTATATCGCAAGTAAAAAATTCAAACAAACAATTCAGTTATCTTTAAGAGTCAGAAAACCGTTTAAAATTCCTTATCGATATTTTAAGTTCAAATTTATTTTGTTTTTTATTGAACTGATGTCGCCAATGGAAGTAATTAAAACAATATATTTTGTATACAAATTAACCAAACCTATCTGTCATTATAATTACTTTGAAACTAGAAATTAGTTTTAATATGAACTATTAACTTTATTTATTTATATGCTTGCTCAAGTCACTAACACATTTCCCTTAGATAACTTCCGTCTGTTGTTCATCTTTCTTGCCTGCGGAAAGAAATGCAATTTCCTGCAAAACGATTTAAAATCAATGCTTAAGCGGTTACACAGGTTGCTCTAGCTAGAATCAGAAGAATCATGGATTGTATTATGTATTTAACATTGACCTATATTCTGTCTCTTTCATCAGAGATACATTAATACATACTTATGGTTAGAACTTAATTACAATGCACAAATAAAATATTATGAGAACCTGTAGAAGGATTGGATAATATAATCTTTTGATGTTTTTTTTTGCTTGTTTTTCCTCTCACTTTCCTGCTACATTTATAGATGCATGCCGGCGCCTTACTTTTTTACTTTTTTTTTAAATTTATTTCTGTTGCAACAAGCCTTCTCAGAGGCAGTGATGCGGTTGAAGAAAAAAAAAACGAATTACAAATTCCATTAGGACATAAAGATCACAGTAGGTATGATACTTTAGTAGCGTAATAGTGTAATTGATTTTTCCACTGAATACCACCACTCTCGCTTTCAAAGCGAACATACCTATGAATGTAAATATGATTATGAATTTTGCTGCTAAGATCTTGTTCTTTGCTTAAAATAAATAAAATACATGGCTGGGTAGTCGTAAATCCTTGTTCTTACGTTCAAGTGCCTTAGAATTTTTATAATTTTATTATACGTATATGAAAAACATTAATGAATATTAGAGACAAATGTGCAACAGTATATCATCACCCGAGTGCAAGAACTAGGCAATTTTTTATTTTCCTAAAACAAGGTAGATATAGATAGAAGCAGACAGAAATAATTTATTAAAATCCTAAGAGTTATTTTCGATAAAAATAAGATTTTCTTTAAAAACTAAAATTTTTGTATGTTCTTCTACGCTTGTCGACAGAAAAGCGAACCATTCGTTTATGTTTCAACATCTGCTAAAACATAGTGGAAGAAAAAAACAACCAATTGGAGGTTATCGCAATTAAATGTTTTCAATTAATTTTTCGTCTTAAAAGTTAGAAAAACATCAATAAAGACCTAAAGCTCAATTTACGAGTTATTATTAGGCATTTTTCTATTTTAGCTCAGAAAATAGTTCTGAACAGAGTCCGAGCATATCGAGCATGCTCTGAACATCCTCTGAACAAAGCGTGTTCTGGTTCTGAGCGCTCAGAATTATTTTTGAAACACACCTGAACACTAAACTGTCACTTTTTTCTCAATTTCACCTATCAAATGCTTGTGTTCAGCATTCAACTCGGTCTGCTCAGTTATTTTATTCTGAGCTCATAGAGCGCGCTCTGAACAAGCTCAGAACACGTTCAGAACTAAAAAAGAAACACAAATTTGAAGCTCTGAACGTTCAGAGGTAAAAAAGAAATACAATTTTTTGTTTGACAGTTCAGGCTCTGCTCTAAACTAAAAAAGAAAAACGCCTATTATTGAATATTTCCTGTGTTGGTTGGAATTTACTGCTTTTATGAAAATAATTTAGATAGTTTTGGCAATCAAAAACTCTTGCTCAATCGTCTGAAAATCAAAATTGATGAATCTTTTCCGGAGCAGGTTGAGATTACTGAGTGCAACAAACTGAGATAGGTATTATGGGTCCCTGGTCACAAAAAATAAAATGGCAGATAAACTTGCCAAAAACGTGTCAACACTTGAACCAGCTGCATACATTAAAGTGCACGGCGACCCAGGGTGTCGTCAAGAATTTCTCGAAAGTCGGTAATTGAGGTACATATCTAATTGTCGTCATAAAGTCTGTTTTTTTTTGGTTTTGCCTTGCTTCTGCCGTTTTCACTTGTATCGGATGGCTTAGTGTACACACAGAGTGGAGCTGAGAGTGAACAAAAGTAAAGAGCACAACGGAGAAATCAAACACGTGTTGTGAAAGGAAAGCACACAGAGTTAAGCGTCCTTCGAAGATGGAGCAAAGAGTCAACAAGGGAGCAAAGTGGCGATTTAAAACATGTTTGATTTCTCCGCTCTCGCCGCTGCGATTTTTAACTAGCCTTGCACATTATTATTCGCAACAGAAAAATATTAGTCCAATCAAATTAACAAAAATATCTACAAAAATTCGGGAGGACAATTTTATTGTTTTATTTTAAATAGTACTTCTTGGAGATTCTAAAACCACATTTTTCCAATAAAAAAACCCTCTGCGTCGTCCGCCATTTAAAAAAAGGTGTTAAAAAGTGTTAAGTAAATTTTCTCAACCGCAATTAGTCGTAGAGTAGTATTTTTTATTTAATTTTGTAGGTTAACATGTTCTCTACAATTTTTTTGATAGCTCCTTCCTATAAAAAGTTATTGCTGAAAAACCAGCAAATTTTCGATTTTAAAATGGTTTTTCAAGTTTATCTCACCCAATGTCAATCCGAACCAAAAATCACTTTGATACTTTTTATAAAAAAATTAATTTTCTACATTTCTGTATATTTAAATTGTATGTTAGTCATAAAGCTTTCAAGATATAGCATGACAAAGCTTCTAATATAAAGTGTAGATTGATTTTATTAAATTACCCCTACTTGTTCCCCGTTAGATTAATGAATATAAAATTACTAACATATTTGTAGAGAAAGGTTATACCTATAATTGTGTATAATTTGTTTCTTGAAAATTTTAAATTTTTCATCATACTTTGAATTTAAAATTGTAAAGTTGACGGGACATTTACACACCCTTTTAGTACGAACTTTTCTGCCCCTCGCCAATTATTTTTATTTAAAAATTTTGCCACATTTGTAAGCTAAATTTTGAAATCTTAATCTTTAAAATCTGACGAGTAGAAATGAAGTAAGGATTTTTTAAAATGCCGAGCTTCATCTTTGCTCCCCTCTCGAGCTCTTTGCTCTTTTCTCTGATGAATTTCGCAGCTTTGCTCTCCGCTCCACTCTGGTTGTACACTTAGGCTGCGACAATCTTTTGAGCAACTTTTCCATTTTATGCTCACTGGTAAAGATATTTCCCGACAGGCACAACACTTATTTGTTTGACCAATAGCATTTTTCTTTTTTAACTCTGAGCAGATCATGGAGCAGAGCTCGAGCGATCGGGTGTTGCCGGAGAAAAATATTAGAAGGTAGTACTACCGCCAAAAAAGCCGAGTATTTTGAAAAAAATAGTAGTACAGACATTTTTTAGTCTTCAAAAAATAAGTGTGTGAACACATTTTCATCTCAAGTAACATAAGAGCCTGATTATACGGTTCGTTTTTTCGTTCGTTTAGTTTTTCGTGTTTTTGACAGGCACGAACATTCATGATTAACATGGTTCGCGAAACTATGGACGAACTTCCTTTCGTTATTTTGACGTTTATGGAATTTGGGGATGTTTTGTGTGAAAATAATCAGTAGTAATATATAAAAATATTTTGTAATCACTTCTTTCTCAAATAAACTCGTATATTAGGTATACTCAATTACTAAAATCAATTTTCCCAATCATTCATTTTTGTTCAAATAGTTGTTTGCTTACAAGGAGGAGCATTGTAGTTGGCAAATCAGAAACGTCAAAGTTCAACCAAAAAAAGGCTTGAAATTTTTTTTCCTGCTTTCGTTACTTCCTTCCCTCTATATTTCTACCTCACCCATGTTATCAAAAAGACGAAAGACAAAACAACCGAAAAAACGAATCGTGTAATCGGGCAGTAAAATAAATACCGAACTGACAGATGAAAATTGCAAGAGGCAAACGAAAAACAAAAAAAAACAAGAAAGAGGGAAATTCCCTTTTATACGACAGTTTTGAAGATAAAAGTTCTGCCAAGTTTGCATTGAATTTAAAGTAAGTTAAATTATTTAGGTTGACATTATACTTTGCTGCAAGTTGTACTTTCGGCAACACTGGACCGGAGTTAGCTCCTAGCAGCGTAAGATCAGAGCTCTCCGATATATAATTTTGAAACACATCTTAAAGGGAACTGTCGTACGATGCGATATGAATCGGTGCGCACCAAAATTAAGTACTGACTTTTACTTTTCATCTGACAGCTGACCAATCAAAAACTCGAAAAATTCAAAAATCTAAGTGAAATTTGATGTGTTGAACGTGTTGAAATGTTTTGACAAAAATAAAAAGAGTGAAGTTAGCAGCGCTCAGCTTTTTGCTCCATTCGCTCGGTCTTTTTATCCTGAATAAATGGAGCACGCTCCGAGCTAGCTCGATTGAAAAACGAAACACAAGTTGGGCACTCTGAGTGGTCTAAGGTAAAAAAGAAACGCATATAAGAATTCAAAAAATAAAACTTACTGCATGGACTGCTACGATGTTTATTCAATTTTTGGCGATACGGACAAAGGGTGGACAGAATATTTTTACTAACAAAGGGGCCACGTGCTCAAAAAGTTTGAATAACATATAGGTACTGATCTAGAACAATAATTCGATTTTTTTTTTCTTTAGGGAATCACAATAAAATGCAATGGACTAAATTTGGAGTTAATTGTTCCATGAGCTGTACAGCCGCACATATAAATGAAAAAAACTTTTTTGGCACCCTCCTTTAAAACCTCCTGATTAAAACCTCATTTTTTTTTGACACGAAACCAATACTTGCCTTATGGAGCAAGTAAAACTGGAGAACCTTACCCATTTTCTTCTAGTGCAACTTTATTAATATGTTATCATTAATTTTATAATGAAAAAAAAATGAATTATGCAGATGCAATTATTTAAATTACTAATAACTTTACTTAAGAAGACAAGCAACTTTACGAAACAGCATCCTTCCTTAGATTATTTAAATCAATTTTATATATCTATATAATTTAAGCTTTCATCTACTCCCCATGACAAAAGTAAAATTTAAATTAACATTGAAAATACATAGTAGAAATCGTTGTCTGTGTCATTTTTGTGTAAGGATAGAATATTATATAGATAACGTGCTCTGTTCTTGTTGACGATACACAGAAAAGAGACGCCTTATCTCTTTGTTATTAAATAGAACTCGTCATAAATGACCTTTAACTAATGCATCCAGGGACTGTTGGAACTTTATTCGTACTTAGATGTCTGTCATATTGAAAGTTTTAAAATTCAATTGACCATGAAGCTGCAAAACACATACAAATGAATGTATTTAGAACATAATGAATTGCAACTCAAAGTTTATTCTGAATTTATGATTTTTAGTGGAATCAATTAGACACAAAATACATTGCCTTGGTAAAATAAAATGCACCTACGACATACGACTGAGTCAGGCATAAATAAATAAATAAATTAAAATAACCAACTCCGGAAATAGTTTGAACTAAAAAATAATGCCATTTGATTTCTTGACAAATGAATGGCAACAAAATTTACTTAAATCCGTTTAGCCGAAAAGAAGAAAGTTTAAAATCAGAAAACAACGGTTATCTGAGAGGTAACGGCTTTTGGGAAAAAATATTTCTAACAAGATTTATACCATTTCAAAATGCATTTTAGTAGTCAGCGGTATCGCTGCCAGACTGATTCATTCTAGTTTGTATAGGTACAAGGATTTAGTGATGTAAATTTGGAGCTGTATAATACAGACCTTTTGGCGGGGTTATTTTTGTTGTTGCATTTCGAAAGTGCGGCGATATATATCACTGCCAGACCGACGCACGACATAGATGTAGTTTGCACTGATACAAATGAAATGTCCACTCTCCACAAAATTTGAAGCGGTATAAAACACTTGGAGTAAATGTTCACCAGCTATCGGACTATATGTTTTTGAAAATCGCCAGCAGTCACTTCATTGAAAATGTATGTTCATGTCCTCATAAATTTCAAGAGCAATAATAGTATGTTTCAATAATCACTAATCCATTGAATTCATATTCAACGAGATCCACTGAAAACATCGATTTATTTTCTGTGATATCTATTTAATGTGAATTTACTGAAAATAATAATACTATGCCAATAGTCAGCTTTTCATATGAAATAAGTCTGAAAGCAAAAATAGTATACCTAATTTTGTATTACTGCTTAACATTTTTAACTTACCTTATTTAGTTTACCCAGTGCAGATATAAGATCCGCCCATTCACTGGAGTACTCAAAGTTGCGCAATGCTTTGTCAATGTTCGACATATAGTTTCGATACTTAGCTTCAGTAAGAAGCTTCTTCTCCTCTTCCAATGCATCGGCCGACTCCATGACGGCTCGGATTGCTACGGTTGCTGCTTTATGATTTGTCTTCTTTTATTTTTTCTAGAATTATATTTCAGTTCGGAGGAATTTTATGTTGTACGAAGTACGATGTACGAGTATGAGTGTTGGGTTCAGCTGAAAATAAAGCAATAAACAAAAAAAAAATAAACAAAAGTGTTGAAAGATAAACTTGATTAGAGACTAGGGGAGAGTTTTTTTTGTATAGAAATATTACATTGTTTTTTTTTTGCATATCGAGATAATAAAAACAGTTAAAATATTATGAGGGGAAAATGCGAAACAGGAAAAAGATAGTGAAGTTCAGACAAATACTGATAACACATTAAGGGAACTTTGCTTACATCGGTAGGTACGTCATATTGTGTGGTCTAAGAGTTAATTTTGTTTTAAAGTGCGAGGTTGGCGATATTATGTGACTGTTCATTTTGAATGTCCTCGGTTAAACCAAAAAATTGAGTTCCACATCTTTCACAGGGAAGTCACTTATTGTTATTGCCGTGAAACCAGGTGACTGCCGATTTTCAATCTAAAATGTGAATTACTTTTGCACAGATGATTTATTTGCTATACATATATAACCTTAAATACGGACTTTACTTATCAGTTGAATTGTTAAAAATCAAAAATTGGGTAGCCAAAGCCATATTGAAATTGAAAATTTGGGCCACTTTTCTGGGTTGAAAACAGAGATATTTTCTTATAATGAGTTTTTTTTAATTATTTTTACTAAAAAAAAAAATCATGAATTTTTAATTAAAGTTGTCTTATCCCTGGAACTATAAATGAAAAAAAAAAAATTGGGTGGCATAACGGCTTATGAAGAACCAGGGCCTAGTGACTAACAACTCGCAACCATTCCTGTGTGCGCCGGTCTACAGGAATGGAAGGGACCTACAATTTTAAGCCGAATCCGAACGGCTAACGAGAAGCACTTATTCGTGACAAGTGATACTCTTGGAGGATTTTTCATCAATTCCTCGCATGAGGCAGTAGCCCTGCAAAAAAAAAACTTTTTAGTTTTTATGTGGACGAGGCTGGGAAGCGAACCCAGACCTCCAGCGTGACATTCGAACGCACTAACCATTACGCTACGGGCTACTACTCCCTGGAACTATATTGGTACCAAATTAAATTGATCAATTTTTGTCTTTCCGACAAAAATTAGTTGTTGTTATCGTGTGCGATTGAGAAGTACAGCCGACATGTTACTTCCCATTCAGCGCTGGAAAAATCGGTCTATGTAAATGCTGACTTGGGGGGATCCACCTTTTTGCTCTTTTGAAGCTTTGTACGCGTTTTCATGACGAGTTTTTGCGTATTAATTTTGGAGCATTTGTTTTCAATCAGGCTTATCGCCAATTCCGGGGGAGATTGTTCTCCCCCGGATTTTATTTTTTCCAATACTTCCATCTATAATCTCTCACGAATTGAATCTTCCCGAAAATTACTTGGAAATCAGTTTCGAAATACTCTCAGAGAGTTAATTTTGTGAAATAATGTATCTGTCAAAGTTTGTAAGTTATTTTCTGAAATCTTATTAAATATTTGCACCATTTGTGGAGATGAAGGCGTATTTTGCATTATAAATGCAGTTCCCCTGTCATGGGAAAGAGTAAAAAGAGTCAATCGTTAAAAAAGAACATTTTGTATCTACTTTTTTTAATCTTTTTGTTCTCTCTCTCTCTCTTTCTCTCTCTCTCTCTCTCTCTCTCTCTCTCTCTCTCTCTCTCTCTCTCTCTCTCTCTGTGCAAAACTGTGTTGCTTTATAAGTGGCAATAACCTTAAAGTGTTTAGGAAATTTGTTCCAAATTGTTTTTAAACAAATAAATAGCTACCTAGATGGAATAAAACAAAACTTATTCCTCCACTAATAGGCTATTGAATAGACCTTTTAGTAAGGAGCAATTGCGTTCACAGATTTTTATTATTGAATATGTTTGTGTGGAACTTAAGCTAACTTAAAACATAAAATTCGCTTAAATTCATGCATGCGTTTCTGAGAGAATGGTCACACTGGTCATTTTTCAATATTGTTGGTATAACTCGAAAACTGAGCCGAAATTGTTAATTAAACTTAAACTAATAAAATATATCCTATTAAAAATAACCTTTTTTTATATTTTGATTGAAGTTTTTGCTCGTAAGCATCTTTTTGACTTGCAATTCATTGGTACTTTATGCCAAGTTTCCCATTCTGGAAATAATTTTAAGTAGAGATTTTGATCAAATATAAAAAAAAAATATCATAACTATAATAGAGAATTCGAAACTAGTGGGTCCCGCAGTTTAATCGGTCCATCTGTCAAACCGTAACACCTAGGCCTACAGACTGAACGGATGGATTGATTTCTATAGAACTTAGTCCTTTCTGTTTTTAAGGTATTTTGTATATGTTTCTTTGAAATTTTTGTTTTTGGACCAAAAATAGTGGTAGCTTGCATAGAACAAATTTTTGCATTTCCGTATTTCGAGCTATCCGCGTTACCGAACTGAATACATTTTTCTATTATAAGCAAGTTTTTAATCAACCTTAGTAATATTGCATACAAAAATTTTAATTAAAAAAAAATTTAAATTAAAAAAAAAAATTAATTTATTTTATTATTTTATTTAATATTTTAAGAAGGAATCCATGATTTATTTTAAATCGTGGGCTTTTACTATCAAAAATATATATTTTAAAATATGAAGTATCAAGAACTTTTTTAAAAATATTTTTAAAATTTTGTAACCTCAAATTATTTTCCTTAGTATAAAGCTAACGTATTTCTTATATCTTCTTGATTATTCCATTTTAAAGAAGAAATCAAATGATAAGGCATCTCATACATATCTTAAAATCGTTAAGAAAGCAAGGCCTTAGTATAAAAAATTATTTTATTCCATTATTAATTTCTTCAACTAAAGGAGAATGGGCAAAGTGGTCTACCTTCTCAACTCAACTCAACCACCATTTGTGTCATGCGTCGTTGAAAAGGTAAAGATGCGTACATTATTTAATTATATGGACGTAAAGCTCTTAAGCATGGGGTTTAAAAGATATTGCCCTTCAAAGCACCGAAAAAGACAGTAATGTAACTCTTCATTTGCAGCTTGCCTTACCACCTTAAGTAAAGTGTCATACATCGTTGAAAAGATTATTACGTGTACTTAATTTTGTTAAAGAACCATTTACAAGTAGATCATGGGGTTCAAAAGATATTAAGCCATCAAAAACGGCAAAAATAAAATAATGCAATTCTTCATTGGCAACTGGTCTGCCAACTCAACAGTTATCTGTCATACATCGTTGTAAAGGTTAATACGTGTGCTTCATTTCATTACCTAAACCATGGGGTTCATGTGGCATTTGCATCAAAAACAAAAATAATGCAATTCCTCATTGGTTAATGGTCTACCAGCTCAACAGTGATGTGTGATACGTCAATGAAAAGGTTATTGCATGTACTTAATTTGTGTATGCAACCGATAAAGTGTAGGTAGTAGGATTCAGGGGGTAATTGACAAGAATGCATAAAAAAGCAATAATGCAATTCCGCGTTGGAAGCTGGTACACCTACTCAACAGAAATGTGACATTTATCGTTAAAAAGTATAAAGCATGTACTTTATTTTTTTTAAAGCTGTTAAGATGTGGACCATGGGGTTCGAAAGGTATTTGGGCCTAAAAATCGGCAAATAGAATAACAGTGTAATTCTTCATTGGAAATGGTCTACCGACTTAACAGTAATGTGTCATACGTTTATTGCAAAGGTAATTGCAATTGCATAATTTCATTATATGGTCAATAAGCTCTAAGTCATGGAGTTCAAGAGATAATCGTCTTCAAAGAACCAACAACTTCCATAATGCATTTCCTCATTGTATAATCTTCTAACTACTTGAGGGCAGACCAGTTGCCAATGAAGAATTGCATTATTTTATTTTTGCCGTTTTTGATGGCTTAATATCTTTTGAACCCAATGATCTACATCTTAACGGTTCTTTAACAAAATTAAGTACACGTAATAATCTTTTCAACGATGTATTAAACTTTACTTTAGGTGGCAAGACAAGCTGCAAATGAAGAGTTGCATTAATGTCTTTTTCGGTGCTTTGAAGGGCAATATCTGTTGAACCCCAATTGTTAAGAGCTTTACATCAATATAATTAATTCACGGTAAATAGTTTACATCATTTCCTTTTCAACGATGTATGACACATTGGTGTTGAGTAGGTAGACCAGCTTCCATACAATTTTGCCCCTTCTCCTTTTACTACATATATTATATTGTAGTATCGCAGAAAAACATTCTAGTTTTCGACATGGCACTAGAGAGTTTTAAATAGATTCTGGCAAGGCCCTAGCATGGCTGATTAATGGCCAAAACTAGGGCCTGTCGATTATGACCCTTTTGCCTCGTCAGAAAAACCACTCTAGGCCCCGGACCAGTAAAAACTATATTTGTTCATATTTCTGCTAGAAAAATTAAAAAATGGTATTTTAGTACCGGTTGTGATCCGATAGTAAAATAACTCAGATCAAAAGTATAAACTTGAATAATAAAACTAATAGCGCCAATTTTTATGAATTTAATACGGTATTAAAGCAAATTTAGCGTGATACTGGACATTTTTGTAAAATACTCTTTTATCTATTATTTTAGTGTACAAAAATCCCATCACTAAAACAACTAGATATGAACCACTTGAGATGAACCAAGTTAATATAGTTTAAGACAGTAAATTATAATTTTTGATTAATTTTAATGAAAAGTTCAAAAGAAATATGTGTGTACAATGTAATTAATAACTTATTAGAAATTCTTTAAATAAATGTTTTTTTCTTATTATATACAAATAATATATGATATTTTAGTTTTTTTGTTTAGCGCAGTGTACAGATACTCTTTTCTTACTATTTATATAAATTAAGTATATAAATAAAAGCGTATTTTGTTCAAACAATTTATAAACAAATTATAAGTACGAGGTTGATATCAAAACTAAAGTCTGAAAGGTTTTTTCTCTGCTTTGGTAGGGCTTTGGGGTTGAAAAAAGACAAATAACTGGCCACCCCCATTACTTTGAATTTGTTGATGCAAACTCACGCAGCGAATGCAAATAAAATAAATAATGACACAGAAATTTTCAAAGAATTTTTTTCAATGAAAGTGTGCGAAAACCATTTTTAATAAAGCTTCCAATACAAACTGGCAGCATATAACTCCTTTAAATCAAAGGTATCGGAAATCTTAAACCTAAAAACAGTTGCAGAAATCGCGACGAATCGATTTCAATCCAGATTTATAATTTCCTTGTTTCAGGAGTGATTCGAAAGAAAATAGCTATATGCCTATCTTGGTAGGATTTGCAAGAGCGTGAAATTTTTAACTTTTTTTTTTGAAACCAAAACTAATCAGTTCGATTAAAAGTTAAAATTTGTATTTTTCGATTCATCGATTAATTTGTTTAGTAAAAATTTTGCATATGTATCAATAACGATAGTGTTTAGACTGATAGGATGCCAAAAACGTCCAACAAGTTCTCACTAGCGAGAACCTCACAAGAGTATGAAACATTTTGCTCGTCTAAATTTTACTTACTGAAAACTTGCAAGGGCTTGACGTATATTTGACAAGTTTTTCTCGTCTAGATTATCCCTAAAGAACACTGGCTAGTGCCTTGTCGAAACTAGACAGACACTGGGCATTTTTCCAGCTGGGTAACTATAGTTAACTTTCAGCGTTCATTAATTATAAAAAGTTACTTTGAGTTTCCATTTTGGGGTTAGATTGTGTTTGCTTGTCCTCTTCAGATTTGGAATTGTTTTCAATTTTGTAATTTTGTATTGATTTTGATATTTTATTTTTTATTTGTATATTGATATTGTATTGTATTTATATTGATATTGATATTTGGAAATTTTTCCGATTTAGTCATTTTCTTTTAGTAAAGAAATGTGTGGCTCATACAAAAATGAACAAAAAAAGCAAAAACAAAATATAAATTACAACTATTTTACTTTATGATTCGATTTCATGCAAAAATGTACTTGATAGTGATTTTAATTGTAAAAAACATGCATTTTTAAAGTAGTAGTGAATTATTTATCAATAAATTTACCGCAATCAAAATTTTTTCTTATTGTTTATTATATATTCCTTATTTTTTCGATTTTTTTTTCAACCCCTTCCTATTTTTTTAACTTTGATCGTTCTTAAATAAAAAGTAACTTTTTTAACTTTGACATTGCAACTCTTGGTTTTGAGAGAACCATAGTTAACTATGGTCGCGGTCGGTAACGTAACCAAAGGTATCTGGATTTGTTCGTGTTGTTGTAATGCATAAGGAAAAACCAGCTGACCAACCAAACAGCTGATGTCAAAAAGAAGTCTACAGCTATCCCAACAAATTTCAAATCTGCTTGGAGTTACGAACAGCTGACATCTCATCTGTTCATTTTCCTTTGTGCAGGGTCGTTTTTGTTTACGTATCCGGTTTTGGTCGTTAAAAAACATATCAGATTCTAACGTATCTCAGATTCGTACCCGCCTACCACTCGAATGGGTAACAAAAAAGCACGCACCATTAAAACAAATAACAGCTGTCACTATGAGCTATGAGACAGAGATATGTTGTTTTTTTCTAAAACGCCATATTTCCTAGAAAGGAAATTGAATTTTTTGTTTGCAAGGTACATACAAATATAAAATACATATATATGTATCTACATATTATAAAATTACTTGAACATTTTTAATAATTAATTATGGTATGAAATTTGTTAGTATTTAATAAAATACAATTTACACAAAATTAAAAAAAAAAAAAAAACATAATTCAAGATCCTGATATGAAAATTTGTCCATGAAAATTTACGTAAAATTGTTAAGATTGGGAAGGAAGTCCTTCGGCGCACACAATTTAATTGGTAAACTATTTGGTTTTTTGTTTAACCAAAGTATTAATTATACTTTTAATGTTAATTCTTTTTTTTATTCATTTTTGAGATAAATAATTTTTTGTATATTGGTTGTATGGCAGGTACCGTTATTTTTGGAGCTAACAAAAATTAATTTCCTGTCTAGGGAATGTCCTAAAACCTTAAATCCAAAGTTTGAAGAAAATCGCTTCAGTAGTCGAGGTACAGACAGACAGACAGACAGACAGACAGACAGACAGACAGAATTTTCGCGTTCTATATCATCGTTATGCTAGGAAAAATTAATATCCGAGTTGATTTTTTTTACGAATCCAAAACTTGCCCTCTAGTACCGATGTACATATATCCCAAATAAGAAGTACATATATCGTGGTTTGCATTTATGTACACAGAAATTTGCGTTGCAAAAGATAATTTTTTAAAAATTATACCTATGGAGGCCATGTATAAAAAGTTTCGAAATTAAATATCTACGTATTTTTACTTGCGATATAATACATTATGTAGGTACTACATGACAAGTTATGGATTCGTAAAAAAAATCGAACTCGAGATAATTTGCCCTAGCGAGGTATCCGTCGGAGCGGAACATTCTCCGCAACGCATACTCCGTCGGAGATTTAAGTTACATTCGAGGTGTCCGATTCGGAAACGAAAAATACATAATATTCTAATAGAGATTTACAAAAATATATCGATATTCTGTCGATATATCGATATTCTAATAATTTCTTGTTTTGTAGGCTAAAGGTCAATTGAAACAAATTTTGATTTTTTTATTTCGACGTTTCGGGTATGTTTGTACCCTTCATCAGGCAATTGATTGAGCCGGATGAAGAATATAAACTTACCCGAAACGTCGAAATAAAAAAATCAAAATTTGTTTCAATTGACCTTTAGCCTACAAAACAAGAAATTATTATAATTTATGAAAGGTCACAATCAAAATTAAAGAATTTAGATCGATATTCTTTCGATATATCGATATTCTTCCAATATTTCTGTAGGTACTTCAAATAATGATATTTCGCTGGAAAGGGATGAATACCATAGTTAACTATCAAACATAATTTGGTAGGATATCGAATCGGTAAATATAGATATTTTTTTAGAAATAACGAAAAAAGAATTCAAAAATAAATGATAAATCCTTGAACTAACATAAAGAAACACACGAAAGTATGGATGGTATAGCTTTTCAAAATATATACACAAAATTATCATAACACTTTTATAATTTAATTTCGTCCGCCTCAACACCTTTTTTCAACAACCAGCATCTCTTTGCTGTGTTTCTAATTTGTTTAATTGGTCAGTAAATTCGCCCCAAAATGCAGCAAATCTTCTGTTGACCTTTTGATGTAGTTTCTTGCTATAGGTATCTTGCATAAGTTTATGAGAGTTTGTATTGTTTGGTGCTTGTTTTTTCTTATCCTGGAAACGAAAATTCAAGCAACAAGTAAAAACAAATTCTTTCGTTAATTATATTTTGTATTTCTTAAATTTTTCTTTGAATTCACTAAAAATCGGAAACAAATTCCGCAAAGAATTTCGGAACATAATTTTAAAATTTTCATCAAAAAACGCATTACATCGCATGTCAACGCAGAAAACCGGGCTGCATCAAAGTATGTCGGAAAAAATGTTCCGAACAGCTGTTTGGAAGAATACCTCGAAGCAAAAAGCCTCCGATTTGAAGGAAATCGGAGAATTTTCCGTTCTGACGGATACTTCGCTAGGGCCGAATAATTTTCCCTAACATTACGATGATAGAGATATCATCGTCTGTCTTAACCATTAAGTACCTGCTGTGTGATTGTCCAAACCTCCAAACAAATCGCCTCCGGTACTTCGGAAACAGGTTTGTTGGAGAACTGGACGATCTAGCGCAGGTCTCGATGGCAAATATGAGAAAATTCATAGAAAAAACAGGCTGGTTCACAAACGAACCAGTCTATGTGAACATTAGTTAGGAACATCTCTGTATTTCATTTTAGGCCCCGTGTTAGGATGTGCACACCCCTCCTAACCTAACCTGTCTTATCTCGCCACTACAGCTTAAACGGCCGGAGGGATTTTCTTCAAACTAGGTACATAGTGTTTTTTGACTAAAATGCCCACACGTTTTTTTAATTTTTTTTTTTTTAAGACCAAAAATAACGATACATACATTACAAGCATTTTTTGGTTTTTGATTGTCTCAAAAACAGTTAAGTTGAAGTTTTTCATTTTTGTTATGGTAAGTCTTCTAGAAAGTATTAAACATTATTGTGAACCAAAATTTAAAAAAAAAAAATTCAAAGTTTCAAAAAAAATTTTTTCAAAACTAAATTTTATTATTTGGTAGAGAATACTTGAAAAAAATATGTTTCTAAATTCAAGGGTACCTTCAATACAAATAATGAAAAACCGTTAAGAAAAAACTTATATTTCTCGAAAACGGCTCCAACAGTTTTTATAAAAGATGTTCGCTTTTTATTAAAGGTATGGTCAATATTTTGATAAGAAATTTAATAATAACTAATAACGGTTATTAACGGTACCTGTCATCGAACAACGATTTTTTTGGTTTCAAATTTCTCGTTAACGGCCACAACGATTTCAACCAAAATTTGTATACTCTCCTTCACAATTCAAACAATTTTTCATATACAAATTCCGAAAAAATAATTTTGGATTTTTATAAAAATATTGAATTTTTTTTTTTCATTCAATATCTTGACAACGGGCTCTTGAATATTTTTTTTTTATTTTGTTCAAAATTGTATTTTATTAAATACATAGGTACTAAAAGTTAGCATAATAGATTTAATTTTTAAAAATGAGCAAAAAATTGTATTTATAAAAAATTATTTTTTTAGAAAACCGCTCCAACGATTTTTTATTTTTTGTTTTCATTAATTCATATTTATCAAACAAATCAGATGGCATACTTTATGTTGAGCTCTAACTTTTAAAGCTATTAAAATACCAAATTTATAGTAATTTATAGTAATTTATAGTAATAATTAATTAATTTTTTTGTTTAATGTTTTCATAACATTTTGGAACCAATACATATGTACTAGTACATCATCAATTTTTAGCTACGTTAATGTTGTTAGCTACGAGAGCAAGTTTGTGCGATCCAGTCGTGCCCATTTTTTCTTTATACTTACATGTACATATTGTAACCGCTGAATCGGATTCATGTCTAGACACATGAGGGTAGACTAAATTGGTTGTTTGGTTGTGTATACAATGGGAAAGGGTTTAAATAAGGCGTTATATCTATCGATTTTTTGTTTTTTGAATGTTTCTGAATGCTAAGATAATTCCTTATCATTGACACCACAATATGAGTTATTACATTTGTTTTTATTAAAACTCATCCATGATACGACATTCAGTATTTACCTTAGTTAAAGCTTACGCGCTGTTATATGCAGTTGCAGGTGCAAATTCGTGTATAGGTGCACATACTCATAGTATTCAGTTTACATTGGGTTGTACCTATACAATTTCAAAATTCGTTCACATTTAACATTTAACATAAAAATTAGCTTTTTTCTTTCAAGAGACTACCAATCCTTTTGTAATTCTTATGAATCAATTTTCTGATCTATACAAACAATAAAAAAAAACGAATAATCAAACCATAATAGAAAGTAAAAATATGCAAATTTGATTGGAGGTGGATTTTTTTTATATTCTATGTTATTGAAAGTTTGACTTATTGCGAATCTGCTTATACGTATTCTCATTTAATCAACCATTCTCATTTAATCAACCAATAACGAACCAACAAATAAAAGGCATGCTTTAATAAACAAACAAATTATTTGCTCAAAAAATACACAAGATAACAGTTTTTTTATTAAAGCTTTCAATATAATTTCTTAAATTGATAGATATCTACCCAGCCTCTCATAATAAATAAAACGAAATATGTATGTAACAAAATAGCGTTTTCTGAGAGGAATCAACTTTTAATGTTGTTGGATTCTGTTTTTTTTCGTAAGATTATTTTTGTTATCAAATTTGTTTTTTTTTTTTTTTCTAGCTACTCCCTCTGTTTGTTGTATTGACAGGTGGTGCTTGTGGGTTAGTCATCAACTTATCACGTTGACAGAACACTTAATACTATAACCCCACCACGAGAAATAAACTTAAAGATAAAATAGTTTTTATTCAAAAAGTTCGCTGTACAAAAAAACTAATGAGCAAGAACTAAAAGTTGTTAAGTTTTGCTGATAATAAAGAATTCCCATTCATGATATTAAAATGCTCTAAAATTGGTTTTGTATTCTAACTAAAAAAAAAAACACATACATATTATAAAAAGTTATATTGTTTTGTCACCAATCTCCCAGAATTTTTTTTGCATACGCCACTTGAATTTCTTCTTTTTGTTTGATTCTGTTTTTATTCAACAGTGGATTAATTGCAGAATAAAACTGACCAAAATTGAAATAGTATACTGGTTATAGCCCCATAAAACTCTTAGTAGTTACTAATCATGCATACATAATAGATTAGATTTTTATTCATTGAGGTTAATTATATATTATATACATTTTCTTTTGTTTACATTTTAACATCATCGTCTGCCTGAATGGCTTTACATTTTAATCCATATTGCTCAATTTAAGTTTTTATTTTACAATAATTCAGTTATAAATAAATGACTTTTAGTTTAGCTAAAACGAACAAAAAAAATGTGCAGAACGCTTAGATTTACAATTATTGATTTTTGACCCTTAGTTAAAAATTTACAAATGATTTTTGACTTTTAGTTTAGTTAAAACAAAATTTAATTTAAAAGCTTTCACTTATTATTCTGGTTCGGTATGCTGTCGCCTCTTTACAGTACTCCACAAGCTGCATCCAATTTTCACCGTTAAGGATTCTTAGCACTTCGTTTTCCGACAAAATATTTTGACCAAAGACTGCTCTTCTAATTTCACTTAAAACTGGACACACTCCCAAAAAATGACCAACATCTTCCTTTTTGTTTAAGTTGCAGAGACTGCAAATTACTGTTAAATCACTGCGATGTGGAACAAAATTAAGACGCAACATCTCCCCTCGAATTTTGAAAATAGTGCTAATGGTTTCCACTGAGAAATTTCGGGTAAAGTAGTTCCGTTCTTTGAGGTTGTTAATGACTTTCGAGTAAAATGACCTTTCCGTTGATGCTCTTGCTCTTTCTTTGAATGCATACTCATGCGTTCTCATCCGTTAGTTGGATAATTTCGTACAGTGACTTGTTTAGTTCCAAATGATTAGTTCCTGTTTGATTAAAGGTAATACCACAGTCCGCTGCTATTTTTGTCCAAACCTGGTACCAGCTTTTCTTATATTGCACAACATATTGCCAGACCAGCTTTGGTATGTCTTGTACATAATACATATACGGCAAGGTGATGTTTTTTATTTATGAATTCTTAAAAAAAATCATTTTAAGATTTTAATCAAATATAAAACAGAGAGAAGATGCATCAAAACGCATGATTGAGTTCCACGTATTCCTTCTCTCATGCACGATCACTTTGTGTTTTCTTTTTGTATGAACAAAAATTCTCAAAATCTATGATTTTCTATGAGAATTGTCACCCTTTTTGGGTTCTTTTTTTAAGTTTGATTAAAAGTACGAATTATATTTTGTCTACAAATATAATGTATGTTGAAATCGTTCGGTGTCCAACTTTAATGTTTGGTTACTTTAAAAAAAAAAATCAACGTTTTTTATTTTTCAAATAATAAAACACCTCACGATTCATAATAGAGGCCTACATATACGGTTCAGGAGAGTTGTTTAAATCATGTTTTCGAGAAATTTAGTAAAACAAAAACAAGCAAAGGCTGAAAATCATAATTTACGGGGTATCAACACATTATCGATCATGTGTGAGTCCTGAAATGTGTGATATTGCGCGACACGATAGCCAGTAGGTATTTGGTGTGTTTAATCGATTTCGATAATGTTTTAGCATTTACTGTTTATAAGACGTGATTCATTAAATATGTATTAGTCGAGTATATTAGTACTTACTCATTACTCATTTTTTTATTTTAAACGGAAAACAAAAACAAATCAGTGAAAACTTTGAATGAAACCACAACAACTTAAGTTTTGTACCACGAAGTAGTTATTTTGGCTCAAGTTATAGCTATTTCACAAATGCCAACCCGATCTTCAGACTTTTTTGTTTGGTGCGTCTAAATTTTCTTTATTCTTATTTGAAAATCTTTTTCCGTCATAGGGATTGAGGTTAAGACATCAACTGTGACTGGAATTCGGAAGCCGACAGCCTACCCATCGCGTTTTTATTTTGCTTATCAAAAATGCATTTGAGCAATTCAGGGTACTCAGTGTTTCTTTTGTTTGGCCAAGTAAAGGTTTTTATATGTATATTTATAATAATATTAATAATAACTTTAAATTGTCGCTCAAAATTTCCCCTAAAAATGTTTTCAAAATTAAAAAAAAGAGTGAGCGTAGCAGTGGGTACACGCGTATGAAGTTAAACTTCTTTATCGTTGCAAACAATATTTTCTGCAAGATGGCTTTTACATATAAAATCTAACAACCCTATTATGGCTATTAAATATCAACACTTATTAGACGGTTTTCACACAAGGAAACTTAGTTGCCAGAAACTGGTTAGTTTGTAGGCGAGAAGGGTGTGACGGGAGATTTTTTGTCTTCCTTTTAAGCCCTTCTCGCCTACAAACTAAAAATCGCCGGCAACTCAGTTTCCTTGTGTGAAAGGGGTCTTACCTGTTCTGAATAAATTCATTGAACACAAAGTGACAGAAGTTAGAACAGTTAAGTGCAAGGTTTTTAGTCACGGAAAACACGAATCTTGTACTTTTCTGATCTTTTCTGTTCCGAACTGTTCATTAAACAGACACCTTTGTTTGAGGAACTGTGAATTTTAAGAAGTATTGTGAATTGTTCTATTGTTAAGCTTGGTAATGCGGCTATTAAAATTATTGATATCCATAAAATTTTCTATAAAACGACAAACACAAATTCTTCGTTGAAAAATGTATAAGATTTTCGCAGGCCTAAACTATTTAATTACCCCAAACCCTGCCCACTTATTAATCATAATCTGGCGGACTGATGGAAAATAATTGTTTTAAACGTCAAACGAAATAGGATATTCATAATAGATTTTTGTTCGTTATTCATAATGAGACAATATAAAATTAACATATTTCTTAAGCGGGGTACACATTGTCTTTGACAAACAATTGTAAGCAATGTACGAGAAACATAAATATATACAAACAAAAGAGGTGAAGTTTTTATAGACGTTTTCTTTTAATTTCCTTTAAATACGCGGCCGTTAACAAGAAGTATCGGAAGATCGAGTTGGATTAGGTTCGAGTTGGATTAGGTTCGAGTTGAAGACCCACATTTTTCGTCATTTGAGTTCAACGCCTAATTTGAAGTTGAATTGGAATGGTATTGCGATAACATAAAGAGGAATAGAATGAATATAATTTATTTCACAACAAAAACAAATAAAATTGAATAATTTTAACTATTGACACTTGGTACCACGGCACCTTGCAGTCCAATCGTGAACACTGTATGTGATATATTTTTTTTTTCGATTTCGCATGCAATGTATTTCCCATAAGAGAAAACGAAAAAGAGTCCACAATAACGTTACTTTTTCTAATTACTTTTATATAAAAGAGTATTCATATTACAATTGCAATGGAATAATTAAGTATGTGTGTTTGAAAATCAAGCGTAAAATATATCGAAACTAAAAAATAAAATGCTTTCCTTCGTAGGTGAAAAATGTAAACAAAAATTCAAAAAATAATCAAGACAGAGACGCAGCTAGGATTATTTATAATTTATATAATTTATTAAATGTTAGCTGCAGAAAATTTTTTTTTTATTAATTGCTCCTTCTACTCCAGATTTTCCGTATTCGATAGGAATGGAACAGAAACAATAAGAAAGGAGTAACCACGGACTATCAAACGAAAACGAAATAAATTTACAATTTAATTTTGTTCATGTCAAGTTGGTACAGTTTCTAAATTTCTACATTAAAGATAGTGAAGACTTTTAGTGCGAATTTGCTCATTTTCTCTTGGAGTTAGAGCGCGGAGCGCGATATCGGTTTTTTGACTATTTGCTATCATCTGTAAGCTGTCAAAGAAAAAAGGTTTTTTTTCGGATTTTTGACATCTTGCCCCCAACTATAAACTACTGTCAAAATGAAAGGTGTGAATTTTCGGATTTTTGACATTTTGCCACCACTGTCAACTGTCAAAGTGTCAAGTTCGATTTTTTCTGTTTCCACTGGACTGAGTGCTGGCCGAGACAGCAGGTAATTCCACCCTCTTAAATCGATTGGTACCCTCAGATTTTGACATTTCGACACTTGACAAATTGAAAAGTGAAATTTCTCGGTTTCTGTTGGTGCTAAGGCGCTGGCCGAGACAGTAGGTAATACCCACAGTACACATATCTAAGGTATTATCAGGCGCAGCTTTGCAAATTTCAAGATGGCTGCTCATTGTGTAAGTACACAGTAAACAAAAACAAATTTTTTTGTGATTGTTTGAAATTCAATTTTTTTACTATTGATTTTGACAGCATGCTCAGAACTGAACAAAAATGAACATGCTAATGATATTACCTGTAATATTTGTATCTTGGGTAATACCACCCTCCCAAATCGATTGACTGTGTTCACATTGGACTGACTCTTCCGACTATTTCTGACTTCTCTGAAATTTATCGCACTCCCACTTCATAGTTAGAAAGGGAGAAAAGTAGTAGTTAAAAAAAATGAAAATAAAAATGTGTGGATTTTTTTGACGTTCTCTTTTGTAAATTCGGAGGTGTCAGTCCATATTGACATTTCGACACCTGTCAAATTGGAAAGTGAAATTTCTCGCTTTCTGTTGGTGCTTAAGCGCTGGCCGAGACAGTAGGTAATACCACCCTTCTTAATCGATTGTCGCCCTCACATTTTGACATTTCGACAACTGTCAAATTGAAAAAAGAAATTTCTCGGTTTCCGTTGCTCTAAAGCGCTGGCCGAGAAAGTAGGTAATACCACCCTCCTAAATCGATTGGCGTCCTCAGATTTTGACATTTCGACAACTGTCAATTAATATGAGAAACATGCCATATTAATACGACCCACAAGTAGTATTAAGTGAGACGGACATAGTGACAAGTTTGCTATAATATTTATATCACAAGTTTTCCTTATTTGTATGATAAATGCAATACCACCTTTGGTTGCATAGTTATTACCGTGTGCACGTGCACTTATTGCAACGCATTAATGTGATCTAAAAAAAAAGTTAACTACCTTTCATGCAGCCGCTGCGTAAACTTAAAACATTTGCGCAGTGTAAACATCAAACATGCGCCATGTAAACCAATCAGTTAATTGTTAATGCACAATGATAAAATCAGTTATGTCGATTTCTTTTCAGCTATTGGAGATCAAATCTTTTTTTTTGTTGTAAGGAACTCACAAACAAAATAAATTTTTTTCTATGATTGTATGTGTGTGCAATTTGACGGAAAATTGTAATTCTATCTACATATAGTAAATTTTACTTAATTTATTTTACTTTATTTACTGAAGAACGTGAACTTTATACTTTTACACGACGGAAATAATTTAATTGAACAAATTGACTGAAAAGCCAAACGTAAACAATAGCCAGAGAAATGTCAAATCTTCCTAGTGTGTGTGCAAGTCGGTGTAAATCTTTCTAAAATTAAAGATTTGATTTGTTTAGAAAATTTGATCTTTTCTTCTAAACAAATCAAATTTCCCCTTCACAGATTTGATTTTTTTTGTTGAAAGGAACTCCACATTTGTTTTCTAAACATCTAACTTTGCCAATGTTCGATTTCTCTTTTTTTTTTTTCATTTCATTTCTCCTCATTTTTGTGCCAAGTTTCATATTGCATTATAAATAAAGAAGTTACACTTCAAAAAAAAGATCCAACGATTTTAATATTTTCCATTGCATAGCCTTACGGTGCGTGTACACATAAAACATTATCGTCCGAATTATGTTCGGCCGTCGCGCGCCGGCCGAACTCGTCAAATTCAATAAATCGTATGTTAAAGGAAAATAGCGCGTACACCACTACTCCGATCTGACATTTTCCCTAAGTCCAAACACCTTAATATTTGTTATCCGACTAATAGAACTCAAGATATAAGCTTTTTAAGGAAACCTAATCCGTTTGTTCTTGGAGATTTATAAAATGCAAGAAATCAATAAAACAAAGTCTCCAAAAAAAAGACTGTTAAGATTCGCTTAAAAAGCTTATACATATCTTGAGTTCTATTATTGGTACGGCTAAACCAAGACTACGGTACGGTGTTTGGGCTTAGGGAAAATCACATATCATCATGTTTTATTTTCAAAAAATGTATTGAAACGGTAATACCCCTGATAAGAAATTTAGAAAATCTCTATTTTCAACACTCCGCCCCCGCCAAGGTCTGGAGTAAAAAACCTGCCAGACTTTTGATTTCGATATCACAATATATGCCCTTTTAAACCCTCATATTCAGATTTTTGACGATACTATATATAAATTTCTGTAGGCTCTTGAACTATTACAATTATTCAAGAAAACAAATGGCAAATTACTATAACTAAGAAATTTAATCAATTCAAAAAAGTAATTTCATGCCGTTGAACATAATTTTAATATTTATGTTTTAGATAAAATAATACTCCCATACGTACTTACAATTTTAAATAAGTCCCTTGAACATAAGAGCAATTTCGTACGAACCAGTACTACATTTTATCTTTCTAATATTTTTAGTTCTTTTCTGCGCAACTGCCAGAGAATTATTAAATACACCTACTTATTTATTCATAAGCCGGTAGTTCTAAATTAATTTTTTACATTTAGAATTGCAAATAATTTGTTGTTTGTTATTGTATAAGGAATAACTACGTATTGGGTTTTAATTGACAGAAATGAGTAGGAGATGGCACACTTTTTTAACGTTCTCCATTAAATATCAAAAGTTTTATTTACAACCACTACACTACCCATTAGTCATCAGGTGTCATCACATTCAACATTAGTCGCCAATTAAAAAAAAAAAGAGAAGTAGTTTTAGAATTCTTTTCTTGGAATCATTTAGTAAAAAATCATCAAGTTGAGATAAGTGTCAAAAGGTCAACTGATTTGAAAATAAAAAAAAAAAACACATAGTTTTCGTGAATTTGACAATTTGAATTTGAAATTGATAGCTGATAGTCAAAGGCTAGCTGCATAAAACACGAAGCTTCAAATTTCTGTTTTATTTTTACGTGCTGTGCGCTTATCTCAATGGTGTTTCCCCTAAAACATATTGAATATACATTAAAGATTTTAAAACTGTTTCTGTATAAGCGTGTGTTGGGATAACGCAAATTATATTTATTTTTCTATTAAGAAGTACCTATATATGTAAGAAACATGATAACAATGTCCTGGACAAACAAACAAAAAAACACTTCCGATAGACAGCGTCCATACCCACCAAAGATAATTCAGATGTGATGATTCCAATGGTGATATTCATTTCTTGATTATTACAGATAAGAAAGATTTTCGTCTTTTAAGTTTTTCTGTTTGCTACATGCAATATGAGCTTCTTTGAAGGTTGTCTGGTCTGGAATGGCGAATGAAATACAAGTTAAAACCGCGTACCCTATGAGCTGCACAAAGATGTGGATTTAGACAAATCAAAACACATAGACTACATTGACTCAGCATTATCATGCGAATGGTCAATAATACTCTAGAAAAGACAGTTTTCGATTTCCTGTCCCCAAACTAAAGGCGGTAAGTAAAACCAAACCTCCTGTTTAAGCACCAAGCGATCGCGCGAACTTTATCTAGAGGAGCTGGATGTTGCTCAGACTGAAGCCTTCATATAAAGACCGTACATTCGAGTACATTGTCATGTATTCATGTTCATGACTTTCCTACTAAAGTCGTACTTGGCTGTTTTTGAATGAAGGTTTGTTCGTCACGATATTTCTTAAGCTGATAACACAATTTCCATGAACTTTTTTCAAGATTTAAGTATAAATCGCCTTTTCCACTAATGGGACGGAGCATAATTTCAATTATTGTTGAAATGCGAAAATATTTGTCCATAGAAATTAAGAGAGAAATAATCAATTACAATTTTTGGTTAGCAAACTTGCTCTATCAAGGGATGGACGAAGTGGAATTTTGTATATTTTTCTGGCGAATGTGGAAATACATGTTTATTTTAAAGATTGAATTTCCGATAGGGTTTGTTTTGCTGATTGGTTTATCGACACGGTCAAAAGTGGTATTTTGTTGATTGTTTTCATTAAAATAAATAAAAATGTTAGTTTAACTATTATTATTTTTTATACAAAATAATTTCAGCGCGTCAGTCAGTCATTATAGTAAGTTCACCTCGGAATTCCAGATACCCAGCTGTAAGTCTGTAAATACTTGTATATTGACACCCTAAAAGTTGTCTCAAAACCTACATATGGTAGGGTGTACGCAACTATTAAATTCCAAGGTCAAAGGTCACAAAAATCGGTTTTTGCGCTTTTTTTTGTAAATATCTCATTTCCTATGGGTTTTTTGCTATTTGTATTTATTATCAATATTGTAGAATACAAAATTCTCTACAAATTTTGTTTAAAAAAATTGTTCATACGGTGAACCGTTTTCGAGATAGAGGGCGGAGAGCGCGCGGTCACAGCATTACTTCAGGTCAACCGGTGCCTCCGGTCGAAAACGCGCCATATATAGTTGATGAACTATCAATGTTCTTTAAATTGGAAAATCATTTTTTTTTTTAAATGATTAATAATTTTGTACATATAAAAGTATATACAGTAGTCAAAAAAATTAAGGGATCAATTGTTTTTGTTTTTCTTTAGTGTTTTGAAGGGTATCTTTGTATTAGACCAAGAGCCTACAGCAAATTTTGGGAGTGGATTGATAACCAAAATATGAGTATGAGAGTTTGTAGGTGCATAGTATCGAAAAAAAAAGTCTGGCAAGTTTTTATTCAGCCTTTTGACGGGATAAATTAAAAAAATATATATCATGATGCTCTGTCATTAGTAATGTATCGTTGTTTCGTCAATCCGTTGTTTTGTCAAATCCGCTCACCAGAAGGAAGCGGAAATACCATTGCTTTCCTAACCTCTCCACCCATTAATTATTTGAAGAAAGTGCTCCTGAATCACAAATATTCTTAAAAAGTTGCATAAAAGAAACCATTAATCACTAAAGATTATCTTTCGCAATGGTTTCTTTCATGCAGTTCTTGAAGAATATTTGTTATTCAGTAGCACTTTTTGAATTGTCTCGTGAGAAACATCAACTCTATACTCAAATATATGCTCATTTGCCAAATCTCTTGTCGATATTCATGGGTTTTTATAAATTTTCGCAAATATTTTGCATTCATCTCTCGGTGATAATATCTTTGGCCTCCATGTTGCCTTTATTTAATCCAACCGTCCCTCGTTTTCCGCACGATTAATAATATTTTAGATTATTTTTCTAGTTAAACCAGAGGTTTCGGATAACTCTTTTGCACTTTTACCTTTATGATGGTTATAATAAACCAATTGAATTATTTCACTTGGAACACTTTTTCCAGTAATATTGAAAAAAAAAAAGATGTTCACAACTAATATTTTGGTCTAACAAAGAATAATGCGAAAACAAAACATACAACTTTTATAACGGCCAATCTCATTCATGTAAGAAAAGCTTAAGTTATGTGACTTTCTTGTTTTCCTTCCTTTTGTGGATCATTTTGAATGAAAAAGGAGAAATTCTTTCGCGATCTTGTACCCTTGGGGGTTTCGCTTAGATTAAAAAAATAGATGAAAAGAAATAGAAAAAGAAAAACAGATGAAATAAAAATATTTGCACATTCCTTCCACCTGCTTGCAAAAAAAAAAAACATACAAAAATTGTTCTGATAGACACATTTAGCCACCAATTCCAATTGTTTTTTTTGCAAGCAGATATCTTTAGCATAGATATTTACTTCTAACCTTTTAGTTAAGATAAATAACCAGCCAACGGACTTCGTTCCTAGTTCACATTCAAGTCAAAGGTAGAAACGATGGCATAATTAAATAGGTACTTTACAATTGTTTAGGTGATTCTGTTAAATGGTTTTATATAGGTAAGATAGATGATAAATACATACAAAAATTGATATATAGGAACTAATAAATTTTAATAAAAGGGTCGCCGATATTTGGTTGATAAAATTCAAGGTCGCATAACAACAAAGTTGAAACCGCTGTACCTACTATAGTATACATAATGGGTCGACAGGTTCGAAAGAAGTATAGGCTTGGCAGATTCACCTGCATTTATGAATACGAGTAACTTGTCAACGAGCTGAGTTGTTATCTTTTTCTACTACCTTCCTCCTGGTAAACTTAACAACGCCACGAGATCAGTATTTTTTTTTTGTTTAAATTAAGCGCGCACTAAAGGGGTTCTTACTACCCTTAAAATGATTAAACACAGTGCGAGCGTTAGAAAAATAGGGAAGGATTTAAGAGGAGATGGCGGTCAACATTGGTTTTGAACCTTCGAATATCAAAATGGCAGGGAAAAATTTTGCCGGGTAAAGCATTCCACATTCTTGAAGTGCGACTAAAGAAAGAATCTCTATACTTAACAGTAATGGGCATTCCTAGAAATACGAGTATTGCGGTTGAATTGATTTAGGGGAGGAATGCAACTGGCTTTTTCGCTAGAGCACTGTTTATGAAAATAACGGTAAAATAACGAAAGACAAATGTTTCCGTTATATTTCTGTCGCCTATCATTTTCATAGCTCTTCTTTGAATTCTGTCCAATAGACTCAAGTGAGTTATTGGAGCACCTTCCTAAATATGAAAAATGTACTCGAGTTTTGGACGAATAAAGGCTTTATAAATAACAGCCAGATTAGAAGGGGTGAAAAATGTCTTGCATCGCCGAAGAAAACCTAAACATTTAGCAGCATTTTTGGCAACATCAAATATGTGATCGTTCCACAGAAGGTGGTATATGATGCACATACCGAAGACTGAAAGCTTTTCGGTTTCCTCAATGCAAGAGCCACTCATGGATAGTGGCATTGGGGGTGGGTTTCGTTTTGAAGACACTAGACAGCATTGAGTTTTTGAAGCATTAAATTCTACGCGATTTTTGATTCTTCATTGGACAATGCTGTCGAGATTAGAATTTAATGAGCTTATCATACGCTGCCGTTCAGGTTCCACATCCGAAGGGACATGGATGTGAATCTAAAAACGAATATGAAAAGCTGAGGGTACTGTCGTCAGCAAAACAGTTTAATGGATAAGAAGTTTCAGACAGCATTTCATTAATGAATATGAGGAAGAGGGTCGGAGACAAAATGAAGCCCTGGGGCACATCAGCATTTATTTTGTGGATTTCAGCATTGAAACCATCCAATAGAACTTGTATTGAACAGTCCGAAAGGTAATTTCTAATCCACCAAAGAGATTCATCGATACCAAATGCGCGCATTTTCTATAAGAGAGCTTGCCAAACTCTATCAAACGTTTTTGAAATATCAAGCGCAATAATCTTACTTTCTCCGAAACAATGTAAAGATTTATTCCACTGTTCGGTGAGATATACCATCAGATCACCAGTGGACCTATTGCTACGAAAGCCGTACTGCCGGTCATTATGAAGCTTTCGTTCTTCGAAATATTTCTTGAGCTGAAAATTGATCAGCGTTTCCATGGCCTTGGAAAGAAGGGACGTAAGTGCGATTGGACGATAGTTTGAGGGTGAAGAAGATACGCCTTTTTTAGGGACAGGATGAACAAATGCTCCATCCATTCGGAAAGAGACCAGTAGAGTAGGACAGATGGAAAAGCTTACGCAGTGGTTTTGCCAGCGATGAAGAACACCTCTTCAGAACAATGGGAGGGATACTATCCGGGCCAGCGGATTTGTGAATTGAAAACAATTCTTACGATACAAGCATTGTTCAGGGGGGAAAAAGTCAGACCAGAACAGAACAGCACAGATTCTTGAGAAACGTCAGACATGTTAGAACAAAAAACCTGTTCTTAGTTGTTCTACATTTAATAATTGGCCATGGGTTGTGTTCTTCTGGTTTATTTTATTTAGCAAAGCCTAGTACTCAGTTCGAGTGAAATTGAAATTTCTATATAAAAGTGACACTTATTTCACAATGATGAAATTCATAACAAGAGCTGAGTATCCAAAATTGACAGCGAAATATGAACCGCTTCAAAATCAATCTCATTTCAAAATTTTCATTTCGTAACGTACAACCACTAGGAAAAAATAATAGAAGTGTGGAAAAATGTGACATTTGTCAATAAATTAAAATAAAAGATGTAATAATTGAATAAAAGAGCCTAAAGAATTATTTTGGATCTTATGATCGTTTGTTTTTGAATATTAAATGTAACTGGTAAGCCAAAGACCAACTATGGAATTAAAATAGTCTTTTCAAGCATTTCAAGATTCTGTTAAACTATCAGACAAATCAAATTATTTTTTTCATTCAAAGTGAGTACTAAAAATTTTCAAACTGAGGACTGAAATTTCACGTCGATAATTTATTATGGTTTCACGATGCTTATCCACATGAATTTTAAACCTCTTTTATTTTTCATTTCGCTCAGAGGTGAGTACTAGGCTTATTTTTTTTCATTCAAAGTGAGTACTAAAAATTTTCAAGCTGAGGACTGAAATTTCACGTGGATAATTTTTTATGGTTTTACAAAGCTTATCCACGTGAATTTCAAACCGCTTTTATTTTTCATTTCGCTCAGAGGTGAGTACTAGGTCTAGTACGTACTCAGTTAAAGTGAAAATGAAATTTCTATATAAAAGTGACATTTATTTCACAACGATGAAATTCATAACAAGAGCTGAGTACCCAAAATGTGAGAGCGAAATATGAACCGGTTCAAAATTTATTTAATTTAATTCATTCATTCATTTTCATTTCCTAACGTACGACCACTAGGAAAAAATAATTGAAATGTGAAGTGAAAAGTTGTAATAATTGAATAAAGAAGCCTAAAGAATTATTTTGGATCTTATGATCTTTTATTTTTGAATATTAAGTGTTACCGAAAAGCCAAAAATCAAATTATGGAATTAAAATAGTCTTCTCAAGCATTTCAAGATTCTGTTAAGCTGTCAGTCAAATCAAATAATTTTTGTCATTTAAAGTAAGGCCTAGTACTCAAATTTTGTGTGAAATGAAAAATAAAAGCTGTTTGAAATTCACGTGAATAACCATTGCGAAACCATAATAAATTCTTCACGTGAATTTTCAGTCCTCAGTTTAAAAACTTTTAATACTCACTTTGAATGAAAAGAAATAATTTGATTTATCTGATTGTTTGACAGAATATTGAAATGCTTGAGTTGACTATTTTAATGCCATAGTTGGGGTTTTGGCTTGTCGGTAACACTTATTGTTCAAAAATAAACGATCATAGATTTTAAATAATTCTGTAAGCTTTTTTATTAAATTATTACAACTTTTATTTTAATTTATTGACAAATGTCACACTTTTCCACACTTCTATTATTTTTTCATAGCGGTCGTACGTTAGGAAATGAAAAATATGAAATGGAATTAATTTTGAACCGGTGCACATTTTGCTCTCATATTTTGGGTACTCAGCTCTCGATATGAATTTCATCGTTGTGCAATAAATGTCACTTTTATAGGTATAGATATTTTATTTTCACTTGAACTGAGTAGGTATACTAGTCTTAAGTACTAACAATGTTCAAACTGAAGACTGAAATTTCACGTCGATAATTAATTATGGTTTCACAATGCTTATTCACATGAATTTCAAACCACTTTTATTTTTCATTTCACTCTGAGGTAAGTACTAGGCTTTAAGCAAGTACAGAAAATCCTGTTATATTCTTTTCGGAACAGACAATCAGGTGTTATTCTTTTCTGTTTCATACTGCTCGGAACAGCGTCGCTGAGCAAAGCTATGAACAGACCACGCATGAAAACGTTTAAAAATTAGAATTACTAATAAAAATGTGAATGGTGTACTTGTAACCGATTGAAGTGTTGAACAAAATTGTTCTTGTATACGACGAGTTCATATAGTGTTAATTGGTATAAGTTTTAAGTACACATGTACTCAAAATGATTGTAGTTTTCCACACTTCTAGCAGGTCAGCAAATATCCCCGACAAAATTACGATAACTCCGTCCAACTTATAGCCTCCAACTTATAGCCTCGTCATAACAAGTTACCACAAGAAAGTAGGTAGGTACGTATGTATGTTTGTAATATACGTACATATGTATATAAATATTTTATATAACAAAATTTTAGGTTTTAGGTTTATTTTTCAAACAATTTGATATCAATTTTACTTTTTGCTTGAAGCTTATGTTATCACCTTTCTCAGCTGTAAGAAATGTTCTTATCCACATAACAAAGTTCATAGGTAGTATTTTGTTTTTCTTTGTGAAAATCGACATTTCGCCGGATTTACAATACAAATACTTGACTGTGCGCATTCATCTGCGTATGGCCTAGTTAATTTGTGTTGACCGTTCATCATTGTCTGAAATGAATTTTGATTTGTTTGCCAAGAAGTTTCACTAAAAAAGCCCGCAAGCTGAATAATTTCTTGCAAATTAAAATTCAAAACAAACACGACGCGACGATATTGTAGCAAGCAGCCTTGAAAAAGTGCACCGCCACCACCGCCGCAACTGAAGCAAGATAATACAAGGCAGGGAGTGGAGATGAAGCAGTAAATCTAATCACAACCTGATATGAGTGTTCTATATAACTAACCAGCGTAACCAATTATAATTTACTTGAATTGTTTAATGTTGTCTCTGAAGTCTCAAGAAAAGGGCAAGAGCAAGACACCGTGAATGAAACGCGTAGGTTAGCAGATGTGAAGGCAAATAGAATATGAATGAATGAATAAACTAACGTTAGACTTCCAATTCCAAGTGTTCAAGTACCAATGTATATGATGTAGGTAGACGTATAGGCATATTTCACGATGGGTTTCCCCCAACAGCTTGACAAGATAATGAGGTTTTGCCAGCGAGATTCTTCTAAAACCTACAAAAGAACTCCTAGAATCAGGGCAAAGTAATTAATGCAAAAATAACAATTTATAAATTATCGCAAATTGTTAACTTACTTGGCGTGAGTGCATGAAAAATTGATTTTTTTAAACATTATTAGCGTGACGATGAGGTTATTTAATCGATAATTGAATACATCATAATGAATAAGTTGATTTTTCGTCGTTTGCATTAGCTCCGTGACCGTCGCGTCCCCGAGCCCGTGTGAGAATAAACACTTGCAATACACTTTTCACATCAAGGCGACACGTAAATTTAAACTTTTTCTTGATTTTCGATTGACCTAAAATTTTTATCTACTACGTTTTAGTGAAACTATTTACCATAATTATGTTTTCTTTTTAATTTATATTTTTAATTTATAAATTGCAAAATTCACTTCATTTGCAGAATTTTTTTGTTTCTTTTCACAATCGCCACACGCACAATTTTTCTATATTTTTTTTTTTTTTTTTTTTTTTTTCACAAAGAACTTTCGTGGTGAAGAATTGAATAAATGTAACTTTTATTAAGAAACTACACTTTCGAAGAATGTTATGGTACAGGGAATGAAAAATTATGTAAACAGTTTATGCGAAATTGTTTAATAATAATTAGGATAATTTTCGCGACGACACAAAATTTTTCTCACTTCATTTTTATGTGTAATTTTTTTTTTTCGCAGGAATGACAGAAGAAAAATGTGTGAAAGAAACGAAAAATTGTGATGGACTGTGTCTGTGACTGCGATGGAGTGTTCTTTTCCGTCATCTATTTCTCAACGTTGTGTTATGGGCTGATGGCTGTGTGTAGAGATGGATAATTTTGTTTGTATTGTTGTTTTGTTATGCAAAACGTTGTATGTGTTGTATGAAGAATTTAAATGCAAAAAGGAATGCCGATTAAATGACAGTTTTGGTACTAGATTATTTTAGAAGTGAAGTTGGCTGTGGTTTGGGCGGAGTTCGTCTAGTGTTGTAAAATAAGCGCTCGTTCAACTGCTTTTACACAACGCTTCTTTTTACTACCGGCGTAGCTGCTTGTATTTTTATGGTGAATTTACATGTATCTGCATTTGGTTTCTGTACAAAAAAAGGGATGCCAAATACAAAATGTATATTTGTTAGATAGCGAGAAAAGATCAAAATACAGAAGAACTTCGTTTCTGCATTGTAGGAAAGTCCCATTATACAGAAATGAAGACGAACATGTTCATCTTCTTGATGGTTCTCTTTCACTCACTCGGATTTTTTGTATACATCTGTCCTGCTCTACTTTTCTGCATTTTGCAGATGAAGATACATGTAAATCCACCAATAATGATTGTTGTTTGTCCCTTTTCACACAGGGAAACCATTGCTGGAGATTTTTTGACGTTTTCCTTTGACTGCTTTCACACAAGGAAACTGAGTTGCCGGCAACTGGGAGTTTGTAGGCGAGAAGGACGTAAGGGGCCAGTTAAAGCTATCATTGAAAACCATCATTGAAAAAGTTAACTGTTGATTTTGAGACCTTTTGAAAGTTTAATCATTGAATATTTGAATGCAGAAATATAGCTTACGGCTTCAAAATTATTTCTCCTCCAAAAAAATTCATTTGGACCCATATCTTCCCCATAACGTAACTTTTAATTTTTTCAATGATCATTGGTAAGGTAGTTCATCATTGAAAAATTAAAAGTTACGTTATGGGCAAGATATGGGTCAAATTGAATTTTTGGAGGAGAAATAATTCTGAAGTCGTAAGCTATATTCCTGCATTAAAATATTCAATGATTAAACTTTCGAAGGGTCTCAAAATCAACAGCTACTAACTTTTTCAATATAACTGGGGCCCAAGGGAAAGAAAAAAAAATCTCCCCTCACCCTTCTCGCCTACAAACTAGCTTATTTCTGGCAACTCAGTTTCTTTGTATGAAAGCGGTCTTTAATTGCCTTGTATCTTTGATGGTGTTCACATTGGACTGACTCCTCCGAAACATTTGCTGACGACAGTTTTTGTTGTTATTTAGTGTATCTGTCAATTTTTCTATCGTTGCGAATGTTTTGCTCCGGTTTCACGTTTAATTTTTTTCTAATGTGTGTCCATAAGTGGGTTGTTTTTGCGTTTCAAAATCGATCGTCGACAAAAATATAAGACAAGTTGTACAACATGTTGTTCCAGATAAAACTCCCATACGCTACTATGCTTCATACGCTACTATGCTAAAAATTATAGTTCCTGAAAAGTCTGTCAGTTTCCTCCTGTAAAACAAGCGAGAGCGACGCCAGACTAATTTTTCGAAATGGATTTTCCATAGTAAGGCCTCACTGAATTGAAATTTTGTACTGGAACTTTTTTTGTATCGCCCCTTGCGGCCTCTCCAGTCACCAATAGGCGTTTTTCTTTTTTAGCTCAGAAAAGAGTTCTGAACAGAGTCCGAGCATATCGAGCATGCTCTGAAAATCCTCTGAACAAAGCGTGTTCTGGTTCTGAGCGCTCAGAATTATTTTTGAAACACACCTGAACACTAAACTGTCAATTTTTTTTTCAATTTCACCTATCAAATGCTTGTGTTCAGCATTCAACTCGGTCTGCTCAGTTATTTTATTCTGAGCTCATAGAGCGCGCTCTGAACAAGCTCAGAACACGTTCAGAACTAAAAAAGAAACACAAATTTGAACACAATTTTTTGTTTGACAGTTCAGGCTCTGCTCTGAACTAAAAAAGAAAAACGCCTAAAGGCTCTCCCAAACCAATGCGAAACATTCGTTGCGGCGAAAAAACATTCGTCAGTCAAAATTATTTCATATGTTTCTCCGCCGCGTTGGTGTGGGCACTCTCATATATCACCTTTAAGGCCTTTAAGGCTCTCCCAAACCAATGCGGAACATTCGTTGCGGCGAAAAAACATTCGCATGTCAAAATTTATTTACATGGTGATATATGAGAGTGCCCACACCAACGCGGTGGAGAAACATATGAAATAATTTTGACTGACAAATATTTTTTCGCCGCAACGAATGTTTCGCATTGGTTTGGGAGAGCCTTAATACAATTACCAGTTTAGACCGCTTTCAGACAAGGAAACTGAGTTGTAGAAACTTAGAAACTAGCTAGCACCACTTTCACACAAGGAAACTGTCTTGCCAGAAACTAGATCTTCGTCCACGAGAAGGGTGTGAGGGGAGATTTTTTGTCTTCCTTTTACGCCCTTCTCACCCACAAACTAAAAATCGCCGGCAACTCAGTTTCCTTGTGTGAAAGCGATCAAGTTTGTTGCCGAGAAGGGTGAGAGGGGAGATTTTTTCTTTCCCTTACGCCCTTCTCGCCAACAAACCCCTAATCGCCGGCAACTGTTTCCTTGTGTGAAAGCAGTCTTACTTCTTGTTTTGTTTCGTTTCTAGAATTCTTGTCTGATTTGGTTTTTCTTTTCGTTATTTTATTTACATTACAGAATTTGCGAGAACGATCTATTAAAATGTTATAACAAGACGACACTATTATACCATTTATATTTAAAGATGCCAAAAAACTAATTGCGATTCCTTCTTTAAATATTAACGAAACACTTCAATTTTATGATATTAAAACCGCTATTTATTCGGCATTCGAAAATTTAAAAAAGAAATGTGAATTTTATAACCCAAAGATTGGGTTCCAAATACCCGAAGAAGTCCTCATTGCATATTTGCAACACCGTAACGATTTGACTAATTTTGTTTTAAAAATTGTCGAAATACAGGGCGAAGAATCCGAGAGACAAATTGCTATGCCGGAAAAACAAATATCTATTGACGAAGACTCTGAATAACAAATTGCTTTGCCGGACCAACAAATATCAATTGAAGGAAATAATGATAAAACTAACAAAAGGAATGGCAGTGATGTTCCTCGAACTCGGACAAAGAAATTAAAACTGGATTCCATTGATAAACATCTGGGAGGATATTCTTAAAACATCACCCAAGGGCCAGGCAATATGCCACAATTTTAAAAAATCCAATGAATTGTCTGAAGAAGATAGACTTGCTCTCGTAAAACTCGTTATAAGGTTCGAATTTCGAAAACTCTTTAAATCGGGCGCAGCAATTGTTATTGATACCAAGAGACTTGCCCAGTTGTCTGATGCTATTTTATGTAAATACCCAGGTGAGGATAAGTACTTTGTTGACAATTCAAATTCGTTTAAATACATTGCTGGTGGGAACTCTATGAACACTTCCTTGAAAAGAAAGTGGAGTATATTCATGCAATTAACAAAAACTATCTAAACTTGGACTCATCGGAAGAAAACAAATTTGAAGCTCACTTTGCAGAGCTTAGAGAAATGGAAAAAATCGCTGGCGATTGATAACTTTTCTTCAGAACCTGGAAATATACTTTTGATCTTCGCATGGCTTACTTTAACAGCTACATTTTCCCCATGGATTATTTCGAACAAATCGTCATAGCTCGATAGGATCAAAGATTTGGTGGAGTATGACTTTGAAAGACTTCATCCAAATAAGGCAAACAATCTATTTGACAACTGGGATGGCTTGAGCGATAGGATTTTCAACGAAGCTCATCTTATGGTCACTTATCCAGGATTCGTATGGCTTCATGTCTGAGCTATCGGGTCTCATGCTGCTGAGTTATTCTGTCGAAAACTTCGAGCATGATACGAAACCTTTCAAGAAAGATGATCCTGGCAATCTGGTCATGCATTTGACTTGGAGGATGTAAACGGAAATCCCCAATTATTCTTTAAAGAGTACTGTCAAGACTATTTCTCTTCCGAACCTATCACAGTCGGAAAAACTGCGTCGGGGAAAACTGCAGTTGAACTTAATTTCTATGTTCTAGTTGGATCCAAGGTATTTCATATGGAAACTGCATCGAAGGCGGTCGAGTTTTGTTTGAAATGCTTCCAGATCCTGCATTTGTCATTTGCTAGGTATAATCAGCATAAATGACTCATGATTTGAGGGTATACTTTTCAACGTTGAATATAATGAGACCAGAATCAAAACTATACGACTTACTATAATGAATTCACTTTTTATGTAATGATGACTATTTTGTAAGGCCTGTAGGTAAACTATTAACTTTTTGAGAATAATGGTACCTACCTACATATATAAATTAATGATTTTTTTGAAAACAAACTATGGAATTCAATATTTTTGTTAAATAAAATAAATATTCTACCAGAAATGATTTTTCTTATTTAATTTTTTAGGGGTAGTTTTGAGAAAACGGCTACTTCCATAAAATTTGAAAAAAGAATACCATATTCATGCTGAGTAACTTAACTTGACTTAAGCCGGAACCAAACCTGTCTCGTGTGTTGTGTTGTATTCATGTTTCGCTATCGTTGAAATGTTTTTCATATCTGTAGCAACAACATTTGGCTCGTGTGTTGTGTTGTGCAAAAACAGCACCACATGACTCCACTACGCAACCGACGAGATAGGTGTGGTTCCGACCTGATATCGTTTTACTTTGGTCGTCCGAAAGCATTCGAAATGCTTCTGCATTATTGTTAAGAAGCTTGTGAATTATTGTTTAGAGGTATGTTAATTACTTCTTTATATCTATTTTGTAGGATAATTGATTTATCCATATTTAAGTAGTCTCACTATTTTCTTGGCAAGCAGGTTCAAAATCTTCCAAGTTACCAAACAAAAACACTATAAATACTACTTCAATGTCGAATCGCACACAAATTTAAATTGTACGTTGAATTGTGTGCTAAATTAACCTATCCGGTTCTGGTCGTTCACTAACATATTCGGAATACTCGAGTATTCGAGATAGCATATCAGCTCAACGTGAATGAGACCAATTCAACCTGGCAGTGTTCACAAATGTCAGCCGAAATCCCCAAAATCGCATTTTTCCCAAGCAAAAATATACAATAATCATATAGCCAACCTTCAATCACATTTAAAAGTTATTTTTTGGAAATGTTTAAATTTATTAAAAGTTGTCTCAAAGAATGTTTTTGAATTCCAAAAATTTCAGAAAAGGTATTTAGATATCGCTTTATATACAAGTCTGAACGGGTCCACTTGCCATTCAACTTGCTTACCTCTACTGGCTTCAGAAATTCCATGCCAGTTGACGAGCAAGTTGCTAAAACTCTCATCTAGCATTGCTCCAGTAAAACATCTACTATACAAATTGGGGATCTTCGTTTAGAATATAATCATTGAACAAAAAAAGACTTATAAAAAAAACAGTAATTTATTGAAAACAAATGTTATTCAAAAATACATTTTAAGGATCACTTAGAAGTTTCAAAAATTTATCATTTATCTTACGATCTTCGCGAGTATATATTTTGTAGAATGAATTTTGTATCAATTGCCAAATCGGTTCCTGCTTACTGTTATAATCTAGAATCTCATGCAATTTAAAACAAAAATCAACCGCTTTCAATACAATTTCCATATGAAATGCAACTGATTCAGTAAGCACATAGAAATTTAGATCATCAATTTTGCCCAACGCAAAGACAATGGGTGTTTCTGCATCTGCATCGTAGTGGTCATATAAGAATTGTTCAGGATCTCCTTCTATAGTTTCAATGTGGCGAACCAAATTTCCAGGATAATCTTTCTTGAAAGGTTGCACTTCCTGCTCGTAGTTCTGGTAGAAATAACTTAGCATCATGCAATTAGATAACTCAGACATGTGTCCATAAGTATCGTGGATAAGGGAAACTTCTTTGCGACCCTTAAGAACCGCTTCGGTGAAAATACGCTCGCTCAACCGATCCCAGTCAAATAGATTATTGCTCTCATTTGGATGTTGTTTTTTACATGCTTAACCTCGAGAGTGAACGGACGTCTCTTGTTCTTGTGTGCATTAAAAAGAAAAAAATACAAAAAAAAACAATTTTATTTATATAGTGTATTAAGTGAAATCTTTTCATTTAGAAAATTTGCTAATTCTCAATATGAGTTTGTTAAACAATTCTGGGGATAAACGTCTTATCCCCCCGTCAAAACTTTTATCTAAAGAAGATAAACAAAAAATCAAACAGAATGTCGGCATTAGTGATGATGACGATGAGTTGAATTTCAGCGACGCTGCATTTAATGATGGCGGCGATGACGATGATTTACCACAGTTGCCGACTGAAATGGACATAGGCGAGAGCGAGCAAACACCTGCTCCAGTTAATGAACAGACAGTGATGCCAAATACATCACAAAATTCAAATAATCTTTCAACAATGAAGTCAATTTGGGGTGACGATCTGACCGCCATATCAGATCTCAAACGAATCTTGAAGGACGATGTAAATACCTTTAATTATGTTACAAATAGCCGCAAAAGGCGAACTGACCCGATGTCTACATCAAAAAAAGTAGCAATAGAGACCCCCAACAACCGGCTATCAAACAATAGATTTTCAGTGTTGGCTGATGATGTCACTGATGTTCCATTGACGTCATCATCTTCAATCAACTATCAACCAGCTGTACCGCAGAAGACCCAGGAAATATGGTGTCCTCCTATCTTTGCAAAGGGGGTAAGCTCAAAAAATTTGCTAGATTTAAAAAAAAAAAACTATAAACATAATTTAGACAATGTTAAATTCGAAAACAAAGGTCTTGGTAGATTGAAAATTCATGTTAAAGATATCGACTTACATTCTTGTTTGTTGTTGGCTCTTGGTGAGATGAAGGTTGGTGCCTTTTCCTTTGCTCGTAAAGATCAAAGGAAGCATTCGATTTTATTGAAGGGGTTATCGGACGGTTTCACCCCTGAACAAATCTCAGACGACCTGACGAGGGTGGACTCTTCTTTGAAGGTCGAGGTCAAACCGTTTGTTACCAAATGGTCCAAGGATAATCAAATTGACCTTGGTATATACATCTGTAAAGTTGATGACAGAGATTCATTTAACAAGCTTAAAGAAATAAAAAGTATTCTTCACCACAGAATAAGATGGGAAACCGTCAAACGAAGTAGTATTGTTCAATGCTTTAAATGCCAACGCTTTGGTCATGTAAGCGCCTATTGTGCTTTCGCTGATCGCTGTGTTAAGTGTCTAGATATTCACGATCGCGATAAATGCAGCTTAAAAAAAGACGATGATGATAAATCAAAAGTAGCTTGCATTAACTGTGGATCCTCTGGGCATCCAGCTAACTTTGGGAAATGTCCCAAGAGATTGCAATACATCCATAGAAGAGTTACCAGTCCACCTATTGGCACAAACGTTCAGTTATTACCTAGGCAGCGTCTGCCTTCTACCAATGCAAACATACCATCTTCAAACTCATATGCAGATATGTTAAGAGGAGCTCCAAGCACCCCTTTGTCAGTTTCCCAAACAAATACTTCCCAGAAGAACTCAGCTTCTCAATTTAGCGATTTTATTAATGAATCTATTAGACTATTCGGTATCCCAATAAATATTTTGATTATTCGCATTCGCGAATTCTGGCCAACTTACTCACAACTAAATGAATTAGAGAAACCCGGTGCGTATCTGGGTTTTATAGCCTCAATTTCACCATGATTTTAAAGCTCTTATCTGCAAATATAAACTCATTAATATCTCACGATAAATGTTCCGAACTAAATCTGCTGTTGGGAGATATCTCTCCGACAGCAGTTTTCGTTCAGGAAACCCTTCTTAAAGGAAACCGCAACAGAGTCTTCGACAACTACACCTTGGTCAGGAATGATTTCGATAGGGGAACTGCCATCCTAATCGACAATTCAATTAAGCACAGAACCATAGATTTCCAAAATAACGTAATTTCAGCAACTATTATCACAATAACCATAACCGGACCCTCGGGGTGCCACAAAACTCTTGCTTTAGTCTCCATTTATATTCCTTGCAACACCGGTGCGAGCCTGGTCGGTGCCCTGAACGATTTGTACTCCCTTCTCTCCTCATTTGACTATTTCATCATTGGTGGAGACTTAAACTCCCGACATAGTTTCTGGGGTGATACTACAGCTAATCAAAACGGAAATCATCTTTTTTCCTGGTTTCAGAATAATGCTCTACTTGATATAGACATCATTTCTCCAAATAGCCCAACAAGACCGAGTTCTCTGTCTACCGTTGATTTCTACTTAGTGTCCGCAAACCTTATTGCTCCACAAAACTCTGCTCCAAACTATAGTTGCTTAACAATGCATTCTTTCTCAGATCATTTTTCAGTTTTTCTTGCTCTGGAGCTTTCCGACTTCTCCCCCTTACACTGTGCTGTGATCCACCGACTAATACCTCATTCTTAGATACGAATTGGGATTCTTTTAACTCTGACTTAACTCAGAAGCTTAATGATCTCAGCATCCCAATTTACAGAAATCTCACTAATGATGAAATAGATCATTTGATTCATAACATTTCCAACTGTTTTCACGAATGCATTGACTCGCACTCCAAAAAAGTCAAAATAAAAAGCGCTTATAAAAACCTAAGCGAAGATATTCTCAAACTCCTTAAGCTGCGGAAAAGTTGGAAATCTCAATTGAAAAGAATTTTTCACAAAGAAGGTAACCGAATCAACATGGTCTACAAAACTCTGTCCTCGCAAATAACTTGTTTAACCAAGATAATAAACGATCAAATAAAAATCCATATGAATAATCAATTCAGAAACAGATTAAAACAGTTAAAACCATCTCCCTGTGTTTTCAAAGAAATAGACCGTATAACCGGACGGAAGCGTTTGATCGACCAATCTTCTTCGCCCATCGTTTATAATAACACCACTTACCATTCGACAACAGATAAACTGAATGCTTTTGAACAGTTTTACTCTCAGTTATATTCCCGCAAAACTCCTCCTTTTCCTGAACACTTACTTGAAGTCTCAACCCGCGTTAGTTCGTTCGCTTCCTGGAACTCTAACACAGTCATAACTCATTTCTCTGCAAACAACAGTTCACTACAAACTTCATCTGACGAATTTGCTTCTGAAGATCTAATTAAATCTATCATATATAATCTCAACAATAAAAAATCTTCTGGACCCGACAATATATCAAACTTCATAATTAAAAAAAAGTCTTCCATCCCTCCCGCACTTTTTCACCCCTATTATAAACAACTGCATTAATAACGGATACTTTCCTCTTACCTGGAAAGTGGCTAAGCTTATAACTGTTAAGAAGAAAGGAAACTCAATCGAAATTGGGAATTTCAGACCAATTTCCATGCTATCTAACTTGGGTAAAATCCTTGAAAGAGTCCTTTACTTAAAAATTGAAGATTTCATTGCTGAACATAATATTATTCCAGTGAATCAATTTGGCTTAAAAAAAAAACACTCCACTGAACACTCGCTCATGTATTTACAGAATGAAATTCTAAATAACCTAAGAAATAAACGTTGCACTGTAGCTTGCGCACTGGATCTCACTAAAGCTTTCGACCTTGTCTGGCATGATGGGTTGTTGGCTAAGATAATTTCCCTAAACTTTCCTACATTTTTTACCAAAGCTATTCTTAGCTTTCTCTCCAATCGTTCCCTCATTGTTAATTTAGATTCAAGTTGTTCTTCCCCAATTCCAGTTGCTTCGGGGGTCCCTCAAGGTTCCATCCTCGGCCCTCTCCTCTTTAACATTTTTCTTCATGATTTCCCTCTCAATAACGAAAATTCGAACTCTATTTTGTATGCCGATGATACTATAGTATACGACTCTCATGAAAGACCCCACACTGCACTTCACGGGGTCAAGAAACATATCGAGGCTATACTCCCGTACTACAAAAGTTGGGGCATTAGCTTAAATACCTCCAAATGTGAAATTATATGTTTTAGGAACGCTTCCACAAAAGGGCATCATCTGGCAGTTAGGGAAAGTAAACAGCTTAAACTTAGTATAGAAGGAAATGAAATTCCTCTGAAAAATAATATTAAATATCTTGGAATATCGCTACACGAAAGATGGAAAATGAATCCTCATGCAAGACTGGCATTAAATAAATGTAAAGCTGCGAGTGCCAAACTAAAATCTCTTCTCAACTCTCGCGACGTTGAAATGAAAACAAAATTACTACTATACAAAACTCTAATTCGACCATTAATTTCCTATGGTTTCGCGATTTGGTTCCAAATCTCCCCAACAGTAGCTCAGGAACTTCAAAGATTTGAAAGACTCATCCTGCGAAAATGCACTCAAAAATATAGAAGGCCGTCTGGCAAATGGTTCAGAAATAAGGTCCTATATGATACATCCAGAGTTGAACCTTTATTATCTTACCTAACCCTAACCAACCTAGCCAAACGTAGACTTACCAGTCTTAGACAACACCCAAACCCCTTAATTCAAGGCATTTATAATGACAACATCAGACATTCTATTGTAGAAAATTATTACATGTCTCCTATCGGCATTCTCAATGAAGAGTCCACCCCCCATTTCAAGTTGGATGATGATTCTATGTTTCTGTCAGGTTTCTATAAATCTTGTAACGCTCTGACGTATAGGGGCTAAAACCTTCGTTTCACTAGGAGTCGACAAACAAAATAAGGAAAAATAATAAACAAAAATAAAGACCAAAACTAACAGAGAAAACCATAAACTTGTGTTCAAATTCCTTAATCTCAATACGTTAATGTCAAGCTTTTCTCCTTTAACTTTTAAATAAAAATTAAACAATATCTGTTCTTGTTAAATTTTGAGCTACCCCCATAAATTAATTAAGTAGGTAACTTAAGTAATTTTTTCTCCAGTTATTATTATTATTTTATTATTATTATTATTATTATTTTTATTTTTATTATTGTTATTATTATTATAATTTTTATTGGTATTTAAAATTAAAATTAAAATATTTTAATTAATTAATTAATTAATCTGTTAAAATAATAAAATATTTTCAACATTGCTTATTCAATTCTAATTCACATGAATTCGCTAATATATACATCTATTCTCATAAATGTTCTACTTAACTTCATTCTATCTTGAATTAAACAAACTGTAAATAATATGTTCATTCCACTAGTTTTCAAAACTTTAAAATTTCGTTTTGTTGCAAAAGCCTCAACTCTCATATATTTGGTATGACTGTTGTTAGGTTATGCATCTTTCTCTCTCTTTTGTCATTTCTTTTTTTGTTACCTAGTTTTAAGTCACATACTGTCAGTCATGTTTTTCTTTTGAGCGAACATGTATCCATTTCATATAACATTGTGAAGTTTTATAATTTTCATTACTCTACCATAAAAGTAGATATTCTTTAAGTTTTATTTTTTGTGGCTAGACCAATTCTAAGTCGGCTTTAGTAACTTATCATTCATGTAATAAAAATATAATATTGTCAATTTAAAGTCTCAATAAAATTTACATACATACATACATTTGGATGTATCATTTTAAACTCATACTCTACTAGATCATTACTGTGATGACTTTCGATGACATTTTCAAAATACTCACCGCGTTCGACAACATTACGAAAGTACGCCATACGAAGCTCAAAAGTATATTGCCAAGCCGTGAATAGTTCCAGTCACCTTTGATTTTGTCCCATTCCGTTAGATCTGGAAAGTCAGCGTCCATAGCGGATAGTTCCGAATCGGATAGACATTTATAAGTTCTCACCAGTTGTTCAGAATATTGCAATCTCTTATCGAGGAAATATTCATAGTATTCCGCCAGCAATATATTTAAGAGATTTTGGGTGTTCCAAAAAATATTCCGATGGATCCTCACCTGGAAATCGATGCACAATAGCATCAGACAACTGGGCGAGTCTTTTAGTTTCAATAGCTATTGGTGTTTTTTTGTATTTATGAGAGCAATCCGATCTTTGTCACTCAGTTTATTGGAACTGTCGAAGTGATGCCAAAATACCCATTATATATATATATATATTATATAGCATAGGGTGCGGTGGATAAGTAACCAAAAGTATCTGGATTTGTTCGTGTTGTTGTAATGCCTAAAGGCTTAACTACATAGCCCTACTTTTGTACAAAAGTACAAAAGTGAGAAATAAATATCTGTTCTGAAGACACCTGCTTGCAAAAAAAACAATGGAAAATTGTTCATGGTGGTGTAATTTATATGTCAGAACAATTTTCGTATGTATTTTTGCAAGCAAGTTTCTTTAGCGAGCATTTTAATTTCTCACTTTTGTACTTTTGTACAAAAGTAGGTCTATGTAGTTAAGGCTTAAAGGCTCTCCCAAACCAATGCGAAACATTCGGTGCGGCGAAGAAACATTCGTCAGTAAAAATTAATTAACATAAATGAGTATGCCTACACCAACGCGGCAAAGAAACATTCGCCTTTCAAAATTTATTCACAGGATGATAAATGAGAGTGCCCACACCAACTGCGAATGTTTCTTCGCCGCACCGAATGTTTCGCATTGGTTTGGGAGAGCCTTAAGGTAAAACCAGCTGACGAGCCAGCTGATGTCAAAAAGAAATCTAAATCTATCCCAAAAATTGTCGGACTTCCGCGTGAAGTGAACATTCGCCTGTGGAGAAAGTGCACTGATCTCTATAATACACTGGATAGTGTATTCCCTAGAGAGTATAACAGTTTTTTTTACTCCTTTTGAAGATGACATTTGCATAGATTTTGTACATTCTGACATCTGTCTTTCACAAAAACAAAAAAACTTGAAGTGTATTGCCGCCAATGGCGGCCCGCCATTAACTTAGGGGTAAATACTCAATTTAAAATTTTGTAAGTGGTCGCTGCACAAATGCCCAAATATAAAAAGGCCCTTTTGGAGAGACCTTGAAAGAGTGCAATACTGAAGGGTGCTCAACATCTCCAATGTGCAAAATCAACCAAATGTGTCTTTCGTCCGAGGAACAAAAACCAGTAACAGCGGCAAACCAGTCAGATGCTACTGGAACAACAATTATTAAAAAATTAGATTCAGGAACTTGAAAATCTATAGATAAGCAATCAATTACAAGTAAGATTCTGTACTATTATAAATTTTATGAATTTTTAAAACCAAAAATTATCCTTAGTTCTTGGTAGGATCCACTTCAACAAAAAACTCGCAATTCTCGGAATTCTTTCTACCAAACAGCCAAGATGACTTGCAACAACTTCAGCATCAACAATCTGACAATGGACAAACCCTATCTCAAACTATTTTACAAATTGCTCGGTAATTGTTGTGTGTAATTTTCTGCTGGTTGAAGTTTTTAATGAAAAAGAATAAGTTCAAAATATGGTAATTGCCTGCAGCAAATACAGCAGTTCTATCAAACTTATGAAACAATTGAATTCATTAAAAATGAAAACTGGATAATAATGCAGAAGGGAATCTTAAGCCACGTTCAATTTGTGAAAGAAAATGATGGAAAAGCAGTTCTGGAAGCTGATAATGTACGTTTAGAAATAAAAGAAGAAGGTTCAGGACAGTAAGCTGGATTGGATTTGCTCGAAAAGAAAAAGAATCGTCGAAAATGTCGCACTGATGTATTGTAAAATAATTGTTTAAATAAAAAAAAACATTTTAATTCTATATTTTTTGATCACTCTAACGATTGGATTTTGTCCATTACCAATCAGATAAATTAGACAATAGTCTAGTTAAATAGTTAAATGTTTCTCCAAAGCTATTGGCATAGCTTTATGTTATTGAATTCCTTTGTGAAAAAGTATCTGGTGTCATCTGATTCAACTAAAAGTTAAGATGTTTTGAATTTCCGATGAAAGTCGTTCATCGATAAAGTTGACTCACATGTGTGTAAATGCGTGTCTCAACGATGGATGGAGCAGCGGCATAGGCAGTGACAGCTGCTACTGTGGCGACGCTGGTTCTGGGATCGATTTAATGGCAGCAGCTTATTCGGCTAGTGTTGCTGCATCTCCATTTGTCGCTGATAGCGCTGCTTCAGCAGCGGGAGCAGCGGGAGTTGGTGGTTTTTCTTCGGCGATGGCAGTTATTTCAGCAAAAGGCTTTTGTTCTTCTGGTGGCTGGCGTTGTTGTTGGATCAACAGCAACAAGCTTTTGTCTCATTTGGTTTTTCAGCGGCACCAGCAGGAGCAGCAACGGTGGCTGCAACGGATTCTTCAGATGCCTATTCAGGAACTTTTTCAAATTCACAATTGGTGGCAACTGTTGCATTAGCTGCTGCACTAGCGGCAATTCCCTCTTCTTTTTTGGATGCCTTTTGTTTGTCCTTCTTGCCTAATGAAATGCTTCGGAATGACCATTTCTTTTTAACTTTTTCTTTCGTTGATTTTCTACTGCTTTCACCGTTTTCAGTTGTTGTATCAGCAGCAGATGCCGCGGCGTCAGTTTATTGATTTTAGAACTTCTAAAATAATAGGAAAACCCATTGAATACTTGAAATTCAGAGAAAATAAAATATTTTACATGAAGCTGTTGTACATATATTAAAAAGCCGGCTTCATTGAATTGAACGAGTGGTCCGAACTTCCTGCATGCTTGCACAACGGCATGGAATAAACATTGCCATACAGAATTCTAGTGAATCTACGAACTACAGACAAAAAAAAAATAAAAATGCGTTACAAAATGAATTTAATTTTTAACAAAAAGCTTATGATGAAACTATATACGAATATTGCACAAAATTTAAGTAATTTTAATTTGGATTGTTTGCATTAATTTTAATTTTTACCAAATAATAATAAAAGAACTAAACGAAATAACAAACTTTATTTTTACTTTTACCTTCTTTGACGTTTCAAGTTTCTGTTATAAGGTTATACAGTATAACAAAAAATCGAGGAAATAGTACTTATAACAGTTCTTCAAATGTGGTCAAGTGTTTTGTATGGATACGCTATCCAGTTATATATAGAGATCAGAGAGAAAGTGAACTTATGACATTTATCACTGGTATACACTTGTGAATGCGCTCGTGGACGATTGACGTTTGAAACTTCAATCCATCAAATAACTACCACAAAATAAAACTTTGCCGTGTGAATTCATTATGAACGAATCTATTGTTGCATTTTTTTTTTAATTTTTCAAGTTGTTTCACATAAAAAGTGCTACGCAAGGAACAAACTGAAAATAAATGAGGAATGCGCACAAACTGAAACATTACTCATCTTATTTTTCTTTTATCCAACTGTCAAAGCTTCACCAAGTGTTCAAGTACATTTAGCTCGTGAATTGCCCGTGAACGAAAACTCTGCACTTTGTTCTCCACTCAGCTTCACGAGCACCTTCACGGGTGAACAAAAAAGCGAAATTTGTATGGGTTCACGAGATGGTTCACAAGTTTGTACTAGGCTTAAGGGATAAAGAGAGACTGAGTATACACATAACTGTCTATCTCTTTTGTACAACAAATGGTGCCGTGGCACGATATATGTTTCCTTATTTATATATCTATGTATCACATCACATCATCTATCTGTTTACAAAGCAAAATTCTAAAACATACATATATTTTTTTTTCTTGACAACACATTTCACAAAAAGAGTAAAGGCTCTCCCAAACCAATGCGGAACATTCGTTGCGGCGAAGAAACATTCGTCAGTCGAAATTAACTCATATATTTCTCCACCGCGTTGGTGTGGGGACTCTCATATATCACCATGTAAATAAATTTTGACATGCGAATGTTTCTTCGCCGCAACGAATGTTCCGCATTGGTTTGGGAGAGCCTTAAAGAGTCAAAAAGGACCCAGCAAACGTAGAACTACATAACCGGGGTTAAATATGTACGTAATAGAAGGACTCCATTGAAAAAAGATAGGGGCTCGGGAAAAAACTCAGTTATATACCTCCTATACATGAGAATGCATGAAGCAGCTATCTCTTTCTAGCATGCGAAATATAGTGAATTTCCCCTCCATTAAAGTACTGACAAAGGTACTTCAAATTTATATCAGCGAAGCACTACTGAAATTACTTCTTAAAGTTTATTTGCCAGTTGTTTCTTAAATCCCTTAAACCATAGCGAAAGCACTAAAGGTTAGACCGCACACAACTGCAGCGGAACTACACTTCACGACGCGGCAAAACATTATTTGTATGAAATTGTATAAGCTATATCGCACTAAGCGGCAACTGAACTTCATACAATTTCATACAAATTATTTTGAATCGCAGTTCCGCTGCAGTGCAGTTCCGCCTAGTGCGGTCTAACCTTAAAGCTTGTCATTTAAAAGAACTTCTTATGCGTATACATTTCACCGGTTATATCCGAACTACTACAATTACTGAGTTCTCGAATCTAGAATTACGTATATAACTGGTGAAACTTGTAAGTAAAAGAAGTAGTTTGTCTCTTCTGAAACTGAGCCTTTGGAAATTATAATGAAATAATTTTATATGATAAATTGAATATTACGAATAGTTTTTGTCAACAGTTTATTGCTAGTTTTATCAAAATAAATAACAAAATTGTTCAGACTTTAGAGTCGTTCCAATAACTGAACAATTTTGCTGTATATCAATCTCAAAACACACGACGATCGTCGAAAATTGTTTCCTTGACCCTGAAGAATCTGAAACGCAGTAATAACAATAAAGTATAAAGCACTAATAAAAACATTTGTATATTTTATTTAAATTTAATTACATCAATTAAATATAATTTCTTTGTTTACTTGTATAAGCAACCAAAAAACAACCATTTATAACTCGTGCTCGCCGATAAAATAAATGTTTTTGTTTGTCATGTTGTGCCGATAAAATAAGTTTTTGTTTGTCATGTTGTGCACATACGAAATGAGACAAAACTTTGTGCATCGTTTTACGATAGAAGAGTTTTAGTTTTTGTTAGGAGAAACAAAAATACTTTTTTTGAGGGGATAATTTTTGGTAAATAAAGAAACAGATACATTTACATAATGCGTTTTGTTTGTGGTTGTTTTTCAAGACAAACTACTGAGGTTTGGTTTGCAGGGGTGTAGCTCCGAACATCCAACCGAAAACGACATTAAAGTTGCTTTATGGGCGCTCACCCTTAATTAATTCAATTTACTGGCAGTACTGGTTGTTTACGTATCTTTATTTATCCTTTAATTCTCGTCCTCAACAAAACAAAAAAGTTGTTTACGAATGAAAATCTACAACAAATAATACGACTAACATCAAATGTCAAAATAAAAAACGTCAGATTTTTTGACATTTCTTTCCTCGCACGTGGATTGTATATTTGGGATAGTTTTTGCGTTTAAAGAAATTTGGGCATCGTGTTGATAAAATTTATTACACAAAAGTAATTTTACAATTTAACAAATAAAATTTATATGAATTATTCGAACAAAAATGGATGAAAAACGTAAAACAAAAGAAACCAACACCTTTCGGGTAAGATCTTCTTAAAACATAAACAAAATCTTTTTTTTTATGGTTGAAAATTTTACTTTTCAGTTCAAATCTTTTGCCGATAGAGTAACCGAAATCGACATCCGTCGTTCTGCTCTTTATTACATTGGCCATGTCAATGAAGAACTTCCAGAAGATGACGAGACTTACTTCCATCAAACCATTAAAAAATGGAGTGTACTCAATTTGACCGATGAATTCAATCAATTCAGTAAGAAGTGTAACCGGATTGTGACTCTTCCGCAATTGCTTCACAAAAAAGATTTCGTTGTGGATCATCTGCTGGAGAGCCTAGCTACAGCAACAAACTTATCTCTGCAGCCTTTGCTTGAGATATTGGTCGTTCTTGGGCGGGATCTGCGAGAAGAATTCTATCCGTATTTTCAGCGGATTCTTGATAGATTAATCTGCCTTCTGAACACCAAAGATCCCGACCAACTCGAATGGACTCTTATATGTCTAGCATATCTTTTCAAAACAATGAAGCCCTTCCTAAAGCGCAATATCGGTGTGGTATTTCATGCCATTCTGCCACTGCTCGATGAGAATCGTTACTCCGAAAATGTCACCAATTTCGCAGTGGAATGTTTTTCATTTATCGCCAGAGATTTAAAGGACTACGGAAAATTGCTAGATATTATTCTAGGAACTGTGGAAAAAGAGAAGCTGCAAAGCATCCAGGGATGCGGGCGACTGTTCTTTGAGATTGTTCGTGGTGTTAAAGGCCTCTTTCATAGCATCGCCGATAAATTCCTTGAATTTCTCTTCGAGAGTCTACTCAAAACAGAACAAAAGCGCCAAGACCTCCTCTTCGAAGTCATCTCGACAACAGTTGGTGAAATACTAAAATTTATTCATCCTCACAACATTGGACTCCTATGGCTTGTAATTTGTCGAGTGGTGGCTGTAGGATTGCGCGAAAAGAACTTTAGTTCATTAAATTCATTAATCCTCCTGATGTCACGAGCAGCACAATGGAGAGACGGCCGTTTCCTTGCCGAAATGGACACTATCGTACCGACAATTCTAAAAGTTGTGGATTCTGCCTCCGATGACGATACTTTTCTTTTGGACCAAATTTGCACTCTGGTCAGCGTCATTCTGCTATCGAACAATGCCAAAGTGTCCCAACTCGACACCAGTCGCATGATTAGAAAACTAATGCAAGTCAGCCAACGTGAGATCTTCGAATCGTTCATAATTAGAGTCTCCACACATACACAGTTTGAGATTTTAGTCCTACCTGATCTGTTGAAGTTTTTCGAACTTCATTTCGACCAAAAATGTTTTGAACTGTTAGCTCAAGTTATTTTACAAAAGTCTCCACTCATAAAAAATGGCCAGAAACTAAGTGAATGGAAGAAATATCCTCTTCAAATGAAAAAACAAGACACTTTAAATAAATTTGAGAAGATTTTTCAGAATTATGCAGGACAAAATGACACGACGGACGAGGAGTTCTTCTTGAGTCTTATCTTAGCTCCTCATGTTGTTGGCCTAGACTCGAAGATAATTCAAGTAAAATGCCAAAAACTCATACTGGAAATTATCGAGGAGCTGAAAAAAAACGAAACAACAAAAGAAAAGGCCTTGTTCAAATTATCCCTATTGATTGAGACTGGCATCCATTTGGAGTTCTCCTGGAAGGATAATGTTTTGGGAAAAATTGTAGTCCTCATCCTCCCCCACTGCGGCAAAACTAATTCTGCACTGGAAATTCTTGATCAAATTTGTGCCATTAAGCCAAATGTTGCTAAATCAACTGACAAAGTCCATGAAGTCTTGGCACGTTTCCTTAGCTCCAGATCGATCGACGTTCGTCTCTTAAGCTCACACTGTCTGTATTCCATAAACAAATCCAATCCAACCAGTCCCTATAAAATTTTCTACGACACCGAGAGTATTGAACCTACTGTCCACACATACAGACAACAGATATTGCTGCTCCAGAAGCTCGAGACAGGTGGGGAGTTCTTTAAATCCATCAAAGAAGATAGTTTCAAAGTTGATACCTTGCGATTTCTCATGGGAATGCTCTATCATAATTTCAAATTTCTCTGGGAACCAGTTCTTCAACTCATTCAAGATTATTCCAAGGAACTATCGACTGCAGAGTTTTGGGAAGTTTATAAGCAAAAACTTGACGAAACAGCCGAAGAGATTGCAAATCTTGACAAAGGGATATCAGCAAACCCAGATGAATTCTATTGGACAAGTTCGGCTTTAAGTTCCTTACAGCCGGTTGGAATCAAAGAATCCTCAAAGCAGGAATTGATCAACTATAGAAATTTGATTTGGAGCAAGATATCCAGCTATGGCCAGATCAGAGAGATCAAGAATCGCGAATTGGTGACAATGTTTTTACAGTTCGTCCACGATGAATACAAAGCCAATCAACAGAAGAAACTTTACACCTGGGATATCTCTCAGGATGATGACAAACAGATGCCAGATGATGACGATGAAGATGATGAAATGGAAGTGGCCACATCCAAAAAGAAGCAATCAACATCAACCAAAGCGATTGTATCCACATTGACCAGCAAAATGGGAATTTTTGTGAACCAACCGAATCCCAAGGCATTGCATAGAGAACCAGAATTGTATGCTTTCTACATGGAACTTTTATCTGGAAATGATCCTGCTTTGCAAAAGCTTGCTTTAGATTGTGTCATGTCATATAAAAATAAATCCCTCTTACCCTACAAGGATCATCTCTATGCTTTGATCGATGAAAAGAAATACAGAGACGAGTTGGTAAGCTTCAAGATCGATCGTACGGCTGGAACAATCAAAGATGAACATCGAGGTGATTTTATGAAGGTTCTGCTGCGGATTCTCTATGGCAAAATGACCACTAAGACTACTCAGAAAAACGTAAGTAGTCAAGTGCGAAAAGGCATTATTTTAAGGTTTCTAGGAGGATGTTCCACTGAAGAAATCCTGTGGTTCCTTAAGATGGCTTTTGGTATGTACGATCAGATTATTGAAGCTGATCTTGAAGAAATTCCCAAGAAAGTCAAAGAGCACTTTAATGTAACAGCAGTGTGGTCACCAAAGAAGCTCCAGAGCACTATAAATCTGCTCGAACTAATCCGAAAGCAGTTTGGTGGTCTCATGGAAGATGATTTCCTGATTTACATGCTCAAATTGATCACTTTTATTGGAAGTGTTTGTAAGGAAGTAATAACTAAAGCCTCTGACGAGGAAGCAAAAATTCATCCCAAGATGACAACAATATTTAAGAACGTCAAAAACACAGCACTTCTTAGTTTGGTGAATTTCTTTGAGCATTTCCAGGGCTTTGGATGGACCAAGGCCCAAATGACTACTCTAACTGAAATTTTCGTTTGGGGAACTATTGAAAAACTTCCTCAAGACAGTATTCACTCACCCACGCCTGTTCTTAAACTTCTTCTCCAATGGGGCGAAATTCCAAAGTTATATGGATATCTTTCGACAGAGCGAAATGGAGCGACACCATTTCAGTATGTCGTCGAATTGCTATTGAATGACAAATCAAAGCCACCAGTTCGAAAGCCAATTATGGGGATTATTGAGAAACTACTAACCGTTCAGGCTGAGGAGCAGGAGGTGGACGGTGTTGAAGTCATCAAACCACATATTTTGCAGATCCTCAAACGATTAAAGATGAATTTCAGTTCTGGAGGCAAGAACTCCCGACGTCGCACCAATCTAGACAAGAGGGATCTAAATATTTTGTCTTTGCTCACTCAGCATGTCAATGATGCTGAAACCTGTGATAGCCTTCTGCAGCTGCTGTTGCCGATTTTGATTTCGAAATCTCAGAACAGTAATTCGGAGGAGGTGGTCTGCCAAGTGATTACAACTTTGTCCAACCTTATCAAAAAGTTGGATCAGCCAGAGTCGTATCTGCGAAAGATAGCTCCTCTGTTTGAACAAGTGCAGGAGGTATCTGCCAGGAAAATGCTTTGTCAGCTCTTAATTGACATAGGAAAGAGGAAGCAGACTGTAAAGGAGACATCTTATATCATCAGAGCTTTAAACGCCTGGGATAAACGATGGGTTGAGCAACCAGACTATGATATGCGACTTGATGCCCTCAAAGCCATCAATGTAAAACTCGAACCTGAATCAATTGGAGTCGATTTGGATCTTGGAGTTCTGGTGATTTATAATTGTTTCCATTTTATAAAATATGACAAGGACATGGGATTAAGGGACAACGCATGTGAGCATCTTCGACTTCTGGTTCCGAAATTGATAAAAAAATATGAATCAAATCGAAAGGACATCGATTACCTAGTTGGAGACATTTTATTGAACTTGATTCGCCGAGCTATTAGAGATAGCAATGAAAATGTCCACAATGAAGGCATCCGATTATTGGGTGAGATGGTAAGGCAGTGTTCAAGTGCACATCAGGTCCTTGCAGACATGAAAGATTTGGCTGATGCACAGGATCCAGAAGTGGATTTCTTCGAAAACATGACTCATCTTCAGAGTCATCGACATGGAAGAGCACTTTTGAAATTCTGTACTTTGGCCAAAACGCTGACAGTGGCTCCAAATCAGAGGACACTGACGCAGTTTATATTGCCACTGGCTTCGAGGTATTTGCTTAATGAAAAACATGCTGGCAAGCATACTCTGGTCGATGCCGCTATAGAGGCTCTAGGAATTGTTTGTCAGCTTCTTCCATGGCAGCACTATCAAGCTGTGTTGAAATTGTACCTGCACAAGATGAGAACAAGCCAAGATCACCAAAAACACTGTGTTAGAATTGTTGTAAGGATATTGGATGCATTCCATTTTGATTTAACACAGGCATCGGGTGATAAAACTTCAATAGAAGCTTTGAAAGCTAAACTGCAAGAGAAACCGAAAGAAGAACCAGTCAAAGAAGAAGACGAGTCTGATGAAGATTTAGACTCAGATTTGGATGAAATCGAAGATGACGAAGAAGATGAGAAGAAACCACCGAAGCTGGCAATCCTGGACAGCCCTACGGTTTTACACAAAAATGCAGCTAAACGAGTAATGCAAACAATCGCCACCATATTAATACCAACTCTGAATCGATCCATAACTGAGAAGAGCTCGTACGATGGCAAACACAAAATAAATCGCAAGCGTTTCAGCTTCGAACGTGAAGAAGAAGAGATCCAACGAGTTCCAATTGGTTTGGCTCTTGTCAAACTGATGCAAAAGCTTCCCAAAGAATTCCTCGATACAAGTTTGCCTGGAGTTTTTATGAAAGTCTGTACATTCCTTAAGTCCCCACTGAAATCCGTGCGAATGCTGACCAGGGATATTTTGAAGAAGATAATGTTGACACTTGGTGCTAGTTATTTGGCAATGTTGCTGGACCATTTGACGAGTTTGTTGACGCGTGGATTCCAAGTGCATGTTCTATCGGTGACAGTTCATGGGATTTTGGACACTTTGAGGGACATAATCAAGCCCGGCGACATCGAAGCGTGTTTGAGTAATATTTTGGAAGTGACTCTAAATGATATATTTGGGGAATTGGCAGCTGAAAAGGAAGTTGAGAAGATAACCGCTCACACTCCGGAGGCAAAGCCAAGTTCAAAGAGTTATTTGGTTCTCCATATAATTGCGAGGAATATACAAGAATCGTGTTTGTTGGACATTCTTGTACCATTCAAAGATTACCTTGCGAAGAGTCAGTCGAAGAAGATGACTATGAAGATACAAGATTGCTTCCAAAAAATCGTCACGGGATTAGTTGAGAATCCTCATATATCACGAGAAGCTCTGTTGATTTTCGTCTACGGAACAATGTCAGAGAGTATTCCAGATTTGCTTCCTGGTATAGAGACGAAGCCGCTAAGTGAAAATGAAAAGGAGAAAATGCGCCGAGCACGTCCAGACTGCTTCATAATACAACCAGAGCCAAAATTCCGTGCAGGTGCTCTTCGCAAGAACGTCCAGAATAATGCTCAAGCCAATGCACATATCCTAATTGAATTCGGTCTCGAAATGCTGCACATTGTTCTGAAACGGAAAAAACTCACCGAGATTGCTTACGAACCTTTTTTGAATCCTGTTCTTCCGCTAATTCGTGATTCACTAAAGAGCACTCACATTCGAGTCACCACGTTTGCTTTGAAATGTGTTACCTCAATTTGGAATGAAGCCTACGAACTTCCAGAATTCAAAGAGTATCTTGACGATATTGTAACGAGGTTGTTTGAAATTTTGCAAAACTTTTCTACATTCGGAGCAACAAAGCAAGAGGAGAACTTCCAATTGGTGAAAAACGCTTTCAAGTGTGTTGTGGCCTTGCTGAGGAAGTGCTCAGAATACCAGTTGAATGAGGCTCAAATCGATCAGTTGATTTATTATATAGAGCATGATCTTCATGAGGGTGGTAATCAAACGATGGCGTTTTCGCTTTTGAAAGCACTCGTAAATAGGAAGGTGGACACCAAAGAAATGCATGAAATTATGGTTAAACTACGAGAGATCACTATTGTTTCGCCATCTGACTTTGCCAGGGAAGAGTCACGGGCTATTCTGATGACTTACATGATGGAATATACTCTGCACAAACGAGTTGAATCATATTTGAAGTTCTTCAGTAGACAGCTCAATTACTCAATTCCAAGTGGAAGATTGTCAGCCATACAGTTTTTGAATGCAATTATCAAGAAATATCCGCAAAATGTGCTGGCAAAAAAGGCAGAATTTATATTTGTCTCGCTTGGTGCTCGGTTGGTGAATGATGACATGTCAGAATGTAGAAAAGCTGTTGCCGAATGTATAGAACTTCTGATAGGTCGTTTGGAGAGTGAGGCACGCCAGTCACTCTTCGATGTGACCCTTCTCTTCTTCTCAGCCGATAAGCCGTCGGTGAGGGAAATGGCAGCGATGTTGTGTTCGAGATTTCTTGCTACAGAAAAGGAGGCATTTGAGTCACGTGTAAAGGTTGTTCTGCCATCACTAATCGGCCGTCTCATGCTTAGTAATCCGAATGCCCCGGGACGTTTTGTAAGGGCACCAGGTGGGGGAAGTATTGAAGATTCAGAAGAGCCCAAACGCAAAATACAAAAGAGCAAAAATGGTAGGAACGGTAAGAAATTCCAACCTCCCCCCTTGACTGAAGAGCAAATCGAACTGAATGAAGTGAGGAAACAGAGGGAGATTGACCATGAACTCATCCAAATGCAGAATTGTATTTTGAAAATTCTAGAATACTGCCCGGATGTCTTGGCCAAGGAGGAATTTAACGTATTAGTTGATGAAATGGCATTTGAATCACAGAAGTTACTTGGATACGAACACGAATGGGTTCGTGTTAATTCAGCAAAGATTTTGGCTATAATCTTATCTACCTATGATTTTTCATTGGTTGGCCAAATCATAACAAATACGGCAAAGAAAGAAGACAACCAAAGGGACTACATTTACTTGAATCCAAAAGATGATATCAAAAGTTTAGTGTTGGATTTGTGTGCACAGGTGGTACCTGGGGAGACAAATCCACAAATGATGGACGAGATTGTTAAAGTTTTCCTGTTTGTCGCCAATATGCTTAGGGATGTTCCATTCGATGGAGTAAAAGTAAAAAAAGAAGAAGACGAACTTGAAGATGCTGAAAACGATCGAAGTAAAATAAACCTTGCCTGGTTGGCGAAAAATATGAGGTTTTTGGCAAACAAAGAATTGGTTGTTGCATCTCATAGTTGCATTGCAGTATGTTGAAATTATTTATTTGTTGTTTGAAAATCATTGTGACATTTAATCATATTCTTTCAGAGATCGGCTATTTTTACGCTTATAGAAGGTCTGATAACCCTGCTGGAAACCGAAACGGTGAACAAACTTGCCTATGGAGTTCTTTCGATTCTGGTTCGTGAAATGTCAGAAGAAGATTCTAATATTGATCCCGAATTAAGACAACAAGCAATTAAAGTTGGCAGTAAGCTACGGAAGCGTATTGGATCGGATGTTTATGACAAGCTGAGAGCGAGTATACAAATGAAACTTATGATGCGCAGGGCAGAGAGGAAGAAGCTGCTTGCACAAGAGAAAATCAACGATCCGGTGAGAGCTGCAAAGAGGAAAATAAGCATCCAAGAGAGGAAAAAGGCTTCCAAGAAAAGAAGAGTTGATGTTATTCGAGGCAAAGCTGAGGGCAAGAATAAGAGGAAAAGAAAAGCAGAAGAGGATATCTTTTAGTTTTGATTATAAGATTTCGTTAGTTTGGTTTAATATAAAAAAAATATATATATTTTTTAAATTAAAATTTGTCACTGTTTTGAACCAGGAAATTGCAATAATTCTAACCAAATACAATGGTGTTAGCCCACTCAAGTGACGGAGCGAGAGCAATGCCCGTATTATTCACGAATGAGCTTGAAGGGAAACTTTCGAACAAAATTCACTTTCGTAATTTTAACGAGGAAGAAAGCAAAAAAACTATTTATATTGCATTTACAAGATGTCTTCTGTGCAATACTTTTTTTGTTTGTTTAAATGAAGCTCATCTAGAGTTTTGTTGTTAAAAAAAAAAATATTTTTTGATTTTGATGGACGGGGTGAAAAATTGTAAACATACATATTTTTGTTTACTATACTCCTTAAAGTAACTCGTAATTTTCTGTCAAAATCGTTAGAGCCGTTCAATTCTGCGCATGTGTCAAAATCAATATTAAAAAAAATTAGTCACAACAAATTTGTTTTTGTTTACTGTGTATTGGCACAATGGACAGCCATCTTGAACTGCGCAATATGTGTACTGTGGAGACAGACAGACAGCATTGCGGGACCCACTTTTCCGCATTCTCTATCATCGTAATACCTATTAGGGAAAATTATTATCTCGAGCACTATTGTTTTACGAATCCAAAACTTGCCTTATAGTACCTACTATGCATGTACAAATATACATATATCGCAAGTAAAAAACATTCACTATGTACAAAGAAAATAGGTTAATAGTGGTTTTCCATAAAAATAGTCTCTAAAGCAGTGTTTCTCAACATTTTCTCGGCTATGTCCCACTAGAACCTTTCTAAAATCCACATGTCCCCTTGGCCCTAGGTTAAGGTTTAGGACAGGTTAGGTTAATCAGCTGACAGTCTATCTTGTTTCCGTCACATTAATGGTGTTTTCGATTGGTAATATAAATCAATTTATTTTTGATTTAAATCTGTAAAAACGCAGATTTTACATTCCAATGGGCAAATAAATTGATTTATTTTTTGATTTAAAATCAAATTTGGAGATCTAGATTTTTCGGCAGATTTACCCCTCCTACACTAATACTAATACAATTTTAAGTTGGTACCTTACAAAATTTTTTGTATTGTTTGAATTTATTTCGGTTAATGAAAATTGTTTTCTAAATACAAAGGGAAGCGTTTCTGATATAAAATGGAAGATGTTAAAAATTAATTGGTAAATTCATGAATCTCATTTTTTTTCTTCTGAAAGTGCATCAAGTGATGACGAGTTTTGTGATGTTATGAAGCATACATAAAATTACACGAATACAATGACAAAAATAAATCAATTTGAAATGGCGTTCGATTCACCATGAAATTAATCAATTGTAAGATTGAAATCTGAATTTACCAATCGAAAACACCATAAGATTGGCCATAACATTTTATGTAGAACCTGAACAGCTTTTAGCATCAAAAATCTGAAATCCATAGAAAATAAGTGATCAGTAAGTTAATTTTCAAAACGTATAATGTAGTTAATGAAATTTAAAGAAGAAATATTTTCATGTTGAACAGTTAATATGGATTCCTTTTTTCAAAATTTGTGTTTCTTTCCGAAGGCAGCCTTTGCTTTTCTGATTCGGCTGTTTACGTCCCGTTCAGTTCCGCCACCCGTAGAGACCATACTCCCAAGATATTGGAAATCCTCTACCATATCTACCGGTTGTCCAGAAATATTTACTTGGAATGATGAGGAAGTTCCAAGGCTGATCCTTTTAGTTTTTGCCGAGTTGATCTTAAGTCCTACGATTTCTGCTTCTCTCTCCACCCTTGTTGTTATTTGATGGAGATCCATGATCCTATGAGAGAGTAAGCATACGTCGTCCGCGTAGTCCACTGAATTCCTCCATTTCCATTTGACAAAGCTGCGTGCAGTACGTCACTTATCACCAACAGGAACAGTATTGGTGACAGTATACAGCCTTGCCTTACTCCACTTTGGATTTCAAACTCCTCTGACAGCCTACCTTTGTGCAAAACGTGACACTTGGATCCATCATATGTAGCCTTGATAATAGCAATCAATTTATCTGGGATGCCCCTCCTGCGCAAAGCAAGCCAAATAAATTCTCTATTGACACTGTCGAACGCCTTTTCAAAATCGATGAACAGCAGGTGAAGTGGTGATCGATATTCAACGCACTGTTCGATGATGATCCGCAAGGTGTTGATGTGATCCACACAGGAAGATCCAGTGCGGAAACCTGCTTGTTCGGCGTCGAGAGTGCTGTTGCCCCACAAAAAATTAATTTTAGTTTTCAAATAAAAAAACATTAAAGAGTTTTCATTTGATATGTGTCAACGGATAAAACAATCCCTTATGTACCCGGTTCCTAAAGAAAATGCTTATCTTGATCCCGACTTTGCAACGATACTGTTGAATTCTGCTGTATTTCACCTTGCGCAAGAAATTTGATCGTTTTCCCAATTTTTTTACGGCAGGGATTTATTTACTGAAATCATCACTATTATCACATCATCATATGGCTAAATGCATCTTTTTGGAAAAAAAACTAGAAAATTAAATTTGTATACAAAAATATTTTAGTACTATGTTATGTTTTTTTCTTTTACCTCAGCACAATTTTCTTTACATATAAATTTACTTATCAAACAAGTAATTATGTGTGCAAAAGTGTTTTATGAGCATAAAAAAAAAACTCAAATAGTAAAAAGCCCATACAAAATTTCTGTTCAGTTGTATTTTATTATTTTTTTTTTTTTTCATTTTTAGTATTTTTTTAATATGTATGTATTTAATTTTAGTTAAGAAACTTACTGGTGAAAACATAATTATAGTATAATTTATATACAAAGGTTTTACATATTTTTTTTCTTTGAACAGTTTTATCTATTTTTTTTTTTTTAAATAATTTTTTTGTTTGTTTTTCAAACATCTACTTTATAATTATGTATATAGTATGTACTTGTATATTATAAATTCCGTTTTTGTTTTTCTGTTAATATATTTAAAAAAAAATACAAAAAAAGAAAAACACACAAATAAAAATTGAAAGCTTAAATAAAACAATACATCATAATTAATTAGGAGGGGGATTCTGCCCATCACAAATCACAGAAATATTTTTTTTAAAACAATTTATCTGAATTTTTAATATTTTTTTTTGATGAAATTATCTAATAAAAAATCGTTTACACATTATCATATTGAGTAGTAGAAAAGGGTTTTTGTTTGTTTTCAATTATGTTTTTTTTTGGCGGCAAATCCCATTTTTACATTAAGATGTTTAAATTTTTATATCTCATGCCATCACTAGTTGGTCACTGTTTTACAGTTTGTGATGTTTTATGGATTTAAGTGTTTTTTTTTCAAATTTTAAATACATATTTTTTAATCTGCTTTTCTGATTCGAATTCATCGTGTTGCTTCGTCATTCAGTCTATTCTTAAATCCCAACCAATTTGAAAATAAAAATAGATATTGGAGAAGAAAATAAAAACCAGGAAAAGAAAAAGAGTAAAATTCCTGTATTTTCCCTTTTACATAAGTGATTTAAAGTTGTTTCAATTTTCACCTGTCTTACGCCTTATTTACATACATTTCTTTGCCCGGGGCCGTAAAAAGTACATTATAAAACATAGAGTGGTGGGTCTGGAGGAGAAGAAGATGTAGGTGGTGGGTTTCTGGGAAGGATCACGGCAACACTAACATACGCACAAGCAAACTGCCTACTGCGGATTTTTGTCAAATTTAGAAGACAAATCGATTTACATTGATATTCAGCGCATTGTCGCCACAACCGCTGGAAGGAGGAGGCTGTTCATCCTCATCTTCTGGACCATCGCCTCGCCTATGGATTCTATTGCTAAACAACGCTGCAGCCTGGCTCTGGGCTATTTTAACTCTTCGGTTTTTGAGTTCTTTGCCAAACATGCAGTTGTCACGATCCACATAGTCGCGCAATTCAGGCGAGAGTTCTTCAAGCTTAAGCGATGGTAGAGCGTTAATTTTGATCATGGTACTCGGATCAGTAGGTGACTCGTGTCCTCCCATTTGATAGAACAGAATGTAGGGAGTATTTGGGGGTGTTAGATTGTTAAGCTCTGCGATTTTGCACTGATTGACAACATCGTCATTGAACTTGTACCATTTGTTGTGGCCATCTGATGCATAGGTATAATAATGCCCTGAATCCATGCTGCATCCGGAATGAACTACTCCGGCATAAAGATCGTAGTGCACAGAAGCTATCTCGGTCAGAGTTTCGGCGGAGCACACCTTCACGGAGACATTCTCATTATGGAAGACCTTATGCATAAGTTTGGCTCGCATATGATTGCTCTGATCGTATTTGAAGTGCTTTAGGGTGAGAATCAGATTTTTTGGTGCACTTATTACGTTAATCAAGCGTTCGGCATCGGAGAGTTTTTTGCAGCGTTCACAAAAGTACTGATTGTCACCGTGGAGCTTTTCCGAAGAACAATAATAATCTATAAGATCTTGGACGGTGTAGTTCGATGCGCAATCATTCTTCACTTCCGGAAATGATAATTGTAGGTCACGGAAACTGTCAATGTTTGTGCTTTGCCAGCTACAAGTCAAGCATTTGTAGGTTGTTGCTAATTTGCCCATGAAAGTCTTCTCGATTGTGGTTGTAGTCCGTGAAATTTGCTGTTGTGAAGATAATGATGATGACGAAGATGGGGCATCATCTTCAGCCTGAACTGTGATTTCAGCATCCATTTTTGAGGATCTGTGTGCAAATTCTTGCTCGTGCAAGGTATCAAGCAAGTAGCCAAGGAACTCTGAGCTATCTTGTTGCAGGCCGGGAGTGAATCCTGGTGGACGCGTTGCATCCAAAACTCTTGATGGAGTTAACTCAAATCGAGCTGAGTGCAGCATCAATGCAATTAGCTCTTGTATCTTAATAAGCAATGGTGATTTGCTCCCCGAAAGCAATATTCCACGGCTAAATCTAAAAAAAGAAAACTCTTTAGAATTTAGTAACTCAATATAACATCAAATCACTACTTACTCTTTGGTCATAGCTAGGGCCTGGAGAACACTGTTCATATAACATGTGTTACCAAGATTAACTAAACCAACTTTAGCATTAGAATTCATCATAGAGCGATTATTATCGAAGAGTCGACTATTTGCTCTATGAGCATTTACGTAGTCAAAAGATGGACTGAATTCAGACAAAGCTTCGACCTGGGAATCAAGTAGTTAAGTTATTCATAATTTAAAAAGTGTTCTAATTCTATGTATTTCCGGTATTTGTTTTATTTGGACGGTTCTTCTTGGTAACGAATCGAAAAAAGATGTAACTATTGTTCAAACTTAAATTCACCAAAACTATAAAATTAACTTGTCTATATCTTCGAAAGGGTGGTAATTGAATTCGTCTCTGACAGTAATGAGTCAATGAGGTTGTTTGTATCGTACTTTCAACTTTTCAAACGTAACGATTTTTCGAGCTACTTATTCGATTGCATACGATTACCGTTAAATGTTTCTTGGCTATCAACGCATTCGAGTTTGGCCTATCCATTGACTTTAAAAATGAATTCAGGAGTACTGAAATTTCCTATAAATTCCTTGGAATAGTTTGATTTTTTAAAAGTGCTTCAAAATGAGGTTTTGTAACTAAAAAAGATTTGAATTGAAGTTAAGCAGAGTTTCCCAAACTTGTAAAAAAAATCAGTTTGCTTTGAAGGAATGGTGGTTTATAATTCAGGTATCCAAATGTATACACAGACAGAATAATGGTTATCAAATATAAAAACAACAATCTTATACTCCAATTCGGTCGCTTTGGTTTTTGGACCTCATTGACCAAATAGGAATCTATTTAAATTCATAAAACAAAATTTAATATGTAATTGAAAGTACCCTACATTTGGTTTTGCCCTTGGGGGCCACATGATGGTTGATAAAAACAAATATTGTATTGCAGGACTAATTGGGGTTAATACAACAAGCTTAAGGCCAACGGATTAAATGGAAATATCTATGCGGAAATTCTACCCTCCATAAACTTTATAATCCAGTAAATTTGTGCTTAAAGGGGCCCTTAGCGTCCTGATGGCAGCGGATGTATAAACAAAATATGAGCATAAGGGTTTGTAGGTACATGTGTCGTGACATCAAAAACAAAAGTCTGGCAGTTATTTTTTCTCAGCCTTTGGCGGGGATGCAGGATGCATTTTCCCTAAGTCGAAACACATTAATCTTGATGATACGATAAATAGAACTCAAGATTATTATACATATACTCCCGTGGTGTAGTTTTCCTAAACACGGTAGCTGAAATAACTATTTTTCCTTTATAAATACAGGGGAAGAACTTTAAGAATAGAATATGTGATTTATTGAACAAAAATGTTACATTTTTCACAATAGAAGCATTGGCTTTTGCCGTCAACTCGAGCAAGAAATCAGTGTTTACATAACAATTATAACCTCTTAATACGTACCTAATAATTTGATTTAGAATTCTTCATTAATTATTCGTTGCCTGTACTTTAGAGCAAGTTTTAAAAAGTTGTAATGATTTATTCAGTTGTACCCGTTGAGAATTGAAATATGTGATTTGTATCCTCTCATGCGTTTAAGTTGCACATAGTGCAAATCTCAATTGTGTGGTGTCCCAGTATTTTCACGCGTTCCGCTGTTTTCTTCCATTTTTTAACGCATTTTTTACGTTTTTTCTCTAAAACTTTCACGAGCAAAAATATGTACGTCTAATAGGCACTGTTTCCTATTAATTGCCAGTCTGACAACTCTTTTTCCATATCAAACTGAAGTTGAATTTTCTTCGTACAGGCTTTGTATTATTCTGATCATTTTTGACGATAAATCTACGTTGCCGAGCTTTAAAAAGAGAGATCGTCGACGAAAAATGCAAAAAGTTTTTTCCTTTCTCTAGGTATGTTTGGGCAATACTGGTCAAAGTGAAAATATTATCCACCGTCGAGTAGTCTTTTTTGAAGCCTGCTTGGAATTCACTCAGTAATTCATTTTCACGTATACACTCCGTCATACGCTCTAGGAGGATCCCTGTAAATATCTGGAGTATCCTTTTTTGAAAAGTGGCAAAATTATATTTTTTTTCGAAACTTTCTGGAACTTTAAGATATATACAGGATGGGCCAAATACAAGTTTCTTTTTTTTAAATGCAATAAAATGAATATTTTCTACTATGGCTTTATTAGTAAGAGCAAACATTACCATTAATTATGGAACACAACGTGCGTCGTTCAAGTTGCTGCCTTGGCTGGTTTCGCAGTAGCGCATTGTGTCACTCCAATTTTCCAAGACCTTGTTTCGTGCTTAAATGATATTGGCCTTGAATTGTTTCCGGATTGTTGGCATAATATCGGTCCTTCAATTGAATGGAAGCTCCTTCAAGCAATTATAGAAGGAACTAATACACGAAAAGAAACAACTAAATCAAGGCCTGAACTGCTTATGGACTCATTAGCAAACAGTCTATCAGAATTTTTTTATGATCCTGCAAATGGAATAACATTCGAAGGGTGGTTTTCTCGACACGAAGATATATTTTGCGTAGATGGAAAAGAACTCGATGATGCATCGAAAGTGCGGTTGTTGATGCGGAAACTTAATCCGATTGCACACGAGAAGTACGCATCATATATTCTTCTAAAGAATACACGAGATAGCAAATTTAAAGAAACCACAGACATCCTCCGAAGTACATATGTTCGGTGCCCCAGAGTCTCTTTTCAGTATGCGTTATCGTAGTCTACAGACCGTCAAAATTGGACAAGAAGATTTTACAAGCTATGCAGCACGAGTAAACAAATTGTGCGAGGATTTCGAGCTGAATGTGCTTTCACCAAAACAGTTTAAGTGCTTAGTGTTTGTTACGGGCTTACAGTCATCGTCCGAGACAGACATTCGCACGAAACTACTTTCATTATTGGAGGATGATGCGAATTTGGATTTGCCAAAGCTGTTGTCGGGTGTCCAAAAGTTCATAAACCTTAAAAAAGATACAGCCTTAGTACATAATACATCAACTCCAAGCACCTCGGTCAATGCTGTTAGAAAAGAAAAGTTCATCCCATCAGGAACGGAGTCAAGGCATCAACAGAGTAGCAGTAGCAGTCTACAAAGCAGTCGTCAGTCATGCAGTCAACCCAGATCTCCCTACTGGAGTTGCGGAGAGATGCAATATTCTCCCGATTGTCCATTTCGGGAGCATAAATGCCAACAATGCAACAAAATAGGACATAGAGAGGGTTACTGCAACTGCTTTTCCAAAACTCGCAGTCAAAAAGATGATAAGGTGGAAGGAAACAAACAATGTCACAACTGTAAAAAGTGTTCCCCAAGAAACAAGTTAATTCGATTGAATGTCAATTGTGTCTGTCATGCAAAACGACGAAAATATATGTCAGTCAATATTCGTCTCAGTAACAACATGGTAAAGCAAACGCTTAAGCTGCAAATTGACACGGGATCCGATATCAGCATGGTCGACATTTCAACATGGAAAAAGTTGGGTCAGCCTGGAACAAAACTTGGACGATATCAAGTTGATAGCTAAATTTGTATGCGATATTGAGCTCAACGGAGAAGTGAAATCAGGCAAACTTTTCGTTTCAAACATTGATTATTTAAACATTTTAGGTACTGATCTATGCGAAATTTTTAATTTATGGGATCAGCCGATCAGTGCACTTTGTAGACGAATCATTCAACCGACAGACAATGACCGACGCTCCGCAGTTGACACTATTGAGAAGCGATATGCGAAGTTGTTTAAAGAAGATTCATGAGTATGCACCAAAACAGAAGTACAACTGCATCTCAAACAAAATTCAACACCAATCTTTAGGGCAAAGCGACCAGTGGCGTACTCAGTCCTACCGCTTATTGAAGATGAACTCCAGTTCCAGTCTCACCAGTTGATTATTCAGACTGGGCAGCACCTATTGAGGTCGTTAAAAAAGCATCTAGAGGGGTTCGAATTTGCCTATCTTCAGGTTTCCGTAACACCTGAATCAAGGAAGCTTCTCACCATCAACACCGTAACACCTGAATCAAGGAAGCTTCTCACCATCAACACCCACTCACCATCAACACCCACAAGGGGTTATTCACTTTCAATAGGCTTGCGCCTGGAGTCAAATCCGCCCCAGGAGCCTTTCAACAGTTGATGGACGCAATGCTTTCTGGTATCGATGGAGTCGCAGCATATCTTGACGACATTTTTGTTAGTGGAAAAGATTGGAATGACCACATGCTTAATTTGGATAGAGTTCTTCAACGGCTTTTAGATTATAACTTCCGAATCAAAATCGGTAAGTGTTCTTTTTTTGTATCTAAAATTAAGTATTTGGGTCACATAGTCGATGCGAATGGACTACGTCCAGACCCAGACAAGATTGCACGAATAAATACGATGCCTGCACCAGCAAATATCGCCGAGCTCAGATCATTTCTTGGAGCCGTGAATTACTATGGTAAATTTGTAACACAAATGAGGGAAATTTGTCCACCATTGGATAATTTACTTCGAGAAAATGTTGCATTCAAATGGTCTGAGGATTGCCAAAAGTCATTTTCTAAATTTAAATCAATTCTCGCATCCGATCTCATGCTCACTCATTATAATCCAGCATTGCCTATGAAAGTCGCAGCGAAGTCTCCTGTTATAACAACTCTTGAATCATGGCCAATTACAACAGCACGAATGGATCGAATTCACATCGACATTGCAGGTCCCTGTGACGGAACTTACTATTTGGTCATCGTGGATTCATATTCAAAGTGTTTGGAAGTTTTTCAAGTCACTAATATTACATCCACCATGATGATAAGCAAATTGACAGAGACATTGGCTCGATATGGTGATTGCAAACAACTAGTTTCGGACAATGGAACTCAGTTCACTAGTTCCGAATTCAAAAGTTTCATGAATTCACGTGGAATTCAACATTTACGAACTGCTCCTTTTCACCCGCAATCCAACGGTCAAGCAGAACGTTTCGTAGATACTTTAAAGCGATCGTTAAAAAAGTTAAAGCAGGAAGGAACAAGTCAGCAGAATCTTGAAACATTCCTACAGACTTATCGTTCTACACCGAATCGAAACGTGATTGGTTTCAAATCACCAGCAGAAGCATTTCTTGGAAGTAGAATAACAACTTCGTTGGAACTACTCAAGCGAAAGAAAATATTCATACAACATGTAACGACAAACAGAATCTCCAATACAATAGGCACCATGGTGCAAAGGAAAGACATTTTTCTGCCGGTGATATTGTCTACGCCAAAATCTACCGCAATAATAAAGAATACTGGATACCAGGAACCATCATCGAACGAAAAGGCACAGTTAACTATAATGTCCTTATAAATGACAGAAATAAGACTAAACTTATTAGATCTCATACAAATAAAATCAAGAACCGATATTCTCAAGCATTGGAGAGAATTCAACAAACCTATTTCTCGAGTTATTGGACTTATTGGGAACAAATAAACAACCAAATTTTGAACAAAAATGTCCCACACATAATGCATGAGGATTCGGATCCAGATGTCACAGCCGACTTTGAAGATGCTATCTCGGGATCAACTTCAGAAGCCTCTGAATTTTTGGGTTTTCCTTCAAGATCCCACACTCCTGAACCAAGACAAGTGACTTCATCAGGACGTACTGTACATGCACCTGCATGGATGAAGGATTACGATACATCTTAAGTGAAGGAGGTGTTGGAGCAATGAGACTACATCATTCGACAACTAGATGGCTTTACCGAAACCAACCCTGTACTTGTGTTGGTTGGTTTCATCATTCAGATACTCACAGACTCTCTCTACAAAGTAAGGTGCTGGTATTTTATTTGTCTACAAGAATTTGCTTCCTCTTTTTATCGAATAATAAAGTTTACTTATTATTATTATTATTTATTTTAAATAATTGTTTAAAAGAATTTATTTGTATGTTCTTCACGAACAACATTCGGCGACAAGTTCTAAGAACGTAACACCAAGAAAAACCGATAAGGTTCCTTTATGAAGTTCTATTAATCGGATAACCAAGATTAACGTGTTTGGGTTTAGGAGAAATGACAAAGCATCGTAATCTATCAAAACAAAAATAATAACACTCCTGACAATTAATTTAGAAAATATCTATTTCCAACCCCCCGCCAAATGGCTGAGAAAAAAACCTGCCAGACTTTTGATTTGGATATCGCAAAATATGCACCTATAAACCCTTATACTCAGATTTTGGTTGTACATAATATAACCACTCCCGAAATTTGTTGTCGGCTCTTAGCTTTTTGGGCAAACCTTATGTAAACTTAGTTTTTTCTTATTATTTTTTGCGTTTTGTAAATCTCAAAAAAAAAAAAAAATCGATAACGTTCGATTAAAAAAGACTATATTTTGAGATCTAAATCGGATTGACAAGATTAAAAAAATAACAGAGCATTATAATATATTTATAAAATGAATTTAAGTTATTATACCCCTTACGTAACCCTTACCAAAGGCCGATAAAAAACCTGCCAGCCGTTTTTTCGATATCACGACACATGCACCTACAAGCACACATTCTCATATTTTGGTTATACATTCCCAAAATTTGCTGTCGGCTTTTATACTAATAGTTGTAGGGTAGTTTTGATTTGTATCCCTACTTTAAGTTTTTGGATGTGCTGAAAAATAAAAAAGGTAAACATTCGATTTTTTGTGGTTAAGCTGAACTGAAAAACTACCAATTTTTCGTAAAGCTCCCAGAGGAATTAGAATCACGCACAGTTTTCTACAAACTTAGCTTTTAACGTTGTATTATTTCTTTTTAGCTTGAATATGCCTCATTCTTAGATTAGGCGATCACATGACGAGTGATAGGAAGGGCCAAACACTGTAGCGAAAGTCGATACGGAAAAACACGAAAGCTGTGGGAAACTGTGCTATTAAGGTTTTAATGCTATCAAGGTATGATTGTAATTCTTGTTATGCACTTTTATGAAATATGGGCTTCCTACAAAAAAGTAATTGCAAGTAATTTTTTATTTGTACCTAACGGTCATGCCCTAACTGTTCGTCGGAAAAGACCCTAAGTAATAACATTTTAAGGAATTAAGTTTAATGTTCTGTTATTTTATGAAGGAGATTATTAACGAAAAAACTTATAGCTTTCAAGTTAATAAAGTAAAACCGCAAAAAAAAAAATGTTTGCAAACTAGAATTTGAATTCAGCACCCTTAGAAATATAAAGTCAAACACTATCCCCCGATTTTTCTGGCAAAAACATAATTTGACTGGACTCTTTTCCCGAATAACTAACATCTTTAGTCGTTTTCCGGCACTAACCAGAGCCGTTTTCGTGCGCAGGTACATATATTATACATAACTCCAAACAAAAAGAGCACGTAGTCATACGACTTTATTTGAACTTACCACAGGCTTATAGAGCTCATCGTATCCCGGAAAAGTGGCCATCAATGCTGACGTCAGGTCGACAAGCATTTGCAAACACTTTCTAGTCTCATCTGAATATTTCTCTTGAGCTGCTTGCTTCTTTAGCTGATTGACAACTCTGGGAATCCATGGAACGACCTAAAATACAAAAAAAAAAAGAAATAATCGGAATTTACCCAACAAAAATTCTATCGACAATATTAAAACCTTATGAAAAACATCTGGCTTATTTTTAGTTGGCTCCAAAATGGGGAACACAATGTGCATCATCATTGGTCGCAGAATTGGCATCATCAGCGTCGGGAAGAGTTTCTCGATATTCTCCAGTGCTATTTCATTCAACAGGTCAAATTTCCCCTGATCCTTAAGCCCCGCCCAAATGGCCAGGATCCAGAGATTCAGGTTCTGACAGAAATTCAGCATTTTCCACTCGCAGAGGAGCTTTACAGTCTTTCGGATGGTGCTGTCGGGCAGGTTGTTGGATAGCAGTGTCTGCACTGCCTCGTGCACCATATCTTCGGTGAAGAGCTGGAAAACAATGGCAATCGCACACGAGGGTGGCTCTTCTGCCGTGATCAGTTTGTAGACAATGTGCAAGTAGTGGTATGTCCTAGCTTGGTTCTCCTCATTAACTTTCGCGAAGAACTCACCGATCTTCACGATATCTTCCTTGAATCGCTTCAGATCTTCTTTGGGATTGGGCACCTTGGCCAGAGCACGGATCAATTCTCCATTTACGATTGAAATATCATAGTTGCAGTTGCCTCTGCTTTGCTGAGCCGTGATGATGCCGATGATCTCGAGGATGCTAGACAGGTCCGTAATCTCATTGGAAATCTTTCCAGAGCCAGAGTTGCCCGAGTTGGGGGCATTGCTGCAACCAGTGGCCGAGTTGCTGCCGCTGCTACTGGGATTCATACCTTTTTGTGTTGTTGTCGAGGATGCCGATTGAGAAGTCGATTTGCCTGTTCCAGATGCTCCCGGGGTTCCATTACCTTCGGTGTTGTTCTGCTTAACAGCCATCGCTTGCAGAGATGTTCCGCTCAATGAGGAGGAGGTTGCAATAACTTCTTCCGCAGGGCCACAGGCACTTGAGCGACGAGCTGATAATCGCTTACGAGCACTGGCAGCGTCGGCAGCCGTACTTGATTTCCTTTTCCGCGAAAGCTGTGCAATGATTAAATACAACACACAGAATTTAGGCGTAATATTCTCGAAGAAGCAACGAACAAAGAAAATTTCAATGAAAATTCGTTGTTGAGGGCTCCGAGAGTACCTTTGTCTGTTGGTTTCCGACTGAATGAAAATTGAAAATGCGTTGCACTGACGACGAGCAAGCTAATTGCGAGAGTTTTCCATGAGAATTTTCAATTATGTTTTTATCCTCAATTTTTTCTCGAGGCAGACACACAAGACGCACACACTCAAATAAGAACAAGAAGCTTGGTTGCTGGTGGATTGAATTTTTTTTTATTTTGATTGATGATGTGTTTTCGAAAAGATTGGTGGATTTCTTGTTTTGAAATATATTTTTTCCAGAAATTCAGTTTTTTCTTTAGATTGAAATATAAATTTCGAAGATTTTTTTAGGTCTTTTGCAATGCACACAGAGAAAATTTTGGGAAAGCTGCTGGATGTTTTTCGTGCTGCTTCTTCGAATTTTTTTTTAAGTGAATAATTTTTGACAGATGATATATGCATACTTTATCAGGTTAGAGCGAGGCAAATGTATCAGTTTTGTGAACGGCCATTTTTTGTGTCTAAATGGCCTTGAGGGATGTGTTCGTAGAGTATATTATTTATTCACCATTTTCTTTTTAGAAACGATATGGAAACCGGAGTGAATTTGCAAACAATCAAACTTTCGATGTTTCATCAGTGTTTCATTTCAACAAAGAAAAGAACGGTACAGGAAAATAACATTTCGAAAATATTGCTCTGTCAAAAAATACGATTTTTTTGTCATCATTTTAGCGATCATAAAAACGTATAAGTCATTGACATAGTTTATATAGTACCAAGGCCTAGTATCAGCGGTGCCTACTTATGTAACTATCCATTCGATAAAACTGACCGAGAAAAAGTTGAAAAATGGAACGAAGCCCATACACTTTGTTTCAAATCCCTTTGTTTCTCGACTGATTTCCTCGATGTGAGAGTTATGTATGTTATTTTTGATCAAGCTACATATATTACAGGTAATATCAATAGCGTGTTCATTTTTGTTCAGTTCTGCGCATGTTGTCAAAATCAATAGTAAAAAATTGAATTTCAAACAATCACCAAAAATTTGTTTTTGTTTACTGTGTACTTACACAAAGGGCAGTTATCTTGAAATTTGAGAAGCTGGACCTGATAATACCTTAGATATGTGTACTGTGGTTTTCGATTGGATTTTGGAACAGTACTACTTCTTCTCCTTTTTGATTCCAATACAATTTGGCCGTGCGCAACTTGCGTTAAGATTTTGGCTAAATTTTCTACCACGGTTAAATTTTGACGTTTGTTTAAAAAAGGGATCGAATTTAATTTTTTGCTGTGCGAATTGGGTTAAATGGGACTTTTTAAATAAAACAAAATTACCCTCAAAAATGGTTTTAGCTTTGTTCAATTAATTAATTTTTTAACAAAATCCAGCTAAAAAAATATCATGTTAAATATTCTATTATGAAAATGTAGGAAATTCTCAATTTCACATACTTTTTTTTTATTTTTATCGATAATTTCCCACTTCATTACAATCAAAAATACCATTGTGACAGTTTGTTAATTCATGTCTTCAAACACTAATTCATAAATCTAAGCTGTCAACAAAATAGAAATAAAAGATAAACAATCAATTCGTACATTTTTCTCTTCTCTCTTCTTCTCCCTTGAGAAACATCAACATTTTAACAACTAGTGTCATATTTTAGCCTGCTCAGCACCTAGATAAAATTTTAACACATTTTATCCACCACGTTAGTGTCAAAATTCAACCAAACATCAAGTTTTAATACACATTTTAACGCAATTCGCACACGGCCTTATTTTCTGTTGCTCTAAGGACTAAAGACACACATGGGGTTTACGTACTATAGTTCAGATACTATGGTATTGACGATACCATGATGGGGTGACACACACATCCTTGTATAGTTTCAATTGGCAGATCTACATTTTTGATATTTGTCAACATGTTTGTTGTCAATAATTAATTATTCTTACAAAATAATAAAATGAAATAATTGAGAATTATTTCTGAAGAACTGAATATTTTTCTTTTTTTGTTATTCATTCTGGTTTTGTTTCATTTTTTGAAACTGCATGCAGAGCTGCACACGAAACACATGTGCATAGTTTCTGACATTCATGATGCATAGTTATCTCAAACAAATACATGAAAGCACAGCGTTGCCGATGTCACACAATAGTGTTGGAGTGAGATTTTCTTCGTTGGACGATGGTAGGGTGGCAACGCCGGCTTCATGGATTATTAAACAAAAATCACAAACACAAACAAATTTTTTTAAAGAATGGCAGGTGATGTCAATATGAGTAATGCCAAATAGCAATTATTTAGAAATTTTCGTTTTTCAGTTGTGGCTGCAATGAAACTAGGCAGCAAATTTAGAAATAGAGACATCGTGCAGCGCTGCGCTGCATGCAGACTTTGAGTGAATCGGCTCCCATAAGAACCTGTGTAATTTAATTTCGCTGCATGGAAAAAGCTGCACATCTGTTTTAGGCAATAGAGACATCGTGCAGCGCTGCGCTGCATGCAGACTTTGAGTGAATCTTCTCCCATAAGAACCTGTGTAATTTAATTTCGCTGCATGGAAAAAGTTGCACATCTGTTTTAGGCATTACGATTACAAAGATCATCTGTGCCGATATTTAAGGCTCTCCCAAACCAATGCGGAACATTCGTTGCGGCGAAGAAACATGCACATGTCAAAATTTACTTACATGGTGATATATGAGAGTGCCCACACCAACGCGGCGCAGAAACATATGAATTAATTTTGAGTTGAGTTGTTAATATTGCAAATAAAACTTGTTTCCTTTATTCAAACTGAAACAACAATTACTTCACAAAATAAATCGCTTTTATTTCAAATACTTTTATTTCTAATACTTTTATTATAACTAAGCACAAGTATGCAACTCTTTATTCACACTGATGTTTTCGGATTGGTAGCCCTGTATTTATATCCGAAATAAAGGGTTCTAGAATTTTCTAAGGTTCTGGATTCTGCTAGATGCTTCTTTTCCAAAAGGTTTCGTTCAATTTCCACGATCCACTTTTAGTATGACGAAATAACGAAAGAGCCTGGACACCAACCGTGGATTTAGTTATATATTTTATTCAAAGATGGCGCGCAAACTTGTACTTATATGTCGTTGTTTACATAACTGGGCATATTCACCACAATATTATCTAAATCACTAAATCAGCCTATTAGGTACTGTTTTTTTTTTTTTTTTAATTAAGCGCGCACTAGAGGGGTTCTTACTACCCTTAAATGTTTAAACACAGTGCGATCGTTAGGAAAATAGGGAAGGATTTAAGAGGAGATACCGGTGCACATTGGTTTTGAACCTTTAAATATCAAAATGGCAGGAAAAAATAGTGCCAGGTAAAGCATTCCACATTCTTGTAGTGTGACTAAAAAAAGAATCTCTATGCTTAACAGTATACGTCCGAAGTTGGGCTCAAGGGTAAACTGATGTGCATTCCTAGAAATATGAGTATTACGGTTGAATTGTTTTAGGGGAGGAATGCAACTGGTTATTTCGCTAATGCACTGTTTATGAATATAACGGTAAAATAACGAAACATGAAACATTGCGGCGATGTTCGAGAGATGCAAATGCTTCTGTTATATTTCTATCACCTATCATTTTCATAGCTCTTCTTTGAATTCTATCCAATAGACTCAAGTGATTTATTGGAGCACCCGCCCAAACATGAGAATTGTACTCGAGTTTTGGACGAATAAAGGCTTTATAGATAACAGCCAGATCAGAAAAAACGTCCGCATTAGGCCCTGTGAACAGACTGCCAATACTAAAGATTATAAAATCAACAACAACTGTATTTGTTCAATGAAAAAAATAAACCAGGGCCTAATGACTAACAACTCGCAACGATTCTTGTGTGCGTGTGTCGACAGGAATGGAAGGGACCTACAATTGTATGCCGAACTCGAACGGCTTGACGAGAAGTACTTATTCCTGACGAGTAAAGGCTCACCCAAACCAATGCGAAACATTCGGTGCGGCGAAGAAACATTCGCAGTTGGTGTGGGCACTCTCATTTATCATCCTGTAAATAAATTTTGAAAGGCGAATGTTTCTCCGCCGCGTTGGTGTGGGCACTCTCATTTATCACCATGTAAATTAATTTTGACTGACGAATGTTTCTTCGCCGCACCGAATTTTTCGCATTGGTTTGGGAGAGCCTTAATACTAGTGGATGATTTGTCAATTCCTCGCAAGAGACAGTCACAGTAGACCTGAAGAAAAAACGTTTTAGTTTTAATGTGGACGAGGCTGGGAAGTGAACCCAGACCTCCAGCGTCTACGCTACAACCTATCAGAACACTGCAATGCAAATCCTTAAGCTCTTATGCAATCGCTTAAAATAATCAAGTTGTTGCACTCCTTCTACAAAGGAAGATATTTTAATTAACAATCGAAGATGTCAAAGAAGAACACAAATTCCGTTATTTAAAGTCCTTTGATTATAATGATTAAATATTCAACTTATGGAAAACTTCCAACGAATTGAAGGTACATAATAAATATACATATGTCGTAACATATTGTTATGTCTTATACTTTTCTTAATATCAGATTTCAAGCTAAGACAAATTACGTAAAATGATTTGTTCCGGATAATAATGAACAATTCTAAGAATTTTGATGGCTGAAAACATTAATATACGTAGCTAATAAGAAGCTCCGATATTCCGGCAAACATATGGGTACAATTTAAATTAAAAATGTTTGCTTTTGTGTTATGAATTTTCTTAGCCATCTCAATTTCAGTTGAAAAGACAATTCCAATTATTTTTAACTCCCACACAATGTCTGGTTCTCTCTTTTCATTTTTTTTTCAAAGCAGCAATATTTAAGCTTATATTTTCTTCAAACTTACCCCTTCTAAGGTAGGTATCTTCGATTAAATTCATTCACAAAAACACATACCTATACATACATATTAACAATGAAGCATCTTCTAACAGTTGCTAAATACCTACCCCAGTCTTTCTTTTTTATCTTTGCAAACGATGGAAGCTTCGGATGTGCACTTGACATGTTGATGCTCTTTTGTGTAGCCATAGGCATTCGAAAATCGAAAAATCTCTTCCCAACTCCCACGCAAAAACTGCTCAGTACCCGTCATTTACAGATCGAACACAGCGTAGTGTATAAAACAATTACCTTTTTGCACTTCAAGAGCTTTGACCTTTTCTTATCATTTTAAGAGGTTTACCAAATATGGGTCCAAATCGAAACCCTTACCTACACCATTCAGAAAGAAAATCTCAGCCCACGCCAGCCATTCATTAGTTTTCTTAGAGCATTTCATTCACAGTTTTTTTTGTGGGCATTTTTTTTTTTGTTGTCGGATGGAAGAAAGAGGGTAGGTATAAGTTTATTGCTTGGGAAGGTTTCGGCAAAAGTAATAATGGCAGCGGAGTAGCGGTATGACAGAAAAGTTTTTGATATCTCCCCGATGCGCAATGCGCATGCTTCAGTTTCAGTATCATTCTGAGTAAAAGTTGAAATTCATCAATGAATTTGATTTAAGCAAAGGGGATGCTTTTGAATGTGATGGAATTTTACTTGTTGGTTTAAAAATGACACGAGACTTTCTTAACTTGTAAGATACCTTTATGTATATGGAATGTCGTCCTTTACCTCTAATTATAAAATGGCAGCTAAGATTTTTGTTTTATAATATGCAAGTGGGTTCGAATACCGTTAACCCTGAGGCCCCACGAGCCAGTACTGGCAAGCCAGTTGGCTACATAGATTGACTGTCAAGTTCGTATACGTGAAAATGCTGTGACGTAGGTGGCACGCAACTTGTAAGCAAGTTGCTTTCAAGTATCTGCGATCATGTTCAGCTTTTACTAGGATAGCCTTTCTAGGATTCACACATTTTTATAGAATTTGCTTTGGCATCGGACTTCGATTTTTTCTTACTTAACACAAAATGACGTCAAGTTCTGCATCAAGTCTTGCGATGGTCAACGCATAATACTGCCAATGTGTTGACGGATGCATTGACAGACTTTTCTGTCGCGTCAAAGTAACATGGATTGATTTTCATCTAATTAAAAAAAATAATTTTTTTGAGGTTTCTTAATCCATCATCATCGTAGCCATCCTTAAATGGAATTTGACAGTTCAAAAGTTGACAGATAGGTAAGAAACTAAATTACGTCGTACGAGGAATATTTCGTTTCAAATGTCACCCAAAAGCGCTAACATCACCTTTCCCGCAAAAAACGCAGGTATATTTAAGTTTTCCCGATGCATCATCTCCGTAGCAATCTTTCTATTTAATTTAACAGTCTATGGCTTGACAAACTGGTAACGCCAAACATCAAACAGTATCAAACAAATTTGTGCACCCCGCTTAATGAACATTGTGTGAAGGAAAGTGATAAAAATCTCTTCAAATCGTTCACCAGGGAGATTTATTTCCATCCACTTACTTCCAGCTTTTCTCGCTTACAAACTCCCAGTTGCTGGCAACTCAGTTTCCTTGTGTGAAAGGGGCCAAAACAAGAAAGAGAAGTGGTGCGTTTTTTCAATTATAATAGTTGACCATTGAATTTTTGAACAACAACAACAACTTAAAGGCGCGACCACCAATTGTTTGGCTAGAGATATAGCTATTTCGTGCTTTGCCACTTTTGCACTTATCAGTCTCCTTTTTGTGGTGCTGAGCTTTAATCCAATCTTATTTGAAAAACTTTTTATGCACACCATAGGATTCGAACCCATGCATATCAGATTTGCTCAGTCTTAGCAGTCGTGTGCACTACGCACTCCACAGCCTTAGACCACTGACGTCACAGGACGAGATGTGTTATTTGTTTATCAAATGCATTTGGAGCATCAGCATTTTTATAAGCGCCTTTAAGAATGCTGTCTTGCTCCGCCTCCATTTTTCTCCATACCTTATTTCGACAGACCACAATTCGCAGTACGTATCAAAGGGGGAGAGGTTGGAAGATCGGTAATGAACCAGACTATTAAGTTATAATTGCTATTATTGTACTATTCGTACTAGAATGTCAGCTTATAAGGCTTGACCATTCTTTATTCCCTCAATTTCATTGGATTTTTGTACAACAACAACAACTTAAAGGCGCTACCACCAATTGTTTCGCTGACACTTGTTGACAATTGTCAACAATAGTCGTTCCTTTAATTTAGAATAGTTAAGATTTGTAACTATTTGAAATCACCAAATTGTTTCTAAATTCAGTTTATTAGTGTCAAATGGTTAGAATTCGTAATTTTTTCCAACTCAACCCTATGATATGCGTTGAAAGTGTTGATCTGTCAAAGCACATGTGGGAATCGTTATTGCAGTATTTCAACTTTAAGTATCTATTAAAATGAAATTTTACACAAAATTTAAAAAAAAAATACTTTTAAGATATTGAATTTTCAAAAAAAAAATTATAATAGTTTCTTAAATATCCAAAAAATATTTTTTTTTTTGAAAATTTGTATATGCAAAATTGTTTAAACAAACATAGGCCTCCTGTAAAAAAATTAATTGAAATCGCTTAGGTCGTTAACGATAAATTGGGAAATCATAAAATCGGATCTTTGACAGTTACCATTAATAACCGTTAAAAATATATTGCTGTGTATATCATCTTAAGGGTAGTCACAACCCCTTTTGCACGCGCTTAATATAAAAAAAAATTTATTTTTACCCAAAATATTTTCTCTATTCTCAATAGTAACTCGTAAGCATCGTTTCCAGAGATGACTATTTACTACATATGTAGTATTTATACTACATTTATTTATTTTATGCATCTTCTACGTAGCAACTACGTGAACTACGTAGCAGCTACGTGAAACTTATTCTTTAAAAAGTAGTCATTGTTAAACGTATAACACGTTAAACGCATAACATTGTTTAAAAAAAACGTTTTTTTTCTATATACATTTTGATTTTTCATTATCTACTAAAAATTTTTGAAATCTACTTCGGTTTTTTTGCCTATTTGCTTCACTTTCTGGGCTCAGCATTGTCATCCCTGATCGTTTCACACACATTCGATTTCATTCGGTTCGGTCTGTAATCGGTTTGATTTCGGTTTCCGTCAAGACCACTTCACACACAGACGATTTATATTCGGTTTGTACTTACTAATAATGATAATTAAATAAAATGTATTAAAAAAAAATTCAGAAAAAAACCGAAAACCGAATATATGTGAACGCTACGTTAATGTGTGCCCTAGACCCGAATACGTGCCGTTTTGAAACCGATGAAACCGATTCGTGTCGAGGGATCGTTCGGTGCTATACGGTTTCTATTAGGTTTTTTTTCTGCCGTTTTATCGTTTCACACATATTAGACACAGCCAAATACAAACCGAATAGAGACCGAACCGAATGAAACCGAATGTGTTTGAAACGACCCTAACTCTTAAAATCGCTAGAGCCGTTTCTGAAGTAAATACATTTTCGTATATTGGTTGTATCACTTAAAAACCGTAAGTCCTAAGTTTGAAGGCAATCGCTTCAGTGGCTTAGGCTGCAGTTCGAGGGACAGAATACAGACAGATAGACAGACTGAGAGACAAATAGAATTGCGTGACTCACTTTTTTCGCGTTCTCTATCATAGTTATGTTGGCGGAAATTATTATCTCGAGTTCGATTTTTTTACGAATTTAACACTTACCCTATATAGTATAAAGCGAAAGGTGATTAATTTCACTTAAATGCAATATGGCTGACTTCAAATTTTGACTGATCGCAAAGCTATTTTTCGTTGGTTTTTGACATTGGCTTCATAGTTCTAACTTAAGGACGCGCGTCGCGAAGCTAAACGATTTGTTAGGTCAGTTGAGGTCACCTCAGGGACAAACAAAAAATATGACGTTATTTTTTAAGATCTGAGTTTTTTCTATACAAAATTTTTGTAAAGTAAAGCTGTTAAATACATTTTTAACACAACATTTTTAACAATTCTGGGCTTTAACTAAAGTCATGCGCTGCAAACATCAATCCTTATATGCAAGTAGTTCGCCTCCTTTAAACCAACAACTCAACTATACAAAAGCTTACTTTTCAAACGAAACGATTGATACGGATTTTGCGTCACGAAAAGTTGATACAGTTTCAATTTAGACTTCGCGAGCGATGCAGTGAATAAGTATAATCAGGCCAAAGTTCAGTGAATAAGCAAACGACCCTTAATAAGCTTTTCATATTTTTTCCAAATCTATTCCCATGTATAACAAAAGAAAAAATCATACTCTTCGAAAACTGTTCAAATAAAATTATCTGAAATATTGGTTTCAAAGTCTCTAACATAAATTAAAAAAAAAAAAAAAAATAAAATCGGATATTTTAAACAATCCAACCCTTAAGTTTTGAGCTTAAAACTTAAAAAAAAAAAAGAAAACCATTGAAAACTAGATTTTGCTTACGTCTGCAGCAGTAAAATCGATTTTCCGAAGAAAAGACATATTTAGAAACAACAAGGGGGTTGCAACAACGACGAGTGACGATTAGGAAAAGTGACACGAGTTAAAGTTGAAACATAAACGATATGGCCGGCCATATGGTTTATCATTATTGTGATAAAAATTAATTTTGTTCAACGACCAAAAGAACACTTCTTCTCTGCAATTTCTATCGCCGCAAAAGCTAGACAAGATGGCTCTGTGTGTGGCTTCGACCATACCCATTTTTGGGCTAGGCCTCCATCTGCTGCTGCTCGCCAACCACCTGGCGTATTGCGAAATGTCGGTGTACCCAGGTGAGTGATCCCGGTGTGTTCTTAAAATAGATATCCCAACCCACTGCGCTACCCCACTGCCTGTTAAACCCTGCATCATCGTTAGGTTTTCTTTTTGGTTTGGTGTTTATTTGACGTCAAAGTGGGGGCTTTTTTCGAAGTAGATTCAGGTTGCAATGACGTTTTGGAAAAGGAGATGGCTAGAGGTGTGCGATAGTTCGCCCTCCCAACTCATGGGATGGGCTTGGAAAGAAATTAATTGCTAAGCTATTTTTATAATAGTCCGTTGGTACCTATTTATAAAAGCTGGGTTGCGCGAAATCGATAAGGACTTGCATTATTAATTCAAATTAAAAAAAACTACTTAAACGGATAACACTTTTGTAGGGAAGTTTATACCGTTTTTGTCCAACAGATGGAAGGTTGTTAGAATATCTACATCTTATAGCCTTCAAATTAAGTATGCAGTGTTGTGCTACTTTTAGAAATGCTATCAGAGCAATTTGAATTGTTAATTTGAAGAAATTCTTGTCGAGTGGTGCAATTAACAACTTGGTGATGACAATTACCTACTTGTTGTAACTTTCTTGAGGTGAAGTTTATTTCTGGAATGAATAGCTGTATTATTGAACCTAAAATAAAAGTTGTTACTTTTTGCGTTTAGTTTACATTTTGACTTTTACAGTTCGTGTCGTTTCGTAAAGCTGAATAATTAATTGAATTAATCAGTTTTATTTTTAGAAGTTTTCATAGTTCTCAAAATATATTCAGGATATCTTATTTCTATTGTTAGGACACGAACGAATTTTTTTAATAATTGAAAAAAAAAAAAAAACATTTATGTGTTGTTTTTGTTTGGACATTTTTGATAGTGCGCAGTAAGTCATATATTAAGTCTTTTAATCTGCAATATGAATGTTTTTCTTTATACATAAATGTATACATACATACGAAGTCAGAGTAGATTGAAATCAGAAAATAAAAAGAGAATTTGAAAATAATTGTTGCACTAAAGAACTGGAGTCAATAATTGATAAGCATCCTGAGTTTTTAGTTAGTTTTTTTTTGTTCATACTAATGTAGTTACTCTGTAAAGACAATAATTAACATTTAAAGATTTAATGCATCAAAATCAGTTATACCTATTGCAAATGGCTAACCAGTAAGATATGGCCCATTGACCTAGCTCTTAAGATGTCGCCTCCACTGGCCATGAACAATGGCAGGAATATGTCTACCAAAATCCAATGTAGTCGCTTCAAAATATTTGAACCTACTTGTGTGTAAAACCATAAAACCAACAATTTGTAAGTAAAATCGGCCTGTATTCATTGAGCCAAAATTGTCTTAAAACTGTAGTTTAGTAAAATCTGGGTTTATCGGCGACTATAAATATCTCCCATTGTTTTTTTTTCTTTAAAACCAAAAACCTGTAACAAGTAGGTTGGGTTAAGACAAGAAAAAAATCGTATGGAAGGGGGTCTATTTCCCTCCGTTTAGCCGAGAGGGTCAATTTTCTAAAAAATTGACTTAAAAGAGAAAAAAATTATTTAAAAACAACGGTAAATTTTGCAATGCCCTGCCATACCTTTTTGGAAAGCCAGAAATCTCTTCTTTAATTTTAATTTTAAATTAAGTTGCAATGCCCTGCCATACCTTTTTGGAAAGCCATAAATCTCTTCTTTAATTTTAATTTTAAATTAAGTTGCGTTTGTTTTTAAAAAATTAATTATCAAACTCGAAATTTTGATTTTTTTGATGTGTGATATTTGTACTCACTAAAAAAACACCTTTATTTGCATTGTTTTAGAAAGTAAATATGGCCAGGTTAACTAACATGCATTTTAAACAAAAATTTAAGTCGAGACTTTGAAAAAACTTGCTCTAGCACACTGACCATAAAGGCTTAGCTACATAGACCTACTTTTTGCTAAAAGTAAAAAATTGAGAAATTAAAATGTTGCCAAATTTGTGAAGTCTGAAACAGGATTTTGTCAACAAAAGGGCTTTTTAGAAAAAAAGCAATATATCTCTGTCTCATAAATTCTAAACTTCAAATAGCAATTTTGGGTTAATGACGTTTAAGTGCTTGGCGTTATTTGTTTTAAGCTGGCTTTAGACTTTCGTTCTTAATTCGGTGTCCGTTGTTCGGTGTTCGTTCTACTCTCAACAACGAACAACGAAGAAAGCATTTACATAAGAAAGTTGAACTATATTTATAAAATTGTTCATTTATAAAACTAGGCTTCTTATGCCATTCAGTAAATAAAAAAAAACTTCGAAAATGTCCCTACAAGTTGCACGACACTCCAAAACAATGTTCATTTAGAAAGTTTTTACATTTAAACAAGTTGTTTAAAGAACAACGAACACCGAAACTTTTGACCTGATTTGAATTTGCACGTTCCTCATTCGTTCTTAGACGCCTTTCACACAAGGAAACTGAGTTGCCGGCGATTTTCAATTTGTTGGCGAGAAGGGCGTAAAAGGAAGACAAAAAATCTCCCCTCGCACCCTTCTCGCCTACAAACTAGCCAGTTTTTGGCAACTCAGTTTCCTTGCGTAAAAGCCGTCTTAGTTCGGTGTTCGGTTTTATCATTTACATTTTCGTTGTTCCGCGTACACACAACAACGAACAACGTACACCGACGATAACACCGAAAGTCTAAAGCTGGCCTTAGTGGTGCGTTCTTTTAAGTTACTATGGTTAAAAACAAGAGTTGCAATGTCAAAGTTAAAAAAGTTACTTTTTATTTAAGAACGATTAAAGTTAAAAAAATGGGAAGAGGTTGAAAAAAACGGAAAAATAAGAAATAATAAACAAAAGACAATATTTTGATTGCGTTAAATTTATTGATAAATAATTCACTACCAAAAATGCATGATTCTTACAAATTAAATGACTATCAACTTCATTTTTGCATTAAATCGAATCGTAATATAAAACATTTGTACCTAATTTATTTTTGCTTTTTTTTGTTAATTTTTGTATGAGCCACACATTTCTTTATTAAATAATTGACCCAATCGGAAGAATAAAATTTCGAAGAAAAGTGAATTATTCAGAAAACAACTCCAAATATCAAAATCAATACTAAAACAATTTAATTTATAATAAATTATTACAAAATTGAAAACAATTCCAAATCGGAAGACAAAAAGCAAACACAATCATCCTTCCCCAAAATGAAAACTCAAAGAACTCCGAAGGTACACTATATTTAACTTTAGAAACAAAAAGAACGCACAGTCATTTACCCAACATTTTGGATGTCAGTTTTGAGTTTCAGTTTGGCAATTTGGTAAAAATCCCTGGTTAACAATTAAAAAAAATGGCAGTTTTGGTCATGGTTATGGGAACAAACCTACTTTGAATTGTCATTCGGGGGCACTTTCCTTTTCTGCAGAAAAAAATTTAAAACTTCTTAGAAGTGTTAAGGTTACCTTAGTTTACATCAAATTTTACATGAAAATTAACATAACATTGCATTTTGTAGGATAAAATCATGGAAAATTAAATTGAATCAGCATTAAGGTCCTTGTGAGCCTGATCAACAACCTGGATTTGATAACTGTTTTGAAGATTTAATGTTTCAATTAAAAAAAAAAACAGTTTCAAGAATTAAAGGTCTTGTTTCCCAAAGTAGTAGTAGCCGTAGTAGCCCGTAGCGTAATGGTTAGTGCGTTGGACTGTCACGCTGAAGGTCTGGGTTCGCCTCGTCTACCTAAAAACTAAAAAGTTTTTTTTTTTTCAGGGGTACCTACTGCCTCTTGCGAGGAATTAACAAATCTGTCTAGCCGTTCGGATTCGGGATAAAATTGTAGGTCCCTCCCATTCCTGTGAGTTTTTATTAACTAGGCCCTGGTTCTTCACGAGCTGTTGCGCCACCCAATTTATTTATATAATCTTATTTTATTCTCAAAGTGATCGTATTTTAGGGCTTAGAAATAATTTTGCTTATATCTTTTGGAAAGAAAAAGAGAATTAGTATGAAAAATATAAAATACTACATATTTTCCATTAGTTATGTGCACTGTGGCGTATGAGTATTTTTATTAAGTATTTTCCGGTTTAATCGATGCACTATTTATTCTTTTGATAGCCAAATGTTTTAATAAATACATGCTTAAATTCTCGGATATGTATAGGTAAAGGTAAACTTGGCTTCTTCTTTAATAGTCAATTTTGTAAAGGGTCCGCCATCTAACGTTTTTTTTTTCACTAGGGCTTATTTCGTGAACGGTAACACTTAGCTCATGTCTGATTTGACAAATAATTAGTTTTATTCTTCCGCTGAACGAATATGGTTGTGTATACGCTTGAACAATGCTGGGAAATATTGCAACATTACTTTGCCGATTTTCCCAAAAAAATCATCTTTTCAGAGGAAGCTCATTTTGATCTTGGCGGGTATGTAAACAAGCAAAATTGTCGCATTTGGGGCTAAGAAAACCCGCAGTCATACATTGAAAAGCCGATACACCCAAAAAGAGTCACTGTTTGGTGCGGATTTTGGTCCAGAGGCATAATTGGGCCATTTTTCTTCAACTGAGCAAGGAGTGGCCGTTACAGTCAATGGCGATCGTTATCGGGCCATGTTGAACGAATTTTTGTTCACAAAAATTGAAGAGGAGGATATTGGCAACATTTGGTTTCAACAGGACGGCGCTACGTGCCACACAGCCGAAGCTACACTCGATGTTGATGATGCATTTTCAAAAAAAAAAAGTTATTTGACGGACCCTTTATTATTAAACTTTATGCGCAAAAATTTAAAATAATTATTAATTTTGAAATACTTCACATAATTTTTTCATATTTAATGCTATACCAAGGTTTGATATAGTTTAAGCAACAGGGATTTGAGGGGAAAGTTCTTTTTATCTAAGGTTATGTAATCTGTAAAATGCTTGTAATAGATGTAAGCAATTATAAGCTTAAATCGAAACTGCAGTTTAACAGCTTTTTATACGTAATAAATCTCTTTGATCATGATAAATATTATACAATCAACATTTTATCAATACATTTAAAATAAATCAATGTTGAGTAGCAAACCACTTAAAATAAAATGTAAATCTTAGCCTTCCGTATATTCTCAGGACTACGTCGCAAACCATCAGCCCAAGCCCTACAGCAGCAATTCGATATTTCACCAGATTTCTTAGCTCAGCTTATGGAAGATAACGCTCGCCGAAGGTTGCAACAACAATTTGAACAACAATTAGAATTAATAAATATGCAGATGAATCACCATCGCCAACAACAATACGGAGGACCAAATCCCATACAATATGACAATCAGAATGAAGGTGGTGTCGATTTTACATATAAATTTGCGCCCAATAACAATGATGGCAACCAAAACGAAGAACGAATTCCGTTTGCTGTAGATCCTTCGGATCCTAGATTTTATGAGGAAGGTCCTAAAATTTCTGATGATGATATTTTCTATGAGGAAGATGAAGAACAACAACAGCAACAACCTGTGAAGCAAGTAGCTCAAATTGAACCAAAACCAAACAACGATGTTACCTTTCATCGAGTTAAGCCTCCCGTTGATTTGACACCAATGAAGCCTGTACAGAATTCGGCACCAAATGGGCGTGGTCGCGACGATATAAATGCTTTGATCGATAAGCTTCAAAAGGAAGGAAATGCTGGTGCTATTGTTAATTCACAAATTAACGGACATGATGAGCATGTCGTTGTGCGGCAACATATGGGCATCGAAGGTGATATGGGAATGTATGTTGTGGCATTGATTGCCGGAGTAAGTGCGGCTGTAACTGTGGGACTAATTGCTCTAGGAATAGCTTGGTACACGTAAGTTTTTGAACATTTATTTTTAAGATCAACAAAAATGTTGATACATCTTTTGTTTCACAGTCTACAGAAGAAAACAAAAGCAGCTGCTGATGTGGAATATCCAGCGTATGGTGTAACCGGGCCGAATAAAGATATTTCACCATCTGGTGATCGAAGGCTTGCTCAGAGTGCTCAAATGTATCATTATCAACACCAGAAACAGCAGATCATTGCGATGGAAAATCGTCAAGCGGCTGAGGGTCATGGTGGACTCTCAGATGTTGAGAGCGACGATGACAACGAAGAGGGTGATTATACTGTTTACGAATGTCCTGGCTTAGCTCCGGTGAGTTAAATTTAATAAAAAAAATTATTTTATTTTATACAACGAAAACGAATCTTTTGTTCTTCAAAATATATGAAATGCATCCACACTGACGTGATTTGACTCTCCATATTTTACCCAATGATCGCATTTCAAAATTAAGCCGTCGAAAATTAAGTTGTCGAAATCTAAAGGCCCAACTATAATTGAATTAAGCTCACTTATGCACACATAAGTGAACGGGCGAATACAAACAATCCCTGTTCATAAACCATCATGCAATTAAAATGTGATTCGTTAAAATTTTTGCAAGAGCGACTCCAGTCGCTATCGGCACTTAATTGAATTTGACAGCTCAAAAAAAACAAAATTGCATAATTTCTATGCGCAGTACTTTCGCAAACATAAGCAAATATTCGTCGGATTTTTGACTTAAGCTTATGTTGGCTTAAGCTATTATAGTTGGGCCTTTAAGATGGATTTCTGGCTTCCGTTAAGTTTTGTTCACTTTTTTTCGGTGGGAAGCCCTGGCAAGCGCACCTCAAAGATGATTCATGCCAGTTAAGTGCAATATGGCTGACTTCTCCTTTGTGACTGTTCGGAAAGCTACTTTTTGTTGGTTTTTTACATAAGCTAGTGCCCAGCCATATATTTTCACCTTTATTTTGCATAGTTACAAACGTTAGCATTCAAACTTAAAGACCTTCTATACTTTCCCACTAAATATTAACACAAGATGTCAAGCAAGTGGAAACTAAATCATGTATAATAGTGTGGAAACAGAGCATGAATGAAATAATACGAGATTACGACACTTCGGATTTTTCGATTTATTATTGCAATTTTCAAACACGCTTCGTGACACAAGTGGAGACAAAAATTACTAAGTTTTTGTGTAATTTGTATGAGATATAGGGACGCGAAATCTTTAAGTTACTTGAACTCGTTGTTAAAGTGATTTTTTACCATTATTTTTTTAAAATTTTATGGGCTATATTTTCATGATATAATAACAACAATAAAAATAATAATTGAAGAAGGAAACATATCTGATACTTGAATTTTTTCACCGCACTCTCTAGTTTTGCTTCCTATTTTGAAGATAAATATAATTTAAAACAATTGAAAAACAATTAAAAAACATTTTTCGGTACCTAATATTTTTCGTTTTTGAAATGAAAAACTATATTAGTCATATAATAATTCACGAACAAAAAATCATATCTATACAAATTTGCTTGGCTCTCACATCTGTTGTTACGTTTTGTCTCTAAAAACGTCGGAAGTGGCGTAATCTTGTATTCTTTCATTCATGGAAACAGAGTATGACAGCCCCATCCTACACAACTTAACATTTTATCCTACATATGGTACACATGGTATTATTACATAAACATTTCTAAAATTTCCCACATTCTTTCACACTTGGTGCATTCAACTTCCATATTTCATGGAATGCACCGCTTGTGGTTTTGAGGTTATGGTGAAACTAATTTGTCCGATGCAAGTGTGGAAGCAAAATATGAAAATAATTTTGTTCACACTGTTGTATTAATACTCGTTGGAAAAGTGTGGAAAGGATTTGGGCAAAAGTTTCGTTGTCACTCCAAATGTTTCGCGTTGGTTTGGAAGATCATCAAGGCATTGATATTACTATTGGCTAAAGCTGGCACACCAACTATCTTCTTCTTCTTCATTTAACCGGCGATTTTCATGATCCCGAGGGGGACCACAACTCTCCCACTCAACTTCTTCACCTAAGGTTCCACTTTTGGGGTTCGCCGGGTTGACCTCAGAAAACGTCGACAGGCCTCCTGGTTTTGGATTGTTCCATGTCTGAGGCCAACTCAATGCAGGTGTCGTTGTATTTATTTCATACAGGAGTTTTTGCGCCTGCCTTTCTTCCGCGATAGTGTTGGAACGTCTTGTGCTATTCCCTTTTGAACTGGGTTCTCATGGTATCTTCTTTGAACATGACAGTACCAGCTAAGTTGGTCATGCTGTATTTTGTCCAAGATGGTATTTTCGACGTGTAGGCTTCCTCGGATTCTCTTGCTTCTTATTCGATCACGCTTTGTCACTCCTGCTGTCATGCGAAGCATCTTCATTTAAGCTGCCGTCGATTTACTCTCATACTTCTTGTACATTTTCCAACACTGGGAACCGTCTGTAAGTGCTGGACGAACAACTGCCGTGTAGAGCATTCCTTTCAGCTTAGAGGGCATTTTTCTATCACAGAAGTTGGCAGAGTTTCCCCGCCACTTCATCCACCCTACGCTTACACGATGTTTGATGTCGTCATCACAAGATCTTTCGTTATTGATCATTAATCCAAGATATTTGAACTTTTCGCACTTTGTCGGTCTTTTTCGCGCTATAATGCGGTATCCATTTCCTTCCAGAACATCCACCATCCATCAAGTGCTTGTTGCAAGGACACAGGATCTTCACTTATAATGGCTCCATCGTCAGCAAAGAATAACTGATTCACTTTGGGGTCCGTCACCTTATCCTCAAGCAGAAAGACAAGGACAGTATAATAAAGAGCAAATGACTCAAGACGCTTCCCTGGTGCACACCTACTCTATTTGGGAACTCTTCTGTGATTCCTGCGGGGCATCTTACCTTTGTTTAAGCTTGCTCGTACATGTCCATGACCATCCGCACGTAGACTTCCGGAACTCCTCGTTGTCTAAGTGCAACCAATATCAGATCTCGTGGTTGTCTGTCGAATGCTTTTTCAAAATCAACCAATTCAATATGCAAATCTCTCAAGGAATCCCGATATTTTTCCATTCTGATTCTTACACTCATAATAGCATTTGTGGTTGATTTACCCGAAACAAACCGGCACTGGTCGTCAGATAGCCATATTATTTTCCGTAGGCGGCCATCCAATATCCGCTTAACGATCTTCATCGTGTGTGACATCAGCTTGATCAAACGGTAGCTGTCGCTGTGTCGTGTATCACCCTTCCCTATGTAGACTGGAGGAAGGTAACTTTTCCTCCACTGATTAGGCATTCGGTCGCCGCATATAAGTTGGCACACCAACTATCTAGTGTGTTGATATATGCAGTGGTGTGTTGCTATCGCTACAATGCATTTTATATTCTTAAAGCCCCTTCACACTAGCCCACAAATTGAAAGTGGGAAAATGGGAAAGAATTCCACGCGACTGCCAAATTTGTGGGAAAGAAATGACTTTTCATATTTTGCTTCCACACTTGCTTGTATTAATACATTACCTTAAAATAAAAAAAGTGTGATATAATGTGGGATAGAATTAACACCATTCCTAAAATTCTTATGTATTAACACATGTCAAAACGTGTGGGATAGAATGTCGGGTTATGTAAGCTGGGCTGTCATATATTGTTTCCACACTGTTCTACATAATTTGTTTCCCACTTTTTTGACACACAGTGATGGGGTGTGGTAGGCCTTTTAAAGCCTGATTATACGGTTCGTTTCGCCTTTAGTGTTTTTGACAAGAAAGAACGATCATGATTACATGGTTCGCAAAAATACGGACGTTCTTCCTTTCGTTATTTTGACGTTCATGGAATTTGGGGTTGTTTTGTGTAAAAATAATCAGTAGTAATAAATAAAAATATTTTGTAATCACTTCTTTCTCAAATATACTCGTATGTTAGGTATATTCAATCACGAAAAACAATTTTCCCCTTCTTTAATTTTTTTTTTTTGCTTACATCGAGGAGCATTGTAGTTGCCAAATCAGAAACGTCAAAGTTCAACCAGAAAAAGTCTTGAAATTTTCATTCCTGCTTTCGTTCCTTCCTTCCCTCTATATTTCCACTCCTCTCAACCAAGCTGTCAAAAAGACGAAAGCCGAAACAACCGAAAAAACGAATCGTATAGTCGGACACTTATGCTGTTTTCCTTTGCTTTCACTCAATGTTTCACTCATTCTGAAATCCAATGGTACAGCCCAAGATGCTTCTACTCAATTTTGGGGAATGGTATATGTGTAGGTGAATCGTCAAATAAAAATTATTATAATAAATAGTGTATCAACTCCGAACGTCCAAATAATATTTTTTGTAATATTTTTTTCTTAATTTGTTTATTAAAATTTACCAAAAACTTTGATTTGATGCAAATTAAATTAAAATGAAAAGTAAAAAAAAACATGAGATACATTGCAGTTTGTTGTGACGTTTGAGTTTGAATGTATTAGTGCTTCTTGAGTGGATTCTGATTTGAAATCAAGAATCGAATTTCTCTTCTCAGAATCGTCAGAAGCGTACTTTTTGTGCCAATGGAATGGCAAAGGAAAACGGCATTAGAGTCATATTTGTGCGGTGTATTGTATATTGCTGTGTGGCGTATGAAATATATGGAGTGACAGCGCCATATACAACACACGACATAGGTGCGGCTTAAGCTTAGGGCCAGTTTGTTCACGATGGGTTAAATTTAGTATGTGACTTTCATAGGTTTTAATTAACTAACGCTAATCAACAAAAATTGGCTGATTAGTGAAATCCATGATTAGCAAACTCATACTTTGAATTAAAAAAAAATTGACGATTTACCAGCTCTACTTATCATGGATTAAAGATGATTAGCTGTGAACAAAAAAAAAAAAAAAAAAAAACCCCTATGTCCAACCTTCAGTAAATAAACTCATACGTGAAACATAGGTATACTGCATACGATTTTTATATAAATGTTGGTTTAACCTTTCAAAACATTAATAATTTATTTTTAAAATGTTTCTTTTCTTCCCAACAGACTGGCGAAATGGAAGTAAAAAATCCCCTTTTCTTAGATGATACCCCAGTTACACCAATAACTGCAGCTGGTAATCAAACACAAAGTCAACAACAAACCCAATCACCCCAAAAACAAACCCCTTCACGTAAAACATCAAAAACATCCAATCATCCAATAGCCGGTGTTACGTCATCATCAACAGCACCAACATCATCTGAAAATCCAGTCGCTCCATCAGGCGAAAAGAAAAATGACACAAAATAATTTGTTCGCCAAAATTAAAATTGATATAATTTTAAAACTTTTAAGTTTGACTAGAAAAATTATAGTTTTAATTTATTTTAGAATTTATCTTTATTTAAAAAAAAAAATCTTGAAGCAAGATTAAAAAAAAAAAAATACAAATATTATCAAATCAGATCTTCCTACTGTTAAAGTGTCAAAACTCTAGATGTTATTGTTTTAGATTTGTGTTTTTTATTTTTTTAAATTGATACTCTCCAGCCTCATGTGCTTAAAAATTTACTTCTTTATATGGATTGTCAACACATAATGACATACTATGCTTATGTATTTGAATGTAGATATAAGATTATATAAAACCCAAAAATAATAATCCAAGTCAATTTATAATTTTGCTATTAAAAAAAACATTTATTTTTTAAAAGAAGCACTTTCAATTCTTGATGTTTAAATAAAAACATCAATCAAACTCACTGTTCGTTACTGGCAGTTTGACAGAACGATAACAAACATCTGCCATCGCTTTCAAGCTGTCAAATTTAATGTCTATGGTGAGTTAAAAGATTGAGGTGAGTTCCTATAGCATAATGTACTGGAACGCACTCCAAACAAACTTACGCAACTGTATCCGAGCCTTGAGATGTCTATATAAATTTTTTATTTTATCAAGTTTAAGTTTAAGGCTTGTTTCACCCACATTCGGTTTCATTCGGTTCGTTCTCTATTCGGTTTGTATTCGGGTGTGCCTGATATGTGTGAAACGATAAAACGGCAAAAATAAAAACCTAATAGAAACCGTAGAGCACCGTTTAATCGTTTCACACATATCAGGCACAGTCGAATACAAACCGAATAGAGACCGAACCGAATGAAACCGAATGTGTTGTGAAACGAGCCTAAAGCTAGTTCTTTAAAACAGAAAATAATTTACAATTTATATTTTCAACTCTAATCTTTAAATTTAATTTAAAACGAACTGCTGGTTAACAAAAGAGAAAAAAACTTGTTTATAAAAAAAATTAATATGGAAAAAACCTCGACTTGTCGTTGATGGTAAAAGTATATTGTATACATATATTTTATTTGAAAAAAAAAGTCTATATTTAAAGTTAAAACTATAAATTATATAAATTATCAAAGAAACAAAAAAAACAAAAAACATATATTATATATTTTCTTAATCGTATATTTATGTACCTATTAATTGTATAAAATCAGAAAAAAATCATAACAACATCTATATACTATGAACAAAAAATTATTAACTTAATAAAAAAAAAACTTTATTAATCTTTTTAATACTACCAACAGAATATATAAAATTAAATTTAATACTATTATATCGGTGGGAATACATTTTTGTGTTAGGCTATGTGGTTATTTGATGTATTTGGAATTTGAAACTTTGTAAAATATTCGCTAAATTTATTTATAAATTATAAACCTACCTGTCTTGAATTTTCAACAAAAAAAGTACTTAAGTCACAAAAGCTGGTTCAGTGTTTTTGTTTGAGTCTCTTATGCAACGGACATATGAAATTTCATGGAAATGATACCAATTTATAAATTAGAATCACAAACAATTAAAAAAAAAAGTTTAAAAAATAAAAAAAACTGAATTTATGAACACAATTTGACTGAAAATATTTTACATTAAAATTAATTAGAAAAAGAATTAAAACCTACTGTTTCAATTAAAATTTTTAAAAGCAAAATGCAAGCATATTTCATCAATCAATTATTTTCGAAAAAAATACACAAATACAAAGAAATCAAGTTAAAATTAAATTTTTTCGCGCATTTGCATTAAAATGTTATCTACAAATCAATCACAGTGTATTAAAAAAAAAATAAAATAGAAACTAAATTTGATTAACTAAAAAACAAACAAAAAAGAACAAACACAATTTACAATCAATTTAATATGACTTTAGACAAAAACAAAATATAATTACTATAAAGTATATAATAATTCAAAAACAAAAAAACTTGTTGCTCCTGCTGGTGAATATGATGATTTTTTTGTACATCTGATTGGAAAACAAATGTAAAAATCCAGATCCATGTATACAAAAATCTACATTTTCACAAAAAAAAAACTTTGTAAAATAAAATTTTTTAAATGAACTTCCTACGCAAAAATAAAATTTCATATTAAATAAATAACAAATAAAAACATAACCTCGTTATTTAAATATTATAAGAGAGGATTTTTAAGTTGAAAATATTTTAATTTATATTTTTCACACTCAACAGTGAAGCCCTTTAGCAGCATACGAACTAAAACAATGAACAATGTCATGTACACATTAATGTGCATTTGTATAATACAAAAATGAAAATATATTGTGTAAACATTTATTTGAATAAATATATATATATATATAATATAACTAATGTCAAAACTGTATAAAAAACATTAAAACTAATTTTGTGTTTTATTTATACTCTTGATAAATTTAGATGATTTCCAGCCAAAAAAATAGGTAAGACTTCATTTAAATTTTAACCCAGCAAACAATAGATATTTGAATAATTTAAATTTGAAATTATGAAATCATTTTAGCATCTTTATACTGTGTTCCCACTGCATGTAATCGTGCAATTTTGTATAATTTAATGAAACCATCTTCAAAGTTACACAATCTCCCATACACTTGACAGAATTTCAAAATCATCTCAAATCACCTCCATTTCGATGAGATTTCGTTTAATATTTAATAGTTTATACCAATTATTTGATAAAGTTGTCAAACAAAGCTACGAGCAAATAATTGCTGTCATCTTGTGTTTACATTTCAAACTTATTTTAATGTCGTTTTCGGTTGGAGGTTCGGAGTTACTCCTTTTTGGCTCCGCTTACTCCAAAATTATTCGATTGGCTGTTCCGAGTAATGTTTTCGGAGTATTTTTCTGTTCCGGAATTAATAAAGGAGTAGACCCGGAACACATATATACAAATAAACCCTTTCATCGGATTATTTGTCAAATTAATTTTACTCGACTGAACGTGCAAAATATACATAAATATTAGACAATATACGCACATACACATAAATATTTCACAAATTGGTCTCGGAACAGTAGAAAATAATTCGATTGGAATTAAAAAGGATTAGTACTGTTCCGAAATCCAATCGAAAACGACATAAGGGTATTCATGCGACGACGACGGTGGAAAACTCAGATAAATCTGACAAAAACCGATAACCTTATCTCCACAGAAATGAAATGTCAAAATTTTTAAAGGAAAAATATTCAGCAAAACAAATAGATTCATCTCATGAATTTGATGACGAAAAATCCTATACAAAAATGACATGAAATCATAAACGAATAATTTCGTTGTGCTTTTCGTTCGGTAGTACGCTGTTTGAACAGACTAGCAAACCAACGCAAAACATTTGGCGCGGTAGAGAAACATTCAGCGTTGGTGTGGGCACTTTTATTTTTATTACCATTTAAATAAATTTTGCCAGGCGAATGTTTCTCCACCGCGTTGGTAGAGCCAGTCAAAATAAATTTTGACTGGCGAATGTTCTCTACCGCGCCGAATGTTTCATATTGATTTGGGAGAGCCATAAACCAGATTGTATTAAGAAGTCTCTACTCTCTTTTCGCACAGAATTAGTTTCCCGGACCATTGACTGTGTGCGGGAAAATGATATTTGGGTTTGCTCGTGTTAGGGCAAGACCGCACTCAACTTCAGCAGACTTGCGCTTCACGACGCGGCAAAACATTAGCCGTATTATTTTGCCAGGTTCAGATAGAATTGAACAGAAAAAACAACATCTGAACTAACCATAAGTAAGACCCTGTTTAGATTGTGACTGCTCACTACGTAGTGAGCAGTCACTGCGTGTCTACATTAGCTGTTTTTTTGCAGGTTCAGATAAAATTGTCGAAAAAAATGACATCCGAACTTAGCAAAGTCATCGAAGCAATAATGCCCAGCACTATCACGGAACTCTGGTACAACCGTCACTACCTTTCAGCTTTTGGAAAAGCATACAAAATAAAAACAAAATACATGCAAATGAAAAGAAATCTCGTATAGAAAATTATTCCGATCGTTAATAAAACAAAAAAATGTTAAAAAAACGCTATTTTAAATCACAAATCAGAAACAAATTAATTTACAAAAGAATGGTCGTCCATTTTCATTCGTTGGCTCAGATATTTTGACGTTTTCATACAAACTATCGATAACAAAATAGTAATTTTAGCTGGCAGTACTTTTTCTATATGAACTTAAGACCGCTTTCACACAAGGAAACTGAGTTGCTAGAAACTAGCTAGTTTGTAGGCGAGAAGGGTGAGAGGGGAGATTTGTTGTCTTCCTTTTACGCCCTTCTCGCCAACAAACTAAAAATCGCCGGAAACTCAGTTTTCTTGTGTGAAAGGGGTCTAAGTTAAGAACCAATAATTATCTGGACTTGAATGAATATAATTTTGAGGGATATTGCACTGCGACCTTGAGATCTATTGTGCCCCATCTGTGTCGTGTGTTGTGTTGTGGAGTCGTGTGTCGCTGCCATTCCATATATTTTATGCGCCACACCGCAACACAACACACGAGACAAATATGGTTCTACGCTTATGAAATACATTGTAGCGAAAGCAACACATGACTCCACAACACAACACACGACACAGATGTGGATCAGGCTTAAGTTCATATGGACTTCAGTTGTTTTTGTATTTTACATGTAAATTCCTTAGTTCAGATGTTGTTTTTTTCGTCGTGTGTTGTGTTGTGGAGTCGTGTGTCGCTGTCATTCTATATATTTTATGCGCCACACTGCAACACAACACGCGAGACAAATATGGTTCTACGCATATGAAAAACATTGTAGCGATAGCGACACACGGCTCCACAACACAACACACGACACAGATGTGGGCCAGGCTTTAAGATCCGAAACAAATAGTTTTGCCAGCTCTAATTACCAAGCTGTTATGGAAAAATTTCTGAGCCAACGAATCAAAAGACAAACAAAAAATAGACGACCATTTGTTTTTTAAAATTAAATTGGTATTTCTGATTAGTGATTTAAAATTGAGTTTTTTTGTTTTTATTACACATTTTTTTTAACAGCCGTGTTTTTTTGCAGGTTCAGTTAGAATTTGACGAAAAAACAACATCTGAACTAAGGAATTTACAAGTTAAATACAAAAACAACTGAAGTTCATATGAACTTAGCTAAGACCGCTTTCACACAAGAGAACTGAGTTGCCAGAAACTAGCAAGTTTGTTGGTGAGAAGGGTGTGAGGGGAGATTTGTTTTCTTACTCTTACGCCCTTCTCGCCTACAAACACCCAGTTTCCGGCAACTCAGTTTCCTTGTGTAAAAGCGGTCTAAGTTCAGATAATTATCGGTTAACTTAAAGTTCAGATAGAAAAAGTACTGCCAGCTCAAATTACTATTTTGTTATCGATTGTTTGTTTGAAAACGTAAAAATATTTGAGCCAACGAATGAAAATATTTTTTATAAACAAAAAAAAAAAAAAAATGGACGAACATTTGTTTTTTTTTTTAAATTTTTTTTTCCGATTTGTGATTTAAAATTGCATTTTGTTTCACATTTTTTTGTTTCATTAATGATCGGAATCATTTTCTATACGAGATTTCTTTTTATTTGAATGTATTTAGTTTTTATTTTGCACGCCCAAAAGCTGAAAGTTTAGTGATGGCGATTTCTGAGTTTCGTGATAGTGTTGTTAATTTTTGCCTCGATGACCTTGCTAAGTTCGGATGTCGTTTTTTTGTCGAGAATTTTATCTGAACCTGCAAAAAAACACGGCTATTAATAAACGGAATAATTTTCTATAAGAAATTTAATTTTATTTAATGGTATTTAGTTTTTATTTTGTATGTTTTCCACAAAACTAAAAGATTAGTGATGGCGTTTTCTGAATTTCGTGATAGTAGCCATAGGCGCCCACATGGGGACAAGGGGGGGCACTTGCCCCCTGGCTTTGGCGAACTATCATACTAAGGGTATTCATGTAACGAGATCATTTTTGGCTTTGTAGAAAAATATAATTTTACGCAAAAGGTTACATGAACACCCCATTAGAAATGTTTGCGTAAACGATAGAAATGTGATAAAAATCTATATTTTGTAGAAAACTTTTCCCATACAAATTTTGACAGTTCATTTCTACCGATGGAAAATTCTATCGTTTTTAAGCTTTCTATTGGTTTTCTGCGTTTGCATGAATACCCCTACTAGTTTTATTTTAATTATTAACTAGGAAATTTTCATAAAAACGACTGTTTAAATGTACTTTTTTTGTCAGAGTCCATGGTTTGCCCCCCCGGACTCTGAGCCAAACCGTGTATAGCCGCTTTCATTTTACTCTTTGTTTTGTTAATAAATGTGATTATTTTCTTGGCAGCTTTGTCCCGATTTACATTGCCCGATAGTTCCACGAAGATTTTTCCAGAAATCATTTGAAATCATGTCTTTATCACATCTATAGGCAAAGATAGAGGGAGTAATAATCAAAACGACAATCAACACAAATACAAAAGCATTCGGGTCCTGAGAGAGTATATCGTTGTTGTGTTGTTGTAATTGAGGCACTGCAAAAGCTTTCGGAAGAGGGTAATAGAATAATGCTGGATTTACATGTATCTTCTTCTGCAAATATGAAGAAAATTAGGGCGAGTCCGAGCGTGTGAAACTGGGAGTTTGTAGGCGAGGAGGGTGAGAGGGGAGATTTTTTTCTTTCCCTTACGCCCTTCTCGCCTACAAACTCCCAGTTGCCGGCAACTCAGTTTCCTTGTGTGAAAGCAGTCATACAAACATGGCTTTGTTTGATTTGTTTTTTTTAATTTTCAATTTGCGAAATTTACCATAAATAGTTTTCCGCTGTTTACATAAGCATTTCGTTGTCTTGTTCGAGACCATAAGAGCATTTCGGTTCGCATCTGCAACATACCAAGCTTCAGTGGGAACATACTACAAAAGCTTAGAACGCCACTCATATATGAAACGAAATTTGTAAGTGCTCTCCAACAAGACAAAGAAATACCTACCAAGCACAACGTAAAAATATTCATGGAGAGTTTCACGAATTGTAAATAAATTAAACAAAAATAAACAACCAAAATCATAGAAAGCTATGTTGTAATGAAAGAAACAACATATCCAATCATTTTTCCGCATACAATTAATGGTTTAGGTAGTTAATTTCTTTTGAAAGAAGAGCGGAAACTTCTTTAAACAATCTGGTATATAGTCATCGATTTCGCTGGTCGAACATCGTAGTCGTACAGCGTAGCTACTGCAGAACATTTCTTAAACATTTAAATTTTAATTATTTTTTTGGCTTGAAAATTGACTTTGACGATGCAGCTGGTGTCCATTTTTTTAATTTAATTTAGTTGTGGATCGAACAAAAATTTCTCACACTCGTATTAGGGGTATTTTTGCCAAGCTATTCGAGGTGAATTATGTTAATAAAAAATGCTTCCTAATAAAATTGATATTGCTCAAAACCAAATATATTCCCGAAGTTCATCAGTCTGTATGCTTGTTTGATCTGATACCTATCCGTTTGTAGGTACATGTGCATGCCAATAAACGAGACCACCTACACTAACGTGCTGCGAATCTTCATACTAAAGCCAACGATCAACGAAAGTATCATTAGGCGTGTTTTTTTGTGCCCTCTATGTTAGCTTAGGAAATAATGGCACAAAAAACGCTCATCATTGCTTCAGAAAAGAATTTGGCAGCACTGATATAACAATGACATTTTCTGACATTTTGGATGTCAACTCTGTTTGTCAACAAAAAAAAAATTAAACTAAATTTCGTTAAAATGTTGATAAATTAAAAGAAACGTCTCCTCCCTGGACCATCAGATCTTGCTTTTATTTATTGGAAAGTAACATTTGGTTTTTACCTATTTTTCTGTCATCTTTTTCTCGATCATTCGACTCGTGCTTCAAAATACATCTGCCAAATTAATGAATTTTTGACATTTGTTGAGAATTCATCGTATAAACGTAGAAAATATTATATGGAAGCACTGTTTTTATTTTAGCTTATTTCTTAAGCAGGGATGTTTATCGCCGCGAATTAAGCATATTTGTTGTTGTACTTTACATGGAAATTTGTTGTAAGCTAACATAGAGGGCACTAAAAAACACGCCTAGTGTTGCGCCGAATGTTTTGGTTTCACGGCGGCTTGGATGTGGGGGAACCATAATACTAGGTTTTCATTAGAGCCGAAATGAGATAATTTCGAAATTTGGCAAAAAGTGTTTTCATTATCAAATTTGCTAATTTCTTTTTAAATTTGGAATGGTAGTTAGCCGTTTATTTTTGTTGTTTTCTATCTTCTCTTTCTGTTTTATGTTGTTGAATATAGTGTATTGATATTTTCATGCAAAAGCTATTAAGAGCTTTTGAAACTGATTCCCGCTGGATACATTCACCTAATTTTCAACCTAAAAGCCCTTCCACACTACCCCACTGTGTATTAATACATGTCCAATTGAAAGTGGGAAAGAATGCCACGTGACTGCCAAATTTGTGGGAAAGAAATGACTTCATATTTTTCTTCCACACTTGCTTGTATTAATACATTACCTTAACCTTAAAAAAAGTGTGATAGAATGTGGGACAGAACTAGAACCATTCCTAAAATTCTTCATGTATTAACACATGCCAAATCGTGTGGGATAGAATGTCGGGTTGTGTAGGCCGGGCTTTCATATTTTGTTTCCACACTATTCTACATGATTTGTTTCCCACTTTTTAGACACGTATTAATACACAGTGGGCTAGTGTGGAAGGCGTTTAATTTCATGCAAATGAGGTTGAAATTACCTCATTTCGAAATGTGATTTTGTATGGGAAATTAGGTAATTTCGGATCTCATTTGGAAATTGGCAACGAAATTACCTCATTTGGCCCAGTGAAAACGGCATATAAGTCTGAACGTATAAACACATTTAAAAACTATTTCAAAAATATCAACAGTCACCTCTGAACACATCCATTGGCGAAACAGTTTAAAATCGAAACTACTTCTTTCCAAATAGTTTCATTTGGAAATTTCCCATTCCGTTTTGTCAAAACATGAAAATGAAACGCTCATTCGGGGAAAAATGGAAAACTCTTCCACCATCTGGAATGGAAATAGAAATGGAAGAGGCAAAAAGAAAACCAAGAACAAATAAAAAATAAGTAAAATTCTAGCATCGCGCGGAATAGGTTATCTATCTGTCTCGGGTTGGGTTTTTTGCAAATCCCACAGATTAGTTTATAGTTTTTTTTTTTTTGTTCATCGTGAATTTTTTTCTTTTATTACCTATTATTTTATTTTGCTCATTTTATAATTTAATTAATGTCACAATTCAGCTGAGTGCAATTTGTATTGACAAAAGAAAATACTAAATTCGCCAGAGTGAAGTGAAAAATTCTCGTAAAAATCAGTTTTTTATATTTTCCCAAAAGAAATAAATACAAACAAAAATTTGTTGTGAAAATTATAAAAATTAAATCGAAAGAAAAGTGAAATTTAATATAATAAAAATAAAGAACGGTAAAAACCAAAGGAATATCTTCGAAAAAACATCCCAAAAAATCAACTAAACGGGAAAACAATAAAAAGGAAAAAAAAAACTGCACGGTAAGTAATTTGAAGAATCATCATTATTTGGGAGAGGGACGGGAGGCGGAATGTGGGAGGCATAGAAAGGTGGAGCATTCTCGTCCTAACAGATTGTGTATACCTATTTATAGAACTGGCTATGTCCAAAAACAATCCGAATACGGCAGTAACGAAATTGCAAGTTCCGTTTTATTTTGTGTTTCCATAAAACGATAAAAATCTTCATTGGCCCGGTCCGGTTTCTTCAGAAGACTTCCACAGACTTGTCGTTTGTTGTCGAATATAATGAAGCCCGAGCGCCAATGCAGCTGCTGCCAAACCGGACCTTCCTCAGCAGAACTCACAGTAACTTATTTCCATTTTGGAGGAGGAAATTTTCGTTCTCAACAAAGTCGTCGTTGTTATCCATCGTCATTGTTGAAATTAAAATTAATATTCGATTTTCATTTCCGTCGCAGAAATCGATTTTTGGTCCCAAAATGATGAAGAGGGATTGGATTCGTCGAGCTTCGGGCGGCTTCTTATGGCTGACGGTTGAGCCTGGTGAACCATCACTCATGAGTCTCCACAGCGCGCACCCATATTCGCTGTCGATGATTCACTATTGTTTCTTATTTCAGTTGTTTTTTTTTGGTCTTTCCTTTTTTGCTTGTTTGTTTATGGTCATAGCATAGGGTTGTTTTGGTGTTCGGTGCTCGGTGGTGGTTGACTGGCAAGACTACTTCAACTTGGTCATAGGAAGGAAGCCCCTTTCGCATTGTTATGAGAGTGCAATATAATGTAGGTAGGTATTGGTATTGGTATTGTCTGCGGTGGTGGTGTTGCATTTATGCTTCGATGCATGGATGGTGGATCGGGTTGCCATTTAGGAATCGGTAGACGCCAGGACGCACCTGGTGTACTGCAATATTATTAACTTTTTATAATGGCAGATATACCTACCTACAAACCGGATAGGCGACAGGTGTGCCATGATCCTTTTGGGGAATGTTGAGTCATTAAAAAAAATAAACTTTATTCTCCATAAAAGTTATAGGTAGGTAGGTACCTTAGGGGTGTCTTAATTTTTGTTGTCAGATAATTAATATGCGTGTTGTGGATCTTGTTAAAGATACCCACACAAGTATTTCTACGTCCCGGAAATTTTTTAAAATGATACATCCAGACCCTGTGGCCGTTTTTTATGTAAAAAATACGTTTTTTTTTTTCAAAGTCAACTAAGAAATCAAGAAATGCGCGTATCAAACGTGGTTTCACCAACTTAAAAAAATTGATTAGCAATATGGTATGTAGGTAGAGCAAAAGTTAGAGTCTTCCAAATAAATACATAGGAGACCGTAGGATATCTTTAAGTAATTTTATTGAAAAATTTAATATTAAAACTTAACAAAAAATTGGAACTTCTATTGGTGTTAGCTACATGAAATTTGGCCCTAATGAAAATTGGCCCCAAACGGGAAATGAGAAATGGCCCCAAATTTCAGGATGAAAAATAGCCCTATTTTAAAAATGGGAAAATGGCCCCAAATTTGTAAAAAAATGACCCCTAACAAAAAATGAAAAAATTGCTGCAAAAGTAATATAAGAAGCAACAACAACAGCACATTTACAATCGTATACAAAATTGTTTGCGTTGGTTTGGGAGAGACTTTAAAGTACCTTACCTGCCCGCTTCGCGAGTTCAAGGATTTTAACTGCCTTTTTGGGTTCTCTGTCCCGCTCACGCGACTCCGTCGCTCCGCTTAGGGTATGCTCTGTGCCTTACAGGCGCCTATGTTGTCAAATGAAATTTCACCCCAAAATTAAAAATGGTAAATGGCTCCAAAAAAATGTCAACAATTAACAAATTTTAAACTTTTTTTTTTGTTTTTGTTGTTTCCCATAAATTTTTGTGGCCATTTTTCATTTTATGTTTGGGGTGGTGTTTCTTAGGCACAAAACGGCTCTTAATAACTCAACATTTAACTAACCGATAGTCATCGTTCCTTCTGTTGGGGGAATTGCCTCCCTGAATATCTTTATAAGCTTTAATTCGCCTGGTTGTTCCTTGAATGAGGTTTGTTACCATACTGTCGTCCGTCCAAATTATTCCATTCCTCGACTAGAGCTGATTTCAGTACCTCTGGACCCAACAGTTCCAAAACGTGTTCGATGATAGGATTAATGTCCGGGGTCATGGCAGGTCAAGCCATCGCGTCGATTTCCACTTTTTGCATGTAGTCGGTAAAGCACCTAGGAACACGTGGTCTAACATTGTCCTGCACCAGCAATATAGGCGCTGTTTGCAGTTAACTATTTAATATGTTATGTTTAATACTGTTGTTAGGTGATGTCAACAACTGTAGAGCTGAGATAAGTTATAAATAAGTTATATGAGAATCGGATTCTAGTTTGGACTGGAGGGCGGTTAACTAAAATAAAATAACGTAACATAAAAAACATTATAGACCGATAGCTCACAACAATTTTTGGGTGTGAACGATAGCAAAAATTCCTTTTGTTTTGATATACATACATAGGTCCATACTATTCATATTCAAATATAAAAATCTGGCATGTCAGGGTAAGGGCCTTTGTACATAATGCTGCATTGAAAGTGCACTTTTTTTCTTAAAGCCCAGGTACCAAAAGTAGGGACTTCAAAATTGTATTTGATTAAAGAGCTTATCGCCCTCGATATGAATGTGGTGTTCAAGACCTTTTCTGTGGGTCTAAGGGCCAGTTTCACAGTCATAGAAGTTGCACTTAAGTGCGCAATATCTAATACAAAAGTGCAATTTTCGCAGTGTAAACTTACCTGAATAAGTCGCACTTAAGTCTCCCGTGTTGGGCACTTAAGTGTCACTAACCCAGGCTGCCAAAATTACTACAAGGTACCAATATGCTAAACTTAAGTGCTACTTTTTCCGGTAAGTGTTCACTGTGAAACTGGCCCTAAATATCAGCAAGACGCACTAAAAGATTGAATTTTTGAGTACATCTTGCATCCATTTGGCTCTTCGGAAAATATTTTGGACTCCAAAGCCATGTCTAGGGCACTCAGCTCTTTTATTAAATATGATTTTGAAGTTCCTAAACTGCATTTTCAATGCACTGCATTTTAAATGCAGAATAACATACAAAGGCCTCAACCCCGACATGGTAGATTTTCATTTTGCATATTATAATTTGCAAATTTAGCGAAATTCAAAAAAAATTTAATTGATTATGTTAAAAATAAATTTATTTAATGTACTTACTTACTTAGGTCCTCGGACCTATTACGTCCGTGATGTTTCCCTTACGGGACATAGGGCCTCCACTACACCTACGCGCCATCGTGTACGATTTCTTGAAATATATTTCAGCTCTCTCCAACTTTTCCTCAGTCGTGCCGATTCCCGTTCGACCGTTCTTCACCATGTACTTCTAGGCCGGCCTACTTGTCTTTCCTCCTGTGTGAGCGGGTTTCACTTTTCGAAGCGTATGGCCAATCCACTGCCACTTTCTTCTTCGTATAATGGAGTCTATAGGCTTCTGACCCGTTCTCGCATGAAGTTCGGCATTGGAGATACGGTTGGGCCAGAAAATCCTCAAGATGTTTCCTAGACATCTATTAACGAAGGTTTGCAGCTTTCTAGTGACAGTGTCAGTGACTTTCCAAGTGCTGCAGCCATAAAGCAGAACGGATTCAACATTGGAGCGAAACAGTCGTAGCTTGGTCTTCAAGCTAAAAGAGTTGTTTCTCCATATTTTGGACAGCATTTCCAATATTTAATATAGAATTATTGTAAAATTTTTGTAAAGAATTTTTAAACGGCAAAATATTGCCAAATAAATGAGATAAAATAAATAGTATGGACCTACATATCTTAAAACGAAAGGAGTTTTTGCTATCGTTCACACTCATAAATTGCTGTGGGCTCTTAGTCTATTTATACATACATATCGCTCATTAAAAACAAGGTCATAACTCAAAAAACATCAAACTTCAGAAATCGCAATTTAAAGTTTGCATGGCTGTATTTCATAATCATCTTCATTTGTATCTCATTTTTTCATTTTTCTTGGTAGAGCTATGAATTAAAATTTTATCGCAAAATATGACACTTTTAAAATATTTATTGGACTGTTTTCACTTCAAAGGTCCCTGCGTAAATGAAAAAAATACAGTATTAACACAAAAAAATATTTAAAAGTGACAGTGTATAAAATGATGCTCTATAGCCTTCAATTTTTAAGTTATAGAAATTAATTTTTGCCAAAAAATAGTTTATAGGAAATGAGTTTGAACTGTATCAGTAGGTCAAAATTGATGTTTTTTGAGTTATGTCGTTGCTCTTTTTAATGAGCGTTCTGTATATAACAAAACAACGAAACATGTAAACATTGTTTTGTATTTTTTTTAAATTTTAAATTCATTTCCCGCCCACAAAAACAATATAGTTCTCGACAAGGCACTAGAAAGTTTTACATAGATTCTGGGAAGGGGCTAGCCATGGTAAGCAAAGGGTAGAACAAGGCCTTGACGATTATGAACACTTTTGCTCGTCAGGCAAAAAAAAATTGGCTTATGCGCTACCCACTGGACTAACTCGCTATACAGAAATTCAATGTCGAAAGTGAATAATTTGTACACTCTAAAGATTCACAAAAGTGTGATATGAAAAAGAAGACAAAGGGAAGAGATACCGAAACATGTCCAACAAGTTTTTACTAGGGAGGGCCTCACGAGTGTTTGAAAAGTTTCTCTCGTGTACATTTTTGGTACAGAAATCCTGCTGAAAACTTACTAGGGCCTTGCCCAAATTAGACAGAAACTTGTCATTTTTCCAGCCGTGTATTTAATAAAAACTAAATAATATCTATGGGCAAAATGTCATTCCCGTAGTGTGTCTCCTCCCCCTTTCAGCTCGGGAGAAAGGATTTTTTGTTTTCTTTTAAATTCAAAAATTATAATTTTACTGGTTTCCAGGATTATGAATATGTAGTTAAATATAATTGCCATAAAAATAAAACTTATCTTTATATACATACATAAATAGCCTTAATAACATCTTGTACCATTTTCATAAAAAGTAATCAACCCATTTTGATAAATTTTGTATGGTTGGAAAGCCTTAATTGCGTAGATGTGCAAAATATACCTTCCTGAGACACGCAATTACACACTTTGGGTCGTATTTGTTTTTTCACTGCCGATCACTGTGCATATTTGAAAAATTAAATTTAAAAAATATATAAAAATTGTTTTATGATTTGATTTTCAAACAAATTCGTTGACTCTAGAGTCTATGAGATGTTGGTGGTTGAATTTCGGCCAGTGGGCGATACTAGTTTATTAAAACAATTAACTTAACAAACTTTCAAACACACCCGGAGGGGTATTTGGATCATTTCCGAACAAAATTAAACAGCCGTCAATTTACAGGATTAAAAGGCAAGACGAAGAAACAAGAAACTCCATACAGTCAAGCCACCTATAACGACGTTGCTTATAATGACTTATAATGACGACGACAATTCCTTCTTTTGGTGGGTTTTCATACAATTTCTATTAGTTTATCATCGGTTATAACGTCGTGAAAACGTCGTCTGTAACTTATTATTCTGTTCCTTAAATTTAAAAGGGCATACCTACCTAGGGTGACCACCTTTCCCAACGCTGATTTCGGTACACAAGAAAACATTTTTTTTTTTAATCTTTGTTTAATTTATTAAATATTATGAATATTTGAATAAAAATACAAATAAATAATAAAAATATCGTGCTTTTTGAATGAATATTTCCCATCCTAATGCACTACAAAGGTTCTTTCAAAGTTGAAATGCTCAACCGGCTGTTATGGGTCGGTACACCACATTTTGTTTATCCAAGAGAACACTGTCTATTTTAGCCGAAGTCCCTGCCAAACAGACAAATTGTACTCGACAATTTTTAGTGAATGATTCTATGAAATGTTTTTAAAAATATTGAAAAAACTCCACACATCGATGGTCAGCAGCAACGTCAGTAGCAACGCTGTTTTCTTCCCATGATTGAATCTTTTCCACAGTAAAATATTTTGCGTTTCTTGATAAAACTGTATTTTTCTCTTAAATTTCCATTGAACAGATTTATTCCGCGCTTTCTTGGATTTTTTTTTTCGGATTTAGTTTAATTTTTTTAACAAACAAATAAAACCAGTAGCGAACACTGGAAGAACCGATTGGAAAAGACAATAGTTGGAATACCGTTAAAAACAAAACAAATCATATAGAAGAGTAATAAGAATGCAAACACTAAAGTTATGTTGATGATGTTGATGAATAAAGTTGCAAACACAAGGAAAGATATATTAAAGGATGTGCTTACATTTATCTGATTTTATCTCAATTTATTCATAAATTTCGGTACACGAATTTGATTTCGCTATATATGTGTGAACCGAGGCTTTTCATTGGTACACGGTACACCGGTACTGTACCGGTCATTTCGGTACAGGTTGTCACCTTAGGCATACCTATGACCTTTCGTTTTTTCTTATCGATAATTTGTATAGTAAGTCGGATATAAGGACCGCCGGCTATTGAAACCATATTTGTCTGGTCCCTTGGCGGACGCTATAAGCGGCGCGCGACTGTATATTCACATGGGTGATACATCAGTTTCGTGTGTAATTTCAAAGTATGTAAGTTTTTGCATTCGTCACGTGTTTCATCAATTTCGTCATTTCCGTGGGTGCATAATTTTGGTTATTGATGGTAAACAAAAATATTGTGTAAAAGTTTGGTGAAATCATTGAATAATAACATAATAATAATAAGTTATTATTCAATGGTGGAATTATGTTGCAGTTATTTATACAAAATTAAAAACAAAAATGCATTTTATTTTACTTGTCTTCTTCGATTTTCGTCATTTTTGTAATCGGCAATGAGAAAATGGTTCCGCAAATGGCTTAAGATGTTTTCTTTTGTTTCTTAAACAAATCATGAATTAACTATTCACATAATTAAATTTGTATGCATGCATTTAAAAACAGTAACGAAGGCGTCATTTCTGTATCAATCGCCCAAATTCTTAAAAATGCTTAAAATCAAGTGCCTGCATTTTAAATCATTAATTTTTCCATAATTTATAACAATTCATTTTCATTTCATTTATGCTGGCGCTACAGTCCGGTGCGGACCAGGGCCTCAACCAACAAGCCTTTTCAACCAGCTCTGTCCCCAGCTAGCTGCTTCCAGTTTCGCACGCCAAGTTAGTTGAGGTCCTCTTCCACCTGCATGCGCAACCGGTTTCGCGGCCTTCCTCTACTGCGCCCTCCCTCGGGGATGGATTCAAAGACTTTTTGGGCCGGAGCATTGGTGTCCATCCGCTCTACGTGCCCCAGCCACCTGAGTCTTTGCCTTTTCACTTTTGTGACTAGGTCGATGTCGCTGTACAGCACGTATAGTTCGTTGTTGTATCTTCTCCTCCATTACCCGTCTATGCATACGGGACCGAAGATCACCCGAAGAATTTTTCTCTCGAATATTCCTAAAGCGTACTCATCTGCCGCTAAGAAGGTCCATGCTTCTGCACTATACAACAGGACCGGTATGATGAGTGTTTTGTACAGGGACACTTTAGTCATTCGAGAGAGGGCTTTACTTTTCAATTGCCTTCTTAGCCCGAAGTAACAGCGATTGGCAAGAGTTATCCTTCGCTTGATCTCAGCCCTGGTGTCATTGTCTGAATATATAGCGGAGCCCAGGTAGACAAAGTCCTTAACTACCTCAAAGTTCTATCTGTCTATGGTGACGTTCTGTCCGAGACATTGGTGTTGAGCGTCCTTTCTTGATGGCAGCATATACATTGTTTTGCCCTCATTCACCGCTAAACCCATCTTTTCCGCTTCCTTCTCAATGCTTGCAGAAGCTCCAGTGACATCACGTTTTGTTCTTCCAATTATGTCAATATCGTCAGCGTATGCAAGTAATTGGATGGACCTCCTTTTTTGACATTTGACAAGGTTGAGGTCTTTGCCAACCTTGATGGAGCAGCGTGCGTTCTCCATCGTCTTCCTGCACAAACGGACGAGTTTGCCAGGGATGCCAAAAGTAGAAAAAAAAAAAAAATACTGTCATACGCGGCCTTAAAAACGATGAACAGGTGATGAGTGTCGAGTTCCTGGGTTTTTTTTTTTCAAGATCTGCCGTAGTGTGAATATTTGGTCGATGGTGGCTGTAGCCACACTGATATGGACCCATCAGCTTGTTGACGAACGGCTTCAGGCGTCCACATAATACGGCAGAGAAGATCTTGTAGAAAATGTTAAGTAGACTGATTCCTCTGTAGTTGGCGCAGTTTAGAGGGTCTCCTTTCTTGTGCATCGGACAAACAATTTATAACAATTGAATGTACATAACTTTGTTCTTAAATTTAGGTAGGGTCAAGGGTGATAAAAGTAGCTTTTAACTGAGAATCAGCCATCAGTTTAACTGAAAACTTAACTGATAGCTCAACTGAAACTAAAATGATCGTCGGATGTTCAGTTTTTCAATGAATAGTTTAGAGTTAAACTCAAGTTAAATCAACAAATTTCAACGCTTGACTCAAGTTTAAATCTGAAACTTAGATGATCTCGCACTAAAAAAAACTACATTATTTGGCTTAAATCCTTCTAGGTGCAAGGTCACCCAATTTTAATTAAATATTTCTACATAACAAATCAACGTCATCACCGCAAATAAAAATAACGAATTCATTTCGAAATTTTAAGACAATTCATTCTCAATGCACCATTCTGAATTTAGCGTGCTTCATCCTGTTTTTGTTTATATTTTCCTTTTTTTTTGTTTTTAATAGAAACAAATATTTTGAAAAATGCAATAAGTCTACTTTAATGATGCTAATATTCTTTCCCACGGTAAACCTTGGCCATACGTTGATCATATGTTTAATTAAATTTTCTTACCACATTTTAAATAATTATAAATTCAATAGGTAGATATTTCAAAAAGGAAAACAAACAAAGTTGATTACAAATTTTAGTGGTATTCTTCTTCAACACACCTCAACCAACACCTTGAAATGGAGAAAGGATAAACAAACTTATTTCAGTAATAAAATTTTATTCAATCTATACGTACATAATGTATAGTACATACATATACCCGTTGGACATACTAGTGATATAAACAAAAAAAAATAGATTGGTACAAGAACTATAAAAAAACACCCATCATTGTTTACGACAGACAAGCAATTCTCTGGAAAATTATAAATGAAATTCCAATAAAAACGTACTATACATACTCTACTATACATGTTTACGAGTAAGTAAGTAGCATGTTTGCCGTTTTGCCACTTTGGTTATTTTCGACTGCCTCCTACAATGTAGTATGCACTACATACTTAAGTTATACGTTGGGACTGAATATGTTGCTCCTAGGAGAAAACTTGATTTTCACATCTACCAGAGGGAACATTTTTTTTATATTAAAATACATTTATAAATATTTTTTCCATTCAATCTCTACGGGACCCCATTCAATCAAACGGATCCTACCTATTTATTAAAGAAAATCGTCTGCTGGTATTTTATTTAAATATTATTATTTGTAGTTGTAGACTTCTAAGTGAATGTCTGATGATATTTCTGTTCGGTTCTGTTGCTTCCTACTCAATTTTAACGACGGACGGCGTAAATTCCAAAGGATATGAAAATAGAATTCTATTAACTATCTGTTTAGTGTCGTAAGTGCCGGCAAAAGCTACCGCCACCGGAAGTTTTTGAACTTTCCTCCTCATTCTAGTGTGGTGAGGTGGTGGTGGTTGAGGTTGTGTGCGTTGCGTATGCCAAACTTGAAGGTCAAAAACACGCAAATTGTGTTCATCAATTTATGTATACACTGAAAAATTAAACATTGTATTTTAATTTATGAAAGTGACCAAAATAATCGCTAAGTTACATTTCAATGGCCAAACAGTGACAAATCTCTCTGTACAAATCAGAATGTAGATTATATTGTAGTTTGGATTTTGGACATCGTTCTTGTCCAGTAAAAGCTCCATGGGAGGCAAACAATTCCAAATAAAATCAACTCAAAATAAATATCCCCACCAAATTTGGGTTTAAAAATGTCAAACGCTCTTGCAATGAAAAGAATGAGAAAAATATTGCAAATTCCAAGAACCTAACTACCAATTTTTATGAAAGGACGTTGAGTTCTTACATCAATGATCTAGGTACAGTGAGTTTGCTAGTGCCTATATAAGTTGACATTATAAAAAAATGTGTTTAGTTAAAAAGTCTAAATTTTATTTATTTTATTTTTTCTCAGTGTAGTGTTTAGGCATTATTTCACAATCGAGCTCGGCCGGTGATGGCAGATGAAATGCTGACGTATTATACACAATACAGAAAGATTGGAATCTGGTATTCTAGCTGAAATTATCGGGGGGATGTAGAGAGGAATACAATTATTATTATAGCTAAAATTCCAAGAATTTCATTCGATTATTATAGAGATGACTGACTGGCAGCAAATTGAAATCCAAGAAAATTTGTGGATATATTTATTGAAGTGGTGTTTAACTTGATTAACATTATATTGTTAACAATCACGATGTGGTCTCTTTTGAAAAAAAATGGGTGTCAGTATCTTTACAGTTTTAAAAATATGGAGATTATCATCAAAAAATGCCCAACAAAACAAAAAAATTAATATGTGAGTGTAGTAGGTGTATGACTGTAACGTGTTATTCGCAAAATTATATGAAAGTGGAATTTGTTTTACGCATATGGTAAGGGCCAAGGATACCAATAGCCACCAATTCGTAAAAAAATTTTGCTCATAACTTGAAAAACTTCCAGCCAGAGCATAACATTTTTTCTGTGCGTATGATAGTGCTGCGTTAGGCCCACATTTTCGTTAAAACAATTTTTTGTATATATACTACAGTTTTCGAACTACGGCCTTTCAAAGGTGTCTTATAACGTTACAAAATTTGGAAGTAAATGTAACGTAATAAAACACCTTTGGAAGGTCGTAGTTCGAAGACTGTAGCAGATATAAAAAAAATTGTTTGGAGGAAAATGTGGACCTGACCCAGTCCTATGCACAGAACAAATGTTGGGCTTTGGCTATAGTTTTTTTCAAGTTATGAGCAAAATTTGTGTACGAATGCGGCTATTAGTCTCCTTGGCCCTGCCCATATCATACTCAGGGCCCGGATTCTCATGCTCTAAAAAACACAAAATATGCCCCTAAAATATGCACTTAAAATTACTAAATATGCCATACAAAATACAAAATATGCCATAAAAAATCCAAAATATGCCATAAAATTTCAAAATATGCTGCAGAAATATTCAAAAAGTAAATGAAAAACCATATAAATAATGAAAAAAACAAAATACAGTCTTTTATCCATAGAAAGTATTCACAGCAAAAAATAAATAAAATAAACATAAAACATAAAATTCAGGTAGGTTTAACAAAAAATAAATAGTATTTTTAATAATATGTGCATTATTTTTGTAAGAAGGTTTTGTTCGCATGAATCATGAAATTTTTTCTGAAGTTTTCAAAAACTTTTGTACATGGAAAATGACCTCGCCACGTTAACAGACGTTAGTGGAGCATTTTTTAATGAAACAATCTCATTTATTGAATATCGAATCACTGTTCTTCATTCCAATTTAAGTATGTGCAGATATTTTTCATTTTCATATATCCTTCGTTTCTTTAGGAACATTTTCTATTTTTTTACAAATAGATTGACCCATTGGAGACTCTACTGCATTCATTTTGAAACTGCTTCGTCCATTAAAATTATTTGTTTTTTAAGCGAGTTCCAACCCTCTAATTTTGCTATAGTCTCACTGATGAGAAACCCATAGTTTGAACTTATGAAAGCCAAAGTTTATTTTCTTCAAATATACAGGAAAAATATGCATTTATTGTTAAAATATGCTCAATAAGCCAAAATATGCAGTTATATCAAAATATGCAAAAATATGCACTAACGATTAAATGCCATTTTAAAGCAAATTTCTTGATTCGAAAAACTATCTGATTCTTTTGCTTCTAAGGTTTTCCAAAAAAAATATGCATTTGCATAGAAATCCGGGCCCTGATCATAACCAATCAGTGAATCTTCAATTTGGGATCGAACCGGTAAGATGTCGATAGTTTGCTTAAAAAATATAATCTTTATTAATAAAGCGAAAAATAAATTTTGACTGTTCGGGATCATCTAAAGGTCTAGGACGTACAATTTTAAAATTTGTTTGATGTTTAAAATGTTTAAAGTTGAGAATGGCTTAGGGAATTTTTTTCGACGATTTAACTAACTATTTTATGTGGTGAAATGGATTAAGAACAAAAAACGGTATTCGATTTACAAAAAATTAATTTCGGGATGGAAAGATATTTTTTATATTTGGACATGGTTTTCGATGGTAATTTTTGTAAATATGGGCAGCTTATGGAGTGCGGGGCCAGGCGCCAACGTTGAGTTATTTTTTTATATCAATGAAGCTTTGCGTTTGTTTGGAAGAGCAGAAAGGTTTTCCTGTCAAGGCGTTCTTAACGATTAACGTTAATCTGACATTCGTCAGGGACGCCATAAGGTTTCTTTAGGTACACTTCCCTTCTGAATTAAAATGTACCGACTTTATTACTGAAGAAAATATTTTTTAGTCGCGTACCTGTAGAAAAAGTGAGTCGCTTAAATTCTTTCGGAATTAGTTAATCTTATCGTATGACATTTACGTTCAATTTCTGGATTATTCGTACAATATTGATCTGGCGATCATTAATGCCGACTGAAGCGCTCTCTTAGTGAAACCTGTGAATTATGTATATACATTTGAATCTTTCAGACAATGAATGTTTTTTTTCTGCCGGTATAGAAGGAACTGAGCTTTGGAGATAGGCAGTTTCAGCTGACCTTGAAGCTTTTAATCTTGTCACGCAATCTTTGAATACTGAGCCAATTACAGAGTAGTGAAAGTGGGCTGCCCCACTGACTATTCCACTAATGCGACTAAAAAACTAACAACGTTGGCAGTACCAATTCTTGGCCTGGTGATTATTTGGCGGCTTGCGTTCAAAAGTCACAAAGCAAAGTTTTTCTTCGTATGTTGCAGAAAAAGTGAAACACTTTGACGTTATTGTAACTAAGCGTTGAACTTTAACTTGAGAGGTCCGGGTTCGAATCCGCACTCCCACATGAATGTTTGAGAGTTTTATATTAATAATAATAATTTTACCTACATATGTTATGCCTGTAAGACCTAAGGCCTATTAAATGCAATGGAATAGAAGAAAATTATAGAATTTTTGTTGGCACAGTGAATTGAGAATAAGATGTTAATTATCTCACGAAATTCCACGGGTGGCATCCAGCTGAAGCTGGGGAATATAAAAAGGAATGCTACTACGACTCGAACCGACACCTCCAGGTTAGCAGTCAAACACCACTGTGCCATTGCCACCCGCAAAAAAGTTGTAAGTCAATAAAGGCTCTGTATCTTCACAATCTGTCATTTCACAAAATTATTTATTTTTTTAGGTTATAATGTATCGTAACATTTTGATGATTAATTGTTTTTTTTTAAATTTTTATTTCAACGTAATACTAATAATTTCACAGCAATATTCGGCGTGTTTTGTTTCAACTTAAAGCCAAGCCTATACAGTCTTTAAAATATTTTAATATAAACTACAAAACAACAACAGCTTAGTGTGAATACAAAATATTTTATTGAAAAATAAAATTAAATGCTATAGCAACGAGGCTATCATAAAACTGGATATTCAACCAGGCTTACAATCACAGTTCACATATCTAATACCCCGTTTACAAACAGAATCGAGAGCTCGAGTTGGATTAGAGTCGGATTTTCGACCCAGGTGGTTCGTCACGTGAGTTGAGAGCCCCATTTGAATTTGAGTTGATATGGTGTTGAGATTACATTTAATTGAATGGCAACAATATATTTATTTTACACAAAAACAGTTCAAATTTAATGAATTTTAGTACATGCTTCACATAGCTATCAAAACAAATAAATAATTTTACTCGCACATGTGCTGTGGTGAGCACATCCTCAAGACCGACTCTTCGACCCAGGTTTTTTATCAACAATTTCGACTCGACTCCGCTCCTGAAGTGGAATCGAGTCGGTTGAAGCTCATTTCAAGTCAACGCAGATATACAAAGGGGCCAAGCGAGTTTGAAGCTCGCTCGAATACCTCATGTAAACGGGGTATAAGGTATTATCAGGCGCAGCTTTCCAAAATTCAAGATGGCTGCCCTTTGTGTAAGTACACAGTAAACAAAAACAATTTTTTTGTGATTGTTTGAAATTCAATTTTTTTACTATTGATTTTGACAACATGCGCAGAACTGAACAAAAATGAACATACTAATGGGCCATCACACACAGGCTCAATTTTGAACTAGACTAAGCTGGGAAAATGCAAGTTTGTAGGCAAGGGAGGTGTGAAGTGTGAGGAAAGAAACGACTGATATGTTCATCATTGTTTCGAGTGGACTAACGAAGTTTAATTACTAATACATACACAGTCGTTTGTTTCTAGGCAAAATAAACAAATCTTTGTCATGCAAAACTAAAAATTTTAAAGGAAATTATTTTTTTTTTCGATTCTCAAACTGAGAGTACAAATACAATTAAAGACGGTTCGGTTCATGTACACACAATTTTCAGCCAGCTTTGCCCAGCCCGTGTGTGATTGAAGGAAAAGTAAGTCTGGCTTTAGTTCACCTCAAAATTGAGCCCCATGATATTACCTGTAATATAAGTAATGTATCTTGGCTTACGGTAGCCTCGTTGCTATAGCATTTTGTTTTATATTTTATTAGACTCAATCGAATATTTTCTATTCGGAATAAAGTGTTGTTGTTTTGTAGGTAATATTAAATTATTTTTTAAGACTGTATAGTCTTGACTTCAGGACAAACAAAACACACCTATTAAAACAAACGGAGAGTGCCAAAAATGCAATCTAAATAAAATTGAATCTATTTTAACAGCTATACAAACAAAATTTAAAAATAAAGTCGTTTAGGGTAAGACGGTAAGCTTTGCACTTTTAGCTTAAAGTATTAAAAAGAAAGCGAGCAACTTACTATAAATCTACCATTAAGAGGACCAGATAATGTTACAAAGAGCTCATTGCTACTACTTTCAAATCACCATACCAACTAAGGGGTGATAATTTATGTAAATTTTGAAGTTAACACCCAGTTTGAATAAGGAGATAGCTTGAAGTGGAAATCAATAGCGTGTTAATCTTTGTTACTGAGATATCCAGTTTAACAGTGTCCCGCCGTGTTGGAGTTGTACATTTTAGAACTAAATATTTTGGGAGCTACAACTAAAATTGAAGGTTTTGAATGAACAACAACCACTTGTGTTGGCTACCACCAAGTATTAATATACTGCCACACCAATCATCAGATTCCTTTTTAGTGGTGCTTAGTCTATTGGCACATGGAGTCACGGCACCTAGCAGCCAGCGCGTGAAACTAACAAATGAGATAGATTTCTTTTTCATTTGACGTTCAATGCATTTCCCATAAGAGAAAAACAAAAACAGCTCGTAGAAACATTATTTTAACAAATTAATTTTATATGAACGGTTGTTTCTATTATAATTGCAATAGAATAATTAAACATGCTAGTTTGCAAATCAAACGTAAAATATATCGAAACTTATTACTAATTCGCTTTATTTTGCAGATGAAATATGTAAACAAACGTGCTTTTTTGTTGTTGTTTTCCCAAATGGATGCAAGGCGCCAGTCAGAACGATATCATGTGCGTAGTCAGGTAGAAGTTTAGGGGGCTAGAGTTTCTTATGGATTTAAATAGAACATTAATTTTCCTGTTTATTATAAGTAAAGAAAGAAGTAGAAATGTCAAAGGTCCACTTAATTGATCGTAAAAAAAAAGATAATACCAGGAAATTATGTGTTGCACCAATAATTGCGGTTTGCTATTTTTCGATTAGTTTCGTTCAAATTTACTTTCGTAAAAATAGAATTATGACAGTCAAAAGCGCTCACTTAAGTAAATGTAATAAGCCAACGAAAATTAGTTTTCCAAATTATCAAAAGGAGTCACCTATAATGCACTTAAGTGATATTAATCTTCATTTTATTTTTTTGTATTAGGTACGCGCAGGTTAATATAAAGTTAATATAAATTATAGGGGCATCATTTGATTTCTCTGTGTTCGTTTGTTTTATCCTAATTTTTTAACGTAATTTCGGGCAAAAAAAAACTTTTATCCTCCATTTAAAAAAAGCTTAGCACTCTTTTAAAGTAAACTCTTCTTAAAAATAGAACTAATTAAGAGTGATCGAGCTTGACCTTCATTCATACCTTGCCTCTTTTGTAAACCAAGAAGCAAATGTGTAAATAGCCAATTGAAAAATATTTTTTTTAACAATTTTTTCACAAGAAGATTTTTATTCAATTACGAACGAACATATGTTTTTAATAATCGTGACTACGCCTCTGCCTTTCTCTATTTCTAATGGAGTACTTTTGTTGTTGTTTCTGGTTGTAAAGGTGGTTTGTTTACATTTTTCATTTACAAAGCAAAGCGTTTTAGATATCTATTTTAATATATTTTCGGTGTAATTTATAAGCTTACACATTTTTTGATTCTATTTCAATCATAATATGGATACCCGTTGATATAAAATAATTTGGTAAAACTAATTTTCATCTGGCGCTTTTTTCGTTTTCTCTTATGGGAAATACATTGAACGTCAAATCGAAAATAATTCTATCGCCTTTTGAAGCTTAAGCGCTTGAGATCCAGGTGGCGTGGAAAGCAACTTACCAGGTGTCAATAGTTCAAATTTTAATTTATAAATCGTTTTGCCATTCGCTGGATTTTCCCTCCAATTTCCCTCCTTACACATATGCAACAAATTGTTGTGGTGATAACGGAGAGAAGAAAAAGAAAGAACCCGAATGAACAACTTCTAACTTGTGTGTGGCTAGTAAAAATGCTAGTTGCCTAAATGCAATTGTAAATTAGAAAAACTTTGTTTGGATGGGCACGATCAGGTGACCTCGGTGGTGCAATGCGTAGTGCAACGTCCACTGAGGTAGCTTGGTCTAGGTTCAAAACCAGCTGATGGCAAAACAATTTATAAATTAAAATTGGAACTATAGACTAAGCACCACTAAAAAGGAATCTTATGATTGGTGTGGCAGCCATGAAATCGCAATAATTCCAGCCTATAGTATTACTTGGTGGTAGCCAACACAAGTGGTTGTTGTTCATTCAAAACCTTCAATGCAAATATGACGGAGCAAAAGCTATGCAGCCTAACTGCAAGTGTTATCACGAGAAAACACCTTTGGCTACAACTAAAAGCCTTTTAAGACTATTTTGGATCGATAATACTAAAGCTGACTGATTTATTTCAGTGGAATTGTCAGGTCATGTTAAAAAATATACAATTCATGATTAGGAATTCTAATAGGGTTGTATAAACATACATATGCATGTATGTTGCACTGAACTTCCCAAAAATTCTTAAGTGATAAGTCCCTTGCGAGTCAACCGATGAGTCCAAGTAATATCGTCCGGACGAAACTCCAATTTTTATGGTCTAAAGCACGTCAAGAGCTATTTTGATAAAAATATTTTTTTAGCTGTTCTTATTTTGGTATCGAAAAGCCAAAGATTTTGTGATTTAAACAAAACTTGTTAAATAAACTTACTTCTACAAGGTAAGCACGTTGACTCTCCATATGAAATATTATTTTAGTTTATCAAATCAACTATACCTATGTACCTACCTATGAACCTAGCCAACATAAATCACAATAGGCTGAGATGATATTTTACTTCTCAGACATAATCGACTTAAAAACAAAATTAAAAATTAAAACAAGAAGCCCACCAACAAAAAAAAAATTACTTTTTGTCACGCAATTAAGCACGTTCCCCCGCACATTAAACGAACAAGATGCATCAATAATATCATCATGCAACGCATATGAAACTATACCTTCATGTATTGCTACGCCTTTGGCAAAGTAGCAAGCAATTAAGCACGACTCCGAGCTTAGGAGCTACAAATGTATGGTATAAGCGTTACCATTTTATGTAATTCGATATATGAAAATGAATGAATATTCAGAAACAGTAGTTGGTATATTCGTGATGGCACGACGCGACGCACGGACGACGCTGAAACAAAACGGCCGGTAAGGCGGCGGCGCGGCGGTAGCTGTGCACTCATGCGCATCAATGTTTTTAGTAGCAAGTGAAACAAAAAGCCAATAGGCTCGCTGTAGTGTCTTTTGAGACGCATTAATATGTTTGCTACGCAGCAGCAGCAACAGCAGTCCACCTGTGTGAGTTTTTCGTGGTCGATTTATGATTCAAAACTCCCTCCAGTAGTCGTGTTATATGATATGCTTCAAAAGAAACTATAAGCAAGGGAGTGTGTATAGTATAGGGGTATAGTCGTATAGGTATTGACCTAATGTTTGTAATCTAGAGTGCGTCGTACTGAAAGAACGAGGTTGGTCGGTCTCTTTTTCTACGGAAATGCACTTTTAAGCGGGCAGCCAAGCCTTAATAATTTTAATGTTTTTACATTTTAGAACGTCGTCGCCGAGCTTTGAACTTAACATAAATAATGAATAGTCTTCTTCCTTTTATGTTGTAACTTACTTACATGTACATAAACAAATTGTTATTGGAACCCTGTAACAGCACATTATTTACAGTGTACACTGCCGGCCAAAAGTTTGAGTCCACCCTCTGTTTTCGAAGGAAAACCAAATTCTAACATCGAAAACAACTTTTTAGTAGAAAAATAAACATGTAAAATTATAGGGCAACATATATAAAACCAAAGTAAAGAGATAAATATTGTTATAGTGTTTTTAATACAAAGACATTTATTAAAATGAAGAGAAAATGGCTTAAGCCGAGTTTTCGTCGAAGAAGCCCACTTTACATTCGATTTCTTTTTTTTTACAATTCTTGGTTTCTAGCTATAATGTTTTGAATTATTGTATCATGTGATATGTTGGTCCAGCAATCCAGAAGTGAATTCCATATCGCAGATTCATATGATGGGCATTGATCCGGGACCGTTCTCTCCAGCTCCTCTCACAACAGCTCTATAGGGATAATATCTGGTGATTGTGGCGGCCATGTCATGATTTTTAATATTTCTTCACTCTCGTTTTATTTGAGGTATTCCTTTCTGTAGGAGCTGTCAGGATGTTGAGGAAATTGAAACCATTAAGCACCTGCTGTGTGATTGTGCAAACCTCCAAACAAAACAGGCTGGTTCACAAACGAACCAGCCTATGTGAACATAAGTTAGGAACATCTCTGTATTTCATTTATAGGAGGATCACAATGGACCAATAGGCCCCGTGTTACGCAACAGCTTAGGCTGTGCACACCCCTCCTAACCTAACCTAACCTCACCTTCAATGGAGATATCGTGCTGCAATGGAAACCATCAGGGAGTAACAGAATAGCTGCAAAAAAACTGCGAGATTTTGCTGAAAACATATCGCGCGATTTTTTGCAGCTATTCTGTTACTCCCTGATGGTTTGCAGCACGTTCTTACATTTAAGCATTCAAAATGAATTTTACTCCGTCAAAATTTTCTATGTAGACAAGCAACATCCGTGAGAAACAATTTTAAAATTTCCGTCCATAAAGATGGCTCTATTGGTCGGTGGAATGTTCTCTTCAATAAGTGTTATCGTTTTATGCCCACAAACTTAACCAGCTCTGTCCCCGATTAGCGGATTTCCACCATTTTTTTTGTTATATTCTAATTAAAAATTCCCAGGGAAATGCTACCCTTTTCCCTGATCTCTTATTCTAAACTATAAATTTTCCCGGGAATTTCGTTCCCTTTTACTTATTCTATAACCAAACTTCTAATATGCGAAATATTACTACGGGAAAAAAGCTGGCATTCAAAATGTCCAAAACATGGAAAATGTAAATATATTTGATGTGACGAGCATTTTAATTTTGGGGGAACAAATTTCCCGGGGATTTATTTTCCCGGGGAATATTTAGAATTGGGCTGAATGTTATTTGAGCATTTTCATGTAAATTATGAAAAATTAAATAAGGCCCGAAATTGTTTTTAAAATAAAATGAAATTAAGCCCCAAAACTGGTGTTGGAGTCTTATGTCATAATGAAAATATGCCCAACAAAAATGAAGTAAGGTCCCAACAAATGAAATTACATCCCAAAATTTGAGAAATTCCGTTGTCGTTTTTGAGGCCTTAGTTCATTTTTGTTTGGGCCTTATTAGATAGATAGATAGATAGATATTTATTTCTTAAAATCCAAATACAAAAATATAAATTCGATTGCCTTTGCTCAGAATGAAATTGAAATATAAAGTGACAAGGATATTTTTTATATAATAAAAATAGTGTTATTGTCACTAATCGGCAAATAGTATTAAACATAATTAAGGTGGATGGGGTGACCCATAGAAAATAAAAAACAAAATAAAATCAAAATAAAAATAAAAAAGAGAAAAAATAAATTTGTTTATTTGTTATTCAGTAATATAGAGAAAATTAAATTAAGTTTACTATTTCATTGGAACATCAGGATAAACTAAATATTAAGCATTTATTCAATACCGTATATATCAAAGCAAAGAAGCCATTTTTGTACATGCTTCACAAACAACAATTTAGAAGTAAGAACCCTGATGGAGTGTGGAAGCTTATTAAATAATCGACATGAAACAACATCAAAAAATTTACGAAATGCAGTTGTACGGAAGGCTGGTATAGATACTTGATTTAAAAAATTTCCACGTATGTTATGACTCGAAATAGTTCTGCAATTGAGATTTCCTGATCTTTTAAAGAATTTATTTAGAACTTTGTAGCAGTACAAATGTCGAACTGGAAGAATTTTCAATTCAATAAAAAGTGGGAAACTAGGATATAAGCGAGGTTTACGGCAAATCTTCTTAAGGACAGACTTTTTAAGAGTCAAAAGAGGTTGCATTTTGTTGAAATGGGTTCCCCCCCAACATGTAATTCCGTATTCTAGTTTTGAATGAAAGATCCCATAGTATATTTTTATAAGAAGTTGGTACAAACAAACATGCCTAAGAAAAAAAAAATATCTTAATGCGCCACGAAAGTATTTTCTGTATGATTGTAAAAGCTCATTTTAGAATCAATTATAAGTCCCAACTATTTGAATTCATTAACATTCTCTATCTGAAAGCATCTATCACTGCAGCTGGAAGAACTAGAAAAAGTGGAAGAAAAACAATTGGTGATACAAGAGCAGTTAACAAGTTTAAACTTCTGGCATTCAGTAGCATGAAAAAAGAGCTCAGCATCAAGGTTTTTATTCTGTGATAAATTAAAAAAAAATAACTTTGGTTTTAGAACTAATAACTAATTTATGCTCAGCAAACCAAAGCCTTAATAAACTCAGATCCCAATTAATGTCAGCTGTAAGATTAAGGTTACTATCCGCACTTAAGCTAAAACCGATATCATCAGCGAAAGCTGTCAGTACACCTTTAAAAGGCAGTCGAAACAATGAATTGATGTAGATCAAAAAAAGAAGTGGGCCTAAAACCGACCCCTGTGGAACTCCCAAGTCGATTGACCACATATCATTCCTAACCTCTTCGAATGCCACTCTTTGAGTTCTTTTATTCAAATATGATCTGAACCATTCACAAATAACGCCACGGAACCCAGCGTTTTCAATTTTACTAAGCAATATTTCGTGATCTACCATATCAAAGGCTTTTGAAATGTCAACAAATAAAGCGGCAGTACACTTTTTTTTGTTAAGGCTTCCAAATATTTGAGAGCAAAAGCGTAGCAAGGCATCCTCAGTAGATTTATCACTTTGAAAACCGAACTGAAATCTACTGATAAATTTCGTTTTATTTAAGAAAATCACCATTTTATTTTTTACAGCTTTTTCAAACACTTTACTTTCCGAGGGTAAGAGTGAGATCGGCCTGTAATTCGATAGATCACCGGTTACACCTTTTTTAAAAAGCGGTAGTACATTAGCACATTTTAGGGAATCAGGGAATACCCCGTTAAAAATACTTTTATTGAAGATGTGTGCCAAAACATCAGTTACAAAACAAGCTACATTTTTCAAACAAATATTAGAAAGACAATCGATACCAGGAGAGTTTGAATTTTTTAGGGTTCCAATTATGTGTAGAAGTTCAAAACCAGTAATAGGCTCAAATACAAAACTTTGCCTTTGAGAAGGTTCACCTGAATTAAAAACAGGACTACAAGTTCTATTCATATGGTGACCGGAAAACAATTGTAAAATTTGTGAAATTGTCGAAAAATGGTCGATAAAGGCATTAGCAAATCCCAATTTTATCAGAAACGACACGATCGTTAACATAGACAGCGGACGGAAGTTTGCGATTTGTATTCATGTAATACTATTGACAATTTGCCATTCATCTCTAACGTTACCTTTAGCTTGATTGAATTTGTTTCTGTAGTAACTGTCACGACAAATAGGGATTTTTTTCTTTAATTCCACACAAATTTTTTTATACTGATTTCTTAAATAATCGCTACTATTGTGTTTTAAGCATTTTTTTCTGAGCTTATTCTTATATTTGACTTTTTGAGGAAAAAGATACGTTATCCAGGGTTTTAAGCGTTTTTCAGACTTTTTCAGTGCAATTGAAGCTGAACATTCCGATATATATCTCAATAAAATATTGGAGAAAAGGTCGTACGATTTAGATGTATCACTTTCCGCATAAACTGCATCCCAAAACTCAAAAGACAAACAGGTTTTTAGCCTGCTATAATCAATTTTTGTTGTTAAGTTGACAGAACTAGAATCTGTACGCATCCGGTTTAGTTATTTTTTTTATTTCCTGGGGCCTAATTTCTCGTGGCCGTGTTTTCTTGCCAATATTGTCAGTTGTGAAATTATAAATCAGTTCAAGTTTTTATAAATTGCTTGTGCGATCATGGTTACCAAAGGCTATATCAAAGTAAGTAAAAGTCACCTCATAATATTTTTGTAAAGTTAAAGCTACATAAAAGTGTCTACTCTTTATTATTTCATGACAAAAAAATATCTCATCGTGTCCAGAGCAACTAAAATAAATTATCTATGTAAAATACAAAAATCACAATAGTCTGTGTTCATAAATCCCTTACCGCGCGCTGGTGGGGGGAAATTCATTAACCGCAATTATTCAATAAAAAAAAAAAACAGAGTTGAAAGCTCTTCGGTCTTTGTAGTCTTTATTTTAACTATAAGTTCAGATAAGGCTTTTGATGGAAATTCGTGTGTGCCTACATCAATCTGTTTGTTATCCTAAACAAACACAATTTGAATCATTATCATTTCATCACTCATCGTTATCTTTCGAGAGTTCAATGTATTTTAAAGAGTCTGGGGTTTCTTCTCAAAATCTAAAAGCGATAAGAAAAGTCAACCTTAAGTTCATTTAAGTAAGCATATTTTGTAGAAGCAGATAATTTCAAAGGGGGATTTAACTAATAATCTTTTGTTTGAATTAAAATGAAACACATTTATAACTTGTAATTGAAAGAATTTCTGAGATTTTCACAAGAAAAACCAAAAAATCTCCGAAGTATTTTAAGAATTCTCAGGATTTCTAAAGAAAGATCTACTCTCCCACATCCTTTTATTTCCATGCAAAAATCCCAACACACAAACCCAAGCTGTCATTTTGAAATTCTTTTATTTCCCTTTTTCTTGAAGTTTTGTTACGCAAATTAATGGAGAAAACATGTTGTTGAATAAAATAAATCTCCTGCACTGTGTGGCAAAATCGGGACAAGCTGCTCTCCAAATGGAATGGAATGAAGTGTGTATGAAGGGTGCGAAGACAACTTGGTTACGCAGCACCTACCCTATAATGCAGATGCAACCGCATAACTCTATAACAGCTCTCGACAAGACACACCTCGCCCGCCGCCGCCCTACGACCACGTATAGCTTAGGGAAGAATACAATAATAATTGCACCCTTTTGAAATTTAAAAATAAAACATTTTTGTTAAAATTGTTCGATAAAGTTGTTCTTCTGTACGAGGGTATACTTGTTGTTTTGGAATCTTATTGAATTATTTCGAGCTAAAACGGAAAAGAAACAAAAGGAAATTGTGTTTTTTGTTTCCCTTAAACCGATTAAGGTCATCTTTTGTGTGTTTATTTGCGTGTCCTTTGTTCTACTTTGTTAAGAATTGAGAGCATTTCGAATTGCTTCGTGATTTAAAACAGATTGAGGATATAGTACAAAACATCAATGTTGATGTGTTGATATTAAATAAACTGCGTTAACGGCTTGGTAGGTAATCAAGGGACTACACATACAATGTATGGAAAAGTGCAGTTTTATGCTTTAAAAATCTTGAAAAGTAAAAGTTCTAGAACCATTCGGGTTTCAATGTTTGACTAAGAACTGATAAGAGCATTGAAGTTTGGAAACGAACATAGTACTTAGTTTGAAATTTTCGTTTCATTTATTTTTTCAAAACTTTGATTTTGAAAAACCTAAGCAACTTCATTTAAAAAAGAAAAGAATGGTATTGTAGACACGTATTACCATATTGTTTTTAAATTTTTTTTGTTCAGTTTAAAGTCAATTTTTGTTAAGAAAATTACCCCTCGCGCCCAAACGGGGTGTAGTAGACAGCAGACCCCAATTATACGATTTTTGTATTGTTTCGACGCAAAATACGCGTGTAGATTGGGTCAAAACGAGGAGGAATGTGGAGGTCTGTTTCCCCCTGCAACCAAAATAACTAAAAATAGAAACAAAATTATTTAAAAACAACGGTAACACTTAAAGCAATTTTTAAAATATAATTTGTGAATAAAGTTTTTTTCAATACAAATTTTTTGTAAAATTAAATTTTAAACTTAAAATTTAAAAAAAAAAAGAAACAAAGGAAAACAAAAAAATATACAAATAACTAAAAAAAAAAAAAATTGAACAGACAAAAAAAAAAAACAGAACAAGAAAAAAAAATAAAAAAAGGGACAAATGAAAAATAATAGGAATATTTTTTTTTTCAAAAATGTAAGTGGTAAAGTATTTCTTCTCTTTTAAAAAATTGTCTTAATGATCTCTTGTCCCGCCCCTATTTTCAGAGGATGATCAGCTTTCTTAACAAAATAGGTACTTAAAAACATAATATCAACAAAAAAAAAACATCAGGGTAAAAATTATGAAATTTGTCTGTAAAATAAGTTTTATTTTAGCGTGACGGGCTATTTGGGTCCTGAGACAAAGATAAGATTCGAGGGGTAATTCTCGGAGAATAAATGGCGTTGTGGCTGAATAAAGCTAAACCCGCGCAGAAAAACAATATAATTTTCGACAAGGCACCAGAGGATTTTAAATAGATTCTGGCAAAGGTCTAGCAGGGATTAAACTAAGGGCTTAAACAAGGATTATGAACCCTTTTGCCTCCTCAGACAAAAAAAAGTTGGCTTGTGTTTAACTTGACTCCGCGATCTTCTACTTCTACTGAGCAAAGTCGCTATACAAGTATTCAATGTCGAAAGTGAATAAGTTTCATACTCTAATGTTTCAAACAAAACGTTTCTCACAAACAACTCCAATAATCCTGCAAGGCACTTCTGGATGCGTAATCATGTTTCTTGAGCCAAATATCCGGTATTATTTACTCACTTTTTAAGGGTTTTTTTAATAACTTTGCCATGAGTAATAACAATTTTTTCTAAAATACTTTTAACGCAAAGTAATTTCGACTAACCAAGGCCCAGTTTATTCAATATCCAATAAATTTAAACTCGGCTTCGAAAAAAAAGGAAAAAAGGATTTTCTGAAAATTATATACAAATTTTATTAATTTACAATTTTTAATGGCTACTTAAAGTTTAATAAAATAAATAAATCAGGTGCCACAACGGGTCAGGAAGAACCAGGGCCTAGTGACTAACAACTCACAACCATTCCTGTGTGCGCCTTTCGACAGGAATGGAAGGGACCTACAATTTTATGCCGAATCCGAACGGCTAGACGAGAAGCACTTATTCGTGACAAGTGATACTCTTGGAGGATTTATGAATTCCTCGCAAGAGGCAGTAGCCCTGAAAATAAACTTTTTAGTTTGTAGGTGGACGAGGCTGGGAAGCGATCCCAGACCTCCAGCGTGATAGTCGAACGCACTAACTATTACGCTACGGGCTACTACCTTAAAGTTTAATGGAGAGTGGAAAAATTAAGACTAAAAAAAACTATACAATAGGCGTTTTTCTTTTTTAGCTCAGAAAAGACTTCTGAAGAGAGTCCGAGCATATCGAGCATGCTCTGAACATCCTCTGAACAAAGCGTGTTCTGGTTCTGAGCGCTCAGAATTATTTTTGAAACACACCTGAACACTAAGCTGTCAATTTTTTTTTTAATTTCACCTATCAAATGCCTGTGTTCAGCATTCAACTCGGTCTGCTCAATTATTTTATTCTGAGCTCATAGAGCGCGCTCTGAACAAGCTCAGAACACGTTCAGAACGAAAAGAGAAACACAAATTTAAAGCACTGAACGTTCAGAGGTAAAAAGAAACACAAGTTTTTGTTTGACAGTTCAGGCTTTGCTCTGAACTAAAAAAGAAAAACGCCTAATGCTGATATAACGATAACTTAGATATGAGACATCAACATCATCATTTAAAATAATTAAATAAATATTGAATGAATCTAGGATTTATGAAAAAAAACGCAACTCATTCACCCACGCAGAAAAACAATCTAGTTTTCGACAAGGTACTAGAGCAGTGTTACCCAATGTGGGGCCCACGCCTCACTGGGGGGCAATTTGATAGTTAGAAGGGCCAATTTAAAGTTATGCTGCATAACACTTTCTCCCAAAAATCTATGCTTCAAAGATATATTTCGGAGCGTACCCAGGACCCGCTTCTGCATTAATCAATTTTATCAACTGTTACCAACTTCACTTCCCTGAATGACACTTGACGACAAATATGAATCAGTTTATTTTTTCACTTTGATTTTTAACCGAAATCAAATACCCCAATGCAACCAAAAATGGAAAAGAACTGTTTTATTACCTTTTCCATCTTGGTATAACTGAATGTGGATTTAGTGCCATAATTAATTTTTCTGATAATAAAAAAGAAATTGCTGGATATAACAAAACGGGGAGACTTAAGACTGTAGCTGAATCGCAAGGGATTTAAATATAATTATTAAATTATTTCTTATTTGAATTTTAGTTCTACATTGGGCGCGTTCAGGAAAGAGATATATTGGCGATTTAGCTCCGTCAAAAGCTGAGTAAGCGAATCCAAAATGTTTGTCTTCAGTGTTTTGATAGCAAAACTGTGAATTTTTGCTGAGGAATCCTGTTCAGGGAACTGAGATTGTTGACGCCCTCCGAAATCTCCCTTTCTCGCCTATTATACTCGTATGTTTTGAAAATAAACTTACGGTTTACTTAATTTCTATGGAATTCTTCCTTATGTCAGCTATTCAATTCTTTCACTGGACATTTCAGATTGTTGATGTGCAAAATTATTAAGGTATCTTCATATAATGTTAGGGGGACACGAGGATTTAAGAAAGGTTCTGTGGGGGCATAGCACACAAAAGGTTGGGAAACACTGCACTAGAGAGTCTTACATAGATTCTGGCAAGGGGCTAGCAAGTTTTAGCAAAATGCTAGAACAAGGGCCTTAGCGAATGTGGACCCGATTGCCTCGTCACGCAAAAAAAGAAAGAATGCTTATCTGCGACTTGTCCCTGCGATCTTCTGCTTGTCAGTCTATTGCGTTACCCACTGGGCTAACTCGCTATACAAAAATACAATGTCGCAAGTAAATAACTTTCTTATTGTTATTATTGTACCATTCGTACTAGAATGTCAGTTTATTAGGCTTGACCATTCTTTATATGCCAGCTTTTTAGGTATACAATTATACATGTCTGACACCCATAGTAAAAAGTTTAATATCACAAAAAAAAAAAAAAAAAAAAGACAAAGGAAACAGAGAAAAAAGTGTCTTATGATACTGAAATTGCATGGTGCTTATAAATTTTTTGTTTTTGGTGTACAAAAGACATTCTTCATGGGGTACCAAAACATGTCCAACCAGTTTTTACTAGGGAGGACCTCACGTGTGTTTGAAAAGTTTCCCAAGTCTAGATTTTCCCTTCTAAAAACTTACTAGGACCTTGCCAAAACTAGATAAACTAAGCATTTTTCCAGCCGGGCAGTTTTAAACAAATACCAATATATTAGGGCACCTATATGATTGAAAGGATAGTGGACATGGGAAGTTGAAAATATTTTGTTCACCCAACTGAATAAGAGAATTATAAGGGTATAAATATTCAATTAGTTCATTGTCAATGTTTTCCAAATCAAAAGGTAATACAATATTTCAAATCACGCCTGCGATTTTCATATCAAAAGATTTCTATATTCTCTTCCCCATTGCAATTTTCTTTTTACAAATTGAATTGAAATTTCCAACATTTTTTTTTTGTTTTAATTTACATTTTGTCCCCAGAATCACTTTTTATCATGTTTTCGTGTGTGTTTGTCTACTCTGATTCTGCAGAATGCTAATTTTGCATCTCCTCACATACAATTTGGCCTACAATTGCATCCTCGATAGAAGTGGTGGTGCTGATGCTGCTGCTGGTGATGGTCGGACAATGTGCAGTGGTTGTGCTTTGTGCACCAGAATTGTGGCCTAGTTTAACACTTGTTTTGTGGGTCAAAACCAAATTGTAAAAGCACTCAGCTATGTACCTACCTATACAATCTACATAGCTGTCAGTGCAAACTTCTAAATGCACAATTGCATTAAGAATTTAATACATTTTTTTTATTTTTCAAAAATGTCGGTTAACAAAAAAATATACTAAAAGAAACATAAATATAAATTATAAATAGATTTTGGTTCAAGTTTTATGATGAGTGGGTGTGTTTGTAGGGTGCGTTCAACTGCATGGATGTTGTTTTTATCTGCACATAACAATTTTATGTGTTCACTTTCTATCGAACTCTCAATTGCTTAATTGATTTAGTGGCAATTAGGTGAGAACATGCTTCATTCAATTGATTGGAATTATTTTTTTTTTTTCAATTTCCTAACAAACTCAAAGCAAGAACATAAATTAGAAAAGAAAAAACTTCGGTCTGCAATAATTTTCGAAACGAAAATAAAATGTATCTTTTGCGATGTTAGTATACACTAATTTATGCACGTTAGGGTGTCCCATTATATCTAAAACTTTTTTTTACGATCAGACACCCTTCAATCAAAAGTTTTTGCCAAAACAAATTTGCCCGAGGCAAATAACCCGCTCCCTTTAGGTCATATTTATTTTTTTCATTCAACGATGTATATTTATATGAATGTAAATTTTATATTTTTAACATTTTATTTTTTGTTCATAATCTCTTTGAAAGATAAAATGTCCTTTACAGGAAATTTAATTTTTCGTACGCTTGATGGAAAAATGCTCGTACCTAGTCATTCAAAAAATCTGTTGTTTCATCCCATAATTATTCGCCACACATAACTTTTTGTACTCATTACATCATGAAAGATATAGTGAGTACAGGCATACATTTTTGGCATGATGTAGTCAATAAAGATTTTTTATGGCGTAATGTGTTTATAATTTAACTATATATTTGGTTAAATTACTATGCATTGCTCTATAAACTAAATAAACAAGTCGAAATGTTCATTGCATAAATATGATTATGTCGCGTTTGGAGTGAGCAGAGATTCTGTCCATAATATAAATATTCCATGAACTAATCACATTAATACACGTCGTTTATCTGTGATGATTATATGATTATGAAGTAAGTAAAGTTTCTCTGCGGTATTCTATGTACTGAACACATAAATATGTACCTACTCATTGCTTATATATGTACTCATTACAAAAATATGTCTTCGTTATGTAATAGAGAACTCATTGCATTAATTTGTATTCATTACATAAATATGTACTTATAATATAAATATGTACTCGTTGCAAAAATGTATGTACTCTTTACTTAAATACTATATGCTTGTTACATAAGTACTATGTACTCATTGCATACAAAATATGTACTTAATCATAACATGTGCTCATTACATACAAAAATATGTACTTATTTCATAAATATGTACTGAGTACAAATTGACTGTAGTTGTATGTAATGCGTACTGATGCCAGGTGTAAAGACGTATAATAGTTGTTAAATAAAATATGGACTGAACACAATTTGCTTTGTACTCAACTTTGATGAGGAAATACTGCTACATAAATTGTAAATGAATACACGTGGCTTTTTAACTTTACTCAGTCAATACAGCAATTCCGTACAAACTTCAGTATATAGATTTTACATACAAATCCTGAAAAACTGAGTGCATTCATTTTTCATATTCAATTTTTCTCTCAGTGTAGTAAGATTTTGTACACAGCATTGATGATACGATGAACTTTTATAACCTCATTTTGAGAGGGGAAACAAAAAATAAAGAAAATTAAATTTAGTTTTGTATATTCCCCCTTTGCTCCATAGTAGTTTGGAATTGCTTCGACTTGTTCAGCCTTGTGATGCCACGCTTTCGTGATGATCTGACACAGCTTTGCTTTGCGTTTTATAAAGTTTGTTGCTACTCAGAACATAACAAATGAATTTTAGGATAAGTATGTGTTCTTTAGACAAAACTTAAATTAAATTGACCAGATGTGTGCGGGTAGGTACAGTGATATAAGGAGACATTTTGAGGGTCAAATTATTTTTATTTATTTTTATTGCTTGACTGTCAAGATTACTTTTGTTTTCTAAAAGTTTGTTTTGAAAAAAATAAAAAAAAAGATGTGACATGGTTTTAGAATTTGTGTATTTTTTTTTGTTCATGTTTCCCCGATTGAGTCATCGCGATAGGGAAATACGTAAAAGTCAAATTATGTTGGTTTAGAAATTACAAATTGACCGTTTGCCAAAAAGAATATAAACAAATTTGTAACAGTGACCGTGAAAGTTCATTGTTTCATGTTGCAATTATGTAGATAATTTATTAAATTGCTTATGCTTTGCTTTCATATTTGGAATTTGATAAGAAAATTATTATCGCACTAGTGTGCTACCGACTCGTGTTTAGCTTTAGATAGTAAAATTGTTTGTATTTTTTTTTAGATTGTGTAAGTGTATGACATTTACTCAAAACAACCACTCATTTTAAGTCAGAAAATTGTATTATGCATAATTTAGATTTGATAATTGCATGCATTCAATTGTGTGATTTGCTCTTTCTCCTTCGAGACTATATAAAAATATGTCCGTACAGAAAAACAATCAAGTTTTCGACAAGGCACTAGAGAGTTTTAAATAGATACTGGCAAGGGTCTAGCAAAGGTAAGCAAATGCTACAAAAGGGCATTGGCGATTATGAACCCTTTTGCCTCGTCAGGAACAAAAACAAAAGATGGCTTATGTATGACTTAATCCCCAGATCTTCTACTGGTCAGTCCAATGCGCTACCCACTGAACAAACTCGCTATACAAAAATTCAATGTCGAAAGTGAATAAGTTTCATACACTAATGTTTCACACCATGTTGCATAACAAATACACAGAATAGAACAGGATTTTATGTACTTGCTTTTTATATAGAACTACTTAGAACAGGTTTACTGTTCTTACTTGTCTGACGTTTCCCACAAATCTGTGCTGTTTTGATATGATACTGAAATTGCATGGTGCATTTTAGTCTTGGTATACCAGAGACATTTCTGATGGGGTACCGAAACATATCCAACAAGTTTTTTACTAGGGAGTGCCTCACGAGTGGTTGAAAAGTTTTCCTCGTCTAAATTTTCGGTACTGAAATCTAGAAAAGGCTGTATCAAGTATTTGACAAGTTTTCCTCGTCTAGATTTTCCCTTGCCGAAACTGGGCAGAAACTTTTTCATTTTTTTCTGTAAATAGTATAGACTTGTTATTTTGAGGAAAAAAAAATAATAATCCCAACAATAGATTATCAACAAAAATATGCTTGGAATATTTTTCCTTCCAAAATTGTTTTTGCTACTAAAAAGCTTCATTTGGCTTCATAAACGGTTTTCTTATCTTCTTCATTCTGTCATGATCTCGAGGGAAACCACAACTCTCCCACTCAACTGCTTCGCTTAAGGTTCCACTTGTGGGGTTCGTCGGGTTGACCTCAGAAAACGTCGACAGGCCTCTCGGTTTTGGATTGTTCCATGTCTGAGGCCAACTAAATACAGGTGTCGTTGCATTTGTTTCATCCAGGAGTCTTTGCGCCTGCTTTTCTTCCGCGAACGGTTTTCCAATAAGAGGTGTTATTTTGAAAAGCCCCCTATTTCGGTCGTTGTCACTTTTAAAGCTTTAATTTTTTGACATTTGACAAGTAGAAACTGCGCTATTATTAAAAATGGAACGATACACGCTTCAACAATGCATTTGAATTATTAAAATTCACTATAAAAAATGCATGAAAATAATCCGGAATTTCGTCGAAAAATCAGCTTGACTGATTAGGCCCATTTCCACCTCAGTGGCTACGTCAACAAGCAAAATTGTCGCATCTGGGGCTCGGAAACCGCAAGATTTATTGTTGAAAAGCCTCTCCATCCTCAACGAGTAATTGTTTGGTGTGGTTTATGGTCCGGCGGCAGGGTCATTGGACCTTACTTTATCGAAAATGAGGCTGGAGCAACAGCTAAGGTGAATGGATTGCGCTATCGAGAGATGATTAATAATTTTGTATGCCGGAATTGGATGGTATTGATCTGGACAACGTTTACTTTCAACAAGACGACGCTACGTGCTACACAAGCAACGAAACCATCGATCTTTTACGGGAAAAGTTTCGGGACCGTGTTATCTCTCGAAGAGGTGATCACAATTGGTCACCGAGATCTTGTGATTTAACCCCTTTCGACTTCTTCCTTTGGGGCCACGTGAAAGATAAGTTCTACGCCAACAGCTCCACGTCAAGACCTCACAGATGGGATTCGTGAAGCTATTGAGGGCATACAGAAGCCACACTTTGCGATTTGGTGATGGATAATTTCATGAAACGGATATTGTTGTGTAGGCGTAGCCGTGGTGGCCATTTGGCTGATATTGTTTTTTTTTATTATTAATGGCATACTTTCCTCTTTACACTGAAATAAACATCCGATCATTTTTATCAACAAATGCCATTTATCTTCGAATATCAAAATAACACCTCTTATTGCAAAATCCTTTATTTTTTTTTTTTAATTTCTGCAAATATAATGCTTACTTGAAGCCAGCAGAATCTTGTGTTTGCGCAGCAACGGTGTGTAAGAAAACAATTTTCTACTCAAAACGTGAAAAATAAATCTTTAGAATGCTTTGTTTTTCATAACAACAACCGTTTTTCACAGCTCTTCGAAAAAAAACTCAAAAACAAAACTGGAAACTGATCAATTGCAATGCAATAACCTTCATTAATTCTCAACAAGTGATTTTTCTTCCGTTGTTAATTCAAAGTCAATTTGAACGAACTGTTGTTGTTTTTGTTTCAATCATCTCTACAACCGATATGGTCAGTACTTGAACTAGAATCACCTTTTTCGTGGTAGCTATACTTAAACACTTACACATTATATCCAGTAAACATTAATTTTCTCAACAAGCATCTTCGATAGCTTCTGTGTCTGTCTTTTCCTTGTCAAAACAAAATCTGTAAATAGAGTTTCCTCATGGTGCATCACACGCATCACTGAAGCCAATAATCTTAAACAGAATTTTTTTCCGTATACAAACAAATCATTCAAATCACCATAAATGGATGCATCTCTTCCTGATTCCATATTGCATACTATACAGTCACCATAGGCATTCTGCACCATTCGATACACACTCCAAATCGGTTTAGTATAAAACGGAATGTAATTGATGCGCTTGAGTGCTCCGCTAACATTTCTGCCGCATCCATTAGCCATCTCATACACAGTATCTATATCGGCTGCTGTCAGGCATCGCGGAATTAAAAAAATGATCCAGCTTCAAACAGCATTTTATTGCTGCTGGACGAACACCAGCAATCAATTGTCCACATAATTTGATCTCTCTACAGCTGTGCAACAGCTACATCGTAAATCAAAGGAAAATCTTTTTATTTTCTATTTAAAAATAATATAAATCAGCCATGAAATCTTAACAGAAAAAAAAAACAACAAAACATTGCGGAAAACACCAAAGTCTCAAAAGCCCTCGTAACATTCATTGATGTTTTGAGATTAACACACTTGACAGAGCCGCCAAAAGTCTGATATTTTGATGGAAACGATTTACCTGCCAGACAGACTCAATATCTCTAACCAACACACACACACAAAGTCTCACAAATCATCTATTTATAGAAGAGGATAACTCGATTAATGTTTGGTTTTGCTTTGTTTTCCCTGTGGTCTAAAGGTGAAGTACTGGGTTTTGATAAAAAAAAATCATTTTAATTAAAAGTCTAGGAAATTGCATCGAAAAACGCTTCAGATAAATCCAGTCTTCTAAAAATAATAAACAGTAGGTTTATGAATGCAATGAAAGTAACAATTTTTTACTAAAAATTAACCCCAAGTACAAGTTGAACCTAGTACAACTCTAAAAAAGTTGTGGAATCTATTTCAGGATAGTTAAAGAGTCTTTAACCCTAGGGCAAGTTGTGATTTTATCTTTAACAAGGGTTATCTTAGAATCAAGTGAATTCCTGTGAAATGGAAAAATAATAAAAACTCACCTTTTTTGAGTTAAATAATATAATAAAATAATATAAGTACTTATGTACAGGTGAAATGGAAAAATTATACGTTCCACAAAAATGCAACTCGTAGATTTTGAAATAAGAAAATTAATTTTTTCCACAAAACTTCATCACCGGTGAATTCCATAAAAGATGGGTTCCACGATTGTATAATGTAATATAGTTTTAACTACATGCCTGTAAGACCTCAGGTCTTTTAAATGCAATGCACGGCATAAGTTAGAAGGAATGAAGGAAGGAAATGATTGTTGTTGGCATAGTGGATTGAGAATTAGATTTTAATTATCTCACGAAATTCCACGGGTGGCATCTAGTTGAAACTGGGTAATATAGAAAAGAATGCTACCTAGACTGGGACTCGAACCCTTATATAAATTTAATTTTAAAGCGTCTTTATGTACAATTGAAAAACTCATACATTCCACAAAAATTCAGCTCTCGTAATGATAAGTTTTCACAGTTGCTCTCACATTCCACAAAAAACTCACCACTGGGGAATTAAATAATAGATAGGTTCCACAGTTTGTTTCACTATCTATATTTTATATTAAAGCTACCTTCTGTTAAATCGAAAAACCAATACGTTCCACACAAGAAAACGGCTTTCGAAGATTGAATAGTTTCCACGGTTCTTACTTTATATACATTATTTCTAAGCATCTTCCTCTTGAATGAAAAAAAGAATACGTTTCACAAAAACTCACCACCGGTGAAATGATAATTCCGAATTCCAATCACAGTTGATGTCTTAAGATCAACCCATATGACGGCCAAAGCTTTTCACACATAGAAGTCAGATGATCGGGTTGGCACTATTGAAATAGCTATAACTTCAGCCAAAAAATAACTTGGTGGTAGAACACTTAAGTTATTGTTGTTTCATTTAAAATGTTTAATAATACATAAGTTTCACAATTGTTTCACTTTCTATATTTTACATATATCAAAGCGACTACCTCTTAAACTGAAAAATGAATACGTTCCACAAAACAATTAAAATTATAAAATAAATTGAATTTTGTTTCAAAGGTGTTTTCTCGTGATAACACTTGCAGTTAGGCTGCATAGCTTTCGCTCCGTCATATTTAACATTGAAGGTTTTGAATGAACAACAACCACTTGTGTTGGCTACCACCGAGTATTACATTTCGGCTGGAATTAATTCCATTTGGAGCCTAACTGCAAGTGTTATCACAGAAAACACATTTGAATGAAATTTAATTCTTGACCAGTTTCAAATCTTTCATACAATTTCCCTCCTTACACATATGCAACGAATTGTTGCGGTGATAACGGAGAGAAGAAAAAGAAAGAACCCGAATGAACAACTTCTAACTTGTGTGTGGCTAGTAAAAATGCTAGTTGTCTAAATGCAATTGTAAATTAGAAAAACTTTGTTTGGATGGGCACGATCAGGTGACCTCGGTGGTGCAATGCGTAGTGCAATGGCCACTGATGTATCTTGGTCTAGGTTCAAATCCAGGTGATGGCAAAACAATTTATAAATTAAAATTTGAACTATAAACTAAGCACCACTAAAAAGGAATCTGATGATTGGTGTGGCAGCCATGAAATTGCAATAATTCTAGCCAAAATGTAATACTCGGTGGTAGCCAACACAAGTGGTTGTTGTTCATTCAAAACCTTCAAATTTTGTTTTATTTTCAAGCGTCTTCATGTAAAATGAAAAAATGAATGCGTTCCACAATTAATAGTTGTGGAACGCATTCATTTCTTTAATTTTAAATGCAGACACTTGAAAATAAAACAGAATTTAATTTATTTTATTAATTTTTTTGTGGAACGTATTCATTCATTTTTCATCCCGTAGGTTTAATAATGAAGTCTTACAATTTTGTCATCTCATTTACTTTTTTTTAAAAGGGATTTCCTGTTTAATGGACAAAATAATACAAAAATTCCCCACTGATAAATTAAATAATGAATAGGTTCCACAACTTTTCACTTGATATATGTATTTCATTTCAAAGCGTGTGTAGAATTTAGTTTGAACTCTACAATTGTTTATGCTTTATATTTTACTTAAAGAATATAGGAGTATGTACCTATAGACTAAGAGCCCAAGGCCGCCAGACATACGTCATTTTATCAAAGCTGAGATTTTTTCTGCGAACAGATACTATAGTAGATAAGAACAAATGGATGTTAAGAACCTTCAATCCGGGTGCAATTAAGAGGTTGCTAGTGTTAAAGTTGCATACAAATGTTGCAACATTGCCTTATTTTATTAAAGCTGAATTTTTGATAAGTCTTAGGGGATGGTGTCATTTACTTTATTGGACACTTGCCAGACATCTATAGTGGGACCTAACGTGAGCCAGACACTTAAAATCTGTCAAACTAATCGTGCCATTTACATAACAGAATCAAATCAAGATTTTATGTTTTCTTTGGGCAAATATTCTACAATATTTTCTAATCAGCAAGACACCTAATAATAATTCTTTGTTACTAAAACGTGATTTTTTGGCTTATTTTAGCTGTTTTTTAACGCCCTACTGTAGATGTAAAGTTGGTAAGAATTATTTTTAAACAGTTGCCCGTAAAACATATAAATATTAGCTTTAAAAATACATGGTAAATGGCACGATTATTTTGACAAATCTTAAGTGTCTGGCTCACGTTAGGCCCCACTGTAGATGTCTGGCAAGTGTCGAATAAAGTAAATGACACAATCCCCTTATACATATCAAAAATTTAGCTTTAATAAAATAACGCAATGTTGCATTATTTGTATGCAACTTTAACACTCGCTACCTCTTAATTGCACCCAGATTGAAGATTCTTAGTATCCATTTGTTCTTAGCTACCATAGTATCTGTTCGCAGAAAAAATCTTAGCTTTGATAAAATGACGTATGTCTGGCGGCCCTGGGTTCTTACTCTACTACTTGTCAGGGTTTAAATAAAAAACCAAAATGGTTCAATACATTCCACAAATTTGTCTAGTAGTCAAAATACACATGTTGAAATTGGAAGGGAAAAATATCATGGTTTAAGAAGGAAGCTGTGGAATGTAAAATAAAAAAATGTCATGACGATTTTGTATGAACATTTAATTTTCACTGTGGTACCTATTATTACGTTCCACAAATAAAAATTAATAATTGTTTTTTTCCTCTGCGTGTGAAATATTCCATGTGTTTTATGTGCTACTAGGATTCAAAGTGAAAATACATTAAGCAACAAAGTGCGACCTCTTCAAATTGTTTATGTTTCAACTTTCCTATTCCTTTATCTATAGCAAATTGAGTTTGTAGCATACATAATTGGCAAAAGCCAATGGACACAAATGCAAATTAGGGCATAATCCATGTATGATGGTGATGCCTTTGTTTATCTCCTTGGGCATTTTTGTTATGCTTGGATGCAATCGCCCAAGCTCCTTCGTGTTTTGTTTACCTATGATGATGATGAAAAAGAGGGGTTGTGATGAACCATGTGTACTGTGCAGTGTGGACTTTCAGTGAGTGCACACGTTCAACGTTCATATACACAATGAACACCACTCTCTGTACGATGTTTTATTTTGTGATTTGAATAATTAAATAGAACACTATACTAAAGCAGCTAGTAGCAGCAAGCAAGCTTAAAAAGGGTCGTTCTTGATTTAAATAAAATATTTATATCAGTGCTGCTGCCACAATGCACAGTGGGACAAAATTCATTTAAACACTGGTAATAAATCAAGAAATTAAAATCTTTCAATTGAGAAGCAAACAAAATTTCTTATAGGACACACATGAACGAACGTTGCAATTTGCATTATTAGTGTTTTTTGTTGTTGTTTAAATAAATGATTTTCTACACTCTCGGGGGTACAAGGCGCTTTTGAGCACGTTGTGTTCAAAATCTATCGCTCTTAAAATTTTAAATTTAGTCCAACTTTGCTATTACGACACCCCACTGTACAAACAACTAAACGAGGTGACACAAGTTGATACAAACGTCGCGTCACGACCACCACGCAGCGTCCTCATTTTTAAACAACAGAATAGGCAACTACTGCAGTAGATAGGTATTTTCTGTCTGTTTGAATTTATACCTACCTACGAATATATGATAATTTTATATACAGGGTGTCCCATTAACAATGGTCCAAACCAAAACTGGTGAAAGGCCAGGCCATGGCCTTTCAGAATTTGGTAACTTTTCTATACCGAATCATAGCGGTTCTCGAGTAACGGCTATTTTTTGAAATTTGAAAAAAATCTAACTTTGAACCAGTTTTTTGCTCACCCTGTCCATAATTGATTTTTGTTTTTTACAAATTCTGCATTAAAAAATTCACTTATAGTTTCACTAACTTTACTGGATAAAATATTTTTAATTGGCATCACCATTTGCCTACAAATCATTAGTTAGTATTGAACTTTGCCAAAATTAATTTTTGACCTCAATCTTCTGATGAGCCCCCTGAATAAAATTCGTATGGCTCAATACAGGTTTTGTATTTCAAAAATTGCCTATTTTTCTGTAGTTTCAAAAAAGGTATTAAACTTGCCAAAGCTATGTTTAAATAGACAGTTATAACCGTTTGAACCCAATCAAACAGGTTCAAAATCAAACAAAAATAAAACATTTTTGTTCAAATATTTCGATAAAATTAGAATTTCACTTCAAATATAACTCCGAAAGAGCTGAATTTTGGTGGAGATCTTCGTTTTGATGTCTTACGCATTTCTTAAATAAATACCTTAAATTTTGACAAGGACTTTTAATTTTCTGTGGTGAAAGAGTATAAATCCAGTATATTTGAAAATTTTTCGAAAACCATCAGGTTTTTTAAGAAGTTTCTATGGAAAACATGTAGCTTATAAAATTCTACAGAAAAAAGATAAACTCCTTTTTTTCGTTGGAGCAAGAGATTTTGAGAAAACGGGGACAAAATGTGTTTTTACTTTGATGTGGTATTTTCCACACAGTTGCATTTGCGCACATTTGTCTAAAAATTTATTGGTCTAACGGAAAAATGTATCCTAATGGTTTTTTTTAGAATGCTATAAGCTACAAGTTTTCCAAAGACACTTCTTAAAAAACCTGATGGTTTTCGAAAATTTTACAAAAATACTGGATTTTTACGCTTTCACCACAAAAAATAGAAGGTCCTAGTCCAAATTAAAGGTATTTATTTAAGAAATGCGTAAGACATCAAGACGAAGATCTCCACCAAAATTCAGCTCTTTTGGAGTTATATTTGAAGTGAAATTCTAATTTTATCGAAATATTTGAACACAAATTTTTTATTTTTGTTTGATTTTGAACCTGTTTGATTGGGTTCAAACGGTTATAACTGTCTATTTAAACATAGCTTTGGCAAGTTTAATACCTTTCTAAGAACTACAGAAAAATAGGCAATTTTTGAAATACAAAACCTGTATTAAGCCATACGAATTTTATTCAGGGGGCTCATCAGAAGATTGTGGTCAAAAATAAATTTTGGCAAAGTTCAATACTAACTAATGATTTGTAGGCAAATGGTGATGCCAATTAAAAATATTTTACTCAGTAAAGTTAGTGAAACTATAAGTGAATTTTTTAATGCAAAATTTGTAAAAAACAAAAATCAATTATGGACAGGGAGAGCAAAAAACTGGTTCAAATTTAGATTTTTTTCAAATTTCAAAAAATAGCCGTTACTCGAGAACCGCTATGATTTGGTATAGAAAAGTTACCAAATTCTGATAATTCATCACCTGGCCTATCACCAATTTCAGTTTGGACCATTGTTAATGGGACACCCTGTATATAAATACATGAAATGCGTTAAAAATAAATTTTAAAGTTAAAATAAAAAAATATAAAAAATACGTCTCCTTGTCCTCTATTTTAAGAGTCTTTTAGTCTGTCGTGGGGTGCGTTGTCTCTCTTCAATGCGGAATTTTGCTTGGGTTTGTTTATTTGATTTATTTGCAAAGTATAATTAAGATAAGTGTTTCCGATAATTAAATTTGTGTTTAAAAATATCTTTCGATTTAAATTTTTGTTTATAAATAGTCAAACTTACTTTTTTATTTAATACAAAATAATTAAAGTCTTTACTGATTTATAAAAAAATGTTCATTTCGTATGTTTTGCCGCGGTCTTTTCTTTGTGCAGTTATTTTCTTTTCGGGTCATAACACATTAGATAAGCTTGTAGGAATCGTAATTTGTTATTGTTTTCTTTAAATAAAAAATTAAAAAAATAAACAATTCAGAAGCAGAAAGTATTAGGTGAATATTTGTTAAACGAAATTCAACGGAAACGATTGTTAGAATATTATATATTCTACTGAGATAATTTGCAGGGTATCGAGTCTCAAATGAAAATATGTGTATGAGTAATATTTCAATAATTTAAGAAGCATGACGTGATGTATGTGTTTTGAAAAAAAAAAAAAAACAATTGTTTGTATTTGAACTGGGTATCCATTTCTATATCCTAATTTTGTATCGATACAAAAACACGTTTTAAACAAAAATTGCAATCACAATAATTTCAAAATAAATATTAAATACTCTGAAAAACCAAAGCAAAATAGGAGCGAAACACTAGGTTAGGTTAGGTTATAGTGGCTGCCAGCAAAGAAGCCGACACACTTAGACCATCAGTTGGTCCGTTGTGATACCACATGAATCTAAGATTTTCTCCGCACTCGATAAAACCAATTGGAGCTATTTACAAAGCGCATGAGACTGTTAATGACCGAGCTTTCTAGATCTGTTGGATCATCAAAGAAGAAATCCCCAAGATAGAGTTTACGTTTTCGAGATAGGGCGGGACATTTACAGTGAAGATGAGGAATAGTTTCTTCTTCCTCTTCATCCATACAGCTTCTGCAAAAATCATTAGCGAATACTCCAAGCCGCGTGGCGTGATTGCCTATAAGGCAGTGTCCAGTAATGACACCAATTATGAAGCTGATCTGCAGTCTGCTTAAAGACAACAAACACTTAGAGCGCCTCGTGTCCAACACTGGCCAGATCTTTTTAGTTGCCAGGCAAGTGGTGATGTTATTCCATCTAAGGCTTGTTCTCCTTATAGCATCTTGCTTCAGCATAAGTTTGCAAGTAGCGATAGGTATACCGATATCTACCTTGTCTGGTAGAATAGGTAGTGTTGTTCCACTTTTGGCGAGTTCGTCAGCTTTGCAATTTCCCAGAATGTCCCTATGGCCTGGCACCCAACAAAGGTGAATATTGAACTGTTGTGCCATCTCTGTAAGAGATGAGCGACAGTTTTTGGCCGTTTTAGAATTTGTAGAGACAGAGTCCAGAGATATCCGACGGATATCCGACGTCGATACCACGTTTTCTTTAAGCCACGATAAAACTTCCGTCCGTATAAAAGTGAATCAATTCGTCTTCCAAGAATGTCACATCATCTCATGTGGATCGGGAAGGTATGACAACCTGAAAGTTCTTGTCGAAGCGGAATTGTGGGATGGTGTAGTCAATGATACCTGGAAGTGAACCGTATGAGTTCAGAATAGATGAGTGGCCAACATCATTATTGATCCATTGTGAGGAGGCTTTAAGACGGATTGCCGTACATGCTGCCGTTTGTTTACTAAATATATCTAGGGGTGTTAAATAGAGCAAAGTGTCCAGTGCAGCGGAGGGAGTAGAGCGAAGTGCTCCTCTTATGCACATAGAAGCTGATCTTTGGACTCTACTGAGTTTTTCGCGGTTAATCGCTTTATCCAAATCAGTCCACCATACTGCCACCCCATAGGTGAGAATTGGTCTAATTACCGATATGTATAGCCAGTGAGTAATGCGGGGTTGTAGACCCCATTTATTCCCAATGGCTTTTTTGCAGGAGAAAAGGGCTACAGTGGCCTTATTGACTCTTTCTTGTATATTAGGTTTCCAGCTTAACTTTTTATCTAAAATAAGACCCAAATATTTTGCTTCGTCAGAGAATGTTAATGGAATACCTTTAATTGTGGGAGGATCTATAATAGGAATTTTATATTTCCTAGTAAAGAGGACAAGTTCGGTTTTGTGAGAGTTGACGCCCAAACCGCATCGCTCTGCCCAGTTTATAAGCTTGTTTAAAGCATTCTGCAAGAGTTCCTTCAAGACAAAAGGATGCTTACCTGATACGGCAATCGCAATATCGTCCACATAGGCAATCACTCTGTAACTTTCCGCTTCCAGGGAAGTTAGCAGTTCGTTTACTACCAAGTTCCAAAGGAGAGGGGATAAGACACCTCCTTGCGGTGTGCCTCTACTAACCGCTCTTCTTGCAGAAAATCCGCCTAGTTTGGAGTTGATAATCCTGCTAGTTAGCGTTTGATTAATCAGTTCACCAAGCGAATCGTTTACCTTCAGATGTGATAGCGCAGATGTTATTGCAGATGTGTCGACATTGTTAAAAGCACCTTCTATATCTAAGAAAGCAACCAATGTGTATTCTTTGTGGTGGAGGGAATATTCGATGGTACGTACTACCGTGTGGAGAGCTGTTTCCACCGACTTCCCTTTACAATAAGCATGTTGAGCATTACATAAGAGTCTCGTATCTATGCTTGATCTTAAGTGGATATCAATCATTCGTTCAAAGGTTTTTAGAATGAATGATGATAGGCTTATAGATCTGAGATCTTTTGGGTTTACGTGTGAGCATTTACCAGCTTTGGGTATGATCACAACTTTCACTTCCCTCCATAAAAGTGGAATATGGACCAGATTAAGGCAACCATTGAATATGACTTTCAGAATCGGCAGGATAACATCTGCATTCTTTTGAAGTTCAGCTGGTATGATGCCGTCTGGTCCTGAAGACTTATATGGTTCGAAGCTGTTGAGTGCCCATTGTAATTTTTCCCTTGTTATCAAACCTTGCGGAAAAGTTATATTACCGTTAATCCTATGCAGGATTGTGGTACTTTCTACTTGAGAGCTACCTGGAAAGTGAGCGAAACACTAGTAACGATACAAAAAATGACAGCGAATGTTTCGCATAGGTTTGAGAGAAACCAAAATGAAACCAAAAATTTAAATATGTACTTGCTATGTGTGCACAGAATTGTATAAAATAAGTTTCTAAATGCTTTAAGAGGCTTAAAGTTCCATTTTTTTTTCATAATATTTTCTTATCATAATCTTTATGTTGGAATAAGTCTTACTTAAACGCAAGAAATCGCCGAGAGTTCCAATGCCAAGAAAGATTAAAATAAGAAGAAGACAAACGAAATCGATAGAAAAATATTGTTGTTACATAAACTGTAGTCAGTTATATATTTTGTTTAACATTTTACATACATATGTAAGTATGTATGCATGGATTTGTAAAACCCCGAGATTGTGAAACTCTTTAAATTTACCGACATAAAAGTAATAATTTTTCAGCAGCATTGGTATAATTCGAAATGTTTTTTTTTTTTTTTTTTTTTTTTTTTTTTTAATTTATACCGGTTCTTAAATCACCATGCATTTGTTAAGCGGGCAACCCAACCCAACTGTTGTCGAAGAAAACTGTTGACATTTTCGCCTGTCTGGTGACTGAACATAACCTAAGGGGAGCAACGGAACTGGAACTCACCCAAAAGGTGCTGTCCAAATTTAATTATAAAACAAAATTTACCAAGGTCGTTGCTGAAAAAATTTAAATGTTTAACAGTAAATCATAGTTTCATCAATGAAAATAAATAAAATAAATATAAGTCTGTTTGTTTCGAAACATATATTTTTTAAAATTATTTATAGAGTTCCAGTTTAAAAAAAAAATTGTGAACAATTATTTAAAATTATTTTTTTAATTTTATAAAATTTTTGATGTTCTTTGTGAATTTTTGTTCGAATAACAAAAAAAAAAAACATTTTCTCTAATCCTCAAAAAACACCATTCCCTGCTAAATATTTGTATATACTCTTTTGATTCATGATTCATGTGACACTCTTACCATATACATATATCGGGTTTTTCAAGAAGAGCGCTACAAAAGTTTTTTTTAAATAAAAAAAAACGGTTTTGGATATAAATGAAATTCTTTATTCCAGTGAAAGTACGTTTGATGCCATTACTCGATTTTTTTTGCATGGCCACCACGGGCACGCTTGCAGAAGTCCAGACGCTGAACCCAATTTTCGACGGTTTTCAAGCAAAAATCGGCCAATACTGCTGCAATTTCACGTTCAATATTCGTACGAAGTTCATCAATCGTCGCTGGCTTGTTGGCATAGACCATAGACTTGACGTAGCCCCACAGGAAATAGTTTACCGGCGTCAAATCGCACGACCGAGGCGGCCAAACGACTGGACCATTTCGTGAGATAACACGTTCTCCAAGCTTGGTTTCCAAAAAATTGATTGTGACATTGGCTGTGTGGCTTGTGGCGCCGTCCTGTTGAAACCACATGTCCTCCAAGTCCATATTATCCAATTGGGGCCAAAAATATTCATTGAACAGTAGCGATCCCCATTCAGAGTAATGTGCCGGTCTTAATCATCACGGAAGAAGTACGAACCAATGACACCGCCGGCCCATAAACCACACCAAACCGTAATTTTTTCGGGATGCAATGATGACTCATGGAGTACGTGTGGATTGCTGCCTGAGCAATACCGCATATTTTGTTTATTGACAAAGCCATTCAGCCAGAAATGAGCCTGATCGCTGAAGATGATTTTTCAATGAAAATCCGAATCATTTTCAAAGTGTTGCTCAGCCCAATTCACGAACATACGACGCTTCTGGTGGTCAAGCGGCTTTAGTTCTTGCGTCAATTTAATCTTGTAAGGATGTAGGCCCAATTTTTTTTGCAAAATTCGCCACAACGACGTCACAGAGGTGCCCAACTCTTGAGAACGACGTGTGAGAGACACATTTGGGCTTTCTGCAACTGAAGACTCAGCGGCATCAATATTCTTGACACTACGGGCACTTCTTTGTCTCACTGGCACGGGAACATTTTGTAAATTTTTCCACTAGACGCTCAATTGTTGATCTGCTAGGACGATTATGACCACCATAAATTGGACGTAGCGCTCTTAACGTTGAGGACACTGACTCCGAATTTTGGTCGTATATTTTAATAATTTCGACTCGTTTTTGGCTCGTATATCTTTCCATCATGAATTGGCAAACCTTACTGAAGAGAAATGTCAAAAGAGCCGCAAGAAATATGACGTCGTTTGCTGTCCCTATTGCTCTACTTTTGTAGCGTCCCTGTTGAAAAACCCTTTACAAAGTTTAAAAGTTAATTTTTTTCTACAAATTTTATGGTATAGTTACACACTTTGCACTTTCCCTCAAAAAAGCACCCTCTTACCGTACATATTTTTATGCACTTTTCTTTTATTTGGTTTCCATAAGAAATGGTATGTTTAAACCAAGTTTCATCGACGTCCCATTATTTTAAAGGTTGTTCGCCAATTTTAAACTATCGTACTGAAAATAAAGTCATACTTATGTATACATAAAAAAGACTATATTTTTTGTTCCAATTGTCTAAGACGATCTTAGTTTAAATATTATTAATTATTAGTAATTAAAAAGTTCCTTGAAATCATGGGCCATATTCATAGTTTGTGCCTGTAATTTTTTCCTTTTGATGCACAACAACACCCTTCCCGGCAAGATATTTTTATAGACTCTTTTGATTCTTCATTCTTAACGTAACATTTACCGTTTTCACTAACTTTCATGAGGGGAGGAATTTTTTCCTTTTATATATATTTTTCTACCTGTACTAATCCTTAAGTACTGATTATCTTCTAAATGGTAGCTTTTATCAATCAAAAGGTTAAGAACTTTTTTAAAACTTAATTTAAAGGTTAGTAAGTTATGCACTTCCAAAGTTGTTCCCACGTTTTCCCATACAATTTGTAAGGACGTTAAAGTTTTGAGCCCATTTTTGTTTGAGTCATAAGCAAATCAATGTTTCATTGCATTATCAAAATCAAAGCAAATTCTTGTGATTGGTCCATCCTAGTGAAAAAACACGTGATTGTTTTAAATACACGTGAAAATAGAAATGAGCGTGTTATCATAAAAACGGTCCTTCTTTGTCATAATTGACCGGATTGCCATGTATTTGATCTAAATCTGACCTTTGGCGGCAACATCAGAGACAAGTTTATTTTGATGATTCCTTCTTATGATTTAACAATTAAAATTCGAAAAAAAACATCATACGAAAATTATAAAAAAAAATATAATATTTCTAAATACACATATTTCTAAATTTGTGTATTTAGAAATACACGTGCATTTAAAACTACATGTGTATTTAGAAATATACGTGTATTTATAAATACACATGTGTTTTTAAATACAAGTGTATATCTAGATACACGTATGTTTCTTAATTCAAGTTTATTTCTTACTAAACGTTTATTTCTAAGTACACGTGTATTTCTTAATACACGTGTATTTGCAAATACACGTGTATTTTTAAATACATGTTTATTTTTAAATACATTTTTATTTCTAAAAACACTTGTTCACATACATATTCATACATATACGAAGTTTAAAAGTTCATTTTTGTCCACAAATTGTATGGTATAGTTCCACACGTTTCACTTTCCCTCAAAAAAGCACCCTCATACACGAATAATTTTATAAAACGTGTAACTCCAGTCTGGATGTAGTCCAGGGCTTATTCTTTTGCATATGTATACATATGTGTCGCTTAGAATCAAAACGGACCTTTTTGAAAATATAGAGTATGATATACCAAAATTTTCGTTTCAAAGAGAGCTACAAGATGGCATCTTTTTTTTGTTTTAAATCGATTTATTTTAAAAGATATAAGCACTTGAATTTTGAGTTTAGAATCAAAACAACCCTATCTATTTTTTTTTTAATAATCAAAACGGACCTATTTTTCACTATAAATGATTTTATTTTCAAAACGGACCTACACATTCTGCAAGTTACAACAAACATATGTAATTTGTTTTCAAAAAGGGCCTAATTTTTTCGCTCTGACAGAAGAAAGAATTTGTAAAGTTACTAACTCAGTTCACAGTCAGACGTCCAGCCGAAAAGTTATTTTCGTGAGCCAAATACAAATTTTGCATAATAATGTTTAAAATTAATATAAATAGGTTGCAGTGAGCTAATGTTAATATGGAAGCCCAAAATAAAGTCCAGGTAATGGAAAAGTGAAAATTGTCCAGTCCCGGTGGTAGATGGTATCCTCTAAAACTGAACTCTAAACCCGATAAAATAAATGGCACTTTCAATTCAAGGCATCCAAACGTTTCTTGCTTACTTAATACTTTGAAAGTATAAAAAATGAATTTATCCTTGCTCTAGAGGGCAAGTATTGATTTCGTGTCAAAAAAATTTCGAGGTCTTAATCAAAACTAGCATTACGATGATGGACAAGTCCAAAAAAGTGATTTTCATCAAGACGTCTTGAAGACGGCTAAAACGATTTTGATTAAACTTTGTACATGTCATCTTTAGGCTAGTTCTAATAATACTGTATACCACGTTTTTACCAAAAAATACGAATAATGGAAATAAAATTATGTTTTTTTTTTATTATTGGTCTTTTTTTATACTTTATTAATGTATATTCCCTCATATCTCTTACTTCTAAGTTATTCAACAAATATTGCATTTGAAATTTGTATAAATAATCTTTTTTTACGAACAAATTAAATAAAAGACATTTTTTTATTTTAAATCAAAAAAATCTAAATTTCTATTTTAACATGTTTTTATTATTTTTTCGTTAACAATATAAGAATATTTGTAAAGCATCACTATATCTACAGTGTCATTGTTTAGCTACGTTCAAGTTATTAGATACGAGATCAAGTCCGTGCAATTCAGTCGTGCATATTTTGAAAGTAAGTTTAATAAAAGAAATTCAATACTGGTTTTTCAATTTCTATGCATTTCAGAATCAAAACGGTACTATATTTTGGTATTAAGATTCAAAAAGGCCTATTTTTATTTTTCACGTTCAAACATCTTTTTTTTTTTAGAAAGTCCTGACGAGGTCCTTATATTTCATTTATTGTTTTATCTTATAAAACAATTCTAACAGATTAAACAAAAATTTACTTCGCATTATTATCTCCAATAGTTTAGAAGTTATAGGTTTTTGCCATTTTAACCACTTTCACTTCTAAATATATAGGTCCATTTTGATTCTAAGCGACACATATATCCTAAGCCTGTATAGAAAATGTCTTTAAGTTAATGAAACACATTCCTTGACAAAGATTCATTTTTTAGCCGGATGAAAAGCCTGATAGACATCAATACTAAAGTTTTTTGTTTACTAAGCCTATATAAACTAGAAGATACATGTAATTTATAACTTTCCGCTTTTAATAGACCTCACAAATTGAAATTGGGTACACTGAACGAAATCCTTACGTAAATACCACGAATAACTTCATTTATTCAACGATTTTATAGTTAGAATTCAGCAGATGTTAGACTTCGTTGACTCATTGATTAGTCATTTATTCATTGATAAAGCTGTTAATCAAACAACGATTTTTCGGTAATTCAATGAAATATTTTCATTAAATGATGTCAAAAAATCCATTAACGAAATTTTTCGTTGAGTCAATGATTTTATTTCTCCAAATAACTTAAAATGCATTCGTTGATTAATAACTTATTCGTTGAGTCAACGAATGTATTCATTGTGTCAACGAATTTATTCATTGTGTCAACGAATTTATACTCTATGGTACCTTATGTTCGTTGTATTATTCTTGTTCATTTTATGCAGTTCACACTTGATTATTGTTAAAAAATCTATCAATGAACGAACTGGTGACAAGGCGCTTGAAAGGAAGTTGTCACTTGTCAACACTAAATTTTTAGTTTTGTTTTTTTCATTCATATAGATTCTTCGACAAGAATCAAGTGTGAACTAAAACAAAGCGGATTTAAATAAGGTTAAGTTATTTTACATCAAACAATGACAATTCCACAACTTGACAACCGGGACGGAACACCCCGAGGACCATAAAGTCAGCCGATTTTTAGATTTAATTTTTTGACATGTATTTTATATTTTATAATCCTTTAAATTTAAGACAAAGTATAAGATTATCTAACTAGTAATAAGTCAAATTCTAAATATAAAACAACAATGACAATTTTGTTTATTGTATGAAATTTTCGAGACATTGTAAAGTAACAAAATACCTTCAAGAAAGTTTTTCGTTGTATTATGAAATCTTTCATCAAAATAACCAAGTCGCTTCAAAGTAAAGGGAAAAAGTGTACGAATTCACTTTTATTGAGACATCAACCAACATATTTTTTAAAATAAGAGTTTTATTGGCCCAACGAATTTTGCGTCGAGTCAACGAAAACAGCCAACGTAAAGAATTTCATAACTTTAAAAAGAATATTATTCTCAGTGTACTACGGAATTATGTTTGGCGTTTTATTATATGATATTTTGATAGATCTTAATACAATCATCTTTGATAACTTGTCTTTTAGTTAACTAGATTCTATAAACTTCCTCTCAATTATATTATTTTGACCCAATGTCAAAATGATTACTTATGTAAATTACCACCGCAATCTTCTTTATTTTCACTGCAACGTTATCAAAAAACTGGCAGCTGCAAAAACCGCATTTAAGTTATTTTTAGCAACAGAAATTAAAATAATACTTCTACAATATAATTTATACATGTAGAAACGTAAATAAAAGAATAACCGCCATCTGATAAATCTAAGTGCGCAACAAGTAAGTTAATTTAAATCTTTCCACAACCACAATTTCGATAAAAAAAAAAATATGTGTGGTTTTGTACATGAAAATAAGGTCTACCACAAAAATTTCCGGAAAAACAAAAAGTCCAGCTACATGCCGATAATTATTATGGTTATAAAAATTACGGAAATTCCAAAGCTCATTTTGATAGAAAAGGAATAAAGCTAGGTGCATAGTATGAAGTCAAAAATGTTAAGTATATTTCTATTTTTATCATTCGATAATGCCTTAAATATGCTTCGCCAATCACAGGCAAATATAAAATTCATTTTTATCAACAATCTAAATAATGTTTATATTTGGCGTCGTGTGCGTCGTTCTGACGCTACTTGAGCGCTACTCAACACATCGATCTCCAGCGGCACGGTGGCATTAATTATATTATAACATTCCAAATGCAATTATTTGTTATTTTCTTGATATTGTTTCTTCATACAGTGAAATCTCTCTAAGGCGGAGAGGAACGGTAGAGTTTTTTTTTTTAATATTTATTGAAATGAAAGAAATATTTTTCTATATCGAAATTAAGCGTTTTTGGTCGAAAGTTTCTTCGTAGAAATTACAGCGAAAAATTGTTAATGTTGTTTTTAGGACAAATAGGGCGCTTTAAAAATTTTAAACGCGGTTTTAAGACCATGGAACATAAGCCCTTGACTAAGAAAAGACCTACATTTGTATCCAGACTTATATATTTGTTCTTTTATAAGATCAACAATCAAATATAAAAAAAAGTGTAAATACAAAAAAATTGCAACATCTCCGATTAAGGGAGGTTTTACTGTAAGCTCTCTGTATACAGGAATTATTTTGCACTAGGTCGAAATGAGAAACTAATTGCAGATTATAATAATGTTTACAGTCAGAAGAAGCAACGAAAGGGGCATACAAAAAATTGTGACGGTCATGGCTTGAAGAACATTAGTGGAAAAACTTCTAGAAAGAAAAAAAAAAAAAATAATAATTATCTGATCTTAGATCTCAATGAAATGATACCATGTGGATGTCGATGTTGGGTATGCCGGCAACAGCAGCACTGCAAATAACGTTCAAGTTGATTCAAAAATAATTTACATCTTAATAAAGCAGAAAATAATGAATCTTTAAATGTTCTTTATAAGTGATGCAGAATTTATGTCAGTACAGTATAGTTGTTGTAATAATTAGTTAATATATTTGCAAATGAAGGAAAGTGTGGGATTGTAGTTTTTGCTGGACTGGACAATGAATTGTACAACAAATTATGTGCGATGGTTGTTTATTCGCACTATAACTTTTGTTTTATTATTCGAGTTATTTTCGTTGAGGTTTTTTTGTTTGTTTATTTTTTGTCGCTATACTTAAAATAATCCAACAGGCAATTTAAATTCATTCATTAAAACAGTAAAGGAAGTAAATACGAAATGAACTGTTTCTATAATGAGAATTTCTTATTTGGTAAAGTTCGTATGCAAATTTGTTTGTGAATATTGGAATTAATTAAAGAAGAAGAAAGCTGAAAAAGCTATAAAGTGATGTATGGTATGAAGAATACACTCGACATTGATATCATTGACAGTAGACTTCACTGAAGGGAAAAATGTATGTAGGTACTCAGGACACAAAAATGTGAACTCATTCCATACATTTCTACACACACATTACATTTTGTACTCATGCAATTATGTACATACGAATACATTTTTTAGCATAATGTTGTCAATAAAGAGTTCTATGAACCTATCACATAAATATGTGTCGCAGTGATGGAAATCGACTTTTTTCGATTGTACTGAATACTGAAACAAAATAGTAGGTACTGAAAAAGACCAAATAGTAGGTACTGGGCTCTTTTAAATTGATAAAAGACTCAAAATTATAAAATAAATGCAAAAAACAGTGCTCTCTGGATTATTTTTTTATATGGTAGGGGTTACCCCTAGGTATAACATACCCAAAGTCCCCAGCCCAGGGCCGCGAGCTAAACTCAGGAAGGTACCCCTTTTTAGATTTTCGTGAATATTTCCACAACCTAGCATGTTAGCGGAAAAGTCAATACTATCTACTTAATAAGAGACAAAAAAAACATTCCGGTTTTTTTGGTCAACTGCATTGAGTGTTGGTTTGTGATATAAAAATGAACAAATCAAATGTTTTGTAATTGTTCGCCATTTTTATTAAACAATTGTATCATTTTAAACAAAAAACATGGTAAATTATCCATTAAAACAAAAAATAATAGTCAAAAATTAAAGTTGATTCAGAATTTTAATGTGACAAACTAACCGGATTTTATCTTGTACAATTAATTATTATTTTGTATTTAATATTTTGTCCAGTAACCTCTATTTTTTATCACAGCTCGACATCGACGAGGCATTGACTGAATAAAATTTTCGAAAATAGAAGCAGGAATATTCTCCCATTCATTTTTCAAGGCTGCAAAAAGAAAAGTGGTTGACGTGTGCTTTTTTTTCCCAACCCGCCTTTTTAAAATGGCCCACAAGTTTTCAATTGGGTTTAGATCGGGTGATTGAGACGGCCATTCTAAAACACGAATATTTTTAGTCGCAAACCACTCTTTTAGTAGCTTAACTGTCCTTGCACCATCGGAGTAAAACAAGTTGAATTTGCTTTCATCACTGAAAAGCACGCTCCTCCATTTGCTTAAAGACCTGTTAAGATGATTTTTTGCAAATTCAACCCTGAGTTAAATATTTTGATTAGAAATTTAAAGTCTTTTCCAAACACCTTTCATGGCTTACCTTTTTCTACGATGTTTAGCAGTAAGAAGAGGTTTCTTCGCTGGTCGAAATGCAAAAAGACCGAAATCTTTTAAACGCTTCCTTACCGTACTTGGCCCTATAGGTAGATTTACTTCATCACAAATTATCTTTGAAGTTGCAAAAGGGTCTTTAAGCACAAAATTCTTTATGCGCCTATCAGTTTGAACAGTTGTTTTGCGAGGGCGTCCACCAAAACGATCTGCTTCTACTGATTTCCCGCTTCTAAATTTTGTAATGATGTCACAAACCGGTTGTCGTTGGAATTTGCAATATTTCATATATTAAATTTTGTTTTATACCGGCTTGGAACTTTTTACCATTACCTTGTATGGAATCGCGTTGCTATAACGTGTTTTAGCCATTTTCTGCACTATATAATTTCAACTAACACAGCTCTCAACTTGTAAAGTCTGTTTAATCTACGGCGTGAGTCAAAAGACTCGAAAAAACCGCTACTTTAACATCGAGACTCGCAATCTCCCTGCAATCCGGTTAGTTTTGCACAGGCATGTTATTGAATAACTTTATAAAATATTTTTTTTTATTGTTCTTGTCATCGTAGCATTATATTTTTAAGGTTATTATTAAATTGTCTCATACCCTTTACAAATTATGGAAAACCTATGGAAAGTTATTAGTTTTCTACTTGATATTAAGAAAAACATTATACTGAGGAAAAATCCGGAATGTTTTTGGCAGCACTGTATGTATTCACATTTTTTCTACGGTCAATAATAAAGGAGATGCGGGCGGTAGAAAAGTCAACAAATCTGAAAAACCTGTTATTGTGTTAGATATTGAATGTTTTCTGACCAATTAACTTGGAAAAAACAAAAAAAGGTAAATACACATTCATTCACTGTTATTTTATCATGCCATGAGGATGAGAGTGGGAGTTATAATTTCTTTTTTTTCTATATATCCGAAACTATACGAAAAAGTGTATGTATACTAAACTAGTCAAAATTTAAATAGCAAGAGTTGTTTTTAAAGGGTTTTTCAACAGGGACGCTACAAAAGTAGAGCAACAGGGACAGCAAACGACGCCATATTTCTTGCCGCTCTTTTGACATTTCTCTTCAGTAAAGTTTGCCATTTTATGATGGAAAGATATACGAGCCAACAACGAGTCGAAATTATAAAAATTTACTACCGAAATTCGGAGTCAGTGGCCTCAACGTTAAAAGCGCTACGTCCAATTTATGGTCGTCATAATCGTCCTAGCAGATCAACAATTGAGCGTCTAATGGACAAATTTGAATCCACAGGCACAGTACAAAATGTTCCCGTGCCAGTGAAATAAAGAAGTGCCCGTAGTGTCGAGAATATTGCTGCCGCTGAGGCTTCAGTTGCAGAAAGCCCAAATGTGTCTTTCACACGTCGTTCTCAAGCGTTGGGCATCTCTGTGACGTCGTTGTGGCGAATTTTGCGAAAAGATCTTGGCCTACATCCTAACAAGATTAAATTGATGCAAGAACTGAAGCCGCTTGACCACCAGAAGCGTCGTATGTTCGTGAATTGGGCTGAGCAACAACTTGAAAATGATTCGGATTTTCATCGAAAAATCATCTTCAGCGATGAGGCTCATTTCTGGCTGGATGGCTTTGTCAATAAACAAAATATGCGGTATTGCTCAGGCAGCAATCCACACGTACTCCATAAGTCATCATTGCATCCCGAAAAAATTACGGTTTGGTGTGGTTTATGGGCCGGGCGTCATTGGGCCGTACTTCTTCCGTGATGATCAAGACCGGCACGTTACTGTGAATGGGGATCGCTACCGTTCAATGATAACCGAATATTTGTACCCCAATTGGATGATATGGACTTGGAGGACAAGTGGTTCCAACAGGACGGCGCCACAAGCCACACAGCGAATGTCACAATCAATTTATTGGAAACCAAGTTTGGAGAACGTGTTATCTCACGAAATGGTCCAGTCGCTTGGCCGCCTCGGTCGTGCGTTTTGACGCCGTTAGACTATTTCCTGTGGGGCTACGTCAAGTCTATGGTCTATGCCAACAAGCCAGCGACGATTGATGAACTTCGTACGAATATCGAACGTGAAATTGCAGCAGTATTGTCCGATGTATGCTTGAAAACCGTCGAAAATTGGGTTCAGCGTCTGGACTTCTGCAAGCGTGCCCGTGGTGGCCATGCAAAAGAAATTGAGTTCCATACATAATGGCATCAAACGTACTTTCACAGAAATAAAGAATTTCATTGATATCCAAAACCGTTCTTGTAGCGCTCTTATTGAAAAACCCGATATATGGCGCTAAAAAATGAAAACATATTTTTTAAATTAACAAAATACAAAATTTATTTGCCTAAAGGGGGGTTCTTTCTGCCCCCTTTAGAGAGAAGGGGAATTTTTTTTAAAATAATATTAAAAAAAAAACGGCAACACTTACAACAAAAAAATTAACCTTTTTTGAAAGCCAGAACTCCGTTCTTTTATTTTGCTTTCAAATCAAGTTATTGATGTCCATATAGTTTTTGTAAAAATTACTTTCAAACTCAAAATTAGTTTTTTTTTTATTTAAATTGTAAAATAAAATGCAGAATTGGCTGTTATTGTTCATTACCCCAATTTATTCTTAAGTGAAAACTAAAAACTAACTGTTTTTATGTCTCCTAGTTTTTGAGAAAATTGAAAGTTACGACGAAATTTGTTTAGATTTTTTTTTTTATAATTTTTGTTATTTATATACTGTGTAGTATAGGATATTGTAACTTGAATAAAGTAGTAGCCCGAAGGTCTGGGTTCAATTGCCAGCCTCATCCACCTAAGAAACTAAACAGTTTTTTCAGGGCTACTATCACTTGCTATGAATAAGTGCTTCTCGTCTAGCCGTTCGGATTCGGCATAAAATTGTTGGTCCCTTCCATTCCTGTCGACACGCGCACACAGAAATGGTTGCGAGTTGTTAGTCACTAGGGCCTGGTTCTTGACGAGCATTTGCGCCACCCAATTTATTTATTTTATTTTAATATGAATAAAGGAACTTTTTTTTTATATTTAGGCCCATTTTTTAAGTGTTGAGTTAAACCCGAGTTACAGCCCTATTCTACTGTGTGTCGCATCGTGCGGCTCAGGGGTCACAATTTTGCGTGAGTTTGTTTTTGTATAAGGCTGTCACAATTTCGTGTTCTGTGGAGGCCATCATAAGGCTAGGCGCATTGACAGCACGAGTTTTTGTAAACAATATAAATCAATACAACAACGCATATTGAAAGAGCGGCACGACATGACCTGATGCGTGTTTTCCGAACATTGCGTGGCACAGTGATCGGAGCACAGTTTTCCTTGCGAGACCGGCGCGTGTTTGTTTTTTTTTTCCGTCAAAAAATTAAATTATAAACTGTCGTTGGTTTTGAAAATAAAAAATCGTTTGCTTTTTTTTAGAAATTACTTGTTTTTTTTTAAAAGTTTATTTCAATAATCAATATATCAGACGATTTTTTCTTCAATTAATTTATATTTTGACAAGAGAGACGTGAATCAATATGCGGAGAACGCATGACACGTTTTTAAAATCGGGGCGTGCGACGCTCGTCAGGTCACGTCACACGCTTCAGACGCGGCTCAATATGCGCCTAGCCTAAGAAACCTCACATAGATCAACGTGAGTTGTGATCTGCTTGGGAGTTTTTATGAGGCGAGTTCACCAGGAGTTATGTGGTTATTGTGACTTGTGAGGCATTAGTGAGGTTGCTAGAATAAAGCTGTTAGTTGACTCTGGAAAGATATCTGTCTACAGTTACGTCAAGAAGCAGTTTTTTCATTGACGAAGAATAGCGAATGTCTTAAGGCTGAACTACATAGACCTACTTTTTGACAAAAGTACAAAAGTGAGAATTGAAAATGTTCGCTGAAGAAACCTGCACATATAAATAAAGCCATCATACACAATTTTTAATTGTTTTTTTTTTTTTTGCAAGCAGATGTCTTCACTATAGATATTTATTTCTCACTTTTGTACTTTTTGTCAAAGTAGGTCTATGTAGTTAAGCCTTTTGCACGGAAGACAAAGTATCAAAAACATTTGTTGAGTTAATCCTGAGTAAACTCACCAAATTTGGTGACTTTACTCGAGTTTAACTTTAACACTGCACTGAAAAACTGGGTAACTGGCTTGAGGTTATGACTAGACTACGGTTAAATCAATATACACAGCACGAGCGATTAGGTACGATAGAGGGGATTTGAAAGGAGATACCGATGCACATTGGTGTTGAATATCTGGAGATCATAATGGGAGTTGAAAATTGGGCTGGCTAGAGCATTCCACATTTGTGTTGCGACTAAAGAAAGAATCTCTGTACTTAACAGTACGTCCGAAGTTGGGCTCAAGGGTAAACTGATGGGTGTTCCTAGAAGCGCGAGTATTACGGTTGACTTGAGAATGAAAATACTTTCTAATTTTTTTGCTCTTCAAAATTTATTTTTGTACATTTCGACTGGACTGGGTTTTGGTTTCCCATTGGACAATACTGTCGAGTTCAGAATTTAATGAGCTTATCATACGCTGCCGTTGAAGTTCCAAATCCGAAGGACATAGATGTGAATCTAGAAACGAGTATGAAATTCTGAGTGTACTGTTCGCAGCAAAACAATTTAATGGATTACAAGTTTAAGATAAAAGATCGTTTATGAATAAAAGGAAGAGGGTGGGACGTTGGAGACAAAACGGAGCCCTGGGGCACACCGGCATTTATTTTGTAGATATCAGACTTAAAACCGTCAAATAATTTCTAATCCAACGAAGAAGATATTCATCGATGCCAAATGTACGCATTTTCGATAAGAGAGCTTAATGCCAAACTCTATATCAAATTCGTTTGAAATATCAAGCGCTATAATCTTACTTTCTCCAAAACTATGTAAAGATTTGTGCCACTATTTCTGGTGAAGATAAGAGAGAATTAACTAAAGGAACAAATACATTTTGTACAAACAATTCAAAATAGTACTGAAATTGGCAAAGATGTACTTGCGTACTGAGAAAATAAAATAGTACTGAATTCAGTACAATAGTGAGCCTTTTTCCAACAGTTATGTGTCGGCAGTTTCTTTGAATATTTTCTGCAATCATTCCATAAATATAAATATTCAACGGACTAAATACTTAATACCCGTCAGTTATCTGTGATGAGTATAAGATTATGCAGTGATTGTGCAGTCTTTGTACCTATTCATTACATACAGGTAAATCTGTTATAGTTGGTATAAAAAATGATAACTCCCTTTTGACGCCCACTTTGCATCGAGCTTAATCCTAAACTAGTTGGCCGATTTGTTTCAAATTTGGTACAAATATGCATGGAATTGAAAATATTTTTGAAAGAGATTTTCCAATATTTTAAAATGCATTTATCTTAAAATACGTTTATGGAGTTATCATGCTTATACCAAACACCATTTATATTTAATGTACACTAGTATCGCCCAGTGATCGAAATTCGACCATTATCGATAAATTTGTCAATTAAAATAATTACTTCTTATTATAAATTTAAAGTTAGACAAATTGCTTAGATGAATGAAATTATTCCTAATATTATATTATAAGCTAATTTAACGACCATGAAGATATTTAAAAATAAAATTAATTCTGTTTAAGTGGAGTAATTGAATATAATTCAATAAAAAGCTCAAGTGCCCTCATGTTAAGTATGATGACAAATGGGCTTATCAGTAAGATGCTGTCAGTCATACCCTTTTAAGACGCAAATTTTGGTCGATGTTTACCGACTCTTATAAAAATCACACCACAAATCATAGATACTGTGAATTTTATTATTCTACACTCTAGAGTAATTTATTTAAATTTGTGCACCTAGATAATAGATACCCGTGGTCAGGTTTCTTATAGTAACGAATATGAAAAAATTTAAAAACAAAATTAATTCTGTTAAAAGCTAAAGTGACTTCAACTCGATGAGTTTCGGTCAAGTATGATATATGGGTCATCATTTAGATGCTGTCAGTCATATACATATATGTATAAAAAAAAATTGCGCATTATGCTATTTGCGGCCAAACTAAACGTCGTAGAGGTATCAAAGTTGGTACTTTTAACCTTGATTTGCGGCTAAACTAAGCGTCTTAGTGGCTTCAAAAATGCATAGGCCTAATCAAGGGAGTGTCACCTTTCAATAGATGTATCGCACTATGAAAAATCAAATTTTCAAAATCGACATATTTTTCGCTTTAAATTCGATTTGCGACCAAACTAAGTGTCGTAGCGATTTAAAAAATGCATATTCGTAATCTAGAAAGTGCCACCTTTTAATCGATGTAGCGCATGGTATGAAAAACCGACTTTTATCTTTAAACGCGAATTGCAATCAAACTAAACGTCCTAGAGGCTAGGGGCATCAAAGTTAATACCTTTCGTATCTATAAAATCGATTTGCCGCTTAACTACTTGTCCTAGCGACTTAAAAGTGGCATGCTCGTGATATAGGGATTGCCACCTTTCAATCGATGTATTGCACGATACGAAAAACCAATTTCTCAGAATCGACATATTTTTCCCTTTAAATGGTATTTGCTTTTAAAAAGAAAAGTTAAAATAAGGGATACTTTTTACAAAAGCACAAAAGTTAAAAATATGTAAATATCTATGCTTAAAACATCTGCTTGCTAAAATTAACAATTACAAATTTTTTATGGCGACTAAAATTATCTGTCAGAACAATTTTCGTTTGTTTTATTGCAAGTTTTCTACGGCTTTCATGTTTATTTCTCAGTTTTGCAGAAATTTGGCGAATGTTGGTTAGCCTAAATATTATCAATGTTACATACGTGTGCAGGGACCCTAAAATTAACCAAACTAAGGAAACAAAAAGAGAAAGATTCATGTCGATATTGTAAAGGGTCTTTTCCAGAAACTATCTTTGGCTGTCAGTTATTAGAAGAGAAACAAAGAAGAATCAAAGGAGAACGTAAAATGATCGCGAAAGAAAAGACCTCTATTGGAAGTTCGGAATATTGAATTCGCTGTAAAAACGAAAAGTGATGGAGGTGGGGTGAGTTTGCCAGCGCGATCAGAGGGTGTAACAGCGAAAAACTTTATAAACTATAATTTAACTGCCTTAACGGCAAAATATAAACAAATTAATTAGTTTTGCGTAGAGCGATTGTCCATATATTAAAAAAAAGCCAAACAAAAAATGAATAAAATATGTTGCCTTAAGACATTCAAAACAGTGCGGGTAGAAATCACCTTCACGTATTAATATAATGATGATGATATTAATCAAATATTTCTGTTCTTATAACTTAAATAAGTACATCAGAACATAAATAAAATGTGCTTATAACATAAATAATACATACATATGAACATGCATATGCACTCATTACATAAATAATATGTAATCTTTACATACCTACATAATATGTTATCATTACATACCATCATAATATTATGTACTCATTACGGGTTAAATTGTACAAAGTTTTTTTGATTTTGATGATACCATAACAAATTGGTTGCTTGTGGCCCAAACAAAAATCTGTACAAATGGGCTGCGTCATCCAAAACTGGAATTTTAAGGCGGAGGGACATAACGCCCAACATAATTCCCAAATTGAATTTAGTGCTTAAGTCCCACCCAAGTGAGACCCAAGGACCAAATAAAAATGTTGGGGGTTATGTCTAAATAAATAAGAATCACCAAATAACAAAACTCAGAACACTACAAAGCCAAACAAAATTGTGAATTGTTCCCTACTTATTGATTAGTGTGCAGTGCATTAATGCCCAAGGAACTATCCCCCGCGGGTGTTAATTTCCAAAAAAATGGATCTAACCCCCGAGTGTTGAAATCAATGATATGTCATCAGTCGGTCTGCTTTCAAAGTGGATTTTTACTCGCTTTTTGGGGCCTCTGTCCCGCTCACGTGATTCCGTCGCTCAGCTTAGAATGTGCTCAGTCGCCAGGCAGGCGCCTTTGTTGTCAGTTTTTGCACTAAACAGTGATTTGGAAAAAAGCATTTATGAATCAATCAAAGAGAATTAACTCCCGCGGGTGTTATATCCTTTTTTTTGGGGGGAAATAATATCCACGGGGGTTAGTTCCGGGGGCGCTTAGGGGCCAGTTATAGCGATCAGGAAAACGCAACAGGAAAAGTTGCAACAGTATGAAATTGAATATTTTTTTCTGATGGTCGTTTATAGCGAACAGGAAAAAATATGTCAGGTGGTCAGCCTGTCCTGATTGAAATGCACACAAACTTTAAAAATTCATTAAAAAAAAACCTATGGCTGACCAATTACTGAAACTAGCTGACCTTTTATCACGAGCCGGTGCCCTTTCGAATGGTATACTTTTTTCGCGAATATCCCACAAATAAGGTGTCAAAAATAGTTGGTGACCTTGGAAAATTGTAACCCTTGATTATAAATTTTCTATGGCTGACCAATTTCTGAAACTAGTTGACCTTTTTTGACCACTTACTGACCTTTTAGATGGCATACTTTTTTTTGCTTATATTCCGTATATGAGGTGCTTAAGGTTAGGAGCCTTTTCCTTTATGTAAAAAAAATACAACAAGTCTTTCTAAGAAAAAAAATTTTTTTTTTGCAGGTCGTTTTTTTTTAGCTTTTCATGCTCACATTTTTTTATAAAATATTAAAACAATCAACTCGATAGAAAAACGTATTTCTAACAAAAAGTCTCTTAAAAAAAATGCTCAAATCTGGCTTAATTTTCAAGTTATATCAACAAAATTGAAAAGTAGCCAATGCAACAGGTGCGTTCAGCTTGGAAGATCACAACGGAAATTTGAAAATCTAATGATGCAAGAATTAGCAGTTAATTTTGGCTAATTTGGGGCTAATTTAGTGCTTGATTCCGGAGGGAGCATCAATATCCCTTCACCCTCAAACCTAATAATTCTTAAGACTATCAAGACTAAGAACATGTTGTTTGTTAAAGCTTGAGCATTTGCAAAATAATTCATCAAATAGAATTAGTTTCTAATTTTCGACACCTAATTTAACTTTTGACTCGACTTAATAGACTTATTTGTCTTTCAAGGTTAAATACAAAACCATTAGCATTTCAATTGGTAACCACAACAAATAAATGACACCATCCAATTTAAATCTAAAAAAAAAAAAAAGTTCTTATCCGCTCTTAAGTATGTAGGTACATATCTGTATGTAGTTGTAAGACACTTCTATAAAACCATCATCGTCGTCTTGTCTAAACTAAGTTAACTTTTTTTTTATGTATGCATACATACAGTATCTTCTTGAAATTAAAACTAATTGCTTGAGGTTAATTAGGCTGTCGCCATACCATTTTGTCATTTTCTCGTTCCGGCACACTAACGCGACATTCATTTGCGCAATTGGCTATAAGTGTTTGGCAGTCCAATAAATTTGACCTCTAATTTTTTTTTCGAAATAAACACATTTTCTTGGAAATTAAACTTTTCGCAAATTCGAGACGAATAAATGTCTCCTTCTTCCAATACAGTATTGCCATTGACCAAATATTATTTCGATTTAAATATTTATATGTGTATTTTACTCAAAATATTTTTCACAATTTATTTATTTATTATTTAAAAAGATAAGATACCTAATAACCAAAGACATTTACCAATGGCCACAATGGTTACGCGGCTTAAAACATGAAATGATAAAATATACTGAGCAAATTATGTATTATCTGTCAGCTTTCAAGTTAACAATCACTAAAACCCGCGCAGAAAAACAATCTTATTTTCGACAAGGCACTATAGAGTTTTACATAGATTCTGGCAAGGGTCTAGCAAGGGTTAGCATAGGCTAAAACAAGGGCCTGGGCGCATAAGAACCCTTTTGCCTCCTCAGGCAAAAAAAAAAAGTTGACTTATGTGGGACTTACTCTCGCGATCTCCTGCTCAGAAAAAAGTGTAATCTGAAAAAAAAGACAAAGGAAATCAAGAAAAAAGTGTTGAAATTGCATGGTGCCTATATAATTTTTGTTTTTGGCATGCAACAGACATTCCTGATGGGATACCGAAACATGTTGAACAAGTATTTACTAGGGTGGGCCTCACAGGTGTTTAAAAAGCTTCCCTCGTCCCAATTTTTCGTACTGAAATCCAGAAAAATAAAATCAAATAAAAAAAAACACACTTAAGAACGCTTCTCACTTTTTTGTCTGTTTAAGGAAGTAGTTAAGGAAGAAGCATGTTTGGCTTGAATATTTTTTTTTTTTAGAATAGAATATGTGATTTATTGAACAATAATGTTACATTTTTCACAACAGAAGCACTGGCTTTTGTCGTCGTCAGCACTGTTTTGCTTGAAATTTGATTAAGAAAAAAATTATTATCTGGCAAAGTGGCAACACTGTTCCAATGTGTTTCTAAATTTCATTTGAATATTTTAGTTTAACATATTTTTGTTTCTCACGTGAACCACGCACATATACGAAATCGAACTTGTTGTTGTTTATTCTTGTACCTACCCCTACCAACTTCGAGGTACAGACAGAGTCGCAATAGAATGCCAATGACACCTTGACAACGACTATCGATTTATGAAGCCTTACCTCAGTTTTAATTTGTTACGGTAGCCCATCAGCAATGTTTGTTATTGTTAAATTGTTTAGATTTCTAACAACGAATTGTTTATGATCTTAGTGTGTTTGTTTTGAATTGTTTGCCAATTTTTTTGTGGAGACTAAAATAGGTACCAACGTCTATTTGCTCATATTAGATATTCATTTTCATTAACAGCTTTAGATACATTCAAAAATTGAAGATAAAGATAACGCTGCGCTGCTCTGGGGTCACTTTCTTCAACAATCATCTCAGCAAACATTAATGTATATATTAATTCAGTTTCTATTGTATTCCGTCTGATAAGAGAGGCGTCTCAATAAAGAAGCCTCCAAGAGCAATAATATTTTGCAGGTCTCAAGTCCGAATATTCAGTGCCAGGCACTAGGCTTCCTGGCTAATTCTACGCTGCGCTTAATATGGCGGGGCGTTGTGCTTTGTGAATTTAAATAGCGTATACAACACAATAGAGACGCCCTTTATGAATGGAACACCATAATACTCGAATGAACTCTCAAATTTTATTTTTTTTTTATTGATCTTAATGATGTTTAATTAGCTTAAATCGAGATAAAATTCACTTTTCGCTATCTAAAAAATTGGATTTGGTCGTCTTTAGAGAACTAATTTTTCGCTGGCCTTCTTAACTAATTAGAAGCGACATAGGAAGGTAAAATTATGTATTTTTTTGATAAATTTTTGTTCAAGAACATTTGCTGTACTCTTGATAAGATTATAGACAAATGGGTACCACGTCACTATAGATAGGTAATGTTGGTTCGATTGAGAATTTTAATTGAATTTATTTGACTTTCATTGGGATTCTTTGGTCAAGGGCACTCTTTTGGCTTATCGAAACATTCTTGTTTGTGATTATGTTATTTGTTCTTTTAGATAAAGTAATAAATTGTTATTTATTTGTTTATTTATTCATTCCTTATGAACACTCTTCAACTTTTAATGCGATAAATCTCATGATAGAAATAAATGTCTTGTGGTTTTTTGTTTTGTTTAATTTTTCTATACAAACATATCGCATATACACTACTTGATTATATCAGAGGGAATTGTTTGCTTAAAATTTATATATTCTTGCGGTATGTATTTATATCTGTCAATCTGTAAATAGAAGATAGTATTGCTGGGACTATCATAGTTTGCTGCAGTATTGAAATAAAACTGAACTAAATAGTAACTACATATATGAAATTTATTTAAGCTAATGCCAGAAATAGAGCTCTCGATCTCAGACGTGTAATACGTGTGTTCGTGGCACGTGAACACGTGTGGTAATAATATTTTCTACGCGTGTATCTACGTATGTACACTATAGGATGGATTAAAACAAACGCAGCTGCGTAATGAAATTATGCCCCAATGAAATAAGGCCCCACTGAAATGAAAAAATGGCCCAAAAATAAATGAAATAAGGCCCCAACTTGTTTTGATTCTTTTTTGGAAAAATGAAATAGAACCCCAATTTTTCTTTTTCATATTGAACTTTATTTTAGAAAATGAAATAACACCCTTAAATGTTAAACAAATACTTGAATTGTATCAAAATTGACATGAAAATGCTAGAATAACATTGGCTTTCACAAAGAAATTTGTAAAAATCCGCTAATCGGGGACCCAGACCTTGTTAAGTACCGCAAACTGTTAAACAAATATTTGCGATTGTATCGCCCAATTTTTTGCAGCTATTCTGTTACTTACTAATGCGCAATTAAAAATCGCTCGATTTTTTTTTTGCAGCTGTTCTGTTACTCCCTGATGGTTGCAGCACGCTCTTTTTACATTGAAAAGCATTAATAAGTAAGTAACAGAATAGCTGCAAAGCATTGGGCGATATAATAGCAAGATTTGTTTAACAGTTTGCGGTACTTAACAAGGTCTGGGTCCCCGAAAATTAAATAACACCCCAAAATTTAAGAAATTTCGTTGTTGTTCTTTTGTGGGCTTTCTTTGGGGCCTTATTTCCTGGGGCCTAGCTTCGCGAATCGAAAATCTAGCTAATTGCTTGGAGCTCAAAATTTGTTAAGCTTAGATATCCGTCATACAAAATATTTTTTTTTTGGAAATTCAGTAATTCAAATCGGATTCACATATTAATAAATAGCTAAAAAGCGGTGTTCATTTTTATTTAACAAAGCAAAAAATGTAACTCGCTCCAACGTTTTGTAATTTTTTTGTGTAACACCATGCCCTATTCTACTGATCTTTTTTCGAATAGATGGAAAACAGCATTTGTCCACCCAGTCCCTAAAAAACTGAGTTTCTTCTTCACCCTCAAACTATCGACCAATTGTCCTTTATGACCCATCTTTCCAAGGTCATGGAAACGCTGATTTATTTTCGGCTCAAAAAATATTTCGAATAAATACAAGTTTTTTTTAGACGGCTCAAGTCTGAAATCCACAAAATAAATGCTGGTGTGCCTTAGGGCTTCATTTTGTCTCCGACTCTCTTCCTTATAATACAATGAATGATCTTTTGTCTAAAACGTCTAATCCATTAAATTGTTTAATGCTTCAAAAACTCAATGCTGTCTAATGTCATTAAAATGAAACCCTCCCCCATGCCGCTATCGATTTAGTGGTCAAAAATGCTGCCAAATTAACTAAAACAATTCAACCTTAATACTCATACTTCTAGGAACACGCATCAGTTTACCCTCGAGCCCGATTTCGGGCGTATTGTCAAGTATAGATATTTATATTCTTTTTCCAGTCGCACTACCCGAATGCTGAATGCTTTACCCGGCACTATTTTCCCCTACAATTTTGATATTCAGAGGTTCAAAACCAATGCGCATCGGTATCTCCTCTTAAATCCTTCTCTTTTTTCCTATAGTTTGCACTGTTTTAATCATTTTAAGGGTAGCAAAAACACCATAGATCCCAGATGGGATGAAAATTTTGCGGATTCAGTAATCGACATGAATAACAATTAATTTAACGTTTACACACAAACTATTTCATATTTACATATAAATTTCACAAAACCTTATTCCGGCTAAAGTTTTGAATTATTTTTCCTTTTAATAAACCGCTCTTACCCTCTACTTCGCCAGTGAATAAGTTCTTCATTGGGAGTGTTTTCCTAAAACATGGCACTCCACAGAAATAAGCCTCAGGGTTTTCTTGAAAAATAAGTTCGGATCCCTTACTTTGTGCTCAGAAACCCACAATCTGTGAAATTTTTGCGAGCAAGGATAAAATATTCTCAAAAATATCAACACTGCAAAAATACCCGAACGCAAACTCACACAAATTTCGTATTACCTAATGTGCGAGACAAGTACGGCCCGACGTTTGGCTTTCATTCTTTTACTCTCAAAATTACATTTATCTGAAGTGTGATTTTCAGTCCAAAGAATTTTCTCGGACAGAAAATCAGAGGTAGGGGTAATTTATTGGCGTTCTCATTTGTCAAAAATTGACAAATTTTTGAGTACGGGAACGGCTTCGGACTGAAAATCACACAAATGCGCAGAAAATCACAGAAAATTAGAGTAAAGGAACGGGCCTATTGTATTTCATAAGCATATACAAATTTCATAAGAAAAAATATATTTATCAAATTGTATGACTTAATTCGGTAAGTGATAAATAGCGCTACTGTAAGCGGTGGGCTTCACATTGTGCTATACCACATGTTTGCAAGTAATTTTAGAGTTTTGATGTTAGGTTTGTGCCGAAATTCTGACTAGGTCAAACATCGTCTTTGAAAATTCTACTTTTCAAAACTCTGGTTTACATAATGCTGGTTTTAAAAAATTCTGCAATTAATTAGAATTCAAATCCACAAAAAAACACATAAATGCTTTTAAAATAGAAATGTTATACCTTTTTGAAAAAGATTTGAGGTTTTTAAAAAGAGTTACCTTAGTTTTGCAATCAAGACCTCACATCATCCCACATATTTTCATTTTGAAAAAATGCTATTTTCGAAAAGTTGATAGTTTTTCATTTATAAGCAAAGTACTGCAAACAAAAAAATGTTTCCCTTTTTTTTGGATTTATATTCATATTTCCAAATTCATTTCGGTAGCAAAACTGAGATTCGGCATTATTAAAACATGAAGAGAGAAAGAAATCAAAATCACAACTTTCCTGCTAAAGTTACAATGTAATCGTACTATAACGGTTATACAGGGTGTCCCGTAAGTAATGGATAACCCTGAAATGCCGCATAGTAGACTTTATGACCGTCCTGAAAACTGATAAAAAAAAGTTCTATCCCAACCACAAGAAAAGTTATATGCATTTTTTTGTTCAGTGCATTATTTTTTTTCTTACTTTACATTTTTGAATACCACGACTACAAGTGAATGAGTTCCATCATTTTTTTTTTCAGGAATATTTAACATTACTTGTGCCAACACATAAGTAGAAGAAAATTATTATAACTTCTTAGAGAAAAAAATTATTTAACATTGAATTTCAATGCAAAATGTGAAAACAAATAATTTTTGAAAAAGTTAAATCATAGCTGGTATAAAAAAATGCATGAATACCTGAGTGGCCAACTATTTTAAAAATATGCGCGTTAAATGCAGATTTCAAAATGGTATTACTTATTATTATATCTAGAGTCAATAGCAAGTTATTGGTAAAAATCTGCAATACTAGAGTAAATTTAGCAAAAACAAAAGTTTTCAAAATTAGCACAGTAAACGTGAAAATAATACCAAGCGTTGAACATAGCAGATTTTTGATTTATTGGCTGTTTCTACGATGTTGTCCTAATGATAAATCCAAGCTTTCAACTTCTAGGGCCGAATGCATTATTGATAAAAATGACAAAAGAGTGCAAAAAACGGTTACATTTTCGAGCTTGTTTTGAATTTTACCTGTTCTATTGGGCTTTAACAAACCCATTAAATATTTTGTTGGTTGCTATTAGTTTATTTCTTATTTTCTCTGAACAAACAGTTTTTTAGACAGCTTTTAATCACATGATCACTTAGTTAGAAAACAAAAACAAAAATAGATAATTTTTTAATTTTTTTTTATTTAAAGCAAATGCTCAAACTGTTTTCCACCCACTCTTATACAGGTTCTGCACCTCCGAATAAATGAACGTCTTAGTGAACGTGCAAGGTTTTGCTCAGAAATTTGTAATGCAGCTGCCTCCACACGATTTCTTAGCTCATCTAAACACCTGATCGGCTTGCTGTATACGATTTCCTTAATGGTGAACGGGGTGGCCATAAAATTGGTCCCAGACGTTCTATCCCTCTGCCTGGATATCTGGCATTTAAATATGCCCGCACAGGCACAGCATAGTGTGCTGGACAACCATCATTTTGAAGTCAATGGGATTCCTTTAGTTCTTGAGGCACTTCTTCCAGCAAGGTTGGGAGATCATTTTGGAGGAACTCCAAATAACCTTGGCCAGTTAAAATCCCCGGCAACTCAAAGGGTCCAATTATTTTCCCATTGAGAATCCCAGTCCAATAGTTTATTTTGAATTGGTACTGGGACCTGTCTTCCCTCATGATGTTTGGGTTTTGTAGTGCCCAGAAGTGGAGATTATGGAGATTAGTGTAGCCATCTCTTTTAAATGTCGACTCATTGCTCCAAAGAATTTTGTCAAAAAGCTGCGGATCTTCTTCAATTTTCATTATCATTTGTCGACAAAAACTTGCGGCTGGAGAGTTTGCACCCGTGTTAGGTGAAAGGGATGATATTTATATTTACTTTGCACATTATGCGCAGTCGTCTTTCCGATCCCAGTACGTCGTGCTACTGCTCGGATTGATACTGTAGGATCTTGGTCAAGTTTCGCAAGCACTAAGTATTCGGCATCTCCTCGAGGGGGTCGTCCCACGCCAGCACCACCACTACCAGGCAGCCTTCCTTCCAAGAAACAGCTATGGACTCTAATAAACACTCGATAATCCGGGTGACGTGCGTTAGGGTACCTTTCCCTTTACAGAGTCGCAGCTTCGTTTGCGTTGCCTCTGCACTCTCCATAAATGAAATGCATGTTTGCATATTCTTGTGCAGAAAACAGAATACGTGGCATCGAAAAAGTTCAATCAAACGTCTTAATTATCAAAAAGCAGGTTCAGGAAAACAGCTATTTAGACCGTTAATTTTTCTGAAGAATGAACAATAAAAACGATATAAATAACAAAAACTTTAATTCAAAATTTAAAAAAACTTACGATTTTATGCGTTCTCACTTTCTCAGGATCTTACAATTTACTATTAAAAAAACACAATTAAAATTGAATCAGAAGACTTTTTGTTTGGAGAAAATAACAAATAAAAAATAGCACCCAACAAAATATTCAAAACAAGCTCGAAAATGTAACTGTTTTTTGCACTTTTTTGACATTTTTATCAATAATGCATTCGGCCCTAGAAGTTGAAAGCTTGGATTTATCATAAGGACAACATCGTAGAAACAGCCAATAAATCAAAAATCTGCTATGTTCAACGCTTGGTATTATTTTCACGTTTACTGTGCTAATTTTGAAAACTTTTGTTTTTGCTAAATTTACTCTAGTATTGCAGATTTTTACCAATAACTTGCTATTGACTCTAGATATTATAATAAGTAATACCATTTTGAAATTTGCATTTAACGCGCATATTTCTAAAATAGTTGGCCACTCAGGTATTCATGCATTTTTTTATACCAGCTATGATTTAACTTTTTCAAAAATTATTTGTTTTCACATTTTGCATTGAAATTCAATGTTAAATAATTTTTTTCTCTAAGAAGTCCAACAGTAATAATAATTTTCTTCTACTTATGTGTTGGCACAAGTAATGTAAAATATTCCTGCAAAAAAAAATGATGGAACTCATTCACTTGTAGTCGTGGTATTCAAAAATGTAAAGTAAGAAAAAAAAATAATGCACTGAACAAAAAAATGCATATAACTTTTCTTGTGGTTGGGATAGAACTTTTTTTTATCAGTTTTCAGGACGGTCATAAAGTCTACTATGCGGCATTTTAGGGTTATCCATTACTTACGGGACACCCTGTATACACAAACGACGGTTAAATTTTTTTAAAACCGCTTAAAGCCATTCAAAACAAACTTGATGACTTTCGTTTTTCCACATCAAACAAAAAGCTAAACATGTGATATTTTGCGAGATCTTACCATGTCATCTAATTGACATGACAATAATTATTGACATCTCAGAATAAATAAACATTATTTTTCTTCAAAACAGCTCATTTCATTCCACATTTCTTGTTGTGTTTGTTTACAAAAGGAAACAAACAAAAAAAAAGAACCAAGCAAATAAAAACAGGAATTGCTACAGACATATAAATATTTACCTTCTAAAAATAAACTTCACATATGTATATGACAAATGAAAGGTATACATACATTTGTTGGTCAACACAAAAGAAACTTGATGTCTATTTTTTGATGTCGTGGAGAAAATACTGATGAAAAACTCACCTGAGCGGGAAAACTTGTTTATAAAAAAAAAAACACATGAGACCAACCAACCTCTGCCGATCTTCTTTATCACGCCGCTAATGTTTTGGCGTACTTTCTATGTTTTTATTTCTGTTTTTTTTTTGTATTTGTATTTTTCCCTGACCCAAACACTAAACTGGAAAGTTCGAGTTTATATTTTCCTTCTTTTTTGTCTGTGTTTTTTTTGTTCGAATGACTTTCTGGAGTGCTTCTAGGAAGTACACACTCACATAGTTCAATCCCCAATTAAGAAAAATCCCTATTTTATATCTTACGGTAATTGCTACACACTTACCAACCATACACACTCCCCACTGAATGTGCAACAGAGAGTCCAAATGAATTTATCAACCTACTCAATCCATCAGACGCGAACATCACTTCACAAAGTTCCTTCCTCCATTCAGTGGAAGTCGAAGAGAAGATTACCCCGATGATTGACGATGATTCTGCTCGGTGCACTATCTCCTGTTATTGTTGTTGTATTATAAAATACTTCATTCGAGAGATGTTCATAGGCCAAGGTTGGCTTTTAATCACATTTGCAGGCACTTAATTAACTGCATTACACGGTGATGTGGGTCGACGCGATTAAAGTCTAGTGGAGCAGTGCCTTTGAGAAATGTTTTTTTATTTTTTATTAATGATTTTAGTGTGTGAAGTTAGTGCAAAGAGATTGGGATTGAGGTAGAAGCTAAAACATTATCATGTTTTTTTTGACTTTAAGATGCTTTATTCATAAAAAAAACAGGTCACAAAAAACAGAACCTGATAACATTTTACGCTCATGTTTGCTATAAAAGAAAAATGTCACAATTTTTAATATAATAATATGTACATATTTCCTAATATCGCTATTTTCTTTTTTTTTCAGACTAAAACCATCATTTGTAACCCAGCTAACAATACCGCTACAAACTGTTGTCCCTATATTCAAATCTACACTTAAATTCTGGAAATGCATTGAATGCCATGATGCGCTACTCGGAAATCTCCCGAGATCTATCCTCGGATAGTCTTAAATTTGTCGAGGTAAGTAAAATAATTAAATAAAATGCATTACACATACAAAATTGAATCATTTTTGTTTTTTATTCTATCCAGCAGCCACATGGAGAAGAATACATTTACAAGAATTTACGTGACGAATCCCCACCGAGCGAAATCTCAACTCACAGTGGTCCATTGTTGAGTAAATCATGTCACCATCAAAATCAAATCGGTGGCAGTTATATTGCCAACAATCGTCTGTCGTATGGTTCGTCAACAACACCACGACAAAAAAAAGACAAAAGCCTCCCGTCGAGTGCTAAAGAAAGAGAATTCGAACGAATTCCTTCGAAGACGATGAGTGCAAAAGGTTCGAGGAGGAAAAGTTCAATTGGGTCGGCATGTTTGAATGCAATGTCAACTTCACCTAGTTCAGGGTGCTATTACTGCTATGGGTGGGTGTATTATTTTTGTTTGTTATGTCAAAACATCTACTGATTTCGGTGTATTTTACAGATCAACACCACCTGGAAAGACACAAAGTCTTCCACTAAATTCATCTATTAAAAACTACGACTCGGTAATATTGAGTGCTCTCCGAGTCTCAGCCGAAGAATTGGCCAATCAGATAACACTCTTGGACTTCCCTGTATTCGCTGGTATTCAACCAGACGAACTGACGAGCTGTGCATGGACAAAAAAGGACAAACATATGGTTACACCGAATATTGTTGCATTCACTAAGCGATTCAATCATACTAGCTTCTGGACTGTACAGGAAATTTTAAGTGGTGATTTGCCCAAACAGAGAGCCGAAATTTTAACACATTTTATTAAGGTTAGTGAGAAACAAATTCAATTTACGTAACAACCAATTTTCAACTTCTCATCAACAGGTTGCCAAAAAGCTTTACGAACTTAACAACTTACACTCTCTGTTCGCCATAATATCGGCAATGCAAAGTGCCAGCATATATCGCCTCAAAAAGACTTGGTCATGTCTCTCGAAAAAAGATAAACAAACCTTCGATCGATTGGCAGATGTGTTTAGTGATCAAAAGAATTGGGCGAATTTACGTGAGTATTTGGAGAGCCTGCGCTTGCCGTGTATCCCATATTTGGGACTCTTCCTTACCGACTTGATTTACATCGATCTGGCACATCCACATTCGGGTGGTCTAGAGCCAGAGCAACGACGCAATAAGATGAACAATATCTTAAGAGTAATATCAAATTACCAACAATCGGACTACACAAATCTTGTGCCAATCGATTCATCACAAAAGTACCTACAATCGATAAGGTACATTGAAGAGCTGCAAAACATTTTTGAAGAAGATCAATATAAGTGAGTTTTTTTTTATGCTCATAAGTGTGAAATTCTATCTTACCCCATTTTTGTTTTAAGAAAATCTCTCAACTTGGAGCCATCCTCTTCGGGACCAAGTTCATCATCATGCAGCTCGAAAGAGTCATTTAATGTAGATGCAGCCGCACCAGCTCTTGCCTGTCTTAATCTCTCACCCGCCAAAACAATGGGATCCGTGCGCCTAGCGAACGGAACAAAATTCATTCCAGGACATAGGAAGTGCCGAAGCTTAGGCTCAAAGTAAGTTATATTCAAATGCAAATGCCTTATATACCTACTAACACATTTTCAACAAAAAATATCAAAATTCTTTGTTTATTTCCATTCAAACCTCAAAACACACGCATCTTTGTCTGTCTCTATTGCCTGATATCATCATAATATAATGCAACGATTCACCTAAAAAAAAAACACACATCCAATTTATAATTTTTTTTTCTGTTGGGTTTTTTCGTTTTCTCAAAAATCTTCTTTTTTATGTATTTGTTTGCCATTCACCACCACAACCATCACCACACCAATGCTCGAATGTTGATTTTGTTGATTTGTTTTCCTTATAATTCACTTGGCTCCTTTCTCGCCGCCATGCCACCACCCTCACATAACATCCACACAACACAATATGGTTTTTATAATTTTTTTTCTTAATTTTTGTTTATTACTTCAACAAACCCCTGACAAAAAAAACAACAACAAAACACAAAAAACAAAAACCAAATCGAAATCGAATATGAAAACAAAAAAGATTTCGCAGCACAAGTTTGCCGCGAAATTTGTATCAAAAGTGCAACTGCCCCATTATGATGATTGCGCCCGGAATTGGTACGATCTCAAATAAGCGATGCAAATGCCGGTGAGTGTGTACATTTAAAAAATGTTTAAAACAAACAAAAAAAAAATATTTTACCCTTTTTTTCAACTTTTATTTTTCTTCCTGGCAATGATTTTTGGTTGGGCCCACTTTTGTATATAAATGTTTCCTCTCACAAATCCCATTTTACCTTTAGAGGATTTTTAGATAGATTTGTAGCCCCTTCTTTTTAGAGTTTAGACATAAACAAAAATTTTTAAATATGATTAATGGATTTTATGCATTTTGGCGAAGATTTATAAGGAGATACAGGTTTGTTTTATTTGTCGATTAAAGCAAACCATATATAACATAACTTTTTAGATTTTCTAAATAAATAATTTTTGAATAAATACCTACATATGTGTATAAACAAAATGTATTATTTTTATAATTTGCTTTATATTTTGTTTTGAAAATAACGGAATTATGAAATGTTAACGACATGCGAATAAAACATAAAAGACTGTTTTGAGACACTTAAACGAATTAACCTATTCAAGGATTAATTTTTGACTTAGGTGCCAGTTATAGCTATCATTGAAAACCATAATTGAAAAAGTTAACTGTTGATTTTGAGACCTTTCGAAAGTTTAATCATTGAATATTTTAATGCAGAAATATAGCTTACGACTTCAAAATTATTATTATATTATTAAAAAATTCATTTTGACCCGTATCTTCCCCATAACGTAACTTTTAATTTTTCAATGATGAACTACCTTACCAATGATCATTGAAAAAATTAAAAGTTACGTTATGGGAAAGATATGGGTCAAAATGATTTTTTTTTGAAGGTGAAATAATTTAAAAGTCGTAAGCTATATTTCTGCATTAAAATATTCAATGATTAAACTTTCGAAAGGTCTCAAAATCAACAGTTAACTTTTTCAATGATGGTTTTCAATGATAGTTATAACTGGCCCCTTAGCCAAACCGTTATTCAAATTTATAGTTTCTAGAATAATTTTATTTGAAGTTAGCGTCGTTCGTTGAATTTTGCGCAGGTTTTACCCAGATTTTTTTTTTGATAAACCCAAGAGTTGTCCAAAAACCTGTGTTTTTCGGTTCTCAAAAAACACGATTCAAGTCTTTGAAGCTGCTTCTGATGTTTACGTGTTTTGTCGCCCATAGTAGAAAATACAGCTTAAAACATTTCCATTGTATATTTCTTTATATTTTTTTATAAAATTAAATTTTTGTATTCTTCAGTTTTTATTTCAAAAATAAACAAATTTATACAGAACGCGAGTCCATAACAAAACAAATGCCTCTCCAGGCAAACAAAACCCAAATCTACTTCATGGTGACCAGGTTTCAAAAAAGGGTGATTTCCGGCTTTTCTAACAAAAAAAAAAAAAAAAAACTCCTAAGCGCGAACCCAAACCCAGAGTGACTTAAAAGCTAAACAAAAACAAACCTAATGCTACCATACAAAGATAAATGTAACCATCAATTTTTGAAGATAGAGTGAGATCGAATTTCACACCTTCTTCATTTTACCGGCGATTGTCATGATCTCGAAGGGGACCACAACTCTCCCACTCAACTGCTTCGCCTAAGGTTTCACTTGTGGGGTTCGCCGGGTTGACCTCAGAAAACGTCGACAGGCCCCCCGGTTTTGGATTGTTCCATTTCTGAGGCCAACTAAATGCAGGTGTCGTTGCATTTGATCCATCCAGGAGTTTTTGCGCCTGCCTTTCTTCGTTTCTCATGGTTGGTCATGCTGTATTTTGTCCAAGATGGTATTTTTGACGTGTAGGCTTCCTCGGATTCTCTTGCTTCTTATTCGATCACGCTTTGACACTCCTGCTGTCATGCGAAGCATCTTCATTTCATTTGCCGTCAATTTACTCTCAAACTTCTTGTACATTGTCCAGCACTGTGATCGAATTTTATATACCTATTGCAAATCTCGAATTTGTAAGGAGAGTCAATTAAAAATCAATTAATGAAGCCTATTAGTCCAGTATCCTTATCGTTTGTATGGGAGGAACAATTTGCGTCAAACCTGGTACTTCTGGTTTTTTGCTGAGTGGCGACCGCTTCATGGTAAAAAAAGCAGCAAACCGTGCTTTTTTTTAGTTATTGGCGATTTTACTTATCTTTAATTAAACCATTGTTCTACGATTTAAAATAACTTAATTTGCTTCAACTTGAACCCAAAACCATCTCTGTAGACCCAATGGTTTCCAAAATACAGTATTTTAAAATTTATCGATACAAAATTTATTATAACAAGAAGTATTATCGAACAGTATAATGCCAAATAAAGAATGGTTGACATAAATGCATCAAAGTACAGGAGCTTGTAGTTAGGACCAAAAGAATAGAATAATCATACCGGAAGGGGGTCTATATACACCCGTTAAGATGGGAGGGGGAAATTTGCTAAGAAAATGACTTAAAATAAAAACACTATTGAAAGACAATGGTAACACTTTCAATACTCTCATATAGCTTATCTTAAACTCACGCCCATTATTGAATTATCTTTTTAAATAAAGTACTTTTAATCGATAGTTTTTGAAAAATTAATTTCCAAACTCAAAATTTGGAAAACAAAATTTGCTCCAAATATCCTATTTCTACTAATAGCCCAGTCAAATTCGACAATAAATTCGCAAAGCGCGATATAGTTCTGCATTTTTAATATGTTGTTGGGGCATGTAAGAGTAGTCTATAGCCAAGTTTGCAACTTCCAATAACCTGTGCACGCTGCAGGAAAAATTCAATACTGAAAAAAAAAAACGCTAAAATCACCCCATTTTTTCCGACATTTTCTTTTATAACTTTGGAAATATGCAACTTAGGAAAAACCCGTCCACTATAATCTTGTTTGTTATAAAATTTTCTACAAGACACCATCAGTTTTAAATTAATGCATGTTATATTTGTGTTGCTATCTAACTATCTAAAAATCAGAAAAACTAAGTTATTTTGAAGCACTCAAAAAATAGGTCAAAAATTTTCCAATTCTGCTAAAAATTTGGAATCAAATAGTCTTGAGTATTATAACAAGAAATTCGATCCAAATCGGTCAAAACACGCAATGTTTGCATCATTGCTGTGGTCAAAGTAGGACACTTAAATTGGTACTTTTTTACACGTACTTGGAACCTTTTACTATCATAAAATATAGTTATATATAATATTTATATCTTTTTTAAGCAACTTTGGTAGGGAATTTAAAAGTCTCGAAAATGTTCACGATATTAAATATTTACAAGCCAAGTGAACAATTTTCGTAGCTTTTGCATTTTTCAAATTGTGAGTAAGGAAACTAATTTTTAAAAAACCATCTTACTTGCTTAGCCCATCTAGAACGGGTTTCCATACAACGATTTCGGTTTTATAAAGTTTTCTTAAAAACGGATTTAATCCCAAATATCTATATCTTCAATGGCGTAGTTGATTTCTTCTAATTTTGCGCTCAGGTACTTCTAAGTTGGCCAGATAGTATTGCATTTAAAATTTTTACCCATTTTTTTTTTTACGAAAGAGTTAATCTATTTTGTTGACTTTTTCCCACATAATTTTGTAGTTTTGTAAATCCGAAAATTTCAAATTGGTTATTTTAACTTGTTTTTATTTATTTTATCTATATTTTATTTATATTTTCTCATTTACGATATATATAATAGAGATTCACCAAAAAAATAATAATAATATTCTGAATCCAACGAGATATTACGCGTCATCACGCCATGTCTGGTTCTCGATTTATAGCCCAATTAATGTGAAATTTCGTTGCTATAACTTGGTAAGGAGGCAAGCCTATTATCGTCGATTTGCCAGTATTACCACGGGGCCAACACTTCTTACTAAAGCTCATCCCGTCAGGATAAAGTGCAAAGTTTGACCTTAAATGCGCCCTTAACGCCCTAACTCAAGTTACCCTTTTTGTTTGACATTCATAATTTTCACGGAGTAACTATATAGGCCATAAGAAATAGTATATTTGGGAATTATTCGTTCATAATAAAAGGAAAGAAGGGAAGTGTTTCCTGTTTGTGTAGAATCCTATTTTTAATTAATTAACCCAAGGATCAAGTAGGAAAATCATTTAATTGTGGAATAAAATAGTGATTTTACTAATTTTTGATGAATCACATATAATGTTACATTGAACCAACAAATTATCATGCTGACTTAATTTTTTTTTTAATTTTCTTTAATTGAGCTTCTTTGTATCGAAGTTATAAAAAAAAAACAAAATTTAACATTGAAGCATTTCGCCAGACGATACAATTATAAATATATTAAAATAGTTAATCAATTTCTTCCATTTCATTCACGTAGTTTTAATAAAAGCACATAGCTTTCTTGAATTAATTGCGTTATTTACAGTGAAACCTTTTTATAACTCCATACATTTTCTTTTTTCAGTATTTTCGGCAAAATCTCAAATGGTCATATTGATGTTACTGCAAATCACCTGACACCCGATCCGAATGCCGATCATAGTGTCCTCAGTCAACCGCGACACCTGCTTGACGATTCTGTCCTTGAAGATGGCAGTTTTGCTGTTGCCTCTGCTGCAGAAACAACATCAACAGAGAGCTCCGAAGGCGTTTGCCTGCGGGATCCCGCCGATGTAATTGAATTATGTGCCGAATCACTGAGCTTCCAAGGTTGTGTTCGCAGGAAAACTGTTCTTAAGGAGGGTCGAAAGCCGGCAGTGGCGTCGTGGCAACGTTATTGGCTGCAAATCTGGGCCAGTTCGCTTGTATACTTCCCACCTAAATCTTTCAAAGGATGCGAACGGTCGGATTTCAAAAGGGAGCCCTGCAAAGTATGTCCCTTAGATGGATGGTGTGCACAGGTGTTGGATAATCCCAAGCACAAGAACTCATTTGAACTTTTCAATCCAGCACACGGAACAGTGTACAGGTTCCGTACGGACAGTCCGCAAGCAACTCATCAGTGGACGAATTCGATATGTAAAGCATCACAGCGCAACGCTGATAAACCTCTTCCAACTAATCTCATGTCATTTGAGTAAGAAAAAAATATAGATGACACGACGGCCGGTCGATCTCTTAAAATCTCTCTTTTTCTCTCAAACATACACTAACCACATTTTTCGCATGGTCATTGAATAAAAAAGTAAATAATAAAATGAAGACTGACAAAATCAAACTCATTCACTTGCATACATGAAAACACAAAAATAAATAAAGAACCACTACTAACACCCTTATCCTATTCTTACTCATTGCCACTCTTTACTATTTTTATGTTTGCTAGAAGAATACTAAAAAAAGAAATAAAGAAAAAAGAAAATTGAATACGACAAACAAAACTCGACATGTTTCTACTCTTTCCAAGGGAAATCCTAGTTTATAGATTATATTATTAAAAAAAAAGAAATACATATTATAAAAATACATATAATGTATATATATTTAGCCTCACTATATAAGAAACATTTTTAGAACAAAAAAAAAAAATTATTCATGGAAATGAAATTGCTTTTATTTTTTCAATTTTTCTACTCGCTTTCTTAATAACTTAAACAATGTCCAGTTGCAATAATAATTTTTTTATAAATCTTTTCTTTTTAACTATTATATTCAATGTAGTTTCATCCTGGATTTTTCTGGAAATTTGAATGATATTATATATAACTTGTGTATTTAGTATAACAATCTATGTACAATGATATTGATCATTCTATGATTCCTTAGCGTGTCTTGGCTTAATTTAGTTCTATAAAAAAAAAGATTTTATATATAACTTTATATTAAATGTTGTTGCCATTGTCTATGCCTTGACTTCTAAGAAATGAATAACAAAAGGATATTGAATATAAAGAATCCTCATCCTCTGGAATCATCATTATACTCTAGAAGAAAACTAAAAGATATTTTAAAAGAGTTATGCTATGCATGTAATATAAAAAAAAGAATACAAAACTATGAATAAAGAATTCTGTGGAATATCTATTTGTATTGCTTTTCAAAAATTGTTTATTTCCGCTGCTTATTTTTTTCTATTATAATTTCTATTTAATTGTAAGAAACGTACAGAAAATTTATTGCAGAGAACAATTATTATTATACTATATAATGTATGTTTTAAAATAGAAAAGAATATAAAGTAATATTATGGAATGATGAAAAAGTAAAAATAAAATGTGTTTTATTTTGAATGCTGGAGGAGTCCATGCAAAGAGACATCGTAGATGAAGATTTTTTTTCTTATTTCTGGCTTTGTTCAAATATTTCCAACATACAACTTTTGATGTTCATTAATCTATTATCTACCCGGTATAGATACTACTACTTCAATAAATATGATTTAAATTAGATTTTTATAGATGAAGTTCAGTCGGGCGTATGAGTAATTTTTCAAATCTTTTCTTAGCTGTAAATCAAATGTTATGTTATGTACATTGTAAGTCCTATTCTGCCGTGGCGAGGTATTTTTCGTAACAGAAATTCTCCGATTTCATACGAATCGCTTATTATTTATTGCTCCAATCGGATTATCGGACACATAACTCGGAGCAAAAATCCTTCCTCTTCCGTTCCGACGGATACCTCACTAGGTCCGTTTTTTTGAAAAAAAAAAAAAAAAAAAATACCGACGGATGACAGAATACAAATGTTATAGTAGAAGATTCCGCCATAGAACGGCCTCTATGTTGAACGAGGTACGAAATGTAGGTAGTCACCCCAATTACAAAATTCGTATTATTAAGTCGTTTCCTCAATGTTAAAATATCATCTTTTTTGGTGCAAAGCTTTTGAGAATTAAAGAATTGAGACATTACGATGCTGGTATTTAAACTAAAAAAAAACATAATTAACAAAAGACATGGCGAAAAGAACAAAAATTGTTTGAAAAGAACACAAATTGCACGTTACGCCATGTCTTTTGATCATGATTTTGTTAAGTTTAAATACAAGCATCACAATGTCTCTATTCATCAATTTTCCAAAGCTTTGTACCAAAAAGATGATATTTTACCATTGAGGAAACCACAAGCCCAACATACGACCAAATACGACTTAGGAATATATATTTCGTAATTGGGGTGAGTGTCTAAAGAAACAATTTTGGGTAGGCATAGGTTTTCAAATTCCGGCATTTTATTGTGGTTGTATAAAAAATTGTCGACCAAATTTATTGCGGAATTAAAATTGATTTATAAAGACTACCACAAAAAGGCCCATAACCCTGAAGCGAGCCACCCAAAGGTACTGTAGGGCAATTCTGGAAAGGGCGGCTCGGCGGATCGTATTGAAAGCGATATCTTAATTTTGACCGTCTTCGCTTTAAGTTATTCTCAAAAACGAAAGTGGAAGAAACCGATCCTTCCAGTTTTCTCAATTTAAATTTTAATGTCAAATATTTCCAGGCCACTTCCATTTTTACTTCCACGCTCTCAATTTTTCCAACAAAAATTCCATTTTTACTTCCACTCCTCAATTTTTCCAAACAAAAAATGACGTGTTCTTAGCCGCAGAAGCATTTTTATTTTTGTGCCAAAAGAATAATTTGAATGTATAATTATTCGAGTTTGTTCCTATTTTCATAAAGTATTATTATTATTATTATAATTTTATTAAAATGTAAGTAAATTACAAAATTAATAATTTCTTAAGACTAGAGCTAGCTGCCAGGGCTTTCAACTAGAAAACAAAAAAAAAAGAAGAAGGATAAATTTAAGTTATAAGTAATAGAGTTACATAATTTTTATATAGAGTTTTCAAGATTTAGATCCGAAAAGATAGAGTATACTAGGTTTATATTTATGGTATTGACATTGGATAGGAGGTGAAAGAGATTGTGTTTGGAAAGTTTATTGCAGGATTCGGATACTTTGGTGCACGAGAGAAGACGGGCCATGGTAAGAATAGGTTTCGCATCACACAGATAAAATAAAACACTTCGATGAACTTAATTAATGTGTTTTAAAATGATAACGTTAAGAAGGAAGGGTAAAAGATATATGTATTTGGTATTTGCAAATTCATTTATAGTTGCATTTTTATTCAAACGCCAACAATCTTTCACTTAGAAACCTATCGCTTTCAAACAAAAAATGGAATGCGAAATTGCTTTTGAGAATAAGAAAATACAAATCCGCCATTGAAAGCGATCCGCCGCGCTTTTCAGAATCGGTCTACTGTTGTACAAGAAACTACACACCGTCTGCGTCGTTGAATCGCAATCACAGTTGAACTGAATCGAATACTTTTTGATTTTTTGAACAATACCTATGGTTCTTCAATTTCCCGGCCGTCGTACTTTAACAGGTCGTATCGAAAGTCGTGATAAACATTTTGGTCAGCACTTTAAAATTCAAATATTAATTTTCAATTTTGTCATACTCATTAATTACTCACTTTATTATTTTAAACGCAAAACAAAAACAAATCAGACTACTCAGTGTTTATTTTGTTTTGCTAATAAAATTTAAAAGTGAGTAATTAATGATTATGAAAAAAAACTCGCCTATTGTTAATCAAAATCTCGATAGTTTTGATCGTGGGCAACTGAATTTGATTTGTACTTTTTTACAAGCTAAACATTTTAGTTTAAAAGATAATCCTAGAGATAAAACAGCGCCAGCGTTTATCAAAGATCTTGTAACTGCTTTTGCTATGGTAAGCTCTGAAGCGAAAATCGAACAAAATTGTAAACATTCATGCAGCAGTATTTGATCAACAAAGTTCAGTAATTATGAAGATCACTATGAAGTTTTTGTTTACAAAAATAAATACACGACTCTTGGGTCACTATGGCGTATGTGGAATATTTTTTTTTTTAAATTCTGAAATAATTATTATTTTGTAATTTTTGTTCCATTATGTTTTATTTGCATCCAAAATAATTTCTACATTGCCAAATACAGGTAGAATACTCGTGAAAAATAAAAAGAGAAAATCAAGACACTTCGATGATAAGAGATTGCTAAAAAAAAGTCTCCCATAATTCAGTCTGTGCAGCAACAGCCCTGACTTTTGAAAACTGTAGACATAACTTTCTGTTGGATACACGTTTTGTTTTAAATTATTATTTAAGAAAACAAAAAAATAACCTCTGGCACACAAACGGTGGTTATTAAAATAAATAATATAAAATCAGCCAACTTTTTTAAGTTTTGGCTTTTTAATTTGTCCAAAATAGCAAATGGATAAACCTAACTGAAGGCAAAAACAAACTCTGATTAGAAGTTAGCCTTTTCTAAAATGTTTGCGAGTATTTATAACAAAAAAGCATTCACAATACAACATTTTAGAAAAAATAAAACTATTTGTTTGTATCTTTAAGCTTGAAGGTAGTACCATTTGCGATTATCTTAAAAACAAAATATACTCTACTTGTGATGCCATGTGATAGTGATTGTAAATTCAATATTTATGTATTTACCTTAATATAAAAATAAATAGGTAAACAAATCGCTTGGCCAATCACTTTAACACTTTAAAGCATTAACAGTCTTGATAAACAGTTTTCAATAAAAATCCCCATACTGTAACCTAAAAAATCGATAAGGTCTACGTAGTTAATATACTCGTACTAATTCAGATTCTGTACCATCGATGCATAGAGGATGATAATTCTACGTGCCTCCATTATCCGATAACCTTTACATAAGTTATAAGAAATGTTAAATTGAATACAAATTCCCAAAACCAATAAAATCAGTTTACTTTCATCAATTCATAACACCCAAGACTATGGACGTCTACCTAGACCTACACCTGGCAAATGTTTTGATTTCCTTATGAAGACAAATCCCAATAAAAAGTAACACTTTTACCATAAAAATGCTTTCGAATAAAAGGTTAAAAAAAATAATTTAAAACACTTGAAACAAAAATCGCACTAAAGCAATATAGAAAAATATATATAATATATTATTTGAACGCACGTACTTTGTGACGTGGAATAAAAGCAGCACGTTTTTTACGGGTGCAGCAGTAGCAGCCATCGAAGAATTAAAGACCATTCACAGAATAAGACATTTAGTCAGGCTTTCAATCCGAAGCTTAACATTCAAATTGACAAAGCATGCAGAATAGTAAAATGCCATTTTAGAGTTGGGATGCGTTGTCGTCGTTGTGCGTCGGTCGGTAGCCAATCTAGGGAGGGTGTATGTACACTGTACTGTACATACCTAATGTCCAAATTTGGCTGCTGTATAAAATCATATGAAAATACGCGTGCAAATGGATAAGTAAATTATTTGAATTTCGTTACTCAATCAGCGAACAACTCTCGCTCAATTAACAGGAACAGGAAGTTAGCATTTTTTTTTACAAATTGTAAAATTCCGTTTTTTGTGTTGTTTTTTTTTTGTTTTGTTTGAAATGAAACTCAGTGTAAGCCTCTTTTGGATGGATTTTTCTGTTTGTAACCTCTTTGGATTGATGTTGTTTTGTTTTTTATATTCTGTGCAGATTGTGACGATAGTTGTGATTTCTTTAACAGCGATATGTGGGAAGGTGAAAGGACACCCGGGAAAAGTCACAACCAAGTAAGTAGAGTGTTTTGTGAAAACGGCTTAATGAAGTGAATTGCTTAAAAAACAAAAATTAAAATTCATTTATTTTGGACAAGACAATTACTAAATAGTTTTATATTTGAAGAGTGGCAATATAAATGAGGCTGTGAGTGCAAAAGTGCCGTTACCCTATTTCGAAAAATTTGCTTATTTTGCCTCTCATATTTTTGTCTTAGGGACATAAATTATTTTATTTTTTCTATTTTTCGTACAATTTTTGTATATCTAAAATACACAATATTGTACTAAAAAAATATGTATGTAAATTATTTAACTTATTGAACCGACAGACGTTGTCTTGTATAAATTTAAATTAAATTGTTTGTGAATGTTTTTGATGGTTGTGGTTATAAATAAGTTGGCCACAATGCCTCCTATTGGTTAATTGTTTAGCCTACAAGATATAAGTCAATATTCTACACAATCAAACATTTCAATAAAATAGAGTAATAGTCTAAGAAAGATATGATCGGACGAGGGACAAATTGATTCATGAAATTTTATTTCGACGCAGAATTTTATCCTCAACAACATATCCAAAGTCCCCCAAAATCCCCCCATTGGCTTTTTGTATAGGCGCATTTTAAGAGGTGGAGAGGGTAGGGAGGCAGGAGTTCGTCAAGCTGAAAAATTTGTTGTAATACAATCTTATCCTATGACACATGTTTTTAGGGTGCTTTTCAACGTTGATTCTAAAGAGACCAAAACTGAAAAGATACATGTGTCCTGTGGAAAGTTAATGTCATTTTTATGGAATGATCACTTTTTTTAAAGTACAACAAGTAATATATTACCCAAAACCATTTTAAAATAATGGCATTTAAATGAAATTTGGTATAAATGTTTCATTTGGCATGTTTACTAAGAATCAAAAGATCCCCCAAAAATATCTGTGGTGAAGGGGCGTTTTTTTGAGGGTGAGATGTTAGTGCGTCATTATTACCATAACATCTATGAATAAGTTTTGACATTGATGAAATTTGCTAAAAATATTAAATATTTCATGGTTTCCAAGTTTCAAAAGAGTCCATTAAAATAACTTGATCCAAAGAGTTTTTTTTAGAGAGTTTATGTTTGACCTGCCCTATACGAAGCAAAATGTTAGCTCTTACAAAAAATTGTATTTTCGTGTAATCGAGAAAGTACATATGACATATGATATATGATTTAACGGTATTTTTTAACGTCGAATCTAATAAAAGAAAAACCAATACGATACAAGCACCCTAAAAAAAGTAAGATTAATTTTGAAACAGAAATTACTGTTTTTTCCGTTAAGCAGATTAAACATTACACCCCCAAAAAACACACTTGGACCTTAGATATTTGTACGGACTCTTTTGATCATTGGGTGTCAATATAAATTTAATATTTTTAGCAAATTTCATAAGGGTCAGAATTTGTTCATGAATGTTGTGGTAATAATCACTCAATTGCACCTATCCGTCAAGAAAACACCCTTTAACCAAAGATATTTTTGTGGACTCTTTTGATTCTTGCTAAGCATGTCAAATGTAACATTTGTACTAAATTTCATTAATATCCCATTGTTTTAAAATGGTTTTGGGTATACTTGTACTTTAAAAAAAGTGATCATTCCATAAAAATGACATTAACTTTCCACAGGATACATGTATCCTTTTAGTTTTGGTTTCTTGAGAATCAGCGTTGAAAAGCACCCTAAAAACATGTGTCATATGATTAGATTGTATTACAACAAATTTTTCAGCTTGACAAACTTCCGCCTCCCTCCCCTCTCCACCTCTTAAAATGCGTCTACACAAAAAGTCAATTCAGGGATTTTGGAGGACTTTGGATATGTTGTTGAGGATAAAATTCTGCGTCGATACCAGCAATAAAATTTCATGAATGAATTTGTCCCCGGTTGCCCATATTAAATTTCCTATCTTTCCTAGACTATAAGATGGGTCGCGTCGTTACAGAAATAATTAAATATTATAGCTTTATTTTGTAGTTTGTCTAAAGCAGGGGTATCTAAACTTTTTTAGTTCGCGGTGCATTTTATCACGGCACCCTACTTTAAATATTTGTTCAAAATGAAATTAGGCACATACAAATCTGAAGCGTGGATTAAAGTTTGAAAGTGTAATATTTTCGAAGGGGGAATGTGAATTAAATTTCTCGACTTCGACTGGGTATAGTTGCCAACATAACCAGGCACCAATTTATTCAGGTATTTTCTTAGTAGTTTAGGGTTGCCATGGCTGTGTAAGCTAACCTAGGACAAAAAGTTTTAAAATCCCGGACTTTGGAGGAACTCATACAAAAATATATTTCATATTAAGGTAAAATAATATAAATTTAAATAAAAAAAAAATAAAATAGTTGTATGTTTATTTATGTTCAGATTAAATTTTTTCAAGAACTCATTATTTCAACGAGGCCAATCGTTCACTAACCACTTACAAGCAATACGGATTGGTTTGTGTTGTTGTAATCCCTTGAGAAAAAACAGGTGATGATAAAAAAGCAGTTCTCAAAAAAGTAATCTCAACCTATCCCAAAAATGTTCGTATACCTAGTCAGCTATCTGAAGAAAAATGTCAAGAAAAGCTGACTTCAAATTTAAATTTTACTTTGAATTGTATGCTAGGTAAACCTATCCAGTTATGGTCGTTCACAAACATAAGCGGATATATCTCAGCGCAACGTGAACGTGAATATTGCTATCAATTATAAGGTCATACAATTACTCACAACTTAGGTTTTTGTAATTAAATTTAGTTAAAATTATACCCTTAAACATTTCGGGTAATAATCTATTTCTTCCCTTTGTCCATTGTTAATTTATTAATTAGAACACTCTTTCAACGTTTTTTTTTTTTAAATTAAAGCTACCATTTTCAGATACACTATAAGTAAGATTTTCAACAGTGAAATTTGAATTTTTTAATCCCGGTTATTTTTAGCAATTAATTTATGTACATCTTAAATTCAAACTTCATTTTTCTAATCAGCCCTATTGTGAGTTCCACGTGAAAGAAAATCCGCCCGGAAAAATTACATTTCACATCTCCCTTATTGTGAGTTTCGGGCGAAAAAGTTTCCGGCGAAAAGATTTCCATTTAATTTTTGGTGGCGAACGACGCCACACTTGTTGCTAAATGGATGGTGAAACTTACAATAGCTTTTAAAAATCCGGGCGAACAGAACATTTTCGGGCGAAATGTTTTCCGGGTGAAACTCACAATAGGGCTGAATTAGTTTAGTTTCTAATGTGTAAACACAAAATTCGCGAGGTTGTGATTGGCCGAAACATTTTTTTAAGTTCAGTACAAAATTCATTTTTTCGGAATGAACATTTTGGATTTTAGTAGTAAGAATCGTTCAATTAAATTAAAAGGGTTGAAACATGGAAGTCAAATAAGATCCTTTTCGTTTAAGATTTCTATCAGATTTGTACTGTCTCTCTTTTTATTTAAAATTTAGTTCGATGATTTTTTTTTAATTTCCAAAATTACTTGTTAGGGGAAAAAAGAGGACAATTTTTTAAAACGTTGGAGGACGTTCCGCGCCGAGGTAAAAAAGAGGACATGTCCTCCAAAAGGAGGACGCATGGCAACCCTATAGTAGTTGGGTTTCCGGGTATTCGTTTTGTTCTGGTTATTAACCAGGTGCCCGGTACTTGCATACTCGAAAAGTACCAGACACCTCGGGCAAAATTTCCCTCGAACTATGAAATGATAGTCGAATCTGCCTGACATTTTATTCGTGATAGGTACCTAGCAATGAAATTCCTAGGAAAACTTACGAGTATAATTCACCATTCAGTGAGCTATTTGTGCAAAGAGAAAGTAAGTCTTTTGAGACAAGATCATGTGATGTCGAGTGTTTATTCTTCTGAGAGAAATCTGGACTACCATCCTATTAGTTTTTCTTATCGACAACAAAAACTGCTTTTTTCTCCTTAACGCTCCAATCTTTCCTAAAAGTTTAAAGTTGATATACATTTTATTGCTATGCAAAGACAGACTTAATGCATCTTATTTATAATAATTTTGAACATCAAAAATCTTAAATTTCCAGTTCAAAAATTGAATAGATGACATAAGGAGGAAATCCATACAAGTTAAGTAACCCGTAAACTTATTTTCAAAACATACCAGTAAGTATAATGTAGAACTGAAATTCAAATGAGAAATAATTTAATAATTATCTCATGGTAACTTTTTATGTTATGAAATTGTTAGACCCCTTTCACACAAGGAAACACAAGTTTATTGGCGAGAAGGGCGTAAAAGGAACACCATAAATCTCCTCTCACACCCTTCTCGCCTACAAACTAGCTAGTTTCTGGCAACTCAGTTTCCTTTCTTTCCTTTGCGCCCTTCTCGCCGACAAACTCCCAGTTGCCAGCAAATCAGTTTCCTTGTGTGAAAGCAGTCTTAATTATGGCACTAAATCCACATGTGAAGTTGGTAACAGTTGATACAGTAATTGATTAATACAGAAGCAGATCAAGGGTACGTCCGAAATATATCAGTGGAAAGACAGGAAGCATAGACTGCTTTCACACAAGGAAACTGAGTTGCTAGAAACTGGGAGTTTGTAGGCGAGAAGGGCAAGAAGTAAGGGGAATGAAAAAATCTCCCCGGTTAACGATTGAGGAGATTTTTATCACATTCCTTCTCACACTGTCCGTAATGTGCGTTCAGCTAATAGACTTTATATGGAAAAAAACAGAAATCTCCGGCAATTCAGTTTCCTTGTGTGAAAGCTACAAGGCAATTAAAGGAAAACGTCAAAAAAATCTCCAGCAACTGGTTTCCCTGTGTGAAAGGGGACATAGATTTTTCGGAGAGAAAAGTAATGCGCGAAAAAGATTGAACCAGCACCGCCACCAACAACAGCAGCCGCCATTATTTTAGAACCAATGTATTTTAATGGCGCAGCACACATTAGATCAGCACCAGCAACGTCAACAGCGTCGATAGGCCAAAGTCGTAAATTTGCTGTTGCTGGTGTATTAATTGCTGCCAACTTTCCCACTACGATATTCAGTTGCACCAGACTGCAAAAAAAAAATTGTCCACGCTGAGCCGTATTTTCATGATTGTTGCTGATGCTGGTGCTGTTGGATTTGTGTTTCAAAAATATTTGCTAGCTAGCGTGCTATTTGCTGTTGATGGTGCTGTTGCTGGCTTAATATGTTTCGCGCATAATGCAGGATAACTTTAAATTGTCCCCCCCGTAATATCAAACTGCCCCCTGTGTGGCGTGGGCCCCACGTTGGGAAACACTGATCTATACCAATCGCTTTTAGGTGTTTTTGTGTGCGTTTTATGTTAGCCTAAAAATAATAGCACGAACAAATGCCAACGCTACTTATTCTGGATTTACATGTACAGTCGACTCCGCTTGACTGAAACACCACAATTGCATACCATTTGTTTCAGTTAAGCGGAGTTTTCAGTTAACCGAACTTCGGATAACTGAAATATGTTTCAAATAAGCGAAGTTTTGTCAAAACAAATTAAATTTCATTTAGCATGAAAATCAAAAAAAAAAAAAAAATTTACATGCATACATAGGTATGATTTTTTGTATTGTGTCAAAATAGTTATACTTCCATATGAAACAATTCAAACAACAAATGTATTTACATTTTTAATCACAAAAGGAACATGAATATAACATATTTAAAAAACCAACAAATGGTCGTTTCACTTATGCGGAGTTGAATAAGTGAAAAATGTTCATTTGAGGCAAACAATTTTGTTTCAATTATCCGGAGTTTGCAATCAAGCGGAGTTCAGCAGTTTGTGTGAAAAACTCTCAAAAAGCCTCCGGAACAAATTTCTTGTTTCAGATAACCGATGTTTTCAGTTAAGCGGAGCTATATTCGTCTGCAAATATGAAGAAAAGTAGAGCGGGGCAGATGTTTGCTAAAAATCCGAGCGTGTGAAAGAGAACCATCAAGATGAACATGTTCGTCTTCATATCTGCATTATGGCACTTCCTATAATCCTATAATCTGCATGGACGAAGATCTTCTGCATTTTGGTGTTCTCTCTCTACCCAAAAAATGTAAATTTGAATTTTGCATCTCCTTTTTTTGCAGAAGTCAGACGAAATCCACCATTATGCTGCATTTACACGATAGATTGACACTTCGTAAGTCCTCTTTCACACAGGGAAACCAGTTGCTGGAGATTTTTTACTGACGTTTTCCTTTAATTGCCTTGTACCTTTCACACAAAGAAACAAAATTGCCAGATATTTTTTTTTTGTTTTCATATAAAGTCTATTGGATTTGGCTGAATGCACAATACGAACAGTGTGAGAAGGAATGGGACAGAAATTTCTTCAAACGTTGACCGGGGATATTTTTTTCATTCCCCTTACTGCTGGCCCTTCTCGCCTACAAACTCCCAGCTGCTGGCAACTCAGTTTCCTAATGTGAAAGGGGACTAAGTTTCATTCATTCTTTTGCCTGTTTAATGGCAGAAATACTACTAAAATTCAAATCGTGTAAGGGGGGCATATGCAACAGTTAATAGTTGTAATTCTGTCATGAAATCTGCTTATTTCATAAGCAGTGATGTTAATCGTCACGAACTAAACGAAATTGTTGTTTTATTTTAAATTGAAATTATTTTAAGCTAACATAAACGGCTTACAAAAATACACCTATTATTATCGATAACTACGAGTTGTCTGTCAGAAGGCTACCAGGAGACAGCTAACAAAATGGCTGACTTTTTAGTTGTATTTCAGTTTTATGTAAAAATTAGACAAATCACTGTTTTTAACGTTTTTAATTTTTTTTTCTTATCAAAAAAGTTTTTTTCTATTCGTTTTTGAAAAAAAATAAATAAATCGGTTGGGACAACGGCTCATGAAGAACCAGGGCCTAGGGACTAACAACTCGCAACCATTCCTGTGTGCGCCTGTCGACAGGAATGGAAGGGACCTACAATTTTATGCAGAATCCGAACGGCTAGACGAGAAGCACTTATTCGTGACAATTGATACTCTTGGAGGATTTGTCAATCCCTCACAAGAGGCAGTAGCCCTGAAAAAAAACTTTTTAGTTTTTAGGTGGACGAGGCTGGGAAGCGATCCCAGACCTTCAGCGTGACAGTCGAACGCACTAACCATTACGCTACGGACTACTACTAATAATAATAATAATATTTTTTGAATGTGGTTTTTAAACAAGATATTGTTCAAAACAAATCATTCAAAAAAACTTTATTTGATAAGAAAAAAAAAAATTAAGAACGTTAAAAAATAAAAATATTTAATATTTTGAAAAATCGAAATAAATTATTTCTAATTTGTTTTCATTATTTTTTTTTTGAATGCAGTTTTTTTTTTTTTAAACTTATACCTTAATGATTATCAATAAATAAAACAACAAAAACTGCTGAATATCGAGAGATAAAAAATAAGAGAGAAATATATAATATTGAAGTATTTATTAACTTTAAAAATCGAAATAAATTATAATTTAAATTTTTGTAATACATTTTTAAATGCAGTGTTAAAGGATAAATAAATCAATCGGAATTCACAAAAAAATTTTAAATAACTGTTAAAGTTCGAGAGAAAAAAAAAATGTGAAAAGTGTAAAATTCTTATACAAATTTGTATCGGAAAAGTATGACCTTACGAGTCAGGGGGTTATGACCTCGGATCAAAGTGTTTTTGGTCAATTTTTTTTATTACGGCATAAACTTTCGATTGACGGGGTGTTCTATCCAAAAAATGAGTTTGGGAAATAACGGACACCCTAATGTACATGTACAGTTTCCGAATCTGAAGGTATTCAGCTGTTTTTCACATTTCTTATGGAATCGGTTTACCTTCTACCGCGAACTCAACCACCAACTTTTGTTTTTGCAGAAATGGAATGAGCAGAGCATTGATGTACTTCATCTCCTGCCAATTTTGTTTGCGTAAATAGGAAGTCGGTCAATTTTTTTTTTTTGATTTTAAGGACTATCACTCACTTTTAAAAATATAAGTTCTTTTTGAGTTATTTATTTATTATTTCTTATAAAGGTTAGACCGCACACAACTGCAGCGGAACTACACTTCACGACGCGGCAAAATATTATTTGTATGAAATTGTATGAGCTATATCGCACTAAGCGGCAACTGAACTTCATACAATTTCATACAAATTATTTTGAATCGCAGTTCCGCTGCAGTGCAGTTCCGCCTAGTGCGGTCTAACCTTAAAGGTACTGATACATATTTCCTAAAAAACTTTCTCACCATTTTTTTTTTTGTTTTCTTTCTTAGTATCCAACACACTGAAGCTGAAGATCTTAATGAAAATGGTTTTTGGCAAGAAAATGTATCCTGGAAGCCTCGATGGGTGAAATATTGGCGTCAAAAAGCTGTTTATATTCCACTTTGGAAGAAAGTCTGGGGTCCAGTTGTTAAAAAAGAATGGGTTCCTATACCAAAGCCACCACCAGATTGGGAGGAAGAAGATGAAGAACTAAATAATAATAAATAGTCGACTTACCTTTTCGCTTCCTCAGTATAGTTATTCAGTATTTATTAATTTAATTTATTATTTATTTTGAGTAGATATAAATAGAATAAAAAAACAATGCCATTTTTGGTTTTGAATTTTTATTTCCTTTAAAAATAAAAGAATAAAATCGTATAAGATCGTTTGTTCTTGGGGCCCGGGAAAGCCTTTTTTTAGTATGTATGTGTGTGTGTGTTTTGTGAACTTTTCTCCTACAATATATCAATATATTCTTAACTTAAGCATTAACTCCATTTAACAAATAACTAGATCAACAAATAATATAAAATAAAATCCTTAAGGTACCTTATAATCGACTGAATTATTTACAAGGATGAATTAAGCAACGTGCATAGTATCAGCCTACACACATGATGCCTTCATGTTTTTTTTGTTGGATTTTTTTTTAATAATGACAGTTATAGAAAAGAAGGAAGAAAAAATGTTTGTTTCCAAAATGGCGCATAAATAGTCTCTTCGTGACTCTCGAATGGTATTTTTTGTTTTTAAATTAATTTAAGAAGTCCTATTCTAACCTATAAACTAAGACTTAGGGGACCATTAAAAGTCGATTGATCACTGTTGTGGCGATGGTTGTGCCTTTGTCGCTGGTTCGACTGCCACCGTAGCTGGCGCACTGCCAGTTGATACAGCTGGACTACTGCTAATAGTTTCATCAAGTGGTGGACTGGCTGCTGCTTCACCACTTCGTTTCCACACTATCTTAGGATCGTTGTCTTTTCGATCCCAGCCTCCATGATGATCGTCGCCGCCACCGCCATGATGAAGATCGTGATGATCAGGAGTTGGGAACCATTCAGAAATGACAACTGGTTTCCAGATTTTCTTCCATGCGGGAACCCAAATTTCCTTCCAGGCAGGCACCCAGATTTGTTTCCAACCTTCCTTCCATTCGAGTTTTTTGTCTTCAACCCAGACTTGTTTTTTGCCAGGTTTCCAGATTTGCTGCCAATCTTCCTTCCATTCTAGTTTCTTGCTAGGCACCCAGATTTGTTTCTTAGCTGGTTTCCATATTTGCTTCCAGGCTTCTTTCCATGCTAGTTTCTTATCATCGACCCAGATTTGTTTTTTGCCTGGCTTCCATATTTGCTTCCATTCTTCTTTCCATTCCAGTTTCTTGCTTGGTACCCAAATTTGTTTTTTCGCTGGCTTCCAGATCTTTTTCCAGTGGGATTTCCAGATCAGCTTCTTCTTCCATAGATCGTGACTAGTGTATTCCCAGCCTTCGTGATCTTTGCCCAAGAATTTCTCACCAGGAATACCAACTTTAATCCATTCAGGTGTCCAATATTGCTTCCATTCGGGAACTTGAATCTCTTTCCAGGCCGGGACTTGAATTTCCTTCCATACCGGCACCCAGATTCTCTTCCAGTCAGGCACTTGAATATCTTTCCAGGCGGGAACTTTTGTCGGCACCCAAATTGGCTTCCATATTTTCTTCCAGTCAGGAACTTGAATTTCTTTCCATGCAGGCACTTGAATTTCCTTCCATACTGGCTTCCATATTTGTTTCCATGCTGGAACTTTAATGTCTTTCCAGGCGGCTACTTTTGTGGGTACCCAAATTGGCTTCCAAATTTGCTTCCATGATGGTTTCCAGATTTGTTTCTTTCCTGGTTTCCAGATTTTCTTCCAACCTTCTTTCCAGATTACTTTCTTCTTCCAATAGCCAGGGTCATGATGATGTTCATGATGATGTTCATGGTAATGATCATGCACATCGACAACTTCATCTTCGGCATGGCCGATTCGTTGCTGTGCTACACTTGTGCTAACTGCTTGAGAACCTTCAGCTTGCTGATCGATTAATGCTTTGGCGGTAGTTAAAGTGATAATGTAGGACACGCACAATGTGGCGATCTGAAAAGAGACAAGCAAAAATTGAAAAATGTGTTAATGGGGGTTATCAGTTTAGATGTTTTTTTTTTTTTTTTTGAAAGGCTAATGAATGTACATTTGTAATTGTGGTACAAATTTTAACAATGTATAACATTCACTCTCCCTTTTTTGATGTTTTAATAAGAACTACAACGAATGAATTGTTCGCGTCTAACCTCAATTGCTTTTAACATTAGCTACGAACTGCGAAGGCGAATTGCGAATGGTCGTGAATTTTGACGTTTTATTCACATTCACTGAGAACTACGAATTCTCATGCAATATAAGCAAGTAAAATCGGTAATTGAGGTTAAATTCGAACGAGCTATTTATTTGCAAATTTTGTCACCACGTTCTATGGTAATGGATTGCGAAATTACAATTGACAGTTCGCAAAAGCTTGTTGTTGGTTGCGTAGAAAATATTAAAATATATTTTTTTGTTATTTTAACACATTTTTTGTGGGTTTTTCATTTTAAAGGGGAATGGGCATTTTTTTCTACTTTTCGATGAAGTCATTAAATGATCTTAAATTTGCAAAAGCTTGTAGTTGTTGCTTGTTTTATTATTTTCTACTCAACAAACAACAAGCTTTTGCGAATTTTAAATCCGCGATTTAAAACATCAGGACTTATGAAATTTGAATACAAAAGTTTTGTTCAGTGAGGGAAAAGTCAGAACAGAACAGAAGAGCACAGAACACAAAACAGATAAATCTGTTCTAGGTTTGTTCTAACTAGAAAACAAGCACAGAAAATCTTGTTCCATTCTGTTCTTAACTGTTCGCAAAAGACTCATTGAACAGCAAATCAGAACAATTTGGAACAGAAAATTCTCATTGAACAACAAAAAGTTGTATTTTTCTGTTCCAAACTGTTTGGAACAGCGTCCTTGAACAAAATTTAATATACAGGGTATCCCAGCATCAGCGGCCCAGAGGAAAACTATGGGTATTTTGGTGGTGGTGGGCATTTTAAGTGGAATAACTTAAGAGGTAATTTTCTCGTTTACACTTCCGTTTCGACTTATAACGGATTTTATGATTTTTTATCTTATTTCATTTAACTAGCTCTTACTTTGCCAAACCACATCCGATTCTTGATTTTTTAATTTTATTTACACAAGGAGAGTAAGCAGTTTGTACTTGCCATTCAATTTCTTTCTATGCGGATAACGGTTTTCCCACAATTAAATACCAAACCCATTTTCTTGGCATTTATAGGTGTTTTTTTTTACTTTGATGTCCTTTTGTCCACAAAAACATCTTATTAAGGGGCATCTTTTCTATTTTATTATGAAAGCCCATTTTATTTTCTTAAAAATATTTTACACTTTTTCAACAAAATACAACACTAAAATTTATTTAAAAAAAAATAAAAACAGAAAAAAAAGAAAGTTGAAGAAATAATACAAAATTAAAATTAATTCTTTTTATGTAGCGAGTAACCTACACGTCCAGTGCTGCTTACTATGACGACATCAAACATCGCGTAAGCGTAGGGTGGATGAAGTGGCGGGAAAACTCAGCCATCTTCTGTGATGGAAAAATGCCCCCTAAGCTAAAAGAAAGCTCTACATGGCAGTTGTTCGTCCAGCACTTACATACGGTTCAGAGTGTTGGACAATGAACAAGAAGTATGAGAGTTAATTGACGACAGCTGAAATGAAGATGTTTCGCATGACAGCAGGAGTGACAAAGCGTGGTCGAATAAAAAGCAAAAGAATCCGAGGAAGCCTACACCACAGATAAGCAATACCTAGATAGGAATCTTTCGTTCGTATCACCCCCCAAAACCCATTTGTTTACATTGTTGTTTTTGTAATTTCATTTCGTGTCGATGAATAGATGTGAACTGCAACAACAATTTAACGCGGTGAATTTGATTTGTTTGACAGTTCATTTTTTTTTTTTCATAAATGTGCTGTGCGAAGATTTTTATTCCGGTGTTTGTGATTTTCATTAAAAAATAAATTAACAAAAAAATAATTGTTTCGCCAAGCACAATGCCCGCATGGCAAGCGGAACTTGAACGAGTCCTTGAATTTCAATGAAAAATCTTTTGGTGCTTTCATGTTTCATTCTTCCAATTCGCCAAAAAGCTACTTCGGCAGACGATGCGCGATGAGAACTTTTTGTAGAACTCTGTCGCCTCCGAAGGGGCCCTGTTTGAGCAGAGTATAGCAAAGGGCAAAAGACCTAATTATGTTTATGAAATTTAAAAACATAATTTTTTTCAGCTCTACAGCACAATAATTATAAAAAAAATCTCGCCAACCAATAATAAGGTTCGAGAAATCAACAAAAATTAAATTCACCATGGCAAATTTGACAGCTACTATATTCTTAGTTTTAGGGTACAGACACACTTAATATATGAAATTATTTTAATTTATACGTAAGGGGTTGGATTGCATCATGGTCAAATTCAGACGTAAATTTTTAGAAATTAATTTAAGGTCCCCCAAACCGATGCGTGGACAACATTTTTGTCAGTCACGGGTTCATATGGAAAATCGCACCGCTTTCATTGTGGGTACCTACTCTCAATTATTTTCATGTAACTTAATTTTAAAAAGTGAATGTTTTGTTGTCGTGAGTGTTTCGCTCCGATTTAAGGCTCACCCAAACCAATGCGAAACATTCGTCAGTCAAAATAAATTCATATGTTTCTCCGCCGCGTTGGTGTGGGCACTCTCATTTATCACCATGTAAATAAATTTTGACATGCGAATGTTTCTTCGCCGCAACGAATGTTTCGCATTGGTTTGGAAGAGCCTTTAACGTTGATTTGAAAGATCCTTTACACAATTTAAATTGTGTTGCAACAAAAATGGTCTCCTAAGCCGATGCGAAACATTTGGAATACCAAGTCCCGGTCTACATTGAACGATTTTTCCAGTGCCGATCTTTTGTTCGTTGGTGAAGGGTGTGAAAAGTGAGGGGTAGAGATCAAATCGTTTGTACCACAAAACTCAGACGATTTTTCCAGTCTGTTTATGTTCTCTTTCGCCCTCTTTCCAGTTTTTTGTGTGTGTTCGATGTCAGTGTGCCATTGGGTTGATGGTGTGAGTGAATATCAATGCAAATGATGAGCACAGAAATAAAAAAATGAAGAAGACAAAGAAAAAATCTCATGGAAAAAATCGTTCTGTGTGTACATTTCACACGATTTCTGGAAAAATCTTCGTGGAAATATCGGGCAATGCAGATCGAGACCAACAAAACCTTCATCTGCCAGAATTAATTTGTATGGGGATAAAAGAAAGCACCCACAATGATGTGAATCTCATCTGTTCTTAATTGCAAAAACTGCAATAAAGTCAATTCTGATTGAGGAAAAAACACAATAGGCGTGTTTTATCACAAAAGCCATCCATAGTACAGTACGATTTTACAGGCATTACAAATACAACATCGCTAGTAGCTCTACAGCCAATAAGAAGTTATACTACGTGTTCTGTCAAAATAATTTTTGTATGTTTTCTTGCAAGAAGGTTTCTTTAGCGAACATTTTAAATTCTCACTTTTGTACTTTTTTGCAAAAGTAGGTAGGTATATGTAGTTAAACCTAAATGTAACTTTCATTTCAACAAAAAAATCAAATCTGTGATAGCAAAATTTGATTTGTTTAGAAAAAAAGATCAAAAATGAAATCTTTCATATAGAAAATTTACACCGGCTACACGATTTTTTTTGCGACTTCCTTACAACAAAAAAAAAAATTAATCTGCAATCGTCGAAAGGAAATCGGGATAAAGAACCTAGCACATTTAAACAAACCCTTGGATTCTTAAATTATCCGCCATTTTGTTCACGAACCGAGGTGAAACTCGGATTTTTTTTTCACGTACACTAGTGCAAAAATCCGATTTTCACCACGGTCGTCTGCACGTACACTAGTGCAAAAATCCGATGTTCACCACGGCCATTTGACGTTTGAGCTTGTAGGCAAACCGAATTGACAGCCGTAGATTCCCATCTAGGTATTGCTTATCTGTGGCCTACACGTCAAAAATACCATCTTGGACAAAAGACAGCATGACCAATTTAGCTGGTAATATCATGTACAAAGAATTACGCCGAATTACGGCATCAGTGAGTCAGCAATACGTTACTGAATTATCTGCATTTGGGATTCATTCTTAAGATATCGAGTAAAGTATCGAGTATCGAATTCGATTTTTGGAATTTCCTCGTTAGTGAACGAGTGTTTTTTCATACGATAGATGCTAGGTAGACGAGTGAGCAGTAAAATGGCAGAAAAATTAAATTATTCTCTTTTCTGCAAATATTTCCCCACAATATCAAATAATGGTGTTTCAGGGGGAATTAAAATAAATTAAACATCACCCAGAAAATTATTCTTGCTTGATTTTATGGCACAATAATTCGATTTAGCCAACAAATATTTTTGGCCAAATTAAAATCCGAAGGCAATCGACCAATGAAAAGTTAGGAATATTGACGTTTAGGAAAATGTACTAGAATTATCCTAGTACAATACGAACTCCTCAATTCGATACGTGATACTGCGTATAACATCATACCAATGTGATTACTTGATAGTTCGATAACGTGTAAAAATTCCTCACTCGTTCACCGAAGATGTAATTCGGACCCAGTTCAAAAGGCAATAGCACAAGACGTTCCAACACTATCGCGGAAGAAAGGCAGGCGCAAAAACTCCTGGATAAAACAAATGCAACGACACCTGCATTTAGTTGGCCTCAGACATGGAACAATCCAAAACCGGGAGGCCTGTCGACGTTTTCTGAGGTCAACCCGGCAAACCCCACAAGTGGAGCCCTAGGTGAAGCAGTTGAGTGGGAGAGTTGTGGTCCCCCACGAGATCATGACAATCGCCGGTTAAATGAAGAAGAAGAAGAAGTTGCTTACTCTCCTTGTGTAAATAAAACAAAAAAAAGCAGAAAAAAAGCAAGAATCAGATGCTGTTTGCCAAAGTTAGAGCTTGTTAAATGTAATAAGATCAAAAATCATAAAACCCGTTATAAGTCAAAAAGGAAGCGAAAAAAAGAAAATTACCTCATAAGTTTTTCGACTGAAAATTAACTCAAGAACCCATAGTTTGGCTCTCGGCCGGTGACATTAGAACATCGTGTATATTGGTCAGCTACTAAGTTCAAATACCAAAATTTCAACTTCAATTGGATACAATACACGCTTAATCATTTGCAGCGTTGCGTTGTGATCCACTCGGTCTCTAAAAGGGTAGACGGGCACATCAGGAAGAATACAATCACTTCAAAATGATGATTATTAATTTGATGGTGTTACAATGGGCGCATTCAACGTATCAAATTTTTCAGTACTTTATTTTCCGATGGAGCTTCTGATTGGCCAGCTGTCATAAAAAGTAAGCTGACATTCAATTACGTTTATTGAAGTTTAGTTACGTTTCATCTGAATTTTCAGCAAGAAATTCCCAACTGAAAATTCAGCTGACAGCTTTTCTACGCAAAAAAGGGTCTCCATACAAAACTGACATTTCATATAATTTTGCGTTCAACGAAAAAAATTAAGTACTTTATTTTAAGCAGTTGTCAAATTTTGCATTGAATGAGCCCAATCAAAGCTCTATACCTACTCCGTCCGCTAAACCATGTTTTTCAAACCCAATCTCTGTTGTTTGTTTAATACATTTTTTTTGCCAAAAACGTGTTCACCTGCGCCAACCCGAAGGAAGCAAAAACGTGCATTGAAAAACATAAACAACAAACAAACATGATAAAAGAATTAATATTCAGGAAATCAAACAAAGTCCACTTTCACTTTCAATGAGTGCAGCGCAGCGCCAACACAAACGACCGCATCTATCGTGATTCCGTGGTTGTGATAGTAGTTCAACTACAACTATACTAGGTTTCCTCTAGCCTAGGTTCGAGCTCAGACTCAGACCATACAAGATACAAACGAAAAATACAGTCATTTTCAAACATTACACATCGAAGATCGAAAGCTCTTTTTACCTCTTTCCTATTCTTTCTTGTTTTTATTTCTCTTTTATAAATATTTTCCTTTTAATAGTTTCTTTTGTTTTGTTTGCATTATTCGCTAACAATTCGTTGTGCTCTGTTTACACTCGCCTTGACTTTGGATCTTTCGCTTTCGTTCCATTGAAACCGAAAGTGGTTTGTTCGTCGAAAGCTTTCATCATCGATGACTATGCACCAGCGTTGCGGCTGCGGTGTTGTGACTTGTGATAATTTCTTCGGTACACAGATTTTGGTGATCTCAATTTTCTTCCATCCGTGCGTTGCGTCTCGTCGTATCATATTGCATGATACTTGATCTTCAAATGAAGGCTTAAACAACAACAAGTAAAAAGCCATAATGTGGTGAATTGTTGCCGATGGTGGTTAAATTTGAATGCATTGCATAATCTCACGACACCTGACTGCTTCCATGCACCGTGAGCACAAAGTGATTTGTGGCCAAAATGTCTCTGGGGAGATGTTATTGTCTTTATATTGGGATATCGTTTAAGTGATATTTCAATGACTGTCCGTGATGTACCGCAGGCATGTTGGCTTTTTATGTAATAGGTTTTATTTTTTTTTTTTGTTGTGGTACAAGAGGATCTTGTTGGGAATTTCTCTTGCATAATTCACAACACAACCATTCTCCTCAGCCTTTGGCCATCATTAATCAATATACAAGAGCTCTTTGAGCTTCAAAAGCTTAGGGGGGTCCCGCATTAGCTTAAGAAGGATGTTACAAAATCAAATATTATGACTCTAATATAAGAAAGAAAAAAAAAAAAACCAACGGGGGTGGATCAGATGTGTCAGTGTCAGACAAGCCCAAATAGAATCAGATAACAATTTGTGTGTGCAAATTGCAAATTTGAAAGTGATTCCCTTCTCAAACTCCATAGATTGTATAATAATTTTGAACACCAGGCAGTGTGTCATCGTCTTGAAACAAAATAACGTAAATCACGAGTTCATTAGACGAATTATTATTATTAATATAAAATTGATAGAAACAAATTTATTCAACGTATTCAAACTTTAATGGGATTAAATGGATGATTTGTTATTTGCTATTTAAACAAATGAATGAGGGAAACAAAAAAAAAAAAAGAGAATGAAATAGAAATAAAAACCCATAAGGCAAATTATATATCTCACGAAAAGAGATATAAGCGCAGACTAATTTATTGTCCGGCTTTGGGTGTTATTTTTTTTGCAGACGGGCGTTGGTAATTTATTCAAGAGTTTCTCAATTATTAAAACAAACAAATAAAACATTAGATTTGAGGAAAGATATACTAATGATGGAAGTGAATTTGTGTTACGATCAATTTCCTTATAAATCTGAGAAATGCGCGTAAAACTAAGTCAATGGCAAGAAGGCCATAATGGGTATTTGACATTTTGCAAGAACGTAACTTTTTAATGGAAAACAATTTGGCAAAGTGCGTAGGAGATTTAGGTCAGTGATAAAATAGGAATATATTTGTGTTTTTAGTGTTAGGTAATTTTTAAGTAGCGCCCAGACATATGTGTTCGGCAGACATGGAGGGTTACAAGATTGTGGTGCAACATGGCTGTAGGAGACTTTTCTTTGGATGTGAATTGAAACCATTTCAAGCTTCGCGTTGAAGCGTATTAATCAGTTGCAGGAGAAGTCTTTACAGGAGTGAGAGCAGGAAGTATGTAGAAATAATGGCTGAGTAGCGTTTCCAGGCACGTACGCTGGAACAAATTTCGGCAGGATGCTTTGAAAATTAATGGTTAAAAGATTTTTTAGAGGTTTTTGCGAGACTTTTAAGCGGGTTTTTGTCTGGGCTTAATGATAAATACAACCATGTACGGAATTTTTGTTGTATTTTACACGAGATTTTATTTTATTTTTTTGAAGCGATACCTACTACATATTACAAATATACAAATATTACATATACAATGGCTACCCTTAGGAAAATTAAACCTTGTTCGAATGAATGAAAAATAGGGGAAGATAAAAGATGAAACGTCGATCCAATTTTTTTTGAAGTTCTTAATATCGAGGGCAAAACAAGAGCTAGTTAAAGCATTACACATTCGTGTATTACGGCAAAAAACAGAATCACTATGCTTGAGCTCGACAGTATAAGTTGGAAATTTGGGTCAAGTGCAGACTGATGTTTATTTCCATGAGTGTTTAAATTTAATTGTTTAATGAAAGGAATGGAACTGGCATTTTAATTGAACGTTGTTTTTTTTTTTAATAAATAATATGAAGCATGCAGAATTGAGGCACTTTTCGAATAATGCAAATCTTTTCAACTATACCTACCTAGTTCTATCAGTAACCATTTTATGTTTTTTATCTATGTCATATTTCTTGCAAGGCGTATATAGGTATATTATTGCTAAACAGAGCATTTATAAGGTATTTTATTCTGCAACGACCTATGCACGAGTGAAGATTTAGGTCCATACTGAATTTTCAACTGAATTTCATGTCGAGAATAACCAAATTTCCATCGTTTCCAACTAAAACGGAGTTCCAAGAAGCTGATCCAGCTATGCCACGTCTTACGTGACATAAAAAAGAAAGAACGTTGTGGAATTTACAACTAAAGGAAAGCCTTTTCGAACTATTAATTATTAATTAATTGTACACTGTACATTCATTCAGGAATGAGATGTGCCGTGATGTGAATTCAGTTATCTTCTTCCATTGAAGAGTGTGCAGTGAAGCTGTTTACACGAAAGGCACAGTTCTTAAAAGAACTGATGTCATGCTGCCAGAGCGGACACTATCAAAATCATCAATATGCGTGTTTTTTTGTGCCGTCTATGTTAGCTTAAGAAATAATGGCACAAAAAACGCTCATCATTGCTTCAGAAAAGAATTTGGCAGCACTGATATAACAATGACATTTTCTGACATTGGATGTCAACTCTGTTTGTCAACAAAAAAAAATTAAACTAAATTTCGTTAAATTTTTGATAAATTAAAAGAAACGTCTCCTCGTCCTCCCTGAACCAGATCTTGCTTTTATTTATTGGAAAGTAACATTTATTTTAAATAAATAATTTTTTGGTTTTTACCTATTTTTCTGTCATCTTTTTCTCGATCATTCGACTCGTGCTTCAAGATACATCTGCCAAATTAATGAATTTTTGGATGAATTTTTGACATTTGTCGAGAATTCATTGGATAAACGTAGAAAATAGTATGTGGAAGCACTGTTTTTATTTAAGCTTAATTCTCAAGCAGAGATGTTTATCGCCACGAATTAAGCATATTTGTTGTTGTTTATTACATGGCATTTTTTTTAAGCTAACATAGAGGGCACTAAAAAAGACGCCTAATGACATTTCCAATAGATATGGGTAGATTTTGACAGGTTATGGCAACCATGTTGTTTTGATTTTACTCATTGTTAAATTTGATCTTTTCTATTTATTAGACATTAAATACAAATCTCCTTGGCAAGTTAACATGCCATTAGACAATACCACAACATGTGTTTTCACTGAGTTCAAGAAGTTATTATAACAATGTAAGCAAACAAAAAATCATCTTCGGAAACCAGAACCATTTAGAACTCCTGAACATGATAAATTTAAGGATTTGAGCCGATACCATCTACACGCGGTCCACCAAATGGCAACGCAAACACAGTAAGTCAGCGTTTGAAGTGGATTTTGGGCCAGCATCATCATCGGTAAAGACTTATCAGCGTTGCCGAAATGTTACAGTGTTATGATGCTTTTGTTAATATGATTTATCACATTGAATATGTGCTCGATGGTAGCTCCATTCGTAGAACCTTATACCCAACCAACCAAGTTTTTTTAAACCCCGTGAGTTGTCCAAAAAGCCTGTTTTTTTCCATTCTTCTGAAGTGCATTTGATTTCAGTGGGTTCACCCGTTGCACAATCCACAACTTTAAAGGTTTCAATTTTCTATTTCTGTTTATTATTCTTTAATTTGTTTATTCTTTAAATTTCTATTTCAAAAGTAAACAATTACCTGCAGCACGCGAATTCACAACAAAACAAATCCACGACAAAATTAATTCACAACTTAAGTCACGCATGCGACTTTGACAGTTTGAGCTTTGGTAACAAATACCAAAGCTCTTCACATCGTGAAGATTTAATTTAATTTATATATTAAATTGGACGTATTAATAAAATTATTGTCTTATATTGTTAAATTAAGATATACAAATCTGACGTCATTTTCAAAAATCTTAAATTGCTATACTACAATTACTTCAACCGCTCATAGGTGAACAAATACTCTTGCGCAAAACTTGCCAACTACTGATCTTCTTGTTGCAACAACCTTTATTTTTTATATTAAAAAGCATTTTGACAGGCAACTTATCTTAGCAGAGTGCTAATTACATGCTCACGAATATCATGTGCATGAAACAGTGAAAGTAAAAATAGTAACAAAAAAAAAAAAAGACTTCCATTAAAGTTATTTGTACACATATTAACTTAACTTTTTCATAATTTGAAGTTTTTTTCTTTATGTTCAATTATTCAAATTGCATTATGAGTAATTATGATAGACATGGTATTTGTATTTAGGAAAAGTTATATAAACGCACGTATTTTTAATTGATTGATGAAATAATGAAAATCAATTGATCATGCGTTGGGATCGTCATTGTTTTTTGTAAATCTTTCGAGGGCAAACAATTAATGTGTGTTTAATAAAAATGTTTGTTTCTTTCATAAATTTATTCGTATTTGATCTATTAAAAATTTGATATTTTGCTTTTTTTTTTAGCAATCAAATGGAATGTCCCAGTGACTTTTGGCCATAGTGTATTTAAGATTTTTCTATCTACGAAAAATCCCCTTGTTTAATTTAAACCAACAAACTTACACTTAAGGAGTCGTATAATATATTGGACACAACATTTTGTGAACTCTTCACAATAGATGCACCTTTTGCAGAAATATATATTTTAAAAGTGAAAAATCCAATTACCTAGTTCTTACATTCAAGGGAGTTATGACAATCTTAATCTTCGTCACTATTCATCAAATTCTGACTAAGGCGTAATATATTTAGTGATGATTTCTATAAGGACATTTTTTTTATAGTTTGAACCTAGTAAAAAGCATTGAATCCCTTGCAGGGTTTCCTTCATCTTGATTTAAAGAATCGATTAAAAGTTTTCGTTAGCTATATCGTAAGAGAGTGGAGTTGGTTAGATAATTTGTTTTGTATTAGATACAAGATACGACCGTTCTTAAGTCGAAAACCCATGAGAACTACACCAACCGCAGCCCTAGAAACTTTCCCTTCGCTTGCCCCACTTGATCTTTTTACAAAAGAGCTGGCGGCTAAAAGCGCTCTTCGATTAAAAGAGTGGAAGTATTGGAAAAGGGGCCACTATGGTCACAAGACGATAATTAATTTCACCGATATACATATTCAAACTGATTGATAACATCTTACCGCACATTGATTTCAACCCAGTTGCACTTGCAGACTTTCCATCAAGAGAACTCTGGAAGGAAAACAGGGTCACAAACGTAGATCATGTCTCGGTATTCACTGACGGGTCCAAATCAGATGAAGGGTAGGGTGTGGCATCTTTTCAGAAAACCCACCCATAAGCAAGTCGATAAAACTACCGAAATTCTGTAGTGTCTTTCAAGCAAAAGGTCCTTGCAGTATGTAAAGCTGCAAAGCATCTTTACACGCTTGAAAAGCCACAACCATCGGTGGTCAACACTTGATACCTGTCTGGTTTCAAGAACCTTATGGCTGTTTCTCTCTAAGAACAAAACAGACTGTTTACTCAAGCTAAGCAGGCCCAAATTATCCCTTTTAGTGGGTAAACTCACGGCTCAAAAATCTATGGGAACCCACTTAAGCAGAATGGGCTTCAGCTCATCTGACCTATGTATAGGGTGTGAAGACGAAGAGGCGGTGGAGGGTCATACCACTTCCTTCGCGAATGCCCCAGCCTAGGTAGAATCAGAAGAGCAACTCTCGGAGAATACTTCTTCGACGAATTAAATAGCGTCTCTATTTTGCCACCTGCAGACATCATGAAATTCATCTAGATTTCAGGGAGGCTCCTTCTATCATAAACCCTACCTGATACCCACCATATCCTCTCCTCACCCATCCTTTCTCCTACCCAAGTCAGCTCTTGGGGAGCACAATGGATCTACTGAGATCCGAGTGAGATAACTCGGCTTGCCGCTTCATCACCCCTTCTAACCTAACCTAACCTAAGTCGAAAATGGGAGAGTAAATATTTAAGAAATACTGCGATACATCAGAATTTTATTTGATTTTAAGAACTTTTATATATATGTTTAAAAAAATTACGATAAAAAGTTTACAAAATAGGAAAACATTATCATGTTTGAAGAATTTTGTATTTATTTGTTTTTTTTTTTTTTATTTTTTTGCACAGGACATTTTTGAAAAAAACACAATTTTTCGAAATTATTTTTTTATAGTTGTTGGTTTTAAAAGGAATAGGTTTGAAAATCTAAAAATTATTAAAATATTAAATTGCACTCATTAAGGTAAAGGGTTATCCAACAAGAGGTTTTATTTAAACTCATACTCATACCAAGATAAAATGCATAACTGGACCGTACTAACTTACTCTTGTAGCTAACAACTGGAATTTACCTAGATATTGACGGTGTATGATAATAATTCGATACTATTTTTATATTGTTAACGAGTAAATAATAAAAACAAGTTTGAATTGCAGAAATAACAAAAAAAAATATTTAATACAAAAAAAAAAAAATGTAAACAAAAAGTTAAAAATAAAAAATAATGAATTTTCTTCTTTGATTTATTATTATTAAGATTAAAACAACTAAGTCAGTAACGAGATGTTCGGGAATATGCCAAAACAAGTAAAACACCGGCAATCTGCTTAAAAAAAACCCAAAACTTTATTTCCGCTCTTCGATTTCTTTTGCAAAAACCTTGTATGCAGTGTTATTGAAAATATTCTCGAGATTAACTGTACGAAGTTTAATCTAAATTGTTATAGTTATACAAAAATTTGAATTCCTCTTCTAAATCAGAAATATCTAAAATTTGTCTTCATATTTTGAAATGCAAGATAAAAATGGAAATGATAAATTGCAAAATGAAGTTCATGCGAAACAATAACTTTTCAAACTAAAATTGCCAGAAAATTATATGCGAAATAATTAAATTTCAAACGATATCAGTAAAACGAAACGATATTCGTTAAGGTTCTATGGGGTCAGAAATAATGGCCTAAAATTCATATATTTTAGTTCTGGATTGAGAAATGCAAAATTTATGTTTATTTTTGTTTGTTTTATTCCAGATAATTGGAATTGTAAATGTTTCTTTATTTCTAGATAATTCCATTACAATTGAAAGATGCACAAGCTTTGAAATTATTTTGATAAAAAAAATTGATACATTTTGATAAAAAAAATTCCTTAAAAATATAACGGTAAGTGTAATATTTTTCTAAGGAAATAAAAGTAGAATGTTCACAAAACAGGTTTTATTTTATATATTTGAAACGTTATTCATCCAAAAAAGCTCATGAAAGGTTAAGACCTCTGAAAGGTAGTCTCTTATTAGATTTTGTAAGTGACTGGGTTCCCTATTAACTTCATTTGCAATATATTTTGTTTCAATTCCACTATTTTTTTTTTTTTAATAATGGCCAGGTACATATCACTTTTTCTTATTGGCATTTTTAAATATTTTAGGTTCCTTAAATTTGTATTCGAGTTTTTTTTAGTATATGTTTCATAAATTAAAAAAAAAAAGTTTTATTTTTACAAAATATTTATCCTTTTTTTCATGTCCATTTTAAAATCAGTTTTTTTTTAGAGAAACATTAAATTTTCAAAATTAAATCCTTTCACTTATCGATTATATAATTTTCACACACAAATTCACCATTCACCATCATTTAAATGTTTATTTTTTTAAATAAAATTTCAATTCATACCACAAAACTCCAACGGGTTTTCATGGTTCCCGGGGAACAGGATAAAACTTTTTAAAAATTCACCAAAACAATTCACTTATACTCCTTTCAAGGAAATTAAAAAAACAAACACCCTTGTCAATAAGCGCCTTTGTTTAGAAACGCACCACCGTTACTTTTGCACCCAACCCAATCGTCTTTGAGGGAAAAACTGTTCCAACAAATCTTTGACACTCGAGTTAAATACTGTTCAAATGCACAATCCCCCTGTTCAACCGTTATAACCGACACATAATTTTTAACCTTTACTCAAATCTCTACGTGCAAACCACCGCCGCGTCGTGTTGATGTTGTTGTCTTCAAGAAAAAGCTTTCTTTTTCGCCAAAAGCCCACACTCAAAACTATAAAACAACAACAATCTATAAAGTCAAACCTTGATTCGGTGTCGTCACGACATTGATATTGGGGTAGGGTTTTTTTTGTGCAGCAGCACAGCCTCGATCGTAAGTGTGTCTTTGCAGACTCAAAAAAGCTTTGAAAAACCCACAGATGAGAGATTAAGCACGTTGCTCTATTAAAGCTACTAGTGTTTATGTTTGTTGCGATTGTGTGTCTTGGAAGTGGAAGTCGCACGTTTTTTTCATTTTTGTTTATTTTTCAATTCTTTTTCTCTCAACATTTCTTGGGTAAAAAATCGATTTGTTTGTTTTTTCTTTTTTCATGATCGAGCAGTGATATCATATGATACCAAAAATGTAACTGTTATATGCTGTGTTATTTGTATTAAGTAATGCTATAAATAATACAAAGTCTATACGATAAAATGTGCACACAGGAAAGAAGTGCACGAACTGTGTGTGTTTTATTATGCGGTAGACGATGCCTGATGGTGATGTTGTCATAGCAAGGTCGTTGTTCGGGGTGGACTTAATAATATTTGCAATGCCATGTGCTTATGACCAAAATAGTCTTCTTTCAATTAAAACAAAATATTTCTAAGTATTTACTTAAGTACAAACAGCTTATGATATGTCAATGAAACCACAACAACTATCTGTGCAAAACAAAAGAGTTGATGCACGAACTTGAAGTTTGATTTTATTTGGTGTGTTTGTTCGATCAAGATGAATTTCTTAGGAAATATTTTTAAGGAATTTCAGTAAGTTAATCAAGATGAATTTTTATAAGACATTGTTAAGGAATGTCATAAATATTTCAAGATTATCTCTCAGAGGTACCTATAGGAACCAGGTGCTTCTGTCAGACAAAATTGCAACAAAAATTTAAAAAACTTTTAAGAACGCATTATATCAGTTGTAGTATTTCTGACAGAAAAACTGAAGCTTAATTCAACCAACCAGTTAATATTTCTTCAAACAAATATAGCAACTCAGATTGTTGGAACTACTAGCAACCATGACGGAAGCATTTCTTTTTTTCTATTTAGCACTTTAACATTTTTCCTCCTCGATATGCATATGTATGAACGTTCATCTCATACGTAATATAGACTAACAGTTTTGAAAAAAAAATAAAATAAAATTATATCAGCAGAGTTACGGAAATTTTAAATTAAAAATAAGCGAATAAAAAAAGAAACAAAAAAAAAAATTAATGGTTGTAAATCCATTAGTGTTGGCGTTGACCGCACTGACACGATCCATTTCCACTGGTTTTGCATAACCATTAGTAGTTGATTTAGATGTTGATATATGTAGATGTTTGAGAAATGAAATGTAATATGCATGATGGATACTCCGAGAAGTATGTAAATATATACAGGGTGGACCACAAACAGTTTTTGTAGTTTATTTTTTTTCTCAATCTCCCCGCTGGCTGGCAATTTGTTTTGTTGAAATAGAGATGATTTTTTAATGATGCGGTGTGTAATGGCGCCATAATTTTGTAAAATTAGTGGAACATTTTGTATGGAATTTTAATTGTTTGTATTTTTTTGCACGTTACACTAGTTCAAGTGGAACTTACGGCGTTCGTTTATGAAAGATATTTGTCATAAAAAGTTATAGCGTGTCTGAAAATAATGAGTTAGATATTTATTTTGATTGAGGTAGGTCAAAATATTTTTTAGGGCTTAATCTTTAAGTTAAAAATGATCATATTCATGAACACTGTGTATTGTTTTCAAGAATATAAATAGGTCAAACATTTTAGTAGTGAAAACAAATTTTGATACCACTAAGAAAACATTGATTGATGGACCTTTAGAAAAGTGTATATTAGAGGGATCGTTTTTAGCATTTGTTTCCAAATAACTTCATGCTACTCATAGTTTATGCTTATAAGCATTATAAATTCGTCTTCATTGATTATTACGGTTCGACGTTGAGAAAAACTTAATCAGGAAGCCGTTGAAAGTTGGAAGTTTTTCACAATAGTTGGCGACAAGAAATTACGGATTCTTGTGGAAGGACCAAATACAAGTATTTTTTTATCATGGGTGAGGGATCTATCTCCAGCCAGGAAGGGCAATTGTATAGACAAATAATTTAATATAGTTATAGACGCAAGAGCCCACAGCAAATTTTGGGAGTGAATTGATAACCAAAATACGAGTATGAGGGTTTGTATGGGCAAGTTAAGTCACGACTCGCACATTAAGCAATAATACAAAAATCGATGACAAAGCATAAGCAACAAAGATGACTAATATTCAATCACATCCACCAATATTCAATAAATATCACGTCCGGAACATTAACGGTAAACAAGCAGGCTGATACATGATCTGCAGATGTTTAACATAAACAGGAAGATGACATCACCCGTTCCAGAACAATCTTAACTCTAAGTATCTTTGAGATATATAATTGTAAAATAGAATAAGTCTTTACTCAGTCTCTATCCAGAGATCAATATGATCAGTTCAATTTAATAAAGTTTTTTAAAACTTAGAACGAATTAATAAATTTTTAATTTGCATATATCGTGGTATCGAAAACAATCGCCTGGCAGGTTTTATTCTTGCAGCCGTTGGCGGGGGTGGGTGTTTGAAAACAGCGATTTTCCAATTTATTTTGTCAGAGGTACTACCATTTCAAAAAATTTAAAAAAAATATATGCCGTGATGCTGTCATTTTCTTTAAGTCAAAACGGCATAATCTTGGCAATACGACCAATAGAACTCAAGATATTAGGTTTTCTAAAAAAATGGACGCCATAAAGTCATCTGATTTACAGTGCTTGATGAAGAATTAATAATTCTTAAGCCAATTTCATACCTAATTCTGCATTTTTGAACCAAGAAATCAGCTCATATTTTTTTCTTTTTCATGAAGAGAAACTTGTAGATTTAAAAAAATGTATGATTTTTTATCATCAGTGTTTCCGTTCTTTTTAAAAAATTTTTTAAACGATTTATTTTCAGTGTTCAGTATTTTTGAGCTTACAAAACTATTAAGTATAAATTATGTGTTGCATGTGATTTGCGAAAAAATTCTGAAAACGATCCATCCTAGGGTACCTACATGTAATTTTAGAGACAAAATATTTCTTTGTACTAATAAATACTTTGAAAAAATTTTAATGTTATTATTTTATTTATATACAGGGTGTCCCGTAAGTAATGGATAACCCTGAAATGCCGCATAGTAGACTTTATGACCGTCCTGAAAACTGATAAAAAAAGTTCTATCCCAACCACAAGAAAAGTTATATGCATTTTTTTGTTCAGTGCATTATTTTTTTTCTTACTTTACATTTTTGAATACCACGACTACAAGTGAATGAGTTCCATGATTTTTTTTTTGCAGGAATATTTTACATTACTTGTGCCAACACATAAGTAGAAGAAAATTATTATAACTGTTGGACTTCTTAGAGGAAAAAATTATTTAACATTGAATTTCAATGCAAAATGTGAAAACAAATAATTTTTGAAAAAGCTAAATCATAGCTGGTATAAAAAAAATGCATGAATACCTGAGTGGCCAACTATTTTAAAAATATGCGCGTTAAATGCAGATTTCAAAATGGTATTATTTATTATTATATCTAGAGTCAATAGCAAGTTATTGGTAAAAATCTGCAATACTAGAGTAAATTTAGCAAAAACAAAAGTTTTCAAAATTAGCACAGCAAACGTGAAAATAATACCAAGCGTTGAACATAGCAGATTTTTGATTTATTGGCTGTTTCTACGATGTTGTCCTTATGATAAATCCAAGCTTTCAACTTCTAGGGCCGAATGCATTATTGATAAAAATGTCAAAAAAGTGCAAAAAACGGTTACATTTTTGAGCTTGTTTTGAATTTTATCTGTTCTATTGGGCTTTAACAAACCCATCAAATATTTTGTTTGTTGCTATTAGTTTATTTGTTATTTTCTCTAAACAAAAAGTTTTTGAGCCAGCTTTTAATCACATGATCACTTAGTTAGAAAACAAAAACAAAAATAGATAATTTTTTAATTTTTTTTTTTATTTAAAGCAAATGCTCAAACTGTTTTCCACCCACTCTTATACAGGTTCTGCACCTCCGAATAAATGAACGTCTTAGTGAACGTTCAAGGTTTTGCTCAGAAATTTGTAATGCAGCTGCCTCCACACGATTTCTTAGCTCCTCTAAAGACCTGATCGGCTTGCTGTATACGATCTCCTTAATGCAATCAAGTGGATTTAGGTCTGGTGAACGGGGTGGCCATAAAATTGGTCCCAGACGTCCTATCCATCTGCCTGGATATCTGGCATTTAAATATGTCCACACAGGCACAGCATAGTGTGCTGGACAACCATCATTTTGAAGCCAATGGGATTCCTTTAGTTCTTGAGGCACTTCTTCCAGCAAGGTTGGGAGATCATTTTGGAGGAACTGCAAATAACCTTGGCCAGTTAAAATCCCCGGCAACTCAAAGGGTCCAATTATTTTCCCATTGAGAATCCCAGTCCAATAGTTTATTTTGAATTGGTACTGGGACCTGTCTTCCCTCATGATGTTTGGGTTTTGTAGTGCCCAGAAGTGGAGATTAGTGTAGCCATCTCTTTTAAATGTCGACTCATCGCTCCAAAGAATTTTGTCAAAAAACTGCGGATCTTCTTCAATTTTCATTATCATTTGTCGACAAAAACTCATTCTCGTTTCAAAATCTTGCGGCTGGAGAGTTTGCACCCGTGTTAGGTGAAAGGGATGATATTTATATTTACTTAGCACATTATGCGCAGTCGTCTTTCCGATCCCAGTGCGTCGTGCTATTGCTCGGATTGATACTGTAGGATCTCGGTCAAGTTCCGCAAGCACTAAGTCTTCGGTATCTCCTCGAGGGGGTCGTCCCACGCCAGCACCAGCACCACCAACACCACTACCAGGCAGCCTTCCTTCCGAGAAACAGCTATGGACTCTAATAAACACTCGATAATCCGGGTGACTTGCGTTAGGGTACCTTTCCCTATACAGAGTCGCAGCTTCGTTTGCGTTGCCTCTGCACTCTCCATAAATGAAATGCATGTTTGCATATTCTTGTGCAGAATACGTGGCATCGAAAAAGTTCAATCAAACGTCTTAATTATCAAAAAGCAGGTTCAGGAAAACAGCTATTTAGAAAACAGTTTGAGCATTTGCTTTAAATAAAAAAAAATAAAAAAATTATCTATTTTTGTTTTTGTTTTCTAACTAAGTGATCATGTGATTAAAAGCTGGCTCAAAAACTTTTTGTTTAGAGAAAATAACAAATAAACTAATAGCAACAAACAAAATATTTGATGGGTTTGTTAAAGCCCAATAGAACAGGTAAAATTCAAAACAAGCTCGAAAATGTAACCGTTTTTTGCACTTTTTTGACATTTTTATCAGTAATGCATTCGGCCCTAGAAGTTGAAAGCTTGGATTTATCATTAGGACAACATCGTAGAAACAGCCAATAAATCAAAAATCTGCTATGTTAAACGCTTGGTATTATTTTCACGTTTACTGTGCTAATTTTGAAAACTTTTGTTTTTGCTAAATTTACTCTAGTATTGCAGATTTTTACCAATAACTTGCTATTGACTCTAGATATAATAATAAGTAATACCATTTTGAAATCTGCATTTAACGCGCATATTTTTAAAATAGTTGGCCACTCAGGTATTCATGCATTTTTTTTATACCAGCTATGATTTAGCTTTTTCAAAAATTATTTGTTTTCACATTTTGCATTGAAATTCAATGTTAAATAATTTTTTCCTCTAAGAAGTCCAACAGTTATAATAATTTTCTTCTACTTATGTGTTGGCACAAGTAATGTAAAATATTCCTGCAAAAAAAAAATCATGGAACTCATTCACTTGTAGTCGTGGTATTCAAAAATGTAAAGTAAGAAAAAAAATAATGCACTGAACAAAAAAATGCATATAACTTTTCTTGTGGTTGGGATAGAACTTTTTTTTATCAGTTTTCAGGACGGTCATAAAGTCTATTATGCGGCATTTCAGGGTTATCCATTACTTACAGGACACCCTGTATACGAAAACTATGGCGCAAAATTTTAGTCGATTTAGTACGATGTTAAATCATTTTTAGTATAATCCTAGATTAAAAAGTGTATTTTGCTAATTTTAAACGAGTTTAGCATCATACTATCTTCTAACATTTTACTAAAGTTAAAATCACCAAATGGCTATTTTAACTTTTTAGTATCGTACTAAATCCATATGACACTTTGACTATTAAAATTGTCAAAATCAGGGGTGTTTGTGAATTTTTTGCACGAGCTGTCACTTTTTTGGACGTGTTCAGCTGAATTTTATGAAGGAAATTAGTTTAGTATGATACTAGTTAAAAAGTATTTAAAATTTAGAAAATTTTAGTAAACTGTTAAAGATTTAGTAAAATGTTAAGTAGTATCATACTAAATCCTTAATAATAGGCTGTTTAAAATTTTGCGCCTATGTATTTAAGCAATTGAAAGAATTTATCATATCAGAAATGAAAGAGAACAAGTCTACAACTTTGCAACTTAAATGCCGATGTAAGCGATTAGAGTTAATAACTATTAAGCACATTTAGCGTATCAACAATAAATGAGATGACCTTAAAAACTCCAGTGCTGACAAAAAACTGTTGTGCGGTTTTTGAATACATAAGAAGTATCGACTAAAACAAAAATATGTTATAGTTAAATTAAAAAACTATCGAACAGAGCATCTGTTTAAGTCTGTAGTTTTAAAATTTTCTACAGTTTTAACTGCAGCTGGAAATCTACATTTTTATATAGTTGTTATTTTTCACAAAGAGTCACATTCCATAAACAAATTGAACCCAACAAAGAAATAATATAAAAAATATTATTTGTTCATAAAATTGAACTGTTTATATCCAACATAGAAAAGTCCAATTGCGTATTGGTTTTTGATTTTCTCGAAAACTGTTTTGTTTACTTTTTCCATTTTTTTATGAAGAGCCTTCTAAAAATTTTAATAATAGTATTATATACCATCATTTTTGAAAATCATTTTTTTTCTCTTTTGAAAACTTTTGATATCTCGAAAACATGAAACTTTGTATGAAGCGATTTCTTAATATCTTGTAGAATGTTTCTCAAACAAAAAATGTTCCTAAAACAAAAAAATAGCGGTAGGCACCTACTATACAAATGTTCAAAAACCGTTTAAGAAAATGTTCTTTTATCGAAAATGCCTCCAAGAATTTTGATAGAAAAAAATGTGTGTGTACTTTATGGCAAGTTATGGATTCGTAAAAAATTTTACTCGAGATTTTAAGCAATCTTGCTGTTATGACGATAGGGAAGACAAAAAATTGGGTTTCGCAATTCTGTCGGTCTATCTGTTTGTCCTCACACCTACAGCCTAAATGGCGTGCGTTTATTTATTTTTTTTCTTTAAATTAAAATGTTCCTGTTTATTCAGACTTTTTACTGTACAAATTTTAACAGCATAATTTACATGTTGTTATTATAAGTCAGACATTTTTTTACAATAAAATCCTGCAACCAATAATCTTCAGTCAATCAAATGCGTTCAACAGGAATTTAAATCCACATAACATTACATAAGCTGAAACGAATGACAACTTCAATGTTAACGTCCACACAATTTTCTGTATTCATAGACATGTTAATTGCACTCATAAGCACAAGACTGCGCTGCGTCCTGAACCAATATCATACAAAACACAACCAAACCTAATATTGGTGTAGTTGGTGTGTGGCAAGCATTCAAGCCAGCCATATAAGCAAGGAACTCATAATAACATATAAAAGATTGTTAAACAAAACATCCTCTTCCCCTGGTCCTCGGCGAGTCATATTGTAGAAGTCGCGAAACTCTATACGCTAACTAACATCGCATAGAAGCTTAACGATCCGAGACAAGCTAAAATGGAACTGAATAACATTTTAGGTCGAGACTCGCTGGACCACTTTTACTTTCCTTTCGGCTAACAAATTGCACATATTTGGGACTTATATATGTTTGTATAAATTTTAAGCCACATCATTGAACTTAACTTTGGACATTAACTGGTTAATGAATGCACTCTGCGAACACCATCAAAACATGATGGGGGCTCATCGCTGATGCTGTGTGGCTTTGTTGGAACTCACTACAATCTAACACCTTTTACTTCCGACGACGAAGATCATGACGTGGATGCTTCACATAGATAGAGGTATCTACTGGTACATTCAAAAAAAGAAGTTGATTTTCTTGTTTCTTAGCAGAAAAACAAAACAAACAAATCCTATTTAGCTCTCCTATAAAGGAAGGAAGGAAGGCCTTCGGCTAAAATGCTAGACACATCTTTTGGTGATCAGCGAAATCGATCATTTGACTTGTTTACGTATACTAGGCTGGGACAGGTTTGGAATCGTCTATTTTGTTCGTGGCCATTACTTCCTGTCTCGTAAGGTTTTAAGACTATCAAGCGAATACCGATTCCAAAGGCTGGGATTAAAATACTGTGTGGAATGTTCAAGTTTTCTAACCTTGCATCAGTGATGATGTGTATACTTGTGCTGACGTGCAATATATTAATGGGGGTGCAATAAGAAAGTGAAATCATGGGATTGGTTAAGGATTATAAAATCGTATGTTAGTGATGGCTGTTTGAGGAGATTTTCGTTAACGGCCTTCGAATGAGGATCCATCTTAAGTTGGGTCAGTCTTTTGGCTGGATATTTGAATAACGAAATAAAGACTATCATTTTGGTTAAATTGGGTTTTGTAAATTGACTAATAGGCTAATCGACCAAAATCAGCTCATTACTGATTTTGACAGTTCTTTGACATTCTGAAAAAGGGGGTACGTCAGAATTAGAAGTTGTCTAGTGTAAATGAGTTTAAAGTTTAAATACCGGCCATTCAGGATGTTGGGTTCGTTCTCTCGCTACAGGCGTGGTTTTAAATTGTTCTTTCTTTCATGTGAGGAGAGTGCGTTTGCCGTCGTGATCAGGGTTGCCATATTGGTATAATAATCGTAAATGGGGCTATCTTTTTTCTAAATTCACGACAAGAATTTGAAGAAATTAGTCCATTTTACATAATTTTTCATTCGATCTTATGATCAATATTATATTTTTAATTGTATTTGTGTATTTCCTTAAGAAGTTTTTGGGATAGATTTAGGTCGGTGGTTTAAGGCTACAGCAATTTTCAAATTGGACTACTGTAGTGCTTTGAAAGCTGTCAACCCTGGTCAAAACATGCAAATCGATAGTCAGACAACTTTTGTAAAAATAGCTATTTTTGTATTTTTTAGATTTAAAATGTGGTAAGAAGTATTTTCTTAGGCTAAATGTTGTATAGTAGTTGCAGTTGTTAACCTCTAAATGATACAAAAACAGCTGTTCTTACAAAATTTGACTTCATTGCCATAAAAAAAGTCTGTCCGGCTACTAGCATTGAAATGAGGCAATCTAAGCCTTCATTCGATACCCCATTTATAAAAATCCATCATGGTTTAGGTGTTTGTATATTAAGCAAAAAATAAAACCGAAAACATTTCGTTACTTAACCATAACAAGATGGTTTTATTATTTTTAAGACTAAATCTATGTTTTAGTTGGCATCATTTATTTCAAAGAGCCAGAATGAAATAGGTAAACTTACGGTTGCCTCCTGTACTACTAGGGGAGAAATTCAAATTTCAGTTTTAGCTCATCTAGAACGTGCAGCTGCCATCCAACAAATTCAGTTTTATGAAGTTTTCTCGAAAACAGCTTTACCGATTTTGATTAAACTTTTTACATGTTATCTTGAAAATATTTTCAATAATACTGTTTACCAGGTTTTTCGCCAACAAATTCAAACAAGGGTACTCATGTTTTGTGGGTTTTTGACCAAATTGCCGTTTTTTTTTAAATTATTTCGGGATATTATCGAATATCTCTGCATTGGCTTGTTTTATTTTGACATAACTTTATAATTCGGTACTTCTTAGTAGTAACCCGTAGCGTACTGGTTAGTGCGTTGGATTGTCACGCTGGGGGTCTGGGTTCACTTCCTAGCCTCGTCCACCTAAAAACTAAAAAAGTTTTTTTCAGGTCTACTGCCTCTTGCGAGGAATCGACAAATCCTCCAAGAGTATCACTTGTCATGAATAAGTGCTTCTCGTCTAGCCGTTCGGATTCGGCATAAAATTGTAGGTCCCTTCCATTCCTGCCGACACGCGCATGCAGGAATGTTTGCGAGTTGTTAGTCACTAGGCCCTGAATCCTCACGAGCCGTTGTGCCACCCAATTTATTTATTTATTTTTTTATTTAGTTATTCAAAAAAGATTATATTTAAAATACTTTATATGTATAATAAATTTTAAGGAAAAAAAAATCAAAGAAAAAATTTTTTTTTTTGTTTTTAATTTTTTAAAATTTTGTTTGTATTAAATGAAACAATTTCTAGTATGTATATAACTTATGTTGCTATTTAATTTGTTTTAATTACTTTCTCGTTCACACATGTATACAAATATTATTAATTTTCTGTCAAAATTTACTAAATCTAAAAAAAGCAACAACAGCTATAATATAACCCCTTAGATTTTTAAAAAAAGCTTGCAGTACGCTATTTATTATCTTTTTAAAATAAAGTTATTTCAATAAATGCTTTCAAAAAAAATATTTCCAAAGTCAAAATCTGAGCAAACAAATTAAAAATGGGTTCATTGTATTTTATTATTATTATTATTTGTTTCATAATCATTGTTTGTAATTATTTAATTTATTGGCAAGTTCAATTTAAGTATTCAAAACTATAACACATTCTTAAGCCAACGCTAAAAATATGATGCCATTTTTATTTCTTCTGTTTATAGAGAACATTGAAAATTACCGAAAACGGGTTTTTCTTAGAATTCTAAGTTTTTGTTATTTTCTAGATTATGTTTTAAAATGAATTCCAACCTCCCACATTTATATTTTTTCAAAAAATATCACTTTAAATTTGGATTGAAAAAAAGGAAAACTTAGAATAAACTTATTTTTTCGTTAGAGATTTAGGTCGGTATTCACCGATCGCTCATAAGCTGTTCTTAAGCTTATGAGCTTCATAACTTGAAAATTATTTGTGCTATTAACGAACCACTCATAACTTATAAATAATATCTTTTTATGTTCGAAAATGAGAGCCAATGTTCGAAAATGACAGCGAATGTTCGAGAATAAGAGCCAACCAAACATTCCCAAACTGTAAAATCAAACTGTTTTTGGAAACGCTAAACAGCTGGTGCCATGCAATAAAGTCCAATGAAATAAAATCCAAAACCACACTCCTAGGTGTGAAATAAAGTCCAAAGCCATTTTGTACTTTATTTCGGGCGGTTTTTTTTAGTTTAGTAGAAAATAAGCATACCCTAAGCGGAGCGACGGAGTCACGTGAGCAGGGCAGAGGACCCGAAAAGGGAGTAAAAATCCTTAAGCCATAAAGCTTTATTGCACTCTTAGGTGTGAAATTAAGTCCAAAACGGCCTTGGAATTATTTCACACCTTGGAGTGCAATAAAATCCAAAATTTGGTTTGGACGCCAAAAGAATGTCAATTAACTTTTACTTTTGTTAGTAAATAGGTTATAATCTGTGAACAAAAATAATTGGTTGTAGTTTTTAAAGAATTTAATATTTCAATATAAGGTTTTTCTATTATCGTCTAAAAATAATTCTTTTGAATGCTTTAATTGATGATGACTTCACTTTAAACAGAAAATAATAACAAACGATGATTGTGATCTGTGACGTCATAGAAATTCCAGGAAATACAAAGATGGCGAATTGGGTGTATCAAATGAGCATACCTTTTTCTGTTTATATTAGGGAGACACGGGACGTTTTATTGTGAAAGTTTTCGAATAAATTTTTGTGAAATTTGTGAGCACTCGGAAATATTCACTAAGTAAGTTTATGAGCCTCTTAAGTTATGAGCGTTTGGTAAATACCGGCCTTAGACATAGTTTGTATGTTCGACTTAATTTATTCTCTGTTGCTAGAAAATATTTATGATCTAATTAGCTATGCATAACTCTCATGAGAGAAATCGCTGCCAAAACGTCAATTTTGTGTGAAAAGTCAAATCTATTTCTAGTATTTTGCATTTTGAGGCGTTTTTTGGACGTGTGCTTAACATTTTAATTAAATATTTGATTGTAAATATATATGGTTTTTCAATGAAACCTGATAATTAAAAAACTACCCAGAGTTATTTGTTTGTGTTTCTGTAAAAAGTTATATTGATTAGTTTTGTTGTTGTGAATCTGCTGCCTTAGAATAACGAAAATATGTATCATTTCCTTGAATAGTGAGTGAATATGTACATATTGTATACAGTAGCGGATCTAGGATATGTGTGTAGGGGGTGCTTGGAGTTTGGAGATTCATTTTGTACATATGAAGTTATATAACAGAAAACAAATTTTGACACTATCACTTTTCCTTTAATAATAGCCGTGATTTTTGAGCCTTTCGCACTTTAAAATGTTATCAATATAAAGTACAATCACAAAAATTTGGAATTTACATGTGTTAAACATGGGAATAATTTTTAGGCGGAGCTAGAAACCAATATAAAGTCTCAGCAGATCATGGTAGTATAACTTTTGAATAGGTTTCAGGTACCTACCTAACCTATGTAAGTGTTTATTTAAATTAGCTGATATGCTTTGAACTTTACCTTTTTGACAAAATTTAAAAACTGTTTGTAATTGGCTAGTTTTGAAAAATGATATTTAAGTGGTCTTACTGGCAAAAGCTTCTATGTGCTTTGACAGTATCAGTCCTTTGAGATCCCATTTTCCTGAATTAGCCAAATCAACAAATAGCGTCCCTACCTGTTGTGTTCAAACTAGGCACTGAAAAGCACAGATAATATTTTACGGATCGAAAAATAAAATATTAAAACTTCAAGAATTTTAGACGGACATAAGACACAGCTGCTCTAGAAAATAACCTGCACCGCCCAATTCTACAAGTGTGAATGAATTTTCGTGTACGCTGCATACCTACACTTTCTATTCCTGCTCAAAAAATGTGTCAATAAATTTGCAAGTCACTCTAGAGTATAGAGAATGAAATTATTCATGTTCACCTGCAAGATATTTCTGAGTTCACAGAGTTTCTCACGCTTTTGGAATTTGTTCTCTAATTGTTTTAGCCTCAATTGCCTTTCTCTCGTTAATTTAGCTATGTTATTAGTGTAAACAGTTGCTGCTTTTGACATGTTAATGTTAAGCCCCAACCACATTTTTTTTGATTATATCTTCAAGTTTTAGCCTCAACTTCTGGAATAAGGTAAGTTTTTAGGGTGTTAGTTGTTTAACACTGACTACATTTTTTGTTCAATATTCTCACTTCTCAGACCTTATTAGTCCCAAGCTGTTTTTCTTTCTGAGTTTTGTTTTTTGGGAACATTGTCGTTGCATAAAACATGTCCAGTATGCATAGCCCCCACTTGGTTTTCTGTCCAATTCGCTTCAGGCTTAAGCCACAACCTTAGGGCCTAGAAAAAAAGTTACATAACATGTAAATTGTTCAGCCCCAACCATGTTGTCCATAAAATTTCACATCTTTACAATATTTTTGAAGAATATAAAACTCTACACGTTGTAATGTATTGCTTTCTATATTTAAAATAAGTTTAGGAATCGGCTGTGGGGGGGGGGTGCTTTAGCCCCTATAGCCACCCCCTGGATCCGCCACTGATTGTATATAAATAATATAATTAAGCATCTAGAATCTATTTGGACAGTCCAACATGCATTTTAATAAAATTTTATGTTAATTTTGACGCTGTCGCTTCGCTATTCTTACAAATATCACAAAAAAAAAACCATAAATGTTAGCTTATGTACAACATAAATCTCTTAAGGGCTACTTTTTCTGCCAATTAAGTTATGTTGAACTCAAGGATATTTATGTTTTAGTTTACATTTGGTGCAAAGCAATATGTGTTACTTAAAGGCCTTCCACACTAGCCCACTGTGTATTAATACATGTCAAAAAAGTGGGAACAAATCATGTAGAATAGTGTGGAAACAAAATATGAAAGCCCAGCCTACACAACCCGACATTCTTTCCCACACGATTTGACATGTGTTAATACATGAATAATTTTAGGAATGGTTCTAATTCTATCCCACATTCTATCACACTTTTTTTTAGCTTACGGTAATGTATTAATACAAGCAAGAGTGGAAGCAAAATATGAAAAGTCATTTCATTCCGACAAATTGGGCAGTCGCGTGGAATTCTTTCCCACTTTCAATTTGGCATGTATTAATACACAGTGGGTAGTGTGGAAGGGCTATTAAGCGTTTATGTTTAACTTAAGCATTTATGTTTCGTATCAGCAAACGGGCCTTCTCAATGAACAAGTAAGTTTCATAAATAAATAAATAACTCTTTTGGTATGTTCTTTATTAACCACATTGTCAGAAGGTACATAATACATGTAGTAAACCGCACTTTCACACATAAATATTTTGTTTCCCTATATTCATCTTATCTTTCTTCACGATAAATCTTTATTTCAGATGGTAATAAAAAATATTAAAAGCCTGTAAAATGAACTAATTTCACACTTTTAATGATCATTAAAATGTATGACTGTGCAAATTGTATATATTATCTAGATACCGATCTTTTGGGGTGAATAAATAAATTTTCAGCACACTGACTGCTCTAAATTAAAATCAGAAAGACCAATCAGTAATTTATCATTTTGCCACAGTTGCCACTGTGCTGATGCTGATTAAAAGATAATTATTTAATCTTTGTGTCAAATTGTAAGGAAGTATTTATGTACCAGCTCGTAATGTCGAATTCCCAACAATTTCCGTTTAACTTGGAACTTTGAATAAAAACATAACCAAAAAAACATTCAGACCTTCACCTCCACATGTCAATTGAATAGCAATTTGCAACACCGGACCAAATGTCAAATATGGCTAACAACTAACAACTATACCACCATCCACCAACCACCCACCACCTCCACTTCGACTGAATTTTTTTGTCAATGTTTATTGTTATATTTCTTTTGAGTTTTAACTGGCTTTAGGGTCCTTTATACGATCAAATATTTTTACAACCAACTGGAATGACGTTGCAACAGTTTAAGTGCACTTTAAATTATTGTGTGAGGCTGAGGATAGTGTATGGGGGGCTTAAGAAAAGTTCGAATTGCTACTTTAATTGGGCAAGAGCAATATCACTGGAGTGCTGAAGTGGGGAGTTTATGTAATTTGTGTATTTGCAGTCCATAAACCTATCGCTCCATCCTAGGATTTAGCGACATGAATGCGAGTTCCTTAAAATAGCACCGGAAAAAGTTTGCAAACAAAAGCAAATATAGCTTCAGTGGTGGTCTGTTAAAATTGATGGCCCATTACGTTGAAATTTGAAGTTATAGTTGATGGGACACTGTGGAACGGGAATGTAATGGAATTCCATCGCAGCTACTCTGTTATTATTATTTCTTTAGAAAGGATTGGCTTTGTTTTGCTTTCATATGGGATGGATTATGATTATGTGCGTCGACAGCTTATTTCCGTCATATGTTTGTATGCATCGTTGCTAGGTTTCCTACGCGTTTGTCAAGACTAAATAAGACCGGTTGTAGGCATCATATTGAGCTTGAGGACACAAAGAGCGACTTTCATTATAATGATTATTATTCACGGTAATACTGTTGGCTTACAAGTTTTACAACCTACGAGTACAACAGACCTTCTTTTATTTTTCTTTTCTTTTAATTTTTTTTTATAGAGTCCGGCTTACATTTAAGGTTTTGATTGCGAGACAGCAGTTTTGCAGCTGCAACAGGTTGTTGAGAAAACAAAAAAAAAGAGGAAAATAAAAGGATTGCATCAGGTGGTACTGTTATGTGTGTGAGATAACTGTATTTGGGAAGTTTGTTATATTGAAATTCAAAACGACACGTTCATGCGTGATGTGTGCACTGCTCTGAGCGCGGCTGGCTTAAGTGCTTAAAATTTTAAATTCAGAAGCAAAAAAATTGTTCGTACCTGTAATAAATCTCTTGATGGGATCGAAACACAGAAAGATGCGAAACATGCTGATACTGTATGCCCAAAATAAACTGTCAGTGCAGAAAATTCACTAAAATTTATTGCAGTGATGCGTGATTTAATAAAAGAGGAAAATAAATATTTATTTGCGCTTAATATGAATTCATAAATGACAGGTAATGATTTAAGGTCTTATATAATTAATATAGACCGAGAGCCCACAGCTATTTTTTGGTGTGAACCATGACAATACTTCGTTCTATTTTAAAATATTTGTAGTTTTTTTTCAATTTAACTCATTTTGCATCTACTCCGTATTTTTCTTTAATGGAAGAGTATAGAAAGTCTCCAAAATGTTTTGTGTTTGGCACTAAATTTCAAGGTCAAACCATGGAGTATTTAATTTGGAATTCCGCCAAATCACCAGCCCAAAAATGAAACTTAAATAATGACATCATTATTTTTTTTTTGAAATTTTGTGTTAAGTTGTGGCGGTTCCTACTTGACGTCACAACAAGTTTGAGGGGCAAGTAATTTCAGTTCTCCATCGAGATTGGGGTACTTAATTAGCCCAAAAATGGAACTTAATTATGGCATCATAAGATTTTAAATTTCAGTGGTGGCGGTTCCAGCTTGACGGACCTAATAAAAAAGACGGTTTAAAAGTTTTTTGGAGTTTTTGTCGAAGGGATTTTTTTTTTTTTAATTTTCAAGAATTATATAGATATGTACATGTATCTTAGTTATATTTTTTTTTTTTGAAATATTGTTTAAGTTTGCATAGTGTTGAAAAATCCAAGATTTCTAATTCTGCCCCCAACCTTCGTCTCCACCATCTTTAAAAAGAGAATTTTTTGTACTTTTCCATGTTTTTTCAAAACATCTCCAAAGGTAAAGGGGTGACGAAACAATTTTTAAAGGGTACTTTTTTTTTTGTACTATTAAACTTATCATTATAATTTACAAAACTTGTATCTGTTATACTTTTCGATATAGAGTTCTTTGAATAATAATATTTTTCGAGATAACCCTGCTAAAAAAACAGTCTTTTTTTTGACATATTTGAGGTTCTATAAGAATTAAAGTTAGGTTTTTTTCCAAAAAATTCGACAATATTTTTAATAAAACTTTTGGTAAAAAGTGGGGGCTTCAGTCGAAGATGATCCTGTGGACGTAACAGCCGTGGTATGACCGATCCTCACATACGGTTCGATTGTATGGTGGCCTGCACTTAACAAAAAATATAACATCGATAGACTTAGGAAGGTTCAAAGAACTGCTAGCATTGGCACGACAGGGGCTATAAGATCCTGCCCGACTGATGCCTTATGTGTTTTTCTGCACCTTCCACCACTTGATTTAAATATTAAATATCTAGTATCTTGCATCAAACTCCTGGTTTGCCAAGCCCTATGGTCACAGCAATATCACAGACTTCATTCCAATGGAAATGTTTTCGACTCCCACTGACTACTGTACCCCTACAATGAGTATCAGTAAGGATTTCAAAGTTAAATATCCATCCAGGAAGGATTGGAATGATAACGTCGTGACGAAAGACTTTGACACAAGCATCTTTACTGATGGCTCAAGGATGGAGTGTGGCGTTGGTGCAGGAATCTTCTCTGAGTCTCTAAATGTATCTAGGTCCTTTCGGCTAAATTGCTGAATTGCTGGCAATCAGGGAAGCTTGCAAGTTACTAAAAGCAGATCCAAACCAAAACCGTAATGCAGCTATTATTACAGACAGTCAAGCGGCTGTTAAAGCCATTAATTCAGCTACAGCATCCTCCAAACTAGTCCAGCAATGCCGGAATGAGCTTGCGGGTCTGAACACTGACCTCAATGTCACTCTTATCTGGGTCCCGGGTCACAGTGGCATTGAGGGCAATGAACGGGATGACAAGCTGGCCAGGCAAGGTTCAGCCCTTCATGGCTCACTTGCGGAAAGAGTCAACATTCCGCTTGGAGTTATGAAGGGCAACATTCTCTCAATTTATCTTACTAAAGCAAACCGTAGGTGGAGCAGTTTATCAAACTGTATTATATCTAGGAAGATTTGGCCCACCTATGACAAGAACTGAACAATTGATCTAATACGCACACCCAGGCAAGACATAGTCAGGGTAGTTGCAACCTGTAGCGGACACTGGCCAATAGGAGAGCATGCAGCGAAGCTGGGCATACCTCACAATACTCACTGTCGGAGCTGTGAAGACCTGCAGGAAAAGGAAACAGTGGTTCATTTCCCCTGCAAGTGCCCTGCTCTGGCCAAAGCTAGAAAACAGTCACTCGGAAGAGCATTCTTTGACGACATTAACGAACTTTCTGAAATGAAGATCAAAGACTTGATTTCTTTTCTCAACGCGACGAAATGGCTCTAGGACAAATTTCGGCTACTTCTGCATTATACCTTCCGTCGATTCCCTATGATCACAAGATAGTGGACTAGGGTTCTGGTGGGGGTTTGTGGTGCACAGCGGCCAGATGATCATCCAATCAGATCAGTGGACGCTCCAGTACCAGCCAACAAACTGCCTAGTGGGCTAACTGTGGATGGTGCGGGTACGGGTGCTGATCTGGTTGAGTGAGTGATCCACTTTCTGATGATTGTGCTAAAAGCTACAACAAAATCCTATTCTAAACTTAATAAAAAGGGACGATATCCTGAGGATATGCCCATGTTTTCTCTCTTCAATTCCATCCACAGGTTCAAACGAGTTATGGTATCAAAACGGCGAACTTCAGCGCTAATTGGGCTATGGGCTAGACTGTCCGTGGCCGCCATTTCTACCTACCCATATTTTAAATAAAACTAATTTTATCCTTCAAAATTCAGTTAATAGTATACAAAATATGGATATTTCTGGGAGAGTAAAAAGGATATAACAAATATTAAACCTGAATTATTTATGAAGAATAAAACTACTTATTGGAGGAATCGTTGCTAATTTTACTGAAATAAACTAACTCGCATTGTTACGTAGGCACCTCAAAAATAGTCAACGTTTTTTTTATTTATTTATTACATATTTATTTATTTATTTTTCTCTACGATTAACATCAACAGATTTGATAATTAACTATAACAATATTAACGTATATAAAAGTTTTTATATTGCATTAAATTTGTGTGTTAAATATGCTAACAATAATTTTTGAAAACTATCTCTAAGCAAGCTTATATCTAGAACATAATAAGCATCATTAAATAATTTACAGCTATGACTTAAGGGTTCACGCAATCCATAATTAGTTCTTTGTGAAACTTCAAATAATAATGGCCCAAATCTTAATGATCTTGAAGTAGCATAAACATTAATACTAGAAAGCAAGCTAGAAAAATCAATATAGTTACACAAAACATCCCCAACAATCATTATACTATACATTTCTCTGCGCGATTCAAGAGGTTGCATTCCTAATAAAAGCCATTTTGAACGATAAGAAAAATGAACATTATCAATATTTCCAAAAACAATTCGCAAAGCAAAAACGCAAGAAGTTTTTTTTGTACTCTTTCAGTCTAAGTAATATTATTATGAGTGGTTGGATTCCATACAACACACGCATATTCCAAAGAAGGTCTAACAATACTAGAATAGAGATTTTAAAGTATTTATGGATATGGATCAGAAAATTCTAAAGAATTTCTTTTCATGAATCCCAACAAAGAATTTGCTTTTGAATATTATTCCTTTGTATAATATTGTTCTTTTGTGGAATATGTATAAATGTATTCAAACAATATTTTGACTTGATTAATATGAAAGTAATAGCAAAATAGCTGTCACAGGAAATAGTCACAAAAGTGTGATTGATGTCACATGTGACAATCACCTTATGCAGATGGAATTTCTTGATAATGACTATCAATTATCACAAAGTACCTTACCCTGAGGCTACATGAGCCGGTACTGGCAAGCCAATTAGCTACATAGATTGACTGTCAAGTTCGTATACGTGAATATGCTGTGACGTAGGCGGCAAGCAACTTATAAGCAAGTATCTTCGGTCACGTTCAGCTTTTACTAGCACATCCTATCTAGGATTCTAAATATACAATTTTATTGAATTTGCTTTGGCTTCGATTTTTTCTTAAACAAAAAATGACGTCGATTTCTGCATCAAGTCTTGCGATGGTCAACGCATAAAGGCTCTCCCAAACCAATGCGAAACATTCGTTGCGGCGAAGAAACATTCGTCAGTCAAAATTAAATCATATGTTGCTCCACCGCGTTGGTGTGGGCACTCTCATATATCAACATTTAAATAAATTTTGACATGCGAATGTTTCTTCGCCGCAATGAATGTTCCGCATTGGTTTGGGAGAGCCTTAATACTGCTAATGCGTTGACGGATGCATTGACAGACTTTTCTGTCGCGTCAAATTAACATGAATTGATTTTCACCTAGTTCAAAAATTTCGATTTTTTTTTCAAATAATTAAAAAAAAAATTGAATTTTTGGAGGTTTTTTAATCCATCATCATCGAAGCCATCCTTTAATGGAATTTTACAGTTCATGCGTTGACAGATAGGTAAGAAACTAAATTATGTCGTACGAGGAATATTTCGTTCCAAAATGTCAACCAAAGGTTCTAAAATCGCCTTCTCCCGCGCAAAAATTTTAATCTCAAAAAATTCAGATATCTTTAAGTTTTTCAATGCATCATCTCCGTAGCACTCTTTCAATTTTATTTGACAGTCTATGGCTTGACAAATTGGTAACAGAATTTTCCAAATGCCACAAAATATTTTTTCAAATAATTAGGATTTTTAAGAGATTTTGTATATTTCATAATAATCAGAGCCATCCTTCAATCATATTTGACAGTTGCCTATTTTCGAAATGTTAAAAATTCTTGGTCCCTCCTCTCATAAGAAGTTGTGGTAGAAAGAATATTTAATTTTGCATTAAATTTCCAACAAAAAACTATCCATATAGCTTTATATACAAGTGTGAACAAGGCCACTGTCTTCTCTACTGGCTTCCCAACTGGCTTCAAAAATGGCAAGCCAGCTGACGTGACGAGCAAGTTGCTCAGGTTTGTATGTGTTAGTAAGAAAATTTAAATGTATTGTAACTTTTAAGCCAGTACTGGCTCGTGTAACCTCAGGGTTAGCCGTTTCAACCCCAGAAAATAAATGTCAAAGTAAATCGACACTTCACGTCAATGAAAAAGTTCGATGAGGCGGACGTAGTGTCATCTGTCATCTAACAACATGAAGAAATAAGCTGGACTAAACTTAATAAAACTTGCGCCTTGACAAGGCCCTCACTGTCAACTGAAGAGTCCAAGTGAGAACGTCGGGACGAAACGCCAATTTGTATGGACTAAATACCGTTAAAAGCTATAGGTATTGAATCATAAAGAATTTCGTTTGTTAAATTATTTGAATATTGGTCATACAAAAATTTAAAAATCGCGATTTAAAATTGGGTGGTTGGTGTAGGAGGGTGAAATTTAGGTGTTAGAGGTATTTTTTGATATCAAATCCAAAAACAAAAATGTCGTCATTCTGGAAAGGGCTACCCTAATCACCTATCGGTTGGAAGTATAATTTAAAACTGATTTTCATACCTACTAAATATACACACCAAATTTCATTAAAATCGGTCGAGCCGTTTCACCGTGACACGAGATTTTTATAGAACATTATATTAGATGTAATAAGCAGCTGATTGGTTTCCACATTTAAGCATGACTCGCAAACTATTGCTTAAAATAATTTGATTTCAAAATTAATTAAAAGGTGTAATACTTTATGTTGCCCATCTTATTAAACAAATTTATTTTTTTTTAATCGTTAAGCATTTCAAAAAAAAATTAAACTCTCCTGTCTATACCATGGAACAGTGGAATGGAGACCCAGACCAAGACCTGCGTATATCTACCAGCAATAGCCACTGATGAAAATACTGAACGTGTTGTTGTTTCTATAAAGGAAAATTGTTGCCAAACTATAACTTTGAATTCGGAGATAAACAAACGTTTCGTTCCTATTTTTGTGACATTTTTACTGTGATATCATGTTGTTGTAAATGACAAGCTATGGATTCGAAAAAAAAAACTTAAATTCTAGGTCACACTTGCTATTACGATGATAGGGAAGACCAAAAAAGTGGGCTCAAACATAACGGTACCTGCAATACAATTCTTTTTAGCCAAAATGTAAACTTTTATTTTTCTCAAAAAATGTTCCGACGTATTTGATAAACAAAGTTCGATGAATTTATGTAATGAAACGGATTAAACGGCTCAGTTAATTTTGTTAAAATGTTTATAAGGAGAAGCTTCTAGAAAGCTTAAATAAAAAAAAAAATGTGCTTTGAAAATTCCATTTTCCAAAATTGTGATGGTGAAATTTTTTGAAATTGAAGTTGGATCTATTCCTTATATTAATAATTATTTAAAAATTAAAATTGGCCATCGATTTTTGTTCCTAAAAATGTTGAATTTTTATTTTAACTTCTTTTTAATATTTTTTCTTTCACGATAGTTAAACTTTATCAAACCTTAATTTATACTACTGTCAACTACTAATAACTTTTAATGTTTTAACTACAAAAGCAGGTTCGTGCGATCCAGTCATGAATTTTATTTATATATAATTTAAAAAAAAAAAAAAAAATTTTTCAGGGCTACTGCCTCTTGCGAGGAATTGACAAATCCTCCAAGAGTATCACTTTTCACGAATAAGTGCTTCTCGTCTATCCGTTCGGATTCGGAATAAAATTGTAGGTCCCTTCCATTCCTGTCGAAAGGCGCACACAGGAATGGTTGCGAGTTGTTAGTCACTAGGCCCTGGTTCTTCATGAGCCGGTGTGCCACACGATTTATTTATTTATTTTAATTTAATTTAAACAACCATTTGTTATAGTAACATATGTTTATGTTTTATCGGAAGAAAGTTAGCTGTAACTTTGTGTTAGAGGGAATTTACTTACAATAGTATCATTACAACACCTGGTTTAAGTTGTTTTTCTGAAACAAAAGAGCTGAGGTACGAACTTTTGCTTTCACAAATAGATTCCCCAATCAAATTCCAAGCAATTCAACTCTATTCATAAATCAATCAATTAATCTTTTTTCCTATGAAATAAAATAAGTGTTCATTCAGTTTTTAATTGCATTATACTATTTCTATTTATTATTCATAATATGCCTATACTGAAGAATGTTGTATTGCAACTCTTTAATGACACTTGCAGTGCATTCACAAATAGTTTTGATACGACATTGAACTCGTCTAAATAAAGTTTTTTGATCCCCATTCATCGTATTGAATATGACAAACATTAAATGACACAATCATAAAACCAAAAAGAAAAACAAATTCAATCGAAAAAATTGCAAAAGAAAATCCAACCAAACCCATCACAATAACGTTTATAGAGTCATCACGTTGTTTGCGGTTAGAGTATGTATGTATGTATGTTTATTGCATATAGAAGTTGTGCCAATTTCTGATGAAATGCGTAAAATCCATTCGGCTCACTGACCATTTCGGTTAGTAAAAATAGTGTTTTCAATAGATAGAGATATGCATCATCCTAGTTAAAAAATTATAAAAGATTCAGGCTAAAAAAATGTTTTTATTTTCATTCCATATCATTACATGGTACACACCCATTCTAAGGTCACGTATAATAATTATGGTGACCATACGTTCGTTTTAAATAAACAAAAGTAAAAGTGATTTTGGACAAAATACATTTTGGATCACAGAGGTTTTTAATTAGGGTGGTCCTATGAGTTTTTCACATCCCTCTTCTTTTACTTCTCTTCTTTGAAAATGATTAAAACAAATGTTTTTATTTACGGAATTTACGTAGGTTTTTATTTCTTTCTTCAAACCTTAGATAGGTACTTATTTTCTTAGGTCTTGTAAATATTTGTACTGTTTTTTTGGCCTTTTATTATCTTTAATATCTTGTCTTAATTTTTTTTAATTTTTTTTTGTTTTAATATGGTCACCCCTTTTTGCTGAGGGCGTTTCAAACTGCAATGGAATATCAAATTTTAATATAACTATTACTGGAGGTCATTCTCTTTGAATAGTGATTCGGGATTCCCATGTCAGCAGAAGCATATGCCTATACAAAAATGCAACCTGCTGCAGCGTGCGCTGCGATACAATCTTCAATGAATTGGAAAAGCGTATAGATATTTTTTTCTGTTGGTTTGTTCCATTATTCCAATCTTACAACCGGAAAACAATCAATCATTGCATGGACAATGGATTTTTTGTTAGTGTTAGTGAATACACAACTGGTGGTGTTTGTGGTAAATGGATTTGGCACAATTTTCGCTTTCGCAGTCTTTAATTGAATGCAAGTTGTATATGCTACAATATACGTTGTACATTGTAGATACCACCTCTCTGTTGTCTACTCCGTTGCTGTGGCATCAGTGTGGTTTCAAATCATCGATGACAAAAGGGGGACCATTGTTATATCGTTTTTTTTTTTTTTTTTTTTTTTTGTTAAACTCTTCGAGCATGATGGTAGAGAGTCTTTTCCTGCTTTTAGCGTTTGTTAGCGTCGTATGTTTAATTCTTATTAACATCAACTTATTGCCTCATTATTAAACAAAAACAAAAAAAAAATACATTCGAATTTATTATTATGTCAAGCCTTGGTGGACAAAAAGAGAGAAGACTGAAGTGATGCACAGGGATTTCTTTTACATAATACTTATGCTGGTGGATAAAGTGATAACGCAGATATTATATCATTTTGTAGTTGTGAAGAGAGCAATTCCAATTCACTTGATTGTTGTGAAGTTGAAATTTAATAAATAATGATTATCGCTTTTAAATTATGTCATTTGAGCTTAATAAAAGTATGTGCATATAACCTACTTGAAAATGAAGACTTTTATTAACCGATTAAGTTGGTGATTGAGTGATTGAAATTTATTTCATCATTATTCATAATGGAAAAGATTTAACAATAAAAAATTGATTCAGAGGTAAAGTAAGTCCTAAGTGATAAATATGTGGAAAACATAATAATAAACAAACCTTTTAAAAAAGTTAATCTCTTGATAGGTTTTACAAAATTTTTAACTTAAGGCTTAACTACATAGGCCTACTTTTGTACAAAAGTACAAAAGTGAGAAATAAATATCTATTCTGAAGACACCTGCTTGCAAAACAACAATGGAGAATTGTGCATGGTGGTTTAATTTATGTGTCAGAACAATTTTTGTATGGTTTTTTGCAAGCATGTTTCTTTAGCGAGCATTTTAATTTCTCACTTTTGTACTTTTGTACAAAAGTAGGTCTATGTGGTTAAGGCTTTAGAGTTTTGGAAAATTTTTGTACAATACTTTATGATCCGGTAGTTGTGAGTTTTTGCGTAGTTGCTTATGATGTCGACCTTATGTGTTCATGCGTGTTGCAAAATGTTGTGCCTTCTTGCGCAAGTCCGCGTTGCAAGGACCGTGCGCGGAGGGCCAACATTGGCAATGCGCATGAACAGTCCCAAAAAGTTGTGTTTGTCGGTTGCACCAACTGAACGCACCCCAAACCCAATATTATTATAAATACTGGGTTGTGGATCGTGCTTTTAGTTGGTGGAACCTAACCAACTTCGCTTCATATACTTCCTTGTGAGCACAACCTAGATTATTCTCATTTTTCACCTTGGCCCATTCGGCACTTTAAAATTAACTTACTCGTCCAATTACTTATATCTAACTTAAATTATCTTAAATCTATCTTAAAGTAACTTAAAATTATTGATAACTACTTAACCTACTGTAAAATTAATGAAAAGATAAAAAGTAAAATAAAGGAACAAAAAATAAAGAAATCCTAAAATTCATTTTGGATACGACGACAGGACGCCATCTTAACTAATAATTTATTGCTGTGTCGCAATCGTCGCTGCTCCAGTTTCATCATCCAGCCTTTGGCCATAATTGTGCCGAAACATTATGAATAATCCAAGTTTATAATAGACACAATTGCATCACTTGCATTTGAAAAATATATATAATTATTCCCACAAAATGTTGGAGCAATTTCACATACAAATATTTTCATTTAATGCACTGTCCGATTAAATGTTTTAACCACGGCATTAAAGGTGGAAATATAAGTGAACTCTGAAAAAACACCCCCTATCCAAAATCACGCGAACAAAATAAAAAAAAAAAATGCAAAAGGAGTAAAAATTGTACGTTAGTTTTTGAAAAATAATAACAATTGAAGCGCTTAGAAGATGAAGGTGTTAAGTGACATTTTTTGAAATTTGGCTTTTTACCTACAGATGAAAGTGTTGTATAAAAACTTAAATTTCTGACTCGTCTGTACTCTTCTATCGCTTCTAGATTCATATTTTGCCAAAGATGGAGGTGTTATACGCAATCACTTTAATAATAGACGTTGTGGATGAATGTGTTAAATGCGCTTAAGTCCTTTATATTAAGTCCTTTATACAAAAATAATTGTATCTGAACTTTTCATTTCACGCATAAAGGTGTTAAGTGGGCACTTTCAGATAAGACATTATAGGTGAACACCACAAGAATCAGTGCATGTGCAGGCAAGAGGCACCAGCCAATACACACTACTTCAAATTTGAATATCCCGACGCAGGTGGCTTAACATGATGGCTAAATTTTGTATAGTCTTATGCACAATTTGAAAGCGTTATTTTTCACACACATCTATTAGTCTAAGAGCCAACGACATTAAAAGTCAAGTCATTTGCGTAATGTTGTAACCCATACCAAAACATAGCCGATACCCTTGACGAATGGGTGTTAAATTGACCTTATAGGTGTGACAAAATTAACAGAAGTCAAGTCATTTGCTTAACATTTGCTCCAATGCTATTTGCTTTAGGACACTCTCACAGGCTTAAGTTCAAAAGTGCAGACCGACATTCCGTGAAGAACACCGTCTAACTGGGGCGGGTATATTTGGGCCAAGAACCAAACTATCTGTACCGATGGGACAGTGCACAAGCCTTTTCCAGGTGGAAGTAAACGCCATAGGTAAATGTGCAGAACGTAACCTTGAAAGAAACTGCCGAAATCGTAACATTGCCATCATGTCAGATAGCCAAGCCTTGCTTAAAGCGTTAAGCTCCTATGCCATTAGCTCAAAACTGGTATGGGAATGCTTGCGCAGGTTAAATGAACTGGGCAAAAATAACCGGGTCACGCGGGTATCGATGGTAAAGAGGAGGCAGACTCCCTAGCCAAAATAAGAGCAACAACCCCCCTAACAGGGCCTGAGCCCTCATCCGGATTAGGTGAAAATAATGTGATCAAAATCAAGATCAAATTAAAAGAGGAGGCAAAAAGATCCAAAATTTGTAATGAACTCCCAAAACTGAGGCAGGCCAAACTACAACTTGAGAACTACAAGCAAGAACGCTACAAAGCCTCCATAAATCTCAGCCTAAGAATAATACCGGGCAATTCGATTTTTTTGAAGGAAATCTAGGTCTTGGTGTAACGTTTTTGCTTCAAAACCTAACCGGCAGTGACTCTGCAAAAAAGCAAACGAAAATTCCCTCACGAATACCTCAGCAGACTAATTTTATTTTTAATTTATTGCAAGGTTCAATTTAGGGACTCAATAAAATGGATTCGCAGGGAGTATGGTTCTTACGTTTACAAAGAATGCTATGATGAATATGTTCCTTATAGTAAGGTTATAATAGCCAAAAGTAACAAACGTCCTGATTATAATCAAGATTTTATGCCAGGAGAGAACAAATTGAAACAACTTTCTGCAGAAAAAATTAAAAATTTAAAAGAACAGATGAATTTCATCCGTGTAGAACATCAATGGTTTTATTTAAATACAATTTTAGCAGATCCTTGAGAAGGGAAACAGAAAAAAACAAACAAAAAATAAGTAAATAACAACATATCAAAAAGTCACTTAACACCTTTATAAAAACAAAATTAAATTTAATACAAAAAAGTTCCTAGATAAAGGTGTTAAATGCACAAAAGTGTAAATATCTCAACAACTATTTGCGTTAAATAAAACAAATTCCTAAAATTAAATTCACCTGAGTTTTATTGACTTTAAATTATCCATACAGTATTTTTATTATTTTCATAAAAAAAGTTATAGGCAAATAAATACTTATAACTCAAATGTTTAAAAATGTCGCTTACGTCCTTCATCTTCTAAGCTCTTCAATTATTATAGAAAAAACACAAAATAATTGCAATCAAAAGTCGCATCAGAAGCGAAATAAGAATTATTCTTATATTGCCCTCCAAATTCAGTCTCTTTTCTGTCAAAACCAAATCTAAGAATGGCGTAAGAATAAGTTTCCGATGTTATAAGGCCAACCCTACTGAGGAAAACCGGAATAAGTTCAAACAAGCTAGAAAGACCTGTAATATTCATAATTGATGAACCAAATGTTTGCATGACCAGAAATTAAGACAAAAGATACTACACTATCCCACAGGTAGTAAAAACGTTTGGTCTTTTGCAAAGAACATACGTCATTTTTTCCAAGGCTCGTCTTCAACGATACACCTTTTGTCAGCTTGATAGATAAAGCCAATTTGCTTGCAGCATAGTTTGCTGTTAAGTCGACGCTGCCACAAAGTGTTATGACTCCTTCTGTACTTGAGAGCATAAACGAATTCATGGGACGAATCCTCTTTCGCACTCGTGCAGTTGTCATAGTTCTGGAAGATCTTAATATACACAAATCCGCTGGCCCGGATAGTATCACTTCCATTGTTCTCAAGAGGTTTTCTTCAACGCTGGCAAAACCACTGCGTAAGCTTTTCCATCTGTCCTATTCTACTGGTCTCTTTCCGAGACTTTTGTAAGTCTCGTCTCGGTCTCGTGTCAGTCTCGTCTAATTAAGTCTCGTCTCGGTCTCGTCTCCGAAAAATACGATTTCCGGACAACCTGTTGATTATTGGAACGAAATATTTTCGATCATAGTTTAAATATGTGCGGAAGAAAATAAATATTTAACGGAAATTGGATTTTTTAATTTATTAGACTCACTGTAAATTTCGGTACAAATATACAGTCTCATCTCAGTCTCGTCTTGGTTGCTAAAAAGCCAGTCTTGTATCGAGACCGAGATCGAGACCGAGACTTTACTCGTCTCGTGGCCAGCCCTTTTTCCGAATGGATGGAAAACAGCAGTTGTCCAGTCTATCCCTAAAAAAGGCGTATCTTCTTAGGCATCAAATTATCGACCAATTGCACTTACGTCCCTTCTTTCCAAGGTCATGCAAATGCTGATTAATTTCCAGCTCAAGAAATATCTTCGACCAAGCTGAAATCCACAAAATAAATGCTGGTGTGCCCCAGGACTCCGGTTTGTCCCCGACTCTTTTCCTTATATTCATAAACCATCTTTTATCTGAAACTTATATTCCATTTAAATGTTTCGCTGACGATAGTACCCTCAGCTTCTCATATTCGTTTTTAGATTCACATCCATGTCCTTCGGAGGTGGAACTAGGACAGCAGCGTATGATAAACTCATTAAATTCTGATCTTGATCTTGATCCTATGTGCGTGAAATCCGCTATCATAAAATTATTTCCTTTGAAACGTGGACTCTATCTATATTTAATTGTTTGGTGATAACGCGCAGCAGCGCACATCTTTCATCCCTGTTCATATATGAACACCGGTTTTAGTTGTTTAATATTTTGCGCCAATGTCTTTTATACAGAATGATTTTTCTTGTACTGCCTATATGTATTTCTTAAGATTTATCGGAAAAGAATTTTGAATTCTTGCTATACGTTCCAAAAAAGTATTGGGGCCAGTTTGTTCACAGCTGATTATCTTTAATCCATGATTAGTGGAGCTGGGAAATCTTCAAATGTGTTTATTGATTAAATTTGGTTTAAAAAATTCAAAGTATGAGTTGCTAATCATGGATTTCACTAATCAGCCAATTTTGGTTGATAAGCGTTAGTTAATTAAAGCCTATGAAAGCCACATGCTAAATTTAACCCACTGTGAACAAACTGGCCCTTAGTATTAAAAAAGTACGTATACACCCAAGTGTACCATTGTTATGAATTTAATTTTGTACAATACTAGAGCTATTGTATATCACTTGAAGGGATTATTACTATAAAAGGGAAGCAGAATTTACAAACTCAGAATTCTGGACATTGATTTTGTATGGGTCAGCGTAGGTACATCAAAGTAAGCCTTTCCTTGAATGAATGTAAAACGATTTTTACTTGCTCTATAAGGAAAGTATAAGTATAAAAGGCTTTAATCAACACTAACATCGCGATGATGTAGAAGTCCAAAGAAATGATTTTTGACAAGATTTCTGTCGGTCTGTTTAAATTATTACAATTTAATAGTCCACTTAAAAATAAACAAACAAAAATCAAAGACCGAGAACAGGAGGCATTTTAGGTGTGAATGTAGAAAAAAATAACTGCTTTTTTAACTCTTATTATAAATTTTTACCAAATTTACAGATATTTTGAACATATTTTAGTCCAAATATTTACATGCTTGGCTCTATAAACCTCCCAAAAACCTTTGTGGCTCTTCAGGCTTTTTTGGTCAATCTTCTTATTTATGCAAATAAAAAACTTAATTTCATAATTTTCCGTACGTTGGATTTTCCCAACTTCATCATTATTTTTTAATTAATTTTTTTATAACACAAGGTATAAATTTAATTTTATTTGTCAACTACAAAATATTTCATGTAAGTCTTATAAGAAATGTAAGAAAATGTTTAATATCCATAACTATTTGGGGATGTCTAAGAGCTAATGCTTGGGGGAACATACTTTCAAATCTGAATGCAAGACACTCTTTTGACATTCTCTTTCCACCTCATCCTACCTATTACCCCACAAATAGCAGGGCAAGCCCGTCAACCTTAGATATATTCCTGACTACTATACCAGGTTTGTTTAGCGAACCTGTTGTTGTAAACGAATTGAGCTCTGTTCACCTACCTGTGGTAATTGACACTTTTGTATCCCCTCTTAGTAAAAGTAATGAAGTTTTTGATTTTAAAAAAGCTAAATGGGGTACTTTTAAAAGGGAAATGAAAACAAAAATGAGAAATGTTCCAAATATTTTAACAACTGATTCTGACCAACTTAAAATTGATCAACCAGTTACCTTCTTTACATCTGCCATAATCGAATGTGTCGATAAATCTGTTCCTAAAAAAACAATCCATTTTAATAGCACAAATGTCTTACCACCAAATTAAGTAGAACTTATAAAAATAAGAAACAGTAATAGAACCAGATGGATAAGAACAAGAAATAGTTACTATCTGACTAAAATGAACATTCTTAATTCCATAATAAAAGAAGGAATCGCGAAATTCAGAAATTTATCTTGGAACCAGAAATTGCAGGGAATGAATAAAGCAAGCAAACCATTCTGGAATATAGTCAAAGTATTAAAAAAACCAATCTCTCATATTCCAGCTTTGAAGGTAGGAAGTTCTTTAATGATGACTGGATCTGAAAAGACAAATGCTTTGGCAACAACTTTTTATGAAGCACAATTGTTAGCTAGTAACGCGATTACAAGCAATAACTTAGAATCTCAAGTTTCTCATTCAATAAGTTTAATCAACAGCAGTGCTTTGAACGGTGATCAATCATACGTCAACATTGAAGACATCAATGAGATACTAAATTCATTAAATTCTAGGAAATCTGTTGGGTTTGATAGTTTAAAAAATTTGTATTTAAAGCACTTGCCAAAGCTTGGTGTGAAATTCTTACAAGAACTTTTTAATTCTTGTCTAAAGTCGGGATATTTTCCAAATGAATGGAAATCAGCGAAGGTTATACCAATTTTGAAGCCTGGCAAGATAGCTAATATACCTGGCAATTACAGACCAATAAGTTAACTGAGTTCACTTAGTAAATGTTTTGAACAAATAATCAAGAAAATATTTATAGAACATATAAGCTCAAATAATATTCTCCCATTAGAACAGTTCGGGTTCACAGCACTGTGCATCAAATTAAATAGCCTTTGATTCTGTGTGGCATGAAGGACTTCTACACAAGTTATTGATTCTCAATTTCCCAATGTACCTAATTAAAATTGTAAAATCGTTTTTATCTTCAAGAAAATGTTTTGTTTCAGTCAACAATTGCCTTTCTCAAGTCTTTAGTTGTACCGCAGGTGTCCCCCAAGGTTCAGTTCTTGGCCCTATCCTCTACAATGTGTTTACTTCTGACTTTCCAAAACTTCAAAACTGTGATATAGCTATTTTTGCCGACGAAACATGTTTATATTCAACAGATTCAGTTGGTTCCGTTATTGAAATGAACTAGTTTAAATATAATTCAAGATTGCTTTAGTAGTTGGAAAATAAAGCTGACAATTCTAAGACCCAGGCTGTCTTTTTCTTTCGAAAAAGGAAACCCTGTTTCTTACCAAGTAAAAGACTTATAATAAACGGCTGTGGAACTGACTGGAAGTCAAATACTAAATATCTTGGGGTTTACCTTGATAACAAATTAACATTTGGTACACACATACAAGGGATTATTAAAAAAATTAACTTAACTACGAAAATACTCTACCCTTTCATCAACAGGAAATCGAAATTGAGTAGTGAAAACAAACTGTTGATTTACAAAGCTATCTTTCAGGCGATTATGTTATATGGGTCGCCAGTTTGGGGTAAATGTGCTAAGGGTCACATACGAAGACTACAAATTTAACAAAATAAGCTTCTGAAAATGGTTTTCAATCTTCCTTGGTGCTTTTCGACTAGTGAATTGCACAACCTAGCAAATATTGAAATGGTGTGAAGCAGAATTTTAAGATTGAGTGAACACTTCTTGTTTATCATCCTACAATTCCCTTATCTCAAATCTTGCTTCTTTAATTTAAAAGCCTATAAAATGTAGTAAGTAATTCAATAAACATGTAAATTAAATTATAAAACTATTGACTGAAAGACTGATTTATGTTTCATTGTTCATATCGCTATTTAATTATTATTTAAATATATTTTTTTATTTATTTATCTATTTATTTATTTACTCTTTATTTATTTATTTTGTATTCAATTATTTATTTATTTATGTATTAATTAATTTATGTATTCATTTTTTATTTATTTATTTATTTATTTATTTATATATGTATTTATTTATTTATTTTATTTTTATATTAAATCGTTTATTGATTTATTTGTCTATTTAGCATCTACATAATTATTTATTATTCTTTTTTGTGTCTATATATTTAAAAATGTGATACATTTCTGTTAATTTATTTATTTATTTTTTTTTTGTACTCAAAAGGATTTATGTAAAGTATTTATTGAAATAATTTATTATTGTTTTGTAATAGCTGTTTTGAACAGGGTATTGTACGCTTTTGTGTTTAAGCCACCGCTTTTCTCAAATCCTTATTTAAGAAAGTATGTCTATACACTCGTATACCTCTATATTATTTTGTTTTCTTTTTTGTTTAATGAAGGTTTTTAACAGTAGGTTTTCCTTCAAATAGTTCCCATTAAAGCTTATTATAATTGATTAAAAAAATGTTCTCACTTGGCAGTACTAAGGTAGATTATATACCAATCTCTGTAAATTGTGAAATATAGGTTTAAGATATAAAACATGTAATATTTTCGGCTACAATAAATATTTATATTTATATTTGAATAAATAAGGAGAGTGACCAAAAAAGCCTGAAAAAACACAAATATTATAATCATCAAAAATTGTTTAAAAAATTAACTATAACAAACCTTATATTATTCAATAAATTAAACTATTCAATATTCACATCTACCGTTAGCCAGTATATACAAATGTATCGCTTATCAAAATCATAATTTTAATCCACTTACGGGTCCAGTCAAAGTGTTTGGCAACGTTTCATATTTAATGATAATCATACAAAATGCATGAATTGTTTTCCTTTTTGTCGGCTTAACAAATGCGCTTAATTTAATAACATAACAAATTGTTTGTTGATACTGGCGCACATTTCTCAATATTATGATCCTCTCGTGCAAGCCAAGTGCAAGTATCTAAATGTTTTTTCATGCGCCACAAGGCGGGCTACTTGGCCCACAAATAAATAAGGTTAACAACAATGAGTCTTCATGTCGTATATAATTCAACTAAGCACTATAGCAGCAGTAGGTATACCTCGAGTTGTGAACGAGTATGTACTTGGTATACGTAAAGCATCTGTTAGGCCAAGTTAAATGAGGCAATTCCAAACATCAGATTAATTTAAAACAATTTTAAAATAACAACAGTAATACACGACAACAGAAGAAGCAAAAATGAACACAATGATTACAAATTACGATGCTATTAGTGATAAACGATTGTCATTGTGTCGGTGTTATGTTAATGCTATAGTCTAGGAGGTAAGGCTTAGAAATGGGGAATGTATTACACTCATGAACAATTTTATTTTCTGAGTATGGGTATGTCCTTTTAATTGGCCTGTGTTTATTTAGTACAAAATTTATTTAAAAATTAATATGAAAGACTTAACTAATAAACACTCCTATCGAAGGCTAATTTTTGGAATTATTGACTTCGTCTGATTCTTACAATGTTTTTAATCAGACAATTGATGCAAAACAAGAAACATCACAAGTTTAAAACAAAAATATTATTAGTTTGACGGATTTTAAGTGCCTGGCTCATGTTAGGCCCCACTGCAGATGTCACCATCCCTTAAGACATATGTATACAAAATTTAACATATACAAAATTCAGCTTTGCTAAAATAACGCAATGTTGTACCATTTGTATGCAACTTCAACACTCGCTACCTCTAAATTGCATCCGGATTGAAGGTTCTTAGTATCCATTTGTTCTTTGCTACAAGAGTATCTGTTCGCAGAAAAAATCTTAGCTTTGATAAAATAGCGTATGTCTGGCGGTGGCCCTGAGATCTCACTCTATTAGCTCTCCAACATTATCCATTTTTGCCAATATTAGTAAACATTTCTGTCAAAGTTCATCAAAAAAAAATAAAATTGACAGAACTTTGGAGTATTTTGGGAAGTAAACGAACAGGCCCTACAGGGTAAGTTTTTCTTTTGTACTTCTTTCTCTTTTGCGTCGATGATGCTGGTCCTTTAATTTGTGTACAGAAACTCACATTGAAGACCAAGGATGTAATTTTCTCGAACATTTTCAAAGGCACAAAAGTAAAGGAAAACATATGCACACCAATTTCGTATTGCTTAATGTGCCAGACAAGTATGGCAGAATGTTTTGTTTACTCTAAAAATTACATTTGGTTGAACTTTGATTGTCTGCCCGAAAAAAATTCTTGGACTTACTGCCACATTAATAGGCTCTTTTATCAAAAATTTTGATACACAGATGCACATAAAATCACAGAAATTTAAATTTAAGAAACATACCAATACAACATAAGAAAACAATATTTGCTGTCGAATTACAAAATCGTGTACAATCACTCACCAAAATATTTACAACCCTTGCTCTCAGACTATTAAATCTGATCTGCACATTCTCAGAGCTTTTTATATGAGTGAAGATTTCATTTTTTTTTTTAGTTTTTGTATAAATAAGTAGATATAATGAAAGCTTTTGAAGAAACTACGAAAGTGCCTTAAGAGGTGCGTCTTTAAGTGTTAACAGAAGTATGTGAAGTTGACAGTTATTATGAGTTTAAAGTTTCTTTTCTTAGCTGCATATTTTTAGGCAACCAATTATTTTATGATTAAATTGGAAGAAGAAATGCTTTCTCCTTGTTGGCTGACAATGAGGTGGCGTTGTTTTTTTTAATTTTCAAACTGATTTAAGTATTAATAAACTGTGTTGTCTTTTAAACAAGATAAACATAAGCTTTTCAAACGTCCAATACTCCAGCAACACTATGTCTTTGGGAGTTGGGGTTAGTATAATGATGTTCAGGGAGTGATTTTCAATAATTCACTAAGGCTATTTAATTTTATAACATTTTATTATACCTACTGTAAGACTATCAGGATCAGGATTAAGTCTACTGGGCTCAACTGCACCTAGCTGTTTTATTGAATTAGTTTTCAAGATAGAAAAATCATCGATTATACCATTATATAGTGCCTAGAAGTATCAAGTATCATCTTTTTAGCAACCCCTTTTTGATTTCACATAAGAGGTATTTTGGGATCTATTTGAAGAGTGTTTCTTTTCATGAACAAGTGTTTCTTAGCTTAGCCGTTTTAAGTCAGCAGCAATCCATCAATTCCTACAAGCATGCACAACTGCACAGGAGTGGTTTAGTATTGTAAGTCACTAAATGGTTCTATTCCTGCACCTAAAGTATGTTTTGGATAATACACAGAATTTTTTTTAAATTTTTTTCAGGACCAAAGATTATGGTACCTGCATACAACTTTTTTTTATCCAAAACTTTGTTTTCGCAAAAACGGATCTTACGATTTTGATAATACAAACAAAATTGGATGTAAAAGGGAGAAGCTCCTTTTTGGTAGCTTTTGTTTTGAAAGTGGTTATTTTTGTTAGTTCTACACGGAAAGAATTCTTAGATCAGATCAAGAAATTATATAAGCTACAGATCACGAAAAATGAATCCAGTTTTGGACCTTGGCTTGGAAACTACTAAGTTAATACTTTTTGTTTGCAATATTAAGAAATTATTAAAATTAAGATATTGAAACTCGAAAATTATATTTCAGCACTTTTGAGTATCAATAATTCGATTGAGGAATAAAATATTGCCATCAGCGAATCGCAATTTGATATCAATTTGTATCAATTGGATATAGTGTTTGACTGCTAACCTGGAGGTTAGCATCTAGGTAGCATTTGATTTTATTCGCCAGGTCTTACAGGCATACAAATTGAATTATTATTATTTAGTAGTAAAAATGAACAACAACAAAAAAAAAAGCAGACAATTTTAAAATCTTTCAATTGTTGTCGAAATGTTGATTTGCGTGTACCTTTATTTTGTCATTTTTGTCCACAACAGAGTTGTTTGCAGCCGCTTCTTTTTTACTCTGTAATTTTATACAATCTTCTTTATTTGAAAATGACTTATATTTTACTTACTTGATTTTTCTGGGATTTCATCCTGGTACCTTCCGCATATCAATCCAATACGATACCATCTAGGCCATCGCACGATAATATAAGGGACGATGTTGAAACTTAATCACTTTAAACATTTATTTACTTGTTCATTGGTTCAAATCACCATATAAATATTTAAATTATTCTCCTGAATTATTAGATTGCGCCTAAAAAAACCTGTAATTTACCGTATAGTTTTGCTCTTAAATCAGCAAATAGCTATTTCCGTAAACTGCGGTTGTGTGGGGTCAGTCCTACTTACATTTTGTTGGTTTCAGCATTGATTAAGAAAATGAAAATCACCATTTAAATTTGGCAAAAACAAGATTATTAAGTTGCCAAATTAAATTATTCCCCTAAAGTAGTATACTGTGATTCAAAAACTTGTAATTTACTTTCAACAAGCTCGAGTTATGACTTTTGATAAGAAATATAGAATTAAAAATTTTGTTCTTTACAAAGATTTGAGGGGTAAATTACAAAGTTGTCAATAATAAATAAAAGTGCCTTGATTTACTAAAAATACAAAAAAAAGAATTTCCTAAGTTACAACCTAAAATTTTACAATTAGTTCTTTTTAAATTATTTCCGTGTAGTAGTACTTTACTTAAGTTTTTGATTTTCTCGAAAACACTTATTTTTTTTTATTTTTTTTGTTTGCATAAAGAAGCTTTTTTTTTTAATTCAATTTTTTTTTTGAAAAATCAATCAGCCCTTACGGGAATAAAATCTCCCCCGGTTATTTTCCCCCGTATGATACTCCCCAATCGTAAACAATTTTCGAAAAAGGAAAAAACTTATTTTTGAAGGTTTATAGGCATTTTAATAAAATCAAACATTACCGTTGACTGAGAAATCCATCGGTATTGGTATGTGTGGCTGTACGTCCGCTCTACAACAAGCTAGAGACTAAACGGCTTAACGGGTTGGAGGAGAATTTGACTTTGTTTTAGCTGATTTATATCTCGTTTTTATTTCTATACATTTTTAATACATCTTGGAACAAATTTACGTAACACTTCAGGGTTATTGCCTCTCATAAAGTAACACAGTTTTGCACAGAGAGAGGAGAACAAAAATATTACAACAAAAAAATAGACAACAAATGATTTTTTTGTTTAATTTTGACTATTTTTACACGTTTCTATTACACGCGAATTAAATTTATGATGACACAAAATAGGCCTTTATCACCACAAAACGCTCAAATATTTAATTTGATTTCAGAAAATAATTTACAAACTTTGACATAAATAATTTCAGAATATACATAAATTCTCTCAGAGTTTTTCGAAACAGATTCGAAGTAATTTCTGGGGAGATTGAATCTGGGGGAGATTGACGATAGGAGTATTCGACTCCTGGGAAAAATGAAAATACGGGGCAGAATAATCTACCCAGGAATTGCCGATAAGGCTGAATATTTCGATAAGAAATTAATACATTTTCTTTTAAGGTGATATTAATAGATTTCTTACACTTGCTAGAATACTTGAAAAAATCATGATCCTACAGTCAAGAATAACGATACCTTTAACACAAAATAAAATATGGCATAACCAAATTAAAAAATTAATTATTCAAAAACAGGTTGATGGAATGTTATGAAATTATAGTTTTTTCTGTTTTAGTAATTTAAAAAAAATGTGAACAAAATTATTTTTTGAAACGATTTTTAAAATTATTTTTTATAAGTTACTTTTTGACATTATTTGTTGTTATTTAACATTGTTTTAACATTTTCTTGTTAACCACATAAAAATAATATCGTTCCATAAGTAGGTCTGGGCCTTAGGTCTTACAACATTATATTTAAAGTATTCTAAACAACAAATAGTAAAAAAATATTCGTACAAAGTATTTTTCGTGCAGTTAATATATTATGTTATAACCTCTCTTAGGGGCCAGAGATAGCTATCATTGAAAACCATCATTGAAAAAGTTAGCTGTTGATTTTGAGACCCTTCAAAAATTAATTATTGAATATTTTAATGCAGAAATATAGCTTACAACTTCAAAATTATTTCTCCTCCAAAAAAAAATTCATTTTGACCCATATCTTCCCCATGACGTATCTTTTAATTTTTTCAATGATCATTGGTAAGGTAGTTCATTATTGAAAAAATAAAAGTCATTTGATGAGAAAATTTGTGCCAACTTGAATTTTGTTTTACCTACAAATAATTATTTAGTCAATTAGCTTTACTTTAACATCGAAATAATTATTTAGTTTTTCTTCAAAATGTCTCAAAATTGACAATTAATATTTTCAATTATGGTTTTCAATGATATACTATAATACTACAACTGGCCCCTTAGAATTCTTATAAAATTTTATAATTTGTATAAATGCTCTTCTTTAAATTTATTGGAGCATATGCATTGCACGTAGTATGTTAATCTTAAAAAAAAAGACATAAAGTATATTTGCCTACACTTTATTACTATCAGATGAATAAGATATTATTTATATAATTTTTGGTACGTGTTCACCTTGCCAAATAGCAAAGAAAAGAAGCAACAGCAGCTCATTTGAATGTGACAAAGACTCCTGACAGTAATTGGTTTATGTCAAAAGTGATGTGAACAAACTAAATGGAATTTGAAGATTTAGGGATATAAACATTTTGGAATGTCTTGTAAATTTTGTTTCACATTAATTTAAATTCATTTATGTATATTTTTTTTAAAAGACCATTCAACTTGTGAGAAAAATTTGATTTGTTTATTTTTCTCTGATTTATTATTCAAATCGGTATCAATGTTTGAAACCCTCTGGTAGTTGTTATAAATTTTATTTATTTTATTAGCCATGGTTAACACTTTACCACATTTTATTTTTTTAATATAAAGTGTAATTTATTAAATGGTAACATTTAAATTTAACTATATGTGAATTTTTAATTACAAATTATTATTCATATTGAACCGCATTGAAATAATGGATAGTTAAAATAATTTTGTATCGATTGGAGTTAAGACTTAAGGGCCAGTTTCACATTAATAGTGGTGGCACTTGAGTGCAAACTAAAGGACACAAAATGCTAATTTTCGCTATTCACATTTACCTGAATAAGTTGCACTTAAGTATCCCGTATTGGGCTGGGTGTCACTAATTCAGACTGCTAAAATAACTAAAAAGTTCCAATATGCTAAACTTAAGTGCAACTTATTCTGAAAAGTATGTTCACTGTGAAACTGGCCCTAAGTCACTAATTTTGATTTAAAAACTCTCATAATATTGTTTCTATTGAGTTGTATAATCTGACTCTTTAAGACAATCAGTTTTTCAAAAAAATCTCTACTCACAAATAAAATGCACCAAATTGTTTTGAAAAATCTCATATCGGTCCTTGATGATTTATTCCTTTTAACGATTTCCATTATACCGGCGATAATATTCCAACATTTTCACTCACGGAGAATTGACCAAACACTAAAAATATTTTAAAGAAGATTTTCATTGCTGTATTAAAAAATATGTCAAAAAGAAGTGGTCAACTGCAAAAAACAAACGATACCCGATCTCAAAAGAATTTACCTTCACCTCTTGAAAGCAAACCGAAAGGCCAAATAAAGGGTGGTCCAACGTAAAACATACGATGTTAATTGTAAATAAAACAAAAGATTTTCAGAGAATTATCTTAATATTTTTAATTATGATAGAAGGATCTATGAAAATTATGTGTGAAATAAAATATCGGCCAAATGCTCGCCACAGTTTCGGTGGCATACCTCTATGGCTCCAGTTATAGCTTTGATTGAAAACCATCATTGAAACACAAATCAGTGAAATGGTGGAATATTTTCTGAGAAGTCGGTTATAGCCATCATCATGAAATTCTCTTTCATTGAAAATTCCATTCCCCATACAAAAACCAACTTTGAGGTTGGAGTCGAAAAACTGACTGACGACAACACGAAGAGAAAGGAACACATTTCATTGGAACAAATGTGTTCCACTTTTAGAAACAAAATATCAGCTGTTCATTGAAAACGATTTTCATCATTGAAAAACTAAAAATGATTTTATTAGAAAGTGTTAAAGCAAACTAAATATTTTTTTGACTAAAAAAAATATATAACTGACAACCATCATTTTGGTACAAAAACGCCATCAGTTTTATTTGTTTAAGTGGATCAAAATTGAAAGACAAAATTTTCAATGAAAGCTATAACTCGATCCTATACGTTGGTCCATATTTTCAATGACTCTGAGACATAATTGAGTTTGAATGTAATTAATGTGCCAAATTGTCTCATCCTTCAGCTCTTGAATTGTTCTTGGCTTATTGACGTACACTTTTTCTTTAAAATATCCCGAAAGAAAGAAGGGTCTTACGATGTCAAATCACATGATCGTGGCGGCCAATTAACATCATCGCCACGACGTGAGATAACACGGCCATTGAATTTCTCGTGCAAAAGAGCCATTGTTTCGTTGGCTGTGTCGCAAGTGGCACCATCCTGTTGGAAGCACATATCGTCCAGGGCCCAGACCGCGTAAGATTAAAACGATTGTTCGATTGAACGATCGTCGATAACTGTCTGTATACACACATATAGGAAAATATAGAGATAAATAGTCAAAAAGACGATCCTTCAATAGAACAATCGTTTTTAGTCTTACTCGATCTGGACCCAGATCCATATCCTCAATTTCTGACCATAATAAGTCCGTTATCATCTCGCGATAGCGAACACCATTCACGGTAACTACTTGGCCGACCTCATTTTCGAAGAAGTACGGCCCGATAACGCCGCCAGCCCATAAACCGCAGCAAACAGTCACTCCTTGTGGCTGCATTGGCTGACCAACAAAATCACGAAGTGCAAGAAATGCATTTTGATTTGAACGCCCATTTTCGTAAAAGGTTTTAACAATCTTAACTCGCTGCTCAGTTACGTACCTCTCTATGGTTAAATTTGTCAAACACTGAAATAAAAAAAATTTCAAATTAAGTTGGGCAAAAAACTTTACGTTAAGGTGTGACTCACAATTAACATCGAGCATAATAGTTGGACCACCCTTTATAAAGCATCAAAAGTGTCCACTAAAAATGTATTTTTTTTGTTTTTAAATCACTCAAATAATTTTTAAAAATAATTATAGATTTTACCTACTCGATAATTAAAGTGTTTTTATGGTTACGTCTAACTATGGCATCTTTATGCCTTGCTGCGTTCAGTAATTAAGTCATAAAAGTTGGTGTTGCATTTTTGTTGTCTCTCTTTTAAGTGGTAGAACCTAGAGGCTAGGTACATGACTCTACACAAGCACTTTCTAGGCCACATACACCATTATACACCATCATGTACTGGATGATACTAAACAATTTACTTTTCTATACAAAAAAACAAACAACTCACTCGCACTCAAAGATTTATTTAGCACACAACAAAATCGAGTTCGTTGCTCAACTCTTTTGTTTTGGTTTATACTCCTCTTTGTGTTTTTACTTTGTTTTGGTTGTGTTTTTTTTTTTTGTTTCTGTCTTTTGGTGAACAGCAATAAAATACCAAAAGTATTTACCAAAAATGAAAAGATGATGGTAATAAAAGAAGTTAATTGTGACCTTGGATTATACTTACACGCCCGTCTGCTAAGGATGGTCCCTGCATCTTCAGAAGTGGTTGGGTTTTTGGATCATGTTGCCGGAACTTCCCACGTTATGTATGTGCTATAAAATTAAGGTTGTAATAGCAATCACTATTTTTCTTATTATATCACATTTTGACCGTTACCTTCTTGCTTGCAGAAGACTTAAAACAGATAATTAAAAATTGAAGAAACAAAAAATACTAAAACTATAATTGCAAAAGACATTAAAATGGTAACAACGAATTATGTTGTTTGCGCAATGAGCGCGCACTTTGTATCCAATAAATCGTCCAAAACATGAATCTAACGACGGACTATACCGACGTAACTGCATTAAGATACTTATCTCGTTTTTGTCGGTTAAATAATCAATTTATTACTTCTTCAAAAAAACATTTGTCGCATTTGGTAAGTCATACGTAAATGGTAGCGGCTCTGAGCACGATACACGGACACAAAAAAATACTTACCTCATTTCAAATATTTAATCATAATATGGGAACATTTATTGTGTATGCTGTGTAATGCACTTTTGATGGGAATTAGTAATTGAAAAGGTAAACAAATTCAATGATATGCAGTTAATGTTGCATCATCCTCTATGGCCTGCAATTAATCTTGAAGCCAAATACGTTGGTACACCAAAAATGTACTCAGGTCACTTCCGGTTAATAGTTTTGTTGCATGCGCTATGAACTTTCCATCTTTTCAATACTTTTTTCTCAACAAACCTGTAAGGCTCTATATATCTATACTGTACTATGAGTGGTATTATTAAAATGGAATGAAAGTGAATCTTCACTCATGAACAAGTTTGATGCAGTCACCGCTGCCGTTGCGCCGCGCCGGCATCCATCGCTGGCGTGATGAAGCGATGTAAAATGTCTTCTACAAACTGGCCTTGCGGCTGAAAAAGTGAAGTGATACAAGTGGAAGAGTGAGGTTATAATTTTGTCTTTCCTGCAGGTTAACATTGAAGCTTGATGGGTTTCGAGTTAAATAAAGTGTCCCTCCTTGAGACAGTGCTGGTTATGTGGTCTTTGATCGTGAATAAAATATTTCCCATTTTAAATGCCAAGCAGAAGATAAAATGAACCTACAGTAGGAAACATCAAAGAAAAATTGAAATAAAAACAAACAAAAATATAACTTACTCAAGCGCAAAACAAAAATAAACTTTTTTCAAGCGTAATCGTCCAAGGACCAAGGACGAATGACTAAATAGATATCTGTGGTGTTTGGTGTAAACATGATGACTCCATAAACGTATTTTTAAGGTGAAAGCATCTAAATTTGTATCAAAATGTTGGAAATTTTCTCTTAAAAATAAATCATTTATTTTCAATTCAGTACATATTTGTACCAAATTTGAAGCAAATCGGTCTACGCGTTAAGGCTCTAACTCGATGTAAAGTGAGCGTCCAAAGGAATTTTGTTTGATGGAGTAATCATGTTATCACCATAGATATGGTTTTAGCAGATTTGCTAGTTGTAATCCCAGAAAATATGTGTTTGTTCATTCAATTTTCTTCTTTTTCTCCATTCTACATATGTATTTTGTAATATAATTAAATTCTAGGGACTATTCAAATTATTTTAAATAATTTACAAACTACATTAAACATTATTATTCTGGCCAATGTTTCAACTAATTATACCCCACTGTGCGAAATGATGTGAGCTGACTTCCGTAAGGTTATATTTTTTTTTTTAAGGAAAACAATGGGGGTGACCGAAAAGGATGATGATTACATCTTTTGGTTTGGTTGCATAACAGATTTTAAAGTTGCGGCAAGTGAAAGGGAAGAGATGATCTTTTAAGATGATTATTATATGGATCCTGAAAAAATGTACCTTGGAAACTTCAAAGCGTAGGTATAATTGGCAGTATGGTATTTTCACCTAAAAAATTGCTTCGTTAAAAAGTCATGAACGTAATCTTTTATATTAAATAAAATGAATGATTAAGATTCTTTTAAAAATAGGTAAAAATAAAAAGGACTGGCCATGAGGCTCTTATGTGAGTCTTCCGATGAGTTTACTTTGTAGTCCTTGTACAAAAAAAAGTTAAGACCGAAAAATTTAAAACGTGTTTCAGGCGTGTATTCATTTAACTACAGATGTCTAGTTTATATTTAAATTTAACTTTTTACTTGCGATATATATGGTTTCGTAATAAAAATCGAACTTGACATAATAATTTTCCCAACATAAAGATGATAGAGAACGCGAAACAAGTGGGTCCCGCAATTCTGTCTGTCAGTATGTCTGTCTATCTGTCCTCGCCCGTACAGCCTAAATGGCCAGAGTGATTTTCTTCAAACTTGGTATAAGTGTTTTCTGACTAATATGCCCAGACGTTTTTTTAATTTTTTTTTAGAACCAAAAATAACGGTACCTGCCTTACAATTTTTTTCGCCAAAAAGAAAATAATTTTTTCTCAAAAATGGATCTGAGGATTTTGTTAAAAAAAATTCAAATAAATTAAGTAAGGAAATGCTTCTTTATATTATTTTTTTTATTTTCATAAATTGAATATTTTGTGTACCACCATTTTGTACAACCATTTTTTTGGTGTTTTGATTTTCTCGAAAACAGATAAGTTGAAATTTTTCATTTTTGAAGTGAAACTTCTTTGGGCGCGTTGAGAGTGAAATTTCAAGGTTGAATTTTTGTGAAACGAAAAATGTAACGCTACAGGTGCAACGCTGAGATCATTGATTAGCTAAGTGGTGGGAGGTAGATTGAAACTTAAAATTTTAGTTGATGTTTTAAGTTTGGATTTTTTGTTAATTTATAATATTGTAGGAGATAAAAGGGAAAATGTCCTTTTATGTCTTTTTTCTAAATTCGTTAATTAGAATGCTAGAGTTGTGAAATTTTTTTGGTGAATAGATAATAAAATTCTAAGGATCTTATTAGTTTAAGTTTTTAATCTGTCTCCTATTGGTATGGAAATTATAAATTTTATAAATTATTTTAAAAATATTATCTCAAAATAGGCTAATTTCAAAAAATTTAATTAAATCAGGAGAGTCCCCTAAAAATTTGAATTATATATGGTTGAAAAATAAGTAAAACCAAATTTAAGTTGTCATATACAAATTTTTGATTTTGCACAGATTTTGAGATTTTGGAATTTTTTGGAAATAAACGGAAAATCTACTCAAATAAATTGATTTATACCTTTTAAATTTTCACCCTTTTTTACTTTAAATTTTCACCATTATTATTTAATTTTCAAGTTTACAACCCCAACCCATCGATCATTTTGATATAGAACACATAGCTGCGTCTTACGCATATAAGCTTAGTATCCCTATACATATCGAGATTTTTCGATCGCCAAAGTAGTTTCACTTCTGCCACGAGTACTGAGTTACACGCGCTCTTTTTTATGGTAAATCTTCTAAAAATTATAAACATTATTGTGAACCAAAATTAAAAAAAAAAAAATCAAACTTGTTCAATATTTTCAAAACTAGGTGTAAGATTATTATTTTATAGAATATTTAAAAAAATCATCTTTCTAAATTAAAGAATAACGGTACCTACCTCCCATACAAATATTGAAAAACCGTTAAGAAAAAAAAATACTCGAAAACGGCTCCAAGAAGAAACTATTTAAGGTATGGTCAATATTTTGATGAAAACAAATTTTACCAATAACGTTTAATAACAATACCTGTCATAGAACCGATTTTTTTGTTTTCAAATTTCTCGTTGATGGTTTCTATTTAAACCGAAATTTTTATACAAGAACTCCTTGACGATTCAAATAATTTTGCATATACAAATTTTCAAAAAAATTAATTTTGGATTTTTAAAAAAATATTGATTTTTTTTTTTTTGAAAATTCAGTATCTTGAAAACGGGCAATTGAATTCTTTTTTATTGTTTAAAAAATTGTATTTTATTAAATGTTGGCGTATTTGATTTCATTTATGTAAAATTGTAGATATGTACAAAAAATTATTTTTTAAGAAAACCGCTCCAACGATTTTAATTTTTTTTTTTTTTATAAATTCATATTTATCAAACAAATCAGGTGGCATACTTGATTTTGAGCTCTTACCCTCAAGGCCGTTTAAATAATAAATTTATAGTAATTTATAGAAATAATTTATTTAATTTTTTTTTAATGCGGTCTTAATATTGTGGAACCTTGAGCTATGTACTTGAACATCATCAATTTCTAGTTACGTTAAAGTCGTTAGCTACGAGAGCAAGTTTGTGCGATCCAGTCGTGCCGCTACCATCAACTAAAATAATTTGTTTTTCTATTTGAAGCCGAATAAGACCAATAGCCCAGTCAATAATTACAAAAAAAAGTGCTAAATTCGCAAAGCGCACTTTTAAAATCGCTATAAAAGTTGCTTAAAATAAGATATAAATATTATAACTATAATTTATGATAGTCAAGGATTCCAAGTACGTGTATAAAAATGAATGCCAACTTAAGTGTCCTACTTTGACCACAGCAATGATGCGAACATTGCTTGTTGCACTTAGATAACATCATGTTTCTTGCCAAAACTATTTGACCGATTTGGATCGAATTTTCGAATTTCGTCTTGTAATACTCTAGACTATTTGATTCCAAATTTCAAGCAGAATTTAACAATTTTTGACCTATTTTTTGAGTGCTTCAGAATAACTTAACCCCAGGTTCACAGTTTCGTTTAAACCTTGAACAGAGCTCATTTATACTGGTGATCTGGAGCTTAAACTAAAAGTGGTGTTTAAACTTCCACTGTGAAATTGGGGGTTAGTTTTTCAGATTTTTTTTTTAAATTCATGGTTAGATAGCAACACAAATAAAACATACATGAATTTTAAACTAATGTGGTTTTGTAAAAAACTTTATAACAAACAAGAATATAGGGGATGATTTTTTCATAAGTTGCATATTTCCAAATTTATAAAGGAAAAAGTCCGATAAATGGGGTGATTTTAGCGTTTTTTTCACTGTTGCATTTTTGCTGCAGCGAGCACAAGTTCTTCGGAGTTGCAAACTCAGATACAGACTACTCTAACATGCCCAAACAACATATTAAAAATGCAGAACTACATCGTGCTTTGTGAATTTATTGTCGAATTTTACTGGGCTACAGTGTTGCTAGAAAATATTTTCTGAAATCGGGAGATTACCACATTAGAAATCGGTGTGAATCGGGGAATTTTTTTTAACCTTACCTTTTGCCAATTTTGTCTGAATGTTTTTCTTATATTATGTTTTTCTTTAACTAAATGAAACTAAATGAAAAAAAAAAAAACAAAAACTGTTTGGTTTGTTTCATTTGTATCATTACTTATTTTATTTTATTCATTTTCAAAAGCTTATATTGCTTGAACACAAATTATAATGTTAAAATTAAATATTTTTCATTCGGAGGTACTAAATACATTTAATAAATAACAATTGATTTTCATATTGTTTGAACACATTACCTACGTAAAACTTATTAATTAATAACAAATATTTCCATTTTTATATTTACAGTATTTTATGGGGCATTTGCTTACAAGAAAATTAATTCTTTAGTGCTTATAGCACCTAACTTGATTAGAAATGAAAAAGTAATACATAAGCTAACAAATACTTCAAAGATTCAAGTTTCTTATAAAGGCTCTCCCAAACCAACGCGGAACATTTGCTATGCAGGGCGAATCATTCACAATGATAACAAAAATGTTAAATAAACTATTTTATATAACAAAAAAACTTCCGCTGCGTCGGCGAATGTGCCGCTTTCGCGTTGGTTTGGGAGAGCCTTAAAACAACGGCTATGTTTGCTTAAGTATCTTAATTATATTTAAAATATTAAGGGTATTCATGCAACGTTGGAAGCTTTCCAACGTCGTAAAATCGTAAAGTTTCCGACACATGTTTCATGAACGCCCCTTTATCCAATTGCATTATGATGTGGTGAACAAATTCGGCGGACTTATTTTGTTTAAGCGTTTGAAAAAAATAATTAAAAATGCTCTGTTACTGAAATATTTGTTGTTGTCAAATTTTGATACATAAACTGTCATAATACTTTCATAAAAAGTTTTTCACCTTTACTATACTTCCATTTACGACGTTTACAACACAAATTCGTGTCGGAAAGTTTACGATTTATCGTAAAAAAATTTCATACAAATTGTGACAGTTTACGACGTCATAAACTTTTCGACCTTTGCAACGTTTGATGAATACCTCTATTTATTTTGATCGAATTTTTTGAACACATAATTTAATTTTTTGAACACAAAATAATTGTTTGCCATTGACATGCCACGAACAAGGCGACTTTGGGAGTGTTCAACAAACAAGAAGCAGAAATTGCTATGAATACCGATGTTATGGATTATGACGATGGGAAATTTCAAATGGGATATTTTAAGTTATACACAACCAGATTAATACTACGTTTTCACTGGGCCAAATGAGGTAATTTCGTTGCAAATTTCCAGAGTTGAAAATACATTAAGATACTTTTTTATATGAAACTTTGAAAATCGGGAAAAAGTGTGAAATTTAGATCAAAAATCGGTGTATCAGGAATAGGTCTAAAAATCGGGAGAATTACGTTAAATCGGTGTTTCTGGCAACACTGCTGGGCTACAACCAAGGATCAGAATTCAAGAATTCAAACAAAATTGTTATAACGACACTTTTTTTTAATTAAAATATTAACAAAACAAAAAATAACAAGCAAGAAAATAATATGAAGCTTTTGCCGAACATATCAAATTCTTAATTCGACAAAATATTTTGCAATATAATTTTTAAACTTTTATTTTTTTTATTTTCAACATAATAGCTTCTATTTTCTTGATGCACAAAACACATGGAAAATGAATGGATTTCTAAAGACTGAATATAGTTTAAATATTTAAATATAATAATAATCAGACCACAACTTAAATTTTGGTTTTCACTTTTCGTTTTCTAAGTTTTAATTTTTAATTCCCTTATTACAAAAAAGCTTTTAGTTGTAGTTATAACAAGTAGTATTCAAAAAGTCTTTCCAAAAGTTAAATTTTATCTTTTGCTTTTGTTAATTGTTAAAAACTACTTAGTTTTGTTTTTATTCAAACACATAAGTATCTCTTTTTCTCATTTTTGGAAATTTAAATTTTATGAATTAAAATTTTCGTTAGCGCTTAATAGGACAAGAAAGATAGAGATTTTTGTGGAAAGAAATATAGGACGGCTGAATTTTGTGGGTTGGCTACGAAATCTGTCAAACTAAAATCTCGCACACGAAATCTCGCAATACGAAATCTCGCAATTACAGAAACTCGCTGTTCATAATCTCGTAATATCAAAAACCCGCTTTTTATAATGTCGCAATTACAAAAACCCGCAAACTAAAATCTTGAAAACTAAAATCTCGCATTAACAAACATAAAGGACTTTTATAAATTACGTTATACTAGGTTTTTCGTTTGTGTATGTTGTCAGTTGGTGTGCTTTCAGTTTATTTGCAATAAACAGTACTTTGGGTGGCCCGCTTCGCGGGATTAAGGATTTTAACTCCCTTTTCGGGTCCTCTGTCCCGCTCACGCGACTCCGTCGCTCCGCTTAGGGTATGCTCAGTCACCAGGCAGGCGCCGATGTTGTTAGTTGGTGGGCTTTCAGTTTATTTGTAATAAACAGTACCTTGGGTGGCCGGTGGCGGCGGCGTTTCGGGTTCAAGGGCTTTATCTCCCTTTTTTAGGCCTCTGATTTTTCATTTTCCATTTGCAGGATCTTATTTTTCACTGCGGAATTTTTGCAACGTGATGTGTTAATGCTAGATTTTAGTCTGCGAGATTTTAGTTGAAATCTGCGAGATTTTTTGTCGTGAAATGTAAATGCGAGATTATTAAAAGCGAGATTTTGTTATTGCGAGTTTATGAAAAGCGAGTTTATTAGTTTGCGAGATTTCGTATTTCGAGATTTATACAAAAATGCGAGATTTCGTTATTCGAGATTCTAGTTTGCGAGATATCGTAGTGCTCCCGAATTTTGTATACCTCATAGATGGTTATTATAAAAGCTTATATCCAGTTTTTCGGGACCCCATCCCCCTGGGGAAATCCGCCATTTTAGAAAACGCGAATTGATCTATATCTCCGAAACTATTAATCCTAGAGGACAAATTGTAAGGCCAAGCTTGTAAAAAATAAATTGTCTTTCGTTCATACATACATTTTTTTCGGTGCGGGTTATTTCGTTTAATTTGGGAAAGATTTTTTGATTACTACTTGTTATAACTACAGCTAGAAGCTTTTTTGTTATAAGGGAATTAAAAATTAAAACTTAGAAAACGAAAAATCTTTTCTAATAGCCCTCTTTCGTTTATAAGGAAATCAGCTTGAAAATATTTCATTCTGTCTTTATTGTACTTTATCGGCTCAATTGATTTAGCAGCTAATTTTCCAAAAGCTATAACTTTAGACGACGGGATGTCGCATCATCTTCAAAAATATATGAAAATTTGTTAAACTTTGTGGTCCACAATTTATATTATGAGAAAAATTTACGTAAGTTTCTTACAAAATGAGGAAAATGTGAAAAATTAAAAAAAAAAAAAAAATAAAACGACATAACCTCAAAAATATTGTCCACGTGGAAAATAGTTTTGATGACAAATAAAGAACAATTTTATTTCCATAAATATTTGATTATGACAACTTTTCACTTCAAATCGATAGTTTCAGAGAGATAGATCAATTCGCGTTTTCCAAACTGGTGGATTTCCCTAGCGGGATGGCGGGCGTCCCGAAAAACTGGACATAAGCTTTTCTAATAGTCCTCTTTCAGGTTTACAAAATTCAACCGTTTTATATTTCGTTCCGATTGTTTTTTTTTTGATAGTTTTCCTGTACTATAACTACTTGTTTTTATTTTTAAGTTACAACATTTTAAGATTAAAGTGGCTATGGAATATTGTAGACCAAGAGCCCACAGCCAATATTGGGTTGTGAATACAAAAATAAATAAATCGGGTGGCACAACGGCTCATGAAGAACCAGGGCCTAGTGACTAACAACTCGCAACCATTCCTTTGTGCGCCTTTCGACAGGAATCGAAGGGACCTACAATTTTATGCCAAATCCGAACGGCTAGACGAGAAGCACTTATTCGTGACAAGTGATACTCTTGGAGGATTTGTCAATTCCTCGCAAGAGGCAGTAGCCCTGAAAAAAAAAAACTTTTTAGTTTTTAGGTGGACGAGGCTGGGACGCGATACCAGACCTCCAGCGTGACAGTCGAATGCACTAACCATTACGCTACGGGCTACTATATTGGGGTGTGAAAGTGAACTGAAAAAAGTATATGAGTCGAAAGGTGTGGTAAGGCTTATGAAAGAAATGGAAGTCTTGCAATCTCTGGTGTCGGCTTAAGTGCGTAATGGCATTTCGAAAACCCCAAAAAATCAAATTTGTGGATTATTGTGTGAACCAAAAAAATTGTTTACCCGTCCCTTGATATTTATCCCCTGATTACAGATCCGTATGTCCAAGACCGATTGAAGGTGGCATTTACCCTGCCATAACGTTTGAAAAACAGTAAAAGATCAACTTCGAGGATAATTGTATGAACCAAACAAAAATTGTATTTATCCCTAGGTATTGAGTCCCTGATATGTCTAAGACAATTTGGGTGTGGCATTCGCCCTACCAGATCGTTTGAAAAACCGACAAAAATCAACTTTAAGTATCCTTGTATGAACCAAGACGACATAAAAACTTTTTTACCCCCTCTGATCTGGCCACAATTTGTAAGGCCTACATACGTCCGAAACTGGAATATAATTCTCATATCTGGTCTGGTGCATCAAAAACATCTTTGCTGATAGGTGACAGAGCAATTTCCGAAACAATTGTTTCGTTGGAACATCGTCAAAACGTCTCTTGTCTATCTCTGTTTTATCGCTCCTTCTTTAAACAATGTTCTAGTGAAATAGCGAGTTGCATTCCCCCACTAAACAAATTTCACCGTAATACTCGCGCCGCTGGGAATGCGCATCGGTATACTCTTGATTCAAATTTCGTACGTACAGATAAGTACAGAGATTCTTTCTTTTGCCGAACGACACGAATGTGGAATTCCTTAACCGACTCTATTTTTCCTCCCCATTTCAATGCCCAGACATTTAAGACGAATATACATCGGTTTCTCCTACTTAATCTTCCTACTGTTTTCTAAATGCTCTTACTGTGTAAAACCAAAATTTAAAGGGTAGTCATAATCCCTTGAGTGCGTGTTAATTATAAAAAAAAAAACATTTTTAATGTAAATTCAGAAGTCCCTTCTTTCATTTATCTGTTGAATAAAGTACTTTTAGTAAACAGTTTTTGTAATATTAATTTTCAAACTCAATATTTTGAAAAAAAAAATGCTCAAAGTAATTTTTTTCAAAATTTCACGTAATTGGGTATTATTGTTCTTTTAAAATTCAATTCTCTTATTAAATTGTAGTCAAGTGCTGAAAACTAGATGGTTCTAGGACGTGAAATTTTGAAAAAGTAGGTAATCTAAGCATTTATTTTTATTTTTTTTTGTTATTAAAATTTTGAGTTTGAGAATTAATATTTGAAAATCTGTTCAATAAAAGTACTTTATTTAAAAGGGAAATGAAAGAAGGGACTTCTGACTTTACGTACAAAAAAAAGAGCATTTTAAATCTTACCGTTGTTTTTTAATAATTTGTACCCCATTATTTTTAAATCTTTCGGGTTCTATAAACGGTCTGGTAGAGTAAATGCCACCTACAATCGCTCTTGCAATCAGGGGCTCAATATCTAGGGATAGGTAAAAAAAATTGTTGGTTCATACAAGGATCCTTAAAGTTGATTTTTTCGCATTTTCAAACGGTCTGGCGGGGCGAATGCCACACCCAAATTTTCTTAGACATATGGATCTGTAATTAGGGACACAATACCTAGGGAGAGATACACATTTTTTTCGGTTCATACAAATGTCCTCGAAGTTGATTTGTTACGGTTTTTGAAACGGTCTGGCAGGGTAAATGCCGCATTCAATCGGTCTTGGACACACGGATCTGTTATGAGGGGATCAATATCAAGGGACGGGTAAAAAAATTTTTTGGTTCATCCAATTATCCACAAAGTTTATTTTTTGGGGTTTTCGAAATGCTATTACGCACTTAAGCTGCCACCAGGAACTGCAAGACTTCGATTTCATTCATTAGCCTTACTACTCCTTTCGACTCATATACTTTTTTTCGGTTCATTTTCACACCCAAAAATTTGCTGTGGGCTCTTACACTATTGGTTAACAATCGATTGTTTTCTTTAGTGCAAATTATCGATTTTCAGCGTTGTCACATTAAATATCGGTATTTGAACTTCATTGCAATATTAAACACTTCCTCGCCTCTACCACACACTTTTAAATTTATGCACATCCTTTGTTTTAGTTGTCTTCCTTAAAATCATCCATATCCGAGGCTTGGTGTTGTTTCGCAACCAGTTAATTTTTCCGTGGTAGGGAAGTTATCCTGACACACAACCCCCGACCTGTAGGGCCAGGCACTTAGTATTACTCCAAGGGTAGGGAGCCGGATAAACCGCTCCTTATAGGCCTGAGCTACGAATGTGTCGTAGTTGCCCATATATGGTGTTCACTAAGTAGTTCGACCTAACTGCAACTGTAGTCGCCACCGTTGATTCCATCTGAGGAATTCTTCCGCTGCCACTAAAGACAACAATACTTTTCTATTATTTTGTATATAGCTAAAATATAATCATCTTCGGTGTGAAATATAGACTAGATCACCCTTGAAAATTTAAATGATGCTTGGAAATTTAAAACTCAAAATATAAATAAAAGTATACGGATGAAAGCTTACCCTTGATTCTGACTTTATGTGCAAACCTATTTCTGATCCAAATTCATACAAAATAAATAATATAAAATGAAAGTAATTTAATTTTTGTAAAAAGATTCGTTTATTTACAGAAAATTTCTATCGTTTCGTTACACTTAAAAACTACAACAATTTTAAACAATCTAACAGCGTTTACTCGTGACATCATCATTCAGTTTCTTTTCTTTTATTTTATATTTTTTTTTCTTGTCTTAGATATTAAGGAAGTTTGTTTGTGCCCCCCGCTTAGGTGGCTCTGACTATATACACAAAAACACATGGTACACTTGAATATAAATGAAAAACAGAGAAACATAGAGAGCGAGATAGAGAGAATAATAGCTGAAGAGTATTTACAGCTTGGAAACACAGTCGTGGTGCATGAAAAATGCACTTAACTAAAAAGATAACAAGTCAACAAGGATTTTTTATTTCCTTATAGTTTAATCCCATCCATGATGTTCATGGTGTTCATGATGTTCATGTTGAATTGGCACCCAAACCTTCTCCCATACTGGCTTCCAGACCTTCTTCCATGCTGGCACCTTGACTTCCTTCCACACCGGCACTTGAATGGCTTTCCATTCGTCTTTCCAGGCTTCCTTCTTTTCAGTTGCCCAGGCTTGTTTCTTCTCTGTCCGCCATATTTGTACTTTCTCTTCCACCCATGTCTCACGTTTCTCCTTGATCCAGATTTGTTTTTTCACTTGTTTCCAAACTTGAATCCATTCTTCCTTCCATTCGAGTTTCTTCTCGGGCACCCATTCTTGTTTCTTCTCGGTTTTCCACACCTTCTTCCATACTGGTTTCCAGATTAATTTCTTTCTCCACAAATCATGACTTGTGTATTCCCAACCTTCATGATCTTTGCCAAGGAATTTCTCACCGGGTATTCCCATTTTAACCCATTCCGGAACGAACATTTGCTTCCATTCGGGTACTTGAATTTCCTTCCAAACTGGAACTTTGATTTCCTTCCAGATGGGTTTGTTGATTTTCTTCCATTCAGGGACTTTTTCTTCTTTCCATGCGGGCACTTCACGTTCTTCGATGTGGGGTTTCTTCACAATCTTCCAGTCGGGTACTTGGACTTCTTTCCAAATCGGAACTTGGACTTCTTTCCAAATTGGCACTTGGATTTTCTTCCATTTGGTTTCCCATGCTTCTTTTTTGACAGTCTTCCAGATTTGTTGCCAGTCTTCTTTCCAGACTAGTTTCTTTTTCCAAACTCCTTCGGGCGGGTGGGCGAAAGCTGTTGAAATGAGCAGACTGCAGCTGACTCCGAGCAACTGTGTAAAATATAAAGAAAGAAAAATATGTATTATATTTGGGTCTATAGGAAAAAGAAGTTCTAAGATAATTTTGAAGATTAGCTCGATTTACTCTTGCAAGTTGCAGAGCATTTGAAAAGTGTATTCTTGAATACAAAATAAATAAGATCCAAGACGGAATGACAATACGATTGAGTTGCAAAAAAGGATATTTTAAAATTTATAAATTAAAAGCCATATTTATGCGAAGGGAATAAATCTTGACTTCAGCGTCATGGGCGTCAAAATTTAAACCCCTACTAAAACACCGAGTGCATCTAATCAAATTAATAATGATTATTCAAATTAAGATATTTAAGAAAATTGCTACGTGAGAAAAGACATATGTACACACAGGTACACCATCTACAACTTTTGTGACATTTGTTAATAAGTTCGAATTTTTTATAAATTACTTATGTATGTACATATTTATTCAAGTTAAAAATTAATTCATAATATATTTTTGTCGTTAATTAAAGATTACATTTTTTATATATAAAAATTCCATAAATTGTTGTTAAAGATTAATATGTTATAACTTACAATTGATTTAATAAAATCAATATTTTTTTCTGACAACCTTGAAAATAAAAGCGATAATAAAGCGAAACTTAAAATGACAGCTACTATACTTAATTGGCACATCATTTTTGACAATTTGTTTGACGCCTTCCGCTTTTACATTTATTTTACTATAAGTTCTTTGTTCATTTTCTTTGTATATTTTTTTTTTGTTGATAAATTCCATAGCCATAATAGTAATCGTAGGTGTTAAAAGAGATGAGGCTACCATCATGACAAATCTGGCAGTTAATTTTATTATTATTATTCGTTCGAATAAATATTGTGACTTATTTGAATTGATAACCTTGACCTATCAATGGAAGATTACATTTTTTTTTAGGTTGTAGGAAGAGGAAGTCTTGACTCTTTCAATTGATTTTATATCTTTTTTTCATCAGAGCAATAATTGATTCGGAGAAAAACGTGGGCAAACATTTTTTTTGGTTTCAACGTGATATTTTCAACATCATTATGTTAACTTATATTTTTCTCAAAATATATTCATCAAGCAAATAAAAGAGCTTTGGGTCATTTTCTGAAACGAAACTTAAGGAAACTTATTTAAGTTCATCATACAAGCTCTTTTTTTACTGTCCTTGACTTTCTGAAAGTGAATCAGTTATTCTTTGCTGGCGAAGGATCCATCATAAGTGAAGATCCTGTGTCCTTGCAACGAGCACTTGATGTAAGGGTAGAGGGAAATGGATACCGCATTAGCGCGTAAAAGACCGTATACCTATGCTGCCCATTTTCTGATCCACACAGCTTATTATGGACATCTATTAAAATGGAACAGTGCTTCCCAAGTGCAAAAAGTTTAAATATCTTGGATCAGTAATCAATAACGAAAGATCTTGTGATGACGACACCAAAAATCGCGTAAGCGTAGGGTGGATGAAGTGGCGGGAAAATTCTGCCATCTTCTGTGATATAAAAATGCCCCCTAAGCTGAAAGGAAAGCTCTACACGGCAGTTGTTCGTACGGCGCTTACATACGGTTCACAGTGTTGGACAATGTATAAGAAGTATAAGAGTAAATTGATGGCAGCTGAAATAAAGATGCTTCGCATGACAGCAGCAGTGACAAAGCGTGATTGAATAAAAAGCAAGAGAATTTGAGGAAGCCTACACGTCAAAAATACCATCTTGGACAAAATATAGCATGACCAACTTAGCTGGTACCGTCATCTACAAAGAAGATGCCATGAGAACCAAGTTCAAAAGGCAATAGCACAAGACGTTCCAACACTATCGCGGAAGAAAGGCGCAAAAACTCCTGGATGAAACAAATGCATTTAGTCAGACATGGAACAATCCAAAACCGGGAGGCCTGTCGACGCTTTTTGAGGTCAACCCAGCGAACCCCACAAGTGGAACCTTAGGTGAAGCAGTTGAGTGGGAGAGTTCTGGTTCCCTTCGAGAACATGACCATCTCCGGTTAAATGAAGAAGAAGAAGAAGATACAAGCTCATCTGACAGTTAACGCTGAGAAAAAGAAAATATAAGCGTTTATATTGAAATTGAATATTTAAGTTTCGTTTGAGCAAATGAGCCTGAATCTTTTTTATGAAGAACTTTACAAGCTTTAATTTTTGTTGTGACATTACTTCAAAAAAAAAAAAAACACTGATTGCTTTTCGAGCAATCTCCAAAAAAAATGGATTTTGGCCGTTTCCCCAAACAAGGTTAAAACTAAGATTTAAAATATTTAAGAAAATTTAGCCTTGTTTTCTTTTTAATTAATGTTTAATTTTTTTGGTTTTGGATTGGCTTTAAACGGTTACAACTTGGTATCTGTAAAGATTTGGAAAGTTGTAGACATAACTATTTAGAAACTGCAAGGACATAAGACATTTTTAAAAGAGAAAACAGTAGTGAGTCAAACAAATTTGTCAGGGTACTATAATGAAAATTGAAGCCAAGCACCAGGTTGAAAGTTCTTTGTGGTCTGTAGTTCAAATGCGTTTTGACCTGATAAACATTGTTGCCTTTATCAGTTAGAATCTGTAATTAGTAATTTGTTGTTCTGTAACAGCAGACTAGTTGAAACGCCCAACTGTTGCTTTTTGGCATTTTGACTAATATTCGCTTAAATTTTATTCAGTATTGTCCACTTAAACTTAAACAAAAACAATAATTCGTCTTATATTTCGTGTTGTCAAGAATAAGCTTTGGTCAAAATTCAAAAATGGGTATTAATGGGTACGTTAAGATGACTTAGGCCCCGTTTTTCAGTTGTGAGTTAAACCAGAGTTAGGTTACTCTGAAAATAGATCTGTCTCCATTTATTTCAAGAAGCAGTTTCTTTAGTGGGCGATGAATGCAGAAAGACTTAAAAAAACGTGAAAGATGAACTATCAAAAGCATTTGTTAAGTAAATCCAGGGTTACTCATCAAATTTGGTGAGTTAACTTGTGTTTAACTTTAGCCTCGCACTGAAAAACTGGAACTTCTTAGAGGGCTTGCAAGTAGGGCTTATTTCTAGTCTGTGATTGACGAGATGAACAACCATTTTAAAATTAAAAGATAACATGTATGAAAGACAACCAATAGTGAACGTACTTAAATTAAAAGTTACACTTTAAAATTTTTCAACTTTAACGCTCATCGTTTTAAACTTAAAAGTAAACATATTAAAAATGTCACTTTTAACAGCCATTTAAAAGTATTCAATCTGGAATTTAGAGTGTTTCCAAAGTTAAAACTTAAAAAACCTATTTAAAAGTTCTAAACCAATTTTAAAACGTTCACTATTAAAATAAAAGTGTTTATAAAGGTCTCACTTTTAAATTCGATGTCAAATGGCTTCCTTTAAAATTTAAATAGAACACTTTTAAAATACATTTGAAAATGTCCAAATTCGATTAAAACAGATAATTTAAAGTGTTCCGTTTAAATTTTAAAGGAAGCCATTAAATTTTGATTTTAATGCGCACTTTTTTTCTCAATTTATGATTCGGTGTGGGAACGAGTTTCCATATTCTTATAGTTCATGACTTATAATTTGCCAAGTTTAAGTTTTGGCCATTGATAACTGAAAATAGCAAAAATAATTCAAGAAGAGACCGCTAAAAGGATTTCTTATCGACCACCCTAGTGTAAATAATTTTCTGACCTATTCCAAATTCAATTAACACTCGCATATAAAATCAAATACTTTTGATGCTCTTTATGTTTGTAATTTCTCTGTTGTAATTTCAGATTTAATATAAATTGTTTTTTTTCGTCTCAATTTTATAGACAAATTTTGCCTTTCTTCATATCAGCTGAAGACATCTTTAAGCCCTCATACACTTTTCTTAATTTATAAATAAACTTTGATTTAGCATATATTTCAAAGAGAATATATGGGTAAATCCACAAAGTGTTAAGGAAGACAAAATATACATATTATTTACGTATATATGTATATTTTCTTGTATTGTATGGTAAATATGCATAATTAATTTCCGTGTTAGTTTTTTTTCTATCAATCAAAGAAAAACCTTTAAGTCATTATAAAACTTCTTTCGCAAGTTCACTGCCATTTCAAAGCTAACAGTTTGTTTTTGCTTGTTTTTTTTTTTTTTGCAAATTCATTCTGCACAATGTAATGCTGTTAGTTAAAGATTTTTTGCTTTACAAACAGTTACTACATGGATACTTTATTAATAAAGCCATCATGATAAATTTGTAGTCATTTAAAAGGTTAAGTTTAAGTAATGTAATTGGTGTAAATTGTGATGAATTGAATGTACACGAATATCTACTTATTTATTAATTAAGCAATATGGGTTTTGGATTGTTTGAAGCATTTTTGTTTATATGGTGACTTTAAATTTGATGGAGAGTTAATAAATAAATGCTTAGAATTGATTTTTTTAAATTAGTAAGAGTAAAATATTGTGACTAGGACCTTAGACACTCAAATAACAATAATGAATTTTTTAATGAAACTAAACTACTTTGTATAGCTTATAACCAACTCAGCAAATTTGTACACACAATCAATAAAAATGTTTTGTAGTATTTTATTATTTTTTTTATAAGTACATATACATTAGAGTGGATCGTTTTCAACATTTTTTGCCAAATAACTGTGTGCCTGCAACTCATAATATATGCTTAATGGTTTTCTAAACTTATCCTCACCATTTATTTTGAGTCGCCCTTGGGAAAATAAAATCGAGAAGCCATGGAAAATTGATTTTTTTTCACAAAAAAATAATATTACCTACCTATTAAGAATTAGGGACACGAATAGTTGTCGCAAAATAATAACGTATTCTTGTAGAGGGACTAGATACAAGTATTTTTTTACCATGGAGGTAGGGGTCTATCTCCTTCCGTATAGGTGGGAGGGGAACTTTTTAAGAAATACTTAAAAATGAAAACAAATCATTTACAAAATTATTTAAAAAGAACGGAAATACTGATAATAAAGAATGATACATTTTTTGAAAGCTAGAAGTCTGCTTTTTTATTGAATTTTTGAATCAAGTTTTTTCTGTCAATAGTTTTCCAAAAAAATATTTTCAAACTCAAACTTCAAAAATTTGAACTGATTTTTTCCTTCAAAAATGTGCAATTAGGTTAGAAATTGGCTTAAATTCCTTAGTGGATAAGTTCTTATATTAATTCTTTATCAACGACTGAAAACCAGATGACTTTTATCTTATATTTTTTTATCACGAAAAATACTAATTGTATTCAATCATTTTTTTTATAAAATTGGCTTGGTTTTTGTCCCTCTACAAAAATCCGTTATTTTTTTGTCGCCAAATATTCCCACCCCGGATTCATAATATCATTTTTTGTGACAAATACAAATTTTCAATGGCCTCCCAATTATGTTTTTCCCTAGGTTGACTCAAAATAAAGGGTGAGGATAAGTTTAGAAAACCATTAATCATATAATATGACTTGCACACAGTGATTTGGCAAAATAATGCTGCAAACGATCCACACTAATATATATAAATGGTGTTTTTATTTTCAATCTTGTCTTTTTGATATCGTTTGCGTTTAAAAAATACGTCGCATAAATACCACTATTTCCTCAGATTGATGTATGTTTTACAGATTTATTACTGAGAAAAAAATTGAACGAGTATTACTCAATATATAACTAAAATTGTAGATACTAAACTGACTATAGCAAAATTGTGCTTTTTAAAACAATTATTTTGTTGGCGAGTGAAATATCAACGACTCTTTCGACTGAAGATTGAGAAATCGACCCTAAGGCTCGTTTCACACACATTCGGTTTCACTCGGTTCGGGCTGTATTCGGTTCGATTTCGGTTTCCGTCAAGACCTCTTCACACACAGACGGTTCATATTCGGTTTGTACTCAGTAATAAATAAAATTAAATAAAATGTATTAAAAAAAATCAGATAAACCGAAAACGAACCGAATATGTGGGAACGCTACGTTTACTTTGTGTGCCCTAGACCCGAATACGTATCGAATGAAACCGATTCGTGTCGAGGGATCGTTCGGTACTATACGGTTTCTATTAGGTTTTTATTTTTGCCGTTTTATCGTTTCACAAATATCAGGCACACGCACAGCCGAATACAAACCAAATAGAGACCGAAACGAATGAAACCGAATGTGTGTGAAACGAGCCTAAGTGGATTAGTTGAATATAACATTCTCCTAGCTACGTTAGTGGACTCATCATAGGAAAATGTTGTCGTACCATTCTAAGAAGCAAATTGGCACAAAAACATCTAACTGACGAGCCTACTGTCGTACCTGGGGTGAATTACATCTTGGTGTTGAGGGCTCTTGAGCTTTCAATTGAATAAAAAAAAGTTTAAATATGATGGCAGTTTGATTCAGTTAAGAAAAAAGTTAATTTTAAATTCTGTATGACAAGGATTGTATAAGGAATTTCAATTGTCTTGGAATGCTCACATGTGAAATTTTTAGACCCAATTCAAAACTATGCAATAAAACAAAAAATGGTCACAAAGTTTCATCGCTTTAGTAATAATTTATCTTTAGATTGGGTAGTCACATCTTTATAATTTAAATTTAAGATTATTCCAAAATGTATTGTAATTTATTATAAGTGTAAAAGAAAAAATTTTTATAATTGTGAATTTATTAAAACATTATGTATGTACATTTTCTCAAAGCTTTTTTTTTGTAAGAAATTAAGATGAACATAGATTTAGTTTACTCTACTTTAAGCTAAGAATACAAACATATTTTTGAGTATTTTTTATTGTTAATTTTAGATATACCGAAATGTCAATAACATTAATGGCCATTCCAGCTCTTCAATATTTAATTTTATTTTATAAAGAAAAATGAAAACAAAAATAAAACTTCAAACTAATTTTAATTTTTATATGTTGCAAAATTTATAAAAAAATTAAATCAATGGATGTTAAATTATAGCAAAAGTCAATTGATCATAGTTTTTCATCACATTTTTTATATTTTTTCCAAGCAAACGAAATTAAAATTGTTTTAAATTTTCTTTTCTATAGTTTAAACAAAACAAAATAGAATTAAATATCTTAAAAAGCTTTTATTTTGAGTTCTATTGGTTGGGTTGCCAAGATTATGACGTTTAGAATTAAAGAAAATGACACAGCATCATGGCATATATTTTTTTAATTTATTGAATCGCTATTTATATATATGAAAATCGCTATTTTAAAACCCCCACCCATGCCAAAGGCTGAAAAAACCTGCCAGACTTTTGTTTTCGATACCACGATATGTGCACCTACAAACCCTCATACCTCCTCAGGATATCAATCCACTGCCAAAATTTTCTGTCGGGCTCTTAGACTAAACTTTGATATAAAATTCATTTGCCTACAATATATGCTTTATATTTTTAGAATAAAAATGAAATATTCTTTTCCTTAATTCATATTTTTAAATTATTTGGGAAAATATAAAAAAAACCTATTAAATTTTTAAAAATTATTTGAGGAAAATTTTGAAAAAAAAAAAAATTATTATTCGAAAAAGAAGATTATGAAACACAAAATAAGAACTTCAAAAATTTTGTAGCACCTTCATTACATATACATATGTATGTATGTAGTTAATTTAAAAAGTAATTTAAGGCAAAATATATTTCTTCCTCAAAAGTATCATGAAACAAAACAAAACTTGGGAGAAAATATTTTTTTTAAGTACCTAATCCTTTTTGAAGTTTTTGAATAATTTCGGTATGAATGCTATCGCCCTATCGATCTTCTTGAATTTTTTTTTAACTGCTATAATTTAAGGGATCTCATTTTTGTACACAAGTTTGAGTTAAAATATAATTTTGTGACTGTTTTTTTGTTTTAAAATTCTGAAAGTATTTTTAAAGGAATATTCAGAAGTCGTCATTAAAAATTCCACATGTTGAATTAAATTTATTTTCCAGTTGCACCAAAGGACACAATAAATTATTCTCAAAATAATCAATTTTATATGAACAGTTTATGTTATAATGTACTTTAAAGGACACTTTTATTTTTCACTTCACATTTTGAGAATATTCGCAATTATTTATTATTTTTTATTTCTATTTTTTTAGCAAACAAAAAAAAAAAAAAAACACCCACCAATAACGTAAGGGATCGCATCCTGGGTAAAATCCCTTCGCGGTTAGTTAAAGTTTAAACGTTAAACACTTGTGAATGTTACTCCTCTTCTGATGAGGTCTTCTAATCACACTATCGTTCAGTAACTTTGTGAACATCTATTTATATTTTGAAAAAGATATAAGAGACACATCAAAAGAGCCAAACCAAATGCAAGTAGCTTTGGTGTTTGCTTCTCTTACAAAGAAAAAATTAAAAAAAAAAAAAAATACAGAAAAATATGCACACCCAGGGTTGTGTATATGCAATTTGAGAAAACTTCACAAAAACACAAAAAGAAGAAAATGCAAAACAACAAAAAACGAAAAAAATAAAAAACACAACAATAAATTCGGATCCCCATCACATTACCACAACTGTAAGTGTATACGAAGAAAAACCCCAAAGATAATATTCGTCTTTCTTACTCTCCGACATTTCCCCCAAAAAATTATACTTTATCCCTTCTTAAGTGGTAAAGTGCGGACAAAAAGTGAAAAAAATAATATAAGAAAAAAGAAGCTAGGCCCTGAGTGGGTTCAAGTTGAGATTCGCATCTTCTCTCATCGTAGGTTTAGGCTTTTAGTGAGTTTGAATTTGTGGTGGTAAACTGTTGTGAATATGCGGGTTTCAATTTCAGCAGCCAAGAGCGGAACCTTCACGTGAGTCGAACGACTATCACATGGCATCGATGCAGTGGTGGAGTTAAATAAAGTTATTCAATACGAAATTCTCATGGTGCGCGAAGCAAGCCGCATACTACCGACCCAACCACACTGAGCGGTGGCAATTACTCTCCCTTTCAGTGGATTTATCTGCGTACAATAGCAATAGATACGAGCGGCACTAGTTGAAATTATTTCCATTTAATTGGCAAAACAATGTGCACTTGAAATATGTGTGTCAAAAATTGTACGGTGGTGCTTGACTTTACTTAATAAATAGATTGTACCTATTTCTGATTAGCTGATCTGATCACAAACTAGAACAAAATGTTATAAATATCTACAAAAGATAATTATTATTACAAGTTATGAACAATTCTTTCGAAAAAAAAATTAATTCTGTGACTTTTGAACCGCCAACTTCAAGCTCAAATATCTTGAAATCTCCAACACCGATTTTAAAAATACTAAGCACTCTTATAGAACTTAATACCAGCTTTCATTTGGTATAGCTATTTCATCTATGTACGCACGTTGCCCAGACATCAGAGAAAAATGGGTCATCTCCTTTAAGACTAAATTGTTCAAACAATTTTACGTAATTAAGTACTATTTTTATTTTCGAAATTCAAAAATGAATACCGGATAGTTCTAGAACTTTTACTTTTCAAGATATGTAAAAATAAAGAAACCTATTTCTTAGTAAAAACAAGAAAAATGAGGTTGATAATAATGGAATTGAATTGAATTGAAGTTAGTTCATTTATTTGTTTAATATTTTGAAATGTGACAATCCTAGAACCATATGGTTTTCAATATTTGAATATGAACTGAGAAGAGAATTGAATTTTAAAAAAAAAATAAATAGTGTTTAATAACTAAAAATTTTGAAAAAAAAGTTTGAACATTTAATTTTTTTTTATAAAAATATACTTTAACATTTTAAAAATTAAAAACATTTTCCTTCAAAGGAAGCACGTGTGTGACACCCACGATGAATCTTAAACTCAAATATTTATATTTATAATATTGCGTAGAAACGCATTTGAATATATTTTCAGAAAATAAATAAACCCACTCTACAGTTGCTCAAAAATTTGATTTCAGACGGGCAGCATTACTTCTTGTCTTAAAAATCTTAATCCAAATAACAAGTCAAGTGATTACCACTGAGAAACAGTGAAAGTTTTTTTTTTTTTAAATATGAAGAGTGTAATTGTGGTAAATTTTTGATTAAGCAAAAAAAGATATGCTGCAGGTCCTCGCTCGCTGTATTTTTTTTCAACTCCAATTTAAATGTTGATTAGCTTTTATTATTGAAATAAACTAAGAAGTTGGCTAGCTATATATTAGAAAACCAAGTAAAGTGGTGGTCCAGTATAAAGAACGATGTAATGTCCAGAGTCAATTCGTTATATCATATATTTTTTCATACAAATCTTTAGGTAAATAGAAAGTACAATTGTATTTTTCATTATTTTATTTAATACTTCATATAAAAAATAAATACCTACATACTTCATTTAATAGAATTCAAAAAATCATATTTAACTTCATTTACATATAACGAAACATTTAAGAAATAGGAACGTGACTCTCACGTTGGACAATAAACCATTTTTACAGTGCGGTTTCCATTTTTAGATATTTTATTTAGCCTTCTTTAATGATCGTCGACGTAAAGATACACTGTTTGTATTTCTCAGATTTTTGAGAACCTTGCTCTCATTTGTCTTGATAGAGTGCATATGCTAGACTTTGAAATTCCAAACTTCTTCGAAATGTCCGAAAGCGAGACTCCTCTGTTATATTCGTCAATGATTTTAATTTTTGCTTCCATTGTAAAGCCAGCTTTAGACTTTCGGTGTTGTTCGTACGCGTTGTTGTTTCTACGCGGAGCAACGACAATTTAAATGTTTAAACCGAACAACGAACTAAGAACGAATGAAGAACGTGCAAATTCAAATCATGTATGAAATTTCGGTGTTCTTTGTTCGTTGTTACCCGAACAACGTGTGTTTAAGTGCGAAAACTGTTTAAATGAACATTGTTTTGGGTTGTTGTGCAACATGTGGGGACATTTTCGAAGTTCTTTTAATTACTGAATGGAACAAGAAGCCTAGGTTTATAAATAAACGATTTTGTAAATAGGTTTTAACTTTCTAATGTAAATGCTTTCTTCGTTGTTCTTTGTTGAGAGAAATCGAACACCGAACAACGTTCACCGAATGAAGAACGAAAGTCTTAAGCCAGTTTAAGACGTTTGCGCGACGACATCTTGCAGAAACTTTCTTATTGAGCATCAGACATGAAACCATGTAAAATATTCCAGACGCCAAAAAAACGTAAAACAACAATAAATGGGACTAAAAATCCGTTACAGTTTTGTGCATAGCGAACGGAGCAACTGTTTACATACACGAAGACGAATACGTAGGACATAACTAAGCAAGCAAAAAAAAAACACTTGTGTAATGGGAAATTGTGTATGTATCTTCCAATATTGAATATGAACATGAACATTATTTGTTCGTTATATCTATTATTTGTTATATCGGCATTCGTTATACTGGACCACTACTGTAAATATTTGTATCTCATTTAATCTTCTTTTTGTTAAAAGCGACCAAATATATGTAGTAAAATTCATTATATGAAAATATCAAATAATCATAAATTTTCAAATTCAAAATTTTGAAAAAAGGCTTTAAGTTAGAAAAACGTTTTTTTACAAAATTTTACGCTTTCAAGAAAAAATTGGAATTTCTTTTTTTCGATTGCTCAACGCTGCTTAAATGCAACTAACTTCTTTTAATTGATTTTAATATTTTTTATATGCAATTAAAATCACTTTCATATAAAAAAAATAATAAATGTAAATAACTAACATATGAGTGTGTTTTATAATACAAATTCTATATACCACTGAAATACATCAGCCAAGTAGAAGACTTAGCATTAATTAATTGGACTTGTTGAATTATTGATTCAATATTGCTTTTAACGGCCTTCAGTCCATACAAATTGGCGTTTCGTCCCGGCGTTCTCACTTGGACTCTTCAGTTGACAGTGAGGGACTTGTCAAGACGCAATTTTTATTAAGTTATACATAACTAATTTATCATCATGTTCAAATTAAAATCTGAATAATATCATATATTATGGATGTCTTATTTGCAAAGACTATGTATGCTAAGAATTCTTTGGAACACTCACAGCTTTAATATTTCAAAATATCGAGTTTTAATGTCAGCTCTTTTGATTTACATTTACCTACGGTTTATAGTCTTTTCGTATAGTTCCATTAATTGATATTTCGAATTTGTTACTAACAATGCTTCATTTTCGAGTTATTTAAATTAAGAAAAATATAATTCTTTGACTGTTAGCTAATTTATCCTTAAAGTTTAAACATAATTGACTCTAAAATTCCAGAACTTTAAAAAACAAAAATTTAACCTTAAACTATACATATTCAGATTTCATAAATATTCAATTAGGCCAGTCAAATTCGACAATAAGATCGCAGACCGCGATGTAATTCTGCATTTTTGGTATGTTGTTGAGGCATGTTGGAGTAGTCTGTAGCTAAATTTGCAGCTTCGAAAAACTTGTGATCGCTGCAGGTAAAATGCAACAATGGAAAACACGCTACAATCGTCCCATTTTTTCAATTTCTACAAGGCCACATTAGTTTTAAATTCATGCGTGTTATATTTGTGTTGGTAAGTCAAAAAAAAATCTGAAAAACTAAGTAATTTTCAAGCACCGAAAAAATAGGTAAAAATTGTCTATTGTCTGCTAAACATCTGGATTAAAATATTCTAGAATATTACAAGACGAAATTCTGAAATTGTATCCAAATCGGTCTAATGGTTATTGCAAGAAACATGATGTTATAACTAAGTGCACCGCGCTTTGTTTATCTCATTGCTGTGGTCAAAGCAGGCAGTAGCTGATCTAGGATTTGGCTGTGGGGGTTTCTTGTCCCAAGATAAGTTTTATAATTTCTAACAAATAATAGAGATCAGTTTAGGTTTAATGCAAGACCGTACTCAACTTCAGTCGAACTAAACTGCACGACAACGCGGCAGAACATTATTTTGTATGAATTTAAGGAGCTATATCGCACTAAGCGCTAACTGAACTTCATACAAATTCATACGAATTCGTGTGAATTGTAGTTCCGAATTCCGATGCAGTGCAGTTCCGGCGAATGCGGTCTAAACTTTAAGGCTCAAGTATTTTTTTTTCCTTTTCCTTTAATGATATCCGTTTTTTGTGTGCCTTCCTATCCGCTCCTGTTGCGCATCAAAATGTTTTCAATACAAAGTACAATAAGAATGATTCAAATTTGCTGTAGCGGATATAGAAGAAAATTCAAAGGCGCACAATAATTTTTAGCCATATATGATTGAACCACGCGTACAAATTCGTTTATTTATATTATTTAAAAATTGATTAGGTACCTACATTATGTAGTTATATTTTTAAATTAGCTGTGGGTATGTTTTGAACTTCCCATTTTTGACAAGATTTGAAAACTGTTTTTAATTGGCTAGTTCAGAAAAATTATATTTAAGTGTTCGTACTGGCAAAAGCTCATAAATGTGCTTTGACACGGTATTAGTCCTCTAAGATCTCATTTTTCCTGAATTATCCAAATCAAAGAGAAACTATTTTGTTCAACTGACACTTTACGACATAAGACAAAGCTGATCTAAGAAATAAGCCGCGGCCCAATTCTGCCAGCGTGAATGAGTTTTCGTGTATACGCTGCATACGCTTTATAGGTAATCATGCTAAAAAAATATGTCGACAAATTTGCACGGCATTCTAGAGTCTAGAGGGATTGCAAATATTTATTTGCTTTTGCATGATTTTCTGAGCGGACACAGAGAAAAATCACGCTTTTGGAATTTGGCTCCTTGACTAGAGAATTTCTATGTTTTGTATGTACAATTGCCTTGGACCTTTCAAATTTTTAAAACGTAGCCCCGAAAATTTCTAAGCCCAGCCAAGGCCGTAAGAAAGAATTTCTGTTGTATTAAACATTTACACTTAACTTGACATTCCGTTGTTCTCCAATGGTTTAAGCCTCAACTGCGTTTCTTTGGTTAAATTAGCTTTGTTTTTATTATATACAGTTGGGGCGATTGACACGTTAATGTAAAGCCCCAACCATTTTTATCTCTTTTTACTTATCACTTAAAACCTTAGCCCCAACTTCGGACTTTGACAGTCCCTAGACTTGAGCCCCCAAAACTCTCTGGAATAAGGATAGTTTTTAGGAAGTAAGTTGCTTAGCCCTGGCTAGGTTTTTTGTCCAATATTCTCAGACCTTATTGCGCCAAAGCTGTTTTTTTTCGTCCCAATTTTCTGGGTTTAATTTTTAAGGAGAGATTGTCGTTGCATTAAAAATATCCATATTCATAGCCCCCAACTTAGTTTTTATCCAATTCGCTTCAGGCTTTAGCCCCAATCTTAGGGCTTGGAAAAAAAATTACATAACATGTATGCAAATAGTTCAGCCCCAACCACGTTATTTTGTCCATCAAATTTCATATCTTAACAATATTTTAGACGGAATATAAAATTCTACACGTTGTAATGTATTGCTTTCTATATTTCAAATTATTTTATGATTCGGTTGTGGGGGGGGGCTTTAGCCCCTATAACCACCCCCCTGGATCCGCTACTGAAAGCAGGACACTCAATTTGGCACTGATTTTTGTACACGTACCATCATAAAATTTTGTTATAATATTTATATCGTTTATATTTATAGCTGTTTTCCTAAATTGCATGTTTGCAAAGTTATAAAGGAAAATATCTGAAAAATGGGGTGATTTTTTTTTTACTGAAATATGTAGTTGAAATCACAAAAAAGTATTATCTCAGAAGTAAATGCTCGATTTTATCTTCTTCTTTGCACTTTTTTTTTCTGAACTCAGTTCATTATCTTACATGTACTACAAAAACTTCCTTCTCTTCATGACCGTGTTCTGTTGGTGTGGTAACTTTCAATTTCAAAACATAAAAAACACTGTGCCCCAAAGAAATAGGTTACTCTGATGCGTAGGTAGATCGTGGACTCCACAGTCAGTCCACAGTCCATACACGAATCATCATTTCAGCAGCAGTCCAATTGTATTTTCGTATTTATTATATTTTTATCGCTCCATTGCATCTGTTGTTATTATACGAACTCGTTCAAGCCAAATTAATATCCTTTAACAGATATTCATGGTTCTGCAAACAAAAACCGCTTCAATGGTATTTCCCATACTCATTAAGCAGTCATTTATTTTCCTTAAAAAAACTGTTTAAGGTCTTTCGATTTGAAGAAGATGTCTGCAGAAAAATTTAAGAAACAAAAGCGAATGCAAGGTGGTCATAAAAATTCCACAAAAAGTTAAAAATGCCATTCAAATTACTTGAAAATATTCCGTGATATGGCATAAAAGTACAGTGTAGCGGCATCGATTTCAACCACTCTGCGCAGAGGGACAACCAACAACAACAACAACAAAATTGTGAACCGATCCAAGAATTACATAATAATGAAGACCAGATTTACACGAATTGATCGGATTGTGTCCAGTTTTGGTGCAATGGAGCTTCTCATTGTCGGCTGTCGTCTTCGTCGTCGTCGGTGGTGGCAGCGATAAGCTGACAATTTCTTTTCATTGCGTTTGGGTTACCTAATGCCTCGACTGGCAGGTACAACCAGTACCATAAATACATGCATTAAACTCACTCTTTTCCTTAAGTTAAAATTAATTCTGCCCGAATGTTGCTGTAAATGTCGCTTGTCAATGGGGTGGATATAAAAACTGGACTGTTAACTTTTTTTTGGCGGCAAAAAGAAATTTTGATTAAATGAAAGTAAACTAATTACAGTTATTCGAGGTGATTTACTTTTACTAGGGTTTCCCAATATTGAGTTTGGCAGAAGATTGCTTACACGCAAGTGGTGAAAATAAATTAAAAATGATGTATGATTCTGATTTTCTGTGATGATACTTGGGTAATAATACAAATCAGGCCCTTTTTGATTATCTTATGCAACATTTATTATAATTTATGCGATGATTACATCCCAATGGGAGGCTTTCACTGGGCCAATAAGTTGGTTTTTGTTGTTGTTGTTGTTGCTGTTGTGTTGATTGTCCTTAGTTATTGCGTTATATGAAAACTCAATATACCTACATATATGCTTGGCTATTTAAACGGTGAACATGAAATTTGTGTGTTTATGATGAATTGGTGTTATTATCCATCCAATTAACGGCGTCTGTTAGTGAGTCTTTAAATCTTTTTCATACGTATTAAGATATTATCGCAGATGATGGATTGTTTAGTTATGTAAAAGGGTAACTCTGATGCGATCGGGATGGGCAATGGTGACTTTTGTATATTTTTGATGATGACGATTTTATGAAGATTATACTGGATTGTTGTGACCTTCAGTAATAGATTTTATACGCTTTAATGATTTTATTTTTTATTAAATCGAAGGCCATACGATGAGAGTATGCACAATTTTAATTTGCTGCATGTAAAATGAAATATTGATTAATTATTTTTTTAAATCTTTTTAACACAAAATTATAGACAGGTGAGTGATTTGAACGATTATTATCTTATTTTTGATGAAATTTTATTCTTGAAAAATTTGAAAATATGTATGTACAGTAAATGCATGTATTTATAGAAATATAGGAATCGCTTGTGTAACATATCGAAAGTTATAGATCCGTTAGTAAAATTGATCTCGAGATTTTGATCAAACTTGGTTTTATGATGATAGGGAAAACGAAAAAAGTGGGTCTCGCAATTCTGTGTCTGTTTTTTTTGGGTAGTATGCCTTCAAGTTTTTTTTATTTTTCTTCAGACGAAAATTAACGGTACCTACCTTCTATAAAAATTGAGGAAAATATTACTTTTCTCAAATGTAGTAGGTATAATTAACTAATTGCACGACAAAACCACTTCTTTTTATTATTTCTACTTCCGATACAGGCAGGTAGCATAGGGCAAGTTTTGGATTCGAACTCGAGATAATATTTTTCCCTTATATCTCATTACGATTATAGAGAACACGATAAAAATTGGTCCCGAAACTTTGTCCGTCTCTACCGCGACCTGCAGCCTAAGCCGCTGAAGCGATTTTCTTCAAACTTTGGTTCCTAGATGATTCCCTGGAGAGGAAATTGCAATTTTGTTTAGCTCAAAAAATAGAGGTCCTACTATACAACTATTATGAAAAAGTAATTTATTTTAAAAACGGCTGTAAGGATTTTAATACAAAAATTATGAATTACCATTATGTAATTAATATCAATAGTTTGATACAAAATAACGGTTACTAACGGTACCTGTCATAGAACCGACTTTTTGGTTTTCAAATTCTTCGTTAACGGCTTCACTGATTTCAACCAAAATTTGTATACAAGATTTACAATTCCACATATACAAATTAACGAACAAATAATTTCTGGATTTTTAAAAAAATATTGAAATGTTGTTTTTGAAAATTCAATATCTTGAAAACGGGTTCATGAATATTCCTTAAATGTTGTGTAAAATTATATTTTATTAAATACTAAAAGTTGGCATACTAGATTTTGTTTTTTAAAAATGCGCAACAAATTTTAAAATGTGCAAAAATTGTTTTTTTTTAAATAGATTTTTTTTTTGTTAAATTTTTTAAATTCGATTTATCAAAAATGGGTTATTGCTTTCCAATTTTTTTTCTTAAATATGTTTTCAAAATATAATGTAAAAAAAATTATTTATTTGAAAAAACCCTCAAACGATTTAAAGTTTTTTTTTGACATAGCTAAGGATTTTAAGTACATAATTAAAAAAAATCAATTTCATGTTCTTGAATTATTAAAAAAAAGTAAAATCATTCAATAAAAAAAAATTAAAATAAATTTTTGAAAATTCACTCTAACGCTTTTTAATTTTTTTCCTCAAAAATCAAACAATCTGGTTGAATTTTCACGATTTTCGGCTTGTTGAATTCGTATTAGCCCAAGAAAGGACACTGGAGTTAAATCCAGGACGATTTCCAGGAAAATTGGAAATCCGGGAAGATCCTGTTCTTAGTGCATAACTCGAGAAAGGAAGCGAGAAATGGATTTCGATCGAGTCGTATTGAGTCGAGCAGGTCGAACAAGTTTACAAATGTTGAATTAAGAACAATAGAAATTGTACGATGAATTGATGCAATCTGTTGATACCGGAACTGGAAGCATTTCCTTCCTCCATGCACCCGGTGGAACTAGAAAAATATCCCTGCAAATGAAAATTACGTCACTCATCAATCGAGTGAATGTATTGGGATCGCGACTTACGTTACCTGACGGAACGTAATCTATAAAATGAAAAAAAATGAGTGTAGTAGATTAATGTTCAAAATTGTAACAAATCAAGTTCCCAACGCAACCATATTATGTCATTTTAGTTGTTTTGATTTGATTTTTTAAGTTCGGATGAAGTATAAAGGAAATAAATGAAAAAATCTTTCGTAAACAACAAAGTTTTTGCAACCTTCAATGATGTCGATTGTCCATTTTCTTTATTTTGATCATAATCGCTGGTTACACAATTATCTTCAAACAGACAACGAAGTGAATCTTCAACAGAAAATTTTGCAGTAAGGTTCTCCGGAGTTGAAGTAAATTTGAATTGAGGGTTCTCTTGGGTTGATATTTTATTTGACACATCATCGTTAATTTGGAAATTTCCAAACGTTTTCACACCTGTGAGACCTTCAATCGCTGCTTCCAGTCCAGTAGCTTCAACTATAAGTAGCTCTTCTTCTGTAATTTACTTTTCCTCGTAAGGGCCACCTGTCTTGGATTACTTTCTTGCCTGAAACTTTTGATCAGCAAAAACCTAAAAATAAGATTTTATATCAATCAAGAATTAACACAAACTCTTAAACTTTTTCAAAGCTTAGGTTCTTTTGTTGTTTTTTATTTTCAGCAGTTGTCATATTTTTGCATTGAACGTACTCATTATTTTATTCAAAATTGATATTTTTACTCACATTCTTCAAAAATAAATTCAACTAAAATACAATTCTGTTAACTCCGAACTTGACGGGTGACAGATCGAGTGAACGTACACGATTACGCACTCGTTCACGTAGGAAAAAATGCCAAATTTCATTTGCCTTACGTTTACGAACATACGTTCACGTAAGTCGCGGTCCGAAACTAACTAAACTACCACAGAACGAGCTACTCGTTCACGGAAGACGCGATTCGGTATGGTGCAATGATTTTGTTGTCAGGCGATTTTTGTCAAACGCTGCCTGTCATTCTAAGATCAATTCCGGCAGATGAATTGAACTTCAGCCTAAAGGCATATCGGCTTTATGGCAATAAGCGAAGAAATTGCAATTGAGTCGGTTTAAGAAATGATCAGTTCGCTGCAGAGTCCTCCACGCAATGACGTGATTTCAGTGGACTTGGTCACCGGCCTGATGGAATTTCTACTGAATTTTTGCCTCCTTACAAAAACACCGCAGGAAGAGCTCATCAAGAATGTTTTCCCGAATATCGCTCAGAATTATTTTGACCATACGATTGGCTGAGTGGACGAGGGATATTGGTTGCGAATTTCGTAATTTTAAATCAAATCGCACCAGAGTTACATTCATTCAAATCCATCGACTCCGTGATGTATGAAAACAAAGCAACTATAAATATCCCACGGAATTTTTGGATTCTTTAAATTTTCCGGGCTTGCCGCCATACAATTTGAAATTGAAAGTCGACTCAGATAGAATTCTGTTGCTCAATCTCAATGCACCGAAACTTTGTAACGGAACGCGTTTGATTGTAAAGAACTGCAAATCAAATCTAATTCTAGTTTTAGGGGAAAATTCAAAAGCGAAGATGTTCTTGTTCCGCAGATTCCGCTTGTTGAGAACTATTTGCAAATCGTATTTAAGCGTCTTCAATTTCCTGTGCGCCTCACTTTTGCTTTGACTATCAATAAGTTACAAGGATAATCGCTGGATGTTTGTGGCATTGGTCTTGAATTTTCATGTTTCTCACATGCTTCTACACCTAAGTAGAATAATATGGAAATGAGTTGGTAGTTTATTTTATTTGAAAGACAAATATACTATATGCCGTTTGAAATTAATTTATTCGAATTTGAAATCGAGATAATCTATTTAAAATTTGTATTAAAAACAGTAGCAATATACCTTCATCATAAATAAAAAACATTTGCACTCCAATAAAACACCATAGTAAAATCTTCAAAATGATCCATAAACAAATTATTTCACCGATAAGATTTATTCAATTTCATTTAAATGAGGTGTATATTTTATCGCTACCATCAACACATTAAATGAACTAATTTTCGTTAATTAATGGTATCACCTAAATTTAAAATCAACAATAAAAATGTTTGCCTTAAATTATTATACCAACAAAAAATAAATAAAAACATCTAACAAAAACTGTAACTTTATTGTAAATCTTGAAACATAAAATATCACTTGTAAATCCATGTCACACAAACTTTTAATGAATCTCTCTAAAGTATAAATTATATAGAAACCCATAATTTGCTATTAATTTATTTCTGTATGCATTTCAAATAAAGTTATAAGCTCAAAATTTTCCGCTGCATCTATACACATCTTTTTCTCAAGCCTGGAAGTAAATCAAATTTATTTACATAAAATCGCATTTAAATAATACTTTAATTGCCAGCTATTCATTTGAAAAATTAGTAATTTATACCAATCTAGTTTTTCACATACAAAAACAAATAATCTATGTTAATGAACTTTATATCAAATGAAGTTGCCACACATACGAGTATATTTATATTTGTTTATTTAATTAATACAAAATTGAAAAATTAGAATTTTAAATTTTGAACTTCAAATATAGAAGCCCCTTTTTTACGATGTTTGTTGATGTTTGAATGCGCTTTGGATAAAACACGAACAACTCATTATTGCATCAGATTAAAAATTATAGTAACAGCAGCAGTGGCGTCAGGTTGTGACAGTAGTTAATTAATCACCATGTCAAATGACCAATGGAGTGATTAATATCGGAAAAAGGGAGTAATAAGCACTCCCGGATACCTTGTAAGCTCAAGCCATATTAGATAACTTTCGATTTCGATAGCGATAGGAGAATTGTTGGGAATGGTATTGGCCATAAAACAACTTACCATAAATCATTTCTCTCGTCTTTGTAACGGGTATTTAAATATGTTGTAACTTAAGAAGGTATATTTATTGTGATAGGTTGTTAACCCAAAATAATTACTGAAGCACCTACTAGATAGTTCTTTTTTTTTAATTTTAAATTATGGATTGAAACTCAATATACAACCACTCTCATGCGGAGGAGTGATGCCAATCAAAGTCGATGATGCGAAAATAACACATTTTGTTTTCTTAACCAAGGTCAAGAGCAATAGGTGCTATGATGTGTTAGCAAAAATTCAAATTTGAAAAAATAATAATATTAAAACCTAATAAGTTTGCATTAGTGACATTGAAAGAAATGATTGAGCGTTTAGTATACGACACTCGAAGAGTTGTTCATCGGTCTTAATGTGTTTTTGATTTATGTCCAGTAGACTATGTGTGTCTGTGAAATTGTGATTATCAATTAATCATCAATAGAAAACAATTTTTTGGGGATTTTTGACAGCTCGACATCAGACATTATTATTTGTATGTGTGTGAGTATGTCTGTTGAATTATAATTTTATAATTTTTGGTAAATGTGAAAAGTAAGTGGAAACATTTCTTTAGGCTTACCAGACTATCATTATGTAATTTTGATAAAATTAGTATTAAATGTTACTACCACAAGATTCGTCCTATTGTTTGAAAAAAAAAAAATCAAAAAATGGAAGTGGACAAGGTGTTTAAGTCTGTGTGTCACATTGTTTGGCCTAATTACTCAATTATTACAGCCTTGTCACTCAACTTTGTAATCTGGGGTTATACGATAAAAGGCAATGATCTTTGAAGATTATCATAATTATTTTGAATTGATTTGAACTTGGAAGTAAATTGAAGATATAATGGACACATTCTAATATCTTACATAGAAAATAAATAGACAACTGGATCGAACACAGAGTTATTAAAGGTTGGATTTTCACGTATATCCATTTGATTTATGCAACAAAAGATCGTTTTCAAACGACCATTGTCCGTAATTTATTGTTGTTTAGATTTTTGTGAGCATACTGGACATCCTTTAGCTGATTATTAGGGCTGTCCACGAGACGAGACTCTGCGGGACTTTAGTAAATATCGTCTCGGTCTCGTTAAAATCGAGAATTTTCAGTCTCATCTCGGTCTCGATTCGGTCTCGTAAGTCTCGTCTCGGTCTCGTCTCCGAAAAATACGATTTCCGGACAACCTGATGATTATTGGAACGAAATATTTTCGAGTATTGTTTGAATATGTGCCGAAGAAAATAAATATTTAACTGAAATTGGATTTTTTTTTTTTATTTATTAGACTCTATAAATTTCGGTCCAAATATACAGTCTCGTCTCGGTCTCGTCTCGGTTGCTTAAAAGGCACTCTCGTCGAGACCGAGACTTTTCACGTCTCGTGGCCAGCCCTACTGATTATTTAAGACCCGCTTTACACTGGCCCGATGCGCAACAAGAAAACCGTCGTCAACAAGCGCACTTTTTGTATTAATTGTATTGGAAAATCTCCAAATGAATATAGCTCATATATTGCTTGAAGTAGCTTGTAGGATGATTGCTTACAAACCAAGAGCCCACAACAAATTTTGGAGTGTGAAAGTGAACCAAAAAAAGGATATAATTCGAAAGGTGTGTTAAGGCAAAAAAAAACAAATGCAAGTCTTGCAGTCCCTGGTGACATTTTTTTTTGTGGAAAAGAAAATAACTTAAAACAGAAAACAGATACGTAATAAAAAAACAACAGTAACATTTACAATTCCCTGTTGAACTTTTATGTAAGACTAGAAATTCCTTCTTTCATTTCCTTTTTACATAAAGTTCTTTTAATGAATAGTTTTTGAAATATTAATGTCCAAACTTAAAATTTTGAAACAAAAAACGTTAAAACTATTTTTTTGTTAAATTAAAATTTTTGTTTTCAAAATTCAATGCTCTTATACAGGCTAGTCAATATACCATTTAGAAGGGAACAATTGCGTTTACAGGTTTTTATTTTTTAATATGTTTGTAGGGAACTTAAGCTTGTTCAAACCACAAAATTCGACCAAATTCACCCATGCATTTCTGAGAGAATGGTCACACTGGTTATTTTTCAATGCTTTTGGTATAACTCGAAAAACAAGCCGAATTTGAGAACTTACAAAACACTTTTTGTAGAAAATTAGATTTTCTACCATAATTGACTATTCAAAAAAATGTATAAAAAAAAAAACAGAAAATTGTAACAAAATCCCACATAAAAAAAATCTGAAAATCATTGATTTTTAAATTTCTCACTAAAATGCTCATAACTTTTGTTTGGCTAAAGTTAGTGGGAATCCATGTACAAATTAAAAAAGGAGAGACTCGAACCTATAATATTACGCATAGAAAATTTTTTGTTGTCCAAAATTGGCGAAAATATGTCCATTTAAAAATAACCATTTCTTGTTTTTTTGCTTTTTTTGCTCGTAATCAACAATATATTTACTTAAAAAAATAAATCAAAGATTTTTTTCTTTATTTATTTTTATTTTTAAATTTTGGTATGCAGTATTATTATAAATGTTGTTTAACATCTATCACGTACAAGATTTCATTGAAATCAGTTAAGTCGCTAACGAGAAATCCGAGAATGTGTAAAAAAATTTGTATGGCAATTACCTTTATTTTTGGTCCAAAAGACAAAAAAATCCAATATTATTTATAAAACATACCTTAAACCACAACGTAACAAGTTTTAAGTAAATCGACCCATCTGTTTAGTCTGTAGGTCTAGGTGCATACAAATTAACAAACGGACAGATAGAATTGCGGGACCCACATTTTTCCAATTCTATATTATCGTAATGACATATTTGATCAAAATCTCGACCTTAAATTATTTCAAGAATATAGCACCAATGCATTGCAAGTAAAAAAGAGGCTTACGAGCAAAAAAAAAAAAGCAAAAATAACAAAAAATAGTTATTTTTATATAGGTATATTTTCGCCAATTTTCAACAATAAAAAATTTCTATGCGTCAAATTTTAGATTCGTGTCTCTCCTTTTTTCATTTGTACATGTCTTCCCACTATCTTTAGCCAAACAAAAGTTATGAGCATTATAGTAAAAAATTTAAAAATCAATGATTTTCTGATATTTTTTAGGTTGTTTTTTGTTACATTTTTCTGTTTAATTTTTTTTATAAATTTTTTTGAATAGTCAATTATGGTAGAAAATCTAATTTTCTACAAAAAGTGTTTTGGGGTAAGTTCTCAAATTCGGCTTCGTTTTCGAGTTATACCAAAAACATTGAAAAATTATTATTATTACCATCTCAGAAATACATGGGTGAATTTGGTCAAATTTTGTGATTTGAGCAAGCTTAAGTTCCAGACAAACATATTCAAAAATAAAAACCTGTGAACGCAATTGTTCCTTACTTCCTCTCATATTCTGGTTTATTTACTAGCCTAATATATTTGTAGTCAAACACTGAAAATTAGGCGGTTCTAGGACTTTTACTTTTCAAGATAATAAAATATAAATGAACCAGCATTCAGCAAAAATTGCCACTGTGGAAATTTGTTTTGCCCCCTTTCCCGGTATTTTTTTTGTCAATCTGAATTTTTTTTACAACCCCGGCAATTTTTCGCCACCCTGGCTATTTATTTACCACCCTGGATATTTTTTGCCACCCTGGGATTTTTTTTGACACCCCGAAAAATTTTTTTGCCACCCCGGCAATTTTGTTGCTATTCTGGCAAGTTTTTTTCCACCCTGGCAATTTTTTTGCCAACCTGGCAATTTTTTTATCCCGGCAATATTTTTTGCCATCCCGGCAATTTTGTTGCCACCCTGGCGAGTTTTTTTCCACCCTGGAATTTTTGAAATTACAACATTTCCAATGAATCAAAGCCCTAAAGTCCTAGTATTGCATCAATATAAGATTATCATCTGAGGCGAGGTACAATGGCAGACAAACGCGTATTGGAAGCCCTGAATCGCACGGCGGAGTCGCTTTCGGTATATGGTGCAATGATTTTGCTATCAGGCGATTTTCGTCAAAAGCTGCCTGTCATTCTAAGATCAACTCCGGCAGAGATGGCAATTGATTTAATTGAAATGACCAATTCGCTGCAGAGTCCTCCAGGCAATTGTTGGCGATGGGCATTGGCATGATTTCAGTAGACTTGGTCACCGGCTTAATTGAATTTCCACTGATTTTTTGCCTCCCCACAAGTTTTTTTCCAACCTGGAATTTTTGGAATTAAAACATTTCCAATGAATCAAAGTCCTAATAGAAAATATTCCCTCTAGGGAGCAGAAGTGTCTTCGTACCGTTACGCTGTTTTAAAATAAATGTTTTGGAGATTCTTTGTCGAATCTGTCAGTTGTAAAATCTAATACGTATCTCCAAAAAACATTATTTCGATTTGTAAGACAACGTCCTTTTCGGTTGAACAAAGACTTAAGTGCTATGGCAGTTTTATCTTGAAATTTTGAACTATTTTAAATTGCGTTTCCTGAACAATCGTCATTTTTGCACTTGAGTCGTTGTTGCACCGGAGCTGCAGATCCTCCTACCATTAAAGGAATTTCACTTACATACTCCGACAAAGCTAAATATCTGCGTCTTATTTTAGATAAGAAGTTAAGTTGGAAACCTAAAATAGAAGGAAGAGTCAAGAAGGCCACAGTAGCACTCTTCTCTTACAAGAAAGCCATTGGAAGTAAATGGGCACTCCATTCCTGTATTACTCACTCGCTATACATCTCGGTTATTATACCGATTCTAACATTCGGGGTGGCAGTATGGTGGACAGCTCTAGATAAAGGGGTTAACCGCAATTAACTTAGTAAAGTCCAAAGATCAGCCTGCATGTGTATAAGTGGATTCGTTCTACTCCCTCCGCGGCACTGGACACTCTTATTCATCTGACAACCCTCGATATATTTAGTATACAAACGGCAGCAAGTACGGCAATCCGTCTTAAAGCCTCTTCACAGTGGACCAATAATGAAATAGGCCACTCAGCTATTCTGAACTCATAGATCACTTCCAAGTATAATTGACTACACAATCCCACAATTCCGTTTCGATAAAAATTTTCAAGTTGCCATACCTTCCAGATCCACATGGGAGGACGTGACATTTTTGGAAGACGAGTCGATTCATTTCGTCCGCGGACGGTTCAAAAACCGATGATGGGGTTGTTGGAGGCGTGTACTCAGAAAGACTAAATTTAAGTCTCTCATTTCGCTAGATGTGAGGCGCTCTAAGTGTTTGATATCTTTGAACAAATTGCATATCAGCTCCGTAATTGGTATCATAACCGGGCACTGTCTTATAGGCAAGCACATAAAGGGGCTTGGAGTTTTCGCAAACAACTTTTGCAGAAGCTGTATGGACGAAGAGGAGGAAGAATCTGTTCCTCATCTTCTTTGTACATGCGCTGCCCTTTCCCAAAGACGCAGGCTCCATCTCGGAGACTTCTTTTGCATATCAGCTCCGTAATTGGTATCATAACCGGGCACTGTCTTATAGGCAAGCACATAAAGGGGCTTGGAGTTTTCGCAAACAACTTTTGCAGAAGCTGTATGGACGAAGAGGAGGAAGAATCTGTTCCTCATCTTCTTTGTACATGCGCTGCCCTTTCCCAAAGACGCAGGCTCCATCTCGGAGACTTCTTTTTCAATGATCCTAGTGATCTGACAAACAGAGACATAAGTAGTCTCGCACGCTTCATAAGAAGCTCCAACTGGTTTTAACGAGTGGGGAGAAAATCTCTCTAGATTCACGTGGTATCAGAACGGACCAACTTTTGGTCTAAGTGTGTCAGTTCTTTGCTGGCAGACACCTCAACTTAACCTGCACCGGAGGCGCGGTGGCACTCAATCCTTTCATAAGAAATTATCGGTAATAAACATAACCTACAGTGGAAAGCTTTTCAGTTTCTTCGATGCAAGTGTAATTCATAGACAACAGCATGGGCGGTATACACACTATACATATGTACTTCAATTTTGTTCTGTATATGATAAATTGAAAGATTATATAAATACTTTAAGTGCAAAATGCGTTAGGCAATAACGCCGAATGTATTGAACTCTATCAAAAAATCAATTCAATTCCATCCAGGAATCGCTGTTGTATAATTTTCAATTAAAGTTATGCATTTTATATTTAATTTAGTTATACAAAATTTCCAAATCAGACCAAATAAAATCCTAACCAATTTGCAAGCTGCAATTGAAAGTACTCGTATCTCTTCTACGTGACGAATTCGAAATTCATGATAATGAAATGGATTTGTCCCAATTTCTTCTCACGATCAAATTCCGTGTCCAAATGTTGCACATATATTTATATTTTATGTAATGTTACTGTAGGTACCTACTCAAAAAAACGTTTGTGAATTTAACATTCCAATTGAAAAATATTCATCGGCTTTAAATTGATTGGATATTTTGTGTGTGCTTCTGTAAGCTGCAACAAAGTAAGTATCTACCTACTTAAAGATCGATTTTAATTTTACTTAATTTGTTTTTGCATTCGCGAATTGAAAAAGTTTATTATGCTCAATTCATATGCCGCATGTCTCACTATTTCCCACCATTTAATTGGAAATAAAAACAAAAAGCAAAATTTAAACTAGATCAATGTGGAACTAATGTCATCAAATTTAATGGATATTAATCTTCGAGGACACCTACAGCTATGAAGATATGAAAACTGTGTTAAATCTTCTTATATGTTGTAATAGGTTCACGGAACATTAACGCTTAACTTACGGCTGCTAAGCTTGCAAGTATGATGGAAAATCAAAACTTACAGCATTAAGATTGGATAACGCTAGAACATAATATAAAAATGTTAATCTCAAAACTTAATTAATGTTAAAAATAGTCTTTTTATTAAAAAATAAACTTGCATGTTGGTACTACAAATTTTTCATATAAGTAGATAAGTATTATGACCTAGTTTCATTCTTCATTGTTGTTTATAAATTGTATACCTACCTATATAATAATAAACTTAAGAATGTACTCGTATAACGAAGAAATAAAATTCTAATAATGAAGATGAAGAAATTTAAATTCTCTTAAATATTAAGGTTTAGCATAAGTACTTATGTATGGGACATTGTAAGCCAGATAAAAACATAAGTCTTCAAGTTGAACTTAAAAACGTATGTTGTTTTTCATTAGCAAATAAGTCAGTGTTTCTGTTGGTGTTGCGAAAAATGATTTTAGCAGCGTTGTGAAGAAAGCTGTGACAACTTTATAGAATAAACTGTTGTTGTTCGAAGTTCTGGTTCGATATAAATACGTACTAGGACACTTAATAAAAAACGCAATTCAAACATGAATTATATATCCAATTAGTGAGTACGGAATAAAACAAAATTGAAGTTAATTAACTAAATTACCAAAGAAGGTAGATAAGCGAGTAATTAAGTTGAATTTTTTTTGGATTTTTGTCAAAAACTAGGGATAAAAGAAAACAAATGCTAGTGGCACGCACATGCTACCATCAGCTTAAATGACAGGGAAGTACACATAAGATGAAAAAAGTTTGTGTGCAGGCTGAATGATAATATTTATAATTATTCTTTATAATTTCAAAGTTTATTGATCAAAGTTTTAGTTAATTTATGAATTTCAACACAGCTGTCAACGCATTGACAATATTCTATGTGATCGTCTATCACATGACTTTATAGACTTTGGATAGAGTTTGGCGTCATTCTGATGTCAGAGAATCAACGCGTTGACCGCCTAAACGTAGCTTTAGGAAATAGAAAAGCCCAATTTTCCACTCTAATTCAAGTGCGGTATCATTCAATTTTCGAGCATTTCCGTAGGTGATATTCAGCCTGGCATGCGTCATCTGAAATTAAATGTCATTCTATCGGGTTTTTCAATAAGAGCGCTACAAAAGTTTTTTTTTTAATAAAACAAAAACGGTTTTGGATATCAATGAAATTCTTTATTCCTGTGAAAGTACGTTTAATACCATTATGTATGAAACTCGATTTCTTTTGCAGGGCCACCACGGGCACGCTTGCAGAAGTCCAGACGCAGAACCCAATTTTCGACGGTTTTCAAGCATAAATCGGCCGATACTGCTGCAATTTCACGTTCGATATTCGTACGAAATTCATCAAACTTCGCTGGCTTGTTGGCATAGACCATGGTTTCCAATAAATTGATTGTGACAGTTGCTGTGTGGCTTGTGGCGCCTTCCTGTTGGAACCACATGTCCTTCAAGTCCATATCATCCGATTCGTTTATCATTGAACGGTAGCGATCCCCATTCACAGTAACGTGCCATTCTTGATCATTACGGAAGAAGTACGGCCCAATGATGCCGCCGGCCCATAAACCACACCAAACCGTAATTTTTTCGGGATGCAAGATGACTCATGGAGTACGTGTGGATTGCTGCCTGAGCAATACCGCATATTTTGTTTATTGACAAAGCCATTCAGCCAGAAATGAGCCTCATCGCTGAAGATGATTTTTCGATGAAAATTCGAATCATTTTCAAGTTGTTGCTCAGCCTAATTCACGAACATACGACGCTTCTGGTGGTCAAGCGGCTTCAGTTCTTGCGTCAATTTAATCTTGTATGGATGTAGGCTAAGATATTTTCGCAAAATTCGCCACAACGACGTCACAGAGATGCCCAACGCTTGAGAAAGACGGGTGAGAGACACATTTGGGCTTTCTGCAACTGAAGTCTCAGCGGCAGCAATATTCTCGACACTACAGGCACTTCTTTGTCTCACTGCCACGGGAACATTTTGTACTGTGCCTGTGGATTCAAATTTTTCCACTAGACGCTCAATTGTTGATCTGCTAGGACGATTAAGACGACCATAAATTGGACGTAGCGCTCTTAACGTTGAGGCCACTGACTCCGAATTTCGGTAGTAAATTTTAATAATTTCGACTCGTTGTTGGCTCGTATATCTTTCCATCGTAAAATGGCAAACCTTACTAGAGAAAAATGTCAAAAGAACGGCTAGAAATATGACATCGTTTGCTGTCCCTGTTGCTCTACTTTTGTAGCGTCCTTGTTAAAAAACCCTTTATATGAAAACGTCTAATAGAAAAGCTATCACATTCATCATCTTTAGGTTCCAAAGGATAGAAATCCAGTAGGATTTAATTTTCGCATGAACCATTCTCAACCTTCCCCCTGTGAAAAATTTAAAAATCATCATTTTACTGGTGTTTTATTTTATTTTTATAAATCTTATTTTTAAAGATATCAATACGATTGAGGTATCGTTTTAAAGATAAAAAACAGTTTTTTTCAAAAACTACCGTTGGTGGTTTACTTGTCAAGTTAGGCAATAAAAGAAAACTTGTGAAGTAAACTAACTCAATTTAAGTCAGTAATCATTAAATAACTGGAAAGTCAGGGAAAGTCAGGGAACAAAATTTGGTCAGGGAAAGTCAGGGAATTCAGGAAGCGGTCAGGGAATTTTTTCTATATCAATTTTTAAAAAATTCACTGAACTCCTTTTTCACTTTCTCTCATAAGAAACTTTTTTCTGATCAAACATTTCGTTTTGATGACATCTAGTTTAAAATTATTCATTTCGTATCTTTTGCCATACCTGTGAATGTGTCAAAAAAATGAGTGAAACACAACTAACTTCACTTCATTGTATTGTGTTATTTCGTACAGTAATGGCCGCGATCGGAAACCTATATAGAGCTATCCAGAAAGGTACGTGTTGTTGGAATCCCGTGTAAAAACAGCTGATGACAAAACAGCTTTTGCTGTTGGATAGCTATCCATGTTATCTGAATTGTATCCCAAGCTAAGTTAAAAATAACCAATCCGTTCGAAAACCTATGGATATGAAACTATCTTAAGATCGATTCACAATGCGACGAAAAAACGCAACGTGACGAGAGCTCGTCGTAGTTGGCAAACCGATTTTAAACCATGTAAGTATACGAGGTAACGCTAGGGTATGCACAATGAAACGTTTCTCGTCGTCACGTCACGCCAATGTTGGGAAAATTGAAAAAAAATACGCTCTCGTCGACGATTTTTATATTTGACTGAAGGTGAATTTTTTGAAATTGTAGAAAAGAATAAAGAAAACAAGAGATAAGCTGAAATTAACAAAAAAAAAAATAAATTTTGTTGACAATGAAATTATATTTATAGATCTATTTATGTTGACAATATTATAATATTGTATTGTTTTAATTTATTAGGATTTTTAGCCAAAAATCGTTTCCCCAGCTAGCTGGCTGACACAGTTATAATATTTATGCCGTTTTCGATTGGTCATACGGAGCTACTCCATTTTCACTGTTTCTGTTCCATTCCTATCGAATATGGAAAATCTGGAATAGAAGGAGTAACTCCGAACCGTCCACTCGAAACCTACATTAAATAATAAAAGTAATTTCATTTTGATTTTTTTCATTATTTTGAACGCACACTGCACAGCAAGAACAAAAACAGTAAATAATTTAACGCTGTCAAAAAACTCGTCGTCAAGTTATCGCATTGTTAATTGGGCAACGATTTTATGACTAGAAAAAAATGACAGCGAATCACGTCACGCTCTCGTCGCGTTTACTCCTTGCATTGTGAATCAACCTTTAAACAGGCTATGGCATAGGTTTCCGATCGCGGCCAATAAAAGAAAAAATAAAAACTGTTAAATTTGACTGAGATTCAACGAACGCCGCGTCCAAGTTTATATATTTTAAGTACGATTATTTCTTCACACTATTTCTGCATACCTGAACTAATACATTTTGATTTATTTAAAAAAAAATAAACTATTAAATTTTAATATCTCAAAGATGTATGATTTAAAAGGTGACGTGAAATAAGGCCCAACGAAATAAAACCAAATATCAAAAATTTGGCCTTATTTCGTTTTTAATTAATAATGCCAAATTTTAGTTTTGGCTTTATTTCGCTTTAGAAAACGAAATAAGGCCAATTTGGCTTTATTTCGTTTTCATTTTTTTCCGTTTCAAAAAACTGCAAAACAAATCACCGTTGTTCTTTTAATTCGATTTAGAGCATTAACGCCCATGGAACTACCCCCGCGGGTGGAATTTCCCAAAAAATAAAGACTTTAAAGACTTTTACCCAAATCAGTGTTTAGTACAAAAACTTTGAAAGCAGACCGACTGAAAGCATAGGCGCTTGCTAGCCGACTGAGCGTACCCTTAGCGGAGTGACGGAGTCAAGTGAGCGGAAGAGAGGACCCAAAAAGGGAGTTAAAATCCTTGAACCCGCGAAGCGGGCCACCTAATGTACTGTTTAGTTCAAAAACTTTGAAACTTAGGTGCCTGCCAGTTGGGGCATTAATTACTTTTTTTTTGGAACTAAACCCCGCGTGTGCTAGTTCCCATAAAAATGGAATTAAACCCGATCTGGGAGGCACCTATGTTATGGTGCCGTGACATTTGGCCATGTGTCATATGGCCGTATTTTGAAATATGGCCATGTGACGAATTGTGAAAGCGTCAAATGTCCATATTCCAACATTTGGCTATTTATCGTTTTTACAAAGTGTCATACGGCTATTATGGACATATGTCAAATTACATATTTCAAATTATTCTTTTGCCAGAAGTAAGCGCGAATTTAAACAAAAAACTTGTAAACGTTTTCAGAAGGTTGTTTCGAATTTTATATTATTTGTAAAGTATTTTTTTAAATGTTCTGGGAACTATCTTTAAAAACAAAATTAAAACTTTTGAAAACAACTTTTTGAAAACGTTTACAAGCATTTTTTTTTAAATTCGCGTTTTAATTTTGTTTAAAAAATACTTTACAAAAAATATAAAATTCGAAACAACCTTCTGAAAACGTTTACAAGTTTTTTGTTTTAATTCGCTGTGTTGTCTGTCTTATTAAATTTAATAAAAGTACCTGCTAGATTGTTCTTAATATATTATTTATTTTTTTTAATGTTCAATTTTGTGTCAGTGCCGTCTTGGGGAATGATGCAATAGTAGGATATAAGAAGCAGAGTATGTAGATTTTTTAACAATCAAATTGAAAAAAATATATAACCCCTGAAGAAGTGAGGATTACTCACGAAACGTTGGGAAAATAATGGAATAATATTGTATATTACAAATAGACCGAAAGAGCCTAAATAATCACAGTTTAAAAGGATTTTATTTAAATGGTCATTTATCATTATACTATGAACTACATTGCAAAACAATTTTTTTTTTAAATTCACGCAGTTATTATTTTTCACTTTCAATACAATCGGTAATGTATACCTTCAGATGGATCTTTGAAAAATACAATTTGAGCTCTTTTTGCCTAAGGTTTAATTAACTCCATTCAAATATGTACATTTTCTACCACTTTGTGCAATATTTATTTAATACGTACCTTCTCATGAAAAAAATATTTTTCTTTTAATTTTTTGGTCAGGGAAAATTTTGAAATTGGTCAGGGAAAGTCAGGGAAATTTATTTTGAAAAAATAGTGGACACCATGTTCTTCCATAGTACTATACTTAAAATATTTGATTTAACATTAATGGACTTAGAACTTGGCGTACTTTAAGATCTCACTACTATTTACGGCTGGCTTATGCAAAGGTTTTTGTACATAAGAACTTGGATCATTTTTTTAACATTATTTATGTTTTTTTTTGTGTGATTTCACTCCTTTTTGCAAAGGTTCTTTTAACCAGGAAAAGTTGGTGGAATAAACGCCTAATGAGAGCATCGTTAGGAAAAGTAAGTTTTTAATTTATTCCTTTTGTATGTACTACAAGTCCTACCCATCTACCAATTTTCATAAGTTAGAAGTGCTCCATTGTAATGACAATAATTGATAAGAAGTGGGTGGATAAAACGCCCCTGCATGAAAAATTTCATGATTTCAACTTTTTCTTTGTCACCTGAAAACTAACCGCTTTAGCGAATTTCATCATCCTGCACCAATCGGAAGTACTCTCAATATGTTTAATATTAATTCTGTGAAAATGGGTGGTTGCCATGGGCACTGAAAGTTAAATTTCAAATTTTTAATTTCCCTTTGCTTGCACGTCAAGTCCTATTGCTCTACCTAATTTCATCATTCTACGAAAATCATTAGTTCTCTACATAGTTGATATCAACTCTGAGAAAATGGACAGGTGCCACGCCCCTGAATGGATAATTTAAAATTTTCCCAATATCTCCTTTGTACTGACCACATGTTCTACCAGTCTACCAAATTTTATTAATCTGCAACAAACCGAAGTGATCCATATAATTAATAACAATGCTGAGAAAACGGGCGGATGCCAAAAGCGTTGGTCTGGATAGTGTTATTTTTGTAGTGCTAATTTAAAATTCAAATTTGTCACTCAACAACTTCTTGTCCATGAACCTTCAGAGCCTTATATTAAATTGGTAAGTAATCTTTTCCTATGAAAAAAAACAGACCTCAAAATCAACAAACGCAATTTATTTAGTTTTTCCAGTTAAATTATAGGAAGAAATGATGTGACCAGCTTGGCTCTTGCATAACAAGCATCACTTGCTCTGCAAATAAACGAATCAAATGACAAGAAATGAGGGGGAGAAACAGCGCATGCTCAAAAGTTTTCACTATTTTTACAAAGTAAAGATACGAGTAATGTAGCATCTTCTTCGCAGAGTAGCTATAGTGGTTGCCTTCGACTGCATATCTAGTGATTCAGGTTCTTCTATGTTCATTTCCTTATTCGAGGAGCTTGTTTATGCATCAAATCTTTTTGGCCACACCATGAAGAGATAAATACTGCGTCTTTCACGACTTCTTCTCTTCTCAAAAAAAACTGGGAAGTTACTTTTCCCAAATGCCCTATTGACATTCCTGCTGCGAGATGGCTTATCGTGCAACTTTCATCATTAATTTATCTAGCCGTCTTTTGCCTGCATTTCCTCAATGGCTAAGGGATTTTGTCCATTAATTTCAAGCACACTGAAATAATATGTGAAAATTCAAAAGCCCATGAACTAGAGTGACTATTATTAGTAATATGGTGGAGTTGCATAATACATAGCAAACCTCTCAAAGTCAGGGCGCTTAATATTGAAATCAAGATTGTTGTGGTTCAGAGTCGGTAGCAGTGTTGGCTTTGAGCTACACAATCAACATTAATATGCACGTATATGAGGTGCTGCCCACCAAATTAGATTCGAGCATCAGTGAAAAAGTTATGTTGCAAGGAGCGTGATCTTCTTAAGCTTGATGAGGTTTACATCAACACGAGGATTACAGCTGACTTGTGGGTAAAGTCACTGCAACTGAAATTAGATTACATTTGACAATGATGCTGTGGCTTTGGTGTAAGTAAGTTTTTTTTTTATTTTTATTTTCAATTCGAATGCCGGTAGTGCAATTATATAAGGGAAATTTTTTCAACGTTTGCCTTGTTTGTCAGTCTGTGATTGTGTAGAATGTTTGTGTTTGAAGAAAAACGACAACATTTTATGGCCAAATTAATGACCCATGCGGCACATTGTGGCAGGAAGCCGTTTTTCTCACACCAATTAAATGAAACGCACTAGTGGATATTGAACATTATACGAATGTGTGGATGTTGCTTTTAACCGGTTGATAGTTATATCATTGGCGTTTGAAATAAAAACGACATTTGATATAGGACAATGGAATTTCTGGAGGTAGGAGTAGGTATAATGCAGCTTTCGATTACATTGACAGAGCTATTCGTTTTATCAAGTTAGAGCTTGCAGGAGGGTACTGTCGTACTCAGGTATGTTTAGATGCTTAAAAGATCTGAAGAGTGGTTATACCCAAGTTGAGTAGATAGATACATAACTATACTTAAAATGTAGTAAAATATATTTTCGGCCGTTCAAGTTGCAAATAAGTGATTTCCTGTCTGCGTCTCGACCTGCGGCCTAAGCTGCTGAAGTTATTTTCTTCAAGTTTTGGACTTATTATGAAATACTGTTAAGGGTATGGTCAATATTTTTGGTCACAAAATAATTTTACCATCAATAACGCGTTATTACTGATTTTTTTTTTTGATTTTCTAAATAAATAAAAAAAATGCCCGCGCAGAAAAACAATCAAGTTTTCGACAAAGCACGTCTTACATAGATCCCGACAAGGGGCTAGCAAAGGTAAGCGTAGGTTAGAACAAGAGCCTTGGCGATTATGAAAAAGTTGGCTTATCTGGAACTTGGTTTCGCGATCTTCTGCTTGTTAGTCCAATGCGCTATCCCTTGCAATAACTCGTTGTACAGAAATTAAATGTCAAAAATAAATAAGAGTCACACTCTAATGTTTCATACTAAATTGCATAACAAATCCATTATCATATACACATACCCATAGAGAAAAGTGTTATATGAAAAAGAAGGCAAAGAAAAGAAAGAAAAAAGTTTCGTATGAAACTGAAATTGCACGGTTCTCATACATTTTTTGTTTTTGGTGTGCAAGAGACATTCCTGATGGGGTAACGAAACATATCCAACAAGTTTTTACTAGGGGGGCCCCACGAGTTTCCCTCGTCTTAATTTTTGGTACTGAAATACAGCAAGGGCTTGCCCAGTATTTAACGACTTTTCCTCGTTTAGATGTTCCCTGCTGAAACATACAAGTTCCTTGCCCAAACTAGACATAAACTTGGAAAACTTCCACCCGGGTATTTTGTGATATTCTGAAAGTTCAATTTTTTGAAAACGTGTTGATGAGTTTTTGTTTTTAATTTTATTGAAAATTGTATTTTAATAAATACTAAGTTGGTATCAAATTAAGTACATATTTTCAAGAAATCTTATAATTAATTTAATTTAATTTTTAAGAAAACTGAGTTTTTTTTTTTAAATTCATATTTATCGAACAAATCGAAATGCAATTTTGTTTTGAGCTCTAGTTTTTAACATCCCAGTGGAAGTTATTGTAATTGGTGCGATTTGTCGAATTGAAAATTTTGCATATCTTCACGTTTTGAGGTCTTTAGAATCAGAATCCGTCGTTTTAAGCAAGATGTCTGTATGTGTGTATGTACGTGTACGTTCGGGGTACTTTTTTCGTCCACCAATTCTCGAGGACGCATATAGATATCGACCTCGGATAACGTGCTGAAAAGGTTTTCTAACAAATTCAATAAACCGTTTTTTTACTACAGCAATTTAAAGAGGAGCTGTAAAATGTCATTTATCTGGAATATCTCGAGAACGGAATAAGATATTCACTTCAAACTTATTTTATTTTACACAAAATTACACAATACCAAATGGGTAAATATTAAAAAAAATTCAACAGACACTTTTTTTTAAACTAAGAAAAACAGTTGAAAAATAATTTTCGTCTCAAATATTTTAAGAACCAACAATGATTCCGAACCCAGTCTATTTTTTTTTTTTACATAGTCAGCAACTGGTAATTTAAAAAAAAAAATCAATAAATACTGGTATCGATTTCAAATTTTTACCAAAAATGTATTCGTATATACCATCTAAATGTTGTTTAGTTTTGAGATTTTTAAACCTACCCTTTAAAAAGCTAAAAATATAAATGATGCAAGAAAAAACTTTTTAAAAATGTTTTAATTCGAAAAATTCTTACCATCAAAATCGCTTCAAAAACGAATTTTTGCATTTTATGACACTCAATTTGCCTTTTTATATTCTTTGAAACCCTGTTTTTTTTAAGTACAATCCCCTGATTTTTTGTATTTTTCAGCCAAAAGTCTGTTTTGAAATAATTGGCTTAAATAATTAATACCTCTATACCGAGAATAGTTAGGGAAAAAAGTATAAAATATAGGTAATGTCACATTTTTCCCTGTATCTCTATATCTATACCTACCTATATACTGATTATCCAAAAACCTAAAGTTATTACTAGGGCTCGGATTTCCATGCAAATGCATGTTTTTTCTCACAACAATTAGAAGGCTAAGACCAAATTAACTTTACGAATCATGCGATTTCCTTTAAAATGACATTCAATCATTAGTGCATATTTTGCATATTTTATGCAAAATGCATATTTCTATTATAAATGCATATTTTCATAATAAACGCATATTTTGAGTGCATATTTTCATGTTGTTCATTCATAATTTTAAATAAAGTGTCGAGTTTATATTTGTGACGAAAAACCTAGGTCGAGGAATTGGTTTAATAGATGGGGAACGTGGATAAAAGCAATTACGTAATATGCAAAACATTTTAAAGAGATCCAATTCCATGGTGCTAAATTGCATTTATTTGCTAAAACTATAATTTTCTATTTGGCACGATCACAAATCTTGAGGGAAGGAGCATAATCAAATATCAAATCGATTAAGCTGATGGACATTTTTGCAAAAATGAATTCTTTTAAAGGCCCTATTGGTGCAATTATTAAAAAAAAAATTAAGACTATTTTTTGAGAAAAACCAAGGCTATTGTAAATTGTAAACTAGAAGCAAATAATTAATTGAATTATGTATCTATCTATCTATCAAGGCTATTCTATAATGAAAATTTATATAAGTCTGTATTAGCCCCTAGCGCAGGGGCGTATACAGCTTTAGTTCTTGGGGGGGGGGTCATGCCAAAAAAAATAACACAACCTAATATTTGTTAAACGTCAAGTGCCTTATATTTTTTTTCATATTTTACTGTGCGTAGCTATATAAAAGAAAAGGGAAACAATCTTAATTAACTATACTAAAGGGTTTTCCAATAGGGACGGGTTTATTTTTACAGCTTGTGGCGGCCATATTGTTTCTTTTACTTTCGGTCAAAATATCCTCTTTTAATCAGTTACTACAGACAAATCATCATGGTGAGTTACAGCGTCGAGCAACACGTGCAAATGATGTTTTAGAGCAGTTAGAAGTTTTTCCCGATTTTGGTCGTAAAATCTTCTTTACCGATGAGGCCCATCTTTGGAGGAATGGGTACCTGAAGCAAAATTGCCGGATTCGGGACGACACTAGTTCACGCGAGATTCACGAGGTGCCAATGCATCCAAATAAAGTTTCTGTTTTGTGTGGATTTTGAGCTGGATGCCTGGAGGCGTCATCGGTCCGTACTTCTTCGAAAATGATGCTCGCCAGGCCATCACCATCAACGGCAATCGCGAAGGTCGATGATCACCAACTTCTTGTGGCTTAAATTGGATGATATTGACACTGAAGATATATGGTTTCAACAGGATGGCGCTACGTGCCACACAGCTTAAGACACAATCGATATTCTGCACGAGCGGTTTCATGGCATGGTTATCTCGCGCCGAGGCGACGTGAATTGGCCACCAAGATCGTGTAATTTGACCCCTTTGGACTTTTTCTTGTGAGGATTTCTTAAGTTGCAAACTGTTGTATATTTTAATAAAAGACGTTGTTTAATTATTATATTTTATTTAATATATAAATCTTAGTAGCTAAGAGAAAGCACAAGTTGTCTGGTTGGAGGTTAGAGCAGAAAGAGATCGAACTTTGGATTCAATCACATTATGAAATAGATAAGGAAGTGTACAGAAAATTATGTCACTTAAAGGTTACAACACAAAATCTTATGTTATCGAAATACTTAACACAAACCACCTCGACCCTCAAAGACAACATAATCGATGCCATCGGTCAAATTCAGCCTGATTTATGCGCCAAAGTCATCGAAAACTGGACCTTTTGAATCCGCGCCACCCAGCGAAGACGGGGCGGCCATTTGAACGATGTTATATTACTACAAGAGGGCTCTCAAATAGAGATAAAACCTTATTGATATCTTGTTTTATTCAATTTTAAAATCGACCCGCCCTTAATGGGAAACCCTATAATACATTACCTTTGTTAAAAATAAGTTAAAATAATTTAAAATCGTTCATATCCTGGAAAAATATATCGTACCTTAACTCATTTAATTTCAAGACAGTTAAGAATCAAAAGTCGGCGTGAAATAGCAGACTACGAATGTAATACTAAATTTTCACAACGCCAAGTTAGGCAATTTCGTTGAAAATATATATTTCGAACTGTTAAAGCCAATTCAAAATGAAATAAGCTACCTATACAAAAAAATTAACAAATTTAAGACGAAAACACTTTTTTGGTATTTGCAAAGTTACCTCATTTTTGGTTCCAAAGAAAATTAAAATAAACATCTGAGTCGAACCAACCTTTATTAGCTGGACCAGTGACCGCGCTCTTCGTTTTTATTCCTGACTGTTACATTTTTTTATTTCGGAGGGCCTCAGCAACAGCATACAGCAATCTCCAGTTGCCTGACCAAAAAAATCAGTTTAGCTAGCTGTCAAAATACTGAGGAAAAAATTTTTTGGATTCGCTTGATCATTTGTTTTGAATTTTATTCAGAATTTATTTGAATCCTATCAAAGTTTTCATTTCAGCGAATTGAAGTTGCAGGAAAAATTAGTAAAATATCATAGATACTGTGCACTGTTTTCTGTTTCTTAATTTTAGTAAATAGATATCTATAAATATTCACTACTGAAAATGAAAACAATAGCTCTGATTTTCAAAAATGACCACTTTTGTAAATTGCTCTTTTCACAATAGTGGATAAACTAAAATACATTACATATTCGTTTTATAATTGAATACAAAGATTCGTTTTCGTTGCGTTTCAAGAAAAGTGTGAACAAATTTCACGAGTGATTTTGATATGCCTCTGATTTGAAAAAAATGTATGTCTCTAAGACTGCCACCGATGGAAAAGTGAAAGGCACCTTACAAAATAAATATGTACATCAAATATACCTAATCTTTTTATCTTTCTTACCAGTAAGCCTTTCTGATAAAAATAATGGACAAAGTTGTTAAATTCTACGAGCCTAGTCGCTTTTCGTCAATAATTCCATCCGACTGGTCAAACGGTTCACCGCAAGGAGTTCCAAAAAATCTCCTTTACCATAGCTATTGGCTTTTGCATTATGGGATTCATAGGTTTCTTTGTAAAAGTAATCCACATCCAAATCAATAACAGTATTATTCGATCGTAAATGTTGAATAAGTGCAAACAAAATCCTTTCATAATAGGTTTTCATCATAGTTTTATATATTTTTGTCTTTTATCGTTAACATTAATATTTTTTGGTTAGAATAACTATAAATCGAAAGTTATCACTGTTGTTTGCTTTTAAAAATAATCTGTCATACAGAAATCAAACAAAACAATTTCTGTATGTGTTCTATAATGTGTTTAAAGATTTTATTTTCAGAAAATAAAATGTTGTTTTTTTGAAAATCCGATTAGTTTTTACTTTACTGAGTGAAAATTTGGTAACAACTCCGCACTTTGATTTCTGTTTGGTTTAACAGGTTTTGGCTGTCATCTTAAAACGGAAACTAGCCTATGCATATATTTTAAGATTTGAATGCATTATCATATTATGAGAAGTTTGTTGTTATGTTAAATTTGAGGTACGAGGAAGAAAATCAAAGTATCATCGATTGACTACAAAATAACGTAGGTATTCCATTTCCATGAAAATTAAATTTCTTATTGAATTGAAGTTACCAACATTCAAATTCTCTATTGAATTCTAAATTATCAATCGAAAATCCTACTAGCTTTCTAAGTAACCAACTTTCATTTTTTTTCTATGTGGTTACTAAATAATTATTTCAGATCAACAAAATAATCTTGAGTTCTCGGGGGGGGGGGGACATGACCCCGTGACCCCCCCCTGTATACGCCGTTGCCCTAGCGTAATGGTAAGTGCTTTGGACTGTCGCACTGGAGGTCTGGATTCACTTCCGAGCTTCGTTCACCTTAAAACTAAAAAGTATTTTTCAGGACTACTGCCTCTTGAAATGACAAATCCTCCGCCAGAGTATCACTTGTCATGAATAAGTGCTTCTCGTCTAGCCGTTTGGATTCGGTGTCTGAGATACAATAACGAAAGCTGTTTTAATAATCTTACAATAGATGAAATTTGTGGTCCAAAAACCGCTCTCTTTACGCCCGATTGAATTCAATTTCTTATAAAAACTAAATAAGAATATATTTTTTTTTTCTGAGAAAAATAAGGTAAAATAGTGTTTTTTAGGTGCATATTTTCCGTTTTTTACTGCATATTTTCCATTTTTAAAAGCATATTTTAAGCGCATATTTCCGATTTTTAAGTGCATGAGAATCCTAGCCCTAATTATTACAATATAAAATATATAATTATATAATTATGTATATTGTATATACTCTACCACCCGCCACTTAAGTAAATATTCAAGTGCACCAATGGAAATTTACTAGTGTGGGTCGACCCCAGACTCATTTCTTACTTTTAAAAGAACAATTTTTTAGTAATTTATAGTAAATAATTTATATTTTACTAGCTGACCCGGCGAACTACGTTCCGTCTAAATTTCGTTATTGTAATGAAATTAATAATTCTGAGCATGCACACAATGCTGTTTCATGGAAATTCAAAAGTATTCCAAATACTTTGAACATAATGAAAATTAAAAAAAAAATTATTACATTTTATTAAATCTGACCGAACGCAATAGCAAGTCCAATTCAAATTTGAATGACGAAACGAAGAGGACACCTAATATTCCTCTTTTGGGCCAACACGAACCAGTTTCCAGTTTTTCTGTAAATTTTCCGAGATTTTCCACCAGTACCCCATGTCTTTCCTTTGGTCAATACGAATTCATCAAACCCAGATTCATGAAAATCGAAGTATCCATTCTCGAGTTATGCACTAAAAATAAGATCTTCCCGTATTTTCAATTTTTCTGAAAGTTTTCCTTAATTTTTCTCCAGTTTCCCATTTCCTTTCTTGAGCCAATATGAATTCATCAAGCACAAAATCGTGAAAATTAAACGATCCGTTCTCGAGTTATGCGTGCACACACGGATGAAATTTCTCTTTTATATATATAAGATTTCGTTTTTTTAACTTATAACGATATCATAATATTATTGAACCAATACCATACATCAATCAATTTATAGGTACGTAAAATTCGTAAGCTACCAGAGCAAGTTCGTGCGATCCAGTCGTGCATTTTATTTTCTTATTGTGTTAAAAGTTTATACTTGCTTTCTAGGACAAGAATTAGTTAAATTTTTTGCATAAATTGGTATTTTATTGAGAAATTAGATGGAACTCCTTTTCTTTACTCAAAGTATTTATGTAGTTGTTAAAACATTTTTTAAAATTCTAAACCACTTGAACATGAGAGCAAGTATACAAAAAAAAAAAAGATTATGTTTTGAAAAAATTCAAAACACTAATTTTATTTCTTTATTTAATGCTTTGATGTACATATCCGAAGTTTTGCTTCCGTCGTCATCTATTCAAGTCGTAATCTTTTATTTATTAAATAAAAAAACACGTTAAAAATCTCCGCTATTAAATTAAGTGCAAGTATACCTCTTACTTAGTCGTGTATTCCTTTCCACGTTTTTCTTCAAGAAGATTAATTTTTATAATTCATTAAAAAATTCCCCTGTGGTAAGACTTCTTAGCAGCGCCACCATGAAACACCATTTCCATACCTAGACCCTTTTAAAGTTATTTCATAGGTAAGTTTGTTGTCTCCAGAGAGCTATCAATGTTCGTACCCACAAAACCATCGTCATGTCATTGTGAAGGTCACAATCTAAACAGGGACTTAAAAGTGTTTTCACACCCCCACAGTTAGTTTTTTTTCGGACCCTATTTGTGTTAAAAACGATTACGAGCAATAAAAACGCGGAAATTGCATCTCTGCAGTCGCTTAACATTTTTTTTACTTTGAAAATAAATAATATTTTTAAAGCCCATAAAGATTTAAATCTCCACAGAAGAATATAAAAGAAGCAATTGTATGGCGACGGAAATAAAAAGATGCATCTTTGTCCCACGAAAAGGAGTTGCACAATAATTGTCCTCCTTAAATAAAATCAATTAAGATATTCAGATAAGGTTTCAGTTGCTACAAAATTATAATTATGTGAAGAAAATTGTTTCTCTTACTTCCGCCAGCAAAAACTACTATAGAAGTTAAAGATAAATGCAATTGAAGGGTCCAGGGGAAAAACGACTTAAGTCCAGTTTTTTGAAAAATGAAACTAATGATGACATCTTGTAATTTTCTGTTCGTACTTTTTGATGGAATATTAATCTTTCCACAAATTTCTTGGACACCTCTCAAAATGACACTTTTTGCTAAAAACATTTTTTTTAAATAAGTTCTGTTTTGGCTACAAAACTTAAACAAAACAATTTTTGAACATAGCCTGTATTCAGTCTTAGGAGTACATTTGCGTACTAAATAGAAATAGTTTAGCAAAAAATTGACTCGATATTTTAAATATTTCTTGTTGTAGTGTTGCCGAAACCAATTGAATTACATGAAAAGGTCAAGGACGATGCAATGCCACATTTTGTTATGTTTTCTTGTTTTCAAAAATAGATTTTAAAATTAAAGGATATAAATAAAAAACAAATAATCCGTTTCAATTCATAGAATTTAATGATCATTTATTCAATTTAACTTAGAATTTAATACTTGATTAGGAAGTTAACTAATATTATCGCTTTTCTCGGAATCAACTTAAGTGAACTTAAGCCGTTTCTACCCTGGACCCTTCAATTGTGTGTGACTTAACATCTCAAAATTACGACATTAAAAAAGTAGTATTCAAGTTGAAATGATAATATAGTCCGGTGAGTTTAATATCATGACCCAGCAGTTTGTAACACCCCTAAATTTTATTTCAATTTAGTTTTTTTTTTTATATGAAGCGCGCACTTAAGGGGTTTTTACTACCCTTAAAATGTTTAAACACGGAAGGAAAGGATTTAAGAGGAGATACCGATGCACATTGGTTTTGAACCTCTGAATATCGAAATAGCAGGGAAAAATAGTGTCAGGTAGAGCATTCCACATTCTTGTAGTGCGAATAAAGAAAGAATCTCTATACTTAAAAGTACGTCCGAAGTTGGCCTCAAGGGTAAACTGATGGGCATTCCTAGAAGCACGAGTGTTACGGTTGAATTGTTTAAGAGGAGGAATGCAACTGGCTATTTCACTAGAGCACTGTCTGTGAAAATAACGATAAAATAACGAGAGACATGAAACATTGCGGCGGTGCTCTAGAGGTGCAATTGCTTCCGTTATATTTCTATCACCTATCATTTTTATAGCTCTTCTTTGAATTCTTTCCAATAGACTCAAGTAGGTTATTGGAGCACCTGCCCAAACATGAGAATTGTACTCGAGTTTTGGACGAATAAAGGCTTTATAGATAACAGCCAGATCAGAAGGGGTAACAAATTTCTTGCATCGCCGAAGAAAACCTTAACACTTAGCTGCATTTTTGGCTACATAAAATATGTGATCGTTCCACATAAGGTGATCTGTGATACATACCGAGGACAGAAAGCTTTTCGGTTTCCTCAATGCAAGTGCCACTCATGGATCGTGGCATGGGGGGTGGGTTTCGTTTTAACGACAGTAGACAGCATTGAGTTTTTGAAGCATTAAATTCTACGTGATTTTTGATTCCCCATTGGACAATGCTGTCGGGATCAGAATTTAATGAGCTTATCATACGCTGCCGTTCAAGTTCCAAATCCGAAGGACATGGATGTGAATCTAAAAACGAATATGAAAAGCTGAGGGTACTGTCATCAGCAAAACAGTTTAATGGATTAGAAGTTTCAGACAGCATATCATTAATGAATATTAGGAAGAGGGCCGGTGACAAAACGGAGCCCTGGGGCACACCAGCATTTATTTTGTGGGGGTTCAGACTTGAAACCGTCCAATACAACTTGTGTTGAGCAGTCCGAAAGGTAATTTCTAATCCAACGAAGAAGAGATTCATCGATACTAAATGCGCGCATTTTCGATAAGAGAGCTTGATGCCAAACTCTATCAAACGCTTTTGAAATATCAAACGCAGTAATCTTACTTTCACCAAAACAATGTAAAGATTTGTTCCACTGTTCGGCGAGATATACCATCAGATCACCAGTGGACGTATTGCTACGCAAGCCGTACTGCCGGTCATTAAGAAGCTTTCGTTCTTCGAGATATTTCTTGAGCTGAAAATTTATCAGCGTTTCCATGACCTTGGAAAGAAGGGACGTAAGTGCAATTGGTCGATAGTAAGTGGGTGTAGAAGATATGCCTTTTTTAGGGACAGGCTGGACAAATGCTGTTTTTCATCCACTCGGAAAGAGACCAGTAGAGTAGGACAGATGGAAAAGCTTACGCAGTGGTTTTGCCAGCGTTGAAGAACACCTCTTCAGAACAATGGGAGGGATACTATCCGGGCCAGCGGATTTGTCAATGTCGAGATCTTGAGAACTCTAGCAACTGCACGAGTGCGAAAGAAGATTTGTTCCATAGAATCGTTTACGCTCTCAAGTACAGGAGGAGTCATAACACTTTCTGGCAGCGTCGAATTAACAGCAAACTGTGCCGCAAGCAAATTGGCTTTATCTATCGAGCTGACAAAAGGTGTATCGCTGAAGACAAGCGTTGGAACCGACGACGAAGTAGCATTTCGTATATTCTTTGCAAATGACCAAACATTTTTACTACTACTGGGACATTGTAGTATTTTTTGCCTTAATTTTTGGTCATGCAAAAACTTGGTTCTACGAATATGACCGTTACAGGTCTTCCTGGCTTGTTGAAACTTCTTCTGGTTTTCCTCAGTAGGGTTGGCTTTATAACTACGGAAACTTACTTCTCTAACCCTTATAACCTCTTAACAGCTCGAATCAAACCATGAGTTTTCTTTGGGTTTGATTGATTTTACCCTATTCGGGATAAAATGTCTCATTCCACAAAGAATTAGGTTTGTGATCATATCTGCGCTGGAGTCTGTGTCACTATCGAGGAAGCATAGTGACCAGTTAAAGTTCTTGAAGAAACCGTTGAGACCGTCCCAGTTGGCTTTATCGTATTGCCAAACGGTTTTCGTTGGTGCTTTCTCTTTAACTGTGTTTTGTTGGCACGCGAAATTAGCAGATATGACTCAATGGTTTGATGTGCCTAGAGGCGATAATACACTAATAGTGTACTTACCAGGGTCAGAGGTAAGAAACAAGTCAAGGGTGTTGGCGGATTGACCTATAACGTCTGGTATTCGAGTTGGCTCGTCAACAAGCTGAGTCAGGTGGTTCAACTCAGCAAAGAGCTCAAGATACCTTCCTTTGGGTGTTGTCTGACCCGAAAAGCGAAGCCAACTAGAATTGTGTACATTGAAATCGCCCGCAATGCCGATTTCAGTGTGAGGGTAATGAGCAACAATTCTTTGGATGGAGTCGGACAGAGCATCAAATTCGTTACAAGTTGAATTTCTGTCCAGGTTGGGCCTTCGATAAAGAAAACAGGTGTGAATGATGTGCTTATTTACCGTAAATTTTACCCACATGAAATTAAAGTTTGTGTTAGAACACAAACCATATTGTGTTTGAAGTTGGTACGCAACAGCATTTCTTATGTAGACGGCTAAACCATGGTGGGGAATGAATAATGGCACTAAGTTGTACCCAAATAAATTAAATTACGAATGAGCAGAATTTTCACCTATCTGAGTTTCACTTAGTGCCAAAACAGCTGGCCTGTTGTTTGCAGTATAGACGTACGTAGCGTAGGAATTCTTTCTATGCCCACGAATGTTGCTAAAATCGACACTAAATCTATCAACCATTTAAATATTCACCAGTATTTATTTAATATTCCTATTTGTATATGTTTTGAACAATTTTTCGATACTATTAGTATAAAAAAGTTACAGGCCAACAAAGTTTAAAAAAATATATATATGAAAATTTGCATAAGATATTCACTTGTCATGAGAAAAAACTAGGAATTAATGAAGTTCAAATAGCTATTTATGGTAAAAGGGTGTTTTTAAGGGAAATAGAAAAGTGTGTATACTTATTGTTATTACCATTAAATTATCTCAAAAGAAAGTGGTAGGTTGATTAAAATTCGTTGTTAAATAAGAAACAAAAGAGTTCATACAAATATCTATCGTGGATAGTTTTTTTTTTGTGTTTAATTTGTATATGTTCTTCTATAACGGATTTAACAGTCATCTTCGCTTGAAAATGGAGTTAGGTTTTTTACGGGTTCTTGTGTCATCTTGGTTTAATTATTTTAGCATTAAAAAGTACTTTTAAAATTTCATATGTATGTTATGTTTTATGTAACTCGATTACACAAGAAATACATTTTGGATTAAAAAGGAAAAGGACTTTTCTGATTCTTGGTTTGAAACATTTTTTTTTATTTTTTTCACAGGTTTTTTGGTGACACATAATCCCATACTTTCCTCTCATCCTCAAAAAAGGACATCGATTTTTGTATGGACTGTTCTGATTTTTTATTCTTGTCGTAATTTGAACCAAATTGTATGAGTGTAATATTTTTTTTTTATAATGACCTGTTTTATAGTACTACTTTTAGAAATCGTTTGATTGTTAGTTGACTGACACCGCACTAAATTTTTTTTTTTTCTTCAAAATCAAATATTCGACCTCACTGTGAGCCAGTAAAACAACTGAAAATTAACAATAACAATAATTTTTACTTTTCATCTCATAGTCATGACAATGAAATAAAAGTTTTGTAGCATTCACAGACTATAAGAAAGATCCAATTAATAAAAATTCAAGTCCATTAGAACTATTAAAGTTAAAGAGCTTAATTTGCAACTTAAGTTGGAAGCTAATCTGCCTAATATTTGTTATAATAAAAATGCTTTGTTTATTCCTAGCCAGTTGGCAAAATGCATAAACAATGCCGTCTGTAAATAATTGTTCTCAAAATGGGAGCTTTATTGTTAGATTAATTAATCTGCATATAAAGGCTTAATTAAGCAAGAAAAGACGGGGGCATTTGATATCGAAAGTAAAGGTTATGTTGTCAGAAAATGTAGAAGAGTTAACAAGTATTTTAGACTAATCTGTTCATGATTTGTGTCTCGTTTTTATGTCGCTGCCACTATTGATGTGAATATTTCTTACCACAATTTCGGGGACAATAATACCTTTTGGTTTCCTTCCATTCCAACGAAACTTACTATAATTTAGATGACGCTCACAGCCCAGAGCATGGGCTTCGGCTTCAACTAACAAGCCCCTACAGCCAGCTCTGTCCCTAGCTAGCCGCTTCCACTTGCGCACACCGAGTTGGTTGATGTCGTTCTGCACTTGTGCGCGCAAGGTTTTCCTCTGGTGCGAACACCATCGGGGTTGGATTCGAAGACTCGTCGGGTAGGTGCGTTGCTGTCCATACGCTCCACGTGCCACAGCCATCTCAGCCGCTGTATTTTCAGCTTTTTGACCAGGACAACGTTGCTGTATAGCCCGTATAGCTCGTCGTTGAACCTTTTGCTCCACACTCCTTCGATATACACCGTACCGAAAATCACACGAAGAATCTTCCTCTCAAAGCAACCCTACCAGATTTTCATCCGATTTTTTCAGTGTCCATGCTTCTGCCCCATAGAGCAGGACCGGGATGATTAGGGTATTGTATTAAGTCTCCTTGGTTCTCTGAGAGATGGCCTTACTACTTAAATGCCTTCTTAGACCGAAGAAACAGCGGTTGGCAAGAGTAATTCTTCGTTTGATCTCTGCACTGATGTCATTTTGCGAGGTAATAACGATATGACCTCATAAGGCTTAGAAAATCCAGAAACAAACTCGTCCCTAGGGCTGGCCACGAGTTGAGACTCGGCGATACTTTTGTAAGTCTTGTCTCGGTCTCGTGTCGGTCTTGTATAACTAAGTCTCGTCCCGGTATTAGTCTCGCATTTTTCGCTAGAAAATTTAAAATTGCAGTCTCGTTCCGGTCTCGCCTCACCTCGATCTCATCTCAATCTCGTCTCAGTTTCGTCTCGGAAAAATACGATTTCAGGGGAACTTCTTGACTAACAGAACGAAATATTCTCGATACGTCAAAATAAAGTTTGTCTCCCATCTGTGAAGCCAATAACAACTTTCAAATTCAATTTCAGGGCAACCAGCTGACTGTGCAGAAGAAAATAAATATTTTCATGAAATTAAATTTTTCAATTTATTAGCATTTTTAAAAAGGCCTTTTTATTCTGCCGGAACAACCGAAACCGATGAGAGTCACGGTAAAGTTCGGTCCAAATATACAGTCTCGACTCGGACTCGGTCTCGTCTCGGATGCTTAAAAGGCAGTCTCGTCTAGTCTTGCCTCGGTCTCGGCATGGAAGACTGAGACTCGTGGCCAGCCCTACACGTACCTACATTTTATTTGATACTTTAAAATGCAAAATATTACTTTTTCTTACAATTCTTCGTAACTTTACGATAAGAAGCGCAGTTGATAATGACAAAGTAACCATACTTACTCTTTTAGATTTTTCAAAAGCTTTTGATACGGTCAATAAAAATATACTATGCATAAAGCTCTTAAACAAATTTAATTTTTCATCGTCCTCAGCTAAATTAATTTATTCATACTTATCTAAAAGATCGCAATCTGTTTTTGCGAACAATATATTGTCTTCTCCTCTTCCATTGCATAGAGGTGTTCCCCAGGGTTCTATACTGGGTCCCTTGCTCTTCTCAATGTACATTAATGATCTTTCTACCTGTACCCTAAAGTCCTCTTTGCACATGTACGCAGACGATGTACATTTATACAAAAGTTTTACTATTGGTATGCTTGAGATTGGTATTTATGAAATAAATAATGATCTGCAGAAAATTGCAATATGGTCTCAGCAAAATGACCTTTGTCTGAATGCTAAAAAATCAAAATGCATTGTTATAACAAGAAAACTCATATATACATCTTATTTTCCAGCGGTTTACATGAGCAACATCCCGATTGAGTTTGTCGACTCTGCCAAAAACCTAGGACTTACATTTAATCGTACTCTGACCTGGAATAATCATATAAGACTCACTTTAGGAAAGGTATATGGAGGTCTACGATTACTCTGGGCTTCTCACCATATAACTCCGCTCAGAACGCTAATGATATTGGCGAAGATGTTGTTAGTTCCAATTTTACTTTTTTGTTGCGAAACATATTGCAATTGTGACTATGCACATAAAAATAAACTTAATGTAGCTTTCAATAGTATAGCACGGTATGTCTTCGGAATAAGAAGGAGTGAGCACATATCTAGTTATTCGAAGTCAATGTATGATACGACGCTCGATAATCTCTTCAAATGAAAACTTTAACCTTGCTGCATAATATCATACAACTTCGCCAACCTGAATATCTTTTTAACAGAATTCAATTCCCTCGATCTCATAGGTCTGGAAATCTTATTCCTCTTCGTTTCTCATATCTTGTATCTGACCGCCGCGCCAGTTTTATGTCAATGCTGTTCGACTATGGAACTCTCTCCCAACTCATTTAAAAATGATAATCTGCACTACTCAATTTGGTTAAATGTTGAAAGAATTTTATAAAGCGACTTGATGCATTATTTAGGGGCTAAAGTATATGATGGTGATGATCTTGATGGTGGTTGATGGTGGTGGTGGCGGTGATGATGGTGTGTCATAATCTTGAACTTTTTTTTTTATTTTTCTTTCTTAGAATTTATTTAATATGCAATTTTTATTTCCTTTAAATTATCAATTAATGAACTAATTATTTACTTAAAATGAAATGAATTGTCAATTTATGCAACTTATTATAATATTTTATATTTTATAGAAAGTACTACGGACTGATATTTGTTCTAAAATAAAAGATATTGTATCTTGCTGAGTAATTATAACAATACAGTGAAACAGGCTTACAAAACTTACATTGCAAGGAATTAAGTAATAAATTACAAGTAGTCTTCACTTTAAAAATTCCACTTACAACTACAAAATTTCTTCAGTTATGTACATAAACCCTAAGAGCTTATAAGTGGAAGGTAGTATTCTTCAATTTAATAACACATATTGAAATAATTTTGTTGCCTAAATTGAACTTAATTACCGTCATAAACCTGCAACCTAAATTCAAAGAATATGTGTGCCTTAAATATTATGTTCATATATAATTAAGTTAAATGTTATTACACTTTACTTCCTTTTTATTTTTATTGCATTTTCAATTTACCTGCATATTTTTGTTGCGTAACTCAGTGCCAAAAGAGTGTGACAGTTTCAACCCCAAGGAAGACTTTTTAAAAAATATTCGTAAAAAACACGCAACCACGAAATGCAATAATAATTACTTCTTAACTGTCAAATTACGAACGCACGTTAATGGGGGAAAAAGATTTTATCGGAGTACATCACTCATGGAGCTGGAGCGCTGAAAATACATTTTAATTTTTTTGAGAAGTAAAAGTGACAGATGCATTCACTATTCATTATTCTCCTCTCCGTCTGCAGTATAGGTTCAAGGTTGTCATATTTTTTGTTCGACAATCCATTTATAAACTGAATGCTTATGGTTACCGCATCGCAATTTTTGTCCATCAATCCGACCAATCAATGAGATGAGGTGGCGGAGTAGTGTGGTGTGGTGGCGTTGGGAACCTTAACGATCGGATCTGAAGTTCAATGCAGTCTCTGTGATGTCTAGCTATAGAAAAATCTCGACTGGGCACTTTCCCATTTCTGTCTGAGTCTGCTTGTGTAATAATGACTTTGGTAGAGACCATGCTTCCTCCAACACTTGGTTGAGTTTGTAAAAGTAAGACTTTTTGTACCCTAGGGCCTAGGCATCAACTTTTAAAATCAACACGACTTGGTGGCGAGATGCATGACGCTGATACACGGCGGCTTCATAGATTGCGTGAGAGTTTGACAACAATAGATTAACTGACATCACCTGAAAACATAATTGAAGTTGTAAATGTTAAGTCTATGATCATTATTGGGCTTACGCTTACCCCATCTCGACAACTTCTGTCACATTAATTATCCCTTTATCGCAGACGCTGATTGTTATAATTGATTGAATTGATTTTTGTCCGAACAAAGTAAACATGACAGCATGTTTTATTGTGAAATGTCTGCGCAACAGAATTTAAAACTTCACAAATAAGTTTGTTTAAGTAAACAAAACGACCGTTTTGAGGTAAAGTCGAGGAAACTCCCACCCACACGCAAGGGCGAGATTAAAGACCTTCTTTGGCTTTGCCTTAATTGTCATAGACACACATGACTTATTATTGCCCAAAGAAGCTAGGAAAATAAGGTCAAGATGGGTTTAACATATACCATGTCGTTATAGCAGATCGAATCAATTTAATCAAAATAAATGGTATGTTTTATGATCAGTTAATAATATGCGTGACTTGAAAAACATAATTTTTGGAGCTGTCATACGCTTAAAAAAGGTTATTTTTATTAGACATGGATATTTTGGATATGAACGTGGTAAAAAGCTGGACAGATAACGCAAAGCAAAGACAAACACTATCCGATTTTTGAAGAAAAGACAAATGAAGTGTGATTTGAAGGGTGTTTTTCTTTATAATTAAGTGAAGGCTGCATGCGCCTTCGATGGCGCAGGTATCTGACTTGCAAACAAACGGCACTATATTTATATGGTAAGAGGTCGATGTTGTCGATAGATATGTTTATGGCATAGCAATTAGTGTTTAGTATTAAATGAAGGTATATTTTTCTTGTATCTGTTCAGTTCATCATGTGCATTGAATGGTTGATCATTTTTAACATGCGAGTGCTCAGAGTAGAAGATACTTTGATTTAATTTGTTTTTATTTAAGATGTGCAACTTGCAAATAAAAATTGTGTTATTTTCACCAAATTCAATGTTAAATTGTCGGATTTTGCAAATTTGATGATGCAATTCAGCCATCACTTTTATTTTTTTTTAATTTATTTTGTTTTATTTGATTTTAAAATAATGAAGATGTAGAAATTTCAAAAATAAAATTACTTCTCTTTAAGGTGGAGTAATTGAGTAAAATTCAATTAAAATGCTCAATTGACCTCAACTCCAAGATGCATTTCGCCTAGATTTGACAGCAGGCTTATCAGTTATGTGCTGTCCTTACCTAAGACGTTTGGGCGATGTTTACCGACTCTTATAAAAATCAGAGCATTAAAATACTGTAAAATGCCACCAAAATGTTGCTTTTTAGAAGGGTTTCACAGCATCTAACTGATGAGTCGCTGTCATACCTAGGTGAAATTAACGTTGGAGTTGAGGTCACTTTTAACTTATTTTATTTGTTTGTATTTGTATTTGTATTTTATTTGATTGAGTTTAACATCTTAATAAAATCACAATGTAACTTTCTTCAATGATTAGTTTAGATATCAGGGAATAAATTCCTTAGCAACAGGAACCAAATTTGGATTTGAATGAGTAGTGCAAATATCTTAGGTTTAAGTGATTATCGACAATTTTTATGAAAACAAATTATTTGTTTATGTTACATAAACTCAAACAGTCTTATCACCAAAACTATAACGCACAGCTAGATTGTAGATATACATTAGGGTGTCCGTTATTTCCCAAACTAATTTTTTTAGATAGCTTACCCCGTCAATCGAAAGTTTATGCTGTAAGAAAAAATCGTTGACCAAACAAAATTTGATCCGACGTCATTACCCAACTAACAATTTTTCCTCTATAAGGTTCATTTTTTGAATTTCTATAAGTTATTATTTCTACAAGGCTTGTATTCAGTTTGGACATCGAAGTTGCAAATTTTCAAAGCTATATTTTTGAAAACAGCTTCCTACAAACCTATTACAAGCAGAATCTTTCATTTTCTGCAAGCCTGAATATTTACAATTCGGTTATAGTTTTCGTAAGGCTTCCCAGAAATTAGTTTTGAGAGGCATGCGAAATAAAAGCAAAGAAAAAGCTTTCATTAGGAAGCATTGCCAAAAGTTCTAGAAGGGCCTGCCTGAAGGGCCTGAAACAAGCTATTATGTGTACAAAAGTCTAATGGAAGCATAATTGTTAGTGGAATTATGTCAATTTATTTTGTTTCTGTAAGCCCCCTGAGGAAAAGCCCAATGCAAGCATTATCTTGTGTAATGTTCAGCGCATGTATGTTTCTACTGCCGAGAGAGGGTTACCACAGGTCAAATTATTTATGAAAATAAAAATAGGTAAATTTGTATCATTTTAAAAATTTAAATCAAACCGATTCATTGAGTATAGGTAAAGCTTTTAAATTTTGCAAAAACAAAAACGGAACAAACATTTATTTTCTGCATTGGAAAAAGGAAAAAATTTATTTAAATTCACTTGAAGAAAAAAAAACAGAAAAAAAAATGTATTTATGTTTTTTACATGGAACTATAATTATGTAATTTATATTCAGAATAGCAGTACCAATACAAATTATTTAATCATTTTTTATTAGAAATGATTAAACAAAAACAGATAAACTTTATTCATATTCGTTGTTTGTTTTCTTTTTTTAATTTCTATACAAAAAAAAAATAATACCCCGGATCCCACCAATAAAAATGATTTGCTCAGAATTAAATTTGATCGCAGTGGTAACACTGATTAAGCATGACATCCAATTTTGGTTCTATAACCCATCAAACACAAGCCGGACACAAGCATAATAATTGTGTGAACTCTGTCAGACGCATGCGCGAGAAACATTTATTTCGATGAATTTGCCTCAGCGAAGTGATGTCAGCCTTATTTGTTTCTATAAGACCTGTGAAGAGGTGGTTATGCAAACATAATTTTAATCATCCTCTCAGGCGCATGCGCGGGAAGTAATAATTCCGATTATTTGGTCCTAGCGAAGTGTTGCACACTCAACATGAAAGCACTAAGCTGGAACTTCGCATGGGAAGTAGTATTGATGTCAAAATAAGCTACTGCTGGCTGAATTATTCACAAACGAGGAGACCATAGTATAGTTTCTGTTTCATCGTTAAAAAATATTGTCACGTTAAGAAATTCGAATGTTTTCGAAAATTATCTTAGTATGAAGCTTTTATTTCTCAGTAGTTTTTTAATTACATTTTAAACGTTTATTAATATCTATACTACGTAGTTACTTTCAGTTGAAAATACTTATTGATGGTCGTTATGGTTAATGTTTTTATTTTGACAAATAAGTGTTTTTAAAAAGGATACAAATTAAAATTGCCAGTAAATGTTTTGTGTACAAAATGAAAAGTACATATTTTATGGAGCATAACAGAGTTTTTATATTTTTTCTCAAATCAAAGCCTTTCATTCTTAAAAACAATCGATTTCAATGAAAATGAACTTACATATATTTAAATTGTTGTCTCACAAAATGTATGTTTGTGTGACCACTTCCATTTTTTCTCTGATGCGTAACCATGGAAACATTAAAAATTAAAAAAAAAAAAATAACATTAAGTAAAAAAAACTCCAGTGCAAGCAACAGACAAATGGTCACCAGTATTTTTTGCATTAGTTCAATTCATCAGGAAGTCCCAAGGAAGTTTTTAGGAAGCTAATTTCGGTTTCAAGTGGTTCCAATTTGGCACCCATTTTTCACATGCCAGGTTAGCTCAACACGTAAGGTGCCCGACTCTCAACCCAACCATCCTCGGTTCAAATCTCGCAAAATCCATCAAGTAAGTAATGTGTTTTTTTTCAGATATAAATAATTATTGTGCATTAAGTTCTAGAAGAAAATCATTACTTGCATGAAAATTAAGGAGAAAATGTAAAAATAAAAATAAAGAACTAATTTTTATTTTGTTTTGCATTGTGCTTCGAAGAGGCTTCTCCTAGGCCTCGACAGGCCTTTTATAAGGGTTTTTAGATGTGCCTATCGAAACACTTGAAAAATACTACACTACTACATTTGCAATGTTTGAGTGTAGTTTTGTTGTATAAGGCCTTAGCGAAATAAATTGAGTACTTCCAACAAACCTGTAAATGATTACTTAAAAGCCTTTCGAGCTTCTCAATGTGGGCCAAATGTGTTTCTCTAAGGCCTTATAGAGACAAATTTGCTGATTAGGAAATACCTTCGATAGACCCTTACAGAAGTTAAATTGTTAGTTGGGTAACCCATGCCTCTAATATGCTAATTTGTTTTTATTAATTTTTTTAATGCCGTTTAAAAAAAAAAACTTATTATTAAATGATAATTAATAAACAATCAGCAAAAACTGCTGAAGATCGAGAGAGAAAAATAAGAGAGAAAAAGGTAAAATATTTGTATTTAATAACTTTAAAAATCAAAATAAATTATAATTTAATTTTTTTGAATAAATTTTTAAATGCAATATTTCATAAGACCAATAAATCAACCAGAATTCACAAAAAAATTAGAATAACTGTTATAGTTCGCGAGAAAAAAATAAAATGTGTAAAATTTGTGGAGTGGACGTCTGTAAGTTGAACCTCAGTAAGTTAACTTGATATTGTTGATTTTGCATTAATAAACGCAGTTTTCCCCCCGAGTCCAAATAAATTAGAACTCCTCAAGAACAAGCTTCATATTTAAAATTTAATTACTCGTTTTCGGCAACTGTATTTGAACACAAAACATATACATATGCGCACGTCGAATTTACAATACAAACCCATTGCTATTTTTATAATTAATGCAAAAATCTCACGAGTATAAATATTTAAGTACTTGAAGATTCTTTGTGCATTTTTAAAAACCTAAAAAGGCATATCTCAACTCGTTTGTCTTTTGTTTGACATACAAATTAAGCTCAATGTGACAACTTTGACCGACTCTTCAAAAATTCCATTCGGTATGCCTACACACACAAACAAGGCATATTTCTATCCGCAATTCACTTTTAAACCTATTACAAAATGCATCAAAAGTAAATGGTTACCACAAATATTTGTCTTTGCAATTTATGCTTTAAAATTGATTGCAACAAGCAAATATTGAATTAAAATGTCGCGGATGCTAAATAACCATAACTAGGTTTACAAATAACATGACAACCATCTGCGAGTTACTTCTTCCCAAACAATAATGACCGAATAGAGACACGTTAAAGATTCAGTGAGTCGTAGAAGTGTGAAAAAAAAACACGACAAGAAAGCATCATTTAAATGGTAATTTATGACACTTGTCAACGATAAAATAAAGTTTAATTGTGTGACGGAAAGAGGAGTTGTTTGTTTTGTAATGACCAGAAATAAAATTGATGAAAAGTATGCATGAAAGATCACTCACTGATTTAAAATTTGTTAAAATACCTAGAAGTATGCTGTAATATATATGAAATACACAACCAGAGCATAACATATCTGAGGGCTTGTTTTGTGATTCACAATAGTATTTTGTCCAAGCTTATAAAAAGGAATTGCCGGATTATTATTTTATTGCATTTAACATGGTTACAATAATGTTTATTATAGTCCTTTTATCAATTGAAACGAAAGAGCTGATGCTCAAACTTGATTTTGAAAAACATGGATTTCATTTTGATTTTATTTTTAAATAAAATCGAAAATCTAATTTAACAATAAATTTGGCTTCTGAATATAGTTTCTGCTTAGATTTAAAGGTCATGCCCATGGCGGGCAGAAAATATGTAAATTATTTAAATTGAACCTAGAAGAAAACTGTTACAGAATGAACTTAGCATTTTATTGTTGTATCAAAAATGCATAAACATATACTTATGTGTACCCTCCTAGCGATTTAACCCTCCTCCACCAGTTCAGCTCTTTTACTAATATTAATAATCGAATTTAATTAAATTTATTTTTTTTTTCCAAAATATCTATATACATAAAAGAGAAATGTCGTCCGTGTTTGCGCCCATAACTCGAGAAAGGTTCGTTCGATTTTCACAATTTTAGGCTTGATGAATTCGTATTGACCCAAGGAAGGACATAGGACACTGTAGAAAAATCCCGAACAATTTTCAGGAAAATTGGAAATCAGGGATCATCCTCTTTTTAATGCATATCTCGGGAACGGTGTCTTCGATTTTCACGATTAAATGCTTGATGGATTCGTATTGGCTCAAGAAAGGACATAGGACACTGGAAGAAAATCCCGGAAAATTTTCAGGAAAATTGGAAAACAGGGAACATCCAGTTTTAAATGCATAACTCGAGAACGGTTATTTCGTTCTTTACGATTAAGGGCTTGATAAATTCGTATTAGTTCAAGGAAGGGCATAGGAACTTGGAAGAAAATCCCCTAAAATTTCCAGAAAAATTGAAAATCCGGGAACATCTGGTTTTTAATGCATAACTCGAGAACGGTTACTTTGATTTTCACGATTTATGGCTTGATGAATTCGAATTGGCCCCAGGAAGGGCCTAGGAGCATCGGCTTAATTGCAAAACGTGGAGAAATTGCAATTGAAAACAAACATGCGAGTAGCTTTACGAAATGAGCAGTTCGCTGCAGATATCTCTAGTAAATTTATTGACGATGGGCAATGTCGTGATAATAGTGGACTTAGTCACCGGCCTTATTGAATTTCCACTGAATTTTTGCTACTTTACAACAACGAAGGAAGAGCTCATCGCGAATGTTTTTCCGAATTTCACTCAGAATTATGTTAACCATGATTGGCTGAGCTCACGCGCGATTTTGGTTGCGTAAAACAAGAATGTCGATCAATTGAATTTCGTCATTCAAAATCAAATCGTCGGTGAGTTCATTTATTCAAATCCGTGGACTCCGTGATGGATGAAAACGAAGCCACCAACTATCCCACGGATTTTTCGAATTCTTTGGATGTTCCGGGCTTTTCACCACACAATTTAAAATTGAAAGTGGGCTCAGTTATAATTTTGCTGCGCAACCTCAATGCACCAAAACTTTGTAACGGAACGCGATTGATTGTGAAGTGTATCAAATCAAATTTTATATTCAAGCCACGATTTTGAGGGGAAAATTCAAATGCGAAGATGTTCTCATTCCTCGGATTCGGATCAATAAGTCGTAAGTCGACAATCACTGGATGTTTGTGGCATCAATCTTGAATTTGTTAATTTAATTTTTCTTTGATAAATACCATTATTGATCAAGTTAAATACTTAACGGAATACTGAGCCGTCAGATTAAGCTTTTTCTTCTATAATTGGGTTACTTACAAATGATCGATACAAAAATGTCGACTGATTTTTTTATAATGCCGAATTTTTTTGTTCGACTCAAAAAAGAAAATTTATGAAATGTTGACTGCCTTTAAAAAAAATTCGAGAAAAATAAGCATATAACAATTGCTGCAATGATTTTTGAAGACGGTGCGAATTAAGCCAGTGAGCGATTGTTGAATAGTTCAAATTTTGATCATTTCATGGTTAAGAGAATTCTGTTTAAAATTGCACACTTGTAAAAATTATTCCTTGAACCATAAACTGATCAAAATGTGGAATATTAAAGTTTTAATTATTAAAATCTTGACTGTTAAAAGCTCAACTATTAAAATGTGCAATAATGTCAATATTATGAAAGCCGACATTTTGAAAATTGATCCATTTTTATTTTACCAATATTCTACATTTTTATATTTTCGAGAATATAAAAATTGACCATAAAGAGTTTATATTTTAAAAGTTGACATGCAGCCTAAACCGCTGAAGCGATTTCCTTCCAACTTTGGACTTAAGGTTATTTGGGGATTTTCTAGAGAGGAAATTGATTTTTTTTTAGATCAAAAAATAATGGTACCTGCCATACAACCAATATACAAAAATTGATTTATTTCAAAAATAGATCTAACGATTTTGAATAAAAAAAATATGAGGTACTATTATTATTATAAATATTTTAGTAAAAAAAAATATTTATAAAGGTTATTCACGGTACCTGTCATAGAACCGATTTTTTGGTTTTTAAATTTCTCGTTAACGGCTTAACCGATTTCAAGTAAATTTTTTATACAAGAATTCCTTATAATTTTAAAATATAATAAAAAGGGTCCGCGAAATAACTTTTTTTTTTTTTTTTGAAAATGCATCATCAACATCGAGTGTAGCTTCGGCTGTGTTTTTTTTAATTTTTTTTTTTTTGTATTCCAGTAGCAATATGTTATTGCTTCTTATATATATATATGTTTATTGAACAAAAAAATATTTACAATTTGACTTATAACTAGTTAGATACGATGATATTATACATTTATTGGCACATAGGGGGCCTAATCTTATACTTTGTCTTAAATTTAAAGGATTATAAAATATAAAATACATGTCAAAAAATTAAATCTAAAAATCGGCTGGCTTTATGGTCCTCGGGGTGTTCCGTCCCGGTTGTCAAGTTGTGGTTTTGGTGGGGGGATGGGTTGGCATTTAGCCGCGGTGATGTGCTGACACTGTGTCAGCGTAGAACGAAACTGCTGGCTCGTTGCACGTGATGATGTTGTCAACCAGGATTTCCATCGTACTGAGGTATCTCGGCTCGGAGTGTCGCTGCTGAGTGGCCATCCTTCTCATCAGTTGATTTGGGTGACTGTAAGTGAGTCCTACTAGCTTATTTGCTTGAAGCAGTAGGTCGCCTCTGTGTAAAGACGCTCACTGCTGTGATGTCTCATTCGCTGCCGATCAAAATGTAGTCCGGTACAAATCCTTAGTAACTTTCTTTCGAACATTTAAAGTTCTTTCATGGCCGTCTTCGAGATGGAGAACCTGGCTGGGAAGGAATAGCTGATTACAGGCCGCAGGAGTTGCTTGTACATAAGTATCTTCGTCTTCTGACTTAGTCCGTTTCTGCGTCTCATCAATGGGTGGAGTCGGTGGAAGGCCCAGTTGGCTTTTTTGAGGACTTTTCGTGAGTGTGGGTTGAACCTTAACAACTCGTTGAAGTGGATGCCTAGGTACTTCACGTTCCTTTTAGCTGCTATTGTAGATCCGTCCGGAAGTTTCAGAACCAGACTTCTGCACTTGGCTGCTCAAGCTTCGGCTGTGTGGCACGTAGAGCCGTCCTGTTGAAACTAAATGTTGCCAATATCCTCCTCTTCAATTTTTGGGAACAAAAATTCGTTCAACATGGCCCGATAACGATCGCCATTGACTGTAACGGCATCTCCTTGCTCAGTTGAAGAAAAATGAAAAGGGCCCAATTATGCCTCTGGACAAAAATCTGCACCAAACAGTGACTCGTTTTGGGTGTATCGGCTTTTCAATGTTTGCGTGCGGGTTTTCTGTGCCCCAAATGCGACAATATTGCTTGTTTACATACCCGCCAAGATCAAAATGAGCTTCATCTGAAAAGATGATTTTTTTGGCAAAATCGGCAAAGTAATGTCGCAATATTTTCCAGCGTTGTTCAAGCGTATACACAACCATATTCGTTCAGCGGAAGGATAAAATTAATTATCTGTCAAATCAGACATGAGCTAAGTGTTACCATTAACGAAAAAAGCACTAGTTGAAAAAAAAAAAACGTTAGATGGCGGACCCTCTATAATAAATATAAAATTTTTCGAAAAAATAATTTGTGGATTTTCAAAAAATATTGAATTTTTTTGAAAATTCAATATCTTGAAAATGGGTTAGTGATTTTTTTTTTTTTAATTTTGTGCAAAATGTATTTATTATTTTAATTAATACTTAAAGTTGGTATACCAAATTTTATTTTTAAAAATTTTCAAGAATTTTTATAAAAAAATTAATTTTTAAGAAAACACAGCTCTAACGATTTTGTTTTTCATAAATTCAAATTTATCAAACAAATCAGATGGCATACTTTTTTTCAGCTCTATCTGTTTTACCTATTGAAATAACAAATTAATAGTAATTTATAGTAATTTTTAGTATAATTTAAATATGTTTTAAATTGTTTTTAAGACTTTTTTTAGTGATATCATAATGTTATGGAACCAACACATATGCACATTGTCAACTTCAAGCTACGTTAAGGTAGCAAGTTTTCTGCGATCCAGTCGTGTCCATATTTTTCATTTCTTCTTCAGCGATATGTCATTTTTTCTTAGGTAAGGTGCGCTACCGATAGTTGTTTCCTTAGCATTATAGTTGCTTTACAGCCCGAATAGGGTGCACATTTCTGTTGAGTTGGTGCAGCAGCTTCCAATGCAGAATTGCATTATTGCTTTTTTATGCATTTTTGCCAAATACTCTCGAACCCCACTATATACACTTTATCGGTTGTATATAAAAATTAAGTATACGCAGTAACCTTTTCACTGACGTATCACACACCACTGTTGAGTTGGTAGACCATTTACCAATGAGAAATTGCATTATTGTTGTTTTTGATGCTTTCAAGACAAATAGCCCATGAACCACATGTTTAAGAGCTTAATGGCCCTATAATGAAATGAAGCACACGTAATAACCTTTACAACGATGTGTGAAAGATAACTGTTGAGTTGGTAGACCAGTTGCCAATAAAGAATTGCATTATTTTATTTTTGCCGTTTTTGGTTTAACAGAATGAAGTACACGTTATAATCTTTTCAACGATGTATGACACTTTACTGTGGGTGGTAAGACAAGCTGTAAATGAAGAGTTGCATTACTGTCTTATTCGGTGCTTTTAAGGGCAATATCTTTCGAACCCCATGGTTTAGAGCTTTACGCCCATATAATTAATTAAAGTCATTACTTTTTTAACGACATGTATGACACATTTCTATTGAGAAGGTAGACCACTTTGCCCATTCTCCTTTATATTCCACAAAAGAACAATATTTTTATTTCAAAAATGTTTTAATGAGATCGGAGGAATTTTCTAGCAGGAATTTAGCCAAAAAATTATTGGGCAGAAAGGAATTTGGCCAGGCAAATATTGGGTCATCAGCAGTGGCGGATCCAGGGGGGTGGCTATAGGGGCTAAAGCCCCCCCCACAGGCGGTTCTTAAAATTGATTGAAATATAGAAATCAGAATCTGGAGTCAGAAAAAATGACGAGGCTGGGGCTACGCAATTTATATGCTACGTATTCTTTTTCTAAGCCCCAAATTAATTCGGTTGGGGCTGAATTCTGAAGGGAATTGTACAAAAAAACAAGTTCGGGGCTACAGATAATTGACAGAAAATTGGGACGAAAAAAAAACAGCTCGCGAATAGGGCTTGACAAGAATTGAACAAAAAAACGTGGTCGGGGCTAAGCAAATAATTCCTTTAAAACTTAACTTATTCCAGAAAATGTTTCCGCTTGACTCAAGGGACTGTCAAGTCCAAGTAGGGGCTAAAGCTTAAAGAGATAATTGAAAAAAACGGGGTCGGGGCTTAACAATTAACATGCCAAACGAAAAAATAATTCACCCAAAGAACTTCGCTAACTTTGCAAAAAAACGAAATTGGGGCTAAGACCCGTGAATAATTTGGGAACAACAAATTAAAATCTGAGTTTTCTCTGGGCACTCAGAAAATCATGCGTGTGAATATTTGCAGTCCCTCTAGACTGACGTACAAATTTACTGACAGATTTTTTCTTCTGGTAGTTCAAAGCTTGACGTGGCTGAAAATTTAAGGTATATACATTTTTTTTCTATCTCCACTTAAAAATATTTTAAATGTTAACTACTACAGATGTTATTGTATGTTATATTGAAATCATTTTAAACCGGGGATAGAAGCTGATATAAATGCACAAAAAACAAGGCTATTCTAAAAGGGAAAGTGGGAATGCCAAAATTAAATTATTTATATAACTGTAGATTTTCACAAAAAAAAAACCTTTAACGTAAACTAAAACTTTTTTATATTAGTTATGTATAAATTCTAAAAATATATAAACTATAAAATAAAATCAACATCGTCACAAAAGTTAAAATAATTTGTTCTTCAAGGGAAGCGTTTTTCTCTTTTCACTCTCACAACGAATTTCCTCGTTACTCGAAAAAAAAAAAAAAAAAAATAATTTCAAATAGAATGAAATATAATAATTTATTATTATTATAAAATGGCAGTTATCAATAAGATTTTAGAATGATTATAACGATCAAGTGTTCTGAACGCCGCACTGATAGACTAAGAGCCTACAGCAAATTTTGGGAGTGGATTGCTAGCCAATATATGAGTATGATGGTTTGTAGGTGCAAATATCGCGGTATCAAAAACAACCGTCTGGAAGTTTTCTTTTTCAGCCTTTAGTGGGGTTGGCAGTTTGAAAATAGCGATTTTCCAGTTTATTTTTTCATAGGTATTACCACTTCAATAAATTTTAAAAATATATAATGTGATGCTCTGTCATTTTCTTTAAGTCAAAACGTCAAAATCTTGGCAATCCGACCAATAGAACTCAAGATATTTTAAGCGAACCATAATCGATTTTTTTGGAGACTTTGTTTTGTTGATTTTTTGTGTTTTATAATTCTCCAAGAAAAAGACGATAAGGTCCTCTTAAAAAACTTATATTTTGAGTTCTATTGGTCGAATTGCCAAGATTATAACGTTATAATAATATGTTTTTTATGTTATAATAATATGTTTTTTTAAATTTATTGAAGTGGGAATACCTCTGACAATATAAACTGGAAAATCTCTGACAAATAAAGTGGAACCCCCACCTCCACAAAAGGTTGAAAAAGGAACCTGAGAGACGGTTGTTTTTGATACCGCGATATATGCACCTACAAACCATCGTACTCATATTTTGGTTATCAATCCACTCCCAAAATTTGCTGCCGGCTCTTAGGCTATGAAGTTTAAATGGCAGAATACATTCGTTTAACTAGAACTACAGAATTATCTAAGTTCAAGGTTTACTTTGAAACGAAATCAAGTGCTGAACTTAAGTTTAAACACTAATTGTAGTTTAACTTGTGAAACTGGCCATTAATGTCTCAAACTGGATCTACCAAGCCCCCCCCACAGCCTTATCCTAGATCCGCTACTGGTCATCAGATTCATAACAAATATTGAAAAGCATTGAATTAGCACATGTTTTTAGTAGGAATTAAAATTAATTTATTTCAGTGAATAGTTGTACAAATAAATAAAATAATTATATGTTTAATCGAGTAAAAAAAATACAATTTAATTAAAAGCAAAAATTCGAAGCGCGGGTTTCTTAAAATTCACCAAAGAACAAATTGAAGACGGTGAGCTTTAAACACTTTGATTTGAAACTTATTATTATTTCTGATTATTTACAATCCAATGCAGAGTTTTGATTAATTTACTTACAAGTATTCACTGAAATTGTTAAATTTGAACACTACTTGAATATGGATTGGGTACGATATGTCGACTGGTTAAAAGACCGACTCAACAAAATATATTATATTTTAAAAAATGCGATTTTCAAAATGTCGACTTTCAAAATATCGGTTGTAATTGACATTTTAATAATCGAGATATTGAAAGTCGACAATTTGTCAATCGACATTTTGATGGTCGAAATTTTGATAGTCAGATCAGATTAGCGCGCGCGCGCTTGTAAACATCATTCCATAAACCATAATCTGATCAAAATGTCGGCTATAAAAATATCGAGAGACTTAAAATCTCTCACTAGCTTGTTTCGCATTGTCTTCAGTCTTACGTTATCCTATTGTTTTAGGCTGAACATGTGTCGACATTTTTTGTCGAGATTATGAAAGTCGATCACATAAAAGGCGGTGTTTTAAAAGTCGGCATTTCGTACAATTTTGTTGAAACAAAATATCGACAGGGCGATATTTTGCTCGACTTTTTTCAACGCAGTCGACATTTTGTCAAGTCGAGATTTCATAATGTCGACATTTTTTTAGTCAACCAAAAAATTACGGCATTTTAAATTTCAAAAAAGTCAATTAAAGTCGACATTTTGACCAGTCGAACTTTTTTTTTGTGGGTCATTCGTACCTAACCCCTTAAATATTTATTTACTTTTTAACGATGTCTGATAAATGTCAAATATTTGTAATTTGTGTGTGCAAATCAATGTTTTCTCTTAAAGTGATACCAAATTCGCGCAAATTTTTTGTTATCACTTTAAGCAGATGTAAAATAAAATACTATTGCTGCATTTACACGAATGTCAAAATGCCATTATATCTGTCCAATTGTAGCCAATTTTCTTTTTATCGTGTAAACGTTCTAAATACTGGCAATATTTTTGCCAATCAAAAATGGCAGAGAATTCGACATAAAATGCTGCCAATAATATGGCTATGTGTAAACACTTTACTGACACCATTTTCCAAATTATGCCATTCTAGAAAAAGAATGAACTTGCTCATTCTTTTATGACAGTTGCCAGTATTTTGAAATCTGACATTATTTGAGCTCGTGTAAATGCATGTCATAAAGAAATTATTTCTGCCATTATTTTACCATTTTTTTGGCAGAAATATTGGCAACTTTGTCATTCGTGTAAATCCGGAATATTACATGTGAGTGTCACAAATGTGATGATCACAAATCACCTTACGCGATTCCACCCCTGCATCATAATCTTTTAAATTTATTCAGTACTAGCTGACCCAGCGAACTCCGTTTCGTCCATATTGTTAATGATAGTTAGATTGATATATAGATGTTTATTCACATTTTCAAAAGTACAATTACAATTTTATATACAATTCATGGATAAGTAATAAGGCATGACATATAATGTCGTCTGCCTGAGGTGCATTCTTGCTAAACAGTCAGTATGATAATAGTATTGATTTATATTTTTAATATTCTATAAAATCAAGCACTTTGACATGTCACTTTGACATCTGTCACTTTGGCAGCTGTTACTTTGACATCTGTCACTTTGACATATTTCACTTTGCCATAAGTCGGTTTGACTTCTGACCTGTCACTTTGATATCTGTCACTTGGACATCTTTCACTTTGACATCTGTCACTTTGGCATCTGGAAATTTCCGTAATATTCCTCCATAGTGTCCTTCCTTGGGTCAATACCCAAAATCATGAAAATCGAACAATTCATTCTCGAGTTATGCGGCTGAAAAACGAAATGTGGGCATACAGCGCCACCTGTTGATAACTTTCAGAATTTTATTTTTCTTAAACCTTCGTGGAATAATTACAAACAAACCCCAAGAAGGATGTATCCAATTTGGTCCAGCCGTTTTCAAGTTTTAAGCAGTTTATAGATTTAAAAAAACCTTTTGGATTACGCAGCCTGGTATTTTTTTTTCTTTTTTTTTATAAAATATTTGTTTTTATCTTTTTTTTTAGTGGTTCAACTTGGTGGGCCATCTTAAGATCTCATTGAGATTTTGCTCTCCATCTCCTTTCTCCATCGTTCGATTTTAACGAGACCGAGACGAGACTTACAAAAGTCTCGCAGAGTCTAGTCACGTGGCCAGCCCTACTTCGCACTTTTCTGCAAAAAGCTGAGTCTTCAAATACTCGATTCGATAATCTTCGTCTACCAAAAACATTTTATAATATTTTATTTACTTAAAAAAAAAAACAATTATAAGCTCACAAATCATAAAAAAACACAATTAACTATTTGAAATAAAATTGACAAGAATTTTTTTCGACGAAAATTACAGATGTCATATGGATTTAGCCAATTAGTGAAAGTTGAAGTAGCCATTTTGTGATTTTGATTTTAGTAAATTGTTAAAAGATAGTAAGATGCTAAAATCGTTTAAAATTAGCAAAATCCTCTTTTAAACTTAGTAACTTACTAATGGCCTTAACATTTTACTAAATCGTTTAAAATTTGTCCCTAAATCTTTAAAAAATTCCTTGTCAATGAGGAATGAGGAATTACAGTTATGTTCGCTTGCATCCCTCTAGCCCCTAAACTGTCATAAAGAACTTCCTTTATAAAATTGTTAGTTTACCTTTATTTGTTTTACAAATGATAATTTGTAACAGTGTGTAAAAAATTTCTTTCTGATAATTTCATGTGTTATAAAAAGATTTGAAACATCAGTAAAAAATTACTGAAGCATTTTTCATTATTAAAAATAATAAAAGGGAGTTGATGGAGGTTTGAAATGTTATTATTGTTATAATTTTAATTATTGCTATAACCGGCTGTAGGTAAGAAAATCCAGTTTTCACATGTTTCACATGAAACAAAGTTAAAAATAAAATACGTTTATTTTCTTTAAAATATGAAGCAACCATTTTTCTATAAAAAAATAAGTTTGCCGCTTGAACTGTTTTTCATTCACCGATTTAAGATTGAGAATGCAAATTGAAAATAAAAAAAAAAATTAAGTCTGGGTGAATTGACTGAAAATTTAACTTTTCTAGATTACCTAAATCTCCGCTTCCACAAAAGTCGAAACACTCTTCTTGTTCGTATTCTTCATTAAAATTGGAGATTAGAGAATTCAAATTCTTGAGATCTCGTAAACCTTAACTAGCTTATTGTAATTCAATTTATCTATATGGATTTTTGAATTTTTTAAATGGCTTTTACCCTGAGGCCACACGAGCCAGTACTGGCTTACAAGATACAATACATTTAAATTCTTTTACTAACACATACAAACCTGAGCAACTTGCTCGTCAACTGGCTTGCCTTTTTTGCAGCCAGTTGGGAAGCCAGTAGAGAAAGGAGACAGTGGCCTCGTTCAGACTTGTATATAAAGAGATGTAGATAGCTTTTCGTTGAAATTTTTGGAATTAAATATTCATTCTACCACAACTTTGAGAGGAGAGAGGGAACAAAAAATTTTAACATATCCAAAATAGGCAACTACTATCAAATATAATTGAAGAATGACTAGGATTCTGATCACATCAACACCTTGCGGATCATCATCGAACAGTGCGTTGAATACCGATCACCACTTCACATGCTGTTCATCGATTTTGAAAAGGCGTTCGACAGTGTCAATAGAGAACTTATTTGGCTTGCTTTGCGCAGGAGGGGCATCCCAGATAAATTGATTGCTATTATCAAGGCTACATATGATGGATCCAAGTGTCACGTTTTGCACAAAGGTAGGCTGTCAGAGGAGTTTGAAATCCAAAGTGGAGTTAGGCAAGGCTGTATCCTGTCACCAACACTGTTCCTGTTGGTGATAAGTGACGTACTGCACGCAGCTTTGTCAAATGGAAATGGAGGAATTCAGTGGACTCTGCAATCTCACCTCAAACAATTGGACTACGCGGACGACGTATGCTTACTCTCTCATAGGATCATGAATCTCCATCAAATGACAACAAGGGTGGAGAGAGAAGCAGAAATCGCAGGGCTTAAGATCAACTCGGCAAAAACTAAAAGGATCTTGGGAGTATTGTCTCTACGGGTGGCGGAACTGAACTGGACGTAACTAGCCGAATCAGAAAAGCAAAGGAATGCTGTCCAAAATATGGAGAATCAACTCTTTTAGCTTTAAGACTAAGCTACGACTGTTTCACTCCAATGTTGAATCCGTTCTGCTTTACGGCTGCAGCACTTGGAAAGTCACTGACACTGTCACTAGACAACTGCAAACCTTCGTTAATAGATGTCTACGAAACATCTTAAGGATTTTCTGGCCCAACCGTATCTCCAATGCCGAAGTTCATGAGAGAACGGGTCAGGAGCCCATAGACTCCATTATACGAAGAAGAAAGTGGCAGTGGATTGGCCATACGCTTCGAAGAGGCGATCGGTGCATTGCATCTCAAGCAATGCATTGGAACCCGCTCTCACAGGAGGGAAGACAAGTGGGCCGGCCTAGAAGTACATGGCGAAGAACGGTCGAACAGGAATCGGCACGACTGGGGAAAAGTTGGAGAGAGCTGAAATATATTTCAGGAAATCGTACACGATGGCGCGTAGGTGTAGTGGAGGCCCTATGTCCCGTAAGGGAAACATCACGTACTTACTTAGGTCCGAGGACCTAAGTAAGTAGTAAGTAAGTAGGATTATGATGAATTATACAAAATCTATTAAAAATCCTAATTTTTTGAGCGTATATTTTTTTCTTGGAAAAAATCAGAGTTTTGGGGATTTCGGGTGACATTTGGAACATTCTGTTACCGATTTGTCAAGCCATAGGCTGTAAAATCAAATTGAAAAATTGCTACGGAAATGATGCATTTAAAAAACTTGAAGATATCTGAATTTTTTGAGATTCAATTTCTTTGCGCATGAATTAGCGCTTTTGGGTGACATTTGAAACGAAATATTCCGCGTACGACATAATTTAGTTTCTTAACTATTTGTCAAAGTATGAACTGTCAATTAGTTAAATAATTCGTACCAAAATGAAATTACTGAGGATAAGCAAGAATTTACTCTTAGAATAATGTCAATCCATGTTACTTCAACACGACAGAAAAGTCTCTCAACACATCCGTCAACGCATTGGCACTATTATGCGTTGACCATCGCAAGACTTGATGTAGAATTCGACGTAATTTTTCGTTAACGCGTTGAAGTAAGACAAAATCGAAGTCCGATGCCAAAGCAAATTCAATAAAAATGTGTATTTATAATCCTAGATAGGCTATCCTAGTAAAAGCTGAACGTGGCCAGTAAGATACTTGAAAGCAACTTGCTTACAAGTTGAGTTCCGCCTCCGCCTACGTAACAGAATATTCACGTATAGGAATTTGACAGTCAATGTATGTAGCCAACTTGCTTGCCAGTACTGGCTCGTGTGGCCTCAGGGTTATGTCTAAATGTTTGTCATCTCAATACACTAGCTTTGATCATTTAAAAGACATACCTACGAACACCTCCAAAACTTGTTAAAAATAATAATAAAATAATAAATAAACAAATGTTTAAGTATTTTACTTTTTCTATTTTATTTTACAAATTTTAAGAAAAAGTAATTTTATTTATTAACGACAAATCTCAGATGGTAGAAAATCCTTAAAATACTAAATATTTACATACAGTATGTACAGCAAGTACACATACAAAATTACAACAACAAAAAATCATAAACATTCAACTAACTTAGCATATAAAGCATTTTTTAAAATAAAAAACAAAATTAAAAAAAAAATTCTTTTGTACAATTTGTGTTCTAAATAAATTCGTTAGTTTTTTTTTCTTCACTTTCTTCACCACTTCTCTCGTTTTATTTAATACCAGCCGGATGATGATGGTGCATAAGATTCTTTATGATGTTCTTCAACATGTACTGGAACATGGACTTCCTTGTAAACCGGAACATGAACTTCTTTATAAATTGGAACATGCTTGATCACAGGAACTTCTTTTATGATCTCCTTGATGACCGGAACCTTCTGCACGTGGTGATGATGGATGGTGTGCACTTTGTATGGCACATGAACGATATGGTGCTCACTGTAAAAAAAAACACAATACAAGTGTTGAATTAAAAATGAGATTTAATTTATTTATTTTTTGATAAATTCAATCAAATGAAAGTGAAATTGCATTTCTTTGTATACTCTCGTACTGTGAAAAAAAAGGGAAACAACAAAAATGAAAAACGGAGAAGATGTGTATGGCTTAGGTAATTAGGTCTGTAATCGGTTTCATCACATCACAATCACATGGTGGCACTTCTTCTTCAATTGATATGCGCTGTGGGTGGATGTTGATGTTGATGATGGTAATGGTGATGGTGATGGTGAGGTATTTTATTTGTACATACATATGTGATGCGTTCAAGAAACCGAGACCGAGTGAGGAGGACGTGTCACGCAATTTTGGCGCTGCATCAACAAATTATTTGATTACAGAAATTGCTATAGATACGCATAGTTGGACATTCATGGAGCGTGGTGTTTTTTTGGCGGCAACAAATTCCATTGGATTTGGGACAATTTTTATTTCTTATTTTGGATTTAAGTTGTTTCTTCACGTTTGTTTGTCAAATTAAAGACACAAATAGAAACTAATGTGATATTAATTGTTGTAGAAAGATGAGCAAAAAACTTCATAAACTTATGTAGGTTTATATTAAAGGCTGTGTCATAACAACAAAATTATTTTTTTTTAAATAAATTATTATTTAATTATAAACGGTTAGCACATAAATAGAAGGGTAAGATCAAGTTTTTCAGAGCGAGATTAAAGTTACTCCCGAGTTAACTTGTCAAATTGGTTGTGTTAACTCTGTTGTGATAACTCAAGATCTGTTAGATGTTTTTGATTTTAAATCCTCTGGGTTTGTTAGATTGCTCTGCATGCATTGTCTAATGAAGAAGTGCTTCATGAGTAAATTGTAGACAAATTTATGTCCCCATTAAGCTGGTTCTGGTTTTACTCACCACTAAAAAATTGGACCTGCGGAGTTTTTTTTTACATAATAATAATAATAATTAAACGTATTCGGAAAAAAGAAAAACATTGTAGAATACAAATAATTTATGTAGGATGTATGTACATAAGTACCTTCTTGACAGAAAGTAGGGAAATATATCTGAACCATTTTTGTATAAACCGGTTGAATCAAACTGATGATATGACTAGAATGGAAATCAGCACATCTGGATCTGATTTGATTAAAGAGTGCAAGGATAAAAAGAGAGCAGGGATGTGTGCTGAGTTGTGTAGGTGAATTTTTGCAATTTTCTTTTGAAGTTATTTTCTTCGTGCACGAGCTTAATATTCAGGCAGATTTATCGGTATCCCACTTCTGATACTTAGTAGTATTTTTGTGTTTTTCAAACAAAAAATTACATGATTCTTTTTTTATGATTAAAACTTTTAATATAAGTTGAATATTGGTTTTATAAATAAATATAAAATTAAATTTAAAATTAATAATTTAAAATCTTCATTAAAAATTGTCCTGTTTTTAATTTTCATATACATTTTATAAATTTCCAATTTGTAGTGTTGATTTAAAATTTAATTGAGATTCGAATAAGAAGTACTGCGAAATCATTTATTTTAATAACTTAAAGTTATACATAATAATTAAAATAAAATTAAATTACAACGGGGCAATACAAAATCGTAAGTGAAAAAATCGAAATGAAATTTCTTAAAATTTAGAAGACATAAACATTAAAGCATCTAGTTTTAACCGTTCCAATAAAAATTGATGAGCATCAAATAAAAAAAAATGACCGACTGGATCGCACGAACACTAACAACTGTAATGTAGGTAACCATTAACGATGCCGGATATAGTAATAGTTTGCTTATATTTTTATATCGTTAATGAAAAAATAATAAAAACATATGGAAGGGTCCATTTTGAAATTTTTTGATTCAACAACCAACAAATTTTGAAAAAAAAAGTTGAAAATAAAAAAAAAAAATATGTTCATTGATTCTATTTTTTGTAAGAAAAAATTATTCATTTAAATTTTAAATGCAGTATTTGCTGGCTAACTTAAAAGAACCGAATCAAAATATTATGATCAAAAATCAACCAAGCCAATGACGAAATATGAGGGAATATACGTAAATAAGTATAAAAAAGGCATTTTTTTTTGTAATCATTATTTTATCATTTTTCGAATTTTTTGGTAAAAAAGTGGTATGCAGCATTATTAGGATTAGTCTACAGATGACATGTAAGAAGTTTAATCAAAATCGTTAGAGCCCTTTTTGAGAAAACTTGATAAGACCGAAATTGTTGTATGGAAGCTTCCCTTTTTAGATGAGCTAAAACAAAAATTCAAGTTTCTCCTCTAGGAAATCACATAACACTTCACACCAAATTTAAAGCAACCGTATAGGCTCTAGCTCGATGTACATCAGGACGCACAGACAAACAGATCAACGGACGTATTTACGAAAATAACTTTTTTGGACTTCTCCATCATCATCGTTATGTTAGTTTTGAATAAAACCTCGACATTTTTTGTTGAAACGAGACCAATACTTTTGCCCTATATAGCAAGTAAAAAAGTTTAGTCAGAACAAATTCGACAAAGAAATAATTAAAATATTATTGTCTCCATTTTTTTCAAACATTGGTAAGTCTTTAAGAAATTTCTTTTTAATAATTTGATTTCAAATTTAAATTCAATTTTAGACTTTGGCTACAGCCCATTATTATAGAGGTTGTCGTATTTTTTTAATAATTTGCTTCCATTTAAAGTTTTTTTTTTTAATTGCCGGCCTGCCTCATAAGATTTTTTTTCCGATTTCTTCAACCAAACTATACGCACTCGCTTTTTTTGACGTATATTATGAGAATCAACCTGCATTTTGAACAAAATGTTGATATTCTACTTACATACCGTAAAAGTGTAATACATTGAACCAGACGGACATGTGATAAAAAAATTTAAAATTTAGCGTCTGGAATTCCGAACTCTGCGAACAACAATAAATAGGTGGTTATCTATCTATCTAGGTGGTTAGTGTTAGAATTAACACCAAAAACATAAATGTTAAAAAAGGAGTCAAGATCTTCTATATATACAAAAACCTTTGCGTATCAAGTCAGCCGAAAAAGTAGTGAGATCTTAAAGTACGCCAAGTTTTAAGTTTATTAATGTTAAATATCAAATATTTTAAGAAGAGTAATAATGGAAGATCTCAAAATTATTAGAGAAATCTGTTATTTAATGATTACTGACTTAAATTGAGTTGGTTTACAAGTCAAGTTTTCGTTTCTATATTGAGTAATTAGGTAATAAAAGAAAACTTGCCAAGTACACCAACTCAATTTTTTCTTTGTACACACCACATGACCTACCGTTATGCGAAATAACAAGATTCTACGATGTCGGGAAGTGCTCCATAATTTTGATGATCTGTCAGTGAGTCAATGAATCAGTGAGTCAGTCAGTTACGGTTTTTGCAATTTTTGCAGTCTAATATCTTGGGCACCACTAATGCTAAAGAATTAAAATTTGGTGAGTTGACTAAACTTGGTAAGTTTAGCAAATGCTGCAAGTTTGAAGTGTCTGACTTTGTTGGCACTGAAGTTAGAGGGGGGTCAAAAATCGCCTGAGTTTGATACTTTAAAAAGGGTGTGGTGCCAGAACTTGGCTGGGCACTACCGTGCCCTTCGATTTTACCAAGTATGTTCTTAGAATTTTTGAGATAAAAAGTGATAATCTTACTATGAGATACTGAGAAACTAAAAGTATAAAGGATGAAACAAATAAATTGATTAGGTAAAGTTTTACACTTAAGCCAATTTATTTTTTTTTGTTTCGATTAAAAATAATGATTAATGTGTTTAAAAGAGCTACACAAAATTAATTGCAATTGAAAAAGTTGGCAGTGTTACATTACAATCTAGGGGGTGCAATCAAATTATCAGAATGAACAATACACTATAAAAGATAACAAATTTGTAGAAAATAAATGCACAAAATGAAATATAATAAAATCTGAAAACTACAAATGGAAACAGAAACCAACAATCAGAAATCTATTATTTTAAAACACAATAATGTAGGTATGTATGTTGCTTATAGTAATTCTAACGTCGCAGTGCATAAACACTCATAGAACTATTCCCTTTTTTTGTTAGTTCCCAAAAAAGAAAGGAAAAAGGAAGGAGTAGTAATAAAGACCACCACGAAAACGAACTAACCCCCGCGGTTGTGTTTGCTTTTTAGAATTTGCCTTAAGACCCATTCATGTTCATGTACATAATAATTCTTAAAAAATCCCTGTTTAGTACATACACTTTGAAAGGAGATCGACAGAGAACAAAGGCACCTGCCAGGCAACTGAGCATACCCTTGACTGATAACATAGGTGCCTGCCAGTGGGTTTTATTTCCATTTTAAATAAGAATTAAAACACGCAAGAAAAAGGAATTAAACGCTGCGGGTATTAGTTTCCAATTTAAAAGTGAATTAACACCCGCGGGGATAAATTAGTTTTTTAGCCAAAAATTTGACCAAAATGTGCGTCTGATGAGTATGACAATATCTTACTGATTAGCCCACCAGTCATATCTGGGCGAAACACCAAGGAGTTGGGGTCACTTGAGTGAGATTATATTAAATCACTCCACTTAAACACAATTCATTTTATTTAAAATCATAACTTTGGTAATGATTTATATGTTATGTTTAACAAAAATGTATACAACAAAATGTACAACATTTATTAAAATTAAAATTAAATAAAAAAATATATTTTTCTTTTACTGGCTTTAAGTAGGGAAATAACTGTTGTACATTTCTGTCTGTTACTTTTTCATAAAATTTCACAAAATTCAATTTTTTTTTATCAATCATTACCAAAGGTAAGATTTTTTTCAAATTTGGATTTACAAAAGTACATGGGATTTCCCATATAAAACTTCAAATGTCTTGGGGGCCGGGTTAACGTTAATATTTTTTTAAATTTATTTATTCATTCATTCAAAGTAGAACAATGACCTTTTACATAGTTTTTGTAATCATTGAACTCTTGCTTATTTTATATTTTAATAAACTAATGATTTGTAATTTAATCAAATGACTGAAATTTTATTGAAGTTTCAGTGGACAAGACGAGTTTTTGAATATTAAATTTTTTAGGTAGAATTAACACGAGTAAATACAGAAAAGGGTTCACAGCTAATTTTCTCAATTTAAGGATATTCATAATTTATATTTATTGCATTCCAAATGAAAAACAAAAGGATGCATATATTTAATAATCGATAAATTATTTGTATTACTTAAATGTTCTTATGAATTGTTGTTCGAATGAAAAAGTTAAAAAGGAAAAAATTCAAAATTATAAAAATATAAAAATATAAACAAAAATTGTAAAACAAAAGACCTAATTAAATAATTTTTGGGAATTTTGAAATTTCTCAAAAACTAGAACACATTATAAATTTCTGGGTTTCTTTTACTAACAAAATAAAATTAAAAAACCTAAGTCAGTATTAACTTAATTGTATACAATTTTGAAAATAAATTAATTCAAAATATTTTGTCCCCAATTTTGTTCAAAACTGGAAGCTTAAAAATTAAAAAAAAATGTATTCTTGATAGTTTAAAAATAAAAGCTATAGGTACGCCTTAGATTTTTAGTATTAATTTTGCAAATTATCCCCAATTTTTAACATAACTGTGATAATTGTTTTAAGAACCTATTGATAATCTTCTTTTATTAAAAAAAAAAATCTTAAAACTTCATCTTATAAATTTAAAATTTTTATTTAAATATGTGAACTTATTTCAATTAAAAAGTACAAGTGACCTCAACTCCAGAAATAATTGTATTTCGCCCAGGTATAACAGTGGGCTCTTCAGTCAGTCTGTTATACCCTACAGTATCTTCTTGCTGTGATTTTTATAAGAGTCGGTAAACATCGACCAAAATTGGTGTCTTAGTAGGTGACCGAAGATCCCACTGTTATACCTGGCAAAACACAATTACTTCTGGAGTTTAGGTCACTTGTACTTTTCAATGGAATTATATTAATTCTCTCCACTTAAAACAGAAGTAATTTCAATATTCTAATATTTAAATTTCTTCATCTTCTTATTATGTGAACTTATTTCCTCAAGGCTTAAAGTTTTGGAAGTTATATGCGCTTCCGAAGTTGTTCGCTCTCCCTTTTCCTATACAATTTGTGCGTTGACAAAGTAAAATGAGGACGAGGAACCCCTGAAAGTTAAAATTTAGCCGCAAGCAATGAATTTTGTTTTCTAATTTGTTGCGTTTTTTTTTTGATACCAAAAAATAAAATAAAGCTTTGAATTAGTCATTATTTGTTAAAATTTCAAAACCCCACAAGAGATCTGTGAGTTTGAAATATTTAAAGTTTTTTTTGTGACTAAATGCATTACTAACCAAAAATAGGTTGGTTAAAGATTTTGTTCGGGAACTCTGTTTTTATTTACAAGTCCGGAAGCAACATTTTTTAAAAACTTTTTACGCATACTTTTTTGAATAAACGGATAATCTGGGCTTGCATTTGAAAATTTCAAACTATTTTCATGACTAATATTTTTTTTATTTTTCTTTAGGTTTTATATATCTTTCCTTTCGTTGCAATAAAATAAAAATTATTTTAATAACAACAATTGCACAAATTTGATAAATTTTCAAAAAAAAATTTCACTATTTAACAAAAACTACTCACTGTTTTCCACCCAAAAATCCTGGTTGTGGTGCACTGTAGGCCATAGCACAGATGGTAGCAAGGAGAACCTACGAAGTACACAAAAATATTTTTTGTTTTTAATTAAATATTCACTTAAAGCACACTTTTCTTATTTGATTTTCTAAGATGCTGCTCTCAAAAATCCATTTTAGAGTGATTTTTTTTTTCACTAAATATGTTTATTTCACTTTTCACAATTTTTTTTTTTTGTTTTTTTTTTTTTTTTTGAATTTTAAAACAAAAAAAAACACTTACGAAGATCTTTAGGGCAACCATGTTTAATATCCAGGGGTTTTAAAAAAACGTTAATTGACGAGACAAATAGTACAACCGAATAGCTTCGAGTAACCGTTACAAGTAACAACCAAATGTTGAATGATAACCAAACAAACTAGGTGATCTGTATTTATATAAAAAAAAAATAACACAAGTGACACACAACCATAAACCTAGTATAGGAACTATGACGCGTCTGTGGCGTTCACCATCACAGCCAGCTGATGTTTCTTGCCGCTGCGCTGCCGGTGTTGTAGGTACACAAACAAAAATTCAATTTATTGTAAGTAATCACATTAAACAGAATATACACAGCAGCAGGCTTACTAAAAGTTTAGCAACAAACATCAACATAAAATGATTGTATCTTGTGCCTAGTACTATAGAAGCTTAGTCAAAATACTACATACTTAAACTTTGACCAAAAATGCACGCAACTAAGCAAAATGTAAACAAAAAAAACAAATTGGATCTTCGTCTTTCGGTGAATAACAAAGATTCGGTGACAATTGTTGCATACGGATAAGGATTAGCCATGCAAATATTGTATGAGTGTCAAAATGACCCCCAAAGTGCTATTTTATCTGTCCGAAAGATCTGTCCTTGTTAACTAATGAAATGGGACAGATTTTATGATCCAAACCATCTTGGAATTGACAATTTGAAAGCTTTGAAATAATTTGGAAATTCTTTGAAATGTGCAATCATCAACCGATGGTAATTGTATAGACACTCGCCCAAATGATCCACAGAGACGTCTCTGTTTTGAAATTATGCAACAAAGTTGCAGTTTATAGATGGTATGTAGGTATAAGATAGGTGCCGCTTTATTGCGTGAAAATTGTAATATTAACCGACTGACGACGCGAAGTGATTATAAAGTTTTTCAATTATATCACTGTCTGCGAATTATAATCATAATCACTATTTAAATACATAAATAAAAAATAATTTTCAAGGAAATTATCTGCGTGGCTACCGAAAATTATTTCGATCACACGGTCGTATGCAACGTTCAGTCTAAATCCATTCACACCATCATCCACCTTCTTTTCTGCAAAGTTGTTTTGTGGCTTTAAATACAATCACAAATTTAAATCTGTAACACTTTCTTATTCCCATAATATTATAGTCTAGGGAAAATGCGTTACGCTTTCGGTAGTGATTTTCCTCTAGTCTGTGTAAAAAATGTATATACTTTGGGAGGATGTTATTCTGTCAAAACTGTCAATTCAGTTCATTCAATTGAATTAAATCTGAAAATCATTTTTAAATTAAATAATACCAATTAAATATCACAAAAATTAGTTGTTATCCTTGTGGCTTAGTCCACAGTGACTTTGGACTTTCTGTTCTCAATTTGATGTCCACTTTTTAATGAAATTAAACATTTAAGAACCTATATTTAAGGCATTTAAAATATTTTGATTCTTTAGTCAGATAATTCCTTTTTTTAATTATCATATATTACTCTACATAAACTTTCTGACCTCAACTTCGAAGACCCAACTTTTAATAGGCAAAAATACGAAGAAGAAATTATTAGCATAACAACTTTAAATACATATGTATGTATGCACATTAGAAAAAACAAAAAAAAAACTAATCTGCTATACCGGTTCCATTGTTTTTGGAACCGGTATGGCATCATCAATGTAACGATGAGGTCGAAAAAAAGTTGCCAGCTCTCGGCCTAGAAGTCCTTTTGATTTTGATGATGGTATGAAAAATTGGTATCTTGTGTAAAAAATGGGATCAAAATTTTAACGGCTATAGGGGTATGTGAAAAAATAGAAAAAAAACTTTGGAATAGTATACAAATTTCTTACCATTAAACCTGCAAGAAATTGCTTAGTATATTTAAATATATATATAGATTTTAAGCTTCTTAGTGATAAAAGCCACCGTTTGGAAAATAAGCAGTAGCCGTGTATTTTAAGAGAGTGTATAGTAACTCAGCAAAATTTTAACCCACAAAACAAAAACAAAATTCTGTATAATATTTTGTTTTGTTATTGTTTTAGGGGCAAGCTTTTTGCTGAGTTGCTATACACTCTCTCAAAAAATACGACAACACCTAAAACATTGTGATATAGCCAAATATTTTGTTAAAATTTTAAATCAAATTAAATTATTTAAGAGAACGTTAAATGGAATTAATGAATTTTAAATCAAATTTTCTTAGACGTTTTTTGTTTTTAATATTTTCAAATCCTACAAATCCTATTTCAAAACCTACCTTTCCCAGAACCCCGTCAACATTGGACTTTTATCTCGCAACTGCGAATCTGGTATTTGTTCTACCAGAATTGCGTAACTACGTCTGTACGACTCTCGACAGTGACTCGGATCATGAAGCTGTGTTGCTGGCAATTTACCTTCGGCTACAAATCATCTCCACCAGCCTACCCGAGGAGTATATCAATTACTCAAAGCTTGATGCTCATAAACTTCAAAGAGACGTCGATCAAAGGATCACCTTACCTCCAACAAACAGGAACCTCCTTAACTCCGAGATCGACACCGCTTAAGAGGATTTGGAAGAAGCAGTCACCAATGCTCTTGGTAACCAGAAGCAGCGGAGAAGCTCACGGGATAGATACCAACATCTTCCCGTTTACATCCAAAACCTCTACCATAACAGACAACGGCTTAGGAAGCGGCTACAACGGATTCACCAAAGAGAGCTCAACACCATCAACGGCAACTACCAATTTGTGTTGAGCGAGCTCAAGTGTGTTAACATCATGTTCAAGAACTCAGTACAGCACTATAACGATGTTCAGCTACAGAAGAGACTCCAAGCCATCAAACCTGGACCCGATGCTTTCAAGAAGATCAACAGTGTCATCGGGAAGAAGCCTCCAATACGTGCAACCATCACAGTCGCTAACACTGAGGCTACAACCAACGAAGATAAGTCCAAAGCCTTTGCGGACTACTGCGAAGACCACTTCAAGCCTAATCCACCCGTCGACCCAGGTTTCCTAGAGGAGGTGAACTCATCCATACAACATGCACAGCTTCCACTAGAAATAAGAAGGTTCAGCGACAGAAATCCAGCTAGTGATCCCGTTGACAACACTGAGTTCACTACTCCGGAGGAAGTCAGTAACATCATCCTCAGGAACCCACCGAAGAAGTCTTCAGGACCAGACAACATCTCAAATTTCGTCCTTAAAAGGCTTCCACAGTCGGTTATTATCTTACTGGCGATTCTCCTCAACAACTGCATCAACAACTGCTATTTCCCCAGCAAATGAAAACTGGCAAAAATTGTCGCTATCCCGAAAAAGGGCAACAACAATGACGTCTCTGGATATAGGCCAATCTCTCTCCTCTGCAACTTGAGCAAGATACTAGAAGAACTGATTCTCCGACAACTCAAAACTTTCTCCAACAATAACGTCATAGTCCCCGATATGCAGTTCGGATTCCGACAGAAGCACTCCACCCTTCATCCTCTACTGAAACTGCAACATGATATTGCGTTCTCTCATAACTGCCACCAGGTAACTGTCGGATGCTTTCTAGATATCGAAAAAGCATTCGACACTGTCTGGATACAAGGACTTATTCATAAGCTCAACCTTTTTCTTTTTCCAGCCAATCTTATAAAAATAATTTATAACTTTCTTCATTCCAGGTCATTTTACGTCCAAATAGGAAGCTGCCAATCTACAACAAGGACTATAAGAGCTGGAGTTGCTCAAGGATCCAAACTTGGGCCATTCCTCTTCAACATCTTAACAGCAGACCAGCCACAGCCGGGAAACGCACACACTTTCCTGTTTGCCGATGACTCCCTGACATACGCCAAGTCCATCTCTCCAATACTTGCTGCAAGAAGAGTTGAAGCCCACATTGGACGACTCAACGAGTTCTACCAGCGCTGGGGCTTCAAAATAAACTCTGCCAAATCTGAACTGATATGTTTCAGACGACCTAGCAGCTCCGGGAATGCAAGAGGACGCTCAGCCACTAAATGCAGGAACACGATGATCAGCCTACCTGACGGAACACAGCTTGCAGCCAGCAAAAATGTAAAATACTTGGGAATACAGTTTAACGAACTGCTGCGGTTCAATCCTCAGGCAGAAACTGTCCTTAAAAAAGCAAACTTCGCCTTCCACCGCATTCATCCACTCATGCGAAAGCAGAACGGACTTAGTCAGAAGACAAAGCTACTCCTCTACAAACAGCTTATTAGGCCGATCATCACCTACTGTTTCCCCATCTGGTATACGGGGACAAAATCCCATATCAACAAACTGGCAGTATTCGAGAGGAAGATCTTGCGGCTATGTACAGGATTGCGTTACGACAGGATACGTATAGGAAACACGTGAGCAATATTCGACTCTATGAAGAAGATAATTCAACTGGACAGATACCTCATTCAATCCAGCCGAAGATGCCTGCAGAATACAACCAACCACCCGAACCCTCTGATAGAAAGAGTGATAAACCAACAGATACATCCTGACCAGCGGTACCTCACAGCAATGGAACTTCTGGATGAGGAACTGATATCAACGAACGACGAAGGGAACATCCCTTTCTACGCTGACCCAGGGTCAGCTCACTACCTGGCTAAAACCACGTCCCCCCCAACATATTATTAAGAAATACCAATGTATACTTTAAGATAACTAACGTTAAGCAAATTGTAAATACAAAAATTTTTGTTCAATAAAAAAATCGTTAAAAAATCGTAACCACAATGTACATAATCAGATTGGCATTGGGCATAGCAAATAAAACAAACAGAGTAAAATTTTGGTTAACTTTAACGCGTGCCATCGAAATTTCTCATACAGAGTTCATGTAGATGTTCAGTCTAAAGTTGATGAAAAATCTTTAAATTTGGCACCTACAAATATTATGTACCTTAAGGATTTTAAATATACTTTAAATTGTTATAAAAATACCAATAAACATTGTTGTTTTTTTGTGTATTTACTGTTATTTTTAATGGATTTAATTGTAAGCTTAAATTTGAATCCTTAATGGGCTATAGGTCTTCATTTTGATTTCTTATTTCAATTGCGGCGTTTCGGACGTGTTTACGTACTTCTTCAGGCCTGTAAATGGTTTTTAGATATTAAAAATGTAAAATAACATACTATGTATATAATAATACTTACAATTGATAATTAAATAATTTCTTAAATCTTTAAGGGCCAATTTGTCGACAGTCCATTAAAAATTGAATTGTGTTCACGTTTAATATAAAATTGTCATTAAGAACACTTCATTAATTTTTAATTCAGTCACTCGCCTTAAGTTAAGTGGCTCGCTTTAAATTGCTGCTTTAAATTTATATGTTTTTAAAAATATCCTAGGGATTTTTATTTTATTTTGACTGATGAACTATCAATTTAGCAATAAATCAAGTTTAAAATAGCGTCTGTTTGTTCACTCTCAATTAGCGTTGACAGTCAGTTTTGTGTTTGCTCATTTTATCTGTAATCTGAAAGTGTGAATAACCAAAACCGCCAAAGTTGAAAAAAACCCTTCTGGTGAAAATACAAACTATACTTCTTCTCGTACACTGTATACAAATCCAGCCCCTAAATAATTTATTTAGGTTTTCCCCTATATTGCAATGAAAAGTCGTTGCAAAACAGTTTTTTCCACTTGAATATTATAGAATTTTCGAAAACCAAACGCTATAGGGTAATTTTGAGGTCTGATTCGTATTCAGCGCATTCAAAACATTAAAATAGTTGTAGATTGTTTTTGCACCAGAAAGTTTTTCAAATCTTGTTTGGTTTTCTTTTTTTTTCTTTCCGACTTCGGGTAGCTCAGTGGGAATAGGGTTCACTCCACTGGCGAAAACGCGGATTAAAACCGCAGAAAAGTGTTCCCTCCACCTTATGAGCTGGTCCTCATCCGAAATTAGCAGGGATCCGTTTGTGTCTTTAACCAGGTGTTGTTTAGAGCTCTGGACACCAGTGAGCTCTTTGGTAATTCTGTAGACGTTCCTCCTGTCACACCTACTAGCGGCTTCTTCTGCTTCTGTAGCCAATGCGTTGATGAAGTTACGCTTATCACGTCGCACACTACGGTGAACTTCCCTCATCTTCATGCGGTACGTAGACTCAAGCTCGTTACTCCCTGCTGCCATGCGAGCTTTAAGGTGTTTCCTTTCTTCGATCCTTGCCCAAGTTTCGTCGGAAAGCCAAGCACTATTTCTCCCTTGCGCCCGGCCGACTATACTTTCAGCACCGGATATGAACACATTTTTCACAGCACACCAATGATTTTCGATGGATGTGGTTTCCGTGCTGCTGATTGCGTTCAATCCTTGTAAAAAGTGGTCCCGTAGTTGTTGGCGCACTGCGGGATCCTTTAGTCTAACTGTATTAAACTTGGGCATTCGAGTGTTTCCTTGGGATCTCCGAACTGCAGCTGTACGCAATCTTACGGTAGCAACCATCAGATGGTGGTCCCGGGCCATTCCCATGTCAGCACCTCTTCTGTTACGGACATCCCGGAGACTGCTTCTAAAACGCCGGCTGATCGCGAAGTGGTCAATTTGGTTGGAAGTTGCTTGTCTGTCAGTCGACACCCAACTGACTTTGTGGCACGTCTTATGCTCGAACATGGTCCCTCCAATAACAAGGCCGTTGGCGTTGCAGAAATCGACAAATCGTTTGCCATTGTCGTTTCGGTAACGAACACCATGTTTTCCCATGACATGCCTTAGCCCAGTGTTGTCATTGCAGACCTTGGTATTTAAGTCTGCCATCACCATAATTATATCACCTCGTGGAACGATATCATAAGCAGCACTCAGTCGGTTATAAAAGGCCTCCTTCTCCTCGTCAGAAGAGAGCAAAGTTGGGGCGTAGCACTGTATGATGGTGACGCGACGTACTTTAGTCCGGAACCTGGCTTTCAGGATCCTGTCACCTAAAAGCTCCCAAGAAATTAAGCTTTTGAGAGCTGTTTTGGAAAGCAGCAATCCAACGCCAGATTCCCGAGGGCTTCCAGGTGTTTTTCCGGAATAGAATAGTAAAGTGTTACGGGTTGGTGACTTAAACTTCCCCGAGCCCAGCCATCTAACTTCACTTATCCCTAAGATGTCCATCCTATACCGCATTGCTTCCTTCTCTAGTTGCAGAAATCTGGTATTCTGAGGACCTTCTTTTCCATCGTCAAGAAGCGTCTTCACATTTCAGAAACCAATCTTTGTCCGGGTACAATAGCCAAAAGTCGTCAACGAGTTATCATTAATTATTCTAGGCGTAGTGTTGGTTTCGGTATCGGGTTGATTTCAGTTACGGAGAATGCTTACCTCCGTAACCTATACTAGAAAGCTAGGCCTTTTCGCACTTGTAATTTTGGCCTATTTATGTATATTGGGATACACAAATAGTTGCCCGGGGAGCACCAAGAGGAGGTAAAACAAGCACTTCATCGTGACTGATTGTTGCGCTACTGGCCCAGACCAAGTTCTGAGCAATCAATAGTTTCCCGATCAGGCACGATCAGGTCGCCCATCAAGTGGTCGCATGCATCAATTTTATGCAAAGAGCAGTTTTTGGAGTATTTAATTTGTAAAAAATACAAATACATATTATTTGTTTTTAAATAATATTTTTGATGAAAAAATCATCTCTGGAAAAATCAAAAAGCTTCAATTTGTATCCCATTTATCACAATAAAAATGGGTATTGTTTTCAAGGTTTTAAATTCATATTCGTAAAAGTTAGACCACCCACAAAACCAACCACAAACCAGCCTTATATATAATATAAGGGGTTGATTTTTTTTTATCTTCTTCCTTATTTATTACGGACTGATGCTTTAATAGATACAAAAAAAAATAAAAACAAAAAATACAAAATTGGGTTGGATATAGTTCACAATTGATTTTAGCTGTAAAATTGATGTGTAGTAGCCCGTAGCGTAATGGTTAGTGCGTGCGACTGTCACGCTGGAGCTCTGGGATCGCTTCCCAGCCTCGTCCACCTAAATAACTAAAAAGTTTTTTTTCAGGGCTACTGCCTCTTGCGAGGAATTGACAAATCCTCCAAGAGTATCACTTGTCACGAATAAGTGCTTCTCATCAGCCGTTCGGATTTGGCATAAAATTGTAGGTCCCTTCCATTCTTTTCGAAAGGCGCACACAGGAATGGTTGCGAGTTGTTAGTCACTAGGCCCTGGTTCTTCATGAGCCGTTGTGCCACCCGATTTATTTTTATTTTTTTTGTTAAATTGATGTAAGCTGGACTGAACTTAATTAAAATTGCTTCTTGACAAGGCCCTCACTGTCAACTGAAGAGTCGAAGTGAGAACGCCGGGACGAAACGCCAATTTGTATGGTCTAAAGGCCGTTAAAGGCTATATTGAATCAATAATTCAACAAGTCCAATTAAATAATGCTAAGTCTTCTACTTGGCTGATATATTTCAGTAATATATAGAATTTGTATTATAAAAAACACTCATACAAAAAATACAATATTTTGCTTTGCTTTTTATGATACTAAAAGATTTTTAACTCAGTAATTTTTTTTTACCGATTTTAAGTTTCTTTGCGGTTTTTTTAAAAAAGAACGTTAGAGAATATTAGTTTTAAACCAAACAAATCAATGAAGATCATAATTTTGTTGTACGAGTACTTTGGAAGAAAACACGACACAAATTACATTTAACAACACTACCTCTCAGAATATAATAATAGTATATGGGGCAGCCACGCACGAGGAAAATAAATAATATTGCTCACATAACATGACGGAAGGTTAAATGCAACAGCAAACCACAATCCACAGATTGAAAGATCTGGTTTAAAATTCATCTACACGATGGGGATTCTACAACATTTAATACCAACATTATTTTGCAACAAATTACGAGTAGGGCTTAAGCATTTCCTTCAATTTTGGGGAAGTGATTGATATTAAATTACTCAAATCACGCAAACAAATGTGTAAATGTCAGTTTTAATGGTAAGGTTATTATTGGCACTTCTTGCTATTGATAAATTATAATTACAAGTGAAGTCTTGTGTTTTGTTGAATAGTTGCTGTGGTTAGAAGACATGAAGCTACTGGGTTTTTCCTAGGTAATGGTTATTTTATTAATATCATCACTTGTGGTTTCATTTAGATAAAGAGACTGTAAAGACGTTGAGAGGCATTAGAGGCCATAAATTAGTTATTTTGTTTTGAGTTATTGATTTTCAAAGACATTGGAAGTTTTCCATACAAGGGTATGTTGTAGGTAATAGCAGGTTAATTTGTTTCACTTGAACTATGGATACTTATACTAACTTATTAGAGAATTCAAGGAACCCAATAATGCTTAATTGTAATTTCTATATTTACTTACAAATAAATTATAGATAATCGAAGCAATAACATTGGGCTAAAAGAAGAAATATAATTATTCTTAAACGATGAAGTGATTTGCTCGTTTAGAACGGAAGACAAACGCTTATACTCAAAAAAAGAAAAAAAAAACATTTTTTACAATTTTTATAAATACTAAAATAAAAGAAAACCTATACCTACACAATTTTTGTAAGTTCGAAAAATTCCATTGATTTTAGGATATACATTTTAGAAGTTTGTTTTTAAGAATACCTGGAAAGTCCTCTAACATTCTGCGAGGCAATTAACTGTGTTTTCAACAGTCACGACCCAGACGAAAACCATGGGTTCCTGAGGTAATTTTAATTCTTAAGTCGAAAAACTTTAAAGCTATTTCTTTTTCGTTTTTTCTTCGAATAAGAACGATTTTTATGATTTTTGGTCTCGTTAACTTTGCCAATCTGCAACCCATTCTTGAATTTTTGTTTGTGCTTATACAAGAAAAATTTGCAGTTATTGTCCGCATTACAAGCTTTTTCTATGCGTCGATAACGGTTTTCCCGCAATTTATTATCAAACCCATTAATTTTAGCATTTTTAGACTGTTTTTTTTTTTGCCTTTGGTAAGTAGGTACATATCATTTTTTTCACAAAAAAAGTAAAATAAAGCTAAATATTTTGTTTTTCTTATTTTATTTCTTTGTAAAAAATATTATTAAAATTTTAAATGCAATATTTGTTGTTTAAAATAGAAGTTCCGAATTGCAAATTTATTACAAAATCAACCAATCCAACGATATTCGGGACGCCTGTGAAGTTGGCAGGGCAACTTTCACCTAGAGTAATGGGACCAGTTCAGTAATTTGCAGTTTTTTTTGCATTTTGTTTCCATTTCTGTTCACGATTTTGCAGTTGATCGAATAGTGGGTGTAATCGAGTGACTTGCTAACTTCACAGTGAAGTTACATGGTATGTATGTATGTATCTCGAGAAACAAGAATGCAAGGAGTTTGCAGTAAGGCTCCAAATTTGGAGCTTTTTTTGCATTTCGAGAATAGGCTGGTTTTAAATTTAGAAGTCCTTAATTTAAAAAAAAAAAATTCATTTGAAGCCTTACTGCAAATTACTAGCAGACTAGTGAATAAACCATTTAGTAAGGAACATGTTTTTTTTGGAGCTAGAGGTTCTTGGTACACTGGTGTTCAAGGAAATGAAAGTGCTGACGAACTGGGTAGAATCGCTCGACACATGTGTTATAACTAGAAAATTATGGCCTAGTTTGAGCAAACTAAAGACCGACAAGATCATCCAACTGAGAAAAAAGTACATATCTCTTATCGTGAGCATTACCATTGGACACAACCAGCTGGGTTACCACAAGAAAAAGATGAAGCTCAGTATGGATGACTTATGTAGAAGATGTGGCGGCCGACGAGGAGAAACATCTACACTACCTGTGTCACTGCTCTGCACTATGCCATCTTAGAAGCAGGCTCCTCGGGAGACACTTCTTCAATGACTTAGAGGAACTCTTTGACATTACAAGCAGTAACACGTTAAAATGTTTTAACGCTACAAAATGGCTTGACAATTCTTAAATCTGACTTAACAAAGCAGTCACATGCACCAACCACTGATCAATCAAACTCACCCGCCAGATGTTGCATGGAGCCACTGCTCCTACGGGTCTGGTGGAGGGATGATTTACCTTGTGGGGGTAAAGGAAGGGATCACGCCCTTAGAAGACAATAGTGCGCTAACCTTTTCTTAACTAGGGCTGGCCACGAGACGAGACTCTGCGAAACTTTTGTAAGTCTCGTCTCGGTCTCGTTAAAATCGAAAATTTTCCGTCTCGTCTCGGTCTCGAGTCGGTTTCGTATAATTAAGTCTCGTCTCGGTCTCGTCTCTCCGAAAAATACGATTTCCGGCCAATTTGTTGATTATTGGAACGATATATTTTAAATTATAGTTTGAATGCGTGCAGAAGAAAATAAATATTTAACTGAAATTGGATTTTTTAATTTATTAGACTCTCTGTAAACTTCGGTCCAAATTTGCAGTCTCGTCTCGGTTGCTTAAAAGCCAGTCTCATCTCGTCTTGTCTGGGTCTCGTCATGCGAGACCGAGATCGAGACCGAGACTTTTCTCGTCTCGTGGGCAGCCCTATTCTTAACCCGGTGAGGGTAACACTATGGTGGGCTGGCCTTTCCTCTACCCGGTTATTGTGCCGACGGACACTCCTTCAATCAACTGTAGGCTAATTTAACTGAACTGAGCAGTCGCTTGCACCAAACACTGATCTATTAAACCAACCCACCGCACCAGACGTTGCATGGAGCCACTGCTCCTACGGGTCTTGTGCGGGAATGATCAATCTAGTGGGGGTAAAGGAAAGGAATACGCCCTCAAAAGACAATGGTGCCCGGTGTTTATTTAGCGACAGACACTCCTTCAATTAATTTGAAAGCAACTACGACTTTTCAGGCTATATAAAGCTTGTTAGAGCTTTACGGGTTATGTCATAGGATTTATCATAGGTTTATTTTTTATGGAGATTAAATTCCTTGGGTACCACAATGGATCTACACTGATCTAAGTGTGACGGTAACAAGACCAAATGTCAGAGCCCACTTACCTAACCTAACCTCACCTAAGGAATAATTGCTCTCAAGGGTTTTATTATTTAATATGTTTGTGTGGACTGTGGAGCTTCCTGTGTAAGCTTTCTTAAACACAAAAAATTCGCCCAAATTCTTTCAAGTTAGTAAGGCGAAATTGAGAATTTAACTTAAGAAAATTAGATTTTCTATCATACCGGTTAATTAAAAAAAAATTAGACAAAAATTTAAGCAGACAATTTATCAATAACCGACCTTTAAAAAAAATCTTAGTCCTTGCTTTAGGCAGAGAAAAGAAACTTAAAACAAAAATTGACATTAAATACTAAAAACGCCATAACAAAACTAAAATTCATAGATAAAACAATTGTCTCAACCGTGATAATAATATACATCGTGTTTTTTCTTTTTGTTGCAACATATTGAGGTAGGTAACTGAATACAAATTTAGCTGAGGATTTTTTGTACTCAAATCGTAAATCATAAAAAAAAATTGTAATCATAAAAATTAGGTACTGTAATTAATTACTTTGTCGATTTGTGATTGCTAACCAATCATCCGAAAACCGAGTGTGACCTTCCTCTTTTTGATTGTTTTTGTTAATTGTTGTTAGTGAAGTGCTGTGCAGAGTTTTCCTGTCAAACTTGTTTTTATTCATATGAGGGTCAGTTCTTAAAATGTTTAGAGCTAAAATTCGACAACTTAGATAAAATGTGTATATAGAAATTGATAAAAAAAACCTTTTTGTAATATTCTCGTAATAAATAAAATTCTAAGATTCTAAAGTCAGAGTTAGGGCGAATTCGTAATCGTCTGACTAACTTAGATCTGCAAAGTTTGTGTTCGTAAACAAAAATTGAAATCGGACTAAGCATGCCTGCAAAACAAAGTACGTTCGTAAACATCAAAAGTGTGTAGAAATCAAGTCGGCGTCGGGCAGTTTGTGCTGAAAAAAAAAACATTCTGCTGAAAAAAAGTTTTCTCTGCTGAAAAACTAAAATTATAATTAAAACATGTAAGTAAAAAATGGCTTGGAATTTAAGAAAACATCTATATGTACATATGTAAATATGATTCATTTGTTTCAGGGAAGACGATAAGAAGTGGACTTATGGGGATTCCAGACTACTAATTTCCACTAGATTGGCCATGGAGGAGGAATTTATGGCCGGTAAAAAAAAGTCAAGTTTTGTGGAGAAATGTATTGATGGACATCAAAAATACAAATCCCGATTTCGTCTTTACAAAGGAAGAAATAAAAAAAAAATATGATAATTTAATCACCACATATAGAAGGATCAAGAGAAGAAATAAGGAATCAGGAAGAGGTGCCACGCCGTGGGAATTCTTTGAAACTTTTGATGAAGTTAACGGGAAAAAACACAATGTATCTCCGCCACAGGAATTTATTGCGACTACTTTAGATTCCGATACAACTAACTTCGTAAACGAGCCTGATGTAGAGAGGACCGAGAGGGATACACAAATAGGCCCAACATCACCAAAGAAAAAAAAATCAAAAATCAAATTTTATTAGATTTTTTAAAAGAAGAAGCTGAGTAGGTGGAGAAGAGGAGAAAATGAATATGGAACTTGAAAGACTGCAGCTACTGCGTGACCTTTTAAATAAACAATACAAAATATACCTAAATGAACATAATACGGAGATGCAATCAAATTAATATTTCCGTCTATTTGTGTAAACTTAAATTCAGTGTCTTTAATTTTTGTTTAAATTGTTTTAACTTAAATTTAGTATGTACCTACCCATAAACATAATGTAAATTATGAATGAATGCAATGTTTTTATTATAAAAGAACAAGTTTATTTAAATAAATGTTAAAATATACATGCAATGATGGTTTTGAATTTTAATTCGTGAATCTGCTAAGGGCTGAACAATGCTGCGATTTCATCTCTTCTTTGTTTTGCTGCATTGTTTTCGTTTTCAGAGGCTCTGTTGCGATAGTGTGGTTTTCAATGTTATCGTTGAGAGTGAATTCAGACTCATCCATATTTAATCCTTCTTTCTGAATGATTACATTGTGTAGAACAGCGCAATCTATTACAATATACTTAAGATAGATGAGTTTTTTTTATGTCAACGTATTTCAAAGTCCGAAATTTGCCTTTAAGCCTTCCAAAAGCTTGCTCAATGGACACTCTAGTAGAGCTGTGTACGTAATTGAATCTTTTTTGCAAAGGAGTGAGAAATCCATTATCACAGTAGGGAACAAGAAGGTACATTTTCAAGGGGTATGCTGAATCTCCAAGGATTAAACCAGAACCCACTACAGCGGCAGAGTTAGTTGCACATTTTTGTTTCAATAGGGCTGCTCTCCCATACATGGGCATCATGACAGCTTCCAGGATGTCCGAAGAAAATATCTAGGAACTGTTGATTGCTGTCACAAATTGCCTGCAATATTGAAATGACTAAACAAAATTCCGAAATGTTCAATCAACTCACCTGAAGATTACTGGAACAGAATCCTTTTCTGTTGCAATTACTAGTCTTGTCATATGTTGGTGTTAGAATGGGTATATGACTTCCGTCTACACAACCTATAACAAATGGTATAGGATTTTGTTGCAAATTTATGAAATCTTCCATAATTTTCTCCCGTTCGCTTGCATTTGAAGGCCATTTAATGAATAGTTTAACAACTATTATAAAATACTTAAAAGCCGATCCTCTGGCTACGTTAAATAAATTGGATAGTTCTCGAAATGTAGAGCCATTTGCTAACTTCCATAATGTTAAGTACAAGGCCAACTTCAGCTGCAGCTTAGGGCGCCCTGTTGATTTCTTTTGCCAAATATTTACTAGCTCATTCTTTATAAACTGTTGACGTAATTGGTAATTTTTTTTTAATTGAATGAACATTAATTAAACCTTAAATTACCTTAAAAGTATGTTTTGTCATTCTGAAATGGCCTTCAAAAATATATCATCAGGATATTTGTCTATCACTTTCAAAATATTCGAAATTTTCGGCACTAAACGGCAATATTTGTTGAATCTTCCATAGTTAAATATAAAGGTTTTTCTTTTCTTTTTAATATGTCTTATGTTGTTGTAAAGCTGATTTTGGCTTGTTGTTCGGCATAGTTCACTTAAAATAATATTAGAAATAATTTTCTGCGCTGACATGTTTACGAACTCTAATTTATTAAAAAACTGCCGCCTGCTTGCTTTCTGCTGGCAGAAAAAAAATAAAATCAATTTGCAGAAGCTAAGCAGGCATGCGGCAGGCAGATTTCTGCGATTACGAACTCGCCCATATTCGAAAGAATCGGTTTTATGCGGTTTGAAAAAGGCACAACTTCTGGTTTAGGGCAATTAAAGTAAATGTGTCGTTCACACATTTGCGGTTCTATTTTGGTTTCTTTTGTAATTTTAAGAGCAGCAGGACCAAGTTTTTGTGAAAAGGTCTAACGAGATCTAGACGGCAACCGACAACGAATCGATTATGGACATACCAAAAGGAATTGAATATGTGTGAAACTCTGGCAAATTAAAACAAGTCTCATGTTTAAAGTGTCAGAAATTCTCGCAAAGATAAGTCTTATGCCAAAATTGAAACTTGGACTTATGAAGTCATTTGAGGCATTATTGAATGACTTTTACTACCTCAACCAATTTAAAAAAAAAAAAACATAACAAAAACAAACAAAAAAAATTAAATTCACAGCACTGTTAATTTACTACCTACATGTATGAACTAATCTAATGACCTACCTTTTTGTTTTATTTAATTTTTTTATTGATTAAATATCTCACCTCAGTTTGTTTCACAAATTCATAGTTGGTCAATATTTTGTTTTCTTCCAACCGTGTGATAATGATCTTTCATAAAAGTTAAATATAGTGTTTAATGTGTGTGTTTTTTTTTCATATAAGTTAATTTATGCATGTTACACAAATAATCGTTTGTTCAACATGAGTAGATTTGTTAATTAAAAAAAAAAATAAATAAATCAAAAAACAAAAACAAGAACACAGAACACATAAAGGAGGTATAATTGAAAAATATTCTTATATCGACCCGAAAGTTATTTTTCAAGAAGCTATATAATGCAACATAATTATAATTTATTGTTTTCCACAAGAATACTTTATTATTTTTAATTTGAAAGGAATTACTCCATCAAAATTTGTGCAAAAATGAAGAAATTTTAATTCTTATAACTCCATCAATGTAGTGCATTAAAATAATTGCAGCAACTAAGCTTTTATACCGTTGTAGGTAGGTACACGATTACACATGCAGCTACCTTAATCGAGAAGTATTAAAACTGGAGCTGTAAAGAAAAGTACAACAAAATCACAAGACAAATTGTCTTGAAAAATGAGGAAACCCCATAGAGGAAAAATCATAGAAAGTATAAAGATTTGACGTTGTTGCATGGACTAACTCATATACTCAAAAAGTAGGTATATTTTATTCTGGTTTTTAATTTTTTTAAATGTATTGCAAAGTGTTTACGTTAAATTTCAAGATTGTTGGTATTGCATAAATTAGTCTTATTTATATAGGAACCTGCACTGCCTAGACACATCCCATAACGTCCCAGAAACCAATTAATATGAAACCAATTAGTATGAGTATTTGTTATCAGTTTTAGCAAAATGCATTTAATTTGAATTTAAGTGCCCCCAGCAGCTTATAAACCAACCCGTTAAAAAAACAAAAATCAACAAAATAAATAAAAGACATCTTAACCATTTTTCTACGTTCAACGGCTAAAAAATTCTTTGCAAAGTCACAACTTTTCTCAAAAACACCCATACAAAAATGCCACATTCCGAGAGTTAATATAAAGGGTGGTTAAATTTTAAGGGCCAATGTTGATTTTGAATAAAACACAAATTATTAAGGAAATTATTGTCAAAATGGCCACCGCGACCTCGGCGGCACACCTCCATCCGATGGTCCAAATTTTCGATGACGCTGAGGCATAATTGAGGTTCTCTGCCGTTAATGTGCCGAATTATTTCATCCTTTAGCTCTTGAATTGTTGCTGACTTATCGACGTACCCCTTTTCTTTCAAATTACCCCAAAGAAAGAAGTCCAACGGTGTCAAATCACATGATCTTGGCGGCCAATTGACATCGCCACCACGTAAGATAACACGGCCGTTGAATTTGTCGCGCAAAAGAGCCATTGTTTCGCTTGCTATATGGCAAGTGGCACCGTCCTGTTGAAACCAGGTATCATCCACATCCATTACTTCCAATTCGGGCCATAAAACGTTCGTTTTCATCTCACGATAGCGAACACCATTCACAGTAACTGCCTGACCGGCCTCATTTTGGAAAAAATACTGCCCGATGATGCCGCCAGCCCATAAACCGCACCAAACAGTCACTCTTTGTGGGTGCATTGGTTTTTCGGCAATCACTCTTGGATTATCATTCGCCCAAATGCGGCAATTCTGCGTATTGACGAATCCACTGAGGTGAAAACGTGCCTCATCACTGAAGATGATTTTCTTCGAAAATTGATCATCCACTGTTGTCATTTCTTCCCACCATTCTGACCATTGACGACGCTTGAAATGGTCAAGAGGCTTTAGTTTTTGAGTCAATTGCACCTTGTAAATGCAAGTCTTTATGTATAATGTTCATGAACGACGAGGTGCAATTGTTGGGCACGACGACGAGTTGAAGTGGATGGCTCTTCAGTCACACTATCGCGAACAGCATCAATGTTTTCTGCAGTACGAACTGCACGAGCATGCACTGGTGTTTTCACATCTCCTACAGACCCGGTTTGCTCAAATTTTTGCACGATTTTTCCGACTGTACATTTGGACGATTAAATTGACCGAAAAATCACGAAGTGCAGGATATGCATTTTGATTTGAACGCCCATTTGCATAATAAGCCTGAATAACTTTAACGCGTTGCTTGATTGTGTATATTTCCATGGTTCAAATTGAGTTAGTCTGAAATTGAGAAATGTCAAATGAAATGCAGAAAAAAACTTGACGTTTAGGTGTGGTTCACATTCAACATTCGGCCCTTAAAATTTAACCACCCTTTACATAACTTAATTAAACAAAATATTCATTAAAAAAACAAAAATTTCATTGAATTTTTGAACAAAACTTAAAGGCGCTACCACCAATTGTTTGGCTGGAGATAGCTTTTTCGAGCTTTGCCACTTTTGCATTCATCGTCATCGGTCTCCTTTTTGTGGTGCTGAGCTTTAATCCAATTTTATTTGATCCTATTTTATTCAAATTGGATATTTGATATAAAAGCCATGTTTGTTTTGATGGAGTGTTTAGCAACTCAGCAAAATCTTTGTATATGAAAACAATGAGTCTTTTTTATTTACTCTGGATTTCGACGGCTGGTGGCGCATGTGTTTGCAACATGTTTTATGATTTTGACAGCGAAGACATTAATGTTTAGAAAGAATAAGTCTAGTTATATTGTAAGGGAGTAAGAGAGTTAGATCTCGACTTTCAAATTTGTTTCCTCAACAAAAAGTGTTGCGAGAAGTTGGTGGATTTCGACACTACGTGACTCAGTAGTCGCCGCTTCTGATGAGATTACTATAGTTTTCATATACAAAGACAAAATATTTACACGCAAAAGCAAAACGAATTATTATACAGAATTATGTTTGTGTTTTTCGTTTAAAAATTTTGTTGAATTGATATACACTCTCTCAAAAAACACGTCTTAAATTAATATTGATAAACTTAGAACAACGCGTACTTTAAGCTCTCACTAATTTTAACGGCTGACTTTTTATACGCACAGGTTTTTGTATATAGAAGAACTTGGCTTTTTTTTATCATTTATGTTTTTTGGCAATTAATATTAAAATCTGAAATAGTAAATCCCCTCATGTTTGTTTTTATGCCAACTTCAAACTATTTTCACAACTTTCTGCCAGAACCTATAAGCACGACTGACAGTTTGCAAAGAATTTTCAAGTTGCAAAGAGTTTTCAAGTTGCAAATAGTTTTTAAGTTGCCAAATAGTCCTACATAAGCCTTAATTTCTACGATCCCAAAACATGTCCTTTTATGTTTTTCGCATGTTGAAAGGGAATGTAGCTCTCGCATGATGACAATCTAAGTAGATGAGTGTGTCACATTTAAACTACATACCTAACCTACCTGAAAGCACGCAATGATAAAGATAAGGAACGCTATAAAGTTTGAAAAAGCGATAAGTAATTAAGTCAGTTAGTAATTATTATACATATATTGGAATAAAGCAGATTCACCAAAACATTAAAAGTATCAATGCGTGTAAGGTAATTAATTTGTTTATATATTTTGCCTCTTTTTTTTGGCGCTTATATTTGCATAACTTGCTTATTATGTTTATTAAAGCTGATTGGAATTAATGTGAGATATAAAGCTGATTGACAGATTAAGACTTTAAATAAAATAAAACCCTATTAAGCTTGGTTTTAAAACGGAGATTATAAATTAGTACACTTTTTATCTCTAATGAATTCAATAAATTGATTTTTTATTGGGATTTAATATAACTATGAGTATTGTCGATACTGATGGGCAGGTTAAAGTCACAATCATCACAACAAGATTTCTATTGATTATTTTTTTCCATTAATAGCTCTCGAGTTTGATAGCTTTTTTCCGCAGGTGGTCTTTACAATAATGCCGCATTCCATTTCCATATTCATTGACAGAGATGTGTATGGTGACGTGACTCTTTGAAAGTTTTGTATTGAAGTTAACCGTAAACCTACTCTTACTCTATTTTGTACAACTATTAAATATTTTGAAAGACTTTTAATTTTTGATAATTGCATCAAATTGTCACTTTAATGTGGCATATTTGTTTCCGTACTTTTTATTTCTTTTACTTCGAATAATTACTGTCCCATAAAAGGAATTGATAGTAGGTAAGTGGTGTTTGTATATTGAACAGTTTTGTGATGCTTGGGTTTTACAAGAAGTAACACACTGTTGGAGTTGGAAGCAATTATAATATGTAATGTGAGATGCCCACTCAAATTCCCCCGCTACCGTATTTAAGAGCAATATCAAGGAAATGTCAGAGTAAAAGAAACTTAAATAGCAGACTCTACGCCACGCGGAAGCCAAAAGGGAAAAATCGAAGATTGAACTAAACCAGAAATATAAAATTATTTTGTACCTATTTGAAACAATTTTTGCTGGAAACCGCATAAACAAAATGGCAGTACCAATTTGTTGGCTTGGTATATTTAAAACAAACGAACTTAAACAAAAATCTTTATTGTCATCATTTTGTTTTCGAGACTTGAATAATATTTTCAAGAAATACACCCATGTTCTGATTTTCGGTCGAATTTCACATTCAATTTCGGTTTGATGTTTTTGTTTACCTTGTTTAAATTCGGTTTTGTTTGTTTATTTCAATTCCAATATACACATGCGGAATCAGTGTTAAGGCAAATTAATATGATTTGAATTCGGTTAGGTTTTGTTTGTTGAATTGGGAATCCGAATATTCGTACTGATTTCTATGGAAACTGATTTCGCAAAACGAAATAAATAAACAACTAACCGAATTTGAACCGAAATTAAATATGAAATTCAGAACATTCAGATAATCTAGGTCTTATTTCTAATAAAACCTAAGTCAAGCGAATTCCTTTTCCTTCAAAAATATCAGCCATGATGAATTTATTAAAAATCCAGAAATTTCCTATGTAATTTTACATGCATGACTACAAGGTTCGGGCGGTCTTCTTCTTCTTCATTTTACCGGCGATTGTGATGATCTCGAGAACGGACCACAACTCTCCCACTCAACTGCTTCGCCCAATACACTTGTGGGGTTCGCCGGGTTGACCTCAGAAAACGTCGACAGGCCTCCCGGTTTTGGATTGTTCCATGTCTGAGGCAACTTAATGCAGGTGTCGTTGCATTTGTTTCATCCAGGAGTTTTTGCGCCTGCCTTTCTTGCGCGATAGTGTTGGAACGTCTTGTGCTATTGCCTTTTGAAATTGGTTAGCTAAGTTGGTCATGCTGTATTTTGTCCAAGATGTTTATTTTTTTTTTGAAGTGAAGGCTTCCTGGGATTCTCATGCTTCTTATTCGATCACGCTTTGTCACTCCTGCTGTCATGCGAAGCATCTTCATTTCAGCTGCCGTAAATTTACTCTCATACTTCCTGTATATTGTCCAACACTGTGAACCGTATGTAAGCGCTGGACGAATAACTGCCGTGTAGAGCTTTCCTTTCAGCTTTTTCTATCACAGAAGATGGCAGATTTTTCCCGCCACTTCATCCACCCTACGCTTACGCGATTTTTGATGTCGTCATCACAAGATCCTTCGCTATTGATCAACAGATCCAAGATATTTAAACTTTTCGCACTTTGGAAGCACTGTTCCATTCAATAGATGTCCGGAATAGATCTATGTGGATGAGAAAATGGACAGCATAGGTATTCGGTCTTTTTCGCGCTAATGCGGTTTCCATTTCCCTCCAGAACATCCACCCATCAAGTTCTCGTTGCAAAGACACATGATCTCCACTATATGGCTCAAACATTTTAAGAGATTTGTTTTAATTATTTTGAATTTATTTTGTATTTAATTTTCAGTTGCCACTGCACATACTGAATCTCAAAAATTACGCTTTAAGGCACCACTGTTACATAAATAAAATTAGTTTTAATTAAACTTCCATACAGAGTGGGGTTGTTGGTATATTTTTTAAATAAAACAGCGAACTTAACAGATCTTAATCGCTGGTCAGTAGGTTCTCACAAATTGCTTGTAAGGTATCAAAAAAATACCAAAACAAGGAGGAATGTCTGTCTATGCAAGTAGTTCAACAAATTTCGCTGAATGAAATATGTTTTTATGGAAATGTTTAGAAATTTACAACTTGTTACATTTTTGTTTTGTATTTCTCATTGCATTTATATCTAGTCGTGTCTGCAAATCAATGCGGTGTATCAGACATCTTAACTTTAATTCGTTATTCACGAAGGCAATACAACATGACAGAGTCACACTTTGGGATACCAAATCGCCTGAACTACAAAAATAAATCCAAGAAATGTATATATACATTTTTTTTTTAACTAATTTAAATGCAAAGAATGTTTCTTTCAGCCACGAATTTTCCCTTTTGGGAGTAAATAAAAATAAAACATCAAAGAATATGTTGTATACAATGTATATTTTGTGCATCATCTGCACACATTTTTATTATTCGCTAAAAAGCTCAGAGCAAATGCTTGAAATTTTATCATTTATTTTTATTTTCTATAGATATCACGCTTTAGACAGTTTGTTGTCACGTTCTGCCAACACGCCTGGACTGAGTATAAGTTTTGATCGAATTTTGAGCACATACTTGAAGACGGATCGGGTATTGTTTTTTTATGTCAATACGATGCAAATTTATCATTCATGCGCGATATTTTGGTAATTATTATGTAATTTATGTGATTTTATTATTTGTGCTAATTATAACTTGTAATTTCTAAAAATGGCTTATTTATTTTTTGAATACGAAAATAGTTATAGGAATCGTTCCAGAATTGTACATGTTTCTGAATAGCCAAGGCTGTTTAGATTTGAACTTTTAATACTTCTTAATACACCCCTGAGTATGTTGGCAGTTGTTACATTTGTATAATAATTCAACAAATAACATGGGTTTCGAATTAAGCAAAAAGGTGTTTGAAGGTGTTTTGAGCTTAAAAATGTTTGTGTTGCATTATTTGAAATCTTGATGACCTGACAACTACTGTCTTCTAGACTTATGACAAGACGCGATAATACACTTACGAAAAAGCTAGATAGATAGATGTTGCGTGATTCGCATAAGATGCGACAAGAACCTAGAGCATTCAGTCTAGGCAAGAAAAAAAAGCATGGGAGGGTTTTTCTATTACACCTATTTAGGTGAGAGGCACTATTAAAAAAAAAAACTTAAAAAAAAAAAACAAATAAAATAAAAAACACAATGCCAACACTTACTGAATTAATAGTTTGCAGCAGATTTTCGCCATTAAATTAATTTTAATGCTACAAGTAGTGATAATGAATGCATTCGTCTGCCTAGAAAATGTGCATCAAATGATAAACTTTTCTGAGAATAAGAATTGGGTGGGAAACCATTTCAAATGTATTACAACTTGACGTTTCGAAATACGTCTCGGTGACCCAAAACCCAGACACACGTCCCCGAAAACGCATTTTTTTGTTGCGTTTTTAGACTTTTGGAAAACCACCTAAGATAATTGTTCGCATCCGAAAGCCCTCGACTCCGTGAGTGCGAATATGTACATGACAGACGTCTAAATGGTCCCAAAACCCGCGATGGACCTCACGAAAAAGGCTATATTTTTTTTTTTGGGTTTTTGGTCAAAAGGAAACCACTTGAAATGTACATCAATCGATAGATCTTGATCCCCTGAGTGCGATAATGTATATGTTACTGACGGGTAAGTGGCACCAAACCTCCAACAGACGCGATTAAAGTCGCGGATTTAAAAAAAAAATTAGATAAATTGATGTATGCCATGAAATAATATCGCAATCAAAAGGTTTTGACTACCAGAGCTTTAATATATTGTTGCAAAGTTCGAAATTCACACCCATCAGTCAACACTACTTCGAGCTTTTATTACGGACAACAACTGGACTTGGAGATAACTGGGCAGTGAGCTGACGAAAAAGAATACAGTTGGAATCAGACTTCGTACGAGTCATCATAAAAAGAAACATATTACAACAGAAAAGAGAAAATCAACTAGAACAGAAAAAAAAGAACGATCACTGTTAAACAAAAATCAATAAAAAAAAAAACACAGATTAAAATCCTCTCGGGAACCAGACTAACAAGTTTTTTATTTTCTTTTTGTTTTTTCTCAGAGTTGGGTTTCCATAATTCCATTCCTTTTGGCGAGTTTTGCAATAATATAAAAAAAGACGTTATGAGTTTCGACCAACAGCTGGAAGACGAGCGTAATGGTTAGTGCGATGGATTGTCACGCTGGAGGTCTGGGTTCACTTCCCACCCTCGTCGACCTAAAAACTAAAAAGTTTTTTTCAGGGCTACTGCCTCTTGCGAGGAATTGACAAATCCTCCAAGAGTATAACTTGTCATGAATAAGTGCTTCTCGTCTAGCCGTTCGTATTCGGCATAAAATTGTAGTTCCCTTCCATTTCCTGTCGACACACGCACACAGAAATGGTTGCGACTTGTTAGTCACTAGGCCCTGGTTCTTCACGAGCCGTTGCACCCCCCAATTTATTTATTTGTTTTTTTTTTTTTAAGGAGGAAATTGAAAAGTCTTGACTCACAAAATTTAAAATGTAAGTGACAGATCTTTAAGTGGCCCCAAACTGAAAAGAGTTGCGATATAACTCGCAGATGCTATTATATTTGTTTTAAATTGTATTCTGGTGGACGCTTCTTTAAATGTTTACCATAATTAAAAGGTTTTGCCTCAAGAAAGTGAAAATATAAGTTAAGTGGCGCCAAACTGTTGAAAAGTGCGATAAAAGTCACGTACATATGTAATTATACGTTTATCAATAATTAGATTCTAGATTAGATCTCTTAAAATATATATCAATTTAAAGGCCTTCACTCCCTGAGTTGGAAACTTTTAATGACAGACGTTTCAAGTTGCGTCAAAATATTTGAACCCAGGGGCCGAATAACGTCTTCAGCGAACGAGTGAGGAACTTTTACACGTTATGAAACTATCGAGTAATCACATTGGTATGATGTTATAATAGCCCTTCCACACTACCCCACTGTGTATTAATACATGTCAAATTGAAAGTGAGAAAGAATTCCACGCGACTGCCAAATTTGTGTGAAAGAAATGACTTTTCATATTTTGCTTCCACACTTGCTTGTATTAATACATTACCTTAACCTAAAAAAAAGTGTGATAGAATGTGTGATAAAAATAGAACCATTCCTAAAATTATTCATGTATTAATACATGTCAAATCGTGTGGGATAGAATGTCGGGTTGTGTAGGTTGGGCTTTCATATTTTGTTTCCACACTATTCTACATGATTTGTTCCCACTTTTTTGGCATGTATTAATACACAGTGGACTAGTGTGGAAGGCCTTTAAGAAGTTTCACGTATCGACTTGAGTTCGTATTGTACTAGGATAATTCTAATAAATTTTCCTAAACGTCAATATTCCCAACTTCTCATTGGTCGATTGCCACAGCTCCTTGTGTTGGGCTCATGTTTTGTTTACATTTGTCTTTGGAATTTAATTTGGCCAAAAATATTTTTTGGCTCAATCGAATTATTGTGTCTTAAAATCAAGCAAGAATAATTTTCTGGGTGATGTTTAATTTATTTTAATTAACCCTGAAACACCATTAATTGATATTATGTAGGAAAGAGAATAATTTTATTTTTCTGCCATTTTACTGCTCACTCGTCTACCTAGCTCTATCGTATGAAAAAACACTCGTTCACTTACGAGGAAATGCCAAAAATCGAATTCGATACTCGACACTTTACTCGATAGCTTAAGAAGGAATCCCAAATGCAGATAATTCAGTAACGTATTGCTCATTCACTGATGCGGTAATTCGGCCCCAGCTTGCCGGACCTGATTGTAAGTCGCATAGGAATATTATTATTATGGTTTTTCAATCAATTTTATTGGCAATTAATTGAAATGCGTCGCATTTAAAAGATTTAGATTTGCTGAAGAAGAAAGAAAGACGTTATAAAAATAAGAAGAATCCGGCCAAATGAATATAGTAGGAACCGGTGCAATTTAAATTTATTCTTAATATGACGTTGGTGCCTTTATGTTATATTTTGAAGAGTAAAATTCTTAGAACCACCTTGTTTTCAATGGGTACGTTCAGATGACTTGCGACTTGCAATTAAGGCAACTTTCTGGTTTGTGATTGGCCAGCTTTCAAAAAATTTACTTGAAATGAATGGAACTTTTACTGGAAAGTGACTGGAAATTTAGTCAAGAAACACCTGCCTTAATTTTAAATCAAGAGTGTGTGTTTTGTCAAAATTTACATTTGTGAAATTAAAAATCAGTTTAAAGGCTCTCCCAAACCAATGCGAAACATTCGGTGCGGCGAAGAAACATTCGTCAGTCAAAATTAATTTACATGGTGATAAATGAGAGTGCCCGCACCAACGCGGCGGAGAACCATTCGCATTTCGAAATTTATTTACAGGATGATAAATGAGCGTGCCCACACCAACAGCGAATGTTTCTTCGATGCAACGAATGTTTCGCATTGGTTTGGGTGAGCCTTAAATTTTTATAAATTGTTTGTGCGGTCGAGTTAATTAAATTTAGAATGTAATTTTTCGTACATTACGACGGAATTTTGTATCCATGTCGAGGATTCTCTTTTTCTAAGCGAACTTGAGGTAAACTATTCAAGAAAAGGTAAAAGTTTGACATAAGGATATGCGGAAAAAAAGTAAGTTATTTTGAGGTTCAATGGGTATAGTTGACTGAATATTAAGACCCTTAACCCCCAGTTTGATTTAAAATTAATAAACATATTGAATGTCAAAATAGTAACTAATTTGGAATTTTTTTTTAAAATAAGCCAATTGTTTTTTTTTGTCGAAGTTTTGAGTTGGAAAATATTGTTTTTATTTTAATCAAATTTTGTAGGAAGGAAACTTAATTCTCGACCCACCTGACAATCCAGAGTTTCTATGAAGTCAAGGCAACCATTTAACAAATCCTGTATCAAAATTTAGAAGAAGTCGTTTTTGGTGACTCGAAAATTGCAAATGGCCCAACTGGTAGCACACATCTCTGCAATCTGCAGGAAGTAGCTAGCAGATATGTCATCGGAAATTCAAACAGAAAAAGTCAGTCGATAATATTAAGTGATGATATTTTTAACAATCATCATCATGAACAACTACAACTTCCCAAAATAAGTGTGGAAATCAGCAAAGATCATGTACATCCCGAAGAAAGGCACTTGCAACTTGCTTCTGACCAACTAAAGAAGAAGTAGAAGTCCGTCAAGCTGGGTAATTCACAACGGAAATTTAAAAATCTTATGACACAGAAGTTAGGGGCTGGCTATGGGCTAATCACCAGTTTTTGGAAATTTGGTAAAAAATTTGAAGCTCAAATCGTGAAATATTTGTTTTAAGAATATGGCACTAAATTAGCCCCTAAATAACACTAGTTTTCGGCATCAACGACCCAATAATAAAATCGCTTGCATGTAGTTGGCCCACCAACTATTGAGTTGAGCAAAACTGTTATTGCAATCGTTTGTACATCGTTTTTTTACGTTTGTACAAGTTTAAGATTCGTTTGTTCACTCACCGTTTTTTTTTATATAGCCACTTCAAATAAATTTACGGAGTTTGGCCCACCAACTATAACGCTCGAAAAATCTGGAAATGCAGTTCGATAGATAATCGTTTGTCTATGTATGCTTTTTTTTTCGTTTGGACACGTCCCAAATTTTTTGACAACAAATTTTTTTTTACCAAATTTTAAAACATATACATTCGTTTGTCTCTTTTTTTATAATGATTTTTCATCGTGTTAATTTTTTTAATTTGTATTTACTTCTATTTTTAATTAATTATTACTTTTTTTGGGACATGCAGTTGGCCCACCAACAGCATTCTCTTTTATTTGGGTATCCACAGTTTCAACTTGTATGCGAAATTGCGATAATTAAGAATTTATTCTTTTTTTTTTCCTATTCTTTTTAAGGAGTGCCCTGGATTTAGGCTGCATTTAAAAAGACTTAAGTTACACCTGGAGCATATTATTTATTCAGTTAAAATAATTTAAATAAATCAAACAAAAATAATTCTTATTCTATAGGTACTTGTTCATTAACTTGAATATTGCCGTCGGCTTAACGCTTTTAATGAGTTTCTTGTCTGTATAAAACAGAAAGTAACTGTAGGTACCAATACCCAGTAGCGGATCCAGGGGGTGGCTATAGGGGCTAAAGCCCCCCCACAACTTAATCATAAAATAATTAAAAAAAAATATAGAAAGCAATACATTACAACATGTAGAATTTTATATTCCGTCTGAAATATTGTTAAGATATGAGATTTGATGGATAAAATACGTGGTTGGGGCTTATTTGCATACATGTTATGTAATTTTTTTTCTAAGCCCTAAGATTGGGGCTAAACCCTGAAGCAAATTGGACAAAAACTAAGTTGGGGGCTATGAATATGGACATGTTTCATGCAACAACAATTTTTCCCTAAAAATAAAACCCAGAAAATTGGGAGGAAAAAAACAGTTTTGGAGCAATAAGGTCTGAAAATATTTGACAAAAAACCTAGCCAGGGTTAAGCAACTTACTTCGAAAAAACTAACCTTATTCCAGGGAGTTTTGGGGGCTCAAGTCTAGGGCCTGTCAAAGTCAGAAGTTGGGGCTAAGGCTTGAAGAGATAAGTAAAAAGAGATAAAAATGGCCGGGGCTTAACATTAACGTGTCAGATGCTCCAACTGTTAATACTAAAAACAAAGCTTATTTACCGAAAGAAACGCATTTGAGGCTTAAACCATTGGAGAACAACGGGATGTCAAGTTTAGTGTATGTTTAATACAACAGGAATTGTTTCTTACGGCCTTGGCTGGGCTTAGAAATTTTCGCGGCTACGTTTTCAAAATTTGAAAGGTCCAAGGCAATTGTACATACAAAACATAGAAATTCTCTAGTCAAGGAGCCAAATTCCAAAAGCGTGATTTTTCTCTGTGTGCGCTCAGAAAATCATGCAAAAGCAAATCAATATTTGCAATCCCTCTAGACTCTAGAATGCCGTGCAAATTTGTCGACATATTTTTTTAGCATGAATACCTATAAAGCGTATGTAGCGTATACACGAAAACTCACTCACGCTGGCAGAATTGGGCCGCGGCTTATTTGTTAGTTGAACAAAATAGTTTCTCTTTGATTTGGATAATTCAGGAAAAATGAGATCTTAGAGGACTAATACCGTGTCAAAGCACATTTATGAGCTTTTGCCAGTACGAACACTTAAATATAATTTTTCTGAACTAGCCAACTATAAACAGTTTTCAAATCTTGTCAAAAATGGGAAGTTCAAAACATATTCACAGCTCATTTAAAAATATAACTACATAAGGTAGGTACCTAATCAATTTTTAAATAATATAAATAAACGAATTTGTACGCGTGGTTCAAGCATATATGGCTCAAATTATTATTTTGGTGCACCTTTGAATTTGCTTCTATCTCCGCAACAGCAATTATGTATGAATAATTGTTATTGTTTTTTGTAGATATTGAAAACGTTTTAAAGCGCGACAGGAGCGGATATAAAGGCACACAAAAAACGGATACCATTAAAATGAAAGTGGAAATGTCGAAATTCGTTGTCTTTTATATAACTACACATGTATCTCAATATATCTTTTTCACAAAAAAAGTAATTGAACCTTAAAGGTTAGACCGCACTCGCCGGAACTGCACTGCTTCGGAACTGCACTTCACACGAATTCGTATCAATTTGTATGAAGTTCAGTTGCCGCTTAGTACGATATAGCTCCTAAAATTTCATTAAAAATAATGTCTTGCCGCGTTGTCGTGAAGTGTAGTTCGGCTGAAGTTGGTAAGGTCGTGCATTAAACCTAAACTCTCTATTATTTGTTATAAATTATAAAATGTATCTTAGGACAAGCAAATTTTATTACTTAAGGTCTCAAACTGGATCTCCAAACTTCAAGCCCCCCGCCAGAGCCAAATCCTAAATCCGCTACTGCCAATACCTATGCATGCCTATTATAGATATTGATCGGTAGTTCCAAAATTGTTGAGTACCTACCTAACTACTACGAGTTTTGGCTGTTTTTTCAGCGAATGGCTTAGGGGGGTTTACTTAAAATAAATCAAAATTATATTAACTCGAACATAATCATGAAAAGCGTATTTCCTGTAGTTCCAAAAACCTATTTTTAATACAAATTCAGCATGCCTGAATAAAAAAAGTACCTGCATATGATTTAGTCGTGTCAGAAGCAAATACATTTTTGTCTCAAATAGCTACTTTTACAAAGAAATTACCTTTACGCCTTTTAAAACAAATATCTCAATCAAATATTAAATAGCTACCCAGCTCATTTCAGAAATTGTTTATACTTAGTTTTAGAAAAATGAACTTCACTCATTGTCATCCTCATCTCATCGCAGATCGCACTAGTCAGAGGCAGTGTTGCCACTTTACTAAAATAAAGTAGATCTACTTCTTTTTTTTTTTAATTTATTTTTAAAAATACTACCTACTTTGCGCCATCGCCAATATATTGAAATCCACTTCTTTTTTAAAACTTCAACCTTAGAAAAAAAGTCCAAATCTACTTCTTTTTTCTCTATTTCACTCTAGTAGGTATGGAACCCCAGATTTTACATTACAAAAATGAACTTGTAATAGCCCTTCCACACTAGCCCACTGTGTATTACAACTACATGCAAGCAATAAAATCTGACAATTAACATAGTTTCTTTTACATTTTGGGATTCCTATATTTAAAAATGGTAAAGGAGTCAATTAAAACAAACTCTTCTCCGTCTGGAGTTATTTGCAATAATTTATGATCTTATCAGTAGCAACCACTGAATTTGAATGAAATTTCAAACAAAACATATGTAAAAAAAAAAACAACAAGTAGCTGAAAACAGTTAGCCTGTGTGGATATGTACCGCATAAGTTTAAAGGTGCCTTATCAGTTATTTATTTAATACTTTTTTTTGTGTACATTGTGGACTTCAGATCGGAATACTTAATTTTATGCTTTACTCCTAGCATTTGGGTCTCGTTTCATGCCAATCTGGAAGACAAACATTGGAAATTGAACAAAAATGTCGGAATCAAATAACACCCAGTGACTTATAAGTCGTACGTGACCTTTGATATTGCCAATTTGCGCACCCAAGTTTTTTGTTTTTGTTTAATGTTATAAAGGAATACTATAGAAAAAAAACATTTAAGAAATTAACCCACCACCGCGGCGGCGGTGCACCGGTGGGTTAAAATTCAAATCTAATAAGTGAGAAAGTGTGAGTGGGGGAGTGGTAGGGAGAGGTATATGTTTTTGACACATGCCTTATGTCATAATTAACTATTAACACTTTGCCTAATAGGTTGTTATAAAGTGATGATTAGTTTGGAATTAATCAATAGAGCATACTAAATCTTGATTAAGTGCATACCTACTGCACATTATTTCATTATTTCTTCGAATAAAATGAAAAGACTTAATGGAAAAAATATTATTCAATTTACTTAAAGATCTGGTACAACACGTAAACCTAATATTTATTTGCATATTGTGTTAATAGAGTTATGATGTGTAATACAAAAATGAAGCCTGCCAATTGTGGTTTGTATATGTGTATATTTAACAAGAGCACACCGATTTGCTTAACAGTTTTAAGCAGGGTTGCCGTTCTAGCGACTTTGTCACTAGATCTAGCGACATTTCAATTACTTCCGCGACAAAAAATATTTTGATGTCGCTAGATTATTTCTACCGACTTTTCTAGCGACTTTTGAAGGTGAGCATTTGTGAGTTGTGATACGCAAATACTATTTTTGTATGTAGTTGCCCTGGTGATTTTACATTCCTGTCATTTAAATTAATTTGACATTTTCTATTTCCAATAATTGGATACTGAAATGCACCACACATAGGCACACACACATAAAAACATGTGCAAAATGTAAGTGCTAATGAGCGCAGTAGTCTGATTTAAGCAATTCATCTGTTTCAAATTAATCATAGACCTAAGTTTTTCGTTAATTTACTTTAAATTTTTGAACAAAAATAAAAATTTATTCAAAGAGAATTTTTTTAACACTTATTTACCAATTTTTGTCTAGCGACTTTTTGTCCCCCGAATTTCAGCTAATCTAGCGACTTTTGGAGGTTAGTCTAGCGACTTCTCATTTCAGCTTGCGGCAACACTGGTTTTAAGGTGTCTGGCTGACGTTAGACCCCACTGTAGATTTCTGGTAAGTCTCAAGTTAATGACACGATCATCTTAGAGATATCAAAAACTCAGCTTTGATAAAATAATGCAATTCTGCAACTTTCGTACGCCGACGATATTGAAATGGTTGGAAGAAGAAATCGTGATGTCACTGGAGCGTTTGCAATCATTGAGAAGGAATAAAGAAGTGACAAAGATATATGCATCAAAGTATGTATGCTGTTATCAAGAAAGGACCCTCAAATTGGGAACAGCTAGCTAGGAACAGAGCTGGCTGGAGAAGGCTTGTTGTTTGGAGGTCCTGGTCCACAACGGATTGTAGCGCCACACTAAGTCACACAAATTCATAGTCCTGTGAATAGAACTTATTAAAATCTTGCCGTGCTCTGAATAATTTCACTTATATTTAACACCTTCTGGTGAAATTCACTTTCAATTAAGGATGCATGTATGCATAAATAAATCAAAATTTAAAATGCATGACACTCGTGCTGCAAGTGTTATATCAAATAAAGTTGTGAACCTGCTGTTCCCACTCAAACGAACTATTATATATGTACGTACATTGTCCAATTCTTGCCATTGCAACAGACGAGTAAGCGCCATCGTCGTCGATTGCTGCGCTGGCCATCACGTCGCTGCTGCCAAGATTATCCAATGAATTTATTGTAAGAGTCCGAAGGAGGGTCTATGCACAAGCACTTCCTGCATTCAATATTATCCTTACCTTGCTTTGCTAACCCAAAAAGTGTTTTCGCCGCAGGTTTTGTTTGAATGAAATTAATCGGAAAACTAGACTAGTAGAGTAAGTATGGTTCGGTATGTTTGTAAAGTTCCATGTTCGATGAAAACAATTTTACTTTCAGGCAAAATGCGGAAATGCGTCTCTTGAAATGCAAATGGCTGACTATGTGGCTGATGGTGTTGCATAAGAGCGGCTTATAGTTTACTGTTTATTTATTTTGCCTTGCCGCCTTAAAACGAAAAGCAATTTCCTTTCGATTGATAAACGTTCATGACGACGGCTGCGATCGATGTCGAACCAAGCTTAACACTCTTTTTCTGAAACCAATCTTAGGCTCAGGACCGCCTGTGATATTAGAAAGTCTTGACAGGTTGGTTTAGGTACATGAGTGCATAATATGTATATTGTTTTCATGACATTTAAAAATATTGTAGATTGTCGTTTGAAGTTATGAATATATCGAGATCGATACTTAACATTGCAACTTCAAATTATTTCAAATAAAAAATTGTTCCACATGACTGAACTTTAAGTCTTGTATGCTTTTACTACTTTCTTGCTATTACTGGATGTTTTAAATTATTTTTTCATAGTTCGAAGTGTTAATTTAAGTTGATTCGCGCAATTACTTGATGGCGAATGTTATATAATCATGTGATTTGATTGGTGGTGTGGAAATGTGTTTATTTAGCGATTGATTGTTATGTTTCTGGTGCGATTAGCTAGGTAATATCTTTTTAGACGTAAATGTTAATGTTACGGCCTTCAATAGCTTTTTTTTTCTTAGATTTTACCTTATAAAGGCAAAGAGGATTTTGTTTGTCCACAAGCAGGCAAGTTTGTATAGTTATTAGGGAGTTAAAAAACACCTATCTGTTAATTTTAGCTGAACATTTATTGGAATTCAAATTAAATACCATTGGGGTATGCCGAGACTTAAGGTACTATTACATTAAAACTGACCAAATACTATGGCCAAACTAAAAGATCAATCACTACACGATTCAAAGACCATCAAAATTATATAAAAAATAACGATCCAAAAAAGTTAGCGATTGCAGCACATGCACTACAAGAGCAACATTTACCATTAACTTAAAATGACGTCCGACTACTTGCAAGCGTCTCAAACAATAATAAGCTTGATGCAACCGAAAGCTTTTATATTCAGAATGACACCACTGCATTAAATGCAGATAATGGAAATATAGAATCTTACATGTTTAATTGTTTTTAATGATTTTTAATGACTTTCTCTTTTACTCTTATTTCATTAAATTATCAGTGTAAATATAGTAACTCTATTTATTTTCAATTTTTTTGCATAAACATTGTCTGCTTTCCTGTTTTAACTCTTGTATAATTATTTATCTTACATAGATTATTATAATGATTTTTTGTTGTTAATATGAGTGACGGCTATAGATCTCAGATATCATTCTGTGTGTAAACAAACAAATTAATAAAATTATAAGAAAATACAAAAATTTAATATTTTGTTTTTTATGTTGACTCAAATTAATGGTGTTAAAATATTTTTTAAAAACACATAATATACTAGAGTCATCGTTATTGTTCTTCAAATAATTACTTATTCTTTCTTTAGTCACACTACACGAATGTGAAATGCTCTTCCCAGCTCAATTTTCCCCTCCCGTTGTAATCTAAAGACATTCAAAACCAATGTGCATCGGTATCTCCTTTGAAATCCCCTCCAACCTTAAGGGTAGTCGCAACACCTTTAGCGCGCGCTAAATATAAAAAAAAGGCAAAATTGATTGATTCTAAATGTGACATTATTGGAAATGGATCTTAAAAGATACTACATTGATAAACAAGATTGAAAGAGAAGGTGAAAGAGGCAGGTTTTTGTCTAGAAAATTATGTTCGCGAGCTTTTAAAGGAATTGAATTAAGGAACGACATCTAAACAAGTATGAGTGCGTGTGGACGAGTGCTGAACATAAAGAGTGTAGGGAAAAGCCCACAAATATAAAGAAGAAGTGTAGTATAGTAGATACAAAAATAAAAAAAACAAATTAAAAGGGGAAAAATGGAAGCTGTTCACTTTGCCTGCCGCTGCCATCTTTCTTTTGTGCACTAACTTAACAACAAAGGTGAAAGAAATACTTAATATTTCAATCTATTTCTACAACTATTATTTATGTAGGGATGTCTGTAAGACCTTAGTTCTTCTTAATGCAACTCTGAAATATGTGGTTAAAAGAAATAGAACAATGGATAGAAATTTTTCTTGGTGTAGGAGATTATCTTTATTGTTAATTATTAATCATGAAATTTAACAGTTTTTATCTAGTCCAAGCTGGAGATATCCTTCAAAATACCGTTATAACTGATTTCAAAGTCAGATAGGCCACTATTGCACAGAGGAAAAATGCAAAAAAAAAAACTAAAAATAGGCCAAAGATTTGTAAATAAAATAAGTTTTTGTATTTATTTTTTTTTTTAATTTTATTTTTTAATTACCTAAGCTTTTTGTTAATAAAGCTGAGATTTAACATTTGTATATTGTATTCACTTTCAGAAGTGTAAGGATCCATAAAAGCCTTTGCGGTTCTGGCATTTCAATTGTTATTTATAAGATCAGGTACAAATTGTTCCTTATTCTTCTCGATGATTATAGGTCTTCCATCGGGGTATAGGATTTTTAGGTTGAAGCTTGCTAGCCTTAAACTTATTCCTTTCGAAATAAAAAACCTTTGAAATGGAAACATTTTCCCAAGAGAATATTAAGAAGGGTTATAAATAAAAAATAAAAATAAATCGGGTGGCACAACGGCTCATGAAGAACCAGGTCCTAGTGACTAACAACTCGCAACCATTCCTGTGTGCGCCTTTCGAAAGGAATGGAAGGGACCTGCAATTTTATGCCGAATCCGTACGGCTAGACGAGAAGCACTTATACGTGACAAGTGATACCCTTTGGAGGATTTGTAAATTCCTCGCAAGAGGCAGTAGCCCTGAAAAAAAACTTTTTAGTTTTTAAGGTGGACGAGGCTGGGAAGCGATCCCAGACCTCCAGCGTGACAGTCGAACGCACTAACCATTACGCTACGGGCTACTACATTAAGAAGGGTAAGGTCTTTAAATATTCAAGCTCCATTATCTTGAACCAGTTAACCTTAAGTCCATTTGCAGAGATCTTTCTATTTGAAATGTTTTCTTCTAATTTCAAGGTGGAGGAAAAGTGGTCTTTGTGCATTTTCATGACATTATATGGTTGTTTTTTTTTTGCTGAGCTTATGACTTCTATCCAATCATCGGGGATGTAAATATTTGGAAAATATTTTCATTTCTTCTCAATCACCCCAAAATCTTACATAATCAAATGCTTTGTTTTTATATTTTCTTTGTAGAAACGTAGATTTTAAACCGTTAAGGAAAATACCCAAACGTTTCAACACGTAATTTATTCACTTCTACTCACTTTGTTCAATGGCTGCAGCATTAACTTTAGTATGAAACTGTAATAAGTTAGCTAATGCACACATACCTTAATGTAAAATAGTTAAGATTATGAATGCAAACATAATGTTAAGATTAAGAACGCGAACATAATGTATTCCTACACCAAAGAGTATCTACTTTCTTGCTCTTGTTAAAAATTAGTTCATTCTTGATTCGACCGCTGTTCAGATAACTTTCAATGATAAATGTATTAGTTTTATTAAATCAGTATTGTTTTATTTAATTAACAATTAACATAATTGTTACAGAAACACTTTAACTTCATGGCTTTGAGCAAATAGTAAAATAATTGACCTAGCTTAAGGTTTCAAGCAATAAAATCAAATACGCGAGCGGAAAAGTGGCCTAAGTGGTAGATAGGCCGCTCTTGCACTCAAGCTTTTAATTTTTTTGTGTTTGGTCTTCGAACAAAAGGGTTATAATTATAACATGAAGACGAAGATTTAAGCAATTTTTAATGCAGAAATGTGTGTTAGTAGGTACAGATTTAATTTTTGTAATAAACTCAATTTCGATAAAATTGCAGTTAGGACAATATTGCACTCATGGCCTGATTTATAAAGCCGTTGTGTGTTTTTTGTCGAGCCTTAATTAAGATGTCATGATTATAAGCATCAGACAATAGTCAAATTAAAGATTTATGGTTGCGGTACTAGCTTAGTAAGTATTGATTGAACAAAAATGTACAAAATTAGAATTAAAACGAACATTATCACCTACATATACACACAACTCAAAATCCACCAGACATGATTTATAACAACATAACAAAATGTATCTTAAAACACTAGGTCAGTGATATAATTACTTATTCATAACCTTCATATGAGTGTATGTACTGAAGTACATATCTTGATTAAACTCACTCTCTTTGAACTAATTAAAAATAAAAGTTCAACCACCTTTAAGTTTGTTGTAAGCTTTTACGACCTCTTCAAAATAACATGCACGTCCGTCGTTTTATATGAGTAATTTAATAATTTCAATTGTATATGTATTTCATCTCGTTACAATCATTGAATAAGTGAACAATATAATAATTCCAAGCAGAGCAACAAGTTTATACCGACTCTTACAACTGCGGCGGTTTGCTGTATAGTCGCAAATTGGACAGCTGTGCGATTATAGTTTCATTTAATGTGCAATCATTGAGGGAATTCATAGTCTTGCAAAACTTTTATAAGCTTTTGGAAAACACTCTAACGAGGATGTCAACGTCGTTGAGCCGAGTCGCGTTGTCGTCAGAGTCTGAAAGTCGTCTTAAAGATGTTGCAAGCTTCCAATCACACAACACAGCACAGTCACTTTCATTTGATGAGATTTCGTCGTTCGAGAAAATAAGTTACTCTGATGGCTGTCACGGATGGATGCAATTGTTTTGTTAACTGGAGCTGAATTAAAACAAAAATACGGCCAGTCGAGGATTGAATGGAGAGAAAGAGGAAAATTATGCACAAGTTGCATCTTATAGCCAGCAGCCAAGACCTTGGAACTCATTCCGGTATACGATCTCTGGCTGTTTCGGTGTTGCATCATCTAAAATAACTGGGGCAATATTAATTTGATGCGGGTCAACACTCTAAGTACGTGCGAGTCAATTCTCATAACGCGACGAATACTCGCATTGTTGTACTATAATACTTCACATCAAGCTGGGCATATTTTTGTAAACTATTTTTTTCGCTTTAAATTACTCCATGCATTGGTGGTTTCAAGTTCAGTTGAAAGTGAATTTGTTTTATAATTTAAAACGAGATAATGCATATTATTGAGACATAGACAGGCAAATCATAGTGTAGTGGAATGCTATCTACCAACTCAGATAAGATGTAGCTTATAATAAACATGTTTGGAATGTCTTTCTGCCGAAATTGGGATTGAAATAGATTAATATCTGCATTTTGTAGCTATAATTAAATTGCAATTTGTGATTAAAACTCTAATTTTGTAGCTAAATTCTGCTATAATACTACTGGGGAAGATAAAATCTGAAGATTTCTTTAGTTAAAACTCCATCTGGCAATAATTGTATGGTTTGCTTACAATTATTTTGACATTGACACAATTCGTGGTAGCGCCTTTAAGTTGTTGTTGTTGTTCAAAAATTCAATGAAATTGACGGAATAAAGAATGGTCAAGCCTAATAAGCTGACATTCTAGTACGAATAGTACAATAATAACAATAATATTTTGACAATTGTTGTTGCAGGTTTGCCTTTCAATCGCTCTTGAATTTCTAGGAGAATTATAAGTAGGTAAATTCGGCATAAAAGACCATTATCACGAAAAAAAGGCCAGCTATCAATGGGTAGTTCTCAGAAAACTGATATCTTCAGGTCCATGACCGACAATTTGTTGGAAATTATGCATGAGTTCTTAAAAAACCAACTTGATAAAGCCACCTTGGCTGTATTGCGTTAGGCTATATCTGGAAAAGTATATGTTTAAACTCTACTACCAGTGGACCACAACCAACCACAATAACTCAAATTCCTTTTCAAAACTCTATATCCTAACGATGTGAACGAAATATGTAGATTTTTATCAAAGGATAATTTAAACATTTCTTAAATAAAACCGGTTATACTCCCACGTACTAGTAGATACTTCTTTTGCTTCTATCTTCTCGTATTGATAGAAACCTAGTATTCCATAATTTATCATTTGTCATTGGGTTCGTTTCGGCCAACTGCCCCACTTACAAAACTTAAAAAACATTTAAAACAAGAGAGCTGATAACAAAACTCCGAATAACGAGTCATCTGAGGAATATAAAATAACACTCTACTCATCAAGAAATTACGCTTTATTCGCTGTATGGAAAAATTATTCATTAATAATGAAAGCATTGTAGCAACTTAATTAAGTTTCAAAAAAAAAAAAAAAGATGAACGTGATGAAAGTAAAAATAAAATGAACAATTTAGAGACCTATGTACGAATTCATTGTATTGGTCTCGTTTTTTTCTTCTTTATTCGAAATCATTAACCCTGTGTCCAAAGCCTTACAGCGGTTTTTAAAAATAAAAGAAGGAAAATAACGAAACGTTTTTTTGACGATTTATCAGAAGATGAGAGAATATCAGACCCGGATTCTTACTTCAAAGTCAATGCTTACTAACAAAGATTTCAGAGCCTCTTTGATCTAAGTAATTTATTTGAAGTTTTACAACTAGAAAAACTTTTATACTTTTCAAATGAAAAAATTGAAAATGAATCAGGAAAACTGGTCCAATGAGGACCTCTCAGTTGATCTTTTTGAAAGAAAACATTCTCTAAGCTAAAAATAATACAAACAAAATATTTAAGAACTTCTATGGGACAAGAACGGTTGTCGGACTTAGCGATCATGATAATAGAAGTTGAAAAGCTTGAAAAATTAAAATCATCGTCAGATATGGATGATTTAATTAATAAATTTGCGGAAACAAAGGCTAGAAAAGTTTTTATTTGAGTTTTTTTTACTGTTAGTTTTAGTTTTATAGCATCTATACATTTATTTTTGTACCTATTTAAAGACCATGTGTATGTACCATTAAATCTACTGGATTTGTTATTCTGAGTGTTTTTGTTTTGTAGGGGGGGCCCCAACTAAATCTTGATACGGAACCACTCGAGGGCTAGCTACGCCACTATTAATATTCATATATAATATGTAGTTACATATGTACTAGTAATTGTTTTTTTATAGATGTTTAAATAAGAAAGTCATATACATACAATAATTGTTAATAAACGGGTGATTCTTCAAACAAGGGAATCTAAAAAACAACCCTTTAACCAATTTTTTTTGTAGAGAAAGTATTGGTTTCTTGAAAAAAAATATACAGTATGTGATCAAAACTTACATAATGAAGAAGTCCAAAAAAATAATTTTAGGCAAGATGTCCGCCGTCACTCTGTGTGCTGTGGGCCTTGCGTCTATGCGGCTGTGCGTCCTGATGTACTAGAGCCTAAGCGGTTGGACAGATTTTCTTAAAACTTAGTGTGAAACGTTTTTATGATTCCCTAGAGGTGAAATTTAAATTTTTATTTTAGTTGAACTGGAACGGGTATAGCTGCTAAACAACGATTTCGGTTTTATGAAGTATTCTCGAAAACAACTGTAATGATTTTAATTAAATTTCGAACATGTAATATGAAGACGTCTTTTATTAATACTGCCTACCAGTGTTTTGCCAAGAAATATACTTATTTACTTACTTAGGTCCTCGGACCTATTACGTCCGTGATGTTTCCCTTACGGGACATAGGGCCTCCACTACACCTACGCGCCATCGTGTACGATTTCTTGAAATATTTTTCAGCTCTCTCCAACTTTTCCCCAGTCGTGCCGATTCCTGTTCGACCGTTCTTCGCCATGTACTTCTAGTCCGGCCCACTTGTCTTCCCTCCTGTGTGAGCGGGTTCCATTGCATTGCTTGAGATGCAATGCACCGATCGCCTTTTCGTAGCGTATGGCCAATCCACTGCCACTTTCTTCTTCGTTTAATAGAGTCTATGGGCTCCTGACCCGTTCTCACATGAAGTTCGGCATTGGAGATACGGTTGGACCAGAAAACCAGGTTTGCAGCTTTCTAGTGACAGTCTCACTGACTTTCCAAGTGCTGCAGCCGTAAAGCAGAACGGATTCAACATTGGAGCGGAACAGTCGTAGCTTGGTCTTTAAGCTAAAAGAGTTGTTTCTCCATATTTTGGACAGCATTCCGAACGCAGCCTTTGCTTTTCTGATTCGGCTGATTACGTCCAGTTCAGTTCCGCCACCCGTAGAGAAAATACTCCCAAGATATTGGAAATCCTCTACCATCTCTACCGGTTGTCCAGAAATATTTACTTGGATTGATGAGGAAGTTCCAAGGCTGATCCTTTTAGTTTTTGCCGAGTTGATCTTAAGCCCTACGATTTCTGCTTCTCTGTCCACCCATGTTGTCATTTGATGGAGATCCATGATCCTATGAGGGAGTAAGCATACGTCGTCCGCGTAGTCCAGATGTTTGAGGTGAGATTGCAGAGTCCACTGAATTCCTCCATTTGCATTTGACAAAGCTGCGTGCAGTACGTCACTTATCACCAACAGGAACAGTATTGGTGACAGTATACAGCCTTGCCTAACTCCACTTTGGATTTCAAACTCCTCTGACAGCCTACCTTTGTGCAAAACGTGACACTTGGATCCATCATATGTAGCCTTGATAATAGCAATCAATTTATCTGGGATGCCCCTCCTGCGCAAAGCAAGCCAAATAAATTCTCTATTGACACTGTCGAACGCCTTTTCAAAATCGATGAACAGCAGGTGAAGTGGTGATCGATATTCAACGCACTGTTCGATGATGATCCTCAAGGTGTTGATGTGATCAACACAGGAAGATCCAGTGCGGAAACCTGCTTGTTCGGCGTCGAGTGTGTCTTCGAGGTGGTCTTTAATTCGGTCCAATATTATCCTTGCTATTATCTTGGCTACTGCAGGCAGAACGCATATTCCTCTCCAGTTTTCGCACTGTGTGAGATCTCCTTTCTTTGGGAGCTTGACAATCATTTCTTTTTTCCACTCTTCAGGAAAGCTCTCTGTTTCCCAAGCTCTCTTAATAAGTGGGTGCAGTAGCTCGCTCCATGTTGTTGGGGCTGCTCCTAAGAGCTCTGCAGGAATACCGTCAAGTCCAACCGCTTTGTTGTTACAGAAATTTATGAATAACAGAAATAAAGTTTTGAGCATCTTGCATTTGTTGGGATATTCCCGAATATCTCTTAATTGGTTTGGGTTATTTTGTCATGACTGGCGGCTTGTAGTTATGTTAAAAAAAAAACGTTATTTCATAAAGTGTATTTGCTTCAAAAAAGGATTTGCGTGTGCTGAAATTATCATCATTTTATTCCAGTTTATAGAATCGCCTATACAAAAGCAATATAGTTGTTTAAAGAAAAATGAATTGCGAGCCACAGACAGGAGCCTTAACGGGTGGAACGATTTAATTCAATTTCTTATAATAGCAATGCTATGCAATACACCCGGTGGAATCGGCTAAGGCGATAGTTGATTGTTGATCATAAAATAAATGCTTTTGCTCCACGTAAGGTGATTATCAAATTGACTATCACTTTTTTGCTATAGTTTGTGGGTGATAGCTATTTACGTGTCGTTTTCATACATTTTGCTTAATATTTTTGAGAAAGATAAGTTGTTTTAGCTAAGCTCCGCCATAAATCGATAGTAAAATGAACGAAAGTTAAAAAAGTTATCAAGGTTAAAATAAAATATAAGTGAACAGTATTGTTTGTAAATATGGTACTCCAAAGCAAAGTTTCTATGCGAACGAACGAGAAATTACAAAAAATTTCAATTGCTCAGGAATAAAGGAAATATTGTGGAACATCCTTACCCAATGTAGCTACCTATGATACCTCAAATAGTATTTGTTAAGTAAATAAAAAGAAACTCACAAAAAACGTTTGCTTTTCCAAAGCATTTTATTGAAATACCATACGAACAAATAAAGTATTTAAAAAGAAAACAATTTTATGGGCAATCCATTTGCATTAAAGCGCCAGCTGGTCCCCCTGATGCTTTTGTGATGTTCGCCCAGAGCTTGACAAGGCATGTACATAGTATTTCTCGAGCTAGGTTAAAAATTGTGTTTTGTTAATTTTAGACGAGTTTAGCATCGTACTATCCCCTAACTTTTTACTTAAGTTAAAATCACCAACTCTTTATTTCATCTTTTAAGTATCGTACTTAATCCATATGAGACATTTTGAGAAATTTACTCCAGGTATAGGATGGGCCCGAAGGTTCCAGGTTGGAGTCCTGCTGGTACCCAACTTTTTTTTCTTTTTTTCTTTTTTTTTGTAAATAATGAAGTTAAAATGATAAAAATATAAATATCGGGTACTCATTTAAAGCTCATGATGGGTTTCCATCAACATATAATTAATTTACAACGCATAAAAACAATAATTGTGTTCATCAAATTCAAACCCTACAAATGTTCTGCTTTTTTTAATGATCACTTTACGCAGAACAAAGAAAAGTTGATAATCAAAATTGATTATCAAATCAGCGACAGTCAACTATCGCCTTAGCCGATTCCACCCCAAATAGCATTCTTATGTGATTCCCTTGAGAAAATTTTCCCTTATTTAAATTGTTCGTCTTGGTCATCTAGAATGGAACATCTTCCCATTCTGGATGAGCTAAAATAAATATTCGATATAAATTCATGCCTGTAACGTTCAAAGTGATTTTTAGAAAACTGTGTTTTGAGTTTCTAAAAAAAAAACAAAGTCACTAAACGGAAATATAGATTTTCAAAAAAATTGTGTTATTTTTGGCTTTTCCTGAATTACAGTATTCCAACAATGGGGAAGGACAGTTAATTCTCCTTTATTTAAAGCTTCTGTCTTACCAACAATGATAAATTGTAAGCCACCCAATGTTATACATATCAGCATCTCGTTCCGCAGGGTATGTTTCTTGTATCACGTTACATGATAAAGAATAGATCTCACACTTTTAAAGTCTAAACCACTTTTAGGTATTTTGACCTACTCTCATTGCAATGGAGTCATAAGTGTGAAAGTGTGAAATCCTGCGTCAACACCATTTTTTTTTTATTTTATTAATAAATACAAATAGTTACACCGAGAATTAATTTTATTTATAGCGCGTTTGGTTAAAAAGATTGACAAAACAATAATCTGCTCCTTTCATAGCCTTATGGCCAAATCACAATCACGCGTTAGGTCGCTCCGACTTTGACAGGCTTTTTACCGACCTTACGATATCATGTGTCATTAAGCGTGACCCTAAAATTTGCAAAACAGAATGTCGCGTCAGGCTTTGGGCTTTGACAAGATAGGAATTTGACAGAATAGAAGATCTGTTTCTTTAAATTAATTTCTCATAATTTACTTACGGAAAATGGAGAAGCAAGTTTCTCTGTTTTTATTTTATTTTTGGTGTGTAAAAATTTTAATTTTTGTCGATGAATGCATGATAAGAAAGAAGTGAGTGACTGAGTCGCGTGAAATTGCTTTATCGAGCATTTAGTTCAGAACTGTAAGTTATTTTAGGACGATTCATAGGTACATTTATCTATTTAAAAAAAAAACATTTGGAGGGACATATTATGGGTTTATAAAAATTTTAATCTTGTAGGTATAGAAGGCATTATCATGCACTCATGTAACCATGAGCGAGTGAGCGACAGAGTAGTAAGGTACCTAAAAACTAGAGGGCATCTCATTAAGTTAAGAGATTTTTCATCGAAATAATATTTTCTTTTAATATTTATACCTACACATACTAGAAAAGTAGAAACAATACAAATTAATTAAGGCTGAATTTATTCACTATTGATAAACTTGCTGAAAACTCCAAAGTTGGCCAACTTACAAGTTGACTTCAAATCCGTAGTTGAACTGAAAGTTGAAAAATGCTTTTATTCACTATTTCGAATCTGAACTCCAGAGTTGAAATTCAAAAGTTGACCCACCTGCAGTTTCTAAAATATCCTTGGCATATTTGTGACACATGAGTAAAATGACCCACAAGACGTCATTTTCAACTTTTGTTTTGCATTAGAATAATTTTGCATTTTGAATAAATTTTCCGAATAATTGCAATGGATGTTTCATTCCATGTGAAGCACGGAATCCAGAGAATACCAAGCAAAATTGAATGCTTTTATTTTTAAAGCAAATATATATGTATCTAACAATAAGAGGTTAGTATTCACACACTATAATTTGTTCCTTCTATTTCGTTTTCCTAAAATGAAATTATGGGGGAAGAAACACAAATTTTCACAGAGATGAATAATGCTGGGTCAAACAGGAAAAGTCAAACAAAGATCAACAACTGCATGAAACGTGAGACCTGTAGTTATTGTTAAATGGAATCATGAATGGAACCATGTTCATGAGTATGTTTTTACACTTGTCCGGCGAAATCGTCGCCCACTACTTAAACACCACAAGACCAGCAAACCATTCCGTATATAACATGAAACACATGCTGAAGTGACCTCTTTATTGATATTGTACACCTGTTCTAATTTTTGGTCGGGGAAAATCAACATTTTTATAAACAAATTTCAATTATAAAAAAAAATAAGAAACCAAAAAAAATCATGCGGTCCGCCATATTAGTACTAACTCACCCGACAATGCTTGATTTCGGTGATCGGTCGAGAGCTGAATAGCATGAAGTAATATACAGAAATGAAGAAAAATTCCAAGTTTGCTGGCTTACTTCTTCTATTTCGGGGAGTTGAGAAAATCCAAAGTTGATCAACTCTAAGGTAGAAAATCAAAACTTGAAAACGTCAATGTGAATAAAATGTGAAGTGAATAAAAACTATTTCTCAAGTTGACTGTTAAAATCCCAAAGTTATATTCAACTTTGAGTGAATAAATTAGGACCGAAAGTTTGTATACAATCTCATGACAGAATCTGTGCATTCTCTCGTTTGCATTTGCACGACGACTTTTAAGTCATGCCTTTTTATGAAATTAAATGAGTGCGAACGAGAACAAAATGTGAACTCACCTTCGTAATAATCTAACAAATTTCGATAAGTCATGGCTCAAAAGTCGTCGTGCAAAAGCAGACGCTGAAAATGGACTGGAAAGTACTTATCATAAACAGAACTTACTCTTTTCCCTGTCTATCATCGTATAATGCATACCTATAACTATTATATCAAAATATTATTTCATTAAAATGCAAAACTTACTTTATTTATGTACATACATACATTATATTGTGCGTTTAGTCACTGTGGATTGTAAGTTAATAAAATAGTGTCCTTTAATTTCTATTACGAGAACCTACATTGAAAACTAAAAATACTCTGGCATCAGATGTACGCAAACCGGAGTGAATTCACTCTCCGGAACCTAAATTCATACTTAATCGAACACGTCCAAAGAAGCTGTGAAGAACCAAACATTTTTTTTTCTTTTGAAATGAAATAAAATATAGAATTGATTTCACAGGAAATTGATTTATTTTATTGCTTTTGGTAATGTAAAGAATGTTATTTTGATTCAATCATGTACATACATATGTGCTGGAATAATCAAAATGAAAATACATATTTATGTATGCAATTTAGTTTGCAGAATCTCCGTACGAAGTAGGTACTCGATGTTGAACCACAATAAAAAAAAACTCATATTAACTAGATAATTTCACTGCTGCTGTTGTTGCATTTTTTAATCGAGTCACTCGGATATATAAAATATTTAGTTTTTTATTGAAACAAATTATTGAAAGAGTTTTTTTCTAAATAAGAAATGTTAAATTGAATAAAAACTTTCGCGCCCAAATAAAATCCAACCACAACAAAAATAAAATGAGAATTGTGAACTGTCAAAGCGAAGCCAGAATAGAAAATAGATCTATTCGGGAGTTGGAGCTCGCGCTTACGATATTTACGGTCTGAAGCGGCGCAACGCCTGAGGTGACATTTCGGTTTGTTTCATACAAATTCATTGTTTCTATTCAATATGTCAAAGTCGGAGCGACCTAACGCGTGATTTGATTATTAACCTTATATGCAGTTATCATCGCTACATATAAAACTCAACTACTCAAATAACTATAAAAATGTTTGGTTAAAACAGGCATTATAAATCACTCTTTAAGCTTCAGATGAAATGTAAGGCCAACGTATAGGTGATTATTGATGAAGTATGCACTGCATACTTTTTGGAAATAAATAAAATGCACATTAACAGAATCCCATTTTTTTGCCACTGAATTTGCATAGATAACACAATGCCATCACATCTGCGACTTGATTGTCATAATTATGGCGATTTTTATCAATCGTGTAAATCCATCATTAGTTTAAACGATTTGTGTATATGTATATCTTCCGACAAGGAAGAAAATAATAAAATATTTCCGTAGTTACATGTTTTAAAAGGTGATGAATTAGCATCATCGTTCTAAGAAATGTTAAAATATATAAAATTAATGTAACATCTTATTAATTTTTTTATTTAATTAAATACATTGGGGCATATTCATAGTCGTAGATAGACCCAGGTTTAACTAAACTACACTTTAAGACAATTTTGGCTCAATGAATACAGACCGATTTTAATTACAAATTGTTGGTTTTATATTTTTATAAGATAATTAACTTGGTATACTACACAAATAGCTTCAAATATTTTGAAATGATAACCTTAAAAAAATAGAATCAATGTCCGAAAATTCAACCAAAGCTATATTTAACTTAGACCCAGGTCTAAAATGACTATGAATATGCCCCATTATGTTAACTTTAAACTTTGGTTAGATGTGAAAGCAACATTTAGCATTACAGAGCTTTCAAACCCTTCAAAATACTGAGAATAATGTATCATAGTTGCTATGATATGGCATAGAAGAAACCCGTGGATAAATAAAATTGTGCCATCATCCATCATCTTGTTTCATTTCATATCATTGGATTATAATTTCGTATAATTTCGCTTTGATTGGCATTGCATGCAATTCTGCTGCCCGTTCAATTGCATTTTCTTGAAATAAACAACTCACAGTCTGGAAATCGCTAACTTGTGAAGAAAAATGAAAACAAAAAAAATTGTTGTGTCGTCGTTGATGATTGTGTAATGTGTAATCTTGAAAAATCTGCAGAAAATAAAAAATTGTTACCCACGAGATTAAGCCGGCTGCATTTCCCCAAACTTCCGGAACAATGCAGATTGCAAGGAAATATTAATTTTTGTTGGTATGTTGAGTGAGGAGTTGTGTTTTTTTTTTAATAATTAGCCTCATTGGAAAAGTATTGCCATATCAAATTTTAAATGGTTGAAAATATATGTAGGAATTTATTTTATATGATTTGCAAACGCTTATACTAATACATTCAACTCCACTTAACTGCACACCACTTAACTGAAAACATCTTTTATCTGAAACAAGAAATTTATTCCGGGGGATTTTTGAAAATTTTTCACACAAACTGCTCCGCATAACTGAACTCCGCTTAATTGCAAACTCCGGATAATTGAAACAAAATTGTTTGCCTCAAATGAACATTTTTCACTTATTCAACTCCGCATAAGTGAAACGACCGTTTTTTTGTTCCTAAATATGTTATATTCTTATTCGTTTTGTGATTAAAAATGCAAATACCTTTGTTGTTTGAATTGTTTCATATGGAAATATAACTATTTGGACACAATACAAAAAAATTATACCTAATTTTTTTTTGGATTTTCAGACTTAATGAAATGTAAATTGATTTGACAAAACTCCGCTTATTTGAAGCAAGTTTAAATTATCCAAAGTTCGGTTAACTAAAAACTCCGCTTAACTAAAACAAATTGCCTTCAATTATGGTGTTCCAGTTAAGCGGAGCTTTTTGGCTAGCCCAGAATTTTCCAAAAATATTTAAGCAATCATAGCTCAAAGAAAAATACACAAAATATTAAAGAAAAACTATGGAAAAAAGGAATTTTGTGATGCTAAAACTCATATTATTAAAAATTAAATAACTTTTGTCACACACCCAATTTGGGCAAATGGTTAACGCATAATGAATGCATAAATATGTACCTTTATACGGTATGAAGGCCCTTCTTATTGGTGCTGCGCCCAATTAGCCCATTGTCCTTTGAACTGTTTTTAAAAATTTCAGAAAACAGTTTGCGAGAAAACCAAAAAATTGTTACATTAATAATTATTTTTCAATTTACCAAACAACTGATTTTTACTTGCTCTATAGTGCAAGTATAAGTATCATGTTAAAACAAAAAAGCATTATTCAAAACTAAAATCACGATGATGGAGAAGTCCAAGAAAGTGATTTTCGTCAAGACGTCCGTCAGTCTGTCTGATGTTAGAGCTAGAACCTAAACAGTTGGGCGGATTTGCTTCAAATTATATGTGAAGTGTTTTTATGTGATTCCCTAGAGGAAAAATTCGAATTTTTGTTTTAGCTCATCCAGAACGGGAAGCTGCCATACAACGATTTCGGTCTTATCAAGTTTTCTAAAAAAACGGCTCTAAAGATTTTGACTAAGATTTGTACGTGTTTCCGTTAGACCAGTTCTTATAATTCTGCCTACCCCGTTCTTACCAAAAAAAGTACGAATTATGGGGATATAAATATGTTTTTCTTTAAAATTGCCTTTTTATACTTATATATTCGCTCATATCTCGTCATGGGATTGGTTGATTTTATCATTATTTTTCGATGCAGTACTTCTAAATTATTTAACAAATAATGCATTTGAATTTTGTATACTTAATTTTTTTTTACCAACAAATAAAATCAAAGAAAATATTATTTATTTTTATTTTTAACTTTTTTTCTAAATTTGTTTGAATAAAATCAAAAAAATTCAAAATTGCTTTTTTAACATGTTTTTATCATTAGTTCGTTAACGATATAAGAATATTAGTAAGCCACCACATTTACTTCACATTCACATTCTAGTTGTTAGCTTTGAGAGCAAGTTAGTGTGATCCAGTCGTGCATATTTTTTTTATCAAAATCGCAGGAAATTGTGAGGAAATAATGTTCTCCCTACTAGCCTTAATAATTTCTATGACAGGCATGTATCGATATTTTGGTCCTTAGAAAATCAAAAAACATTACGTAAGTACGAAGTTTGAGGAAAATCCATCAAGCTGTCTATAGGCTCTACATCCCCAAATATGATTTGCCTAAACCTGCAAATTTGTAACTCCACTATTATTCTATTCTATAGCAGATCTCAAATTTTGTCGAAGAGAATACTGATACTGATTAAACCTTGCTTTTAAATCCAAAATTATGAAACCTGGAACTCCGTGAGAAATGTTCCTTTACCCTGTAAATTTTGGAAATTGAGTGTTAAGAGATGTGCATTATGAGAAATGAAATATACTATTAAATTGCTTTAGAAAGCATGTGTACGATATTTAATCCAACTCATTATAGAACATTTTACGAGAAAATTTGAAAACACAGAATTAGAACGATTTCTCATTTTGGGAATCCCATGCGATAGGCCCTTGCCTTGTTTACATACAATAAACGTTTCTACGACTAAGCAAGTCCGTCCATTACTTAATGCTCGATGCGCTCCTGGACAAATGGACGAGCTGACCGACCGATGGACGACATGCAGTTTTTGGACAAAAATAATTTAATTTTACGCATTTTCGTTTTTAAATATTCGATGCTTTTATTAACCTTAAATCAAACACTTAACAAATGACTCTAGGCTAGGACGTTTACCATTTTTATTTAATAAATACACAAATAAAATAAACAGCTTCCTCAAAAAACGAAAAAAAATCTATCTAGATTCTCATTTCAGAAATGCTAAACTCTTGCTACATGAGCACGACCGTTTCTTTATTTTTTTTTTTTATTTTTTAAGAAAACAAATTCCTAGGACTACATCTTTGTTCTTTTTTCTGTGTTTGAGTAAAAAAACTGTTACCAGCATTGAATATTAAAAATCTGTACTACTTCTTCCATTGTTAGAAAAGATTGGTTCCAAAGATACCTGCGAGTTTCCTGAAGGATTGGACATTTTCCTATCAGATGGCATACCTCTTCCCTTTCTCGTAAGTTGCAGAGGGTACAAAGTGTTAGTTAGAAGCAACAAATCTCCTCTTGTTTTAAAAATTATACTTATTTGATGAGCGCTGTAGTTTTCGTGAAAGTATTTAAGGTCTAGTAAGCTGTGGTTGAGTACTTTGTAGATCAAGCGACTTGATGAACTCGCTGCTTGCTCCAGAAATCCAACATGAGTTTTCTCATCCAGTTTCTGTACTTAGATGTTGCCATTTTGCAAAAAAACCTGCTTTTGTTCTTAAAAAATTCAAGAGCACTATTTTTGGTAGGCGGTGATCTGGGACAATTTTCAAGATATATTTGAAATGCATTCTCAGTGTAGAAAGACTCAGTAGCGGTAGACCAATTTCAACATACAGTATGTAGGTGAGAGTATTTGATGGTAGCCTGAAGAGAAGCTTTAGAAAATACCTTTGCAGTTTTTCAACTTAATCATGTTCTTCGTAACCACATACTTGGCTTTCGTAAGACTTGGCTTTGATTGGTACATCTTTGTTACATATAGCGTTCTTCCACGCGCAACTTAAAGCTTTCATAGACTCTTGCAGTTTCCCTTGCAGGTGCAGAGTGTTGTTTAGTCTCGGAGTGAGCGTTATGCCAATATAGCGATACTGTTTGACTACTTCTTAAGGATCAGAGCCTAGGGACCATTTTTCATCTCTTGTGAATCGACCTGTATTGTTCCGGAATACCATGATTTTGTTGAATTGATGTTGAGGTTCCATTGATTGCAGTACTCTCTGAGCCTATTAATCATGAGCTGAAGCATGTTTGGTTTGGCCTTTTATCGAAACTTCATTAAAAGTTATTCCTCCAGGTAGGTATTGCAAAAGGTCATCAAGAAACAAGCTAAATAAAAGTGGACTCAGTTGGCAACCCTGTTCGACGCCCGAAGAGGTGTTAAACCATCTTGACATTGTGATCCCAACGTTTAGTTATTTTGGTACACTTTCTAACAAGCGAAGTATTTTCGAAGAGACGCCGATAGTGAGCTTAAGAAAAAGTGCTCTCCTATCCCCTGAGTCAAAGGTAGCATGAAAATCAATGAAGAAGGTATACAGTTTTTTGCCCCTACTAAAATAGGTTCTCCCAATATTTGTTAGCACAAAAATGTTGTCCACTGTTGAATAGCTTGTCCTGAATCCCGCCTGGAATTCACTCAACAGACTGTTGTTTTCCACCCAGGTCGTAAGTCGATCAAGAAGCACACTTGTGAGAATTTTTAAAAGCGTATTTAGGAATGATATCCCTCTGTAGTTACCTGGATCGTTTGGATCCCCTTTTTAAATATTGGAAATAATACGATCTTTTGAGAGCTTTCCGGTACCTTTTCTTTCCTGTATAGATATTATTAAAGCCATCAGTCACGAATTGTATTAAGCCTGGAGTCGCGTTTTTATTGAATTCAAACGTTATCCTGTTCTCTCCTGGTGCTTTGTTAAGTTTGCTTTGACGATAGTATGTTGAACTTCTTATCTAGAAAAATCCTTATCAAGATATTCAACTTGCACGGATGGGAGGGCAAAATAGTGTGAGGTAATAGAGGCATCGGCATTCAACAGGGATTGGGAATGCGTTGCTAGAATACTTGTGTCAACATTTATACCTATTACATTTTTCGAGCCATTTATCATTCGAATTCGCTGCCAAAAGGATTTCAAATCATTTGCTTGCGAGAGTTCGTTTATTTTACATTAGACAAAATACATCCGCATCTGTCTGCAGAGTTCATTGTACATTCTATTACATTCCTGGAACATTAATTTTGTTAGGCTTGGACTAACAATTACAAAGAAATGGTATCTATCTGTAGGACTTAATATTAACCCCACAAAAACTACGATTGTACCATTTACCAAGAAAAGACTTCTACCCCCCATGAAACCTATCCGGTTAGCTGGTGAAGTAATTGAAACGAAGAAGGATATAAAATACCTAGGAATTACACTAGATAGTAAACTCCTCTGGAACAAGCATGTAAAAGTAACCGTCGGGAAAGCCACAAAGGCCCTTATGATATGCAAGAGACTTGCAGGAAAATCTTGTGGCTGCAAGCCTAACATCCTCAGATGGATGTACACCGCATGATGGTAAGACCCATCATTACCTATGGTGCGGTTGCTTGGTACAAACGAACCGAATTAGTAACAACTAGGAAAGCTCTAGAAAAATTACAAAGGCTCGCATGTTTATGTATAACTGGAGTAATGAGAACATGCCCTACAGCAGCTATGGAGGTTATCCTCCATCTATCCCCTCTTCACGAGGTAATTGTAAGTGCTGCAAAGGGAGACATTATGAGATTTGCAAAGGAGGGAACGGGGACTGGAAAATGCATCAGTCGAAGGGAAAGAGACTGCATTCCGAAGTCCTCAATAACAAACCTTATTGACATTCCAAGAGATGGTACGATTAAAAAATATAACTTCGTGAAAAACTTTCAAACGAAGCTAAGTTGCAAGAAAGACTGGGTAGGCGAAACAGTGAACTACACTTTCAATGCAAATGCCATCAAGTGGTACACTGATGGATCGAGAACGACAGGAGGGACTTGTGCGGGAATTTTTGGGTCAAGAACCAAACTTTCCATACCGACGGGACAGTCCTCTAGCATTTTTCAAGCTGAAGTACAAGCGATAGGAACATGCGCAGGTCAAAATCTCGAAAGGAATTACAATAAACAAAACATTGCCATTATGTCAGATAGCCAAGCAGCACTTAAAGCTCTGAGCTCCTACTCCATCAGCTCTAAGCTAGTATGGGAATGTGTAGGAAGGCTAAATGAACTCGCCAAAAATAACACTGTCACACTCCATTGGGTACCTGGCCACATAGGTGTTCAGGGCAACGAAGAGGCTGACTCCCTAGCAAAAATAGGTGCAACGACTCCCCTAACGGGACCTGAACCTTATTGCGGGATAGGAGAAAACGTGATAAGAAACAAAATCAAAAAAGAAGAGGAGGCAATAAGATCCAAAACTTGGAAAGAACTCCCAAAGCTAAGACAGGCTAAACTATTACTTGGGAATTATAACCACCAACGTTTTACAGACTGTATCAGCTTAAGTAGAAACAACCTAAGAATTATAACGGGTCTCCTCACTGGACACTGCTAACTAAACCACATGCAGGTTCTGTGACACTGATGAGGAAACGCCGGACATCAAAGAAAGAAGTACCTGGGACGCTACCAGGTAGAAGAGAGCGACTTACCATCTCTTAAAATACTCCAATTCTTGAGAGGAATACATTTGGAGGAAGAGCTGTAAGATGAGCAGGCCTCATCCAGCTCTAGGTGGGAGGCACAATAGATCTCAAGGTCGCAGTGCAATATCCCTCAAAATTATATTCATTCATTCATAGGCTTGTGTTTACCCTTCTGGTTAGCTTCAGAAGTTTAAATGATTTTTTTTTGCATTTGCTCAATCTTGGTCAAACCAGGCTTCTTTATTTTGACGCAACGAAGGTCCTTAAAAATATTGGATACATTATGTACTTAGCTACTACGTAATCTACCTACACTTTTCAAAAATACCCGTCTGAACAATTTTTGAGTTTGAAAACTTTTCTTGTCTCAACACTTACGCTACAGTTTTTTGTCGCATCTTATGCGGATCACTCTGTATATAAGGAAAATATGTAACACATACCATATACAAAATATTCTCTATCGAAAAATTCAATTTTATTTTCTTATTTGACTGCACCTGCCAATTTTAAATTATTAAATTAAATTATTGGTTTTTATATTATACCTTATATTTAACAATGTCACTCACTAACGTTTTTTTATATTATTCAATATATTTTAGTTACTCATACGCCCGAGTGCTTCTTAAATATTAATATTCTAAATTAAATATTAAACCAGCCAGATTGGCATGAAGCACCAGAGTATATTGTGTTTGCTTGCTTACTATAACAGGTGTTTATTCGAGCCCCACTCTAGGGATAATTCTTTTTAATAAATAAACCCCAAGTTTTATATTTTTAAGTTATAATCAGGTTACAAATTCTGTGACAAAAAAATACTTTTGTATGCAAATATTATACTAAAATTCTTGTGCAAATATTATGCAACATGAAATTACGATTTATTTAAAAGAAAATTCCTTTTTAAAATATTGAAAACTCAATTCGGAACACGTTTAATCTCAAAAGCACACGAATAATATATAAATAAGCAAATCAAAATGTATGGCATAGTCCTAAACTCTTTTCTAATATTACCATTTTAACAATTAAACAAAATTATACATACTATCTCTACTTTTCGATTTATAAGATAACCATCCCAAACTAACAACTGTTTACATCCTCCCATCACTCATCTAATCATTATAATGACATCTTTAAAACGTCTCAATTAGCTAGGTCGTTCGCTCTTTATACCTAACTATGTGAACATTTTGTTTGTTAAAGCAAAACGCATCACCTTGGCATTCATTATGCTGTGACCGTTGATGTCTAAAGCTCAAAATATACCTGGTTTTTAAAGTTAAACCACCATTGAAACTGTCACTATTTATAAAGTTTATTATCAAGGTAGACGAACAAAGATTTTACAAAAAAAAAAAAAATACCTATCTAGGAAAACCAATCCACAAACCGAAAACTAGTCTCACGTTATGGTACCGTTACATCAGTAGTTGCTCGAATGGTTTCCTTCTTTGCCTTACTTCTTTTATCGATTTACACCAACAACAACAACATACATAAGTTGTGTGCGCAATTTAATGCAAGATAGTAAAACAATCAAAACAATCATCTCTGGCAGCAGCTTTAAGCAGCTTCACTCCAACTCCAACCATCAGCCTCCAAGTCCAAGAGACACGGCTATATCTCGATTAGCCATTACCGGCTGCTGTGGCACTGCAGATGGAGCAGAGAGGAGCTATTCGCGTGGCGTCACATAATGATGGTTTTACGCTCGGTTAGATTGGGTTGAACAAAAAAAAATGTCTGTTTTTCTTTTGCAAGTATCATTTTTGTTGTAGGTATCCCCAAGCAGTTTTCCCTCCCTCACGGTATGGCGGGAAATTTTCGTTCAAATTTTCCAGCTTCCATATTTAAACAGGCATCCACAACGACTATAATGGTAATACGCTGTGTAACGGTGACGCTGAAACAACCAACAATCGTGAATCCTCCGTCTTCTACCGGAAGTGAATCAATAAAAAAATAATCGTTTCTGTGGTGAATTATACATAAAAAGTGTTTTCTTTTCGAACTAAAATTATGACATTGACGAGGAGTGTAAGTGTTATTTTTGAAAGCATATTTGTTAAAGATTTTTATTGGTCACGTCTTCGTTGTTTGCTTTGTAATTTCCAGATGTGCATCTTTCTTGTGTTAGCCCTGGGCATTATTGCTCTTTCATATGGTCATCCTAGCAAAGAAAAAGCAAAGTAAGTTAAGAAAAATGTCAGTGGGTCATAGTCGATGTTTAACGTCTCTGTTCTGTCCTGTCCTAGAATTCGAATTCATGTTCCAGTTAAACACCACACCCATGTTCATACAAAAACCATAATCAAGAAAGTGACAGTTCCGGTTCCGATTCCAGTCAAAGAACACATTCCAGAAAAGGAGATCAAATACCAAGTGGAAGAGGACGATGACTTCGACGATGGCTTCGAAGGATATCACTATCCAAAATCGCATAATTTAAAGAAGAAAAGAAAGATACATCATCCGTTTATTTAGATTGAATGAGAGATGTTCTCTCATTGAGCGGTTATACCAAATTATTTTACTAAATAACAATACAAAATGCAGAAATGGCACAATTTCGGCATTGTCTTTATTGATTTCTCAATCTCATAAGCTTACGATTCCCTTCTAGTTAACGATTTGCCACCCTAGAAAGTAACAAAAATAAATTATTTATATTATAAGTTTTGTAGAAGAATAAGAATAACAAAGTTTATGTTAAAAATATTATAACAAACTGAATGTTTTTAATTCGATAAAAAAAAACTGCAGAGATTATTATGCACGATAAAAAAATGGTTTTAATTTTTAGCTCATCCAAAAAGTATGTGATGAAATTTATTTAACATGACTTTTGTTTGTAGTGTACCTACACATAGTGAATTTTAAAATCTTCTTAAAACGTTAAATAACAGTATTTGTTTTTAATTTTATGTAAGATAAGGTGGACAAGGCTGAGCCCAGACCTAACAGCGCCAGCGTGACAGTCCAACGCACTAAATGGCTACTAGTATAGCATCGACAAACTGAACCAAAATGGTCCGTAAATACAACAACGACGCATTTTTATTCGTCCAACAAAATCTTTTATTGCGAAATAGCATTTTTTTAAATTTTCAAACGTTTATTATTACAAATGAAAATTTGTTTGCTGTCGTCCTTGATTTATTTATTTTTAACAAACATTTTTTTTCAATGCTTTAAAACATGAAATGTTTAAATGAATTTAACCAATTGGTTAATTGCTCTGATACATTTTTTATTGACTGGGGGTACAGTTTCCATATTGACATAGCAAATTGCTTTATAGAAATGAAAATTAGTTTTTGTTATTAACGAAAGTCGTTTATTGTACCAATAAACATAAGCTTTACGTTGAGATAGCAAATTTATTTATTCAATTTAGAAATTATTTAGTTCAAATCTTACGCTAACAACAAAATACGAAGGAAATTAAAGATGGAACAGATTTAATTGAATTTAATGAACTTATATGTTGTCCCGGTAATCTATTTAATTGATTTAAAAGAACGTATGTGTTACAATAATGTACTCGTTTATTAATAAATAGTTTATTAAAATAAAAAAAATTTAAAATCGATTTTAATGTAATCGTTCGATTTGATAATAACTTATTTAAATGTGTTTTCTCGTGATAACACAGCAGTTAGCCTGCATAGCTTTCGCTCCGTCATATTTACATTGAAGGTTTTGAATGAACAACAACCACTATATAACTTATTTCGTTTCTTAGCAATACTCGTAACCTATTGGCTGAGAAATCAAAATTCTTGAATACAAATACTGAAAACAAGAAAATATTTAAATTCAAATATTTATTTTATCTTTGTATTACTATTAATTGAGCAGTTTTAATAAGTCAGTGGCGCAAATTTTTAAAGCATGCTCGTTTTAGGAATAAAAACGGCTCTAGTTAACGTAGTCGTTTAGTTGTGAACCCTTGTCTAACTTTTTCTTAATTTTAAACACGTTAAACAACTCTTCTAACTAAAGTGGACTCCGCAACGTAACGTAAGCAAATTAAGGTTGAACAGGCACACATTTGACAGATGAAGAGAAGAGACAGCTAAAGAACAACAAAAAATGTTCAAATTAAACAAACAAATTCAGAAAAATAATTTTAATATTTATAACTAGATCCGTGTCGTGAAAATAGATTATGATTATTTTTTGTTAAAATGTTTAAAAGAAGTCTACTCGCATTATCCCTGATTCTAAAAATAAAAACTCAAGCGCATGGACAATATTGAGACATCTTTGTACATAATGTAGGTACCTACGTGTATGTTGGTTGATTTGGCTTGTGTGGTTGATGTTTGTGCCCATTTTTCACAGAAAAAGTGAAAAATTCAATGCCGCCGAGCTCTTTCAATACATTAATAAATACTTATTTTTAACAAAGCTGTAAATATTCAGAAAATAAAATAAAATTCCGAAATAATTTCACAAACCTACGCCTTTTTGTTGTTATAAACTTATTATTAAGTGGTAAAAGTATACTTTAAGAAGTTAAACAAGCGATTTGCTGCTTTTAAAGTTAGAAGAGTGGTTTTACGTTAAACTATACTTTATGTCGGTTAAAATTACCAAAGAGTTGTCTCACGCTTTAAAAAGAGTTTTTAGAGCCGACTCTTATTTTAAAAGTGATTAAAAGCCGGTTTTAATTCTTTAAAATTTTGCGCCAGTGTTTTCAAATTTGGTGTTTATTTCATAATTTTCGGTGCACATATTCGTTAGAAAATTGAACATTTTATCGTGATTTGATCAAAGTTTCTATTACGGTGATAGTGAAAACGAAAAAAGTAGGATTCACAATTACATTTATGTCTGTCTTTCCTCGCGGCTACTGTCTGAACGACTTATTGGATTTTCTTCAAACAAACACTACCAAAAGGTAGGGTACTTGTCATACAAATTTTACTAGTCGCTAAGGAAAAAAAACATTTTTCTTAAAAACGGTTTATATTATTTTGATACAAAACAAAAATCAGTTAGTTAGGGAATGGATACTTTCTTTTATTTTCCTAAAACCAATACAAAAATTACTTTGCATTATTATTCAGTAGGCAAGTAGGTAACTTCCTTCTCACTATTGGATGAACCGAATATTTTTTTTAAACCGAATCTTCTTAAAAGTTGAAATAATAGCTTTCATACCAAACTTTTCAAACAAAATTTCTTTTTTAATTCAAAAAAAAAAAGATTTTTTAGATTTTTTATTAAAATGAACATTAAATTTTCTATTACTTTAAATTGGCTGTCCAAATTTTGTTCCTAAACATATTTTAAAAATATTTAATTTATGTCCAAATTATTTTTTTAAAAAGCCACGCCAAAGATTTTTAAATTTTATTTTGCATACATTAATAATTGTTGAAAATGTCAAATGGCATCTTATTTGTCTATCTTAGATTACTTTAACTTCGGAATTTAAGCAGTTAATGGTTCGAAAATGTTTTTATGTCGAACGAGAAAATACAAATTTAGAAAATTTTTGATTGAATACGAATCAAATATACAACTGAGTCACAAGTAATTGATCTTAACTTTAAGTAGCTCATGTAGAATTTCTAAAATTGTGTGCTTACTAGGCAAATTAGATTTTGGCCTTGCTGTAACATATAGTATCATAGATTTTTGTGGTATTCGGTAAGAAATAATATGGGTATTCATGCAACTATGTAAAACACTAGATAAGTTTACCATTTGGGTAAGTTTACCATTTGGTAAATGAACTGTCAAATTTTATATGGGAAATGATTTACTCAAATTGAATAAAATTCCCCAACGAATTTGCTTGGGAAAATTATTTGGTAAAATTATCCAAACGTCATGGTGACTTTTAGAAATTAGGCGTGTTAAAAATATGATAAATATATCTCAGCGAACTAAAAAAAACTCTGACCGTGTTCTGTAACTATCGAAACTTATATAGTTGGCGATAAAAGTTGTGAATAATACAAGAATGAATAATTCGGACGTCTTCATTTACTCAACGATTAGGAAAGCTACTCTTCGTAAACTATTAAGGTAAGACCACAATAGGTGGAACTGCACTGCAGCGGAACTGCGATTCACAATAATTTGTATGCAATTTTATGAAGTTCAGTTGCCGCTTAGTGCGATACAGCTCATACAATTTCATACAAATAGTGTTTTGCCGCGTCGTGTAGTGCAGTTCCGCTGCAGTTGTGTGCGGTCTAACCTTTAAGGAAGAATTATAAAGGTTCTCCCCAACCAATGCGATCCATTCGTTGACGACGGCGAAACTACATCAACAACGTGTTTTTATTGTTGTTTTTTTTTGTTCGTCAACGAATGACTGGCATTGTTTTGGGTGATCCTTAATTAGTCGGAAGCTGTCAGAAGCAGAAACCAATGAAAAGCAGCTTTCTGAAGAATAAAAATCAGAATTGAGCCATAATTCACTGTATCTCTTTTTTCGTTCCTGCCTCACTCAACAAACGTCAGTTTTATTTCCATGAGGTGCACTCGAGGGCGCTCTTCACTAGCGAAAGCAATAATAGTTAATAGGGCTGGCCACGACACGAGACTCTGCGAGGCTTTTGTAAACTCGTCTCGGTCTCGTTAAAATCGAAAATTTTCAGTCTCGTCTCGGTCTCGTGTTGGTCTCGTATAATTAAGACTCGTCTCCGAAAAATACGATTATCGGACATTCTGTTGATTATTGAAACGAAATATTTTCGATTATGTGCAGAAGAAAATAAACATTCAACTGAAATTGGATTTTTAATTTATTAGACTCTCTGTAAATTTCGGTTCAAATATACAGTCTCGTCTCGGTCTCGTCTCGTTTGCTTAAAAGCCAATCTTGTCTCGTATCGGTCTCGTCGTGCGAGATCGAGATCGAGACCGAGACTTTTCTCGTCTCGTGACCAGCCCTAATAGTTAACGCAAATCAAGAAACTGATATTATGGGCGCACTTTGTATATGACTTTTTTTTTATTCGTCATTTTCGTCCGACCATTACCGTGAGCCTACAACTAATGTCATCGCGTATCTTACAGTTTTTATCGTTCCGAGACATTCGGCTTCGACTTCGCGTTGGTTCGGGAGAGGTTCTTTTTTGGAAAAAAGCTCCGAAATCTAAACACGTCTAATGTGTCACACACCAAATCAGTCAAATAAACGAACAGCTGATTCAATTACACAACATTTAACCAAATGAATAAAAAGGTCGTTCATGCAAACCTTTGTGTAAACTTATCATTTTACACAATTTGTAACTTACGACGTTGCATTAATACCCTTTATATAAACAACGAGAATGTGAGGTTGCTCCCGCTGAAAAAGGTGTGCTATTTGCAGGACAAATCAAAAGGTGCAAGAAAGTGAATTATTCGCTCCCTATTTTTTGTTATTTTCCCTTATAACTTTGGAAATATATATCTTAGGAAAAAAAATATCAAGACAAAATTTATTTGTCATGAAATTCTCCACAAGGTAAATTTTATATAAAATGTTCGGGTGTTATATTTTTGTTGATATACAGCGTTGAAGTCAGAAAAAAGCTGTACAAAACAGAGAGGTTTTAATAAAATAATTATTTTAATTTATTTAAAAAAGCATTTTTTCATACGATTTTTGTTCTTTTAAAATCGCTACCAAAGTCGCTAAAAAAATTAAATGAATATTATAACGATAATTAACGATATGTGTACAAAAATTAGCGCCAGTTTAACCACTGCATTGGCGCAAAAATGTCGCGGTGCACTTAAAAAACATTAACCCTGATGCCGAACCTATCAGACCGATTTGAATCGGGTTTCAATATTAATATATTTTGTAATTCCCTAGAGTACTAGAGTCCACATTTGTAGCAGAATTGGACCATTTTTTATGTGTCAGTTTAAGGCTTCAAAACCACTCTGTTTTGTACAGCTTTTTTCTGACTTCAACGCTGTATATCAACAAATATATAACTGGTTGACGTGATTGCATGACTTCGAAAATAAAAATTATGGCTTGAAATTTGAGCAAATTATCAAAAGAGCATCCGAAAATTGTTTTTGAATAAACAGAATTGTGATCCCGTCTTTTCAGGTTATAAACATATCGAGTGACATTATTGAAGGCCACGTTCAGTTTCCGTCTGCTACTACTACTAACATTGCAAAACACTTCACAGCAATACAATAATATTGGTAAAACCAATGTTTTAGCCAATATAAGCTTCGTTTTGATCGGTAAAAATGACTGTGCAGCCCAGAGAACTCGAAATGAGCCATAAACTTTGCCAATTGATATATTTATATGGCCGTCCCACGTTAGAGTACGATTAAAAGTTAGACCTAGATTTTTAGCTGTGTTAACATATTCAATTTCTAAGTTTCCGAACTTTAAACTTATTTAACAAACTTTTGATTATGTTAGTTAAAAAGGGAAAATAATTTTTTTTTTTGCAAATATTTCGAAAACCAGATTTGTTTCAAGAAATGTAAGTGTTAAAATTGAAGCTGTTAAATTTTACTCTTTCTTGAAGTACATTTGACATTTCAGATGCACTTTTTGGACTTCTCCATCATAGTAATGTTAGATTTGACTAACTCCGAGTTTTCTTTTATGAAACCAATACTTGCCCTATAGAGCAAGAACAACACCAATAAATAAAATATCCAATCGATCTAAGAAATATCAAGACACTTTAAAATCTGACATAGGTACTCTAGAAAAGATAAACTCTAACCTTTTATATGTATAGTTCAACTTGAACAGGTATCTATTTAAAATATTCTCAAAAATGCCTTTAACGATTGCTAAGTTATTATTATTGTAATTCAACCCGGTTCAGGTTTTTGTTTAGGTTAGAACAGCTAAAGTTGTTTCCAATTCCAACATTTGTTTAATAATTGAAAAAAAAAAACACATCACTTGAAATAGGGCTGGCCAAGAGACGAGAAAAGTCTCGGTCTCGATCTCGCATGACGAGACCGAGACGAGATGAGACTGGCTTTTAAGCAACCGAGACAAGATTGTATATTTGGACCGAAATTTACAGAGAGTCTAATAAATTAAAAAAATCCAATTACAGTTAAATATTAATTTTTTTTGCACGTATTCGAACTATATTTGAAAATTTTTCGTTTCAAGATCAACAGGTTGTCCGGAAATCGTATTTTTCGGAGACGAGACAGAGACGAGACTTAATTATACGAGACCGACACGAGACCGAGACGAGACTAGTAATTTTCGATTTTAACAAGACCGAGACGAGATTGACAAAAGTCTTGCAGAGTATCATCTCGTGGCCAGCCCTACTAAGGAAATTCCTAGTCCAAAATGTTTTAAAATCTGTATTAAGAAAAGGGCTAATTTTCATAAATATATCTACCCAATATTTAAAATTGCACTAGTTTCCCCTATTTAATCACAAAATAATTGAACATCAACAAATACAAAAATCCCCAACAATCCTCTTATTATACCTCCATAATATACTCCAACAAAATAAAATTCGCAACACTGACAAATTAAAGATATTATGTCACTTTTGGTATTGCAAATATAATTATCCTCTTCTTCATTTCGCTTTTATCCGTTATTGTATTTTTTTCTGCAAATTATGTGACTTTCTTTTGATGACCTTCTTTTTTACGCAGATATTTTTTTTTGTTTTTGCCAGGCTGTTTGAAATTGTATAACAATTTTAAATATTACAATCAATGAATAAATAATCAAGTCAAAAGATACAGAAGATGTTTTTTATCAGTCCAACTGTTATAACTAACGAAAAGATTATGAAATGGTCTACTTATTCAATCTCAAAAGAAAGCACAAAACACGAATGTAGATTTCCAGTTGAAGATACAACAAATGACCTCAAAGAAGTATGAAGATTGTTTTTATCTTGTTCGTAGAAAAATAAATAGCTTTTAATTTGCTGATGCATTGTTTTGTTGAAAGCGAAACTATTTTTCTTGTGAGTTAGTATACATAGCTCTTGGGCATTATTATGATGGTGTTATCTTGTTGATGACCCCTTCGGCGAAGGTGCAATTTTTTCTTTTTTAAATTTGTGCTTCAAGAGAAAAAACCCAAGTAGCGGGACACATCGCAATTATACAGAATTTATGAAACAAAAAAAAAATCACATTAAAGTGAAAGTTCCATTCATAATGTTCAAAGTTGAATAAAATGTTTGTTCTCCAAATCTAAAAAAAATCAAGAAAAATGTATACGCAACAAATTAAATTTTGTAATTGTTTTTTTATTATTTTATACTCAACGTACAAAAATTTAATCTACAACAATGACATATATAAATAAAATTAATTAACAATTAATTAAGTGTGATGTTGATGCGTGAGGTGCATTATAATAATTTAGAGGAGTTCATTGAACTATAACTCTATTATTTTTTTTCGTTTGCATGTTTGTATGAAAATGCATTGGACTCTTCTAGCTTTTTTTTAACCTTAAAACTAACAAATGGATGTTCTTGGATAAATAATAAAATTAAATGTGGGGCACACAGGGTGCTTGTGCAATGAGACTAGACGAGGTGTGAGCGGTGTGCGTGTTCCGCTCTATCCTGTGCTTTAGTGACCTGGTGCTGGATAGCTGTAGCCACTGCTGGCAACGCCAGAAACATGTCCAGCGCTGTAACTATCGATACCCGAGTAGCTATCGCCACCACCGGGGCGGTATGACGAAATACCTGTACTAGCCTGCCAGCCACCACTGTTGTAGCTGCTTCCGCCACTTGACACGGCAGCGGCAGCGATACCTGCATCATGGCTTACTCCTGAACTTCCGCCGGAATATCCACTGTAACCACCACCACCACCTCCGCTATGTCCTCCACTGCTATATCCTCCACTATGTCCACCACCTGTGGCAGCTGCAATAGCGATTGTATCATGACTCAAACCTCCTCCGGACGAATATCCACCACCACCTGAACTGTAGCTACTGCCATGACCTCCACTGTAACCACCACTACTTCCAGCTGAAGTTGCAGCAATAGCAGCTAATTTTTCTTCTTGAGTGAGGCCACCCGAATATCCACCAGAGCTATAGCTAGAATCATGACCTCCACTGTATCCACCGCCACCACCACTACTGTAACCTCCACTATGTCCGCCACCAGAGGTAGCTGCGATGGCAATTGTTTCATGACTCAAACCTCCACCTGATGAATATCCACCACCTGAACTGTAACTGCTACCGTGGCCTCCACTGTATCCTCCGCTACTACCTCCGGAAGTTGCAGCAATTGCAGCCAATTTTTCTTCATGACTAATACTTCCCGAATATCCACCAGAGCTATAGCTGCTACCATGACCGCCACTGTAATCTCCTCCAGAAGCGTATCCACTGCCGTGACTGCTTCCAGCTGAAGCTGCAATAGCAGTGGTCAAATCAACATGTCCAGCATTGGGATTGCCTCCTGAATAGCCTCCTGAGCTATATCCTCCGCCACCACCACCACCATGTGAAGTAGCAGCGATTGCAGCAATCTTAGCATCATCAAGGCTGCTTCCATGGCTACCACTGGCATAACCTACTGTATTGTAACCACTGCTTAAACTTGATCCACCACTGCTATAGCCTCCTCCACCGATTCCTCCATGGCTTCCACCAATACCTCCGTGTCCGGCAGATTCATGAATGATAGCATAAGTTTGAACATGTTTACCAGCGCCTCCACCACCACCGTGTCCATGACTTGCACCATGACTGCCACCGCCGCCTCCTTCATGCTTAATTATAACAGTTTCGGCTTGATGACCACCACCACCACCTCCACCGCCGCCGCCATGACCGTGTCCTCCACTATATCCTCCATGACCACCACTGGAACCTCCATGACCACCATCAGTGATAACAACAGTTTCTGCGTGTTTTGCTCCATGGCCTCCACTGTATCCTATACCGTGTCCGCCACCAAAGGATGCACCGCCACCGCCATGACCGCCACTGTATCCTCCATGGCCTCCACTGGAACCTCCATGACCACCATCAGCGATAACAATAGTTTCTGCTTGTTTTGCTCCATGGCCTCCACTGTATCCTCCACCATGTCCGCCACCAAATGATGCACCGCCACCGCCATGACCGCCACTGTATCCTCCATGGCCTCCACTGGAACCTCCATGACCACCATCAGCGATAACAATAGTTTCTGTTTGTTTGGCTCCGTGGCCTCCACTGTATCCTCCACCATGTCCGGCACCAAATGATGCACCGCCACCATGACCACCACTGTAACCACCACCTCCATGGCCACCAGTATCTCCAGACAAAGCAAGTGACTCGATAAGACCACCAGAAAGACCACTAAGCTGACCTCCACCATGACCGCCTCCATGGCCACCACCATGGCTGCCTCCATAACCGCCTCCTCCTCCATGACCACCGCCATGTCCTCCACTCAAGGCTGTGATTGTTTCAACAACTCCGTCTGAATGACCACCTCCGTGACCACCACCGAAACCACCACCACCACCGTAGCCTCCACCGCCGCCTCCGCCACCACCACCGTGTCCACCGCTTCCTATAATACTAGCAATGATATCACTGTCATCATGGCCACCAGGTCCTCCTCCGTTACCACCGCTATATCCACCACCGCCATATCCACCACCGCCATGTCCACCGCCGCCACCGTATCCACCACCACCATGTCCACCACCGCCTCCACCAGATATAAGTTCTCCGATTATAGGTCCAATGTCATCATCGAGGTCACCACCGCCACCACCACCATGGCCTCCTCCGCCACCACCACCGTAGCCTCCTCCGCCACCACCACCGTGACCTCCTCCGCCACCACCACCGTAGCCTCCTCCGCCACCACCTCCATAGCCTCCTTTACCACCGTCGCCGCCTCCAACCAGGCTTCCGATCAAAGGTCCTATAATACTGTCGTCAAGGCCGCCATTACCTCCATGGCCACCACCACCACCGTGACCACCATCTAGACCTCCACCAAAATCTGGTCCGCCACCTCCATGGCCTCCACCAAAATCTGGTCCGCCACCTCCATGACCTCCACCAAAATCTGGTCCGCCACCGCCATGTCCTCCTCCATGATCACCGCCGCCACCATGACCGCCACCTCCATGTCCACCACCGCCGCCACCATGACCTCCGCTATAATCCGGAAGATGAATCCTTATATGCACATGTTCTCGACCGAAAGTCGGCTTCCCGAGTGCTGTACTGGCCAATAGCAGTATTGTTGTTGTTAACTACAAATGACAAAACAAAATATCCAAAATTGTAACGAAGTAATCCTTTATTGGTTGCGTTTTTATTTGAATACTTACAGCTAGCTTTGAAGCCATGCTCTTAGAAAAATGTAATCCACAATATGCGAGAGGCTCCTCTTATAAATAAGAAATCGGAACTGTATCCTCTTGAAAGGTTGAACCTCGTATGATGTGCCATCTGCAATGCGACTGCATTTTATATAGCTACGCCAAAAAATAACCACAAAGTGGTGGTCCAAGACACCTTAAACGAAAACCACTCATGACCTCTCACTCTCGCGAAGTCAAAATTCCCAAAAAAATTAATAAAATACGAACAACCCAGTACCAGCCAAGCAAGATTCAAAGAGAGTGAAATGACGAAAGTAGGTATGTTACAGTCCAGCTCTGTGGTAGCAGCAGCAGCAGCATTTGTCTTCGCAATGGATACAGAGACTCCAATTCATCATCATATTCAAGTTGGTCGGTGGAAGGAGTGGGAAAGACGTGTCTCATAGAGTACGAAAGGTATTAAGCCAACTTGCCAAAAAGAGTGGTAGCACGAGAAAAGCTCCAGCTCCGAAAGATTTCTCGCTCTCGCCCATCATGTGAGTTTTTATGTGCGAGTTTGGATTTTTTTTTTGGAGGTCTGGCACTGGCACCCAGTTCGTCTACAACACACCTCGAAGAAAGCAACGGTAAAGTTAGTAAGCATTTCTTTCTTCTAAATGACCTTCTTTACCTCTCTTCAGATGATGATGTTGGTTGTTGGTTCAGAAGATCAAAAACTCCATGGGCGAGGTCATGGTCGCATATTGTTTTTGTATCTGTTTTTTTTTTTTATTTGTTTATACAACAACAACGGAAGCTTCTCAAAAATTAACAATTCATTACGAACTGTAGTATGTAAAGATATGAATGAAGAGGAATTCAACATCAGAGTCAGAGATGTGATTTGTTTTGAGTTTTCAATAGTTGACATAACTCCCCAGATATATAAGCGCATGTATGTATATAAACTTAAGAGATACCTTCGTACGTAACAAGATTAAGAAGATTGATTTGTAAGATGAAAGGGCTTGAGCAAGTTTTTCGGTATTTATTATTATGTGATTTGGGAAAAAAATTAGAAATATGATTAAAGAATTGAAAAAACCTTAAATTTGTATTGTAAAGTTTGGCAACCTGCATTAATAATAAAAAAGACGATTATGTGATTATCTTTATTAAGTTTGTTAGTGTTGGAAATTTAAATTAAGTGATGAGCTTCCTTAAGAAAAAGAATTATTCGCTAGAAAGGGTTGAGAATGAATTATTTCTTAGTCAAAATGGTTAATTAACTTCGGGTTGGGTACGATATGTCGATTTTCAAAACATCGTTTCCAAAAGATCGGCTTTCAAAATCTCGACAGAAAAAAATGTCGACTGGTTAAACGACCGACTGAACAAAATATCGAAAAAAAAATGCAAACATTTCGCGGTGCACTTATTTAACATTACCTCTCATGCCGAACCTATTCCACTGATTTGAATAGGGTTTCAATATTTCATTTTGTAATTCCCTAGATATCTGAGTCCACAATTATGGTAGAATTGGACCATTCTTTATCTGTCAGTTTAGCGCTTCAAAACGACTCTGTTTTTTTTTACAACGCTGTATAGAAACAAAAATATAACACCAGAAAGTTTAATATAAATGAAGCGCTTAGAAGATGAAGGACGTAAGCGACATTTTTAAACATTTGAGTAATAAGCATTTAAAGTTTATTGCCTATATCTTTTCTTATGAAAATAATAAAAATACTGTATGGATAATTTAAAGTCAATAAAACTCAGGTGAATTTAATTTTAGGAATCTTTTTTATTTAACGCAAATAGTTGTTGCATATAACACCTTTATCTAGGAACTTTTTTGTATTTAATTTAATTTTGTTTTTATAAAGGATCTGCTGAAATTGCATTTAAATAAAACGATTGATGTTCTACACGAACGAAATTCATCTATTCTTTTAAATTTTTAATTTTTTCTGCAGAAAGTTGTTTCAATTTATTCTCTCTTGGCATAAAATCTTGATTATAATCAGGACGTTTGTTACTTTTGACTGTTACTTCCGGTTAGGTTTTTAAGCAGAAACGTTACACCAAGACCTAGATTTCATTCAAAAACTTCGAATTGCCCGTTATTATTCTAAGGCTGTAGGGAGTGAATAATGCACTTTGACATGACTTTTGTCATTGTTGTCACACCTTTAAGGTCAATTTGACACCCATTCGTCAAGGGTATCGGCTATGTTTTGGTATGGGTTACAACATTACGCAAATGACTTGACTTTTAATGTCGTTGGCTCTTAGACTAATAGATGTGTGTGAAAAATAACGCTTTCAAATTGTGCATAAGACTATACAAAATTTAGCCATCATGTTAAGCCACCTGCGTCGGGATATTCAAATTTGAAGTAGTGTGTGTTGGCTCTTGCCTCTTGCCTGCACATGCACTGATTCTTGTGGTGTTCACCTATAATGTCTTATCTTAAAGTGCCCACTTAACACCTTTATGCACGAAATGAAAAGTTCAGATAAAATTATTTTTGTATAAGGGACTTAATATAAAGGACTTAAACGCATTTAACACATTCATCCACAAAGTTTATTATTAAAGTGATTGCATATAACACCTTCATATTTGGCTAAATATGGATCTAGAGACGATAGAAGAGTACAGACGAGTCAGAAATTTAAGTTTTCATATAACACTTTCATCTGTAGGTAAAAAGCCAAATTTCAAAAAATGTCACTTAACACCTTCATCTTCTAAGCGCTTCAAATGTCGTCTTGTAGAGAATTTTATAACAAACAAATTTTGTTTCAATGTTTTTTTTTCCTAAGATGCATGTTTCCAAAGTTATATAGGAAAAGAACAAACAATCGGGAGTGAATAATGCACTTTCTTGCACGTTTTGATTTTTCCTGCAAATAGCACACCTTTTTGAGCGGGAACAACCTCATATTCCTTTTGTTTATATTATTACTGATCGAATACCACAAAAATCTAAGATACTATTATAGGATGTAACATACATGCCAAAATCTAATTTGCATGGACTATAACTAAAATATCAATTTTTAAAATGTATTTTGATGCGCTTCTTTTATAAGATATTGTATCTTAATGTGTTAAGTAATAAATAGTAATAAATTGAAATTGAAATCGAAAAATTGAAGCATCTACAAAGTCTTAACATTACTGCCATTTAAAAAAAAAAAACTTTTTTTGGCAAATTTTTAAGTAAAATTAAAATTTTGTTTTGAAAACTTAATATTTTGAAAATGACATGGTCAAATTTTTTTAAAACTCGGTTAAGGTAATTTGTTATTGTCTTCTAGAATATTTGAAAAAAAAAAATATTTGAAAAAAAAAATGTTTCTTAATTCAAAAATGACGGTAGGTACCTTGAAAATTTTATTTTTCTCGAAAATGGCTCAAAAATGTAGATACAAAGTTGTGTGTTATATTAAATTCGTGCAATCGACTTTTAAATAAAAAAAAATCTTTTCTATTCTTTTCCTACTACCTAGCTTTGAACCTACTTGAGCTTTGAACCTACTTGAACCACTTTTCATATTTGCGACTTTGTCATTATTGGATTGCAATTATTTTTCGTATGCAGATGTTCGTAAGGCCCAGTTTTTCAGTTATGGGTTAAGCCCGAGTCAGTTAACTCTGGAAATAGATCTGTCTACAGTTACGTCTTAGCTGTTTTTTAATGGATTATGAAGGCAAATGCCTTAAAAAACACAGAATATAAAATATCATAAACATTTTTTGAGTTAATCCAAAGTTAACTCACCAAATTCGGTGAGTTGACTGGGGTTTAACTTTAACACCGCACTGAAAAACTGGCCCTAAGAAGTATAAATATTATTGTACATATCAAAATGTAATTTTTTTTTTTAATTCGATTTTTCATAAAAGAAATATAGTTTTTGTGTACATATAAATAATTACTTTAATTATTAAAATTACGCGTTTCAATTTTGTTTGGTTATTGTTTATAAGATACTGTTTGCTATTTTAAAAATAATTTTTTGTTTTTCATTTTAATCGCTGTTGAGTTAGACAATTTCAGACACCCCGATTTTTTTTTTCATTCCGTTGTGGAGGGTTGCCTCTTAGATATTTGAATAGGTCACAAATAGGTCACAAAAAAAGGGTTCACTAAAAAAAAGTCGAATTTGGAAAATTATATAATATAAAGCCAATTAGACGAAATCCATATATATTGCGAAAAATAACATATTTTATGTTTTTTTTTTAATTTTTTTTTATTTTTTATTACTTTTTTTTTAAATTAGTTAACACAAAAATTAATTCTTATATTATTATGATTATTATGATTTCTAATATTTCAGTGTCACATTTTTTTTTAATGCATAAATAAGTTACATAGTAAAATTAACTTTAGTAGCTGTCAATTTATAGAAAAACATTTACACTATTTCTCGCATTTTAAGTAAATAAATTTACATTCTATTTTCAGAATTTCTATTAAAATAAAAATATTAAGTTCATTTTAAGGAATTTTAGCGCAATATTTATAATGTAAACTATTTGGCTTTTATTAATATTTAAAATTTTTCGGATTTTTTTAATTAACTTCACGTTGAAAAAGACATTATTTTGTTGTTATTTCCTTACGGTAACTTTTTATAAGCTTCCTGAAAGATTCCAAAGATCTTGATCTGGTTTTTCAGAAATATTTGATGCTGAGAGCTTGCATTGCATGTTTCCTGTTTCCTCCAAATTTGTTAATTTAAGAATATTTTCAAAACTTTTTCTTGAATTTTTAACTCGAAAAGCTTATAATCTTCAATGACTTTTTTCAGGTAGAAGGTGCTGATACTCTGATAGTACATCGTTATAATTAAACTCTTTACCGAGTTTAATTACTTGAGGATCTAAGTATCTCAATACTGCTAACTTCTTTTAATTAATATCCCATTAAGTAGACATAAATTTCGATTTCACTGAGCAAACAAGTCGAACCAAATCCATTTTTAATTTCATTCCGTGTTTCAGATTGAAATTCTGTGTGGCTGTTAATGGAAGGTTGGAAAGTTTTTTTTCAACTAAAAACAGAATTTTCTAGAGACGGGGTCAGAAAAGTCGAAAGATTTCAAAAAAGGGGTACAAATAGACACTTTAACAAAAGATCGTATCACAGAGAAAAAAACAACGTAAAATCAAAGCAAAAAACTTTGATTCTAATATTTTTCGGAACGATTTGGCGCCAACGCCGAAAATTCTCAAATCAAAGTAGAGCGACTTTATTTCAAAGTGATTTCATACTTAAAAGCGAACTAGATTTTACTACGTTTATATGTTGATTTAAAGTGGAATCAAAGTTAAATCAAATTCATCCATCTTTTAAAACAACATTTATCTACTTCGAATCAACGTAGATTGAACTTCGCTTGGTTAGGTATTGATTCAAAATGGCTACCCACGCCACGCTTCTTTATTTAAATTTATGTAAGACAAAGACAAATGTATATTCATGCCCGATGTATTTCATTTTTGTGGTGAATCATTAATTTGTGACGCCTTAAAGTGAATCGTTTAATGCTATGAGTATTTCATAGTAATAAATATAGAAAAAGTAATTAAATATTGTTTTTCGATAATATGTAAGTTATTTTTGTTCACAAATGTAAGGGAGCTACCTCGAAAAACAACAACGCGCTCTCGAAATTCTTTATATTAAGCCTACAAATACAAACAAATTGAGGTTTACTTAACTATGCAACACTTTGAAACTACGTTGATGACACTTTAAATGCCACAAAAGTGGATCGCAATGTAAAATGTGGATTTAAATGTAAAAGAGAATACGTTTCACTTTGAAACAAGGCTGAGCGCACTTTAAATGTGAATCTCAATGTAAAAACGATAACGTTTGACTTTAAATCAACGTTGAACCGAATGTAAATGTACAAAAGTTGATGTCAATGTATAAATAAACACGTTTTACTTTGAAACTACGTTGAATCACTTAAAATTACGTCGCATATTTAAATTAATATTGTTTCAACGTAAAAATAAAAATACGCCACTTCATTTAAAATACTTTAGATCAAATACGGTCGTATTTAATTTTAGATCGCATTTTTTCCCTCAGTATATATTATGGTCGGGCGGGGCAGAAAAAAAGGTCAAAATGTGACAAAAAGTCGCATAGCGGCAACACTGTAGTGCCAAGTTTTTTTTATGAAATCTCCTGGGGAGGCTGCAAAAAATTTGGTACCCACAAGGAGGCACTTTCACTATATCTGCCCCTGACTGAGGGGCTTAGTTCCCCCTTAATGGGAAATAAACTCACTTTTGTAAAGTGGGCTAGGTTTTAATGCATAGTGGGGAAAATATATATGTTCTAAAAAGAACTATAAGTACCTACCCATTTAGAAACTGGAAGTGGAAACTTAATTTCAATAGAGGGAAAACTGGTTTTCAAATTCTGAAAATAACGAAACTAAGATCGCGCTATAGGAAAAACGGTTTTAAAATTATTTAAATCGCGCAGTTTCACTTGGATTATTTTCTGAATTTCTAAATCTTTATTTTGGAAATAAATTTTTTCAAAATTCTGAAAATTTGAATTTCGAAACGTAGGTACCTCCTATTTAAATAAAAGGTTCTATTGAAATTATTATCAACAGGCAACTCTAATATATATAAAATCACCTTTAGTTTGTATCCGGCTTCATTTTTGTTTTCTAGGAATTTACTTGAAATTTAAAGGAAAATAAAACCACACCAATTTTATGTACCTAATTATTTTACTAATTTGCATTGAACAAAGTGAACTTCGAAAAATTAAGTTTATTTCCATCTTAGCAAGAACTTTTTCGCTCAGTGCCCTTAGTTGTGGACTACTTTGCCTGCACCATCAATAAAGCTGTGTAATACTTTGATTTGATATTATATTGCCAATGGCCGGTGTAAGGGCCACATTACGATTATTGTTTTTTTTTTTCTTCATAAACTCATATTTTTGATAAAAGTCAAAAGTTATAACTTGTTTTGATCTCACAGCTATTTTAAAATCCTTTCCGCTATTTTAAGCAACGAATCTTACGTTTAAAATGTTCCCAGAAAGATTTAAGTAGGTCATCTGAATTTAATTCTTTGTCTTTTGTCTCATTTTTGTAAACCATACCTTGAATAGCTTGAAGCTCATTAATATGTTGACCATTTTATCAATGTCCCACAAAGAACTTTGAGTAATATTAAACATTCGTCATGTTTATTTGTTTATTATTTGTATAAATGACCTTGACTTTCACACAAAACAGAAAAGAATGATCTTGTCAAAATAGACAAAAAAAAACAAGCTAAACAATAGAATTGGTATAATCCACCAAAAATAGAATTAACACCTTAAAGTTAAATATACACACATCTTCAAGCACTTATAAGACGTTTATATATCAAAAGTATCCAATCTCATGATAATAAACATGAGCGCACAGACATGATGTCGGACAGCAGAAAAAAATGTAACAAAACCAGTAAAACGATATAAAATATGATATAACAAGAGCGAAGCATGATATCCAGGTCAGTCTCTGAATCTGATGCCTCGATCAGTGGCCATTACGTTATGTTGTCTATGTTATCCCACGAATACGAACATGAAAAAAAGCTCAAATCCATCATTCATTCGATTTTTTTCCCCGGCCACAGACAATTTTCGGCAACTGACCTCTCTTAAATAAAAGAACTGAAGAAAACGAAAAAAAAACTGCTGCGGGAAATTTAATTGAATGCGTCGCTCTTCTTATGACATTTGAGCTCCTTACATCATCACTGATCAACACACATGCTACGTGCTTTGGGGTCTTACATCATAAGACACCAAATTCGATACCAAAAGATGCCACACACCAACCATCGAAGATGCAAGGAAAATAACTGCAACATGCATTTCACCTGCGCACAACCCTTCATTGCCTTATTCTGCCTCCGAAAACGAGTAACCATCATCGAAGAATTTACCATCGACCGATGACGAGTTATAACTGTTCAAATGCCCAGAGCCAAACTTTCACTTTTAGCCCAGCGAATATATTCTTCAGCCACACCGAAGCTGGTCATTGAGAACGGGTTCTCTGAGACTGCGAACAATGATGCAAGCAAATTCCATGCTTCGGGATACCATCGAGGGGCAGTTCAGGAACGTTACATAAGCCAAAAAGATGTAGGTACCTTCGAAAGATTAGTTAGTGGATATACCTAGTTATTGTCCTCCTCTTATTCTTCAGCTTCTGCCTTCTGGGAGAGCTAAAAATCGTGCTGTTGTTATAATACCAAAGTCAAAATACGGAAGGAAGTGAAGTCGGTATAATAATCTGCAACATTATTATCACGACACAAAGCTGTGAATGTGAACCCACCGTACTTAGTAGTGGCGATGGCTTCGGGAACTATGAGAGCTCTTTATGGCATCTGTTGGCTACCATTAATAGTCGCGTATGAATCACAATTGACTCTGTGGTTTGCTTGGCTCTAAAAGAAATTGAAAGTAAGTCGCATGCACGTGGGTCCAAGCGCATCAGTACAACATCAACTTCATCATCTTCCTCCGAAGTACCAGAATATCAACAATTTCACCATTGTGGTAATGTTAGTTGTTATGAGACCGTGCAAAAAATAAAAAAAAAACTAGATATTAGATAAACATTTATAAGGAAGTTCATTTAAAATCAACTGACTTCACATTAAAAAGGAGAATGAAAAGCTACAATCTGTAAGTTCCAAGTTTACGAACTTGGTAGTGAAGATGATGTTGAATTTTTTTTTCTTTTGCTGATTTTGAAAGTCATGGAAAAGTTCACATGCACTGGTTATGGTTTAGCTTACAGTCTGGGATTTATAGTTGCATTCTAATACATATACAATTAATATATGCGTACGACAATTATTATAGTATAGGAAAGATAAACTTTTTCATAGAATGAAATAAAAGAAGGTTGATTTTTACTTGCGACATAGGTACGAGCAAGTTTTGGATTCGTTAAAAAATCGCAAACTCGAGATAATAATTTTCCCTAACATAACAATGATAGAGAACGCGAAAACAGTGGGTCTCGTATTTCTGTCTGGCTGTACCTCGACCTGCAGCCTAAAGCATTGAAGCGATTTTCTTCTTTGCACTTAAGATTTTAAGGCGATTCCCTAAAAAGGAAATTGAATTTTTATTTTAAGCTTGAAAAATAACGGTACCTGCCATACAACCAATATACAAAAATTTATTTATTTCAAAAACCGATCTTTGTTCTAACTATTTTAAATGGTATTTTTAGCCATTTAAATGAGGGCTCTAAAAGATCCTAAGCTTAAGTTTTTCAGACCCCATGTTGCTGGTAAAATCCGCATTTTTGTAAAAATCGAATTGATGTTTTTATCTCCGAAACTATTGAAATTGATTATTAATTGATTTGCTAAAACTTTAGTCTTAAAATTTTTCCCGGTGCAACCAATAGTTTCAGCGACAAAGATCAATTTGCAATATCTAAAATGGCGAATTTTACGGCTAAATGTCGTCATCAGTTAAGGTATCACAGGAATAAATACTAAGCAACATCAGGAATAAATCTTTCTTTTTATTTGAAGAATAAGTACTATTTGAGGTTTAACTGACTATTGAAAAATTGGCCCTTACTGTACTGTACATGTTTAATTAAATCAGCTTTTATGTATTTCGTTTTTGATGATTTAACTAATCATATCATTGTTTCAGTACCTATTTTTTAATTTCAAAAATAATAGTAGGTACACAAAAATTACGCGATTTCTTTCAGAATAAAAGTTTGGGCCCATTTTTTGGAATGAAATTTCACCCCAAAATTGAATATGAAAAAAGGCCCCTAAATCATGAAAAATTGTCCAATTCACAAACTTTGTTTTGGTTTTGTTGTTTCGCAAATACCTTTTGGGCCATTTTTCATTTTTTGTTGAGGCCATATTTAATTGGGACCAAATTTCACGTAGCCATTCACAACTACGCGTTCAAGTTCTTCATCGCATCTCATAGCGATATCAGTTTAAAAATCTGATGGAGTAGAATTAAAAGAAAACTTTACAACCCCATTTTCCTGACTATTGTAATCCTACGTGTGACAGGTAGTAAATATTTTTCATTTAATAAAATAAAGAAATGAGAAAGGAAGGTTAATTGTTATGCCAGTAAAAATTATACATTGAATGGAAAAATGTTTGCTTCATTTGATAATGGTTAAGTTTGCTTTCCAGACTTAGACACTTATAATTGGATATGTTTCCTTAAACTGGTTCCCACAGGAACAAAAATACAAATGATAACAACCCGTTATTATTATTTATTTATTATTTTAAGAACGTCAGAAATCCTAGTATTTTACATAATAACAATCAGTTGTTATTATATTGTAATTATTTTGTATGAAAGTTTGACTTGAAATCTTCTTTGACTAAACTTTTGTAAATAATCAAATCTTTTTTGCATTTCCATTTTTCCTAAAATATTTTTGTACTATTAAGGAGAATCAAATTCAGTATCAAATCACTTTCGACTTGACCAGGAAACTGACAGGTAATATTTCAGGGGTATCTTCATACCGCTTTTTATTACTTGCCTTTCTTTCTGGGAATTTGGTGATTATGAGTCTTTTCCTTCATCAGTTACTGCCGACTTTTGCCCACATAATAGAAAAGGAAAAAGACATATAAACAATAAAATACTAACAAGAAGTTTTACAGCCATATTATTGAGTTTTTCAAAACTAGTTTAAAAGCAAAACTAGTTTTATGGAGATTTCAAATTGCAAGTTTTATACATATTGGTATTATTTATGAAAGTTTTGGTATCCCAGTTTCAATATTTTGAGTTTAAAATACCAAAACTTTAGTTAATAATACCGATTTGTCCAAATATTGGGACTTGAAACTTTTATTGAACTAGTTTTGCCATAAAACTAGTTTTGAATCAAGTCAATAATATGGCTGTTAAAGTTGTAAATAATTTTGTAACACCTATTTCGTTTTGTTTCTAATAAAAAAAGTTTGTTTAAAATTCTCCGCTGTCTAGAGTTTTTATTTTGGAAGATACCCTAAAATTTTTGTTCGACGACTTACATCACGTTACAAAATTAGTTTTTTTTTTAAATGCCTAATATAATGGAATAAGGTTATTTCCATAGATTGCCTAAAATATTTGATATACCTTCGATACTTCAAAGAAAACGGTCACGAGACTGGATCGCACAAAACTTGCTCTCGTAGCTAACAACTTTAACGTAGCTTGAAATTGACAATGTATGTGTATATTTATTGGTTCCATAACATTATGATATCATTAAAAAGAGAGTTTTAAAAACAATTTAAAATATAAATGATAACTATGAATTATTATAAATAAGTTATTTTAATAGCTACAAAAGATAGAGCTCAAAAAAAAGTATTTAATATAAAAATTCTCGAACATTTTTTTAAATAAAATTTGGAATGCCAACTTTTAGTATTTAATAAAATACAATTTTTCACAAAACTAAAAAAAAAAATTACTACCTTGTGTTAAAGATATTGAATTTTCAAAAAAAAAAAATTAAATTTTTTTTTTTTTAATCAAAAAATTATTTTTTGGAAAATTTTTATATGCAAAATTGTTAAAATTGTAAGGGACCCTTAGTATAAACATTTTGGTTTAAATCGGTGTAGCAGTTAATTAGAAATTTGACGGCCAAAAAAATTCGGTTGAATGACAAGTACCGTTAATAACCGTTATAAAATTTTGTTTCTACCAAAATATTTGCTTTAGTAATTTTAGTAGCTCATCATCATAGAAAATAAATCAATTTTTGTATATTAGTTGTAGTTTTTGAGTCACATAAGAAGCTTAGGTCAAAAGTTTGAAGAAAATCGCTTAATCCGTTTAGGCTGCAGGTCGAGGTTCAGACAGACAGACAGACGCACAGACAGACAGATTTGCGAGACCCACTTTTTTGGCGTTCTCTAAAACGTAATGTTAGGGAAAATTATTATCTCGATTTTTTTGTTTGCCCGAATCCTAAACTTGCCCTATACTACGTATATCGCAAGTAAAAATGAAAATTTTACATCCATCAAGACAAAGTTTCCATAAATTAAACCTAGCTTGACCACTTTGAAGAATTCAAGAAAAAATATAATCAACCAGGGAGCATTCGTGATATAAAGTTGATAAAGTTAATCAACTTTCTTGCATAAAAATATACAATGTTGTAATACATACTCTCTGCTTTTCACAACAGATAACACATTATGATGGGGATGGGAATATAGTTTCTATCAAACAATGTAGACTCTCAACAAAGCGGTGTTAGTGGAGGCACTAATGTTATCTTCAATTAAAAAAAAAATTCACATGTGAATGATATTTGTCACCATCATGTTTCATCTAACGAAAGCTATGTAATTCTAATTTGAAGTTAATAGACTCACGCATGTTATGTTATGACAGTATAGGTAGAGATACAGCATACAGCCATCCGAAATGGCCAACAAATTAAAAGAACAAAAAAATAACGACAACAATTTATTAAAAATACATAAACAAATAATAATATATGCTTATGTAAATAAAACTGGTTTTACTGAATTTATCTGAATGAAATTAAAAACCATTCAATCTTAAAACAATTCAATTTACATATATGTATTCCCAAAGAAATTTTATTAAGAGCCGTTTGTTGACATAAAAATTAAATTTTTAAAGTTAAACATAATCGCTTTTGTTCTACTTTTTCGTCAGCGTAAACTGTAACATAATTTTTAAATAGAGTTAAAATGAGAAAAAAAAAAAAAACATGTAAGCCTATTAATATGCTTAGGTAGGTAGAAATGGCGGCCACGAGCAGCCTAGCCCAATTTGTGCTGAAGTGCGCCGTTTTGATACCATAACTCGTTAGAACCTGTGGATAGAATTGAAGTGGGAAATCGAGGGATATCCTCGGGACATCGTTCATTTTTATTTGAGTTAAGAAGAAGATTTTGTTGTTTGTGGAATAACTGAGTAGCTTTTAGCAAAATCATCAGAAAGTGGATCATTCACTCAACCGGACCAGCACCCGCACCCGCACCCGCACTATCCACAGTTATCCCACTAGGCAGTTCGTTGGCTGGCAATGGAGCGTCCACTGATATGATTAAATGATTATCCGACCGCTGTACATCACAAACCCCCGCCAGAACCCTAGTCCACTATCTTGCGATCATAGGGAATCGACGGAAGGTATAATGCAGGAGTAGCCGAAATTTGTGCTAGAGCCATTTCGTCGCGTTGAGGAAAGAAATCAAGTCTTTGATCTTCATTTCAGAAAGTTCGTTTATGTCGTCGAAGAATGCTCTTCCGAATGACTGTGTCCTAGCTTTGGCCAGAGCAGGGCATTTACAGAGGAAATGAATAAATGTTTCTTTTTCTTGTTGGTCCTCACAGCTCCGACAGCGAGTATTGTGAGGTATGCCCAGCTTCGCTGAATGGCTCTCCTATTGACAAGTGTCCGCTACAGGTTGCAGCGACCCTGGCTATGTCTTTCCTGGATCTGCGTATTAGATCAATTGTTCGGGGCTTATCATAGGTGGCCAAATCTTCCTAGATATAATACAGTTTGATAAACTGCTCCACCTGCTGCGGTTTGATTTAGTACGATAAATTAATATATGCTTAATTTCTACTGAAAAACTGATCACTTTGTTATTGGTTGTTGATGTTTAAAAGTTGGGAGCATTGAAGTTCTTCGTATTTCGTAGGTAAATCCGACATTTTTTTTTGATTTTAATTCGTGGCATTTTTAAGATAAGTTCGTGGCATATTTAAAGATAAGTTCCCAAATTCAGGAATAGCCTATAGAGAGAGCACATCTTTTGTGTGGAGATCTGATAGCATATAAGGGTGTCCAGTAAATAATGGATAACCTTGGAATGCCTCATAGTAGACTTTATGACCGTCCTGAAAACTAATAAAAAAAAGTCTATCTCAACCACAAGAAAAGATATGTGCATTTTTTGTTCAGTGCATAATTTTTTGCGTTACTTTACGTTTTTGAATACCACGACTACAAGGGAATGAATTCAACCGTTTTTTTTTTCGTTGCCATATTTAAAATTGCTTGTGCCAAAACAAAAGAAGACACAAATTATAATAACTGTTGGAATTCTTAGAGAAAAAAATTATTATACTTTGATTTTTGAAGCACAATGTGAAAGAAAATAATTTTTGAAAAAGTTAAATCATCTCTGGTATGAAAAAATGCATGAATACCTAAGTGGCCAACTATTTTAAAAATATGCGCGTTAAATGCGGATTTCAAAATGGTATAATTTATTATTGCATCTTGAACCAAAAGGAAGTTATTGGTAAAAATCAGCAACAAGAGAGTCCATTTAGCAAAAACAAATGTTTTAAAAATTAGCATTTTAAACGTGAAAATAATATCACGCGCCCAACATGGTAGATTTTTGATTGGTTGCCTGTTTTTATGATATTATCCTAGTGATAAATCCAAGCTTTTAACTTCTAAGGCCGATTGCAATATTACCAAAAATATCAACAAAGCGCAAAAAACGGCTTCATTTTCAAGCTTGTTTTGAATTATTCCTGGTCTATTGGGCCCTAACAAAACCATAAAATATTTTCGCAGTTGCTTTGCATTTATTTGTTATTTTCTCCAAACAAAGAGTCTTCTGAGTTTTGAGCCAACTTTCAATCACTTCATCACTTAGTTAGAAAACAAAAACAATAGGAGATATTTTTTTTTAATTTAAAGCAAATGCTCAAACTGTTTTCCACCCATTCTAATACAGGTTCTGCACCTCCGAATAAATGAAAATCTTATAATAATCTTGTTAATTTTTGCGCAGAATCTTATAATGCAGCTGCCTTTCTAATATTTCTCATCTCCTCTAAGTACCTGATAGGCTTGCTGTATACGATTTCTTAATGCAGCCCCAATAAAAAGTCAAGTTGATTTAGGTCTGGTGAACAGGGCCATAAAACTGGCCTCTGACCTCATGTCCATCTGCCTGTATCTCTAGCATATTTTGAATGTAGCGGCTTGCACAAGATTGCATACCTCCTCTGAGAAGCTGATCGGCTTGCTATTTAATGCACCTTTTATAAGAAAATTAATTTGGTAATAACCACTACTAAAATATTTGATGGTTTTTTAAAAGGCCAATTGAAGAGGTATAATTCAAAACACGCTCGTAAATGTAGCCGTTTTTTTTGCACATTGTTAACATTTTTCGTAATGTTGCATTCGGCCCTAGAAGTTAAAAGCTTGGATTTATCATTAGGACAACATTATAAAGACAGGCAAGCAATCAAAAATCTACCATGTTCAACGCATAGTATTATTTTCACGTTTACTGTGCTAATTTTGAAAACTTTTGTTCTTGCTATATTGGCTCTAGTATTGCAGATTTTTACAAATAACTTGCTATTGGTTTTAGATACATTAATATACTATACCATTTTGAAATCCGCATTCGACCGCATATTTTAAAAATAGTTGGCCACTTAGGTATTCATGCATTTTTTCATACCAGAGATGATATAACTTTTTAAAACATTAGTTTCTTTCACATTTTGCATCGAAAATCAAAGTTCAATAATTTTTTTCTCCAAGAATTCCAACAGTTATTATAATTTGTGTCTTCTTATGTTTTGGCACAAACAATTTTAAATATGGCTACGAAAAAAAAACGGTAGAATTCATTCACTCGTAGTCGTGGTATGCAAAAACGTTAAGTAACGCAAAAATTAATGCTGTGAACAAATAAATGCACATATCTTTTCTTGTGGTTGGGATAGACTTTTTTTTTATTATTTTCAAGACGGTCATAAAGTATACTATGAGGCGTTCCAAGGTTATCCATTATTTACTGGACACCCTGTATAGGGTGATTCACCTAAGTTGTGACAAAAAGCTTGAGCGTGTAGGTTTAGTCGAGATCCCTCGTCTAGGTGGGATAATCAATTTGTTTTTAAATGACTGAAAACAGAAAAATAATTATTAAAAACCAAGAACAACATTTACAATGGCCTGATATACCTTTTTGCAATATCAGAATTTCTTTCTTTTAATTTCTTTTCAAATAAATTTGTTTTAGTAAACAGTTCTTGAAAAATTAATTTTCAAACTCAAAATTTTGAAAAAAAAAAAATGTTATAACTATTTTTATCAAAATTTTACGTTATAAAGTACTTTTTTTTTTTTTCAAAATGCAATGCTCGTATCAATTTTTAGTGATTCATGGAAAACCGGATGGTTTTAGGACTTTTACTTTTCAACATATTAAGAAATAAAGAAACCAAATAAAAAAGACTTTGGGCTTTGAACAAAGGTGTATCAGGTCATTGTAAGTGTTGCCGTTGTTTTTTAATAATTTGTTGTCTGTTTTAAGTAATTTTTTTTTTTAAATTACACCTCCCGCTCAAGCTTTTTGTGACACCTAAGGTGAATCACCCTGTACAGACGATATACAAATTGGTAACACTGTCAATGTACAAACAAAAATGTATTAAAAAATTTAATAAAATAAGAACGAATTGCGTATACGCCCGAGTGCACCTCTGTTTTATTGGTCATTTAAGAGAGAACGAAAATCCTTTTTTGAGAGTGATCTAACGTGTATTGCGATTTTGAATTAGCATTTTGCTCGCTACAAAAATATAATGTAGAATTTGTTTTTAACTCTATCATAGCGCCAACTATCAGGATTTAGTTTTGTTTATTAATTTTTTTACATAAGACCAACAGATTATTATTGCTACTATGAATGAAATATTTCGCTCCATAAATAGAGAATTTGTTTATTCTATTCAACCACAGCGCTATCTATTTTTTTTTTTAACATAAACATAGAATTTGACAAAAACTCGACTTCAGCGTGACTTTTCGGATTAAATTTTAATTTTTTTCTGCCAGTATTCGACGAACAAAACAAACAAAAAATTGATTTTTACTATTATCAGCGGTGGATCCAGGGGGCTGGCTATAGGGGTTAAAGGCCCCCAACCCCACAACCGATTCCTAAAACTAATTGGAATAAAGATAGAGCAATACGTAACAATGCGTAGAGCTTTATATTCGTCTTAAATATTGTTATTAACGCGGTTAAGGCGAAACAATTTACATGCAATGCAATTTTTTTAAGCCCCAAACGAATTTGGTTGGGCGTTGGGGCTTATTCCTTTAGGGAATTGGAGAAAGACCAAATTCGGGGCTACGAATGTTTAACTCAAACACTTTTACTCCCTAAAAACAAAGCCCAGATTGGGACGGAAAAACCAGCTCGGGCCTAAGGTCAAACAAGAATTTGACAAAAAAATGTGGTTGGGAGTAAACAACCAATTTCCTAAAAACTTAAATTATTCCAGAGAGTTTTTGGGACTTAGCTCAAAGTCCGAAGTTGTGGCTGTAGCTTGAAGAGATAATTGAAAAAAACGGCGTCAAGGCTGAACAATTAACATGTGAAATGCAACAACAATTCACCCTAAAGACAAAGCTTATTTAAAAAAAAAATGCAGTTGGGACTAAAACCCGATTAGAATTTGAGAAAAACGAGTGGTCATTTTAGTGAAATTATTTAATACAACAGAAATTTTTTCTAACGGCCAGCCAGGGCTTAGACACTAGTGGAGCTTATATTTCCATGGTCGAAGTCAATAAATTATACATACAAAACATTTTTGGACTAAGCAATAACATTCAAGAGCTCTAGTCAAGGAGCCAAATTCCACAAGCGTGAGTTTTCTCTTTGCACGCAGAAAACCATGAAGAAGCAAATGAATATTTACAATCCCTCTAGACTCTTGAGTGAGGTGCAAAAATTTAACGTATTTTCTGTTGATGAATACAAAGCGTTCATTCTTTCACGCTTGCAGAAAGGCTGCATGCTATTTTTTAGAGCAGCTTTGCCTTATTTCGAACTAAAAGTCTTGAAGTTTTGGAATTTTATTTTTCAATCGGCAAAATATTGTTTTCTGTGCTTTCCAGTAGCAGTTCAAACAAAGCAGGTTATTACATACTCGACTAGTTGATTTGGTTAGTTCGCGAAAATGAGATTTTAGAGGACTCATGCTGTCAAAATATCAGTAATACCTCTGAGATATCATTTTCATTTTCTTCTCAAGCTGGGTCTCCAAGCCCCCCCCCCACAGTCTAATCCTAGATCCGCTACTGACTAGTATTACCAAATGCATATAATAATAATAGACCAAGTAGAGCCCACAGCAAATTTTGTGAGAGGATTGATAACCAAAATATGCGTATGATGGTTGGTATGTGCATATGTATATCGTAGTATCGAAAACAAAAGTCTGGCAGGTTTCTTTTTCAGCCTTTGGTGGGGCTGGGGGTTTGAGAATAGCGATTTTCCAATTTATTTTGACAGAGGTAATACCACTTCAAGAGCCGTGATGCTCTGTCATTTTCTTTAAGTTAAAACGTCATAATCTTGGCAATACGACCAGTAGAAGTCAAGATATAATATTTTTTAAGAGGACATTATCGTCCTTTTCTTGGAGAATTATAAAACACAAAAAATCAACAAGACAAAGTCTCCCAAAAAAATCGATTAAGGTTCGCTTAAAATGCTAATATCTTTAGTTCTATTGGTCGGATTGCCAAGATTAAGACATTGGGACTTAAGGAAAATGACAGAGGATCACGGCATATATTTTTGAAATTTATTAAAGTGGTAATACCTCTGATAAAAAATTGGAAAATCGCTATATTCAAACCCCCATCCGCACCAAAGGCTGAAAAAGCAACCTGCCAGACTTTTGTTTTCGATACCACGATATATGCACCTACAAACCCTTATACTTATTTTATGGTTATCAATCCACTCCCAAAATTTGCTGTCGGCTTTTAGACTATAATGGTATGTTTATGAAATTTGGAATAAATATTTCATTTAAATATATGAAACAAGAATTAAAAGAGTCTATATGAATATCTTCGGTCTAAAAACATTAATGCACTAAAGATTTCTGGATATTTGTAAGGTCTTAGTAATGTTTATTGTCTAGTAGTACATAATCATTTTTAAATGCTTGTGCTATCCAGTCGTGCCTTTATTTTTTTTTCACATTCCATAAAAATAAAAGAGGCACAGAGAATTTCATTACGCACATAAGATACGGTATTTACCTACTCTACGTGTTTAATTTCTTTTAATTATACCGGTCAGTGTTGTAAACTAGAAGAGTAATATTTTGGGTTTATTTAACATGAAATTATCAAACCATAAACAGCTGACCACATAATAACACTTCACATCAGCCGGACGGAACATAGGTAAGGCTGCATTTCTTTTTGTGCAAAAATTATAATTCATCGCCTTACAATCATTTCGCGTTTAAACAACAGGCTCTTATTTTCAGGTCAACGCTGATACTTGCATAATGCTCGAGCATAGTTAACTATTACTTGAGCCATTCCTCTAGATCTGATGATAGATAACCTACACCAACTGCATACCAATCCAGTATCTGTATCAACTATGAGCTATCAGTGAAAGACTTAAGTTACTTACCTTATGGTTATTTTGACCACGAGCTTACCATCACTTAGCTTTCGGCGCAGCAAACAGATACCGGAATGGGCTATTTTATTAGATAACTTTCATTGCGCTCGCAAGAGTAGCGAGGTAGGTAATGTCGGTTAGTTGGTTTGACGGACAATACGGTAATTTTTGAAATTTTCAACATTAACTTGAAAGGAAATTGAATTTAAAAAAGGGGTGGTAATGGTAAGGTGGTGAACTAAAATTAAAATAAAAGTATATACCTGCATAATAATCATGTCGAGATATTGTAGGTAATAGATTTTATTGCTTTTCTTTCATGCGTAAGCTTACATCATCTTATAACGCATAAGTTACAAACTGGAAATGTTTCAATTGGTTTTGATTTAAGAGATCACTTATAACAAAGGAAAGACAGAGTTTACCGCAACTCTGGCTGTCTGCCCAATTAAGGTGCAGGTAGTAGTTATAAATTAGTTGATTTAAGTTCATAGATAAGATTTAATAGAAAATCAAATGCGATGCTAATGAAACACATTACCGGATATGACTTAATTCTTCGTCAATGTGTTGTTGGTGAATGTGATAGTATATTATTTCTGATTGTTTTACATCAAATTGGGGTCTATGATTAGTTTTCTATTTTCAATTTCATAATATTGCTACATGTTTAGAAATATCTGATTCTTTTAGTATGTTTATTAGCAAGAAGTAGTTTTTAAGTTTTCAAACAAGTAATTATTGATTTTATAATAGTCCAGTAAATTTATTTTTTTTTTTAATTTATATGGGGAAGCAATTTTTGTTTTGAGTTCGTTAGAGTATCATACAAAAGGCTTAACTCCATGTTTTCGACCACCACACCAACCCCTTGCAGGGTTGTCACTATCTTGATTTAAAAATTGAATTTGTTTTTCATGAATTAAATCCGTAGTTTTGAGTTTATCGAAAAACTGAAAACACATTATTGTACAGAAACATACGTTCTACAAATTTCTTTGTGTTACTTTTGTTTGTTTTTGTGTATTTATTGAGTTGTAATAAGTTAAAAAAAATTTGAGTTCATATATTTTTAAAGTCAAATATTTTTTTTTTCTTTTAATGTTTCGTTTAATTTTCTTCTAAAAATTTTCACCCAATCATGTTTTTTGTCCTAGCAATCGTTTGTTTACTATAGCGCTTGAAAGCTTCATAATTGCATGTTCAAATGTATAATCGCAATCATTTATTTAGTTACAAAAAAGTGTGCGTTGGTATCGCATGGTGCAGGGTTTAAATGGAATAATGTATGTATCATAATAATGTATATATCGTCTGTGGCGGATCGTATTCCGGTAATTCGGATTATTAGAACTCTAGTTATCGTGTATGTAATCGAACAATAACTTTATTTATGGTTCATAAGATTATTATAAATAAATACAAATTATTGGGAGGCATAAATATAAAATCCTGGTGCATGGAACCTTGGTTTCTTACATAAAGGATCTGGCAGACTATCTTCTTGGAAGGAAAAATCGTGCAAACAGTTCTTATCCACCTTCGTCCATGATTGGTTGTTTCTTAGAGGAATTGTTGCAAGTTTCCCCACAACAGTGTTGGCAAATAGAAGTGCAGTGAAGACCTGCTTTCACACGTCATCCATAAGCTTTTTCGCAATTTTTAGTACATTTCCAACAAAAAACCTTGAGGAGTGAACTTTTAGTGCCGGATCTTCATCGCTTGTTTGAGGCATCCCACCTAACGTTGTTTTTTTCCACCCCTCAATTAAGGCTGGCCACGAGATGAGAAAAGTCTCGGTATCGATCTCAGTCTCGCATGGCGAGCCCGAGACGAGATGAGACGAGGATAGACAAGACGAGACGAGACGAGACGAGACGAGACGAGACGAGACGAGACGAGACGAGACGAGACGAGACGAGACGAGACGAGGTTATACATTTTCGGGGCACAATCCAGTGAGAAGAACAAGAAAGACTATGTGATTTCCAACTATGAAAACGGACTCATTGAAAGGAGCTTCACTCAGAGCAGACTGAACATAAGTAAGATCCGAATCTTCTTCTGCGTCCATAGCACTGATTCCACTATTGTGCAGATGAAGTAGAAGGATGAAATTCCTTTTGTTCTTGTCATTGCCGAGTTATTGTATACATTAAATCCTTTTTTTACATGCAAGCACTTAATTCTTATAAGCTGAACTCTAAAAACACTAAAATGTGAATTTCCTGCGCTCACCGCTTTGTGGTAGATCAAATATTGAAGTTAGTAATCTCCATCATTCTTAAGAATTTCAAATTTTTAAACCCATCCATTAAAAATATAAAATTCAAAAACTTTACAAAAATCGAACTCCAAAAGTTGAGATTTTTAAATCATTTCTGCGACAAAAACCAACACATATCAAAAATTCCTCAAACATGAGTAAAACATTTTGTAATTACCTTTCCAAAAATATAAAATTTACTATAATAAAATATCATCCTGAATTTATCGCAAATTATTTCTTAATGTCTACTTGCCCGTTTTTGACTTTCAAACGACCATGTCTCGTATCTAAATTTTTCTTTTTATAAGGTTATCTTACGATGCCCACAAACAAAATACTTCCCCATATTTTTTTTTTTAAATTTCCATAGGAGGCAAGACTAAATAGACTGGACTATAAATTCTGTTTAAAAAAAAACATTGGCGCAAAATTTAAAACAGCCTAATATTAAGGTTTCAGTACGATACTACTTAACATTTTACTACTTTTAAAATAGCTTACTAAAATTTTGTAAATTTTAAATACTTTTTAACTAGTATCATACTAAACTAATTTCCTTCATAAACTTTCAGCTGAACACGTCAAAAAAATTGCTCGTGCAAAAAAACCTCAAACATACCTCATTTTGACATTTATAAACGTCAAAGCGTCATATGGATTTAGTATGATACTAAAAAGATAAAATAGCGTTTTGGTGATTTTAACTTTCGTAAAATGCTAGGAGATAGCACGATGCTAAATTAGTTTAATAAGCAAATTACAATTTTTAAACTAGTTCCATACTAAAAATGATTTAACATCGTGCTAAATCTACTAAAATTTTGCGACATTATTTTGAAGTAGACAAAATATTTTGTGTGTTTAAATTATTGAATTACACATACATAAATTAAAATTTAATTTGAAAAAATTTCATTAAAAAAATACAATTTTTGAAAATTTCTTTTACGATTTTCCGTATACAAAAAATAAATTTAATCTTTTTAAGGGTTTTTCAAATCTTGTAGGGTAGGTAAGGTATCATTATTTTATTCAATATTTTTAGAAAGTGTTAAGAAATGACATACTACTAATCGTAAATTTTCATTTTCTTAAAAACTAGTTTTTTCAAACATTTTGGCATTCAATATTTACACCTTTTAGGAGGTTCTGTAAAAAAAAAAATAAAAAAAAAAAACAACCGAATGGTTGAAACAGTCAAAACAATAACTATTTTTTTCAAAAAAAAAAATATCAAAACGGAGCATTTGCTGAAATCAATTCACTTATTTTTATCATCAAAATCATAGAAGCCGTTTTAGGAAAAAAATAGATTTTCCTTTTCCAATCATAAAAATGTATAAGTGTATTTTTGTATTATGAAAAATGTTTTTTGTCTCTGAAAGAACGCAAAATGTTTTGGCCTATAAAAAAATATTATTTTTCTCAAAAATGGCTATACAATTATTTTGATAATTTTTAATAATTTTATTTTGTTTTTTTTTTTTTTTGTTTTTTATCGAACAATGAATTTTTCAAGAATGGCTCAAAGAAATTTTTTGTCTGCATATTTATAATTTCTATAAACTGGGGTTTAGTTTTTGTTTCCTACAAATTTTTAAACATTTTATATATATGTAAAATAAGTTTTTAGGAAAAACCTTTCCAACAATTTTAAAAATTGTTGGCATAAATTATACATATTTCTCCAAGATTTCAAATGTATGCACTTTTGTTTAGCTAAGGAATTTAACTAATAACAAAAAAGAAATGTGTTTTTATTATACAAATTCTATAAACTACTGAAATACATCAGCCAAGTAGAAGACTTAGCATTATTTAATTGGACTTGCTGAAATATTGATTCAATATAGCTTTTAACGGCCTTTAATCCTTAAAAATTGTCGTTTCGTCCCGGCGTTCTCACTTGGACTCTTCAGTTGACAGTGAGGGCCTTCTCAAGACGCACTGTCAACTCAAGAGTCCAAGTGAGAACGCCTGGATGAAAAGCCAATTTTTAAGGACTAAGGCCGTTAAAAGCTATATTAAATTAAAAAAAATAATAATTTAATACTTTTAAAATCTATTTTAATGATCATATTTTTAGATAAAACTGACATTTTACATAAGCCACTTCAGCCAGACGCTCATTTCATTTGTCAACATTAAAAAAAAAAACAAAATTGATTTTAACAAATTCGCGATATAATTTTAAAATTATCGAACTATTAAATACACTTGTCTTTTTTTTCGGATAGAGTTAACGCCGACATATCTGTAACTCAGGTAGACTTTATATTATTAGACGAAGATAGACACCATCCTGCTTTAGATATAACGATAAACGTAAATGTGTGTAATGCATCTACCAATTTTAATGATAAACTTGAGTTTAATTTCAAAAAATTTAATTTTGATCTTCTTGCTAACTTATTGTGTAATGTAAACTGGAATCAATTGCTTCTTAACTGTACCGCAAATGAAATGTGCCTAAAATTGTATAGCCTACTTTTCGAATGCTTATATAAAACAACTCCCTTACGGAATAATATAAATAATTCTAGTAACCCTCCACGGTTTGATCAGCACATACAAAATCTAAAATATAAAAGAAATAAAGCTTGGCTATTTTTTAGCAAATCCAGAGCTGATGAGGATTATAAAATTTACTCTGAACTGAAAAATATGTTTGCTGAATATTCGAACGCTTTATATTCTAACTATGTATCACAAATTGAGAGCGAATTAAAACTCAGCACAAAAAACTTTTGGAACTTTGTTAGTAGCAAAAAGAATACTGATGGCTACCCCAACTCTATGTCATTCAAAAATGTAACTAGTCATGATTTCCGCGAAATATCAAACATGATTGCAACCTTTTTCAAAGATGCATATTTGATCAGCAGCGACGATGGACCCATAGAAAATTCTTGGCCGCAACTAAATTATTCACACCTTAATATGTTAAATTTTAATATTCATGAAGATTCAATAGTCCAAAAAATCTATGAGCTTGAAAGCTGTTTTAGCCCTGGTCCTGATGGTGTACCGTCATGTGTTTTAAAAAAATGTGCATCCCAATTATCTTACCCTCTTTGTTTATTATTTAATGAATCTCTTAAATACTCAGTCTTTCCCGCCATGTGGAAAAGTGCTTTTATAACACCGATTTACAAAAAGGGACCAAAAAATGATATTTCCAACTACCGCCCCATTGCTAAACTTTCTGTAATTCCGAAAATGTTTGAGTCACTTATATGTAACGTCTTATCGTTCAATTGTAGATCTATTATTAGTGATAGTCAACATGGTTTCGTGCAAAATAAGTCTAACGTTACAAATATGTTCCATTTCACGTCTTTTTGTATAGATTCATTTGAAGAGCGGAAGCAAGTGGACTGTGTGTTTACTGACTTTAGCAAGGCTTTTGACACATTATGTCACAAAATTCTCCTAATTAAACTAAAGGCCTTGGGTTTCAGTGAACGTTTTTTAATGTGGATCGCTTCTTACTTAGCTAATAGAAGTTATGCTATTATTTTCCGTAATGAGCCTTCCGAACAATTTTATGTAAATTCTGGTGTTCCACAAGGAAGCCATTTAGGCCCTTTGTTATTCACTTTATATATAAATGATGTGACCTCAATCATTAAAAACTCATCTGTTTTAATTTATGCCGACGACATGAAAATTTTCAAAAAAATATCCTCTATTAATGACTGTCTACAGCTGCAAGAAGATCTTCATAATTTTAGGGAATGGTGCAATAAAAAATTTTTAAATATAGACAAATGTAAAACAATGAGTTTTACATGCAAAAAGATAATTATTACGTATGACTACATGTTTGTCACAAGTCCTTTAACTAGACCATTTGTTTTTTCTGACTTGGGGATTATCCTCGACCCAAAACTTGTGTTCACTGACCACTATGATTTCATTTTAAAAAAGGCCAATAGAACTCTGGGATTCATTAAACGATTCTCCCGTGATTTCCACGATCCATACGTCTTGAAACTTCTATTTATATCGTTTGTTAGGCCTGTCCTTGAATACGGATGTGTTGTATGGTCACCATACTATTCAATTCACATTAATAGAATGGAAGGTATTCAGAGAAGATTTATGCGTTTTTGTCTTCGCTTTCTCCCTTTGTCCCCCAGAGTGTCACTACCCCCCTATGCTCAAAGACTTAGGCTATTGAATCTAGCACTCCTCTCGAAGCATAGAGAATACTTACAGCTGTGTTTTATTATTAAATTAATTGATGGTTCTATTGTATCACCATCAGCTTTGGGTCGCTTAAATTTCAATTTCAGCCAGAATAGCATAAGAAGTCAAATACCTTTATGTCCAATATTCAGTAGAACGAACTATGGTCTGAATAGTCCGTTAAATCAATTGATTTCAGTGTTTAATAAATATTACTTCATGATTTTTTCAGTAAATGACAATTTTAAAAGTATGCAATTTAAAATTAACTTTTTAAATAGTAGTATAACATAATATAAATGTACATATATATCTAAGATAATATTGTAAACTTTAACGTTAGTCTTTAACGCATTAAATAAATAATAATAATAAACACTGTCAATGTCTTACTACAGTCAAGTTGTAAAGAGCAGGCTCTTGCGATCCATCGTTTATTTTATTTCCATTTAAATTAATAACTAAAAATTGATGGAAGCACTCATTTCAAAGAAAATTTTGATTTATGATTTAAATAAGCAAAAATTAATTAATTATAACCTAAAGCGCTACTGCCTCTTGCGAGGAACTGACAAATCCTCCAAGAGTATAATTTGTCAAGAATAAGTGCTTCTCGACTAGCCGTTCGGATTCGGCATAAAATTGTAGGTCCCTTCCGTTCCTGTCGACACGCGCATATTGGAATGGTTGCGAGCTGCTAGTCACTAGGCCCTGGTTCTTCAGGAGCCGTTGTGCCATCCAATTTATTTATTTATTTTTTTTAAATAAGCAGAAGCTATGGTTGAAAAACGCTGCCATAATTTGTACGCTATCATCACATAGTACATGCATCATCTTCTTTAGTTATTCAAATAATTACAGTGACGAAGAAAGATTTTGTCATTATTTTTTGTAATAAGCTTTTACTCAAACCTATTCAACATTTACTCAACAAAATTGAAACATTCACTCCCAGACACGCCTAAAACATTCATCTGTAATCATTGTAACAACAACACAAACACACTTCCGGCACAACTGCAGGCAATGTATACACAAAATAAATGTGCGGAAATCGATTTAAAAAATAAAGTTTGACTGCATCAAACATAACCAACATTTCACCGCACGTTAATACTTTTAATGGCCAAACATCAACAAAGTTTGAATTCAATATAAATACGTATACGATTTTCAATGTTGGACCATTAAAGACCTGAAGGCATATCATCGATATGCCTAACCTGAAATCAATTCAAGACGAGAGTAAAAGTTACTTGAATAACCGGTTCCGGTTATTTAATGGTGATTTTTTTTTTGTTTTGTTTTTCAAAGCCACACACAGGATCCATCTTCACCTAATATTAGTTAAAGTTGTTGGCGTTCTTCTTTTGCACAAATTCAAACAGGAAGTACCTTAGTTGAAATGCCTATCGCCTGGTGTATATGTGGACTTGAAAGATAACATGAATTACCTAGTATACGACGCGACGCTCCTCGAAGCCGAGAGTGCGGTCTTCAATTTTGTGAGCGTCCGGAAAAATTTACATCTCGTATGCACTTCCAATGCCATCAGTTGGCTGTGATCAAGCATTGCGCACCTCATTTTTATGCTTGCTATTTGCAACGCGCTCAGCGCTCACTTTGATAGAGCTTAGCCTCATAAAAAGACTGGTTAGCTATTTGCATTTGGAATCATTTTTATGGGAGCATTGGGGCAGCTGCAGTTAAAGACGTAGTACATGCAAGCAATGAGCAATAGTAAATGTGAGCTATTGTTAGGTATTTGGTTGAACGTTGGGGCAATAGCGTTGCTTCCGCAAGTTTGGTTGGTGCGGAAAAAACAAGTTGACTAATTGATTTATGTCTTAAATTGTATAAGACAAATATGCGTGATCATGATTCCTCAAATCGTCATCGTCGTCGTAATGGTGGAGGATGGTTTTTGAGAAGGGTGATTAGATAACTGGCGGAAAGTCCATCAACTATTTATGGACTGCAATAAAACAATAATTGTGGACGGACTGTAGTTTGTAATGGCAGTCTTATATACACGTCTAACATTTACCTGTCAGTTTTGTAATAAATATTATTTGGCATCTGCCAGATCAAAAGCTGAGGAATCAAATAGTGAAGCGCAGGATATTTACTGCCCGATTAGAAGATTCGTTTTTTCTCTTGTTTCGTCTTTCGTCTTTCTGACAGTTTTGGTAATGGGTGTAAAGAAATGTAGAGGGAAGAAAGTAACGAAAGCAGGAATGAAAATTTCAAGACTTTTTCTGGTTAAACTTTGACGTTTCTGATTTGGCAACCGCATTGCTCCTTGATGTTAGCAAAACCGATTTGAACAAAAATGATTGAATCGGAAAATTGTTTTTCGTAATTGGATATAGCTAATATATGATTGTATTTGAGAAATATGTGATTACAAAATATTTGTAGTAATTACTTCTGATTATTTTCTTACAAAACAAACAAACGTACGTATTTTCGCGAACCATGTAATCATAAACGTTCGTGCCTCTCAAAAACACGAAAGACGAAATTAACGAAAAAACGTACCGTATAATCAGGCTCTTAAGCTCGCTTTAGACTTTCGGTGTTATCATCAGTGTACGTTGTTCGTTGCTGTTCGTACGCAGAACAACGACAATTTAAATGATAAAACCGAACAACGAACGAAGAACGTGCAAATTCAAATCAGATCAGAAATTTCGGTGTTCGTTGTTACCCTAATAACTTGTGTTTAAATGCGAAAACTGTTTAAATGAACATTGTTTTGGAGTGTCGTGCAACTTGTAGGGACATTTTCGAAGTTTTTTTAATTACTGAATGGCAAAACAAACCTAGTTATATAAATAAACAATTTTGTAAATAGAGTTTAACTTTCTAATGTAAATGCTTTCTTCGTTGTTTGTTGTTGAGAGAAGAACGAACACCGAACAACGGACAACGAATGAAGAACGAAAGTCTAAAGCCAGCCTTACAATGTGACAAATGGAAAACTGGCCCTGTTTAGGGCTGGCCACGAGACGAGAAAAGTCTCGGTCTCGATCGAGACTGGCTTATAAGCAACCGAGACGAGACCGAGACGAGACCGAGACGAGATTGTATATTTGGACCGAAAGTTACAGAGAGTCTAATAAATTAAAAAATCCAATTTCAGTTAAATATTTATTTTCTTCTGCACATATTCAAAGAATAATCGAAAATATTTCGTTGCAATAATCAACAGTTTGTCCGGAAATCGTATTTTTCGGAGACAAGACCGAGACGAGACCTAGTTATACGAGACCGACACGAAACTGAGACGAGACTAAAAACTTTCGATTTTAACGAGACCGAGACGAGACTTACAAAAGTCTCGCATAGAGTCTCTTCCGTGGCCAGCCCTAGTTCTGTCATTGCTGCAAAATTATACTGAAATTAACTCTTAAAACAGAATTAAAGCTTGGCACTAAGCAAAAGTGATGTGTCTGAAATTAGTAGACGATTTTAAATTTATATTTTATAACTTGCATTAAAGTTAAAAGCGTCAAAATCCGATTTGAATTTTTGTTTAGTGCCACACTACCTATATGACCATACACGACGCATCTGTCAAAGTTGTTTCCCACGATCTGTCATTGATTTAGGCCTGTTTGACTTGAATTTCTTGGAGAAATGGTGGTTAGCGTGACACTTAATGTGAGGTGTTTTTAATTCAGGAAAAGTTAGCGAACTACATTATACGTCAAAAAATAGTTATCTAGTTTTACGCTAGGGCCGCAACTATAATTCATGGAGAGGCACTGAAATGGTTGGAAGAAATCAAGTAAATACAAGGGAATAAATTGATGGGTCTGCTTACGCTTTGTTGTTTTACGTTAAGATTCATCCAATTTTGCTTTTGGAAAGGAATAGCTCTCGGAGGCTTACCTCACTTTAGAAAAAACTGACACCTGAGTGAAGAACGAATGAAAAAAAAAGAGAAAGATGATTCATTCAACTTGTGTGCAATATGGTTGCACTTCACTTGAGTGCAATATAGGCAACTTATCTCCTATTATGATTGATCGAGAAAAATACTTTACGTTGGTTTTTGACAAAAGCTTCAGTGCTCAGCCGACAATTATAGTTCATACCAATCATACTATTAAAATAGGCTGTCTATAGTTTTGCATAATTAAAATTTATCGTAAGTAACGATTTTTTTCCAAGGACTATGGAGATGAGCTTGAAATTTTGCTACGATCTTTGTGTTCCAATCTAATAACATAACAGAAAACATAATCATTTTCGAAAGAGTAACAAAATATTAATGCAGTTGACACATGAATCTAGCAGAAGAACTTTTCTTAAAAGCGGTTTTTCTATTCCCTACCATTTCATTTTCCTTAAACTGATGAACAATTCTCAATGGAGTACAAAAATCAAACACTTGGACAAAAAATCCTTTCATATAATGGAAAGTCTTTTTCCATTACGAAATACTGTGTTAAAGGTCATTAACTTCTAAAGTAATTTCATCGGATGTTTAATTGTTTTTTAAGTCGATAATTTACTTTTTTTTACAGTCTCAGTATCACTTGTTGTGAATGCGATTAATTATGCTTTTCCTAATGGACGCACTAAAACTTGCGTATACTACACTGCCATTAAAAAAAACAGTTAACACTATTAAAAAAAAAAAAAAAAATTAACTAAACAAACAAACATTAATGACATTTATTTTATTTCTATTTAATTACCATCTCAATGTGAAATAACACATTATACCCCATTGTTGTATTTTATACTCGTATTATACATCTGCTCTGTAATTCATATAGCCATTCAACCATGGAACTGGTAATTTACAGGAACATACCCGTCATAGTCGATATCTCTTAAAGCTGTATACATATATAATATAGGTAGCTTCTTGTATTGCTATCTTACTTTTCGAATGCCATGAACATGATCAATGGCAGCAACATTATTTTAGTACCTATACCTAGGTATATGCTATAGATATAATCGATATATCAGCATAACCGTCTATATAGTACGCCAAGAGTCACGGATTAATGGCACAGGTATCGATTCGATTCCACTTCAATGATCTTAAATTATTTCTGCACCAGCTTCGAGACCAATTACTTCCTATACTTTGATGAAGTGCAAGGTTTACTATTAGCAACAAATTATTGATTGTGGACTGTAAAAAGATTGCCTAAGGAAATGGAAATTTTGGTTTATAAAATCATTTATTTTTGTTCATTTTTTTCTATTGAGATTTTGAGGATTCAAGGACTCTTAGAAGATGACATACTAGCACTTATGTGTCGAGGTTGTTAAGTGGCTAATAAGTGACAGTGACAATCTTCACAAAAAGACAGTATCATACCTCCGCGGAACGAAATGAGTTGTTTTACGATGGAACAACGTTGGCAAATATTGAAAACTTATTCCCAAAGTAAGCGCTGTGTAGCCCAAAAAGTGCGCTTTTTGAAAAGAAGTTTGGTCGAAATGAAGTACCCACCGCACGCCTACAGTGTTAACAAAATTGGCGCATCTGGGGATCAGAAAACCCGCACTTGATTGAAGAGAAGCCAATGCATCCACTGACTGACAGTTTGGTGCGCGGATTGTTGAGTGGTGGCATCATTGGACCATTTTTCTACGAAAATAAGGCTGGGAACAACGTTTCGGTCACCGGTAGGCGTAATAGAGCCATATTAACCGACCTTTTTTTTACTGAAATTGAAGACATAGATTTGGACGACGACAACTGGCTCATGCAGAATGGCGCGCCATGCCAGACAGCCCATGCCACAATCGATCTTTTGCGTACCAAATTCCAAAATCGTGTTATCGGCCGTCTTGGCGATGTCAACTGTTTTTGCCTCCGAGCTGCGATTTGACTAAGGCTGCGCACGAGACGAGAAAAGTCTCGGTCTCGCATGACGAGACCGAGAAGAGACAAGACGAGACTGGCTTTTAAGCAACCGAGATCGAGACGAGACTGTATATTTGGACCGACATTTACAGAGTGTCTAATAAATTAAAAAATCCATTTTCAGTTAATTATTTATTTTCTTCTGCACGTATTCAAACTATAATCGAAAATATTTCGTTGCAATAATCAACAGGTTGTCCGGAAATCGTTTTTTTCGGAGAAGAGACCGAGACGAGACTTAATTATACGAGACCGACGCGAGACCGAGACGAGACTAAAAATTTTCGATTTTAACGAGACCGAGACGAGACTTACAAAAGTCTCGCAGAGTCTCGTCTTGTGGTCAGCCCTCGATTTGACCCTTTGGACTTCTTTTTGTAGGGATCCGTGAAGGTTCGATGTTATGCCAACAATCCGGAAACGATTCAAGCACTTAAGGCCAATGTCATCCCTGAGAAACCAGTAGAGGCAGCCACTTGAACGACGTTGAGTTCCATAATTAATGGGAATGTTTGCTCATACTAATAAAGCCATAATATCTACATTAACAAATTTAATTTTGTCCATTTTATTGCATATATACCCTGTATATGCTGGAGCTGACCTGGGCCAGAAACAAGAATTAAATTTAAAAGCTTTCTTTTCCAGGTTTCTACATGCAAATATAGGGTTTTCCAATAAAGAGGTGTTATTTTGACATTCAAAGAAAAATAGCATTTTTTAAGATAAATGATCGGATGTTTATTTCAATGTAAATAGGAAAGTATGCAATTAATAATGGAAAACAATATCAGCCAAATGGCCGTCACGGCTACGCTTACACAAGAATTTCCTTTTCATGAAATTTTCCATCACCAAATCGTAAAGTGGCTGCTGTATGCCCTCTAATGCTTTACGAATTCCATCCTTGAGGTCTTGAATCGACGCTGGACTGTTGGAGTAGACCTTATCATTCACGAAGAAAACGCAAGATGTTAAATAACAAGATCTCGGTGGCCAATTGTGATCACCTCTTCGAGAGATAACAGATAACACGGTCCGGAAACTTTTCCCGTAAAAGATCGATGGTTTCGTTGCTTATGTGGCACGTAGCACTGTCTTGTTGAAAGTAAACCTTGTCATGCGTGGATTGTATAGTTTTTGGTTTCATAAACCACACTGTTTCCCCTCAAAAAAACACCAAACCCTACTGTTCAATTCAATTCAATTCAATTTATTTCAATAAAGTTTACAGTTAACAATGATACATTAAAATCTTTTAGAGTATCTAGAATAAAATTTACAAAATTTTCAATAACAAATTCAAAAACCTACATATGTACAAGAATAAGCATAAAAGTAAAAATAGTATTTGAAAAAGTTATAAGGTAGAAAAGTGCAAATAAAGTTTCCTCTTAAAAGCGGTAGGTGAGGCTATACTCTGCAGTTCGTTTGGAAGAGAATTCCACAAACGAACTGCAGATACATAGAAGGAGCGTTTTCCTATGATGTGTGAAAAAAGCGGTACAATTAATTTCAATCCTCGTTGAGAATTGGCAAGCTGAATCGATTCACTTAAATAAGCAGGGCATCTATAGTGGATGACAGTATGGAACATTAGAATAAGTCTGTACCTCAAATAATTCTCAAGACTCATACCAACCAGTGAGTGTTGTAAGTGAGAGACACTGGTATGTCTCTGAATGCAGTATATAAAACGAATATAGTCATTAAAAGCAACACAAAGCTTACGCTTACATTGACAATCAAGGATGGGATAGACTGAACAATTAAAAATAAAATATGGCAAAATCAACGATTTTATCATGTACTAGATACTAGAAATTTTTTATAAAATTTTTATATTCGTAATTTTCATAGAAAACGGAAACGTATTCGCCGAATATCATGAGGGTAGGAATTTTTATTCGGAAATAAAAGTCCATCTCAAAAAAAAATCATTATAGTTAGAAAAAACACTTGATTTGTTTTATTAATTAATTCAACTATTACTGCATGATTTCTATTGGTTATGTTATGTTAACATCGATGTAGCTGCATGATTTTCTTATGAATCCACGAACATACAAAAATATTTGTTCAAGTATCTTCTGCATTTCTGATTCAGCGTTAACTATTCAAATCTCATAACTTAAATATTTGATTACAAAATGTTTATTACTACTAATCTTTCAATCACACCAAATCCTATTTCATAATCCCTTATAATTGCATTCGCCTCTTTTTCACTTCGCTTTTGAGTACACCTGAATGTGCGTGGTTTCAAACTTGAGGTCATTTTTCTTCTTAACATATTATTACTGTTTATGATTGAAGTCAATACACTTCACGCAATACAAGCAATAACCATTATTGTTTGATGCAACCGTAAACAAACAAAAAAAAAAACACATTTATGACACCACCAACCATACACCATCTCAAGCCATTACAATCTCGTAAATCACTTGACAGACGAAGAAAAAAAACCAAGCTCTTCAGGGAAACTATTGAACAAAACAAATTAAATTGCCAGTCATGCAAAGTGTTTGCCTCAGGTCTGCAGAGACTTTTTATTATTTGTTGTTATAATGTTATTTGTATTCTCTGTCTCTCTTTATTATTTTGTTTTCATTTTCCAAACATAAGTTAATAGTTTCAATTCAAAAAACCGTCAGCGGCGAATTAATGTGCCATCGTGACACGCTCAATTCGATTTCCTTCCATCGAAATTGGATTAGGTAGATGATATGGAACCGATTTTGGTACCAATGTTTTTTTTTTTTACAATAAATCAGTCTTAAACAACACCGAACGAAACCGTTATATTGAAACCAATAAAAATGGTAATTATAAGAAATACATGTACAAATGCCATTCAGAATACAAAAATTCGACAGCCTTTGGGGAAGCCCGCGAAACGAATGCGAATTTTTTATATTGGTCAGACCAGTTAACATTATGTCATGGCACAGTTTGAATTTGAGTGAGTTAGTTTTGATCTCTTTTATGCATGATGTTTTGTTGATTTTGTGTATTGTGCAAAATTTTAAATGCTTCTTACCTGCTAACTAACTAAATATCTGTTTTGAAGTCGTAAGAGTAAAAGTTTTTTGTATGATTATGCACTCTCGATTAATTGCGATTGTTTATTGTTATGAGATGACGTTGAGCCATTGTCAAATGAAACAAAAACATTATATTTTCATCACCACAGCGGCAGTGGACTTCTTTGACATAAAATCGGCTGTTTACATTTGACCATAAATAAATGAAATAATAAATAATAACTTATAAATATTAACAAATAATTAAATATGTTAACCGAACGAAGTGGCTCAGAATTTTGGGTTTCAAAATTCTGAATGAACGAATTTCTTATTTTTTTTAACTCTCTGACCAGAATTTCGTGTATCTCAGAATTTTATATGTCAATGTTCTGTTTATCTTAATATCTGTACATTAATAATCCTATAGGTGTAAAATTTTGTTCTCCAAAATTCCATTTATCCATGAATTCTGTTTTTTTGAAGAATTTTTCTAACAAAAAAAAAAACTTTGAAAAAGAAACTGCTGGGGAACCTAACTCAGCGATCTTGATTAGTTTGACTTTCTTCTTAACAAAATTTAACCACATCTATATAACTTGCAGTTGATTCATATAAATTACTGCTGGAAAAGAGGTCATAATCTCTTTAACTGATACCATAAATATACAATTCAAAACAAGTGCACTTGGGCGTATACGTAATTTTTTTTTTTTTTAATTAAATTTTGTCTGCAGTTTAATGCATATAATATTTTCATATCTTTCATATTTTCCATATTTTATGATGTTTCTGTTGAAAAAATAAATATACTATATTTCTGTTTCTTTAGGCTGAAATAAACATAATATCGTTCATGAAGTTGATCGCTAATTTGTTATGAAAGGTTTTCCAATAAGAGGTAATATTTTAAATAGCCCGCTATTTCGGTAGATATCACTTTTGGAGCTGTAATTTTTTGACATTTGACAAGTAGAAACTACACCATTATTAAAAGTGGAACGATACACGCTGGAGGTCTGGGTTCGCTTCCCAGCCTCGTTCACCTAAAAACTAAAAAAGTTTTTTTCAGGGCTACTGCCTCTTGCGATGAATTGACAAATCCTCCAAGAATATCACTTGTCACGAATAAGTGCTTCTCGTCTAGCCGTTCGGATTCAGCATAAAATTGAAGGTCCCTGCCATTCCTGTCGAAAGGCGCACACAGGAATGGTTGCGGGTTGTTAGTCACTAGGCCCTGGTTCTTCATGAGCCGTTGTGCCACCCGATTTATTTTTTAAACGTCATTACACGGTATTTAGCATAAAGACTTGGGTCTTAAGGCTAAGTGAGGCTGGATCAAGAGATGATTAATAATTTTTTATGGCCGGAATTGGATGGTATTGATCACATGATTTTTTTAAATTTTAAATCTTATCTTATTTCACGCCTAGCAAAGTTTATTCCTTTTTGGCTTTTTACTTTTTTCATCATAACTTTCTAGTTACGGTAAATAAAAAAAATTGAAAACGACGTATTGAGATTTGAGGATTATGTAAAAGATTTTCCAATAAGAGGTGTTATTTTCAATAGTCCGCTATTTCGGTATAGTTGTCACTTTTGAAGCTGTAATTTTTTGACATTTGACAAGTAGAAACTACGCCATTATTAAAAATGTAACGCTTCCACAATGAAATTATTAAAATTCACTGTAAAAATGCATGAAAATCATCCGGAATTTCATCTAAAAAGCATCTTGTGCGATGAGGCTCATTTCCACCTCGGAGGCTACGTCAACAAGCAAAATTGTCGCATCTGGGGCTTGAGAAACCCAAGATTTATTGTTGAATAGCCTCTCCATTCTCAACGAGTAACAATTTGGTGTGGTTAATGGTCCGGCGGGGTCATTGGACCTTACTTTTTCGAAAATGATGCTGGAGCAACATCTACGGTTTTCGGACCGTGTTATCTGTTATCTCTCGAAGAGGTGATCACAATTGGTAACCGAGATCTAGGGATTTAACACCTTGCGACTTCTTCCTTTGGGCCATGTGAAACTGAAAGATAAGGTCTACGCCAACAGCCCATCGCCAAAAATTGAACTCGTGAAGTTATTGAGCGCATACAGCAGCCACTTCGCGATTTGGTGATGGAAAATTTCATGAAAAGGATATTGTTGTGTTAGCGTAGCCGTGGCGGCAAATTGGCTGTTATTGTTTTCGAAAAATAATGGCATACTTTTTTCTTTACATTTAAATAAAAATCCGATCATTTGTCTCAAAAAATGCCATTTATCTTTGAATATCAAAATAACCCCTCTTATTGGAAAACCCTTTTATGTACATCGATTGCCATGAGAATTTTTAAAATTCAACAACTTTTACGGATTTGGAGGCAGTCCAAATGTTTTGGAGTCTCTTTTAGTGTTTTTTTTTACTTTTTTCATGATAACTTTCTTGTTATGGTAAATAAAAAAAAAATAAAAATAACGTAACGAGATTTAAAGATTAGCCATCGATAGTCGTTCAAATCTTTAAAATTCAACAATTTGTATGAAGTTGGTGTCGGTTCAAAAATTTGGAGAGGTGTTTTCCATGGACACTTTTAATTTTTTTTTTTTAACTAACTTTTTTGTAACGGTAAATACAAAAAATGAGGTAGAGCCTTTGAGACGACAAATCGATTTACGGCGCTGGTCACAGGGGCTGTCACCAGTGCCGTAAATCTTGTTCGATTTTGAAAATTTGAATGGCCATCGATTTGTCGTCTCAAAAAGTCTCGGTACGTCATTTTTTTTTTGTATTTACCGTTAAAAAAAATAATGGTACCTACAATACAAATGTTGGAAAACCGTTGTAAAAAAATCGTATTTCTCTCCAAAACGGATCCAACGATTTTAATGAACAAAAATATTTGTGTTTTATCTAAAGATCAACTTTTCAAGAAAAAAAAAAAATAAATTTAAGTTTGCATTGTCCATAGCAGTATACTTCCAATACAACCATTTTTGTTATTTCGAACATTCCAATTATTAGTTGAACCAATGAACTTTCTTTCGATAGAGAAGCTTTCAATATGTATAAATAAATTAGCATTATCTTTCCAAAGTTTTTAAAAGAAATATTTTTGATTAAATTTTTTCATCAAAGTTTTTGAAATTTAATTTTTATCTGCGTATGAATATTTGCTTTAAATTGAACTTTAAATTTCCCTACAAATGTTTTCAAAATTTTGTACATATATACAATAATATTTTTTTTAAAAAAATGCTTTAACGATTAAATTTTTTTTTTCATTAATATATATGTTTAGTTTATACATGTTCGAGAAATAAAATGACATCTTTTTTTAAGCATTTGAAAAAAAAGGATTTCATTCTCTCAATTATTTTAATATTCATAAGTCTTTTTCTATGTTATCGGACAATGATTAATTTAAACTTTGAATGTCTAGCTATACTTTCTTCTTGGAAACTAACGGGTGATTTTTTAGCTGGTTTGTTTTGGCAACACTGGTTTTGACAGCTGACGTGTGTTTAGTACCTTGTGTCACTGTCAAACAGCTTCAGTTTGGTTTGCAATTTAACCATGGATTGTTTTACAAATGAACAACGCTTGCAAATTATTGAATTTTACTATCAAAATTCGTGCTCGGTTCGAAATGTTCATCGCGCGCTGCTTCCATTTTATGGTCGGCATTCTCGACCTTCTGAGCAGTCTATTCGGAAGATTGTGACCAAATTTCGCACCAAATTTACTTTGTTGGACATTAAACCACCAACACGTTTACGTACTGTGCGTAGTGAAGAAAATATTGCGGCCGTATCAGCTAGTGTGACAGAAGACCGCGAAATGTCGATTCGGCGCCGTTCCCAGCAGTTAGGCCTTTGTTACAGCACTACGTGGAAAATTTTGCGGAAGGATTTGGGCGTAAAGCCTTTTAAGATACAGCTGGTGCAAGAACTAAAGCCAGCCGACCTACCACAACGCCGAATTTTTGGTGAATGGGCTCTTGGAAAACTGGCCGAGGATCCGCTTTTTTATCGAAAAATTGTGTTCAGCGATGAGGCTCATTTTTGGTTGAATGGGTACGTAAATAAGCAAAATTGCCGCATTTGGAGTGAAGATCAGCCAGAAGCATTGCAACAGCTACCAATGCATCCCGAAAAAGCCACTGTTTGGTGCGGTTTATGGGCCGGCGGCATTATTGGGCCATATTTCTTCAAAGATGATGCGAATCGCAGCGTTACTGTCAATGGTGAACGCTACCGAGCGATGATAACAAACTTTTTTTTGCCCGAAATGGAAGTTCTTGACTTGCATGATATGTGGTTTCAACAAGACGGTGCCACATGCCACACAGCACGCGAAACAATGGCGCAATTGCGAGGCGAGTTTGGTGAACAGTTAATTTCACGTTTCGGGCCGGTCAATTGGCCGCCTAGATCGTGCGATTTGACACCATTAGACTATTTTTTGTGGGGGTATGTCAAGGCTAATGTCTATAGGGACAAGCCCGCTTCGATTGACGCACTGGAAGCCAACATCCATGCATTCATTAGTGAGATACCGGCCGATATGTGTGAAAGAGTATGCCAAAATTGGACTCAGCGGATGGGCTACCTGAGACGCAGCCGCGGTCAACATTTGCATGAAATTATCTTTAAACATTAAATTGCAAGGTTCAAACTATCGATTCAAATAAATATTTCATTCATTTTTTCGAATTTTTTGTGTTTTTTTAAAGTTCTAAACCTCTTAGAAAAATTACCCATTACAAGCGCAAATTTGTGCTATCTAGTCGTGCTTTTTTCTTACAAAAAGTTATAAATAAAAAACGGAGCGCATGCTCAGAGCAAGAAGCTTTAAAAATTCTAGTATTGAAGAAATTTCATTCCGAATGGAAAAGCGGACTATTGAGTGCAACCATACACTATTTTCTACAATTATCCGATGAATTCTCAACAAATGTCAAAAATTCATCCAAAAATTGATTAATTTGGCAGATGGAACTTGAAGCACGTAAAAAAGATGACAAAAAGAAAGTTTAAAGCCAAAGTTTTTTTTATTTGTTAAAATATAATTTATTAATTTGAAATAAATGTTACTTTCCATTCCAATAAATAAAAGAAAGACCTGTTCCAGGGATGAGACGTTTCTTTTAATTAATCAAAATTGTAACGATATTTGGTTTATTTTGTTGACAAACAGTAGACAGCCAAAATGTCAGAAAATGGCCGCGATTAAGAATCGATGCGATAAGATAGTTTCGTATCCATATTTTATTATTATATTATTTTAATTATTTTTCTGAAAAAAATCAAAAATACAACTCGATGACGGCAAACAAATCTCAATTTTGCATTTTGCAGTCAGTTTTTGACATTTTCGGATAGCATGGTTATCTAACACACGGGATTGCAACAACACGTACCTATCCGGATAGCTCTGCATAGGTTTTTGATCGCGGCCAATGTCATTGTTATATCAGTGCTGCCAAATTATTTTATTAAGCAACGATGATCGTTTTTTTGTGCCATTATTTCCAAGCTTACATAGAAGGCACAAAAAAACACGCCTAATGTACTCTTAAATAATTTTAAAATTTTCAAAAGATTTCTCTTCAAATCAACCCAGGGACTTCTAGGGTTATTATTTCTGCTTGAACTTATTAACTTTTACGTAAAGTTTTTTTTTAGTTTTAAGGATAACACACAACAAAAGTATCAACAATATTTATTTACAAAATAATCTTTTTAAAAGACTACCAACTACACAAACCCCAGCCCAGTTTGCACATTCAATTAACTTGCTTTCGTTTTCTCTCCAAACTTCACCGACCCTCGATGTTTATTTAAAACTTTGTTTAAACTCTCATTCTGACTCACATTCTTTATCCTAAGCTTACTTTTCCCTTCAAAATTCATACGTGTTGCTCTGACTTTTTCAGGAGGAGTTTTCTTGGGTTCTTTGGCCTTAGTAGATGATGTTGTAGAAGATGGTTCGGGAGTTGTCTTGATGGACTCTCGTGTTGTTTTCACTGGCTCCTGATGCAACTCCAAAGTTGATTTGAAACTATTTTCCGTTGTGCTAGTGGGTTGAGTCTCATTTCTTGAATCTGGCGATGAGGTTGTACGATGAAAAAGCAATTTACTAGGCTTCGGACGATGCAGGTTATACCGTTTGAAAGGATGTTCTGTTGTGCTCCGGGGTGGTAGCCTACGTGGAGATGGCGTTGTAGTTATTGTTGCAACTACTGTTGTTGTTATTGGAACTCTCATTGGCTGGAAATCATCTTCATTTTTCGAAAAACTTTTCAAAAAATGTTCCGGATAATTTGGACCCTCCGTAGTTGTTGCAGTCAAAAAGTCAAACTGAAACGTTGACGGTTTGAATGTTTGCTCCTTTTGAACGGACGCCTCTGCACTATGTTCTGTCACTTCATATGACGACAGTTTATTTGTAAAGGGCTTCGAAAGAATAAGAGACAAGGCAGTTGGTGCGGGGATGGCGGTTGTAAAACCTTCCACATTCGTATGAAGTCTACTTACTGCGAATGATTTTGGAGTTGAAAACGGCCCTTTCATTGGCAACCAGCCCTCGCCGAATTCGTTAATTCTCCCACTTACAACATCGTCATCTATGTGAGTTTGATGCGAATGCTCATGAATTCCTCCAGCACTTTCACTTTCCACTCTTTTTTCTTGCTCCTTTTCGATTTTTCGAAGTTCTTCCTCGCTCATAAACTGCATTATCACACTTGGCCTTGGAGTTGTCAGAATCGCTGCAGATGGAGGATCAGCAATGGTCACATGATTGTACAATGGAATTGGCTGCTTGATGGGACCTCGATTGAATTTGATAATTTTCATCCGCTTAAATGGTGGTGGAGGAGGTGCTGGTGGCTTCTTGATGATGTATTTGACTTTTTTCGATGGTTGTGTTTCGAAGTCAAAAGGTTTTCGATATCGAATCATTGAGGGAGAATAAACTTGTGTCATTGTACGGGCAACGTTGGCAACATTAGCCATTAATCCATCGTGTGTGTCATCCATTTCTTTCCACATAAAACGACGTTGCATACCTCTTGGCATTTGTATGAGTGGAACATACTTCCAGGGGTGTGTGTATTTTCGCATAGATGGCGCTGGATACTGCATTGACCTTCTGCATATAAATTAATGGTTTTAAATTAATACGTTAAACTTTTTTTTTTTTTTTTAATTAAAACTTACGAGAATCTCGCCGCACTTGAACATTGTAAAGTTGATAAAAGAACTGATGACACAATAAACTGTCGAATGATCTTAAAGATGCATAAAGAAAAGCTTCATTAAAGGAAATTGAGAAATAGATTTAATCGCCGAACTCACATTAACATTTAGGGACATAATTAAACTTTTTATAACAAACACTGATCGCATACACAAAAATTAAAATAATTTAACAACTAAAAGCTTATAATAATTAACTTTGGTAAGTGCTCTCACGTTAGACTATTTCGCTAGATTATTCAAACAGCTGATGGTGTCTCAGGTTTATATACTACTCATGGTTTGATGGTTTTCGATTTATATCTCAGGCGATATCCCCAAAAGTGCAATAATTGATTAGAAGATTGTTGAAAAGCATTTTGTGGCAAAGTTGGTGCAGTTAGTTGTTGTTGATGCGGTGCACGCTAAATGAATTGCATTGAATTATTTTTCTTAACGGCTTCCAACAATAATGCTCAATGTTAAGGTTAATGTATCACGTGCGTTCCATCTGACTTGGTGTTAGGCGTTTTGAAGAAATTATTTACAAGTTTTGGTGGTGAGTGTTTCTGTTACGCTAGCTTTGGTAATTAAATAATGGGTAGCCATCATTTGATTTTGTAAGGCTATTAATTTGAAAATATTAACTGGAGAGTTTGGATGATGAAGCTCCTTCAATTTTGATTTAATAATATGAATTGTAACAGTTGAATGAACTTATCTTTTGTTTTTTTTTTACCTACATGTGCAATATAATCGTATTTAATTTCTTTTGGTTGGTCGTGCTCCCTTCTTTACGTTTTTACTCATTTATTTATTAATATAAATATAATATCTCATATAGGTAGTACGATTTTCAGGACTTATTTCAATCTTCAAATAAAGTTCTCTTAAACTGGTGCCTAATTCGTTACAGTTTTTCAATAGTTAGTTAAAAAAAAGAGAAGCTACATAAGGGTATTCATGAAACGTTCTGAACATTTTGGGGTGGCCATTTTGTTTATTTTGTTTGAGGTTGTTAGGGGCCAGTTATAGCTATCATTGAAAACCTTCATTGAAAAAGATAGCTGTTACTTTTGAGACCCTTTGAAAGTTTAATCATTGATTATTTTAATGCAGAAATATAGCTTACGACTTCAAAATTATTTCTCCTCCAAAAAAAATTCATTTTGACCCATATCTTCCCCATAACGTAACTTTTAATTTTTTCAATGATCATTGGTAAGGTAGTTCATCATCGAAAAAATAAAAGTAATTTTATGAAAAAGGTTCGCCAAATTCAATTTTGTTTTACATAGAAATAATTATTAAGTCAATTGGCTTTACTTTGGCATCAAAATAATCATTTATTTTTTCTTCGAAACCTCTCAAAATTGACAATTAACATTTTCAATGATGGTTTCCAATGATAGCTATAACTGGCCCCTTAAGAACAAAAATTAAAAATATTTATGTATTTGTTATTTACAAATTTTCACATTTATGGCACAATTTCATGTTGGAAAGTTTTTTATAATCAAAATTTTCGATATAATGTTACAGTTCGCTTACGAAGGTCGTAAGCTTTCCGACGTTTACAACGCTTATGATCTAGCCCTATCAAATGTGGGTCTCTTCAATAATTTGACAATTTAATATGACAATAAACTTTAAAGTTTTCTGGCAGTAAAAACTTGTTATGACACTGTTTTAACATGAATTTTACAAGAATTGTCACGAATTTCTTAGCGTTATGACAATTTTTACTTGCGACATAGGTAGGAAGTTTTTATATGATAAGTTATGGATTCGTAAAAAAAAAATCGAACTCAAGATACTAATTTTCCTTAAGATAACGATTGTAGTAGCCCGTAGCGTAATGGTAAGTGCGATGGACTGTCACGCTGGAGGGTAGGGTTCACTTCCCAGCCTTGTCCAACTAAAAACTAAAAAGTTTTTTCAGGGCTAGCTACTGCTCTGGCGAGGAATTGACAAATACTCCAAGAGAATCACTTGTCATGAATAAGTGCTTCTCGTCTAGCCGTTCGGATTCGGCATAAAATTGTAGGTCTCTTTCATTCATGACGACACGCGTACACAGGAATGGTTGAGAGTCGTAAGTCACTAGGCCCTGGTTCTTTACGAGCCGTTGCGCTACCCAATTTATTAAATTTTATTTAACATAACGATTATAGAGAACGCGAAAAAAAGTGGCTCTCGACACTTTTTTTTTGGAAATTTTGAATGAAACAACAACAACTAAGTGTTCTACCACCAAGATGTTAGGCTGAAGTTATAGCTATTTCACGAGTGCCACCCCGATCATCAGACTTCTTTGTGTGGTGCTGAGCCTTAATATGTTCGTTTTTATTTGAAAAGCTTTGCCCGTAATGGGGATTGAACTTAAGACATCAACTGTGACTGGAATTCGGAAGCCGACGGCCTACCCATCGCGCTACCGAAGCCACATGTCAAGCTCCATCGCAGTGCAGGTTTTGTTGCTTATCAAATGCATTTGATCGACTAGCATTTTTATTAGAGCACACAAGCTTGCTGTTGTCACATTCGGTTTCTTTCTTTTGTCTCCGTACCCGATTCATATGCCAACAATTCGTTGGTCATACAAGGGGGAAAGTAGTGAAAGATTTGAGGCTGGTCAAGGGTTTAATTTGAAATTTATTAGGATTTTTGTATGAACTAAAGTTCATACAATGCAGTCACGCTGCAAAGACAGCAATTAACATTGAACATTTTGAATGAAACAACAACAACTAAGTGTTCTACCACCAAGTTATTTGGCTAAAGTTATAGCTATTTCACGAGTGCCACCCCGATCATTAGACTTCTTTTTTCTTTTTTTTTTTTTTGTATAATTGTATAAATACTGTAAATACTAAATATTGCCATATACCAGATTTTATTTTTAAAAATGAGCGAAAAATTTTATATACAGGGTGTCCCTTAATTCGTCAATAGTAATTTAGGGCATGGTTCTTGGGTGTATTCTAAAAAAAATTGTTCTACTGTAAGTGCCTATCTCAAATTTTAATCATTTATCGGGGATTTAAGAAAAGTCTTACTTTGATGTACCCTCACCCATGTTAATGGTAATTGCGCTGTTAGTACTAATAATAGAAACTCCGTTTAGACTTTTATTTTTAGAAAAATTACTATTCTTTGTAACTGCGATTAAATAAATTTGATATTCTCAGTCATAAGATATTCAGTTTTTAGGCTGTTCCTTTTTTCATGCCCATGCTAATTTTTAAACTTTCGGGTCAATTTTCTCCAGAAAAAGCGTAATAGAAAATGCGTAATGGACATGATGTTTTAATATTTTTTTGAATGTATGTAACAATAGATTTTATGATTGTTTGGAAAAACAGTGGCAGGTAAAATTTAAGCTCAAAAAGCTATGAATAAAAATTATTTGTGGGGTTTAAGATAATTTTTTAAGTATGGTTTTTATTAAGACAGTTATAACGGGTGCACTCTGACATTCTTTGCTAATTTTAGTAGCCACTTAAGTTGAATTCTACAAACTATCTGCAGTTGTTGCAAAATGATTTATCAGAACTATTGGAGGATATTCCACAGGTTCAACTAGCTTCATCTTAATCCGAACTTGATGGTGCTCCAGCCCACTTTGCTCGAGAGGTTAAAAATTGACAAGGTGAAGAGTAAGCGGTAATCGTTGGATAGGAAAAAGTTAGAACAGTTCAATGGCCTGCAAGATCTCCTGACCCTAGAATATTGGATGTTTTTGAATGAGGAAGAACAAAATAAATCTTATTTTCAACCAAAATAGCAACTTAAAGTGAATTAGAAGAGCGCATGCTCAAAGTGTCCTCAGATCATTAATATCAATATCAGTGAAGTACGAAAACGGGCTCTAGCATGCATACAAATTCAAAGAGGACTCATTTGAACACCTGTTATAACTGTTTTAGTTCGCACATAAAATAAGAATTATCGATAACCACATATATCATTTTTTATTCATTGCCATTCGAGAGCTAAGCAAAAACAACCTTTTTACTAAATTTTACCTTCCGCTGGTTTGCCAAATTATCATAAAATCTATGGGTTTTTCGGCAAACTTGTAAGTGACTTTTCATTCAAAAAAAATATTAAAATATCATGTTAATTATGCATCTTTTTGAGAAAATTGACCCCAAAGTCAAAAATTTAGCATGGGCAGGGAAAACGCAACAGGTTAAAAACTGAATATCTTAAGACTGAGAAAAGATATCAAATTTATTTAAACGCAGTTACAAAGGCTTCTTCTAAAAATAAAGGCCTCAACGAAGTGTTTATTGTTATTACTAACAGCGCAATTACCATTAACATGGGTCAGGGTACCCCATAAAGTAAGACTTTTCTTAAATCCCCGATAAATGATATCAAAATTTGAGATAGGCCCTTCTTGTGTCACAATTTTGTTCTTAGAATACACCCAATAATCATGCCTTAAAATAGTTTTGATGAATTAAGGAACAGCCTGTATAAAATATTAATTTTTAAGAAAACCGCTCCAACTATTTTTTTTTTTTTTATTTTTTTCATAAATTCATATTTATCAAACAAATCAGATGCCATACTTGATTTTGAACTCTTTTTCAACGTCATTAAAATAATAAATTAAAAATGAATAGTAATTTAAAGTAAACATTTATTTAATTTTTTTAGAACCAATACCTATGTATGTACTTGTACATCATCCATCAATTTCTAGCTACGTTAAAGCTCTTCGCTAATACGAGAGCAAGTTTGAGCGATCCAGTCGTGACCTTTTTCTTATGTTACAAAATAAAATTGACACATATGACATAATTGTACTGGCACTGTGACAGCTGACAAGTAAAGTTCTGATAGTAAAGCAACAAGTAGGAGAACCTGGCTTACCTAAGGAAAAAATAATCGTTTATGCTTGTGTACCTATATTTTTTTTTTTTGTAGGTTAACGACTTTAAATGGTAAGAAGAAGTAATTGAAATAATTAATTTACAAAAGTACCAAAAAATTGAAAATGTTATAGGCAATTTACAAAAATAATCCGAAAGCAGTTTTTAAACTTAAATATATTTTTTATTTTTTTTTCAAATAAAAGCAATCTTTTAAATTTATACAAAATAAACTCCGCCAAATTAACAACAAAACCCAAAATAAATATTTTGTTAAATTCATATTACGAAACTTCAAACAAAAAATAAATTAAAAAAGAGCATTTTTATGGTATAGCTGATTCTTTAAAAAATAATGTATACATGATTGAATATTGGCTTGATATTCAGTCAACTACATCCATTGAACTCTAATTTTGTTCTAAATAACTAACTTTTTTTTCGACATGTCATAATGTCAAACTTATAATTTTTCTTCAATACTTTACATCTTTACTTTATACTTTACTTTACACAATTCTTTGGAAATATACGGGAAATTTCATTTCAATTTACTTAACTCGACAGCACAAACAATTTATAAAAAGTCAAACTGATTTTTAATTTCACAACTGACAATTCTGACAAAAACACACTTGATTTTAAATTAAGGCAGATATTTCTTTGTCGTAATTTGACATTGATGAAATTATCATGACATATTTGTTGTTGTTTGTAGGAAGGTTCCTGACAATTTTGTCACCTGTCAATATTTTATGAACTTAAAATTTGACAAACACATGCGACAAATTTGTATACATATAGGTAAATGTCAAAAAATTTAAGAAGCAGGATTTGTTAAAAGTTATTTTAAAAGGCCGTAGTTTCGCTCATTTCCTAGTATTTGAGATGAAAAAAACGTTAAGTATTTAAAAAAAATCGAAATATAAAAACAGGTTAGTGGTTTTTGTATTTCCAACTATATGTACATACATCCATAAATAAATATACAGAGTGATTGATCTAAGGTGTGACAAAAAGTTAGTGCATGTAGGTTGGGTTGAAACAATACAAAAAATGTATAGGAGGTCGAGTCTATGCCAGGGAAGGGCAATCATGGTAGAAATATCGGCCACGGGCAGTCTAGCCCATAGACAATCAAACAATTATTGGTTTCTTTATTTTGTAATATCTTGAAAAATAAAAGCCCTAGAATCATCCGGTTTTCAATGCTTGACTAACAATTTATAAGAGCATTCGAGTTTGGAAACAAAAATAGTACTAAATAACGTACAGTTTTGAAAAAAAAAAATTGTTTTATTTTTTTTTTTTTATTTTTGTTCATCATTTTGAGTTAAGAAATTAATTTTTCAAAAAGTGTTGTTTAAAAGAAAATAAAAAAAGCGATTTATGGCTTTCAAAAAAAATATAACAAGGTATCGTAAGTGTTGCCGTCGTTTTAAATAATTTTTGTATCGGTTTAAGGTCATACGTGTTTTTTTTCTGTCTCAAACCAACCTATACGCTTTAGTTTTTTGTTACACCTTAAACTATTTTTTTTTTTATAAATTTTTAAATGTAGTTACCTATACAAATGTTTTTAAGTGTAGAAAATATTTTTTCTTTAAAATTGCCACAGCGATTTTTTTAATTTTTAACATTATACATTTGCTTCGTGATTTAAAAAAATCTCCTTAATTCATTTTAATAAAAGAATTCAGGTGATGTGTCTTCTTCAAAAACAAATAAGATGCCATGTTATAGCTCAAAAGCAATATAAAAGGAATGAACTTGCTGTTTTTGAAAATTTGTGTATACACTTTTTACTTGTGATACCCGTAGTATAGGTACGGTGACCATCCGTCCCGGGTTTCCCGGAACTGTCTCGTATTTCAACAGCCTGTCCCGGTTTTTTTTAAAGAAACCCGGGACGTAAAGTGTCCCGGGTTTCTTTATTTGTCCCGTATGTCCCGTATTTGTCCCGTATTTTCTGATTTTGTTTGTTTAATATTTTTATATTTTATAAAACAAAATGTTTGATATGCCCACTAACCCGGGGTTTAGACAAGCGAGTAGAACTAGTAGCGTTTATGTGTGTTAGTGTATCAGAACACGAGAGATCCAACTAGTAGCCCAAATAGTATAATATTTTTGCCTGCGAGTAGCCTGCTAGTTATCCTACTAGTGTAGTGTATTTTTTTCATTTATTTGTTTTGTTTCCATAGTTTCCATAATTTGTATATTTTTCTGTATGAAATATTTTAAAAAAATCATACTAGTTGACAAAACGCGCAGAGAGCTACTAGTCACACATACATCCATAAAACTAACACTATGATACAAATGCTACTAGTTCTACTCGCTTGTCTAAACCCCGGGTAAATGTATGTATGAAAGTGCAAACGAATACCAGGCTTTTATTTTGGACTAATTTATTTACAAATTCTTTAATATCTAACGTAAACGACTAACAAGTAATTCTAGTGTGACCTGGCCTTGGACTGTTTTGTGATTTTAGACTTATCTGTTAACAGAAGACTGAATTATTTCAATAATGAACTAAAACTTGATAAGTTTTAAGTTTTTTTTTTTAGTTAACTGTTATGTTGTGAAGACGTTTTGATTTATTTTATTGTTCCTTTCATTTTAAGAATTTCTTTTCGTTTGTTTTCTCTTGTGATATGTGGATATGTATCAAAATAAAAATTAATGAAAAAGACTACATAATATTTTGTTAACGTTTTTCAACTTTTCACTTTTTGTCCCGGATGTTTCTCCCAGAAATATGGTCACCGTAAATAATAGGGCAAGTTTAGTATTCGCGAAAAAAAAATCGAGATAATAATTTTCCCTAACATTACGATGAATTCTGTCTGTCTGTCTCTCTGTCCGCCCGTCCGTCATTCCGTCTGTCTGTATGTACCTCGACCTGCAGCCTGAATGGCTGAAGCGATTTTCTTCAAACTTTAGACTTAAGGTTCTTATAGGATTCCCTAGAGGAGAAATTGAATTTTTGAAATACAACCAATATACAAAAATTGATTTATTTTAAAAACGGCTCTAACGATAAAAAAAAAAATTCGAACTACTATCGGGGTTTTCAATAAGAGCGCTACAAAAGTTTTTTTAAATAAAACAAAAACGGTTTTGAATATCAATGAAATTATTTATTCTTGTGAAAGTACGTTTAATGCCATTATGAATGGAACTCGATTTCTTTTGCATGGCTACCACGGGCACGCTTGCAGAAGTCCAGACTCTGAACCCAATTTTCGACGGTTTTCAAGCATAAATCGGCCGATACTGCTGCAATTTCACGTTCGATATTCGTACGAAGTTCATCAATCGTCGCTGGCTTGTTGGCATAGACCATGGTTTCCAATAAATTGATTGTGACATTCGCTGTGTGGCTTGTGGCGCCGTCCTGTTAGAACCACATGTCCTCCAAGTCCATATCATCCGATTTGGGCCAAAAATATTCGGTTATCATTGAACGGTAGAGATCCCCATTCACAGTAACGTGCCGGCCTTGATCATTACGGAAGAAGTACGGCCCAATGACGCCGCCGGACCATAAACCACACCAAACCGTAATTTTTTCGGGATGCAATGATGACTCATGGAGTACGTGTGGATTGCTGCCTGAGCAATACCGCATATTTTGTTTATTGACAAAGCCATTCAGCCAGAAATGAGCTTCATCGCTGAAGATGATTTTTCGATGAAAATCCCAATCATTTTCAAGTTGTTGCTCAGCCCAGTTCACGAACATACGACGCTTTTGGTGGTCAAGCGGCTTCAGTTCTTGCGTCAATTTAATCTTGTTAGGATATAGGCCAAGATTTTTTCGCAAAATTCGCCACAACGATGTCACAGAGATGCCCAACGCTTGAGAACGACGTGTGAGAGACACATTTGGGCTTTCTGCAACTGAAGCCTCAGCGGCAGCAAAATATTCTCGACACTACGGGCACTTCCTTGCCTCACTGGCACGGGAACATTTTGTACTGTGCCTGTGGATTCAAATTTGTCCACTAGACGCTCAATTGTTGATCTGCTAGGACGATTATGACGACCATAAATTGGAAGTAGCGCTCTTAACGTTGAGGCCACTGACTCCGAATTTCGGTAGTAAATTTTAATAATTTCGACTCTTTGTTGGCTCGTATATCTTTCCATCATAAAATGGCAAACTTTACTGAAGAGAAATGTCAAAAGAGCGGCAAGAAATATGGCGTCGTTTGCTGTCCCTGTTGTTCTACTTTTGTAGCGTCCCTGTTGAAAAACCCTTTATAATTACGACAGTTAATATTTTGGTAGAAAAAACAATTTTGTATAACGGTTTTTAACGGTACCTGTCATAGAACCGATTTTTTGGTTTTCAAATTTCTCGTTAACGGCTACACCGATTTAAATAAATTTTTTTATGTAAGAGGTCCTTTACAATTTTAACAATTTTGCATATAAAATATCGATTTTTTTTTTTGAAAATTCAATATCTTGAAAATGGGAAGACGATTTTTTTTTCAAATTTTGTGAAAAATTGTATTTTATTAAATACTAAAATTTGGCATACCAAATTTCAAAATTTGTGGGTATGAACTAAAAAACAATAGCGCAAAATTTTTAATAGCGTCATAATAGGGTTGTAGTACGATACCATAACCTTTTACTAATTTTAAAACAGTTCACTAAAATTTTCTAAATTTTAAATAATTTTTAACAAGAATCATACTAAACTAATTTCCATCATAAACTTCAGCTGAACACGTCCAAAAAAGTGACAGCTAATGCAAAAAATTCTCAAACATCTAGTACGATACTAAAAAGATAAAATAGCCCTTTGGTGATTTTTACTTTAGTAAAATGTTTGGAGATAATACGATGCTGAACTCGTTTTAAATTATTAAAATACATTTTTTTAGGCTAGTATCATACTAAAACTGATTTAACATCGTACTAAATCGACCAAAATTTGTCGCCAATATTTTTAATATTATTAACTATGCCTGTACAAACAAAAAAAAAAACAAATAATTTTAAAGATGTGAGTGAAACTGGAACTCAAATTAGGAATTATAGTACTACTTGTCGATTTTATAATAAATTGCATGTCGAATCAAGCTATATGCTCTGCTTCGCTGGACATAAACAAAGTAGCTCTTTTAAAATTATAACAAAGCTATAAACTCCTTATCATAACTATACTGTTAACTCATTATTACATACACAACACAAGTGTAACGAACCCGTTAAAGTTTTCAGAAGGGAGGATAGTAAACACCGTACATTTAGATTTCCGGTTGGCAAGATTTACTTTCCTTGCGGCATCATCGGCAGGCCAGCAGCAGCCACAGCCGGCTGCCTTGACATTGCACTCCAGACCACAGTATTAAATACCATTATGGCTGGCCATTGTAATTTGAGAAGATTCATTGGATTGGGTTCCCTTGCGGAACTGTATTTTCCAGACGTTAGAAGGGGCAGCAACACTCTGCAAGTTGGCTCCAAATTACTTCTTCTGGTAACGATTTGGTGAGATTGTCTAGCAGCACGGCTCATGCAAATTTAAGCTTAAAAAGAGTGTGGCGTGGCGCAAGACACAACATGATGGCATGATGTTCACTCAAGAGAAGCCAAGTATATAAAGTTAGGTTGCATTTGAATTTAAATAACAGATAGGTTTTGACGCCCTGGCGAAGAATTTGCATACTTTTTACTCTGTGAAGTGGACATCACTTGCAAAAAAGCTTATTATAGGAAACTTATCAAATATGGTCCAACAAGTGATAGTAAGATTTGAATCCTTTTGTCTAAGGAGAAAATTCAGTCTCAGTAAATAGTTCGTGATTCGATTCCATTCCATTTTAGAAGCAACTGGCTATTGGACTTATTGTGACTTTGATGACGGTGTCGATTAATCATGCTGGCGTAGCAGGAACCACTCATAAACGATTTCTCATTCATGTACCGATGAAAATGAAGAGTCATCATCACACGCACACGGTCTATACACACATTCATCATGGTGGAGGAAAAGTTGAGTACAAAGTCCTGGGGTACACTCAGCAGGGAATCGATGGACACGGTGAAACCTCAGAGCATGGAGCTCCTGTTCATGGAGGTGGGGGACTTGTTTTCAATCACTACGCGCGGAATGGTGAAAATCATTTGCAGGATGAGTATTCGAGTGATTTCGAGGACTGGGATTCATAAAACAAGAGTGACCATTAGTGTTTGATTGAAGTGTTTAACAGTGCCTAAAAGGGATTATTCGTGTTCGTCAGACTGCACAGTTGTTAATTAGTGTCATTTTAGAATTTAATTAGAAAGATTAATGTTTATTCAAAAAAATGTTACTACAGCAATAAATAATTTATTAGTTAGGTATAAATAAAGCTCAAAAGTTCTAGTGCGCTAGATAAGGTTGATAAGATAATAGCCGGAGAGCTGGCAACATATTTTTCGACCTCACAGAAAGATTGAGGGCCGTCAAACACACAAAAATGTCACTCTTCCATCCGGGTCAGAGGCTTAGGTCTTTTGTTTTTAAAACATTAAAAATAAGGACCTAAGCGATCGAACCGGAGTTTCTTAAGAAGATTTAATCCTTGAATTCATAACACACTTTATAGTGACTGTAAGATGATGAACGCTAAAAGATAGTTTAGGTCATTATATTTTAACATTAGTCACTCGAAACCCGGACTTCCAGAATGCGCTACATAGAAGACCTGACGTTGCCGGAAAACATTTTGAACCACAAAAAAAGTTGCCTCTAAAATTTGTTTATGTGTTTCGTTTCTTTAAAAAAAAAAAAAACACCATTCACAAAAATCATATTATGTCAATTGGCAGTTCGAATCTTTAATGTTAAGCTGGATTTTATATATCAATTGGACAGTTGTGTTAACCCAACACAAATTATATTATTTTGCATTAACCGATCCATATGGAGAATAGCCTTGGATGATATCCTACAGAAACTGGATGAGAAAACTCCTGCTGTATTTCTGGAGCAAGCAGCGAGTTCATCAAGTCGCTTGGTCTACAAAGTACTCTACCACAGCTCACTAGACCTTAATAACTTGCACGAATACTACAGCGCCCATCAAATCAGTATAATTTTTAAAACAAGAGGATAGTTTTTGCCTCTGAACTTTAGACCTCGTAGAGATGATTTTCGAACACTATGTACCCTCTGCAACCTACGAGAAAGGGAAGATGTCTTCCATCTGATAGGAAAATGTTCAATCCTTCGGAAAACTCACAGGTATCATTGGAACCAAGCTTTTCCAACAATGGAAGAAGTAGTACAGATTCTGAACGGGTCAAACTGGAAAACTCTTTGTAAATATCATTGTATATAAAACCTATAGTACTATCAATGAGTCTCAGTATGAGTATCAGTGAGTTTCGGAACGATAGTCTAGGCCTTTAGGTGGAGTGAGTATCGCTAGAGAGATTTAATGAGATTTTCAATGTGTTTTTAACTCTACATTATCTACAGAGCAAATGCCCTCCGAGGCCAGTGGCACCGCCACCGTCGTTTTGGTTTTTTGATAGTACTATAGATATTTAAATACAATGGTAAATATATCTCTGATGGATGTCCTTATATACAGAAACCAATATATGGACGATTAGAAAAATTGAATTTAATGCCTCAAATCATTTAAAATTGACAACCATTGACACAATATTCAAAACCAATATTCAAAATCTAAAATAAAAAATTACACAACTATCGAGTGCCCATGTTAAATGTATGCTAAGACCCCTTTCACACAAGGAAACTGAGTTGCCGGCGATTTTTAGTTTGTTGGCGAGAAGGGCGTTAAAGGACGACAACAAATCTCCCCTCACACCCTTCTCGCCTACAAACTAGCCAGTTTCTGACAACTCAGTTTCCTTGTGTGAAAGCCGTCTAAGCTAAATCTATTTCGCTACAAAGTACATCTACCTAATCGGAGTTTCAACTAAACTTATTTTGCTTTTATTTTGAAATTAGTTTATTGTATAATGAATCCAAAAAAAATATTGTATTCATCTTTATAATTCTAAACTGTTAATTAAGTTGATGGCTATTGCCAATAGGATAGTTCAGTGAGGTTTTTTCAGATTAGAACAGAACAGAACAGAGTAGAACAGAAACGAGAATTTGGTGAATAAGCAAGAAATACTTTTTATTAAAAACAATTAGAAATAGTATTTATTTAACTACACAATTTAATTTAATTTAATTTATGTTGTTTTTTAAATATTTATTTGTTTGTTTCCAAAGTAAAAGCACAAAGAGCCACGAAATTTGTTAAAAAATATAAACTTGCAAGTGACAGCAGCTGATTTTGACAGTTGTCACAAACCTGTTCTAAGTTGTTCTACCTAAAAAGTAAGAACAGAAAATCCTGGTCTATTCTTTTCCAAACTGTTCGGAACAGCCTCACTGAACAGCAAATCAGAAAAGTTTAGAACAGAAAGTTCTCATTGAACAGCAAATCCTTGTACTTTTCTGTTCTAAACTGTTCCAAACTGTTCGGAACAACGTCACTGAACAAAGCTAATGCTTTTATGAATTGTACAAAAAAAATTGTAAATACAAATAATGATGATAAAATAAAAAAATTCACTTGCTGCTACTATTATTTTGCATGATCGAATTAAATTGTTATGAAGTATTAGACAGCCACAAATTATTTATGTAGCTTTGCTTACAAATTAGATTTACAACAACATCCAACTAAAACCAATTTATTTTGTACTTTTATCAGCATAACATGGAATGTTTTTGTTGCCTAATCTTAGGAGAAAGTCAAGTTATTTTCAAAAAAAAAAACTGACGTAGGCACTTGTATTTATTTGTTCACGCTTTTGAAAATGGTGTCGATCAATATTCTGCCCTGACGAGGTTTCCTGCAGTGTGAAGAGCAGAGCATATACCTACTATACATAGGTACTTTATCGGATGCTTGAATTACATTCGAAGTATCAGACTTCCGTAAAGCATTTATACAAACTGGGACGAACGCACTGATAGGGTTTTCCTTGCATAGTTTTTTACTTTACTCTTCCCTTAGAAACGTAAATTTAAAAAATTAAATTAATTTCTTGTTACTGTTTTCATACTTTTTCGCTAATAATGTAATTATTTTATGAATATGCTTGTAGCTAATTTTAACCGATTCAATATAGCTTTTTACACGGCCTTTAGTCCATAAAAATTGGCGTTTCGTCCCGGCGTTCTCACTTGGACTCTTCAGTTGACAGTGAAGGAACAACAACAAATTCTTGTGGACTAGTATTGCATTTTTTGAATTGATTATACAGGGTATTTCGAATACGGTGTGACAAAAACCTAGAAAATATTGTAAGTTGGTTCGAGACAATAAAAAAATCGTAGGGAGGATGAAATGTTCTAAAAAATAGTAAAAAAAAAACACAAAAAAAATATTTAGAAACAAAGATTACCTTTTTATAAAGCCAGAAAATTTTTCATTTATTTTCTTTTTCAATAAGGTTGTTTTTTTAGTGAACAGTTTTTGGTAAATTAATTTCCAAACTTAAAAAAAATGGACACGACTGGATCGCACAAACTTGCTCGCGTAGTTAACAACCTTAACCTAGCTTGAAATAGACAATGTACTTACATATTGTATTGGTGGCATAAAATATTGATATCATTAAAAAAAGTTTTAAAAACAAACACAAAATTTAAAAAAAATAATTAACCCGTTTTCAAGATATTGAATTTTCAAAAAAAAATTAATATTTTATTAAAAATCCAAAAATTATTTTTTTCGAAAAATTGTATAAGCAAAATTGTTCAAATTGTAAAAGACCTCTTATATAAAAAAATTGGTTATAATCTGAAACCAAAAATTCCGTTCTATGAGAGGTACCTTTAATAACCGCGAAAAATATTTTTTTTTGCTACCAAAATATTTATTATAGTAATAAAAGTACCTCGTAATTTTTGTATCAAAATTATTGGAGCAAATGAATGTTTGTATATTAGTTGCATGGCAGGTGCCGTAATTTTTTGAGCTAAACAAAATCAATTTCCCCTCTAGAGAATCTCCAAATGAATTGAAGTCCAAAGTTTGAAAAAATCGCTTCAGTGGTTTAGGCTGCAGGTCGAGGTACAGACAGAGAGACAAACAGACAGACAGAATTGCGAGACCTACTTTTTTTTAGTTCTCTATCATCGTAATGTTAGGGCAAATTGTTAGCTAGTTCGATTTTTTGCACGTATCCTTAACTTGCCCTATACTACGTATACTTACTTAGTTTACTTTTGATGGCGCTCACAGCCCAGGATGGGCTTCGGCCTCAACTAACAAGCCCCTCCAGCCAGCTCTGTCCCCAGCTAGCCGCTTCCAGTTGCGCACACCGAGAGCTTTGATGTCGTCATTCACTTGATTGCGCCACCTGTTACGGGTTCTTCCTCTGCTGCGTACCCCATCGGGGTTGGATTCGAAGACTCGTCGGGCAGGTGCGTTGCTGTCCATACGCTCGTTGAATCTTCTCCTCCATACTCCTTCGATACACACCGGACCGAAAATCACACGAAGAATCTTCCTCTCAAAGCACCCTAGCAGATTTTTCAGTTTCCATGCTTCTGACCCATAAAGTCTCCTTGGTTCTTTGAGAGAGGGCCTTACTACTTAAATGCCTTCTTAGACCGAAGAAACAGCGGTTGGCAAGAGTAATTCTTCGCTTGATCTCTGCACTGATGTCATTCTGCGATGTAATAGTGGAGCCCAGGTAGACAAAGTCCTTGACAACTTCGAAGTTATATCTGTCCATCGTGATATTTTGCCCGAGTCGACGATGTTGAGATTCCTCTCTCGATGACAGCATATACTTCGTCTTGTCCTCATTAACCGCCAATCCCATTCTAGGCGCCTCCGATTCAATGCTCGCAAATGTCCCTGCCACAGCTCGCTTCGTTCTGCCGACAATGTCTATGTCATCCGCATACGCAAGCAATTGAAGGGACTTTTGATAGATTGTACCGCTGGTGTTGACATGTGCGTTGCGTACAATGGCTTCAAGAACGATGTTGAATAGGTTGGATAATAACGCGTCGCCTTGCCTCAATCCTTTCTCAACATCAAAGGAATCGGTGGTGTTCTTACCAATTTTGACGGAGCAGCGAGATTTCTCCATCGTCATCCTGCACAGGCGGACGAGTTTGGCAGGGATGCCGAGTCTCGACATGGCTCTGTATAATTCGTCCTTATTCACGCTATCATACGCGACTTTAAAATCGATAAAAAGGTGGGTGTATCGATCTGGAATTCCCGGGATTTTTCTAAAATCTGTCGGAGTGTGAACATTTGATCAAATGTTGACTTGCCTGGCCTAAAACCACACTGATCCGATCGTTGACAAAAGGTTTTAAGCGGTCACACAGAATAGCCGACAAGATTTTATAATCGACGTTTAGGAGACTAATTCCTCTGAAGTTGGTACATTTCAAAACATCTCCCTTTTTATGGATGGGGCACACTATACCGTGGTTCCATTCATCGGGCATACTTTCATCCGACCAAATTTTGCAGATGAGCTGGTGTATGCTCCTAGCCAATTCATCTCCCACTGCTTTAAATAGTTCGGCTTGTAAGCCATCCGCACCAGCAGCCTTGTACGACTTAAGTTTGGATATCGCCAGCCGCACTCCGGTTAGGTCGGCTGGGCGGAACTCTTGGCCATCATCGTCCAAGTTGAATGGAGCGTTCTGCCTATTAGCGGCATCTTGGCTGTCTTCGCCATTAAGCAGTCTAGAGAAGTGTTCTTTCCAGATCCTCAGCACTGACTGTGTGTCTACTACCATATTCCCACTCTCATCTCGGCAGGCTTCCGTTCTAGCCTTGATTCCTTAGGTGGATCGCTTCACCCTCTGATAAAATTTTTGAACATCTCCCCTAACGCTACAACCCTCAATAGACTCTACCGCCCGCTTCTCGTGCTCTCTCTTTTTCCTCCTGAGAAGTCGGCGTTCCTCTTTTCGTTTCAGCCCGTAGAGCTCCCGGACTACTCTCTCAGCAGCTCTTGTTCAAATCTGCAGCATTGCCTGGTAAGCCTCGTCCTTAGCTGCATGCGCTAGCCGGCACTCTCCATCGAACCAGGGATTTCGTTGTATTCGCCTGGTGAAACCCAGCACATCAGAGGCGGCACCTCTGATGGCTTGTTGACAGTAATTCCACTGGTCCTCTGCACTTGATGCTGGTGGCGGACCTCCTGAGAGTTTAAGAGTTACGTGGTCTGCAAAAGTTCTGGCGGTCTCTTGCGATTTAAGCTTCTCGACATCGAATCTTTTCACAGAATCTGCTCTGCGTTGTCGGGTCGTGGATATCCGCATACGTAGTCTAGCTACCACTAGGTAGTGATCCGAGTCAATGTTGGCCCTTCGGAACGTTCGGACGTCCAAGATACTGGAAGCATGTCTCGCGTCTATCGCAACGTGGTCGAATTGGTTGACGGTAAGTTGATCACGCGACCGCCAAGTCCCCTTGTGTATATTGAGGTGTGGGAAGTAGGTGCTTGAGATGATGACATTTCGCCCCGCCGCAAAGTCTGCCAGCCTGTGTCCGTTGCCGGAAGTTTCGTCGTGTAAACTGTGTCCTCCGACTATCGAACCAAAGATGCCCTCCTTTCCGAATCTTGCGTTGAAGTCACCAAGAATGATCTTCACGTCGTACTTCGGGCACATATAATACGTTGTCTCCAGAAGATCGTAGAATGCTTCTTTGGTTGAGTCGTCTCTCCTTTCATGGGGGGCGTGAACACAGATAAGCGTAATGTTCTTAAATTTGCCTTTGATACGGATTGTGACCAGGCGCTCGCTTACACTTCGGAAGCCCAAGACTTGTTGCCTAAGTCTTCCCCCTATCACAAAACCACAACTATAGAGCCGCAGACCCTGTTCCTTCAAGCACCCGCCGTAGTAGATGTCACACGATTTCAGTCTCCGTATGCCCTCTCCATCCCATCGCACTTCCTGGATGGCTGTTACGTCAGCCTTTAGCCTGTCCAGGTTCTCCACTGGTCTGGGTTCGCTTCCCAGCCTCGTCCACCTAAAAACTAAAAAAATTTTTTCAGGGTTACTGCCTCTTGCGAGGAATTGACAAATCCTCCAAGAGTATCACTTGTCACGAATAAGTGCTTCTCGTCTAGCCGTTCGGATTCGGCATAAAATTGTGGGTCCCTTCCATTCCTGTCGACAGGCGCACACAGGAATGATTGCGAGTTGTTAGTAGGGCTGGCCACGAGACGAGAAAAGTCTCGGTCTCGGTCTCGCATGACGAGGACTTATAATTATATAGGACTTTTACTTTTCAAATTATTAAAAAATAAAGAAACTATTTTTGAATTCTCTATTATCGTTATGACATATTTGATCCAAATCTCGACTTCAAATTGTTTCAAGAATAGGAAACTTGTCATATATTACCAATTAATTGCACGTCTAAAAGATGCTTACAAGCAAAAAATTAAAAAAAAAAGTTTTTTTTAAAAGCATACATTTTTGCCAATTTTCATACAAAAATTGTTGTCGATCTGTCATATTAAAGGTTTCTACTTTGTTTCATTTTGATATCTTTTCCACAAACCTTTGCTCAGAAAAATGTATGAGCTATTTAGGGCCAATTTTTCAATAGTCATATAAGCAGTCAGTTAGTATTTAATCCTCAGATAGGGCAAAAATCTATTTTTCAATGGGCAGATATGACTTATTCCTAGGAATAGGAACAGTAAATTTATCTTCTCATTGAGAATTCAGATAAAGTTATTCAAAGGAATAAATATTTTCAAAGTCAAACATTTCTCTTTGTCAACATTGCTTTGAAATAAACGTTAAATAAAATTAAAAATACTTTAGAAATGTTCGTTATACAAAAACAAAAATATCAAAAACATATACAAACATAAATGAGAGTGACATTCAAATTATAATATTCTTTAGATTATTTTGTATTCAATTGAAAAATTCAATTTTGCTATCCGATTGTTAAAGAGCCAAATAGCTTTATTCTTCGAGTAAATAACTGACTCTTTAACTGACTATTGAAAAATTGGCTCTTAATAAAATTGAATTAAAATCGGTGATTTTTATATGTCAATTTTGTTAAATTAGCCTGCTTAAATTTGTATATAAACCACCATTTTTGATGAAAAAACAAATTTCCAACAAAAAGTGTCTTAAGTCATGGGTTAGTTAACTGAGTTCTTATGGAATTAAGTTAGAATTGCATTATTTTTCAACTTTATTCCCGAGCTCATTTTTAGGGAATTATTGCTGTAGTATTCAACATGTCCATAATGTACATTTGTTTTACCCCAAACTTTGCTGTCCAAATCACTTTTTGGTTTGTCGAATCGCTTTCGGGCTTTGTAAAAAAAACATTAACTACGCACATGAATTGTAAGACCCGACCTCTTTTGTTTTGTCTGAGTATACCCTGAACCTCTAGTATTTTAAAACATTTTAGACGACTGTAATGCTCTACACACTGTAATGCAATTCTTTCTAAAATTTTATTTATTTTAGGATTGAGCTGCTAAGTCCCTTAATAAGAATAACTAAGTTACTTGGAAGTGTTTATTTGAGCGTTCTCTGCTACCGTGAACATACTCGTATTTCCAGATTTCATTTTTATTTTAAAATTGAATAAAAAAGATTTTTGTCCTTTATTAAATATTTCAAATTTTCGTTTGAAAAAAAAAGATCATCTTGTACAATTTTGTACTCAAAATTCACAGTCGCCTCAATCAAGTGACCAAACTTTGTATTATAGACTTTTTTGATCTCATTTTACTCCTTTTATTTTAAGTCATTGTTTTTGGAAAATGTGATTTACTCACAGCTCACAGGTAGTTAACTTTTCTGGCAACAAATTCCTACAGGAATAAATCCGGAAAAAAAATTGCGGAGTATGCAGTCTTTTTGATAACTGATAACTTATTTATACACAGTTCTTGGTTTGTTTTTTACTGTAGGAAATTCTATTGAACTAGTTATACACTTTTCAAATATTTGAATCATTTATATATATACAGGGTGTCCAGTGAATAATGGATAACCTCTGAATGCCTCATAGTAGACTTTATGAACGTCCTAAAAACTAATTTAAAAAAAGTCTATCCCAACCACAAGAAAAGATATGTGAATTTTTTTGTTCAGTGCATTATTTTTTGCGTTACTTCACGTTTTTGAATACCACGACTACAAGTGAATGAATTCTACGGTTTTTTTTCGTAGCAATATTTAACATTGTTTGAGCCAAAACATAAGAAGAAAATATTATAATAACTGTTAAAATTCTTAGAGAAAAAAATTATTGAAGTTTGATTTTCGATGCAAAATGGGAAAGGAAATTATTTTTGAAAAAGTTAAATCATCTCTGGTATGAAAAAATGCATGAATACCTAAGTGGCCAACTATTTTAAAAATATGCGCGTTAAATGCGGATTTCAAAGTGGTATACTTTATTATTGCATCTTGAACCAATAGGAAGTTATTGGTAAAAATCAGCAACAAGAGAGTCAATTTAGCAAAAACAAATGTTTTAAAAATGAGCTAATTCAACGTGAAAATAATATCATGCGTCCAACATAGTAGATTTTTGATTGATTGCCTGTTTTGATGATATTATCCTAGTGATAAATCCAAGCTTTTAACTTCTAAGGCCGATTGCAATATTACCAAAAATGTCAACAAAGCGCAAAAAACGGCTACATTTTCAAGCTTGTTTTGAATTATACCTGGTCTATTGGGCCCTAACAAAACCATAAAATATTTTCGCAGTTGCTTTGCGTTTATTTGTTATTTTCTCCAAACAAAGAGTCTTCTGAGTTTTGAGCCAACTTTCAATCACTTCATCACTTAGTTAGAAAACAAAAACAAAAGAAGATATTGTTTTTAAATTTAAAGCAAATGCTCAAACTGTTTTCCACCCATTCTAATACAGGTTCTGCACCTCCGAATAAATGAAAACCTTATAATAATCTTGTCAATTTTTGCTCAGAATCTTATAATGCAGCTGCCTCCCCAAGATTTCTCATCTCCTCTAAGGACCTGATAGGCTTGCTGTACACGATTTTCTTAATACAGCCCCAATAAAAAATCAAGATGATTTAGGTCTGGTGAACAGGGTGGCCATAAAACTGGCCTCAGACCTCATGTTCATCTGCCAGTATCTGTGGCATATTTGTAATGCAGCGGCTTGCACAAGATTGCATACCTCCTCTGAGAAGCTGATCGGCTTGCTATTTAATGCACCTCTTATAAGAAAATTAATTTGGTAATAACCACTACCAAAATATTTGATTTTGGTAGTGTTGCATTCGGCCCTAGAAGTTAAAATCTTGGATTTACCATTAGGACAACATTATAAAGACAGGCAAGGAATCAAAAATCTACCATGTTCAACGCATAGTATTATTTTCACGTTTACTGTGCTAATTTTGAAAACTTTTGTTCTTGCTATATTGGCTCTAGTATTGCAGATTTTTACAAAAAACTTGCTATTGGTTTTAGATACATTAATATACTATACCATTTTGAAATCCGCATTCGACACGCATATTTTAAAAATAGTTGGCCACTTAGGTATTCATGCATTTTTTCATACCAAAGATGATTTAACTTTTTCAAAAAATTATTTTCTTTCAAATTTTGCATCGAAAATCAAAGTTCAATAATTTTTTTCTCTAAGAATTCCAACAGTTTTTATAATTTTTGTCTTCTTATGTTTTGGCACAAACAATTTTAAATATGGCTACGAAAAAAAAAACCGTTGAATTCATTCCCTTGTAGTCGTGGTATTCAAAAACGTAAAGTAACGCAAAAAATAATGCACTGAACAAAAAAATGCACATATCTTTTCTTGTGGTTGGGATAGAGTTTTTTTTTATTAGTTTTCAGGACGGTCATAAAGTCTACTATGGGGCATTCCAAGGTTATCCATTATTTACTGGACATCTTGTATATTGTATATGATTAAAAAGGCTATTCTAAATGAAATCTTATATTCGATGAATGTTGTGTTTCTCATCAACAAATTTTTGGTCATAATTTCCTTAACGAATTCCAGCGGATGATTTTCTTCGGCATTTTTTCAAGAATTGCGAAATATATCAGTTGTTTCTTTCACTCCGTTGTGAACTTACTTGTTGCATTCAGTCCTGAAAAATAAACTCCAAATTGTAAAAACAAAACAAAAAACTCAATTTCAAATTTAATCTATATGATATTAATTTATATAATTTAAAATACTAGCTGACTTATTTATAAAACTATAAAAAAAAATATATACATTGTACACATTTAATAATGTATTCTAAATCCCGGCGAGTCAGTTCTTTTCCTCTTCTCCGATTTCGATTTTTTCCTCTTCGGCATTACCCAAGCTTCACTATACGGATTCGTTTCAAATATTTGCTGCTCATATTTCGGTCTTGATCCCGAAATGGGCCTAGCTTTGGAAATATACATAGTTGTCGAACTGGGAAATCTTTCGTACGTGGTTAAGTCATCTTCAGTTGTGGAACTCAACCAACTAGGCCATTTGCCATAAGGTTTTGCAGCCGATTCATAAACATTAGCATATGTCGCCGCCTGCCATTTAGGCTTAAACGGTGATTGCACTGTCATTGCGTTCGGATATATAGTTCCAGCAACCCTTTGGTCCACTATCATAGACTCTGTTGAATGGGCATCATATTCATCGTCGGAATAAGCTTCTTCAGCATTGTCATCGTCTTCATCAGTAGCGTCTGGAGATGTAAACCTTTGCATTTCTGCCACTGGCCGAGCACCCAAGAACTCACTGGACTTCTTCATGCCATGGAATTTTGAGAACATATCCTCACTTATCATATGAGACATGCTGTTGATCCTAGGTTTTTTCAGAACTGTCGCCTCCAAGGTATTATCCACTCCATATGTAGGTATGTCCGGTAGATTTCCTATCCCATTAGGTAAAGAAGGAAAATGCATAGTGTGGGCAGTCATTCCGTAGGGCATCATATTCAGCGGTTTATGTATTGCATCTAAGTCAGCCTCTAGATATTCTGGAGCCTTGATGATCTTCTTAGGATGGAAGACGTGTTTTTGAATTTTACGAAAATGGGTGTGCTTCCGCCGCACCTCCGGAATGTGAACCTTAATATGAACGCTAAAAAACTATGTTAGTAAATTATTTTTAACGACACTTTTGAAATTCTTGAACTCACTGTTCGCCATCATCACCGCCGCCGCCGCTTAAAACACCACTTGAATTGAACACAACCTGAACGAGTATGACGATAATCCATTGGCTAAGACTTGACATTCTGTTTAATGGTCGAGGTCCAACGCACAATGATCACTCGCAAGAAATGACACATTTCCAACACTATTGCTCCATCTTATATAGAGTTTTTATGCATCTTCTTCGTGGCGTCCGTCGTATGCGGATTGCGTTCTCCGATCGTTGCCCACAATCTAATCAGATTGAATTTCTGATGCCACATCTGGGGTACCTTTACCTACGTCAGCTATACTACTTATAATGCGGGACACCCATTAGGAGATCCAACTTTCGTCATGGTCTATAGCTGTTGGGAAGTTATACAAGGCACGTTGATGTATGCACATGTGTGAACGTTAGGATGCTGTGCAGAATAATGTACCTAGAAATAATTCAACCCATGGATGCATTACGAAAACGCACCTCTTATAGGTGATCATATATGGTCGGGTAGGCAAATGAGGGTCATTGCCTGATCTTTGTTTCTTCATCCACTGTTATGTGGAAGATCTAAATTACTTCTCCGAGCTCCGACATTGAAAAGAAATTGCATTTTTACTTTCTTTGTAATCGAAGTGAGTAAAATAAAGAAAACAAATAATAACTACAACGAAAGTGTTATTGCAGAAAACCCAATACAAAAAAAAAAAGAAATGTTGCGGCATTTTGTTTTTGTTTGCATTACAGATATCTATAGCCGATAAAAATTGAAAGAAGTAGAGATTAAAAAAAAATTAGCGGAATATCAATTCTTCAAAATTAAAGAGGTACACAAATTTGGATAACAAGGCTAGGTTAGGTTGGGAAAAGGTTGGATAGCAAAGTTTGTTTGTCCATGGTTTCCTCCAAGCCAGTCTGAACATATCCAAGTATTTCCTGATATTCCAATTTTTTTTCGTTATAGCTACTTCAAATAAAAAAAAACAATGCAATTCAAAAAGGAAGTTATTTTAAAACTAACTTCAAAGTTAGCATTCCACTGCTTAATATGGTACCGAAAAATAACAATTTGTGTAAAAAAGGAATAATTTTAAAAGTTTCTTCAAAATTTGGATTTAATTGGTTAATTTGTAACCAATAAATAAATATCTGTATACAAAATAAGTTATTTAAAAACTCACTTCAAACTTGAGATTTGATTTGGTTGATTTATAACCTATAAGTAACTATCTGTGTAAAAAAATGAGTTATAAAAATACTATCTTTAAACTTTGGATTAAATTGGTTAAATTTTAACCAAAATCTAACAAAACATGAGGTTAGGAATAGGTTGAAGATGTACCAAAATATACTTTCAGATTGAAAATTGAATTTTTCACACCAAATTATAACCGAAAGGTTACCCAAATCAAACTTAGGTTAAAAAGTGGGTTTCATTTTACCGTACAAATCTTCTTCTTCATTTAACCGGCGGTTGAAATGATCTCGAGGGGGACCACAACTCTCCCACTCAACTGCTTCACCTAAGGTTCCACTTGTGGGGTTCACCGGGTTCACCTCAGAAAACGTCGACAGGCCTCCTGGTTTTGGATTGTTCCATGTCTGAGGCCAACTGAATGCAGGTGTCGTTGCATTTGTTCAATCCACGAGTATTTGCGCCTTCCTTTCTTCCGCGATAGTGTTGGAACGTCTTCTGATATTGCCTTTTGCACTCGGTTCTAGTGGCATCTTCTTTGTACATGACAGTACCAGCTAAGTTGGTCATGATGTATTTTGTCCAAGGAGGTATTTTTGACGTGTAGGCTTCCTCGGATTCGTTTGCTTCTTATTCCGTATTTTTACCGTACAAATAATCAGTAATTTAGTAACTTATTCCTAGCCTTATTATAAGCAAAGTTATTTTCAGTAATTTTTTAACCGTGATTATTTTATAGCTCGGGTTGAAATTGTTTTAATTGGGTATAATATAATCCCAGTAACAATAGATAATTTTAAAAAAATGAGTTAGAGGCTAAAATTTGACAAACGTATTGGCAATGGGGCCCTTAATGAACTGAGAGAGTTCCTCAATGATCTGCTGACTATTAGGTGAGTAACCGGGGGTCAAAGCGCAAATGTTAGGAAATTGGCAATATCTCAAAAACGGTTTCTTAAAGCAACATTTTTTTATAAAAACGTGAGAAGCTGAGGCTTTTTACCACATAAATCGTTTAAAAAAAATCTTAACATTTACCGTTAAGAAATAATTAAAAAAATTCGGAAGTAAGCCAAATTTGCCAAATTTTGCATATCCTTCCACTCCCTCTTAGAGGTTCCGTACCAGATGATATTTTTTGTGCGGGATCCCCGGTATGCCACTTATCACATCTGTGAATATGGTTGCGCAATTTTCACCTAGATTAATGGGGTCAATGCAGTAATTTAAAGTTTCTTTTGTATTTCCCGGATCTTTCTATTCTTCAAATAGTGAATGTAATCGAGTAACCTGTTAACTTGAAACTGAAGTTGACAGGTCGCCAAGTGTATCCCATAAGCCGAGCATGCTAGGAATTAGCAGTTAGGCCCAAATTTTCATTTAAAGAATAGGCTAGGTGCAAATTTTGAAGTCCTCAGTTTGAAAAAAAAAATCATACTGCCCAGTGAAGTTAGCAGGTTACATAGTATATCTCGTGGCATCACCAAAAATGTATTACTCTAGTACTAAATTTAAAAACTTAAATACCAACTTCTACTACTAAGTACTAATTTTAACTTATAAACTAATTGCACATACCTCAGTGCTATTTTGAGTTTAATTAAGTAAAATGCTTAAAACCATATGAGTAATTCCATATGAAAACGTCTAATCGAAAAGCAATCGCATTTTTTGATTTTTTTCAAACTTTGTAGGAATCATCTTTAGGTTCCGAAAGATGGAAATCCAGCTGGATTTAATTTTAGCATTCACCGTTCCCCCTCCACCTTCCTTGAAAAATTTAAAAATCATCATTTTAATGGTTTTTTATTTTATTTTTAGAAATGAAATTTTTAAACTTGTCAATACGTTTGGGGTGTCATTTCAAAGATAAAAAACGGTAATTTTTGAAAAAAAAATTTTAATTTACAAAATCACAACCAAACAGTATCAACCACGGTGCTGAATAAAACGTGTTTTTGCTGTTTTTTCTTGATTTTTAGCTGCCTCACTTCACTTTTGTTATTATTTGAAAAATAGTGCTTTCTTTAAACCAGAGTGCGCTGACACTATGGATGAAAATAATCTCGATCTTTTTTGTCAAACATTGTGATATTATGGCCTAAAAAGTGCAATTTTTCAAAATATGGATTTTTAAAGCACTGATATTTGATATAAAGAGTTAAGAAAATGAGTCAATTTGGGTTATATTTCTTTGAAAATATTTGTTCTTAGTATTTGAAAAATATTAGCGCGTTACATTAAACAGTCGGCAAACGGGAGGCAGTTAAAAATCAAGAAAAAACAGTAAAAACACGTTTTTTTCAGCACCGTGGTTGATACTGTTTGGTTGTGATTTTGTAAATTCAAATACTTTTTCAAAAACTAACGTTTTTTATCTTTAAAATGCCACCTCAAACGTATTGATAAGTTTAAAGATGTCATTTCTTAAAATATAATAAAAAACCATTAAAATCATGATTTTTAAAATTTTCATGGGGGTTAGAGGGGGAACGGTCAATGCGAAAATTAAAACCAAATCGATTTCCATCTTTCGGAACCTAAAGATGATTCCCACAAAGTTTGGAAAAAATCAAAAATCTGATGGCTTTTCGATTAGACGTTTTCAAATGGAATGCCTCATATTCGTACTTTGAATTTAATGTGCAAAGTTTTATTTCTTTTATGTTTTTATTTTTCAATGCTTCCTAATTTTCTTAAATTAGTACAAGTCTCCATTAATATGCCAGCATATTTGAAGAATATATTTTTTTTTACTAAATTCCTGACTTTTTTTTTTAATTTGAAATTTTCGTAATATTTTCTGGCCCGCATTGTGGAGCCCCAATTTTGAATTAAAAAACTAGACAGATCTACTTAATTAAGTATCCCCGCATTTGATAAGTGCACTTAATTTTATTAATTCTGGTAAGGAATTACCTTTCGTGAGAAATGATTTTCGTCGCAAAAATTTACCAGTCTACTGTGTGACTGGTAAAATCAATGGTTATGTAGTTAAAATGTAACGTTATCACGTAACGTCAAAGTAATCACACAGTTACCTCAATGTTTGATATTTATTATCACAAGAATATTTGCTTGTTTGTGTGCAAAAATACAGCTTACAAATAAATTACAATAAAGCAAATAATATGGTTCTGACGTCAGCGTTTACGTGGGCTATAGCCCACGTAGCAGTCAATTGATCACTTTCTGTATTAAACCCGTCTGCTTTTAATTTCTTTTTTTGTGTGGATTTGAAAACCCGTACTTTTGAGGCAATTAAATTCGATACCCGTAGAACGTTTTATCGTAATTTATAATTTTGTAATAATTTTGATTTTTATTTCGTTCGATATTATAAAAAAAAATTAAAATTAATAAAATAAAATTACACTGAACCTAACCAGGTTTTTTTTACAAATTTGTAGTAAACTAGGAACCACTTTTTATTCAAACTAAAAATAACTTAAATAATTTAATACTGGAATTAATCCTTAAAATATCTCTATTATCCACCTATGGAAGTGTTTCATTTAGGGATGTCCCTCTTCATATTCCTCGTGTTCGTGATGTTCGTATTCATGTTCGTGTTTTTCTTCGTGTTCGTAGTGATGTGGAATATGGACTTCTTCCTTGTGCTCCTCAATAACTGGATGCTCGTACTGATGATGGTGTTGCAAATGCTCATGGCTTATATGTTTCTCTACGATAATTGGCTTAACTTCATGTTTGATAACTTTTTCCTCCTTGATGACAATAGGTTTGTGATGATGATGGATATGTTTGACAATGGTGTGAACATGTTTCTCCTGTTTCTTATGAACTGGAACATGAATTATAATTTTTTTGTGATGATTGCCATGTCCTCTGAAAATGAATTAAAAACAAGAAAATCATAAAGTCCTCAAAGTCAATTTTAAATTTCAAACCCAGCTTGAGATTCGTTTATGATAATCAATACGACCAGCGTGGTAAATATTATCTGCAAAAAATATAAATAAATCAAATTAAATGTCACCATCATCCATTAAGGATGGTATTTGTCTTACCAAGAGTCTCAAATCCATTTTTTATTAAAATTCTCCTAGGTAAATCAATCACAAACCTAAACCAAGCACTCCAGAGCTAATTGTAACACCGAATGTAGGAATAGTAACGCACAGCAGTCTTTTATAATGCAACACAAATGTTTCGGTATTGTGTCGATATTTTACTACTTCCTTGGTGGTACCCATCACAGCCGCATTCATATGGAAAGGCAATCGTTTGTTTGAATAAGCGATTGCGTGCTGTAATACTCGCAGCTAACCAAAATTCTACAAATTCACTTGATGATGGCTGTGAGTATCATTTTGACGGCTTGATTATAAACTCCTACCATTATTTTTTTTTATTGCATTTTTGCAGACTTCACAAGGAACAGACCTAATTACCATGCTCTCTGATGTATAGACATGATTACTAATGCTGTCTTTTCCGGAATGTTATAAAATTTGTACTTAACAGTGTTTTTGTCTTGCTTTGCATTAGGTGTTTACACAGGTGGTGGAAGTCCATAATTAAATTACATCTCCTTCCACAAAAGAACTGCTTAATGAGGTGTAAGCTAAATTGAGCATTACCGGCTGATTACGAGATTTTTTTTAAATAATTCAAAATCAGATTAAAAAAGAAATAGGTCAGATTTTTTTTAAGTTTAAACAACTGTGTAATATTTACCGGAACGAATCAAAATCTTGACTTTTAATTAAAGCTGGCTTTTTAGTAAAAAAAAAAAAAAAGTAGTAGCCCGTAGCGTAATGGTTAGTGCGTTCGACTGTCACGCTGGAGGTCTAAGATCGCTTCCCAGCCTCGTCCACCTTAAAACTAAAAAAGTTTTTTTTTCAGGGCTACTGCCTTTTGCGAGGAATTGACAAATCCTCCAAGAGTATCACTTGTCACGAATAAGTGCTTCTCGTCTAGCCGTTCGGATTCGGCATAAAATTGTAGGTCCCTTCCATTCTTGTCGAAAGGCGCACACAGGAATGGTTGCGAGTTGTTAGTCACAAGGCCCTGGTTCTTCATGAGCCGTTGTGCCACCCGATTTTTTTTTTTTTTTTTTAGTAAAAAAAAGTTTTTACGGTGGGTTCATAAGTTTGATCGACAAAAAATGTCTAGCGCTTTACGTTGATTTTATCACAAAGCACTGACACAAAGAAATAGAGCAAAAATAGAAGACGAACAAAATAAGAACAAAGAAGAAGAAAATAAAGAAGAAGAAGAAAAAAAAGAAGAAGAAGAAGAAGTAGATGAAACAAAACTAGAAGGAGTAGAAGAAGAATAAAAAGAGAAAAAGAAAAAGAAGAACAAGGAAAAAGAAGAAGCAGGAAAAAGAAAAAAAGAAGTGTGTTTTGAATACTGGCACTGCCAATGTTGCCAAACAGCACAACTTAAAATAGAGTGCTAATACTTTTTGTTTATTAAACTCTTGAAATATTTCCATATTCACAAAAGGGCTTTGAAAATAATAGGAGATTGAAATATAACAGAAACATTTGCATGCCTCGAACACCATTGCAATGTTTTATGTCTAACATTATTTTACCGTTAGTTTTATCAACATTATTCTACTGAAATATCCAGCTGAATTCCTCCCATAAAACAATTCAACCGCAGTTCTCGTATTTCCTATGTTTGTATGCGCACATCTAAGAAATTAAAATCTCAGGATATTTTATTAATTCATCAAAATCATCACCTGTTGATGAATATTGAATATTTTTGAATATTTCATGCCAAACAAGATGGAATCCAGCAAAGTTTCCAAAAATCAGTTCTTTGGCGGTGTTTTGGACTTACTCTTCCGACTGTTTTTGACTTCTCTGAAATGTATCTTTTAGAGAAAAGTAGTATATTACAAAAAAAAAATTTAAGTTCAGGATTTTTTTTGCCGTTTTCTTTTGTAAATTCGGAGGAGTCAGTCCAATGTGATTGCTCTCTAAAGTCCTGGAGAACTTTAGGTAACGCCACTATGTGTACCTCCTCGCGGTAGAGAGCGGGTAACGCTAATGCACAAGGGGACCGAAAGGCTGCCGGTATAAGCAAACAAACCAGATTTAATGGTCAGGGCGCGGACTTTTCCTTGAGTTGAAGAAAATCTCCCTAAAGGCGGAAGAACTGCAAGTTGCGGTCAACGGCATTGAAGTCTGGTGGTGGATGAGCCCATTTAAAGAAGGCCATCGGTAGCAGCATGTAGCGTCCGTTCCCACATTGGGCGGCTACAAAAAGCGTCTGTTTTCCCACAGTGGGCGGCCTTGTTTTTTAGTATGTGTTCGATCATCCAAAATGCTGGTGGTGCCTGTCGAAATCTTGGCTTGAGTGTGTTATTAACCTTATCCAGGAAAACACCAAACGGCGGAACGAGAATATATTTTTACATGAAAAATGACAACGAACGGAAATGATTCCCCAAGGGGTAACCATAATTTAGTGAATCCTCGTACGGCCCCGGCTGTAGTAAATCGCACATCGGATTTGGGGGTGCGGCAAATTTCATGTACAAACGATGATCGAGACGTCACAAATAACGAATCAGCAACAAGGTCAAGAAATCCTTCAGATTCAACAAAAGGGACTTTTGGCTACAAAACACGAACGAAGATTGGATCATGGAACGTTTGTTCTCTGCACGCACCAGGTAGGTACGAGCAGGTGGAGCGTGAAATGCTTCGGCATAACATCAGCATTCTGGGAGTGAGTGAAACCAAATGGAGAGGAAGAGCTGAATATACTGCGGAATCGGGACTTACGAGATTGTTGTACTCTGGCGAAGACAAGGCAGACAGAGGTCCAAGACTCAATGGTGTGGGCATCATCAGTAGCGTACGCAGGATTTTGTTTGGGCGGGGGCTCAGTCTCAATTTTGGTGAAATTTTCTTAAGGTTTCACAAAATAGCAAACAAAATTAAAGCCATTCGTATAATCAACCACCAGAAGTTAAATTTCAATAGAAAAAAAAAAAACAAAAGGAAAAACACACAAAATACTCCATATAGTTATGAAATGAATTTTACCTTTCTTTCTTTGTAAGCAAATATTTTTTGTAAAAATCCACTTTGACAAAAATCCACTTTATGGACTCGATTCAAACTACGTCAACGGTAATTGGGGTAGGTGAAAAGTGTATTCACATTTTAATAAATAAAATGTCCGTTTTTTCTTTAAATAAGCTCATAGGTATGTTATATAGCCGTGTTTTTAGAGAGAGTGAATAGCAACTCAACAAAATATTTACACGCAAAATAATTACAAAACAAATTACTATAGAGATTGTGTTTTTCGTGTAAAACTTTTACTGAGTTGCAAATTATTCTCTTAAATACACGGCTATAACATTTATTAGGTCTGTTCTTTACTTTGATTTTCTGTGATTTTTAGTCCAAAGTCCTGTCAAGTTCATATAAAAGAAATTAAATTGACAGAACTTGGGAACAAAATGCACAGCAGAGTAAAGAACAGACATTATTATAGTTTAAAGTAGCAGATGCATTAGCTATACAATGAAAAAATTGGTAACATTTTTCAAGGGAATTCTCATAATACAAATTATTATTGGGGAGTTTTCATAGTGGTTACGCTAAACTCATGTTTTACTCAAGTACAGTTTAAATAAAATCAATTATAACAATTTATTCCAATTGGATTTGTTCTCAAAATAGAAGTTTATTAAATTACTGAACGTCAGAAATAGTGCATTTATAAAAACTAAAGTAAGTGTTTAGGTTATCTTTTAAGTTTTAACTAATCATAATAGTTTAAAACGACTATGAATACGGCCCATTAACTTTAAAAAAAGAGTTTGAAAGATTGTCTACCTCTGATACAAGTTAAAGGCAGTTTTTCGAAATGTCATTAATTGATTCTACAGCTTTCTTAATGCCTTATGTCGTAGCATTGAAATAGCATTCGATTAAAAAAGTATGCAGTTTACAGATATTTAAAAATATTTTTTTGAATATTTGATAAGTTCACTGAGCGCGAAGATACTGGTTAAAGCATAACCAAAGCATTTGATCACACTAAAAAGCAATACAAAAAGAGAAGATACTAAGAGAATGTATTATGTTAATAAGTGCACTGCATTCGTTATTTCATTCCGGCATTTTTTTTATATGGGAAAAGAAGGAACAAATTAAATGTGTGAAATCATTTTGCGAATTTTGACTGATTACAAAGGAATTTTGTTTGGGTTTCTATGAATACTGAGATACGTTTGCAATGTCAAACAAAATCTAGATTACGTGTGGTATGAACTTATTATTTCAATACGACATCCATGTCTAAAGTTTTTTTTTTATTAAAATTGAAAATACTCCTAAAGTTTAAAATTAACAAAAAATAAAATTTGAGCTAAAAAATTATAAAAAACTTTCTTCGATGATATATGAAATCTTAGCACAGTATACCATATTTCCATCGTGGGGGATCAAGCCCCTAAGCCCCCCCCCCTGCGTACACCACTGGGCATCATGCTGACTAAGGAAGCTATCAAAAGTCTTATTTCCTGCGGAACCCGGTTACGGCGAGGTTTAGCTCTATAATCCGAAAAGTCACCATTATTCAATGCTACGCTCCAATGAATGACGCATCAGCGGACGAAAAGACCTCATTTTATACTCAACTGAATTCAGTATACAACAGTGTTCCAGGGGGCGATATCATTATCATCATGGGGGATTTTAATGCCAAAATTGGCTCGGATAACGAAGGTCTTGAACGCGTTATGCGGAAGCATGGCTTAGGCCAACGTAACGAAAATGGTGATATGCTTGTCGACTTCTGCAACGCTCGTCAACTTGTGATTAGAGGTTCTTTATTTCTGGAAGGATGGAGTTATTGTGAAGTTACCAAAGAAAGGGAACCTCAAAAACTGTAATAACTGGCGCGGTATCACCATTCTGTCCGTTTTTCCGAAGTTAATGGCAACCATTATTCTCCAGAGAATTAAATCCAGGATCGAGTCTACCCTCAAGAGGCACCAAGCGGAGTTTCGTAGTGGCCGATCGTTCGTCGACCACATCAACACCTTGCGAAACATACTTGAACAATCGTCTGAGTACCAATCACCGCTGTACCTCATGTTTGTAGATTTTGAGAAGGCGTTCGATCGGGTTAATCGTGAATGCATCTGGAGATCGCTTATTGCTAGAGGTATCCCTGAGAAAATTGTCGCTGTTATTAAAGAGTCTGATAACAAAGCCAAGGTGTTTCATTTTGCACAATGGACAGCTTTTCGACTCCTTTGATGTGCGTCAAGGAGTCAAGCAAGGAGATGTCTTGTCACCAATTCTGTTTTTGCTGGCAATTGACGAAAGACATGGTAACCAATGGAGTCTATTTGACGAACTTAGCCACAAAGATTATGCCGACGATATATGTCTCATGGCAAACAACACGGCTGGTTTAAATCAAATGTGTAATTTGCTGCAACTAAATCGGGAAGTGGCTGGCTTAAGGATCAACGCAAATAAGACCAAAATAATGACCACGGGCCAAGGCACACAACAAGTTATTCGAAGTTTCATAGCACTCGATGGTGGAACGGACCTGGATGTTAACAATAGAATAAACAAACCCCGTAGTGCATTTGGAATCCTTTCTCCTGTGTGGAACTCCAGCAAAATATCGCTACGCACCGAGTTGAAACTATTCGAATCCAACGTTAAATCTGTGCTGTTATATGCGTCAGAAACATGGAAATGCTCTCTGCAAACATCTCGAGCAAGCTGCAAGCCTTCGTAACCGTTGTCTGCGGTACATTCTGAAGATCTGGTCTCTGATGCCCGCAAATCATACCGAAAGTTGAACTGTGGAATAGGATCGGACAGACAAAATTGGATGATAGGCCATACTCTGAGGAAGCCTAACGACAATATCGCGAAAACAATCGCTTGAATGGAATCCTGACGCGTTGGAAGACCAAAAACAACTTGGAGGTCATCTGTTTTAAAGGAAGCTCGGTCTCAAGGTATTCAATCGTGACCACAGCTAAGGCCAGTTGCAGCTAATTGGGACAGATGGAAAGATAATGCTGCTGCCTTATGCTCCAGGAGGAGTTAAAGCGCTGCTTTGCAGCCCGACAACATAATATAGTGAACACCGTCTTTGACATCAACAAAAAAATAATCAAGGTAATATAATTCAAGTGTAAAGGTTTAGATTTGAAGAAACATTTTTTTGAAACTCCTCCCGCCCTTCAACTGTTTAACCAATCAGTTGCCCATTTTAAAATTATTTTAGTTTATCTGTCTTAACACTTGCTTTGCAAAGTAATATTAAAATGCTATAAAAAAATTTCAACTATCATGCCAAAATCAGTTAATAAGATAAATACTTCGTTTCATTAATTCACAGAAAATCGACGAGCTATATAAAAATTGTTAATTGATGAGCTGCATATTTTCCATGCCCAAATTAAAATGTGTCTACAAAAATTAATTTTAATGCAAAACAATTGATAAGAAATCGCTTTGCATGCAAAAACCTAAATATAATTTTGGGCGTTTCACTTCCGAAAAAATTACATAAATTCATTTTTCATAAAAATATTTAAAAAACAAAAGTTATTTGGGTGCAAGACATTGATATCAATTGTGATTTCTTCAATAAATTTAGTACCAAACGGGATGATAACGCTAAGACAAAAATTGTGGCCACAGAATATGTAGAAAATTGTTTTTAAATTTTAACAACATCAAAGGGCTAGATTTCCATAGTGGGGTTATAGTTGGATTTACCAATATTTTATTTTTCGTGGTTTTTTATGACAATCTGTATTCATCCTCAACTAAATAACTCGGGCTTAGCTCAACACTGAAAAACGGATTCTAAGAAATAATTAAAAATGGTTTTACTGGAAGTATCGTCAGTTACCATCTTCCACATTATTTTGAATTTCAAAAAAAAAAAAGTTGTTAGGTAGGTTAGGTGTTTATTAAACTTATTTTTGCTAAAGTTGAAATACATTACATATATGCATTTGTTGCTTATCATAAAGGTTTCTTATCTAAATCGTCTGCTCTGTCAACGACTACATCATCAACACTGTTTTCGTTTTCATTTGGATTGTCCGTTGATTTAGGAATATTCATTTCGTCATCACTTTCGGGAATAGATCTTGTTTCCGCAACATCGTTTGGCAGCTGTGCCAAATTTATCGGACACATGCATGGCACAAACTGAACACTAGATTTTTGATTTGACCCAGAGTAATCTGGGTAGGGATAAGGTCGAAAGAAGTTCGGTGGCTGTTGTTGAAAGTACGGCAAACTACGTCTGTTATACATGCTACCCCCGCCACCGGCGTAATATTGTGAAAATGCTCCTGCTTGATCATAATATCGTGATCCACTGTTTATAGAATTTGGAGAGTTGATAAGTGGAATTGGAAGACGATCTTGAGATGGTTGTGTGGGTAGTGGTGGTGGTGGCGGTGAAGGTGGTTCGGTACTTGTAGTCGTGGTTGTTGTTGTTGTTGAAGTCGTTGTTGGTGGAGGTTTACTTGGCTCAGTACTGCTGGATGGAGAAATCAATTCATATCTAGATCCAGAAAGTATAGGTGCTGATGGTACTCTTGAAGGCCAATTAAACGGATTTACTGCAGTTCCAAGAATAGAAAATGAAAGTGGTGATGGAGCTCCTACAGGCTGGTAGGTGTATGTACGAAAATACCCAAGAGGAATATGTTTTAGTGATGGCGATTCTCTACAAAGATAATTTGAAAGTTTCAAGATTTAAGTGAATAACACAATTTAATATAAGAACAAATTTAAGAATACTTACGTTGAAGTTGCAGGACTCCACCAATAGGCTTGACATACTGTGGCAAAAGCTGAGATCATCTAGAAAACAAAAACTTTTTTACTTCAATTTCTTTTATTACTTCAAAATATTTCATTCAAATAAATATTTTGTATCCAAAAGTAAATATAAAGTTTTAAAAGAAGCCAATGATTTTTATATATACCTCAAAGCTTTCCATGTCCCTTAAACACAAAAAATTCACCTCCATATACATTTCTGTGAAAATGCTCACTTTTCAATATATGTTGTATGACTCAAAAACTAACAGCCCAGTCAATAATTACAAAAAAAGGGCTAAATTCGCAAAGCGCGATGTAGTTCTGCATTTTTGATATGTTGTTGGGGCATGTTTGAGTAGTCTGTAGCTAAGTTTGCAACTTCGAAAAACCTGTGATCGCTGCAGGAAAAATGCAATAGTGAAAAAAAACGCAAAAATCACCCCATTTTTTTCCGACATTTTCCTTTATAACTTGGGAAATATGCAACTTAGGAAAAAAAACATCCACTATATTCTTGTTTGATATAAAATTTTCTACAAGACCACATTAGTTTAAAATTCATGTATGTTATATTTGAGTTGCTATCTAACCATGAGTAAAAACAAAAATTCTGAAAAACTAAGTAATTTTGAAGCGCTCAAAAACTAGGTCAAAAATTGTCCAATTACACATTTTGTAGCTCATGTAATCTACACAAAAGAGGATTAAAAACTTTTTTTTCGTACAATTGATAGATTTGGAGAAAAGTGGTCGAAAACATTGGGGTATGGTAAATTTAGTCAAAACAAATTTAATAGAACAATACTTTTGGGTGGGGAAATTTTTTGTTTTTGGTTATGTTTGGACAAACTATTTCTGCTAGAAAAAATAGTTTTTAGAGTGGTACCGCAAGGGAAATGTCGCCATGTTCAACGGTTTGATTTTTTTTTCGTTTTGATTTATTACTCCCGAGAATTTTTTTTGTTCCAAAATGATCTAGGAACAACTTGTAGATAGCATAATTATCTACAAAAGTTAAATTTTTCGTCAAAATGGGGTTGGAAGAACTTGTTCTGAGATATCTCAAATACCTTTGGTTTTTGTTTTTGGACAATGCTTGCAGACTTTATTATAGTGATCTTTATGACCATTAAAATGAGCCCTATATAACGAATATCGAATAAATGATGTTCCGTTAATGGTTAATCCAACGTCAAAATACATACTGCGTGAGTCAGAAAAAGTTTTTTCGTGTCCTTTATTTTTCTATTTTTCTATATTTTTTAGCCCAGTAAAATTCGACAATAAACTTCGAAAAACCTGTGCTCGCTGCAGGAAAAATGCAACAGTGAAAAATACGCCAAAATCTCCCCATTTTTTTCGACGTTTTCCTTTATAACTTTGGAAATATGAATTTAGGTAAAAATCCGTCCACTATTAACTTTTTGTTATAAAATTTTCTACAAGACCACATCAGTTTTAAATTCATGCATGTTATATTTGTGTTGCTATCTAACCAGGAATTAAAAAAAAATGTGAAAAACTAAGTAATTTTGCAGCACTTAAAAAATAGGTCAAAATTTTAAAATTCTACTTAAAATTTGGAATCAAATAGTCTAGAGTATTACAAGACGAAATTCGAAAATTCGATCCGAATCGGTCAAATAGTTTTGGCAAGAAACATGATGTTAACTAAGTGGAACAAGCAATGTTTGCATTATTGCTGTGGTCAAAGTAGGACTTTTATTTTGGCACTGATTTTTGTACCTACTTTACTTTACTTTTGATGGCGCTCACAGCTCAGGATGGGCTTCGGCCTCAACTAACAAGCCCCTCCAGCCAGCTCTGTCCCTAGCTAGCCGATGTCGTCATTCACTTGATTGCGCCACCTGTTACGGGTTCTTCCTCTGCTGCGTACCCCATCGGAGTTGGATTCGAAGACTCGTCGGGCAGGTGCGTTGCTGTCCATACGCTCCACGTGCCCCAGCCATCTCAGCCGCTGTATTTTCAGATTTTTGACCAGGTCAACGTCGCTGTATAGCCCGTATAGCTCGTCGTTGAATCTTCTCCTCCATACTCCTTCCATACACACCGGACCGAAATTCACACGAAGAATCTTTTGTACACGTACTTGGAACCCTTAACTCTCATAAAATATAGTTATAATATTTATATCTTTTTTAAGCAACTTTGGTAGTGAATTTAAAAGTTTATAAAATGTTCACAAAATAACATATTTACATGCCAAGTGAACAATTTTCGGATCTTTTAAAATCGTTACCAAAGTTGCTTAAAGAAAGATATAAATATCATTTCATAACTGTATATTATCATAGCTAAGAGTTCCAAGTACGTGAACCAAAATCAGTGCCAACTACTCCTACTTTGACCACAGCAATGATGCAAACATTGCTTGTTGCACTTAGTTGATGTTAACTGTTTCTTGCCAAAACTATTTTAGGAGAAAGTATGATGCCTAACTCGTTTAAAATTACCAAAATACAATTTTTAACCTAGTATCATGCTCAAAATGATTTAACATCATACTAAATCAACTAAAATTTTGCGCCATTGATTTTTAGCAAGCTATATTAAAATGAAAAAAAAAAAACGCTTAAGCCTCTAAAGGACGGATTATACATGAAAGCCTATATAATGATTATTTTTTTTTTTATTATTTTTTTAACAGTTCACAAAAATTTATGAAGCTGAAATCGCTGCATCCGAGTTTTTTTTTTTTTTTCTTTTAAAGTTGCAGACCTCGAAAAGTATCAATGATATTGGAAAATTTCAAATACCAAAATGTTTTGCAAATAATTTTCCAGGGGCGATGGTCGTTACTTTTTCAAATTTGCATACCGTTATATGTTTTTTAATTAGTTAGAAAATTCCTTGCCCAACATTTTGGGGTTTTTAATTTCCCAATATCATTAATACTTTTCGAGGTCTGCAACTTTAAAAGAAAAAAAAAATGCAGCGATCTTCAGCTTCATAAAAATGTCTCAAAATATTTTTTCAAATATTATATAGGTTTTTGTAAAAAAAAATTATTTTTATACATCAAAACCCAATACATATTAAACAAAAAGTCATCAAACCAATTTTAAAATATTTTAATATTTTAACTCAACGAGCACAAACTGCAAAAAATAAAACCTGTGGTTATTGTTGTATGATATATTTTCGAGAATTTGTGTGCAAAAATCTTTTCGATCAGTCAAATTTAATATTATGTTGGATCAGATCGTGGAGAACCAGGGCCAGTGACATACAACATAGATTACAACGAATCAAAATTATCACTAAATGTTTCCTTTTATAAACTAGCTAAATTGTTTTAACTTCAACACTGATGTTTTTATTATGAAACAAATCACAGTGCCCTGAGGATGTCCTAACCAGACGAAACGCGTCGGCTTAATTACAATTTTTAACTAAAATTAAAGCTTGCAATCATTGTGGAAAAAATATACAAGTGTTTTCATTTATATCTTTATATATTCACAAATAATAAACACATAAATATTCTTTTAGTTTCATCGCCAGAAGATAGCTTAGATTTTATTTTCATTAAATAATTTCACTAAATGCAGATATTTCACTCTATAAGTTTTAAAATTTTTAAACCACAAATTTTTCGTACCAAGCAATTCCAAATATTTTTCAAATCCATTTTGGTTATTTTTTTTTTCTTTTCAACCGCGAAAGTGTCCAAAAAGCTTTAAGAAAAAGATTTCAATGGCCGAACTCTTAACTATATTAACACTTTAATCTCCTTGACAGTCACTATAAGTATGAACCTGCTGCATCAGAAGAACTATCTCTTATAAAGATTCATTCATCCCCACTTAAAGACACATAGACAAATTCAAAATAAACTTCCAAAATTAGATAGAATCATTTGATTATTAAAAACCCATTCCTTTTTATCTTCTTCATTCACACGCATATAGTAGATACTTTTTTATCGTGTTGCTCTTTCGAGATGCATTTATCATAATCTATAGAAGGAACAAAGTTACATATTCGTACATATGGAAGATACAAACACTCACTTTGGAATGTGATCTTCAATTTGACGTTAGAATTAGAACTCACAAATAATAAAATAAAACAAAGCACGATGCGACGCGACGCCTTAAGGAATAAACAACATCTTGTTGTTTTACCGTTGTTCAATCGGTTTGATCAAAAAGAAATCAAATTAAGGTAGCTCGCTTCTTCACCCTTTGGTTAGAATTACAAGAAAAAAAACTTCGTTACTAACAACATAAAATAAGTTTTTTTGTGTGTGTGTTTGAGTGATTGGTGTTTAGATTTCCTGTCAGGATGACAGCTTATAGTAACTGTAAATACTTCTAGTTATATTAATATACAAAACAAAACAAGAAGTGACAAATTCGTATCATTTTGGGGATATAAGAAGAAGAGTAATGGATTTCTATTGTACTTAATTAAATTTTAACTGTTGAACATTAGTTTAATAGTGATCGAAGAATGCATTTTAACATCAAGGCATTTTATTAGCCCTTTAAAAAATAAAATATACATATGTATGTACCTACATCATAATAAAACAATCAGACTAGATTCTGACAATAATTTTTGACGCCCGGGCGTCATTATTTTTCTGACGCCCGGGCGTCAATTTATTTTGGACGCCCAGGCGTCATTTTTTTTTGACGCCCGGGCGTCAATTTAATTTTGACGCCCAGGCTTCAATTTTTTCGACGCCCGGGCGTCAATTTAATTTTGAACGCCAGGCTTCAATTTTTTCGACGCCCGGGCGTCATTATTTTTTGACGCCCGGGCGTCAATTTAAATTTGACGCCCAGGCGTCAATTTTTTTTGACGCCCGGGCGTCAATTTATTTTGACGCCCGGGCGTCATTATTTTTTGACGCCCGGGCGTCATTTTTTTTTTGACGCCCGGGCGTTAATTTAATTTTGACGCCCGGGCGTCATTTTTTTCGACGCCCAGGCGTCAATTTTTTTTGACGCCCGGGCGTCATTTTTTTTGACGCCCGGGCGTCATTATTTTTTGACGCCCGGGCGTCAATTTAAATTTGACGCCCGGGCGTCAATTTATTTTGACGCCCGGGCGTCATTATTTTTTGACGCCCGGGCGTCATTTTTTTTTTGACGCCCGGGCGTTAATTTAATTTTGACGCCCGGGCGTCATTTTTTTCGACGCCCAGGCGTCAATTTTTTTTGACGCCCGGGCGTCATTTTTTTTGACGCCCGGGCGTCATTATTTTTTGACGCCCGGGCGTCATTTTTTTTTGACGCCCGGGCGTTAATTTAATTTTGACGCCCGGGCGTCATTATTTTTTGACGCCCGGGCGTCATATTTTTTTTGATGCCCGGGCGTCAATTTATTTTGGACACCCGGGCGTCATTATTTTTTGACGCCCGGGCGTCATTTTTTTTTGACGCCCGGGCGTTAATTTATTTTGGACGCCCGGGCGTCATTATTTTTTGACGCCCAGGCGTCAATTTACTTTTGTCGCCCAGGCGTCAATTTAGTTTTGACGCCCGGGCGTCAATTTTTTTTGACGCCCGGGCGTCAATTTAATTTTGACGCCCAGGCGTCAATTTTTTTTGACGCCCGGGCGTCAATTTAGTTTTGACGCCCGGGCGTCAATTTATTTTGGACGCCCGGGCGTCATTATTTTTTGACGCCCGGGCGTCAATTTAATTTTGACGCCCAGGCGTCAATTTTTTTTGACGCCCAGGCGTCAATTTAGTTTTGACGCCCGGGCGTCAATTTTTTTTGACGCCCGGGCGTCAATTTAATTTTGACGCCCAGGCGTCAATTTTTTTTGACGCCCGGGCGTCAATTTAGTTTTGACGCCCGGGCGTCAATTTATTTTGGACGCCCGGGCGTCATTATTTTTTGACGCCCGGGCGTCAATTTAATTTTGACGCCCAGGCGTCAATTTTTTTTGACGCCTGGGCGTCAATTTATTTTGACGCCCGGGCGTCATTATTTTTTGACGCCCGGGCGTCATTTTTTTTGACGCCCGGGCGTTAATTTAATTTTGACGCCCGGGCGTCAATTTTTTTTGGCGTCATTTTTTTTTTGACGCCCGGGCGTCAATTTATCTTGGACGCCCGGGCGTCATTATTTTTTGACGCCCAGGCGTCAATTTACTTTTGTCTCCCAGGCGTCAATTTAGTTTTGACGCCCGGGCGTCAATTTTTTTTTGACGCTCGGGCGTCAATTTAATTTTGACGCCCGGGCGTCATTATTTTTTGACGCCCGGGCGTTAATTAAATTTTGACGCCCGGGCGTCATTTTTTTCGACGCCCGGGCGTCAATTTAATTTTGACGCCCAGGCGTCAATTTTTTTTGACGCCCGGGCGTCAAAATTAAATTGACGCCTGGGCGTCAAAACTAAATTGACGCCCGGGCGTCAAAAAATAATGACGCCCGGGCGTCAAAATTAAATTGACGCCCGAGCGTCAAAAAAAAATTGACGCCCGGGCGTCAATTTATTTTGGACGCCCGGGAGTCATTATTTTTTGACGCCCAGGCGTCAATTTACTTTTGTCTCCCAGGCGTCAATTTAGTTTTGACGCCCGGGCGTCAATTTTTTTTGACGCTCGGGCGTCAATTTAATTTTGACGCCCGGGCGTCATTATTTTTTGACGCCCGGGCGTCAATTTAGTTTTGACGCCCGGGCGTCAATTTAATTTTGACGCCCGGGCGTCATTATTTTTTGACGCCCGGGCGTTAATTAAATTTTGACGCCCGGGCGTCATTTTTTTCGACGCCCGGGCGTCAATTTAATTTTGACGCCCAGGCGTCAATTTTTTTTGACGCCCGGGCGTCAATTTATTTTGACGCCCGGGCGTCATTATTTTTTGACGCCCGGGCGTTAATTAAATTTTGACGGGCGTCATTTTTTTCGACGCCCGGGCGTCAATTTAATTTTGACGCCCAGGCGTCATTATTTTTTGACGCCCAGGCGTCATTTTTTTTTGCCGCCCGGGCGTCAATTTAATTTTGACGCCCAGGCGTCAATTTTTTTTGACGCCCGGGCGTCAATTTAGTTTTGACGCCCGGGCGTCAATTTAATTTTGACGCCCGGGCGTCATTATTTTTTGACGCCCGGGCGTTAATTAAATTTTGACGCCCGGGCGTCATTTTTTTCGACGCCCGGGCGTCAATTTTTTTTGGCGTCATTTTTTTTTTGACGCCCGGGCGTCAATTTATTTTGGACGCCCGGGCGTCATTATTTTTTGACGCCCAGGCGTCAATTTACTTTTGTCTCCCAGGCGTCAATTTAGTTTTGACGCCCGGGCGTCAATTTTTTTTTGACGCTCGGGCGTCAATTTAATTTTGACGCCCGGGCGTCATTATTTTTTGACGCCCGGGCGTCAATTTAGTTTTGACGCCCGGGCGTCAATTTAATTTTGACGCCCGGGCGTCATTATTTTTTGACGCCCGGGCGTTAATTAAATTTTGACGCCCGGGCGTCATTTTTTTCGACGCCCGGGCGTCAATTTAATTTTGACGCCCAGGCGTCAATTTTTTTTGACGCCCGGGCGTCAATTTATTTTGACGCCCGGGCGTCATTATTTTTTGACGCCCGGGCGTTAATTAAATTTTGACGGGCGTCATTTTTTTCGACGCCCGGGCGTCAATTTAATTTTGACGCCCAGGCGTCATTTTTTTTTGACGCCCGGGCGTCAATTTATTTTGACGCCCGGGCGTCATTATTTTTTGACGCCCGGGCGTTAATTAAATTTTGACGGGCGTCATTTTTTTCGACGCCCGGGCGTCAATTTAATTTTGACGCCCAGGCGTCAATTTTTTTTGACGCCCGGGCGTCATTCTTTTTGACGCCCGGGCGTCATTATTTTTTGACGCCCAGGCGTCATTTTTTTTTGACGCCCGGGCGTCAATTTAATTTTGACGCCCAGGCGTCAATTGTTTTTGACGCCCGGGCGTCAATTTATTTTGGACGCCCGGGCGTCATTATTTTTTGACGCCCGGGCGTTAATTAAATTTTGACGCCCGGGCGTCATTTTTTTGACGCCCGGGCGTCAATTTAATTTTGACGCCCAGGCGTCAATTTTTTTTGACACCCGGGCGTCAATTTATTTTGACGCCCGGGCGTCATTATTTTTTGACGCCCGGGCGTTAATTAAATTTTGACGGGCGTCATTTTTTTCGACGCCCGGGCGTCAATTTAATTTTGACGCCCAGGCGTCAATTTTTTTTGACGCCCGGGCGTCATTATTTTTTGACGCCCAGGCGTCATTTTTTTTTGACGCCCGGGCGTCAATTTAATTTTGACGCCCAGGCGTCAATTTTTTTTGACGCCCGGGCGTCAATTTTTTTGACGCCCGGGCGTCATTATTTTTTGACGCCCGGGCGTCATATTTTTTTTGATGCCCGGGCGTCAATTTATTTTGGACGCCCGGGCGTCATTTTTTTTTGACGCCCAGGCGTCAATTTACTTTTGTCGCCCAGGCGTCAATTTAGTTTTGACGCCCGGGCGTCAATTTTTTTTTGACGCTCGGGCGTCATTTTTTTTTGACGCCCGGGCGTTAATTTAATTTTGACGCCCGGGCGTCATTTTTTTCGACGCCCGGGCGTCAATTTTTTTTTGGCGTCATTTTTTTTTGACGCCCGGGCGTCAATTTATTTTGGACGCCCGGGCGTCATTATTTTTTGACGCCCAGGCGTCAATTTACTTTTGTCTCCCAGGCGTCAATTTAGTTTTGACGCCCGGGCGTCAATTTTTTTTTGACGCTCGGGCGTCAATTTAATTTTGACGCCCGGGCGTCAATTTATTTTGGACGCCCGGGCGTCTTTTTTTTTGACGCCCGGGCGTCAATTTTTTTTGGACGCCCAGGCGTCAATTTATTTTTGACGCCCGCGCGTCAATTTATTTTTGACGCCCGGGCGTCAATTGAATGCAACATGCAACATGCAACATGCAACATGCAACATGCAACATGCAACATGCAACATGCAACATGCAACATGCAACATGCAACATGCAACATGCAACATGCAACATGCAACATGCAACATGCAACATGCAACATGCAACATGCAACATGCAACATGCAACATGCAACATGCAACATGCAACATGCAACATGCAACATGCAACATGCAACGTGCAACATGCAACATGCAACATGCAACATGCAACATGCAACATGCAACATGCAACATGCAACATGCAACATGCAACATTCAACATGCAACATGCAACATGCAACATGCAACATGCAACATGCAACATGCAACATGCAACATGCAACATGCAACATGCAACATGCAACATTCAACATGCAACATGCAACATGTATAAACAGACCCTGCAATACGATTTTTTGTTTGTCTGGACTCATCCTACACGATCAAGTTTTTTGCACACCTTAAGTGAATCACTCTGTATGTATGTATGTATGAACAAAAAATATAGGTAGCCATGTTTTGTATGCCATTCGCTTAAAAATAATTTTGAATCGTGCTTAAAATTGGAGTAAAAGGTAGAAAACTTGATGCTGAACTGCATACAATAATCCACGGTTAATTATGAAAGTATCGTCTTTAAATAATAGTGTTTATTCACGAAACTCCTGAATTAGCGTATAAATTGGCAAAAGATATGATGGTAAACCGTGTAAAATCCAACATATTTTGTGAACGTTTTACCTTTAAATAGTAGTTAGTTTATGGTAACTGTGAAAATGCAGAATAATCGAATTTACGGGCCCTACACAGGCCACTAACGATGATGGCATGACTTATGCGCATGTCTACAAAAAATCTAATGAAGTCAAAAAAAAAATAACATACTCATCTAAAAACAATATGGAAAATAATGTTTTACATAGGATTATCCCCAACACATCAAGCAATATATTGGTTCTCATACCGTATTTTGACATCCCACTTCTACTGTTAGCTTTATCAAAATACATTTCTTAAGAACTATATAATCCCCAACTGGCCAACTGGCTCCATATCAATGTTTATTAATCAAAACAACAAAAATAAAACAAAAGACCAACTAATCAGTTAGAAAAATAAAACAAAAGAAATAAAACCAAAAATTATGTTACATCAATCAGTGCATTGAACCAAAACGAAGCACAACAACAAAAACAAAAAAAAAGAATTTAGTGTAATCCCCCGGCACGATCGCCAACACCGAGACCATTAGCAACAACACTATGCACTGGCTCAAACTATGGTGGATCTGGGAACCAAAAACTTGTCGATTTCACAATATAACAACAACAAAAAAAAACATGTACACAAAACATTAAAGAAAATGGACATTTAATCATTCTGGAACACGAACGCCCATCTGCCCAATTCATTCGATGTATGTATGTAAGACGTAAAGCACTGGTAACCGACTTCCTGAAGAAGCATATCACGGAGCCACTGGTACAACAACGCCTCCTACATTTGCTTGGGCGCATCATTAGCCATGATATAAAAATAAATGATGGTATCTTATGCCATAAAAGTAAAGTGCCCCTCCGCCTCCAGCTGTGGATGTATGTATTATGTAATTGAATTTAATGATGTCTAATCGAGAGATTCTGATTGATTGGTCAATTTTTTTGACATAAATCTTCGAAAATTTGAATTTTTTTGTTAGCGCCATTTAATGGGGTTAATAAACTCTGTTTCTCTCTCTGTTGCATTTTGAGGGGTTTTTAAAAGGGAAACTTAAGATGATTCAAAGCTATTCGTACAGACTGTGGTTACTTTTTGCAAATAAAGAACGTTGTCTACAGACAATCCCCTGACCAATGTCCCCACATCCATTAAGTCCCATTGTATGTCACCTTTGACACTCGTTAACAAAAGAAAGCAAAACAAGAACCTGTTACACTTTTATTTTTGTCCATCAACGTCACTTGCTGTGTCCCAGTGATCTAGTCTTAACGTGGACAAAATAAAATATAATTTAAACCAAAACAACCGGACTGACAAGAAATAAAGTTATAATTTTGGTTGTAACAATTATGATATGATCCAGAGAATTTTAATAAAACTTCATCATTTGACAGCTATAAATGCCACTGAAACACGAGACTCAGTTTCCATTCGGAAATAGTTTTGCATTGCAACGCACATAGCAATGATAAGAGTTCTTCGAGTGATCCTAATGGTTTGGGTAGTTCTAACTAATCTCCAACCAGCTGTTTGTATTGTGAATAGAAAAAGAAATAGCTCTAGTACCATTCAGCCTCAGTTCTATCCCCGTCGCGAAACAAACAAACGGAAATCTTATTTGCAGTCGAATCGACCCTTATGGGTGCTCGAGGACAAAGTAAATCGTCCTGGTGAGATAAATGTGCCACTCCAAACACCATCAGTCCGCAAAACTAAAAGCAAAAGGAGATTTATAGCTTCGGTGACGTCGCCATTAAGACTTCCAAGTCACTACATAAATTTAGGTCCATCATCTTCAGTGATAGGAACAGTCCCAGCAAGGTCTTCTAGGACGCGAAATAAAAAGAAGCCGAAAAACCAAAGGGTCTTCCCGGTTTTCGATGATTATGGGACAGAATCTGATCCAATTTTCATCTATCGGGGAGCAAAAGCTAAGATGATCTTCAACACAATGATGTCAAAAAAGAAATACCCCATGAAAGAGCCAGTCCCAGGACAAGTGATGTATCCACCTTACTCACCAAAGTTTAAACCAACACCAGTTGTGGAAAGTGCTCGTGCGGAAAGCTATACCAGAAATGTGGCCCGCAATTTGACGCTGATCCCGTTTTATACCCATGAAGCAACTGTGGATCCAAGATTGGGTTCAATTGATCCACGTGAATCCAGTCATGAAATGAAAAATCCAGTTACAGAAGGGCAATCGCCTAGAAAGAAGGAGGAATGTCATAACTGCTACCATTCGTATTATTCTCAAAATGACGTCAAGTCAAAATATTGGTCACTGCCTTATATCACACCGACCCCCGAATCAACAACACCTTTGAACTTACAAAAACAGATCGAAGTCCCAACTGGAATTTACACCAATAATCGAATCGAAGAAACTACTCCCATTCCTCCTGATGATGATGGTGATGACTTATTTCGAATAACTTATGGGAGGGAGATACAAAATCCACTGCCAAAAAAACGATACAGATCAGTTTTATCAGCAAAGTATGGTGGATTTAAGACTGTTTATCCTATTTACACCTTAAATAAACTTCTTAGGTATAAACCGTTGAAGAATCAAAGCAAGGAAGTGGCACCAGTTGAAGGCGATGTGAGGAAATCAACAGCACCAGAGGAAACGTGGTTGATTTGGAATTTAAGGTAATATAAATGAAGTTTTCCATTCGATTTTGAATACACTGTCCTAATACCCCGTTGTAAAATACATTTCTTTTCTTTAAGAAATAGAGAAGCCCACAAATCAAACTACCTAAATTCAATATCGATCAAGGATATACCAAAAAATCACAAAATGTCACGGATGCTTGACCATAAAATTATGATAAAATAGATATTTAAATATTATCAAAATATAAATTGATAATAAATAAAATATAATAAAAATTACTAAAAATTGGTCATAGGGAAAACTTTTGTTTGATTTAAGGTCAACACACTAAAAATAGACACCTATTTTTGTATATAAAAAAAAAAAATAGTTTTCTAAATAATAATTATGCAGTTTCATTTTATTTTATAATGGCTGGCTGAACCGAATTTCTTCAAACTTTGGATTCGACTTAATGTTTCTCAGTGATTCCCCTGAGTGGAGTACCTGTGAAAGAACCATTTTTTTTTTTTTTAATATTCATATTTCTAGTTAAGTTTCACCGCTCTCAAGTTGAAAAAAAAAAATGGACCGCCATATCCATTGAGAATCTCAACCAAATTTTGTATGCAGTCAACTCGGCTTAACTGCACTCCGCTTAACTGAAAACATCGGTTATCTGAAAATTATTCCAGTGGCTTTTTGAGAATTTTTCAAATAAACTGCTCCGCATAGGTGAACTCCGCTTAATTGCAAACACCGGATAATTGAAACAAAATTGATTGCCTCAAATGAACATTTTTAAGGTTTTTACTCCGCATTAGTGAAACGATCGTTTTTTTTTTTTGTTTTTAAAAAATATGTTATACATTCGTTTTGTGATTAAAAATGTAAATGCCTTTGTTTTTTGAATAATATTGTTACATATTGAAATATAACTATTTTGACACATTACAAAAATCATAACTATTTTTTTTATGTTCAGGCTAAATGAAATTTAATTGGCTCTGACAAAACATCGCTTATTTGAAACAAGTTTCAGTTATCCGAAGTTTGGTTAACTGAAAACTCCGCTTAACTGAAACAACTTGTCTGCAATTATGGTGTTTCAGTTAAACTGATGGATTTTTTTTTTGAAATTCAATTTCTTGAAAACGAGCAAATGGTTCTTTTTTAATTTTGTTCAGAATTGTATTTAAATAAATACTTAAAGTTGGCATACCAAATTTTATTTTTTTGAAATGTTCAACTCCCACATCATTCTTTTTTTTTATTTTTTGCAGATTGCAACTATACATTATGAATAGGTACCTAATACATTTAAGGTTTCTTTTAATAAAAATAGATTGTTCATCACATTCCCAAGATGAAAAGCAACATGAGATTCAACGCCAGATTATTCCGCGTCCACAGGATTTGTTTTTTACTTATGGTAATACAAAAAATATTTACTAACCCCAGGTAATGGTGTAGCGTGGCTTTTTGCCGCGCCCCCAATTTTTTTTTTTGCTAGCGTCAATCAAATAAGAAATTAATAGCAAAATATGAAAAATCGTGATAGACCGATTTTCTTACCGCAGGTGCAAGGGTGCTCATTAGGGATGCACATTTAGCATCGATATATCGAAAACATCAATCGATGTAATTATATTCGATACATCCAAAAAAAACCCTGAGCTGAACCTGAACTACACTTCAACCTTCAACTACTTTAAGCTCCTGTCAGTGGAAAAGTTGAAATGAGTTTTTGACTCGATTGTGTCGAAATCTTGCTATCCATTTCTTCAAATTTCAATTTCCAACTCGATCTCTTTTAAACTCCATATAAACGAAACGTATAAGTTGACTTGCAAAACCCAGAGATTAGGCGTTTTTCTTTTTTAGTTCAGAGCAGAGCCTGAACTGTCAAACAAAAAATTGTGTTTCTTTTTTACCTCTGAACGTCCAGAGCTTCAAATTTGTGTTTCTTTTCTCGTTCTGAACGTGTTCTGAGCTTGTTCAGAGCGCGCTCTATGAGCTCAGAATAAAATAACTGAGCAGACCGAGTTGAATGCTGAACACAAACATTTGATAGATGAAATTGAAAAAAAAAAGTGACAGCTTAGTGTTCAGGTGTGTTTCAAAAATAATTCTGAGCGCTCAGAACCAGAACACGCTTTGTTCAGAGTATGTTCAGAGCATGCTCGTTATGCTCGGACTCTGTTCAGAACTCTTTTCTGAGCTAAAAAAGAAAAACGCCTATTATGAACTTGATTGATAATCTGTGGCAAAAACACTAAGGGCCAGTTTGTTCACAGCTGATTATCTGGCTGGCTGAACCGAATTTCTTCAAACTTTGGATTCGACTTAATGTTTCTCAGTGATTCCCCTGAGTGGAGTACCTGTGAAAGAACCATTTTTTTTTTTTTTAATATTCATATTTCTAGTTAAGTTTCACCGCTCTCAAGTTGAAAAAAAAAAATGGACCGCCATATCCATTGAGAATCTCAACCAAATTTTGTATGCAGTCAACTCGGCTTAACTGCACTCCGCTTAACTGAAAACATCGGTTATCTGAAATTTATTCCAGTGGCTTTTTGAGAATTTTTCAAATAAACTGCTCCGCATAGGTGAACTCCGCTTAATTGCAAACACCGGATAATTGAAACAAAATTGATTGCCTCAAATGAACATTTTTAAGGTTTTTACTCCGCATTAGTGAAACGATCGTTTTTTTTTTTTGTTTTTAAAAAATATGTTATACATTCGTTTTGTGATTAAAAATGTAAATGCCTTTGTTTTTTGAATAATATTGTTACATATTGAAATATAACTATTTTGACACATTACAAAAATCATAACTATTTTTTTTATGTTCAGGCTAAATGAAATTTAATTGGCTCTGACAAAACACCGCTTATTTGAAACAAGTTTCAGCTATCCGAAGTTTGGTTAACTGAAAACTCCGCTTAACTGAAACAACTTGTCTGCAATTATGGTGTTTCAGTTAAACTGATGGATTTTTTTTTTGAAATTCAATTTCTTGAAAACGAGCAAATGGTTCTTTTTTAATTTTGTTCAGAATTGTATTTAAATAAATACTTAAAGTTGGCATACCAAATTTTATTTTTTTGAAATGTTCAACTCCCACATCATTCTTTTTTTTTATTTTTTGCAGATTGCAACTATACATTATGAATAGGTACCTAATACATTTAAGGTTTCTTTTAATAAAAATAGATTGTTCATCACATTCCCAAGATGAAAAGCAACATGAGATTCAACGCCAGATTATTCCGCGTCCACAGGATTTGTTTTTTACTTATGGTAATACAAAAAATATTTACTAACCCCAGGTAATGGTGTAGCGTGGCTTTTTGCCGCGCCCCCAATTTTTTTTTTTGCTAGCGTCAATCAAATAAGAAATTAATAGCAAAATATGAAAAATCGTGATAGACCGATTTTCTTACCGCAGGTGCAAGGGTGCTCATTAGGGATGCACATTTAGCATCGATATATCGAAAACATCAATCGATGTAATTATATTCGATACATCCAAAAAAACCCTGAGCTGAACCTGAACTACACTTCAACCTTCAACTACTTTAAGCTCCTGTCAGTGGAAAAGTTGAAATGAGTTTTTGACTCGATTGTGTCGAAATCTTGCTATCCATTTCTTCAAATTTCAATTTCCAACTCGATCTCTTTTAAACTCCATATAAACGAAACGTATAAGTTGACTTGCAAAACCCAGAGATTAGGCGTTTTTCTTTTTTAGTTCAGAGCAGAGCCTGAACTGTCAAACAAAAAATTGTGTTTCTTTTTTACCTCTGAACGTCCAGAGCTTCAAATTTGTGTTTCTTTTCTCGTTCTGAACGTGTTCTGAGCTTGTTCAGAGCGCGCTCTATGAGCTCAGAATAAAATAACTGAGCAGACCGAGTTGAATGCTAAACACAAACATTTGATAGATGAAATTGAAAAAAAAAAAAGTGACAGCTTAGTGTTCAGGTGTGTTTCAAAAATAATTCTGAGCGCTCAGAACCAGAACACGCTTTGTTCAGAGTATGTTCAGAGCATGCTCGTTATGCTCGGACTCTGTTCAGAACTCTTTTCTGAGCTAAAAAAGAAAAACGCCTATTATGAACTTGATTGATAATCTGTGGCAAAAACACTAAGGGCCAGTTTGTTCACAGCTGATTATCTTTAATCCATGATTAGTGGAGCTGGGAAATCCTCAAATGTTTTTGTTGATCAAATTTTGTTTAAAAAATTGAAAGTATGAGTTGCTAATCATGGATTTCACTAATCAGCCAATTTTGGTTGATTAGCGTTAGTTAATTAAAGCCTATGAAAGTCACATACTAAACATAACCCACTGTGAACAAACTAGCCTTAATATGAGACCATATACCAAATTCGAATAGAAGTTATGAAATACAACAGCAATGTATAACCAATGATTTTCACGCATATTTACCAAATTATTCTTAACAGTTTTGATGTTTTAATTCGATACATCGAAAACATCTATTTTTTTAATTCGATGTATCGGTAAACATGGATGTGACGTTTCGATACATTACATCAAATAAAACATCGAAGTGTTTTTTTTATGAACATCCCTAGTGCACATGTCAAAGTAGGCAGGGCGACTTTCAGCTAGAGTAACAGTACCAATGCAGTAATTTGCAGTTTTTTTGCATTTTGTTTGCATTTCTATTCCTGATTTTGCAGTTCACCAAATAATGGGTGTAATCGACTGATGACCTGCTAACTTCAAAGCGAAGTTAGCAAGTCAAATAGTATATCTCGAGAACCAAGCATGTTAGAGATTTGAAGTAAGGGTCTAAATTTGCAGTTCTTTTTGTATTTCAAGAAATGCTGATTCCAAATTTTGAAGTCCTTTATTTGAAAAAAAAAAAAATCGTACTGCCCAGCTAACTTCACAGGCTAGAGGTCAAACTTCTGAGGTCCTTATTTTTAAGAAATTAAAAAAAAATTGAAAGCAATCCAAATTGTGTATCTCGTGAAGTAAGCAGGGCAGTATGATTTTTTTTTTTCAAATAAAGGACCTACAAATTTGGAATTAGCATTTCTTGAAATCAAAAAACCACTGCAAATTTGGAGCCTTACTTCAAATCCCTAGCATGATTGGTCTAGCGAGTTTCCAATAACTTCAGAAAATCAGGTTTGAAATTTGAGTTTCTTTTCAATGCATTTCTTTCGACCTTTCGACCTTTAACTTAGCAGGCTTGTATTTGTATGCACATGATTGTACAGTAGTATTTGATGTGATTTGTGGTATTTTTGCTGACCAACGTTTAATACAATCAATGTCCTATTAGTGAATATGACTTTGAAGCATTTTTACCACTGGGACAGTTTCTTACTAAATTCTTTGGGCTGAGCTTAGTACAAAATTATGAAAAAGCGAGAAAAAGGGCCTGTGCACCCCCTGCCTTCCCCCCCTACGCTACGCCACTGACCCCAGGACTTAACCTCAATTACTCCACCTGAGATTTCGTTCTTTTTTCATTTCTTGACATTTTGTATTTATGAATAATGTTGTACTTTTTCTCGTATACATCGTTAAGTAAGAGAAGCAGAACCTTTTTGTTGTATACAGAGATGTGAGCAAACTCAATTTTAACTAAAATACCCCTTTTTTTAACATTGGTGAAACTGAAAATATTTAGTGGTCTATTATAATTTAAAAAGAATTTAGATAAAATCGATTTTCGTGAATTTATATGAAATTGGCCATAAAAGTTCAGGAAAACTTACACATTGATTTAAAAAAAATAGGTTAGAGCGGTTATAGTTCTAACTCAGTCAAAAAAAATAATGTAACATAAAATAGCGTTTGTTTATTAAATAACAATATTAACAAAATGCAAGCCCAGAGTTATAAATTCACTCAATAAAAGAAACAAGAACTTTCAAAGTAGGTATGTACCTACTTATTTGAGAATTTTTTTGTAATACCCTCTGGCTTCGGGGATAAAAACAATACTATTCTGAAAAATTAAACAAATTGAAAAATTTTAAATAGTCTAAGGCTCGTTTCACACACTTTCGGTTTCATTCGGTTCGGTCTGTATTCGGTTCGATTTTGGTCTCCGTCTAGACCCCTTCAATCACAAACGGTTCATATTCGGTTTGTACTCACTAATAATTAAAATTAAATAAATTCAGATAAAACGAAAACGAACCGAATATGTATGAACGCTACGTTTACGAATACGTGCCGTTTTGAAACCGAATGAAATCGATTCGTGTCGAGGGATCGTTCGGTGCTATAAGGTTTCTATTAGGTTTTTATTTTTGCCGTTTTATCGCTTCACACATATCAGGCACAGCCGAATACAAACCGAATAGAGCCGAACCGAATGAAACCGAATGTGAAATGTGAGAAACGAGCATAAGTCAGGCTCGTTTCCAACATATTCGGTTTCATTCGGTTCGGTCTGTATTTGGTTCGATTTCGGTCTCCGTCTAGACCCCTCCACACACAAACGGTTCATATTCGGTTTGTACTCACTAATAATTAAAATTAAATAAAATATATTTAATTAAATTCAGAAAAAACGAACCGAATATGTGTGAACGCTACGTTTACTTTGTGTTCCCTAGACCCGAATACGTGCCGTTTTGAAACCGAATGACATCGATTCGTGTCGAGGGATCGTTCGGTGCTATACGGTTTCTACTAGGTTTTTATTTTTGCCGTTTTATCGTTTCACCATTGTATATGAAAACTATAGTATTCTCATGGAGTCGTCTTTATTTTCGCTGGATTTGTACGGCTGGTGGCGCATGTGTTTGCAACATGTTCTATGATTTTGACAGCGTAGACATTAATTTTTAGAAAGAGTAAGTCTTGTTATATTGTAAGGGAGTTAGATCTCGACTTTCAAATTTGTTTCCTCAACAAAAAGTATTGAGAGAAGTTGGTGGATTTTGACACTACGTGACTCAGTAGTCGGCGCTTCTGATGATATTACTATAGTTTTCATATACAATGGTTTCACACATATCAGGCAGAACCGAATACAAATCGAATAGAGACCGAACCGAATGAAACTGAATGTGTGTGAAACGAGCCTCACTCTCATAGATATAAGGAATATTATATTAAAATAATTTGTTCTTCTTTATATAACTGCTAAGACTAAGATTTAACTTACTTATTTATTTATTTCGAAGTTGGGTTCACAACAAAACTACTACAACAACATCAACCATATTCAGAAAATCCTAAACAAGTTTATTTATTTATACAGATATGTAACCCTGTGTTTATAAATGTTGGTCATTAAATAAATTTGAATTGAAAAATAGAACATTTTAAGTCTTATGCTAGGTGTCCATTTGTCATTTAAAAACGCAAATTGAAACACTCTAATAAGACAGGGTGGCTTTTACCAACACACAATGCAAAAAATTATTGGTGGGAGAGAGCAAGTGAGAGAGCAGGGTGACATATCCTGTCTTGTCAAACTGTTGCATTCAATGACTAGTGGAAACCTAGCTAGTTTCACAAACAAAGCCCAGGTACTGTCTATTAAAATGTTGTATACCGAATTTGAAACAGTTTCGTACATCTATTTACGCTCCAGTACATAAAATGTAAAACGGCCTATCGCTTTTCAAATCTTATGACTTCCTCACATCATAAGTTCACCGCAGTAAATAAATACAAAAAACAACCAATACAACAAAATATCTGTGGCTACCAATTGATTTTGCACCAAAACGTTTATTTTTAACAAAATCAAGTTCGTATATCAGTTCTTTTGTTTGTTTATTTTTATTTTCATACTAAGCAAAGTCCGAATATCTCGTGCAAATAATCAACAAAAAATCTCACTCAAACGCATTTGATTAAATTAAACATGATACTTTTCTGTCATCAATATTCTAGTTCTCTGACTTCACATCAGTTCAGTTAAATACCACTTTAAATTATTGAGTAATTTATTATAAACGACTGGAATTGGTATTAAGTTGGAATTCGAATTTTCTCAAATAAATGAAAGAAACAACTTTACTTTATTTTACAAATTTAATAGAAATTCCAGAATTTCTTGAAACAAAATTAATTTTGATTTAAACACCAATATTTGTCAAACACCCCTTTATATAAAGCGTTCAATTATTATATGGGATTGTCTTACAGGTGCGATATCAATGTAAACAAAAGACAAGAATTTTCATGATACAAACGGACCGCAATCTATGAAAAATGTAAACAATTTGTCTGACTTATTTAATGTTGTTCTTTGTGTGGATTTGTGTTCGTTGTTTGTCACTGCAACAACAACAAAAGCAATTCGAAAGAGAGTAATGTTAATCAAATTGATATTGTTTATTTTGGTATGGGTTGATGGTGCTGTGGATTTTATGTTAACATAGTGGTTATAAATGCATGGCCATTTGGTTGCTGGAATTAACTTCTGTTATATTAGATATTAGTTGTTATTTTTTTCTATTTTCTATAAAAGAAATGTGGTTTCAGGTAAAGAATTTAATTATTTCCAAAAGAAAATCGGAGAGTAAACATTTTTTTTTTTTTTCAAAATGATTACCTATTTTTATAATAATGAAGGTATATCAAAGTTTCTTGGAGAAAAAAAGATCAGTCCAGAAACTAAAATGTTTAAAAAAATGAAGTAGTAGAGTAACTCAAGAAACCCACGTATGCGTCAAACCTGTAGTTCTGTTTTGTTTACATATTTTTACATATCGCAAGTAAAAATATAAAAATGGTTTTGTTTTAGAATTTGAGTTTTTCTAAGTACGTAAAGTGGTGGCGGCCTAATTAAGAACGATATTTTTATAAAACTTTAAAATGCATAACTTTTGTTTGGGAAATCTGTTGAGGTTGAGAAGTTATTTTAATAATAGCCCATAAAGTGCGGTACACTTTCAGTAATGTTTAAAGACATTGGAGCAATATTTTAGACGATTTAATACGATTTTAGATTATTTTTAGTATGACACTAGGTTAAAAATTGTGTTTTGCTAATTTTAAACGAGTTTAGCATCGTACTATCATCTAACATTTTACTAAAGTTAAAATCACCAACTGGCTATTTCAACTTTTTAGTATCGTACTAAATTCATATGAGACGACCCGAATGTTCAAGGTTCGAGTCCTGCTGGTACCCAACTTTTTTTTCTTATTTTCTTTTTTTTTTGTAAATAATGAAGTTAAAACGATAAAAATATAAATATTGAATACTTATTTCAAGCACATGATGGGTTTCCATCAACATATAACTAATTTACAAGGCATAAAAACAGTAATTGTGTTCATCAAATTCAAACCCTACAAATGCAATTTACTATTTAGCAAAAAGTTTACAATTTTGGAATAGATAGTAAATTGCTAAATACTTAGGGAATTGTTAATAAAATGTTAAACCCTTAACAAAAGGTTGTTTAAAATTTTGCGCCATTATAATTAAGATCAGAAACAAAAGGTTGTCATAAAATTAAAAATATTTGAAATTTCAATATGTTAATGGGAATATATTGTAGGAAAACCTCAATTCTTTATAATTTCAGACAAATTTACTTGCATATTTTCGCGTAAGGCATGGAATCTTGATAGTGGTGTACTCTATCAGATTTCCACAATATTTAGAACATTTTGATCAAAATGTTTTCTTTTTTTTACTTTAGACATCCCTTGATGTCTCCCCACAAGTTCTCTTTAGAATTTAGGGCCGAGCTTTGGACGGTCTAATATAAAAAATGACTTCTTGAACATGCAAACACCTTCTTAGCAATTCATTGAGGACTTTCTGAATCATTATCGTCCTTAAAAACAAATTTGATGGGCATGATTTCAAATAAATAAGACTCCATAACATGTTCCTTAATGTCTTTATAAACTTTCTGGTCAATTCGAGCATTTTTTTCTAACCTTACTCTATGCCAAGTCAATGCACCCAAAATTATTTTAAATTTTAACCTGTACTCTGTAACGTCTTAAGATTATATTTTTGATTCAATTTCTTGCTCTAAGGGCTTCTAACATCAAATTTACTTTCTGACCTACAAAATAAGAAATCCTCAGTACAAGAAATTTGATGCACTTCTCAACCTCAACAGATTTCCCAAACAAAAGCTATGCATTTTAAAATTTTATAAGAAATATCGTCCTTGACTAGGCCGCCACCACCGTACATCGTCCTGTACCTTACTTTATCCTTTTTTCGTTCTTAAGGATAGGCATTCGTCAAAATATTGTATAAAACTCAATAACCAGGGATTTACTGCATTAAGGGGAATTTATAAACACCACATAATACAATTTTCAAATATCTACCTGTGACCTAATATTGAATCGGTTATGGAAATTATGGGAATATTATCTACCTCATCCGTTACTTAACCTAATTACTTTTGAGTACAAATATTCAATTAAAAACATGCGTCAAAATTTTACCTGATTCTATTCCAAAGATAATATAAGGCAAAGTAAATAATATAATGTTAGCAGTGAGTCAGTCAATCTTTTTTCAAGACCAGTGAAATTACACACCTTATGAAAGGTGAACAAAAAAATAATTTTAAACTTTGAGAATAAAAAGAAGTTTACATTCCGCACCTGATTGAATAAGTTGTACCCACATATTCAAACAATGGCCACCTCAAACTTAGAACAAGCAACAATACAAAAAAGCATAACTGTTAACGTTACATCTGAACAAAATCATCTTCATTGCAAACTTAATGCAGAAATTTCTAAAAAAATCGATGCACTCGAAAAGGAAATCCTTCACGAGGAGCGTTTTCAAGTGGATCGAGTTAAGCTGGAAAATATGATGATGACCTGTGTAGAAGGAAAAACTAAAGCAGATTTATACTTCGAACAGATAATGAAATCAACTCAGACCCAAATCGAATGGTTGCATTTGCTCAAAAATGACATCAACAACTATAAAAAGCATCCAACGATTCGAGTTTCCGGAAGACAAATGGAAGACGTTACTTGGGCTAAAGGACTGATCCTGGCAAGTCTTGAAGTTAGCAATTCAGTTCTTAGACTTAAAATGGTCATCTCTAATGTTGATCATTATTTTATCATGGGACGAAATAATAATAACATTAATCGCATAATGGACGAAACACAAACCCACATCCAGTTTCCTGATCCAAATTTGGTGAAAAAAGGAAATCAGGTGACAGTGCATGGAGGACTTGATGACTTGGAGAATACAAGGGGTTTACTGCGTTTATCTTGCCCCATATTGATATCATTCGAACTGCCAACCAATCAACCATTGCCATCTTCCGAGAAAATCGGAAATTATTTCAAAGTTCAAATAATGTTTTCGTCGAGTTCCAAACCCAATACTTTATTGGTCTTGATACGAGGATCAACGAGACGAGTTGATAAACTAAAAAAAGCCACACAATCACTTCTCAGCTATGCCCTGGGAAAGATGGCAAATTTTACCATAGTCAGTGTTCAACTGGAAGTTCCACCGCAGCATCACGAATCAGTCAAGGGGGAGAACAGTGAAAATATCATTTCAATAATGGAGCATACGAATACAAAAATATTTTTCCCAGATCTTTCTATAAGAGGCAGTCGAAGATCCCAAGTGACTATTACAGGGTCTATTAATGAAGTCCTAACGGCTAGAGCCGAATTGGTTGGTTACTTTCCGATCGAATTAACTTTTGACATTTCAGCTGAAAATGAAAGTGCGACTGAAATAATGGAGCTTGGAAGAAGGGTGGGTGTTTGCATAACTATTTCACATAAGGAACGTGACAGTGGGATGTCCGTTACAATAAAAGGTTCAGAAAGATTAATTGATAGAATTTACGAAGTTCATCGTAGTATACGAGAAATGAATTCGATGTTTCCTTATGATAAAAATATGGCCAACTCGTTATATTTGTTTGACGCTGCTTACCAAAGGGATGTGGATTTTTTAATGGAAAACTATGTGGAGAACTGCGAGGACTGTGAACAATACCCAGAGCACACAACTCAGGGTGAAATTCAAGAAAACAGTTGGACGATTTATCAGCCAACTTACAACAAGAGGCCACTTGTTCCGCAATCATTTGAATCAACAGATCGATACGCGAGGTATTATCCACCAAGCCAAACTTATCATAATTCTTACAGTTTTATACAACCGGAACCGGATGTTCAAGAAACTTTAAGTTCAAATGAAAGATGGATTCCAAGTTCAACTGCTGCCATTTTCAATGCATATTCAGAGAAATACACTGCGAATTTAATGAGCTACCATCAAGAAGTGCAGCCCCAAATAATCTACTCATCAGAAACAAACAATGAACAACCAACCGATTGGAATACCGATTGTGACCTGCAGGAAACAGAGGAAATTCCTGATGTGCGTGTTGAACAATCATCCGTGGAGGATGTACAAAACCAACTGCTGAACTTAGAATTAAATAATTCTGAACTCGATTTTGGTGTCGAACCTCAATCACCTACCTCAGTGATTTCTTCACCCCTTATCATTGGATCAGAAGAATCTGTTGCTGGGAGACTAATTTGTACTGGATGGGGACATTTATTTTGACTAAATAACATAATTTTAAATTTATAAAATACCAAACACTTCTTATGCCCTATACAAACTTTATAAAGTAAAATACAATAAAATGACATTCCTTTAAAAAACTAGGTTGAAGAATATAAAATTTTGTGTTTGATTTATTTATATATTTAAAACTAAATATTGTAAAAACATTTAAAACAAATACATAAATTACCTTTTTATAATTTTCAAAATCCAAAGTTTGGGTTTGGTAATCATGGAAATAACTGATTTGGGTTGGAGTTAGAGCCTGTGAAAGTTAAATCAGCTTTTCTTAACTTTGGTTTCAAAATGCAGTTATTTAAAGTTCTGTTTTATAAAACTCTGCAAATTTAATAATAATAAACTAGACGACTTGATCGCCGAAACTTCCTCTCGTACTCTTACTCTCTTAGCTAACAGCTTCAACGAAGCTAGAAATTGGCAATGAATGTTATTATGCGTTCAATAATTTAATGATGTCGTAAAAAATATGGTATTAAACAAAAGTTTAAATATAAATCTATATATAATAGCCTTTTTAAGGAGATGTGCAGAATATACCTGAGAAAAGAATTTACACGCTGTGGTCATTTTTGTTTTTGCACTGCCGATCACTGTGCATGTGCATATTAAAAAAAAAAAAAACTAAAACAAAAATGTTTTGAGATTTAATTTACAAAAATTGTTTGAATCTATAGTCTTTGAATGCGTGTTTTTGGTGGTCGAATTTCGGCTAGTGGGTGATAATAAAGAGTTTTCCAATAGGGACGGGTTGAATTTGACTGCTCGTGGCGGCCATATTGTTTCTTTTACTTTCTGTCAAAATATCGTCTTTTAGAGCCGATTTTTCAAGTCATTTAAAGAGTCAGTTTCAGTTATTTATTCGAAGAATAAAGTTAATTGGCTCTTTAACAATCGGATAGTAAAATTGAATTTTTCAATTGAGAAAAAATAATCTATAGAATATTATTATTTGAATGTCGCTTTCATTTATGTTTGTATGTTTTTAATGTTTTTGTTTTTGTATATCGAACATTTTTAATATAATTTTAATATTATTTAACGTTTATTTCAAAGCAATGTTTACAAACAGTATTGTTTGACTTTGAAAATAATTATTCCTATGAATAAATTTATCTGAATTCTCAACGAGCAGATAAATTTACTTTTACTATTCCTAGGAATAAGTTATATCTGCCCATTAAAAAATTGATTTTTGAACTATCTAAGGATTAAATACTAACTGCCTGCTTATCTGACTATTGAAAAATTGGCCCTTAATCAGTTAATAAAGACAAATCATCATGATAAGTTACAGCGTCGAGCAACACGTACAAATGATAAAACTTTAGGTCCATTTTTGGATGAATGGGTACGTGAATAAGCGAAATTGCCGGATTTGGGACGGCACCAATCCACGCGAGATTCACGAGGTGCCAATGCATCCAAACAAAATTCCTGTTTGGTATGGGTTTCTGGCTGGAGGCGTCATCGGTCCGTACTTCTTCGAAACTGATGCTCTACAGGTCATCACCGTCAACGGCGATCGCTATAGGTCGATGATCACCAACTTCTTGTGGCCTGAATTGGATGCTATGGACACCGAAGACATATGGTTTCATCAGGATGGCGTTACGTGCCACACAGCTCAAGACACAATCGATATTCTGCACGAGCGGTTCCATGGCATGCTTATCTCGCGCCAAGGCGACGCGACGGCGACGTGAATTGGCCACCAAGATCATGTGATTTGAACCCTTTAGAGCCGTTTTTGAAATAAATGCATTTTTGTATATTGTTTAAAAGGAAGTTTCCGGTATTTTTCGAGCTGAAAAAAAAAATCAATTTCCCCTCTAGGGAATCCCCTAAAAACCTTTATTTAAAGTTTGATGAAAATCGCTTCAGTGGCTTAAGCTGCAGGTCGCGGTTGAAACAGACAGCCAGAATTGTGGGGCCCACTTTTTTCGCGTTCTCTATCGTATTATATTATATCGTTATAAAATTATATTATCTCGAGTTCGATTTTTTTACTTGAAGTACAACTGAGAGGATATAACAACATAAAAAAATATATTTTTAACTTCCCATTGGAAGTTATTGTACATACATACATTCGGAACGGAAAGAGATATCGACATGTGACTAATTTTACTCTACCACATAATTACGTAATAAATGTTAAAATTCTAAATGGGCTTTAGGTCTATATTTGTATATCACGAAGAAGGAATAATTATTACGTAATAAAGATTTGGTAAAAATTTAAAAAAAAATTTAACGGACACTTTTTTTTAACTAAGAAAAACTGTTAAGAAATTATTTTCATCTCAAATATTTAATGCAAGTTGCTTCTACTCAATTGTTGAAGTGTGAGTTTGAATGTATTAGTGTTTCTTGAGTGCATTCTGATTTCAAATCAAGAATCGAATTTCTCTTTTCAGAATCGTCAGAAGCATAGTTTTTATGCCAATGGAATGGTTTCACAAGACTGCCGGACACTTCTGGACGCTCCCGGACTTCCAAAGGAAAACTGCATACGAAACACCTTGAAATTATGTGCCACATGCATAGATTGTACCAGTCATCTTTTCCGTTTGATGCACAACAAACCCCCCCTATGCACCTCAAAAAACCATCCCCCCCTCCTAAAAGATATTTTTAAGGAATCTTTTGATTCTTCATTCTTTTGGGTAAATGTAACGTGTATTAAAATATAGAGAAAACTATTCTAGGTTCTAGGTAAGATAATTTTGTTTATTGTATTTGTAAAAATGGAAAAAGAATATGTTAGTTGTTAAGCCCGTATGATACTAAATTTTTTTCTCATTTTTAATTCATTAAATCATGACTTATTGTCAGCAAAGAGGAAAAGAGAAGATAGTATTTTTTATGAAAAGAACGACATTGTGTTTTGACAATTACAATGTCCACAAAAGTTTTTTGAGTTCTAGGACAGCAGTGGTCTCTATTGCATCTGAATACTCAGAAGAGTTTCCAGTTCTTATGGGGGTTGCTCAAGGATCGTTACTCGGCCCAAGACTTTTTAATATTTATCTTTATGATTTTCCACTTAGTAGCCCAGTAAATGAGCTTGAAGCTTTTTTATATGCAGATGACACTAAAATATTGGCTAGTGCAGTAAGGCCTCCCGATGCACTTAACAAATTAAAAGATTTTGTGCCGACATTAACATCGTACCTCAAATCTTGGGGATTAATATTAAACGCGGGGAAAAGTAGCATAACATGTTTTAGAAATGTTTATGGAAAAGGGCATCGTAAGGCAGTTAAGGAGACTAAAACGCTCTCTTTAGAAATTGACAATGTTTCGACCCCACTGAAAACAGAACCAAAATATCTTGGTATACACTACCAAAATAAATTTAAATTTAATAAACATGCTAGGGAAGTGTTGAATAAAGCCAAAATGGCTTCTGGTCTACTCAAACAACTTCTATCATCAAGTTCCACCTCAAAGAAAACCAAACTGCTTATTTATAAAACGCTTATAAGACCTATAATTACTTACGGATTTGGCTGTTGGTTTAGTATTTCGCCAACAGCTACAAATGAGTTGGAAAAATTTGAACGAAAATTACTAAGATTTTGTTGCGGAAAATATAGAAGACCAAATAAAAAATGGTATTCAAATACAACAATATATAGAGAAAATAACATTGAACCTCTTTTTATTTATATGGTAAACCTACTCAAAAATAAATTACAATCCCTCGCCAACCACCCCAACCCAGTTATAAAAGATATTTGGGACAGGAATATAAATGAAAGCGTGCTTGATAACCACTTTTACTTATCTCCTATAAATATATTGAATTCAAGATCTCAATCATTTTTTGAACCAACTTCTAGTTCTAACTTAAGATTACCATTTTACGAAAAAGCTTCTTTGCCTGTTCTAAGGGGATAATTATTTCAAATGTGGTTAATATTAATAAAAACAAATTAATAATAACCAAATATATGATAAATTGTATATACAAATGTAATATAGACTCTTGTTTCTAATATATATTGTTTTTTATACATTATTAATTGATATAGGTCAGCTTAACTTTAATAATACATTCTTCTTGTTATTATATAAATATTATATATCTAACTAAGTAGACATGATTATTATACGCTGATGCTTTTTGAATTCTTATTGTATCTTGTTTTAAATAAGATTTGCCTTTATATGTATTTTTATAATATATATAAATTTAGTTTATAAGTAGTTTGTAAGTAGTTCTAGTCATAAATTTAATCCTGGCCATCTGAGCCATAAAGTGAACATATGTCGGGAGCAAACATGTGAAATAAAAAAAAAGAATTAAACCAAGGGAACTAATTATAATAAAAATGTATGTATAAATGTTTTAATACAAACATTTATTTTATTAATAAACAAAGCCTAACCAGATGTAATTTTTAAAGTCGGTTACCATGAATTCAAAATACCTAATGTAATCATAAATTATCAAATGTATTATTGCCTCAATAAAAACATAATGAAAATGAAAATGAAAAATGAATGTCCACAAAAGTAAATATACACCAAAAACTAGTGTTCTCATGAGTCCAGTGTATACTTTTATGTAGTCACAGTGTACTTTGAAATAATTTTTAATTTTCAATTTCTGAAAAGTCAAAAAAAAGCTGCCAGAATCTGAAATATGTTCATTTTTAATACATTTTTTGTGACTGTTTTACATTAATGTGGTTATTGTGTACGCGCTCACTCAATATATTATATTTTCAATTATAAATTGTTTGAACTACTCTAGTTCAATTTTGAATGCCTTAAAAATGAGAAAAAAATGTAGTACCATACGGGCATGGACGTATAATATGGACTGCTAGTCAAGTCACATTTCCATACAAAATCTCCTCCGAAAACTATTCCTCCTCTCATTGGCGACGAAGCACCTCTCGGCGCAAAGTGGTAAAAAAAAAAATACTATTTTTCAGCTCCATCTATTGTCACTATGGATGAGCCAATATTTCCCAAAGAAACTAAGGACATCTCTTTTTATTTCTGTTGACGTTAATTAATTAATTTTGACGTTTGATGTTTAGGTATCCACTTTTTTTTATTTTAGTTTCCAAATAAATTTGCGTGTATCGTATCGGTGGCTGACCAAAATGTTGGCTATAAATGGATTTTAAATCCTTTCTACCACCCGCTGTCCAGATCCAGCAATAAAAGGTATCAAGCAATTGCCAATTCTAGAACTTGATTGTGGTTTGCAATTATTTTCAACAACGGCAGCAGCCAAATTACTTTTTGTTTCATCAGGGAATTCCTTATAAAATGTTTATTAGTGGTAAGAATGGTCAGCTACGCAATTAGCTCCAGCCTTGGCAAACAACATGGGCGTAGGCCACCGTGCTGACTCAAACGCTCTTCCAGTTCTGAATGCTTTGGTCAAGAAACACGATTATAGATTGAAAGTATCACGCTCCTGTTGCAAAGAATCATTTCCTCCTTCTTCTTGAGGTTCAACTAACATTGTGGAATCATTTGAGAGACTATTATCGTTAAGTGTTGCTTTCTTCTTGCTTTTCAATGATTTTCTGTGAAAAAAAACATTAATTCCAAATTCAATTTCTGGCTTTTATTTTACCTTGTGTATGACGATTGTGTTTGATTTCTTGATGAGTTGTCTTTGCTACCCAAAGTAGTAAAATCTGACGATAATTTTCGTCTGCCTTTCTCCCACGACGTACATATATCAGAACGATCACGACGGTCCATATCCAGTTCTCGGTGTTCACATCTGACCATCATTGATGAAGACAGAGAACTTCAATTTTCTTCTTTATACAAATTATACATAAATGAGAAGTTATAATTGGGTAGTATACAATTTTTAATTTAATAATTTCAAAAAAAAAAAAAACAAATAGCTTATATTTTAATATTTTTCTACGCATGAAATTCCATGAAAAGAATCTGACATTTGGATTTTGAACTACAAAACGTCATTTCCAAAACTCAAATGTCAAGAGTTACACAATTCTTCCGCTTTGCACCGCCAGCCGCTCGTGTCGTTTAAGTTAACAAAAGGAACCAACGTGAAGTTGGGGGCTAGCAGTCCATATCTAATACGTCCATGCATACGGGCTTTAGAAACAGTTTGTTGATTTTGATTATTTTCATCAAGCAAGGGATTCTGTTTTGTTTTCTTTTTTGTATCATTTTTAATTTCTGATAAAGATATGTATTTTGTGGCTTTCAAATCTTTATTATGTTTGGGGAATTAGGTATCAACACTAGTGCAGTATGTTATATTTCTAACGGTATCTATTTATTATTGCAACTGGGGTAAATATATGTATGTGCTTTTGAGTTTTCGCCAATGAGATAGATGCCCATGTCCAAGAGCTATAATGTCGTCAAATAGTCGTAAAAAAATTCCTGACCTTGCGTCCATAGGTATATTCTGTTTATTGGATTAATAAGGGCTTATAAGAAAAGCTTTAAAAAAATTATAATTTTTTTTTAACAAAAATATTCATACGAATGTACTTTTTGACATTATTATATTACTTGTTGTACTTTAAAAATGTGATCATTACATAAAAATGACATTAACTTTTCACAGGATTCATGTATCTTTTCAATTTTGGTCTCTTTAGAATCAGCGTTGAAAAGCACCCTAAAATCATGTGTCATATGATTAGATTGTATTACAACAAATTTTTCAGCTCGAAAAACTCCCTCCACTCTCCACCTCTTAAAATGCGCTTATACATAAAGCCAATGCGGGGATTTTGGGGGACTTTGGATATGTTGTTGAGGATACAATTCTGCGTCGATACCAGAAATAAAATTTCATGAATTAATTTGTCCCTGGACCGATCCTATCTTTCTTAGAATATATGAAATATTATAAGAGTATTGTTTGTAAATTAAGTAGCTTTATTTCTTTACTTTTTTTGCTGGTATCGACGCATGCTCTTGTATCTTGTAATAAGAGTAAAAGAGAAAGTCATTAAAAATCATTAAAAGCAATTAAACAAGTAAGATTCTATATTTCAGAGCAACATTTACCATTAACTTTAAATGATGGTCGACTACTTGCAAGCGTCTCAAACAATAATAAGCTTGATGCAACCGAAAGCTTTTATATTCAGAATGAAACCACTGCATTAAATGCAGATAATGGAAATATAGAATCTTACTTGTTTAATTGTTTTTAATGATTTTTAATGACTTTCTGTTTTACTCTTATTTCATTAAATTATCAGTGTAAATATAGTCACTCTATTTATTTTCAATTTGTTTGCATTAACAACATTGTCTGCTTTCCTGTTTTAACTTTTGTATAATTATATATCTTACATAGATTATTATAATGATTTTTTGTTGTTAATATGAGTGACGGCTATAGATCTCAGTCCTGTTGCTGAAGATGACCAGTACACTGGTTGAAATGCATTCTGTGTGTAAACAAACAAATTAATAAAATTATAAGAAAAAAAAAAAAATTTATATTTTAAGCCCTTATTACTAAAGTTAAAATCACCAAATGGCTATTTTAACTTTTTAGTATCGTACTAAATCCACATGACACTTTGACGTTTAAAATTGTCAAAATCAGGGGTGTTTGTGAATTTTTTGCACGAGCTGTCACTTTTTTGGACGTGTTCAGCTGAATTTTATGAAGGAAATTAGTTTAGTATGATACTAGTTAAAAAGTATTTAAAATTTAGAAAATTTTAGTAAACTGTTAAGGAATTAGTAAAATGTTAAGTAGTATCATACTAAATCCTTAATAATAAGCTGTTTAAAATTTTGCGCCAATGGTGTTAAAATATTTTTTAAAAAAACATAATCTTTTTGGTGTCAAAACCATCCCTGAAAAAAATCAAAACATATCAATTTTTACCTCATTTATCAGAATAAAAATAGGTAGGGTCTGATGATTGGTGTGGCAGCCATGAAATTGCAATAATTCCAGCCAAAATGTAATACTCGGTGGTAGCCAACACAAGTGGTTGTTGTTCATTCAAAACCTTCAATGTTAAATATGACGGAGCGAAAGCTATGCAGCCTAACTGGAAGTGTTATCACGAGAAAACACCTTTAATTAAAAATAGGTATTGTTTTTAATCTTTTGCAATTCGTAAAAGTAAGACAAAACAACTTACAAAACGACGCTCAAAACCACCATTATATATTATTATAAGGGGTTGAAATATTTTAAGCTTATTCATTATTTGGTAACGAAAAAATTGGTATTACATTTATAACGGGCTGACGAGCACAAAATATTAAAATAAAAAAAATATAAACAAAAAATTTAATATTTTGTTCGTTTGGTACCTACTAAAAGATTTTTTACTCAGTCAGTTTCTTACCTATTTTAAGTTACTTTTAAGTTAGTCTCTTTTTTATCATATAAAAAAATCACAAATCCAGGTCCTTGTTTTACAAAAAAATCACTTAATAGTCCAAATTCAAAGCCAGGTCGTCGTTTTTGAACGAGTTTGCACTAAATCTTCGTTTTCATTATCGTTATTTTAGATAAACTGTTAAACTTATACTTGATTTTGTAGATTGAGCAAAAAATGTTCTCTTTCTGAAATGTTACTCTTCTATGAAAAACCACAGACACTTTAAATCGGTAAAAAACTGACTGAGATAAAAATATTTTAGTATCATAAAAAGGAAAAAAAATATTCTATTTTTTGTTAATATTTTTTTGTTTGATCTATTTAGGAATCATTTTGTAAAAAATGTACAACCATTTTCTTCGTACTAAATAAGGAATAAGTTTAAAAAAATTGAACCCCTAATAGTATATAAGGGTGGTTTGTGGGTGGTTTTGTGGGTTGTTTTGTCCAATTTTTACGAATTGCAATTTAAAACCTTGAAAATAATGCACATTTTTATTACGTTAAATGAGATACAAATTGATGTTTGTTTTTTGTTTTCCAGAGATGATTTTGACATAAAAACTATTATTCAAAAGCCAATATTTGTATTTTTTACAAATTAAATACTCCAAAAAATGCTTTTTGCATAAAATTGATGGTTGCCGTAAACATAATTTTAAAAATCTGAAAAACTGCAGGTAGTATGTCATGGGTTTAAAGAATTTAATTCCAAAAAATGACTTAAATCGAGCGAAAAAAAAATACACAAAATATTACAAAATAATTGTGACCCTAAAACTCATTTAATTCAAAATTAAATACCACACAGCGAATTTGGACAAACGGTTAACGGATAATGAATGCATAAACATGTACCTATGTACGATATGAAGGCTGTTCTTATTGGTGCTGGTCCCACGCTCTATACATCTTTGCGCATTGTCCTTTAACCTTCCGTTAGGCGCGCCCTATTTTCTCACACCGTTAGTCGCGCTGCACCTGTGAGGTGCTTTCTCAATTTGGGACTGAAAACAAATTTTTTTAAATGTCGGGGCGCACATTTTAAAATAAATAAAAATGTAATAAGTAATACAGTAACGAATAAAAATAAAAAAAAAAGACTTTTAACAATTTCCAAACAAAAACCATGAAATAACAAAATTAAGACAAACTGAAATAAGTTTTAAACTTTTCACGAACTGTCATCCAAATTTTCATCAACGCAATGCAAAAAATTAAGAAGAAAACATTGAAAATCATACATTTGAAAAAATTACTTATTTAGTCGCGTTGCACCTGTGAGGTGTTATTACACCCGTTTCGACTCTAATGTGGGACGGACGGAGGTCGCGGACGTACTGACCTCTAAGGCAAAGAAAATAAGGAAGGTAGACGAAAGTATGGGGGGCTAAACTACTGGGTATGACTTTGCCGCCAAATTTAAAAAAATTATGCACTTGTGAGGTGCGCGCGACTAACGGAAGGTTAACAGTTAGTTTTTTATTTTTTGCCTCTTATTGGCCGTGATCGGAAACCTATGCTATGCTATCTAAAGGTCGATTCACAATGGAACGAGTAAACGCGAAGAGAGCGTGACTTGAGTTGCTGTCATTATTTTCTAGTTATAAAATCGTTTCCCAATTCATAATGCGACGAGTTTCTTGACGATGAGTTTTTTGGTAGCATTAAATTATTTCTTCTTTTTCTTCTTGCTGCGCAGTGTGCGTTCAAAATAATGAAAAACTCAAACTGAAATTACTTTTATTATTTAAATATTATGTTATTATAATTTAAATATTATAATCCCCCCTTATTTATAAAGAAAAAATAGATATTTAAGCTTCCGTTTTTAGGAAAACTACACCATGGAACTAGAATGTTCCGGACTAAAATGGAGCAGTAAGCAATTGCCTTTAGTTTGAGTCCACAAAATTCTTATTCCATGGTGTAGTTTTCCTAAACACGGGAGCTGAAATAACTATTCTTTTTTCGTCGCATTGTAAATCGATCTTAGGATAGTTTCGTATCCATATAGGTTTTCGAACGGATTGGTTCTTTTTGACATTTCGCTTGGGATAGAAGCGTACATATATCTACCAAAATATTTCAGATAGCATGGATAGCTATCCAACATTAAAAGCTGTTTTGTCATCAGCTGTTTTTCACACGGGATTCCAACAACACGAACCTATCTGGATAGTTCTACATAGGTTTTCGATCGCTGCCATTAGGCGTTTTTCTTTTTTAGCTCAGAAAAGAGTTCTGAACAGAGTCCGAGCATATCGAGCATGCTCTGAACATCCTCTGAACAAAGCGTGTTCTGGTTCTGAGCGCTCAGAATTATTTTTGAAACACACCTGAACACTAAACTGTCACTTTTTTTTTAATTTCACCTATCAAATGCTTGTGTTCAGCATTCAACTCGGTCTGCTCAGTTATTTTATTCTGAGCTCATAGAGCGCGCTCTGAACAAGCTCAGAACTAAAAAAGAAACACAAATTTGAAGCTCTGAACGTTCAGAGGTAAAAAAGAAACACAATGTTTTGTTTGACAGTTCAGGCTCTGCTCTGAACCAAAAAAGAAAAACGCCTATTACTGTACGAAATAACACAAAAGTGCATTAGTTGCGTTTCACTCATTTTTTTTTTTTGACATATTCACAGGCATGGCAAAAGATACCAAATGCATTATTTTAAACAGAGATGTAATCAAAACGAAATGTTCGATCAGAAAAAAGTTTCTTATGAGAGAAAGTGAAAAAGGAGTTCCATGAATTTTTAAAAATTGATATGGAAAAAATTTTCCCTGACCGCTTCCCAAATTCCCTGACTTTCCCTGACCAAATTTTGTTCCCTGACTTTCCAGTTTAGCGGACACCATGCACAAGTAAAATATTACCCAAAACCATTTTAAGATAATGGGATATTAATAAGATTTGGTATAAATGTTCCATTTGTCATGTTTACTAAGAATCAAAAGAGTCCAATTAAAAATATTTTAATATTTAAATTTCTTCATCTTCTTATTAATCAAAAGAGTCCCCAAAAATATCTGTGTTGAAAGGGCGAGATGTTGGTGCGTCATTATTACCATAACATCTATGAATAAAAATATTAAATATGTCATGGTTTCCCAGTATCAAAAGAGTCCATTAAAATAACTTGATCCAGAGTTTTTTTAGAGTGCTTATCTTTGACCTGCCCTATACGGAGCAAAATGTTAGGTCTGCCGAAAAATTGTATTTTCTTTTAATCGAGATAGTGCATATGACATAATGATATATGACTTAAAGGCAATTTTTAACGCCGAATCTAATAAAAGATAAACCAAAATGATACAAGCACCATTAAAAAAGTTAGATTAATTTTGAAGCAACAATTACTGTTTTTTCCGTTAAGGAGGAAAAAAAACACCCTTTAACCACAGATATTTTTGGGGAACCTTTTGATTCTTGGTAAACATGCTAAACGAGATATTTATACCAAATTTCATTAATATCCCATTATTTTAAAATGGTTTTGGGTCATATTTTACTTGTTGTACTTAAAAAAAAGTCATTCCATAAAAAGGCCTTTAACTTTTTACGGAACACATGTATCTTTTCAGTTTTGGTGTCTTTAGAATCAGCGCCCTAAAAACAAGTGTCATATGATTAGATTGTATTATAACAAATTTTTCAGCTTTATAAACTCCCGCCTCGTCCCCCTCTCCACCTCTTTAAATGCCTCAATACAAAATACCAATGCGGGGATTTTGGGGGACTTTGGATGTTGAGGATACAATTCTGCGTCGATACTAGAAATAAAAATTCATTTAATGAACTTTATTTACAAACTAATCAAAAGAAAAGATTTCCGTTATTTTTTGCCGTTATTTTATAATAATTTCTTTTCTGTTTGAAGTCATTTTTCTTAGAAAACTGCCTCTCCACCTTAAACGAGGAGAATAGACTACCACTTCTACGAGTATGTTTGCTTGTATCGACCAAAATTACATGATCAACCATTTTGTCACATCTTATGGTATTTTCGATTGGTAAATTCAGATTTCAATCTAAAAATTGATTTATTTCGTGGCGAATCGAACGCCAATTCAAATTGATTTATTTTTGTCATTGTATTCGTGTAATTTTATGTTTGTTTCATAACATCGCAAAACTCGTCATCCCTTGATGCACTTTCAGAAGAAAACAATGAGCTTCATGAATTTACAATTAATTTTTAACTGCTTCCATTTTATATTAGAAACGCTTCCCTTTATATTATTTCATTAACCGAAATAAATTCAAACAATACAAAAAATTTTGTGAAGTGACAACTTTAAATTGTATTGGTATTAGTGTAGGAGGGGTAAATATGCCGAAAAATCTAGATCTGCAAATTTGATTTTAAATCAAAAAATAAATCAATTTATTTGCCCATTGCGTTTTGACAGATTTAAATCAAAAATAAATTGATTTATTTAACCAATCGAAAACACCATTAAGTGAATCACGCTGTATATAGAATTTAACGAAGGGTTATAAAATAAAATAAGAATATCAAAAATTGGTTTCAATATTAAAAAGCTATAAGCTATCACAGGTTTATATATCTGTAATTTTATCTGCATGTATGAAGGTACCGAAAATAATTCTTAGTCGTTTCGCAAAAAGTAACTATCTTCAGTTAATGGGAGGTACATTATTCAATTAATTTTGGCATCAAAAAATTAAAATACAAATATCTACGCTTTGAAATGTTCATTAACTTTCCGTAATCCCTGGTATAAAAATAACAGCCTAACAGAAAGCTGCGTCCTACAATCCCCATCATAAACAAATCAGTCCCCGCTTGTTTAAAATCATATAACAGGTATATTAATTATTTGTCAGTTTAAAGGATGTAAAGAAAAACTACTGATTTTTATTGTTTGATGCAAGAAATCAATATCGTTGGGAAATGTTTCGAAAGGTTTTGAACAAAAATGAACGAAATTGTTGCACGCGGCAGTTACCCTATTTAAATGAGATATAACAAAAATTCGAATTATTCCTCTAGGAAATTACCCTTGGTTGATTTTATTTAAAATAAATATTAACTATCAATAAATAAATGTATGCTTAATTTTGTGATGCGGTTTTCCGTCTTAGCCCATTTTTAAACACCAAGTTGGTATTTTCTATTAAAACAGAAAGATATCAACAAAAAATGCAATGTAGGTAAATCAAGTGATGCAAAGTGTATGCATAACAACGACAACCAGATTTAAACCGCAGTATAGTTGTGACTTGTGAGCTAAGAAACCTCACATACACTACACCTTCAATTCAGCTATCGAATTCGAATGTCGCTCATAAAGTATCCACTGATCAACGCTCTCCCACTCACTCATACCAAACCTAAAACCATACCAGATACCAGCTTGGCAAATCTCAAAAGTACAATATTCTCATTTGTCGCCATCGGAAGCCAGTTAACCGTGCACTTTACATCAGAGTAGTAGTGTATTGTAGTGATTTGTTGCCACTTTGCCATTCAACTGGGAGAAAGTTATTATTTTTGATTTTATTTCTGCGTTCCTTTCGTAAGGCAAACAAATAAAAAAAATAAACAAGAAAAACAAAGGCATGGTCAAATGGAATTGTAGCTTTTGGCTACTTCTGGCATTGACTTCCCTCTTCGTTCTCCTCCTACCGTCATCCACACACGGCTATGATCCAAATGATATAAAAATCGCAGCCGTACTTCCGCCCGAGGGCATGTTCGAGGCTTTCTATCCACGAGAAGTGGACGGAGTACCGAATGGTTCGTCGAGGCCAGCTCATGGTCATGGCAGTTTCTTCAAGCATCGCAATCCAGCTCTGGTTGATACAAAAAATGCCGCAGCCTATGGCTATCGTTTCGACGGCAAGAGAAGGTTTAATTTCGATTGATCGAGGAGCTAAGAATGAAGAAATTGTTTAAAGAATAAAATTGTTTGTCTATTTTTTTCTAAAAAGCGTTTTAAGGAAGTTTTATTTTTCTTTATCCTAAATCCCCAACAGAAACTCAATGGCTTGACTTGGACACAAAAAAACAAAAGAAAATTCAAGAGGAAACAAAAAATTAGTTTGGCCTGGATTGACTTAAAGGTTCCGTTTCCAACACAGCTCTAGAACTATACAAAGCTATGGCCTGCGCGTGTGAAGTCGCTTCCATTGATTCCTGGAAACAAGTCTAACTAAGTCTAATGGGTTGTCTATCTTTAATTTACAATAGTTTTTGTTTGATCTTTAATTCTATGACTTAGTGGATCGCATGGAGCGCTGAACTGGAAGTTATTTTCATCTCATGCGTCGCATTTTCCTTTCCATCTTCTTTTGTTTCTTCTCGTCGGGCTCAGGTTCGGCTTCGTTGCGTTGTGCCAGCCATGGTTGGATGATTGAACCCCAGAGCATCCAGACAGCTCTAATCGGAACCAGCAGAAGCAAGAACCAGAAATAGTTTGAGAGGAGTGTTAGGAGAAGAGTTCCTGAGCTAAGAATTATCAAATCTTTAGCGTTTCTGTGAATAAATACAGACACATTAAGCGGCTTATTTGAATCATTCAAATTTTTGGCACTTACTCAGCAATTCCACCTTCCATGTTAAGATCATTTCCAGAATCAAGAATCGCCCCAGTATCGGAGAATTTGGCCCTTGACATGAATGCCATGAATTGATAGGCAGCCACAAGGGTTGCAATTGTTATCACAGACATAATCTGAAGTGACATAAGTGTTATCATAATTTCAAGGTTTTTCCTCAACCTGCACTTACCACAGCCAATTTGCCAAACTCAAAGAAAATAACATTGAGGAGCAAGGAGGCAGCCGTACTTCCCAAGGCCATATTCCTGTAGAAGCTTAATGTAGCAGTATTTTCTTCGACGATTTGTTTTGCACCTTTGGTGCCTACTTTTCCTTTTGGTGGCTATTTGTGTCGTGGGCACACAAAGAGAAGAGAAAAAGAATTAACCAAAAGGATTCTAAGAAAGGAAAGTGAAAGGCATTTGCCTTTAGATGGAAAATATACTTACAGACATTTTGAAGAATTTAGGTGATGGAGGGAATAATTCAGTTAAATAATTTGGTTGCTCTTTAGTGGAAGTAAATATATATTTTTGGGAAAACTAAAGTGCAAAAACACGAACAAGGATTTATATCGCGAATTAGCACTTTGGAGTTTTGAGACCAGAAATTTTGATGACACGCGTCAACACGTTTTTGACGTTTCTATTTCTAGTGACAGCCTGCCGTATGCCAGGTATGTTATAGAGGTTCTGTCTGGTTGTACGATGGTGACCAGAGTTGGAATTTTGATCTATGAATTTTGTAGAAATAAATTAACTAGCCAGCAAACCTAAAACTACACAATGATGGATTTCCATGTATCTGCATTTGGTTTCTGCACAAAAACAGGGATGCCAAATACAAAATGTATATTTGTAAGATAGAGAGAAAAGATCGAAATGCAGAAGAACTTCATTTCTGCATTATAGGAAAGTGCCATAATACAGAAATGAAGACGAACATGTTCATCTTCTTGATGGTTCTCTTTCACTCGCTCGGATTTTTTGTATACATCTGTCCGGCTCTACTTTTTTGCATTATGCAGACGAAGATACATGTAAATCCAGCATGAATAACCGGTGAAATATGTACGTAATAGAAGTTCATACTTCTTTTAGAAGAGCTTTATTTTTTGTAGGAGAAACAAGATTACTTTTTTTGAGGGGAGAGTTTTTGGTAAATAAAGAAACACATACAATTATAGAATGCGTTTTATTTGTGGTTGTGTTTCAAGGCAAACTACTGAGTTTTGGTTTGCAGGGTACTTTCAATTGAAATGGAAACAAATAGGTACAATCACTGTACCTATGGGTACAACAACATTGCATGGGTATTCATGCAATGTTGTATTCCACTCCCAAAACAGCACGAAAAATTCCCTCCGCGGAGCGAATCATTCAGAATGATAAAAAAATGACAGATAAACAATGCTAAATAACAACGAATAAAAGCTTTGTTCAGTGACGTTGTTCCGAACAGATTGGAATAGTTTAGAACAGAAAAGTACAAGGTTTTGCTGTTCAATGGCCGCATTCGGAAACCTATGCGATCCTATCTAAGATAGGTTCGTATCCATATAGGTTTTCGAACGTGTTGGTTGTTTTTGACATTTCGCATGGGGATACAAACGTATACCAAAATTTTTCGGATAGGTTGGATAGCTGTCCAACAGCAAAAGCTGTTTTGTAATCCACTGTTATTTTACACGGGATTACAACAACACAAACGTATCTGGATAGGTCTACATAGGTTTCCGAATGCGGCCAATGAGAATTTTCTGTTTTAAACTGTTCTGATTTGCTGTTCAGTGAGGCTTTTCCGAACAGTTTGGAACAGAATAGAACAGGATTTTCTGTTCTTACTTTTTAGGTAGAACAACTTAGAACAGGTTTGTGACAACTGTGAAAATCATCTGCTGTCACTTGCTAACAACTTTGGAAACAGACAAATAAATATTTAAAAAAAAACATAAATTAAATTGTGTAGTTAAATAAATACTAGGGGTATTCACGATCCGATGCAACTGGCCTTGTATCATTGTAAAAGTGCAAAAGTGTAAAATCTTACAACACTACAACAACAAAATATACAAGGTGCAATCTTACAACTCGCACTTTAGCAATACCCGAAACCTATTGCAACAGAAAAATACAACATTGTAAAATTTGTAAATTGTGTTTTTGACAGCTCACTCATTCTTGATTACGTTAAACAGAAACAAAGGTATGTTCATTGGATACATCCAATTTGCTATCTTGATTGTATTGATGTGACGTCGTCATCATCTTTTACTATTATTTTACATTTAAAATTCGGACGATAATTAAGATTTGGTAATATTTTCTTTTTCCGTTTTTTTGGCATCTTTTTATGAACAAAATTTAAATTAAATCAAGTTGAAATCCAGATATGTTCGAAACAAAAACAAATAACAAATGTCAAACTAATTTTGACATTTGCTTTAGTGTTGCAAGAAGATAAGAAAAGTGCGTTCACGATCCACTTAAAAAAAATAAAATTTCGCACTTTTACTAGGCTCGTTGCACCAGATCGTGAATACCCCTACTATTTCTAATTGTTTTTAATAAAAAGTATTTCTTGCTTATTTACCAAACTCGAAATTTTTTTTGACAATTACATCTGTCAGACAGCTGCCTATTCTATCTTGTCTGACGTTTCTGTTCTACTCTGTTCTGTTCTGTTCTAATCTGAAAAAACTCACTGCACAATCCTAAAGGCTCTCCCAATCCAATGCGGAATACATTCGTTGCAGCGGAGAAACATTCGCATATCAAAATTTATTTACATGGTGGTATAGGAGAGAGTTCCCACACCAACGGGGTGGAGGAACATATGAATTAATTCTGACTGACGAATGTTTCTTCGCCGCAACGAATGTTTCGCATTGGTTTGGGAGAGCCTTAATTCGCTCCGCTTTCGAATTGGTTTGCAAGATCCTGTAATCTTTTCCATGACGTAAAATATCGTTAAGTTTCCGACACACGTTTCATTAACGACCCTTGCATAATATGTTGTGAACAAATTTACGTTGGTTTTGGGAGAGCATTATAATGCCATTTTCACTGGGCCAAATGAGGTAATTTCATTGCAAATTTCCAAATGAGATCCGAAATTACCTAAATTCCTATACAAAATCACATTTCGAAATGAGGTACACAATTTCAGCCTCATTTGCACAAAATTAGGTTGGAAATTAGGTGAATGCATCCAGCGGCAATCAGTTTCAAAAGCTCTTTAAGACTTTTGCAAGAAAATATCAATACACTTTATACTCAACAACATAAAACAGAAAGAGAAAACAACAAAAATAAACGGCTAACTGCCATTCCAAATTCAAAATGAAATGAGATGTCAAATGAAATAAGCAAATTTGATAATGAAAACACTTTTTTGCCAAATTTCGAAATTACCTCATTTCGGCTCTTATTTTAAGAAAAAATTATGTACGTAAGCACATGATTTCCAATCAGTAAGTAACAAGAAAAATGTGTGTACATTTCTGGAAAAATCTTCGTGGAAATCACATCGGGACTTAAGCCTGAACCACACTGGTCTCGTGTGTTGTGTTGTGGAGCCATGTGTCGCTCTTATTCCATATATTTGGGAATAACAGCTGCAATCTATTATTCCCCAGATCAGGGTCTGGATTTGATTATAATAGGGGTATTCACGATCCGATGCAACTGGCCTAGTATCATTGTAAAAGTGCAAAAGTGTAAAATCTTACAACACTACAACAACAAAATATACAAGGTGCAATCTTACAACAGTTTCACACTTTAGCAATACCCGAAACCTATTGCAACAGAAAAATACAACATTGTAAAATTTGTAAATTGTGTTTTTGACAGCTCACTCATTCTTGATTACGTTAAACAGAAACAAAGGTTACATTGGATACATCCAATTTGCTATCTTGATTGTATTGATGTGACGTCGTCATCATCTTTTACTATTATTTTCCATTTAAAATTCGGACGATAATTAAGATTTGGTAATATTTTCTTTTTCCGTTTTTTTGGCATCTTTTTATGAACAAAATTTAAATTAAATAAAATTGAAATTTTCAGATACGTCGAAACAAAAACAAATAACAAATGTCAAACTAATTTTGACATTTGCTTTAGTGTTGCAAGAAGATAAGAAAAGTACGTTCACGATCCACTTAAAAAAAATAAAATTTCGCACTTTTACTAGGCTCGTTGCACCAGATCGTGAATACCCCTAATATATAACAAAATCTTTCTTTGAATGTATTCCTTTCTGTATTCCTTTCTTTTTTCTTCACTTTAAATAGCCATCTACTCGTCAGACTTAAAACTACTTTTCACTCCATTAGCAATATTTGGGGGAATGACAATTTATCGTTAAATGCGCCGTTTTAACAAAAACTTAAATTCACTAAATTTTTTTCACGGGTTTTTATATTTTGGCCTTTTTCAAAATGACAGAGGGAGCTACATACCCCATTTACATTAGGTATTCGAGCGAGCTTCAAGCTCGCTTGACCCCTTTGTATACCTGCGTTGACTTGAAATGAGCTTCAACCGACCCAATTCCACTTCAGGAGCGGAGTGGAGTCGATATTGTTGATAAAAAACCTGTCGGAATTCCAGATAATAGTCTTGGTTTAAAAGAAAATACATCCGTTTGGTTTACACTGTTGCCAAACAGACAGACAGAATATGGAGAGTTTCACTTTGTTCATCTTTCTTTGTACCTATCATGGCGCAAAATTTTGTTTAAATCTATATTCTACTAGTTAACTATTTTTGTAAGCTTTAATGTATTTTCAATGGTAGAAACTGGGGTCTTATAGGGCTTGCCTTTAATCTATTTTAATTTCCGTCGTCTTATGTCATTTTCCGTTGGTCACTCCTTTATATAGAAAATTTGGATAGAGTGAAAATAGAGTGACAAACAAATCGCCGGGTTCACGATAAAATATCTAAAAAATTACAGAACTTTTTATAAATTTATTTATATGAAATACAATGGGCTACATGAAATTTGGCCCAATGAAAAATGGACCCAAACGAAAAATTGACCCAAATTTGGGGCTTTTTTTCGTAATGAAAAATGGTCCCATTTTCAAAATTGAAAAATGGACCAAACACAAATTGAAAAATTGACACAAAATTGATATAATACTGCGTTTTCATTGTAGCCGAAATAAGGCAGTTTCGAAATTAGCTCATTTGGAACGTCAAATTTGTATAGGAAATGACGTTCCAAATTGGTTCCAAATGAGCTTATTTCGAAATTGCATCATTTCTGCTCCAGTGAAAACTTAGTATAGAAGCAACAAGAGAAAAATTATAATCGTACAAAAAATGGTTTTCGTCAGTTTGGGAGACCGACCCTTCGCGGGTTCAAGGATTTTAACACCCTTTTTGGGTCCTCTGTCCCGCTCACCCGAGTCCCTAGCTCCGCTTAGGGTATGCTCAGTCGCCTCACGTCTGGCAGGCGCTTATGTTGTCAGTCAGTCCGCTATCAAAGTTTTTGTTGTAAAAGTATTATGTTTTAAGAATACAATTTTGGGGCCAGTTTTGATAATGAATTTTCACCCCAAAATTAAAAATGAAAAACGCCTAAGACAATGAAAAATGGCCCCAATTTACATATTTTAAACTAATTTTTGTTTTTGTTGTTTCCCATATACATTTTTGGGGCCATTTTTCGTTTTATGTTTGGGGCTATTTCATTTAGTCGAAATAATGGCCACCCTTATGCACAAATATGTATACCTATTTTAATTATTGCAATTGTTTGCCTTTCTCAAATAATAACTGATTATTTTAATTTTATTGTCTATAAATTGAAACTAATAAATTGTTAAAAGTATCTGAAAGACAGTCGCTGAGTTTGAGGAAGATTGAATCAGAAGTGAACAAAAAAGAGCTAACATTCTTTTAGAGAACCTGTTTGTTCTCTCCACCTAGTATCAGTTTATTTACATAATTAATAAAATGAATAAAAGCTATTTGTTCAAATGCAAACAATAAAATACGATTTTAAATAAAAAGTCCATACAATTAAGAACACTTAAGATGGTAGAAGTTGTGTCGAAGGTTCAGCAATTACCATAATACCGGCCATCGACGAGATTGTTCCTAAAATACCAACTGTCCTTGGTGATAGGTTTGCATATCCCAAGGCAGCAAAAGGTATGAAAAAGTCACACACATTCTTAACTGTGTCCACGACGACATCTCTGTGTCCATACAGCACTCCATATGACTGCAAGGCAAGTCGTTGCAAATCCCTAGGCGATCGAATGCACACCGATGCTCGTGTGTCGGCGACGCCAGATTTCTGTGCAGCACGATGCAAATCGACGAGTCGCAGAATCTCGTAGACATCCCGACAGAGGTTCATCGTGATCGATAGCAGCCAATATTTGTTGGCTGTTTGACTCCACTTTCGGGCGTTGATGTTTTTGAAGAGTCCAGTTCGAGATAGCCACATTAAATGGTCTGCAATAAGGTAAAGTGCTTGTGATAGTTTGCTCAAGGTGAGAGTGACTCTGATGGCGGCATCGGGATAGTGGAAAGTTTTCAGTGATGCATAAAACAGGTCTAGGCATTTACCAAATCGGAGCACTTAAAAAAAGGCAAAATCTTGAGAGTTCTGATCGACAACTTCTGTAGGATGCTTACGCTTTCTGAAAGAGCTGAGAATGTATTCCAATGTCTTGAACTGATCGGCCATAGCGGGGCTGGAGTCATAACTTTCTAGGAAATCCCAAATAGCCCGAGAAACATACTGAATGAGACTGAAATGGCAGAGATTTTTCGTGATGACATCACGTTGAAGGCATAAAATGATCTGAGTTATTATTTACCGTGCTACTTTGTCTTTCCAGCCAGTTTGGCTATTGAGTGCCACCCATTTGTCCATAGTTTATAATTATTTGTGTGGAAATAGTTTTTTTTTTATTTCAACAACGATAAAAACAAGTATGATTTACGACTTGTTCGGCAGATTTTGTACGGTACAAGGTGCATCCAATGCCAAAACCAAAAGCGAAAGCGACCAAAGATGAGAAAATACAAAATAAACAAAATATTTTTGACAGTTTTCCCAGTGATGTGAAAAATTATATGTGAATGCGATAACCTTATCGATTACGTTTTCTTTTTTATTTTATGCGGCAAACAGATTGTACTGTAATTCCATTAGCAAATGCATCGCTTACATGAGGATGGGAGTAAACATGCATTGAGTTGAAATCACCTTGAGTTGTGCTTACGACTGTTTTTTTTCATATGTGTGAGTACAATTATTATATAGAGAGTGCCCACACCAACGCGGCATAGAAACATATGAATTAATTTTTACTGACGTGTGTTTCTTCGCCGCAACGAATGTTTCGCATTGGTTTGAGAGAGCCTTATAGCCTTTTCACACCAAACCCAAAACCCGGTTTTCGCGAAAATATCGGTTTTGACTAAAAACCCAGATCTAAAACACAAGTTTTCCCATACATTTTTGCTAAACCACAAGTTTGTCGAAAACATCTTGGATTTGCAAGATGAACAAAACAAACACAACTTGTGAAACATTCAGCGCTCAATTAAACGTCATATAAATAGCTGACGGGTTGCTGCCAGGAAAAAATATTTTTTTTGCTGGAACACAAGAGAGCGCGATGCAGTATCGCGCATCCTACGTGAAATTGATCGGTTAGGAAATAAATTAAATAAAACGATTCAGGATTAATTGCATTTTCATTATAAAATTCCAATATTTATAAATTGTCTTTTAATTACGCATAGAACATTTCATTTTTTCACTTTACTGTGGCACTGAAAATTTTCAAAGCGGCGCGGCCCATACTTGAGACCATTGTGTTCAAGCAAAACAAATAAAATGTCAAATGAAAACTTGTAAATTTTCGATGTGAACGCATTTCAAGTTTTCGTAACCCAATTGCGGAAAACCCGGTTTTGGGTTTGTTGTGAAAAGGCTATTAAATGGGGGTCTCAACTCAAGTGACGAAAAACTTTTGTCTAAAATCTGAACATAACTATTGAGTTATATAGTGAGGAAAAATGTAAAGTTGGCCATCATACACGACCAGTCGAACGGCTCGGAACCAATTTGGGTCATGGTTTTCCGACTGACTTAATATCCACATTCCAAATAGATCGGCGCCCAACCTTTTTGACATTTATTCAGTACAAAATGGTCGGGTCAATTATTGGCTCAGAGCCGTTCGGCTCCGTCGTGTATGGCCAGCTTAAGAAGCCTTGGAACCAACAAAAAAAACACAAACAATGTAAAATCATTTTGGCAGGGAATAATGTTGTGAGAGATAGGCTGTCATATTATGTGTCTACACTATTAGCCTGATTATATGGTTCGTTTTTTCGTCTTTCGTCTCTTTTACAGGCACGCATGCTCGTGATCCTACGCTTCTCGAAAATACATACATACTTCCTTTAGTTATTTTGCAGAAAATAGAATGTTGGGGTAGTTTTGTGGGAAAATAAACAATACACAACTACAGCAGCGGAACTACACTTCATGACACGGCAAAATATTATTTTAATGAAATTGTATGAGCCATAGTACAAAGCAGCAACTGAACTTCAATTTTATACGAATGCTTGTTAAGTAAAGTTCCTGACTCTGATGTGCAGTTCCATCGAGTGCGGTCAATCCTTTAAAAATGTTTTTTAATCATTTATTTCTTAAATATACTTGGTACGTGTATTACGAAAAACAATTTTCCAATTCAATCATTTTTTACACGGTTTTTTGTAAACATCAAGGAGCAATACGCTAGTCTAATCGGAAATGTCAAAGTTCAACCAGAATTTTAAGACGATGTTCACATTGGACTGACTTTTGCGACTGTATTTGACTTCTCTGAAATTTGACTCACTCCCGCTTCAAGGATTACCACATAGGCCTACTTTTATAAAAAAAAAGTACAAAAGTGAAGTATTTAGAGCGTATTTAGAGCGTTTACACGATGAAAAGGAAAATGGCTATAATTTGACAGATATAATCAGCCCAATTCTAAATATTCCCTGGGACAATAACTCCCGGGAGATTATTTAATTAAAATGCTCGTCACATCAAATACATTTACATTTTCAATTTGTGGACATTTAAGGTTAGACCGCACTAGGCGGAACTGCGATTCAAAATAATTTGTATGAAATTGTATGAAGTTCAGTCTGCCGCCAAGTGCGATATAGCTCATACAATTTCATACAAATAATGTTTTACCGCGTCGTGAAGTGTAGTTCCGCTGCAGTTGTGTGCAGTCTAACCTTTAGAGACCTATTCTGCCGTTGTGAGGCCCACAGGTCACAATTTGTTGTGAGTTTGTTTTTGTATAAGGCGGTCACAATTTCGGATTCTGGGAAAGCCCTTATAATAAACCTCACAAGAACAACGTGAGTTGTGATCTGCCAAGTTTTTTATGAGGCGAGTTCACCATGAGTTATGAGGTTATTGTGACTTGTGAGGTATCAGTGAGGTTGCCAGAATAAAGGCTCTCCCAAACCAATGCGGAACATTCGTTGCGGCGAAAAAACATTCGCATGTCAAAATTTATTTACATGGTGATATATGAGAGTGCCCACACCAACGCGGCGGAGAAACATATGAAATAATTTTGAGTGACGAATGTTTTTTCGCCGCAACGAATGTTTCGCATTGGTTTGGGAGAGCCTTAAAGCCTTAACTACATAGACCTACTTTTGTACAAAAGTGAGAAATTAAAATGCTCGCTAAAGAAACATGGTTGCAAAAAAAAATACGAAAATTGTTCTGACACATAAATTAAACCACCAAGCACAATTTTCCATTGTTTTTTTGCAAGCAGGTGTCTTCAGAATAGAAATTTAATTCTCACTTTTGTACAAAAGTAGGCCTATGTAGTTAGGCCTTAGGCTGTTAGAATGCCAGCTTTTTTCTCGTAGTATTATTTCTCATATTCGAAGTTTGCTTAGAATAAGGAAAAGTGATCAAAATTCCTGGGAATATATAGTTTAGAATAAGAGAGTAGGGAAAAGGGAAGCATTTCCCCGGGAATTTTTATTTAGAATTGGGCTGAATGGCATTTTGCCATTCGTGTAAATGCAGCATAATAAAAAAATCGAATCGTATAAAGGCTCTCCCAAACCAATGCGAAACATTCGGTGCGGGAAAGAAACATTCGCAGTTGGTGCGGGCACTCTCATTTATCATCCTGTAAATACATTTTAAAAGGCAAATGTTTATCCGCCGTGTTGGTGTGGACACTCTCATTTATCACTATGTAAATTAATTTTGACTGACGAATGTTTCTTCGCCGCACCGAATGTTTCACATTGGTTTGTCCCGATCTACATTGCCCGATATTTCCACGAAGATTTTTCCAGAAATCGTGTGAAATGTACACACAGAACGATTTTTTCCATGAGATTTTTTCTTTGTCTTCTTCATTTTTTATTTCTGTGCTCTTCATTTTGCATTGATATTCACTCACACCATCAACCCAATGGCACACTGACACCGAACACACACAAAAAACTGGAAAAAGGGCGAAAGAGAACATAAACAGACTGGAAAAATCGTCTGAGTTTTGTGGTACAAACGATTTGATCCCTACCCCTCACTTTTCACTCCCTTCACCTACGAACAAAAGATCGGCACTGGAAAAATCGTTCAATGTAGACCGGCACTTTGGGAGAACCTTAACACCCCGACTCCACAGGCCATGATCAGGGACAAAATGATTTTGTTTGACAAAATCGATTTTTTGGCTGAATGGAAATTTGTTTATCACTTCTGAGATGGGTTTTTTATCTGACTTTTTATCTGACAGTTGTCAGCTGTCATTTTCGCTCAAGTGATTTGTTTTTCTCCAGTTTTTAATTTTTATTTTTGGCGAATGTTTTCGATTTGTGATTGATAAGGAATTCTTTTCGTTTTCCAAAGTATTTTTGGCAAATCGACTGATTACCGGTCGATGGATTACCAATACGCACCAATACCGACCATGATGTCCAGTGGGGACATGCACAACCGCTGCTGGGGCGGCAGGGCTTGGTGTGTAAAGGTTTGACTTAATTCCAAATTTTAAATAGATGAACAACTAGGTAGATATCTGGTTTTATTTTTCTAGGATATATGTGGCATAGTATGTGCTGTCCTAACCTGGATGCTCATTCTCTTTGCCGAATTCGTAGTGATGCGTGTCATCCTCCTGCCCAGCCCGAATGTGATATTTAGAACAATTAACATAATCATATTCCAGTCGTTTGCATTCCTTGCATTTGCTTCGCACGTTCGGACAATGCTGTCGGATCCAGTAAGTCCATAGAACCCCCCAAGTCGATATGGCACTCATAAAATTCTCATTTTAGGGAGCAGTTCCACGCGGAAATGCCACCAAAGAGATGATCCTGCAAATGGGCTTCAGAGAGGGTCAAATGCTCTTCAAGTGCCCCAAGTGCTGCAGCATCAAACCTGATCGGGCACATCACTGTTCTGTGTGCCAGCGTTGCATACGCAAAATGGACCACCATTGTCCTTGGGTGAATAACTGCGTCGGGGAGAATAATCAAAAGTACTTTGTTTTGTTTACAGTGAGTAAACGTAACTTTTTGAAATCCAACATTTATTAAAATATAAAATATCGCTTTTATAGCTGTACATCGCTCTGATCTCGGTTCATTCCATGATCCTGGTTGTGAACCAATTCGCCGAGTGTGTGAAGAGTGAATGGCGCCAATGCTCGCCGTACTCCCCTCCAGCTACAGTGTTTCTATTGCTCTTCCTTACCTTTGAAGCACTACTCTTTGCCGTGTTCACAATCATAATGCTAGTTACGCAATTATCGGCAATCTTCAATGATCAAACGGTACCCATTCCTAACTCCAAATTCTATTTAATCAATTTAAATAAACTTTATCCAATTCCAGGGAATTGAACAACTTAAAAAAGAAGAAGCTCGCTGGGCGAAGAAGTCTCGATTAAAAAGCATCCAATCAGTGTTTGGACGTTTCTCGTTGGCTTGGTTTTCTCCTTTCACTCAGCCCTCTTGCAAGGCAAAATTTGATTCGCATTTTTATTCAGTTTGAATATAAAACTATTTTGATTAGGTGTTAGATTAGATAAATATAATCTAGTTTCACAAGTATAGGGAACTTAATAATTTACAGGTTGATGTTGAGTTTTAAATTTCCTAACTCTCAAGTTGTGTAATGTAATGTTAAATATATTTTGTATTATTTTTAAAATTTCAAGACTTAATTTAAACAAATACAAAAAAAAAACTACTTCCGTACAAAGTGCAGCGCACTGCTCGATCAAAGGGATTGAACAAAATATTTAATTGAAGAACAAAACTTAATAAAATAAGTAAAATTATTGATGTAACTTATTTAATTATAGTTTTAATTATACATTATAAGAATTTAATAGCAGATTTTAAATTAATTTTAATTCGAGGATTGAAATGAGATTTATTTCTTTTAGTCATTTATCCTTAATTCTAATTAATAAAACCTTTCCATTTTAAAATTCTAATGGCCAGTTTTTCAGTGTGGGGTAAAAGTTAAACCCGAGTTAACTCACCAAATTTGGTGAGTTAACACTAGCTTACCTCAAAAATTCGTTTGATATTTTATCTTTCCTGTTTTTAAGTCTTTCTGCATTCATTCTCCACTTAAGAAATGCTTGTTGACATACATGGAGACAGATCTATTTCCAGAGTTAACTAATCTGGTTTAACTCACAACTAAAAAACTGGGCCTAATTAAATATAATTTATGTTCATTAACGCTTGTCCTAACGACATGTTTGTAAAGTGAAAACACAGACCGCTTTGCTCCTTTTCCGGGGTTCGTATTTAACGAACTTTTCATCAACTCTTGCCCTGTGGATGGTTGACGTTGTTATAACGAGTTAAAACGGTCGCTTACCTTCTTCAGTACAATTTAGTAGATAAATCAAAAAAAAGGCAATAGTTGGTTAAATTGAATGATTTTTATATGGAGTATTTAATCATAGTCTTTGAAAATGAACGCTAAACAAGCCACCCCAATCTGAAGTATTTTGGTCGAATGAACTCATATCCCCAATTGTTTGACCTATCCTAAAAGATGAAATATAATTTTGAAGGTTTTGAATGAACAACAAGCACTTGTGTTGGCTACCACCGAGTATTACATTTGGCTGGAATTATAGCAATTTCATGGCTGCCACACCAATCATCAGATTTCTTTTTAGTGGTGCATAGTCTATAGTTCCAATTTTAATTTACAAATTGTTTTTGCCGTCAACTGGATTTGAACCTAGACCAATCAGAGGCCGTTGCACAACGCATTGCACCACCGAGTGACCTGATCGTGACCATCCAAATGAATGTTTTTCTAGTTTAAAATTGCATTTGGACAACTTGCAATTGTAAACTAGAAAAACCTTCATTTGGATGGGCACGATCAGGTCACTCGGTGGTGCAATGCGTAGTGCAACGGCCTCTGATTGGTCTAGGTTCAAATCCAGTTGACGGCAAAAACAATTTATAAATAATTTGGAACTATAGACTAAGCACAACTAAAAAGGAATCTGATGATATGTAGGTGTGGCCAGGCGCGAACGCAGGAAAAAATTTCGGGGGGGGGGGTTTAAACTGAAAACTCAAAATTAAGAGTGATATTGTATGGCGAGGAAGTTAAATTCATACATTTCGGGTGGTGGGGGGGGCGGTTGGTTGTGTACAGTGCCGTGCGGCAGTCCATTAAATTGGGTAGACACACGTTTTGTTTCATTATTTCGCATTTTAAGCACTTACATTATTTGTTTTAAAGCCCCCTTACCACGTCAAGATGAAGAAGGTTTTACTTTTTTTGTTTGTTTCTTTTATTTGATTTTTTTCTGTTTCTTTTTCTGTTTCCGTTTTTGTTTTTTTTACTTTTTAATTAGTTTAAAGGCCCGGTCTTTTGTTTTACAAAAGTTTTAAATTTTTTTTATCAATAGCAGAGCAAAATTTATCGTTTTTAATAATATTGTTATTTAACTCTTTAGACTGTTATGCTTCAAAAGCACAATGATGCCTTTATTTTGTCTTATTCTGTTTAATTAATCAAAACTATTAATTTTCATTATTTTGTATTTATTTATTACTATAATTTATTTTTATTAATCGAATGTTGATGTTGAAATTTGTTATTTCTCGAAGATTAAATTAATCTTAGTTTGTAATATACAACTACATTATTTTAAATCCATAGTTATTTCACTTAATAAAGGGACAATAATATCTAACTTGATTGGTGACATTTTTGTTATTAACAGAATTTTCATTATAAATAAAAATAAACCTACCAACAAAAATGTTCGGTACCGTACTGCTTTATTTTTATCGAGGTACTGCTTTCTCATAAAATGAAACGACAGCACTGCTGCTGCCTCCTGTGCACGGGACGATGTACGAATTTACTTCCAAAACAAACAAGCGATTGGACAGATTCACTTATGTCTACTAGCTTCCATATAAATTATTATATTTTAATTATACTTAAATTAAAAATTATTAAAAAAACAACAAATTTTATTTTGTATTTCTTAAAAAAAATTTGTATTAAATTTAAATTTAAAAAACTATTATCACAACTTTTTGTATAGATATATTTGTTAATGCGACGCGTTTCGGAGTGTTGCTACTCCATCATCGAGAGAACTACTTTCGCCCGGTCAATATGCTTCCTCTATAGTAACGAAGATTTCAGCACAACCCTAGATAGATTAGCGGATTCAACAGCAAATTTTTTGAGTGGCTATATAAACAAAATTAGGAGGGTGGGTTAATTTTTCGAATTAAAAAACAATAATATAAGTATTATAATGTTCTTTTATTTTTCCCATGTACCTACAGATTTTTAATCTTAAAGATCTTAACCTTAAATGACAGAGTATCATTTCACCCTTATTACGGTTGTCGTTTAACAAAAACGACACGTCCCTGGAACCGTCAATTGATGTTTAATTCAAAAAAATTTCGTCATAATGATGAAATGCGTGGAGATTAGAGAGAATGTCGAAGATTTGGGTTTCTTTAAACACCAACTGTCGCCTCTAGAGCCTTGTCGTTTTACTGTCGTTTTCGATTTTAAGACACATGAGCTATAAACCCTCATACTCATTTTTTAGTTATGCATCTACTCCCGAAAGCAGTCGGAATAGTTTGATTCAAGTTTCTTTGGGTCAGAGAAGTAAGTTTTGTACTTATACTACAAGCCTACTGAAAGAAGTTTCAAGAAGGTAGGTAGGACTGTAACGGTGATATTCGAGGAACTTAATTTTTGAATGATCCACATTTTTTGGTCTTTGGTAAAGAAAACTTTGGAAATGTTTATTCATCTTTAACGAGACACTTGGTTGCAGATATGTAATTAGATAAAGCCAATTTGTTTGTATAGTTTGCTGATAATTTGACGCTGACAGCCATTGTAATGCTAGACTAATGAGAATGACTCCTCCTTCACTTCAAAGCGCAAACGATTTTATGGGACCAATCCTCATCTTTCTGGAAGACCTCGAATGTACACAAATCAGCTAGCCCGGATAGTATCCTTCTTAGTGTTCGGAAGACTCGTTCTTCAACTGTGGCTGTGTAAGCTTTTCCATTTGTCCTCTTCTGATGGTCTCTTTCCGAGTGGATTGAAGAGAGCATTTTACCAGTCTGTCCTTAAAAAAGGTTTAGGTGTATCCTCAAATATCATCACATCGAACATTTCCGTTTAACAGAGTTTGGCACCAAGCTCCAATATGTGCCTTAGGGATAGAAATACAGGAACACTTTAGTGCTGTCAAAATTTGGCTGATAATAGAGTGAAATTGAACAAAAAAACAAAAACTGTTATCCGTTTTAAAATAAATCCTTTTGAATTAAAAAGTTGATATTCAGAGTAGCTACGTATAAATGGCATACGACTATTACAGTATTTCCGTACATACACCTTTTAACAAAAATGCAGTGAGTTCGGAATGTTAATTTTTTCATTAAAAATACATTTTTGTTTGTTTAAATAAATAAAAAACAATCATAAGTTATGAGGTCAGTTCTTCCACTTAGTTATAATTTATAATCAAAGAGCAAAGCAGGTGTATTTGAAGTGATTGTAAACATTTAATAGCCCAGTTCCCAAACAGTAAATTCTACAGAAAAGAAATCAAAACAAATTAATAAAAGATGATTTATTTTCTTCATCCAAAATCTCATAATTTTAAATATTTATTATTTTTTTTTTTTATTTTGTGATCCGTCTACGTCTAGACCGTTATTAAAATGTTTTATTTAGTTTTTTTTTTATTTAATAATTTTTTTATTTTTATAATTTAAACTGCATCTCGTAAAACCACCACACACCGGTATGATCCGAGAAATATTTTTGTTTTGAAATTCTTCGTTTACGTCGTCGGTCGCGGCGGCGTTGTCGTGTCGTGGCTGTATAGCAGCTAGCAGCGTGAAAAATTCATACGTTTTCTTTGTAAAAATATTCAAAGAGAGAGGGCATCCCAAAAAAAGATTCATCAAAATCAAGAGAGTTTTCCTCATAATTTTAAACTTGAGGGAAACATACAAATTTTCCGACATCACACAGTTTTCGTTCTTCAGTCTGAGAAAAACTATCGGGGCTCCAGGTAGACGCTGGACGTGTTAGCTTATTCTAAAATAAAAAAAAGTTGTGTCTGTATACCTATAGGTATGAGTGTTTTTTGCTTTTGAACAAAAAAATTGTCTTGATTTTTAAAGATATTGATAAATAATCGTGGAAATTTCTCCGTTGTCTTTCGCGACGGTTAATTTTTAAATCAGTTTTTTTTTGTTTTAAATCCAAAAAATCTTATTTCTGTTTTTGAGTGCAAAAAAAAAAGAAAATACCAAAGAAATGTGAAAAAATATAGTGAAAAAATTATATTTCTGTCTGTGAGCTAATTATAGTTTTTTTTTGCTTCTAAAAATTAATTTCAAAAATAAAGCCAAGAAGGTATAAATAAATTCAAAAATTAAATTAAAACAAGAAAAAAAAAAAATAGAAAATAATCATACAAAAGGTAAAGTGAGTGAGAATATAAATTGTGTGGAAAAGTTTTAATTTTCTGTGAGAGTGTTTACGAAATAATTGGATTTCCTGTGAAATCCAATGGATTAACTTCCCTACATACAGGATACGGATACGACACGGAAAAAATAAAATGGATAAAGCAGCGCACGCATCAGGTAATTATAAATTTTAAATTGATAGCTCGCTCGGTATGCCGATATGCCGTGGCGGCCACGGTTGAATGTATTTGTATGTTACGCAACAAAAATTATTCCAAAGCAAAATTTATCCAATGGATTTGTTGTATTTAGGCCCGGCAAAGTATAGGGTATATGCTCGAATGTTAGGTGTATTTTTACCAGATGAATTTTTCTATAAATTATTAAAAGTTTGAAATCACTCCAATATTTTGCAAATATAATTAAGAAAAAAATTCATGTATAAATGAGTTAATTTTCTTCTAAATATTTATGTATCTAAATTGAAATGAAACTAGCAAGTTCGATAAGTGCAACCGAAACATACTGCCGATGCTTATTAACTTATTTCTATTAAAAAATTTATTTTAATGGAAAAAATTATTATTTTTTAAATTGAAATCTTTGGATTATTGTGCTACGAATGCCAAAGTTTGTTAATACTTCGTCGGGTTTCTTTTGATTTTTTAATCTAACTATAAAAAAACACAGTTTTTCGCTACGTTTCAAAGGATCAAATGGATGTAAGAAAAATAACCTTCTATAACAAGTTAAAAAAAAAACAATAGTATTTTACTCTATAAATTAAAAGTTTAAAATTTATTTTGACCAAAACAAATGTGTTCGTGGAATTTGTTCGAGGTAATTGACTCGTGACTAGTAGTTAGTAGTAGAACTTTTTCGTACTTAAACTAACATAACGATGATGAAAAAGCCCAAAACAGTGATTTTTGAATAGACGTCCGTGGGTCTGTTTAACTGTGCGTCCGTGCATCCGTGCGAGTCTCTGCGCCCTGATGTACATCGAAGTAGAGTATAAACGAATTGACGGATTGGCCTAACATTTGATGTGAAGTTTGATTCTGTGATTTCCTAGGGGACAGATTCCAATTTTTGTTTAAGCTTGTAGCGACCATATTATTTTTATAATTTTTCACTTTTTCAATTTAACTCTGTTTTCAATATTCGGTATCACTATTAGTTTTATCATTATTTCATTGACTATTTTGATTACATATTTTAAGTATGATATAATTTAAATAAAAATCAGTTCTGATTGGGAATTCAACCGAATAGGATCTTGGCCTTTTCTGTATTTCCCTTTCAGGATTTCTACACTGATGACCTCGATATACAAACACTCATACATTTGATTGGCACCCTACCGTTGACTGAAGTCAGAGATGTCATACTAGATCCTCCTGTCACTGAAAAATATTGAAGTCTGAAGACCCGCCTTATGTCAGCATTCCAGGAGTCAGAGCAAAAACGACTCCAAACGCTTCTGAGTGGGGTTACTCTTGATGGAAGACGACCAATACAGCTGCTTAGCAAGATGAGGGAGCTTTCATCAGCTAGTATATCTGACGACGTCCTCAGAACAATGTGAATGCAGCAACTGCTAAATACGACACAGTCAATTCTGTCATACAGTCCTAATCAAGACCTCAAAACTTTGGCTGACATGGCAGACAAAATTTCTGATGTCTACGGAAATTCAGTTGATGCTTCCGTCTCAGCACCCTCCAGTATTTCTACGATCTCCGAACTTCAAGATCGAAATTCTGCTCTAAGCGATGAAATGAAACACTTCAGCGTTGGAAGAAGTCGTCAAAGTCCTACGAAGATGAGGAACGGATCCACTTCTAGGAACAAAGACCAATATCATCTTTGATTCTACCATATCGTCGCTTTGGCAAAGATGCGACGAAATGTCAAGACCCATGTAAGTTTATATCTATCGGAAAACTAGTAACTAGCCAGTCCGCAGAATCAATAAGTCGCCTTTATGTTCAGCAGAAATCTGCAAAACAAATCTTTCTTATAGACACAGGATCCTCCATCTCAGTAATACCGCCTACATTAACAGAAAAACGCAGTGGCCAAGAAAAGTGCATTCTTTATGCTGCGAATGGAACAGAAATCCCAACATATGGAGAACGACTGATGACGCTTAATCTCGGCCTTCGCAGAAGCTATTTCTGGTCATTTGTCATCGCCCAAGTCACGAGCCCATAATTGGATCCGATTTCTTATCATTTTTCGATCTATTAGTTGATGTCTAAATTAATAAACTGATTGATCGAAAAACGACACTTCAAAGATCTGGTTTTGGCGCAGCTACATCATCTAGTGCTGCGAATATTGGCACTGTAAATCCGTCATCCTTCATTTATGACCTGCTAAAAGAATATGAAGACGTCACAAAAACAAATCTTCTGTGCATGACACATGACACATGCACCACATTCAAACTAACGGACCTACTGTGTATTCAAAGGCTAGACGACTATCACCCGAATAACTTAAGATAGCTAAGAAGGAGTTTGAATGTATGCTCAGCCAAGAAATATGTCGACCATCAAAGAGCAGCTGGGCTAGTCCTCTTCACATGGTCAAGAAGAAAAATGGTGACTGGCGACCATGCGGGGACTGCAGAAGACTCAACGCAAACACCATCTCAGATCGTTACCCCATTCCTCATATTGAAGACTTTGCTCACCATCTGAAGGGCAAGAAGGTTTTCAGCGTCATAGATCTCACACGTGCATATCATCAAATCCCTGTGGAGCCAGAATTCATTCCGAAGACAGCCATAGTAACGCCTTTTGGACTATTTGAGATTATGGTGATGACCTTTGGACTCTGCTGAATCGTTTCAGCGGTTCGTCCACGAAATTGTAAGAGGCCTTGATTTCTGTTTTCCTTACATCGACGACTTTCTCATCGCATCCATCTCAGCAGAGGAACATCGAGAACACCTGATACATCTTTTCCAACGGTTTAGAGATTATGGCCTTATAATAAATGCATCCAAATGCACATTTGAGGCGTCATCCGTAAGTTTCTTCGGTTACATTGTCACTGAAGAGGGAACCAAGCCATTACCATCCAAAGTTGATGCCATCACCTCCTTCAAGAAACCCTCAACAATTCAGGGGCTGCGAAGATTTTTGGGTATGGTGAATTTCTACAAAGAAGCACAAAACTCATCAATTGGACACCCGAACTGGACAACGCATTCGAAACCTCTAAAGAAGCCCTCGCCAACTCAGCTCTTCTCGCACATCGAACTGAAGTCGCAACGTTGTCAATCCATGGTTGATGCCTCTGGTACTGCAGGCGCTGTGGTACAGCAACTTGTGTCAAATGATTGGCAACCTCTTGGATTTTTCTCGAAAAAGCTTTCACCATCGCAAACAAGCTACAGTGCTTACGACCGCGAGCTTTTGAGTGCTTACTTAGCTGTCCACTCATACAAGCTCATCCATATAAAGATTTCGGTTTTCTCGAAAACGGCTTTAACGATTTGGATAAAACTTCATACATATAATCTCTAAAACAGTCTTAAAAATACTGTGTAACGGTTTTACCAGAAAATTCGAATTAGTTAAAACCTGGGTTTATCAGCGACTATGAATATATATTTAATACAATTTTGGCTCAATGAATACAGACCGATTTTACTTAAAAATTGTTGGTTTTATATTTTTATAAGATTACTAACTTGTTGTACTACACAAATAGCATCAAATATTTTGAAATGAAAAACTTAAAAAAAAGATTTATTATCCGAAAATTCAACTAAACCTAGCTTTAACTTAGACACAGCTTAAAAATGACTATGAATACGCTCCATACCGCGCAGAAAAACATTCTAGTTTTCGACAAAGCACTAGAGAGTTTTACCTAGATTCTTGCCAGGCACTAGCAAGATTTAGCAAATGCTAGAACACGGGCCTTGAAGATTATGGACCCATTTACCTCGTCAGGCAAAAAAAAAAAAACAAAAGCTGGCTTATGGGACTTGATCGCACGAACGTGTGATACGAAAAAGAAGACAAAGGAAAGAGAGAAGAAAGTGTAGTATAATGTTGAAATTGCATGGTGCTTATACAATTTGTGTGTTTTGGTACAAGAGACATTCCTGATGGGGTACCGTTACATGTCCAACAAGTTATTACTAGGGAGGACCTCACGAATGTTTGAAAAGTTTGCCTCGTCTTAATTTTTGGTACCTACTGAAAACTTGCCTTGCCTAAACTAGACAGAAACTCGGCATTTTTCCAGCTGGGATTGAATTTACCATTTGTATGAATAATAATAGCCATTTGTATTCATCCTTAAACCATTTCGTATACTTATCGACATCGGATAAGTGGGGACCTCTATTTCTTGAGACCCAAAATGTTAAATAATTTTCCATATGTGCGTATAGAATCTTTACGCATAACTACTCTTCCCGGCTAACGGCTATGTATTTTTCATTTTTAAGTACATACTTTTATTGAAATTTAACTTAAAACTCTACTTTAAAGTACCTTATTTAAATTAATTAAAACAAAAAGACAAACAAAGGTTACGTTCTTTCTTCGGCTAGCAGTTTCTTTTGTTTCATCATTTAAAATTAAATACAAAATTTTTAGCATTCATCTAGTACTATGATGCGAGTAACTACTGATGACTGATTGCTACCACTGTTTTTAACCTAAAAAAAAGTTAAACTAAATAAATGTTTTTTTTTTATATTTCGGTACAACATAAATAAGAAACTTAATTTAGACTTAGAAATATTTGCTTTCAAAAATATTCAACTTTAAAAAATAGATGCGAACATATTAAATTGTACCTATATAAATATTTTGGGGTTTTAAGATTTCAAGATTTTGACATTAAATTTTGTATTAAATTTTCAAAATTGCATTTAATGTTAACTATAATGCTATTTTTACTTGCGATATACACTCCCTGTCACTTGTTTGAGGCCATTATTTTCACAAAAGTATTTTCTTGATAAAGACCTTTAGGAAATATTTTTCCTGGAAGCTTTTGATACCTGTGTAATTTGTAATTTGGAAATCTTATAGGAATTTCACAAATTGTAAGAATGAACTGCAAAAATGGATATACAAAAATGCGTCAGTTGATTGAGGTCATTTGCAAAATCTTATAAAATAAGAACAACAAAATGTTTACTGTGTTTTGCGTTTAAACATTTATTGAAATTAGGTCTATAAGACGTTTTGGAATTTTTTTATACAGTTTCCTTCCAGTTTTCTTTCCAGTGGTACAATCAACCACGGAGGAAGAAATGATGGGTCGTTTTGTGTATGATGACGGCCTCAAAACATCATGGTGCCACACGCAGAAGTAGAAATGCCCTTTAAATGGACATTCCAATATGAAATCGATCCAAAACATACCGCTAAATTAGTGCAAAATTGGTTTTGGGAAAATAAAATCAACGTTTTGAAGTGGCCGGCACAGTCACCTGACCTCATTCCCATAAAAAAAACCTATTGGAGATTGAAGATAGCCAGATTCAACGTGATAGCTAGAAAAAAACAAGGTTTTTCTTGTTGTTCTAACAGAAATTGCTTGGAAGTATCCCCCAGGAAATCATAAAGAACTTGATTAAGTCAATGCCTGGTAGTTGTCAAGCACCAGTTATCGAAAATAGTTGACTTCATAACAAAATATTGAAAAACAATTACAGAAATTAATTATGTATGTGCTTTAGTTTTGTCGCAACTGCTTTTAATAATTTTTTTAATTTTTTGTTGTATTTCCTTTCCTGTGTAACTAAATTTCTTTGCGATTGAAGAGCTAATGTTTTCCTTCATTGACCAAATAAAATTCCTTTAAATATATTCAAGTTTAGAAATTTACCTAAGCAAAATGTAACCAAGTGAAATTGAGTGCTTTTGTTTTGTCCGACACGTATGTATGTATTGTAAGGGATTTCATCTCTTACAAATTACTAGTGAATTATAATAAAATTATCTTAAATAATTATCGTTGAACAAATAATAACGTATTGGCAACGCGCATTTACGATATCATGTTCCATATTTTTTTAATTATGACAAGATAAAGCTTTCTTTGTAATTTACGCACAAACTGTAAAACTCACTCACTCGTAATAAAGAAATCAAATGAACTGGTTGTGTTTTTTTGTATATACGCTTGCCTTGCCTTGAGTTAAATTTTATTTGCACACTTTTTATTTTATCCTGCACGTTTCTGCACGTTTATTTTTCGTTTGGCTTTTTCTTTTTATTAAAATTTTAATAATTGCATGAACAAAATATATCTTACAGTATGTAGGTAATGTATGTATGTATATGGTAAGTTTTGGATTCGTAAGAAAAATCTAAGTCCAGATAATAATTTTCCCTAAAATTACGATGTTAGAGAACGCGAATAAAGTGGGCCCGCAGTTCTGTCTGTCTGAACCTTGATCTGCAGACTAAACCGCTGACTGAAGCGATTATTTAAAAAAAATTGTTCTTAGGTGAATTTATTTTAGTTCAAAAAATAACGATACCTGCCATAGAACCATTTATGGTAATAATTTATATTTTAACTTGTTTTTAAAAAGTTTTTTTATGATATCCTAATATTTATTGTGTTAAAGTTGTTAACTACAAGAGAAATTTTGTGCGTTCCAGTCGTGCAGTTTATTTTTAAATTGCCTCAAAACTTCCGTTGTAATAAATTCAAATAATTTCAACTATAATTCAACTGGAGGCCAAAATTCATTTAAAAATGCATTTCCATAACACTTGCGCTTGCGCATTAGCATTTTGTTTCACACCAGTCATTGTTTTTGGTAATAAACTTAAAAAATGATATATTCCCGTTCTCGATTCCTTTTGAAACTATAACGGTTCTTATGATTTTGTAAAACATTTTTTTAACTAAATATAGACAAAAAAGTGCGTTCTGACCCGGACAAAATTTTTAATAGGCTGAAATTTTATAGAAATGTACAGCACCAGGCGCGAACGCAGGAAAAAATTTATAATAAATATAATATTTTATCACGAAAAGTCGAAATCTTGACTTGAAGGACAATAATGTTTCAACTCCGATTTAAATGAAAATAACTATTTTTAAAATTACAAAAGCTGTTGTAAAAAAAAAAAACATTTTCTCTGAATCAAAACATTCCTTGTCAGCCTATAAGCAGCACAAGATTTTTTAGTTTTTCATTTTAAATCGACAAAAAAAACTTATTATGTAGGTATTTCATAATCATTTGCATACAAATCTTAACCAGTTAATTATTAAGAAAGTCGAAAATAAAAAAAAACTTATTTAAGGTAGGTACTGTTAGGTTCCTGCTTTCATTGCTGCTGACTTTTTTTTAATTTAATGTTTAAATTTCTTCATCTTCTTATTCTAAATTATTTTGTTCACATTTTTTGTATATGATTTTTTTTTTATTTTTTTAACTATATTTTACAATTATTATAAACAATCCGTCTGCTGTCTGCCTAGTATATGTATTGTGGTCCTTTTATGAACAAACTTTTATTACTATTTATTGACTGGTTTGTATTCAAAGACTGCTAGATTTCAATTCTTAAGAACTTAGGAAGAGTTCGTATTCACCAGAAATCTGCGAGAGATCTGCCTCATACTTGCTTAGCTTCTGTATATCGATTTAATTTGTTTTCTCCCCGCAGAAAGCAAGCAGGCGGCAGTTTTTTTTAATAAATTTGTATTCGCAAACATGGCAGCGCAGAAAATCAAATTTTTTAGAATTAAATTAATTTTCGATTTTAAATTTTTGCGGCGAAAAAGCCGGTTTTAAGGCTTTTGGGTGATATATGGAATAAAATATTCTGTGATTAGTTAAGCTGTTTCAGGGAAATTTGAAGATTTAAAAAATATACCGTTAAAAACAGTTCTTTGGAGAATAAATGGGGGTTGAACCCCCTAACCCCCCCTGTGTTCGCGCCTGTACAGAACAATCCTCAATTATATGTACCTACATTAGGTTGTCCGCTATTTTGTGTCATGTCGAAAACATTTTCTCCTAGATGCGTTAACTTGTTTACAAGGTAAATAAAATACCCTCAAAATTTCAGCCTTCTATCTCAATCCATCTGTCCTACTCTACTGGTCTCTTTCCGAGTGGATGGAAAACAGCATTTGTCCAGCCTGTCCCTAAAAAGGCGTGTCTTCTTCCCCCTCCAACTATCGACCAATTGCGCTTACGTCCCTTCTTTCCAAGGTCATGGAAAAGCTGATAAATTTTAAGCTAAGTAAATATCTCGAAGAACGAAAGCTTCTTAATGACCGGCAGTACGGCTTTCGTAGCAATAGGTCCACTGGTGATCTGATGGTATATCTCACCGAACAGTGGCACAAATCTTTACATCGTTTTGGAGAAAGTAAGATTATTGCGCTTGATATTTCAAAAGCATTTGACAGAGTTTGGCATCAAGCTCTCTTATCGAAAATGCGTGCATTTGGTATCGATGAATCTCTTCTTCGTTGTATTAGAAATTACCTTCCTTTCGGACCACTCAATACTAGTTGTATTGGACGGTTTCAAGTCTGAAATCCACAAAATAAATGCTGGTGTGCCCCAGGGCTCCGTTTTGTCTCCGACCCTCTTCCTAATATTCATAAACGATCTCTTATCTGAAACTTCTAATCCATTAAACTGTTTTTCTGACGACAGTACCCTCAGCTTTCCATATTCGTTTCTTGATTCACATCCATGTCCTTCGGATGTGGAACTTGAACGGCAGCGTATGATAAGCTCATTAAATTCTGATCTGACAGTATTGTCCACTGGGGAATAAAAAACCGTGTTAATGCTTCTAAAACTCAATGCTGTCTCCTATCGTTAAAGCGGATCCCACCCCCAATGCTGCTATCCATGAGCGGCACTTGCATAGAGGAAACTGAACAGCTTTCAGTCCTCGGTATGTTTGTCACAGACCACCTTTTGTGGAACGACCAAAAATGAAAATCATTGTTATTTGCTTGTGGAATGAGTCAAATTTCTAAGGGAATTTTATTCATCATGTTTAGTTAATAATTTTGAATGGAAAACAAATTATTCTCATAGCACAGAGTGCATTTGTTTCATTAAGTAATAAGTATCCCCCGAACCTTCAAGAAATGAAACTCCCCGAAACATACAAAAATGATGTAGCTTTCCTGTATGTGATCAAACATTCTTTAACTTCCAACCAAATCTCAAAATAATTCGCCGGCATTGTGGCGGCCTGCAGACACAAACAAAATCCTCCCTGCACCCAGAATATCGAACAAAATGGGAAATCTTATTATAGAAATAGACTATACAAGCAGCTCCAATATTGTGACAGTCTCCAAACCTTGCTGCCGGGACTATTAAACGGGACGTTCTGACAATTTTATCTTCAAAAATAGGATACAAAAAAATGCACTAAGAATAACAGAGCACGTTATTATTTTTGTGTTTAACTTAAGTTTACATTTTTGTGTACCGTGTACGCGCAGAAATATGTGTAGGTACTAAACGAAAATACTAATTTTTGCTCAAATTTTATTTATAAGTTTTCACACAACCGCAGACTACGAACATTATTTTGCATTAGTAAGAGATTTTATGATGAATATTGTGACACGCGATTAAAAAGCACGATCTTCATTGTCTATTTTCATATTATTTAACTTAATTTTATTTTTGATTGTAATTTTTGTTTTTGTTATTCCCATAATGGTGATGATGACGATGGTGATTTTTTTGAGATTTTATATTTTAAACTTTTTTTTGTTGTTGAAAATACAAATAACTCGTGGAAAATGATGTCTAATTTTGTGTAGAAAAATCGTAAAATTTAACACTTTGTGGTCGTTAACTCAATCACTTTGATCCGCTCTATTCAGTTTTTATTGATGAGACTACGAGTTCATACTTACATATATATTTGTTTTTGCATGAAAAATTCATTGGGACCATAATTTGAATGTCATCATTGGCAACATCCACCTGTTTGTATGTTAGAAACGCTATTTTCGAAAGTCTTTTAAACTAATATGTGTCATGCTCATAGTGCCAATGACTAATGTCGAATAGTATTTTTAAAAATTATGTGCTGATTGTATAGTTGCGGTGCGACTGGCGATTGATGTGAATTTGAAATAACAAATTCAATACAAAATGATGTGAGAAGATTTTTGGCACAAAGTAAGAAAAAAAAAAAAAAATGATTTAAATTAAATTTTATTATTACAAAGATCGAAAAGCCATAGAGAAATTACGAATTTATGTTTACGTCTTCTTACGCAAACAAAATACCTACATATACCTGTCTGTTGGAACTTGTGTATATACATCTATCTATAGAATATTTTTGTTTAAGAAAGAAAAAACATCCCAAAATTAAAATTTTCTTGCATCTGTTCTGTGTTGTTTGGTTGTCTTTGAGATATTCACGGATAAATTAATTTATTTTTAGATCATTGAATTTATGCAGTCGGATGCATTTTGTGGATAAGCCAAGCATGCAGGTTATGCTGTAAGAAGAATTTAGGGAAACAAAATAGGAATATTGAATGTTTGATTACGAGATGTTAAGATTTTTTTTTCAAGTCGAAAAATTATGTTGGCTTTAAGTTAATGCAGTTCACGACTGGATGCCACTTATGGCTAACAGATACATAAAGATTTAATATTATCTGAAGTCAATTGAATATGAAGAGCTGTAAGAACGTATGTTATGGACACAAACAATTTTGACCTTATTTGAACTTTTAATTAGAAAATAGGAATATGTTGTGATATGGCCATATTTCGTGATTTGAATGTATGTACCTAACCGCGTGGCGTGCGGAGCTTATTATTTCTTAAAAGGGAACGCCTTTACTAGGCACTTCACTGCTTTGATTTGAATTTTGCGTAGAACCATCCCCACAGAGGTCCTACATAATTGAGGTTTGAGAAGCACATCTTACGCAGAGTTTTGTCTTGCTCTATATGGACAGTGTCAACCTCCTTACTTTTATGGAACATCATGCAACGATATCTCTTTACATTATCTTAAGACAAAAATTGTTTTCGTTAATAAAAATTGCGTCTTGACAAGGCCCTCACTGTCGACTGAAGAGTCCAAGTGAGAACGCCGGGACAAATCGCCAATTTTTATGGACTAAAGGCCGTTAAAAGCTATATTGAATCAATAATTCAACAAGTCCAATTAAATAATACTAAGTCTTCTACTTGGCTGATGTATTTCAGTAGTATATAGAATTTGTATTATAAAAAACACTCATATGTAAAAATATAATAGCAATTATTTCAAAAATAATATAAATAAATGCCAATCTCTCGTTAAATATTTCAAATATAAAAAATATCACATTTACATAATTTTCTTGTCGAAAACCATAATGACCGTTAGTATTCAGGAAGAATGAATTTTTAATTTAATAAAATAGTGACCGATGGAAATTTCAATTAAGTTTGTGAAACTTGTATATCAAGTACAGTAATACAGATAATTGTTGTTTAGCTTGCTTATCATCTGTTGAAACTGTTTAATGATTAAGCTAAGCTTAAGATTCTTAAAATAAAGTCAAATTTGGTGTTGTTGCTGTTATTCCGACTCATAAAGATTTTGATCAAATCAAATCAAATAAAACTGCTATTTATATCGGAAAAATGCGTTTTTTTTTTTATTTTCCAGTTTTTATTTACCTTATTTCAACGTAAAAATAGACAAATACATCAAAACTTCCCCAAGTTCGGGTTAAATATTTTACTTTAACTTTGCAATATACATACCCAGCAGTTTATAACTGACCCAGCAGTTTATAAAGGATTTTCCAATAGGGACGGGTCGATTTTGACAGCTCGTGGCGGCCATATTGTTTATTTTACTTTCTGTCAAAATATCTTCTTTTAATTAGTTACTAAGGTAAAGCATCATGGTAATTTACAGCGTCGAGCAACACGTGCAAATAATAAAACTTTATTAACAAAATGGTGTTTTGTTGATCCCAATTTTGGTTGAAAAATCATCTTTAGCGATGAGGCCCATTTTTGGATGAATGGGTACGTGAATAAGAAAAATTGCCGAATTTGGGACGATACCAATCCACGCGAGATTCACGCAGGTGCCAATGCAAACAATAATAAAGTTACTGTTTGGTGTGGATTTTTGGCTGGCGGCGTCATCGGTCCGTACTTTTTCGAAAACGATGCTGGCCAGGACATCACCGTCCACGGCGATCGCTATAGGTCGATGATCACCAACTTCTTGTGGCCTGAATTGGATGATATGGACACCGAAGGTAAATGGTTTCAACAGGATGGCGCTACGTGCCACACAGCTCAGGACACAATCGAATTCCTGCTGAGCGGTTTCATGGCATGGTTATCTCGCGCCGAGGTGACGTGAATTGGCCACCAAGATCGTGTGATTTGACCCCTTAGGTATCTTTGATATCCTATATATACAACTTGTTTTTATTCAATTGTAAAATCGATCCGCCCTTAATGGAAAACCCTATATTTATAACCCCATTTTTTGTATTCGATAGAGAATTTGTCGAAGATGATAAACTTGGTTTTCGTATTAACAACGCATTTTGCCGCCTTCTTGGATCTTACATCATTTTAGATTTTACTAAATATCTAGGTTCATATAAGTCCTACAAAATAGATTATTAGACACAAAAAGCGTAGATTTAAACTTCCTATTGGTTTATGTTAAGAACAATTCTGGAGTTATTGGTAATATAAAAAAAACAAAAACCAAATATAACTATTTTCCTAAATTGAGGTCATTTACTATTCTGTGACAAGTTTGTTGGGCTTACAATTTTGAACAATTATCACTATTCAGTACTCAGTATTCACTATTCACTATTCACTATTCACTATTCACTATTCACTATTCACTATTCACTATTCACTATTCACTATTCTCTACTCACTGTTCACTATACACTTTTCACTATTCTCTACTCACTATTGAGCTTTCACTGCATCACGCCTCGAACTTTTGCTTAATTGTACAGTTAAATATAGCAGACTCCAAAATATAATGATACACTTGAGAAATTAATTTGCGTGTAGAGCCTTAAATAAATTTCCAATACTCGGTGAATGAAAAAGAAAATGAAATTTAGGTAGAAAAGACTTTAGGTATTACAAGGATATATATATTTTGAATATATTTTGCGCGCACTAAAGGGGTTATGACTTATGACTACCCTTATACTGTTTTAACACAGCACGAGTGTTCAGGAGAGGATTTAAAAGGAGATACCGATGCACATTGGTTTTGATGGTTGAATACCCACAACGGGAGGGAAAACCAGAGCCGGGTAGAGCAAAGAATCTCTATACAACAGTACGTCCGAAGTTGGGCTCAAGGAACAAGGATTAACTGATGGGCATTCCAAGAAGTTTGGGTATTACGGTTGAATTGTTATAGGCGAGGAATGCAACTGGCTTTTTCACAAGAACACTGTTTATGAAAGTAGCGATAAATGAATAAAAACCACGAAACATTGCGGCGGTGTTCTAGAGATGCAAACGTTTCTGTTACAGTTCTATCGCCTATCATTTGTAAAGTGAGTTTTTGGAGAACCTGCCCAACATGAGAATTGTACTCAAGTTTTGGACGAATAAAAGCTTTGTAGATCACAGCCAGATCAGAAGGGGAGACAAATTTCTTGCATCTTTGGCGCAAACCTAGGCTTTTTACAGCGTTTTTGGCGTGGTCATTCCACAAAAGGTGGTAATTGACACAGACATACCGAGATCTGAAAGCTGTTCAATTTCCTAGATGCAAGCGCCGGCCGCTCATTATTAAAATTATTTAATGAATCATATGCGGAAAACCGATATTTTTGATATTTAATCTTCTTTTGGAATGTCGATACATTATAATTGTAAGCTCATAAGATAGATAGATAGATATATTTTATTGTTTCAAAGGTAATTACAAAGTTTACAATATTTTTAAGTCATTGCACAGCACAGAGATATGATTACAAATTGTGTCTTACTACTGAAAAATAATATTTGGTTTGTGAACAGCTTATATTTAAATATTTATAAATTTGAAGGAAAATAGTTTACAAAAAAAAAAAACTTCATTTGAATTTTGTTTATAATTATTGTTTATCACAGAAGAAGAAGTAAAATATGTATGTATAAGAAGGTTAATAAATAAGTCAATAAATACATCGATAAATAAAAATAAATAAATAATAAATAAACAAATAAGTAAATAAATAAATAAATAAATTAATTAATAAATAATAAATAGATTTAATAAATAATTAATTATCAAATAAGTAAACAAATAAATACATTTCTTAATAAATAAATAAATGTACACCCCGCTCCACTTGAATAGAAACAAACTTTTTGTTTACTGTCTGAGCATGTAGCGCTTTGGTAAATTTATAACTTCAGCTTTTGGTTTTAATTCCTGTTAAAGTCGGAACTATTTTGTTCCGACTGGCTGTTCAGGGCACATAAACCTTGACCAGACCGTGGAGTATACAAAAGGTTCTTTGTACCTTTGTATATTGCAGCGATTGTTTTCTTTTGTGAATATTATTGCCCCTTACCACTGGTGGGGGGAAGCAATAATAATAAAGTAGACTGGACACCTTTTTGATCGTGAATGATAGAATTTTATTAACTTACAATGCTATTTATACAATAATTTTGCTTAATTAGCTAAATTTACAAACATCAAAAATATATACATAATTACTATAATACAGAGGAAAGAAAGAAATATGATATATTTCTGCCAGGTATGTTTTGAATCTGCATGCAGAATGCTGACTATTGTGATTCTATTTTACCTGCAGAAACTGCTGACTGTTATGAAAAATATGCGAGAAATATGATTTGAAAATAAAGCATACAGAGAAGCTGTTGCTGTTGTTATTAATTATACAAACAGAGAAGCTGTTGTAGGGTAAATAATAAATTGTGATTAAAAAGTGTTGGTATATGATAATCTGATGGATTAAAATATACAATTCCTATAAGAGGAATCTATTGCGAATAAAACTGCAGAGACAGAAAAATTCAAGAAAATACCATTAGGTTATTTTTTACCACTTTTCTAATTACTTCATTTAAAACAATGTTTTTTTTGCGCCACTTGAATAGAAAAATTCTCTTAAATAAGGAAACAAATTGAAAAAGTGCAGTAAAATTGGGTAGTTTTCTATTCGTTATCATATTTTAATATGTTTGCTACCATCTTTATTTGAAATAACTTGAAAAACCCATTTGGAGACTGAATCATGCAGTTATTTTATATAATTTAAAGAAATTGCACTTCAACTTCATTGATTGCAGCAATAAGTGATTCTTTGTCCTCATATTGTCGGTCAGAATCGTAAACCTTACAAACCATCCATCCTCATACGTTTTCAATAATATTTAGGTCCGGAGAATACGGTGGCCATTGAAGTAAGGTAAAATTTTTCTCGGATATCCAACTGTTAATGATCCTTGCGTTGAGGATTGGCACGTTTTTTATTGAAATATCCATGGTATTGGTCCAAAGACACCAGTAAACTTAGGGAAAGCTTCTTGCAATATTTCCTTGTAGGAGTTTGCCGTCATTTTCAATGTGGGAAAGTCCAGAACAATTGTTCAAAACCATAAAATCGCAACCCACGCCATTACACTGCCTTCTCGGCTGTAATGGCGCTCCAGAAACCTGGGTTCCTCCTTTATAACATGAAAATAGTAATTATATCCGTCCGGGCCATCATAATTGAATTTTTTTCGTCAGAAAATACCACTTTTGTTCACTCTTCCTTCCACGTCATATTCTTCGTGCAAAAATCTATTATATTATGTCCTTGTATTGGATTCAGCGGTGGTTTTTTCTTCAATTTTAGGCGCTTTAAGTGTTGTGACCCACGAATAACACGTCTAATAGTGTTAAGACTCGCTGTAATACCACTCTTAGCCTTGATTTTAGCAGGAGATCCGCTTGAATTTGAAGCCAGTCTAATTATCTTTCTTCGGTCTGCTTCTGTTGTGGCTCTTGATTGTCTACCTTACATATTTTTGCATAGTTTTCTTTATTTCTATGGTTCGACCAAACAATTTTCACACTTCTAATTTTGTTGGCAATTGTGCGTAGGTGAAGCTGGTTTTCCGCGTGTACTTCTAATTTGGCTTTTTCTGCAGGGTTTAATGGTTTTCCGCGGCCCATCCTTTCTTTGATCAAACAATTATTATTTTAAATCTTACTTACTTACTTACTTAGGTCCTCGGACCTATTACGTCCGTGATGTTTCCCTTACGGGACATAGGGCCTCCACAACACCTACGCGCCATCGTGTACGATTTCTTGAAATATATTTCAGCTCTCTCCAACTTTTCCCCAGTCGTGCCGATTCCTGTTCGACCGTTCTTCGCCATGTACTTCTAGGCCGGCCCACTTGTCTTCCCTCCTGTGTGAGCGGGTTCCACTGCATTGCTTGAGATGCAATGCATCGATCGCCTTTTCGAAGCGTATGGCCAATCCACTGCCACTTTCTTCTTCGTATAAAAGAGTCTATGGGCTCCTGACCCGTTCTCGCATGAAGTTCGGCATTGGAGATACGGTTGGGCCAGAAAATCCTCAAGATGTTTCGTAGACATCTATTAACGAAGGTTTGCAGCTTTCTAGTGAAAGTTTCAGTGACTTTCCAAGTGCTGCAGCCGTAAAGCAGAACGGATTCAACATTGGAGCGGAACAGTCGTAGCTTGGTCTTTAAGCTAAAAGAGTTGTTACTCCATATTTTGGACAGCATTCCGAACGCAGTCTTTGCTTTTCTGATTCGGCTGTTTACGTCCAGTTCAGTTCCGCCACCCGTAGAGACAATACTCCCAAGATATTGGAAATCCTCTACCATCTCTACCGGTTGTCCAGAAATATTTACTTGGATTGATGAGGAAGTTCCAAGGCTGATCCTTTTAGTTTTTGCCGAGTTGATCTTAAGCCCTACGATTTCTGCTTCTCTCTCCACCCTTGTTGTCATTTGATGGAGATCCATGATCCTATGAGAGAGTAAGCATACGTCGTCCGCGTAGTCCAGATGTTTGAGGTGAGATTGCAGAGTCCACTGAATTCCTCCATTTCCATTTGACAAAGCTGCGTGCAGTACGTCACTTATCACCAACAGGAACAGTATTGGTGACAGTATACAGCCTTGCCTAACTCCACTTTGGATTTCAAACTCCTCTGACAGCCTACCTTTGTGCAAAACGTGACACTTGGATCCATCATATGTAGCCTTGATAATAGCAATCAATTTATCTGGGATGCCCCTCCTGCGCAAAGCAAGCCAAATAAGTTCTCTATTGACACTGTCGAACGCCTTTTCAAAATCGATGAACAGCAGGTGAAGTGGTGATCGATATTCAACGCACTGTTCGATAAATCTACTCTACTATTATTATAACAATATTTTTTCTTCTAACCGTAATCTATAGAGATAAAACGCACACTGTTTCTTTTCAAGTGGCGCAAAAAAAAACAGTGTATTTTATGAAGTAATTAGAAAATTGGTAAAAAAATAACCTTATGGTATTTTTCTGAATTATTCTGTCCCTGCAGATTTATCCCAATAGATTTCTCTTTTAGGAACTGAAACCAAAAGGTGAATGTATGAATTTACCAAAGCGCCACACGCTCTGATAGTAAAAAAAAATGTGTTTCTATTCAAGTGGAGCGGAGTGTAAGTAGAAACTGAAGAGTAACAAAATAAATTAACAAAAATTAAATGAATAAGTGAATATATAAAGATAAATTATTAAATGAACAAACAAAAAAATAAATAATTATAAATGTTTAAACGACAATAATAAATAATATATTACATTATATATATATAAACATGTTTTTTAAATAACTTTTTTAATGAGAGTATTTTCACTTGATTTGTAGTAGCCCGTAGCTTAATGGTTAGTGCGTTCGACTGTCACGCTGGAGATCTGTGGTTCGCTTCCCAGCCTCGTCCACCTAAAAACTAAAAAGTTTTTTTTTCGGGGCTACTGCCTCTTGCGAGGAATTGACAAATCCTCCAAGAGTATCACTTGTCACGAATAAGTGCTGCTCATCTAGCCGTTCGGATTCGGCATACAAATTGTAGGTCCCTTCCATTCCCGTCGACAGGCGCACACAGGAATGGTTGCGAGTTGTTAGTCACTAGGCCCTGGTTCTTCATGAGCCGTTGTGCCACCCGATTTATTTATTTTATATTTTCACTTGATTCACATTTTCTAAAAAAAATACAAATTAGCTCATAAAAAGATTAGATTTTTGTTTTAATGTGATAACATGCTCTACATAACATTTATTACCTTTTGATAACATTTCTTTCTCAAGAGGCTTACGAGTACCAATGCGTAAGACCTATAATTTTTGATGACTTCAAACTTAACATTAAGACGAAATGTTGGTTTAAAAACAATTTTCAATGGAATGAGTATTTGTTCTAAGATTGCGCATTTGTGTGTCTATTTTAAGTGAACTGAATGAAAAACATTTGAGTGTGAATTGAATCCCAAGAAACATTTTTCGTTCTGACTCTTTAAAGTACTATGTATTTTAAAATACACTTGAAATATGTACTAGGTATTTTAAAATAATTACCTATTCTAATCCCAATCATATTTTCTAAATCCTTCTAAGAACTTATGTCAGCAAGTTAAAAACTATTTTTTATTTCTATTTTTTAGGCCGGCCAGTTTTTAATGTATTAAAATTATTCTATTTTTAAAGAAAAGCTATACAAAAAAAAAATAAAATAAAATTATTCACAATTATATAAACAAAGGAAAAAAGAACATATTTATAGAATCTATGTAACTTATGTTGTTTACATTATGTTATTTCACCTTAGTTACGTATATTTACGAGTATATTAAGTTATTCGATTAGCCTCTATCAACATTTCACAATCAGTAGAAATGTTCTATCTATGTATGTATGTATATCACTATTTAATAGTCTAAAAAATACCTAATTCTTCCAAGTCAATGACTGGAAATTGCAAAAAAAAAGAAGCTATTAAACATTCTTTCACATGGTCGTGAAAATAAAAACATAAAAAAAGAAATCTCTGAAACTGATGTTTTCAAATAGTTTTTTTCTTTTCTTGACATTCACGACGACGACGAACTCAAAGTTTAAACTAATTTCAAACAAAAAAATATACTTTTCACGACCGTCCACTCAATCATAAAATTAATTGAACGTAGACGAGTTTATATAGTGAGTGCAATTTATTTGTCGCACCGTCCGATATCTTTAAATAACTTTGTCAAAAAAAGAAAATATGTATAGGTATATTGTGTATACAAATTGCCTCTATGAAAATAACAACCGAAATTATTTCTTTTATAAGCACTTTATGTAATCCCACCATATGTTATAATATACAATATTATAGATATTTCAAATTATTTGCACGATGTGTTATTAGTCATTTCTGATCGTTGACTTGTCTGTTGCAAAATCCAACAACTAGCCGGGTGTATCCTGCCCCCATCAGTGTTAGGTGAATATAGGGTATATGATGTATTGTACATGAACAAATATGGTTTGGTCGGTAAAATTTAAGAATTTATTTTTCAGTCCCAATTTATTTATTCTTTGATGTAAAATTTAAAATGGCAAAAAAATAAATTACACGGCTAGATCGCACAAATTTGCTCTCGTAGATTACAACCTTAACATAGGTAGAAATTTACAATGATATAAACAATGATTTCTTTAACATAAAGTGTTAAGAAAAGTTAAAATATAAATTATTATTTATTTTTTTATAAATTTATTATTTAAATAGATTAAAATACCATTTTAAGAACCTAGAGCTCGACAAAAAGTATGCTGTCTGTTGTTGGACAAATATAAATTTATGAAAGGTAAATATTTTCTTACAAATATATTGACCTTGTTTTGTAGATTTGTTTTTGAAATAAACAATTTGTTTGTATATTGCTTGTTTGGCAGGTACTGTTATTTCTTGAGCTAAGGAAAAATTTCCATTTCTGGTGTAGAGAATCTCCTAACAAGGTGACAGGTTGAGGTACAGACAGACTGACACAATTGCGGGACCCACTTTTTTCGTGTTCTCTATCATCGTAGTATTAGAGAAAATTATTATCTCGAGTTTTCTTACGAATCCAAAACTTACCCTATAGTACCTATATATGTAAATATATCGCAAGTAAAGTGAATAAACTGGGTCTTAGTATTATTGGTATATACATTTTTTAAAAAGTAAAAATCCTTTTTGAAGTTTTCACGTTCAAACAACCCAATGGGAGAAACTGTATAAATCTTACCACACTTATGCAATTAAATCAGTTCTGTACAGAAAAAAGCTTAAACCAAGACCCAGCAAACGTATTTACTGACTTTTTTTTTAGTCTTCCACTACGGCAAAATGTTCCAAAAAGTATATTTTGGATTTTTAAAAAAGTTAGTTTTCGGAAACTTTACAACTGATTTTGTTATAACTTCACATCGTATAGCAGTTTTGTATACTTCCTACACAAAATTGTTTACAAAACCAAAAATTACGGTACCTACCTGTCGTATACAACAGTTTTCTTGAAAAACGACTCCTAATGTGTTTAAAAATTGAATTTTATTTAATTCTATAGGCTTCAGGTGCAATAAAATACCACTATGACCCAGGTTTTCAGTGCGACATCATCCCATTTTCTAAGTTGAGTAAGACCCGATTCTATAGATTTTTGACAACTGAAAGTTAAAAGAACTTACACCTTAAGTGCCAATGCAAACATTTTTTGTATCATGAATCAAATATTTTAAGCTATGGATTTCAGCGAATTAACTTAGGCTCAACCACGGTTTAAGTTTAGTATTGGCTATTATGAACCCTGAGTTAATCGGAATCAGAATGGGTGAGTTAACACTTCTACTTCATAATGGTTAAAAGGCTGAACCATGTTTGGCCCTATAACGGGATTAAATATTGTTGGATGCAGACCTGTATAATTTAAGCTTAAGAACAAGTACAAGTACAATTCCTTGGTACTTTAAATTTTTAAGTCCAAGTACAATTCCTTGGTACTTGTACTTAAAAATTTAAAGTACCAGTACCGAGGAATTGTACTTAAATTCCACAAAGGAATTTATAAAATTTGTATTCATTACTTTAGTAATTAAATACTGTACTTAAATACTTTTAATTCCTTAAGTACTTTTAATGGCCCACTTTTTTTGAGCTCTACATATCTGTTTAAGCTTAAAAAAAAAAAACAATTCTATAGTAAATTATAGTAATAAATTTTATTTTAAATTGTTTTAAATACTTTTTTTAATGATTTCATAGTGTTATAGAACCACATATGCACATTGACAATTTTAAGCTACGTTAAAGTTGTTAGCTACGAGAGCAAGATTGTGCGATCCAGTCGTGCCCATTTTTTTTTTTTTAATTAAGGACTTTAAATCAAGACTATAGTCAGAAATGCAAAAAAATGCAAATTACTGCGTTGGTCCGATTACTTTATGTAAAAGCTGCCATGCCAACTTCACAGACGTCAAACCGACGCACGTGACGGATGTCTTGTCGACAATAATGTTTTTGGACTTTTCCATTATCGTTACGTTAGTTTTAATAAAAAACTCGACTTTTTTCACACGAACGCAATACTTGCCTATGAGCAAGTAAAATTACTTTTATTTTTATTATTTATTAAATAGATCGGAAACATTAATGCACTGTACATTCATATCGCTGAACTAAAAACTTGTTTCTCTATTTTTTTTTTAAACATGAACGTCATCCAACACTTCCGCATACTTTTTCTAATACGAGCCACTTCATTATTCTATTTCTAGATTCTCAAAAGGAATCAACTGGAAACACTTCATCATCAGCTATAGTACCAGCACAATCAACGTCATCCGCCACACAACTACAACTTACATTTAGTGAAAACTCCAGCTCCCTGGTAAAATGCATTCCCAACGAACGGGCTACATTCTTTGTTAAGATCGATTGCCCCGATGATCCGGAGATTCTTCCGCTGAAATTCGAATGGTAAGAGAAAGATAGAGAGATATTTTTTTGTTTTGTTTTGTGTTTATTGAAATTTAATAAAAATCCTCTTAATTGAGAGTGAAAATGAAAGAAAGCACATGTTTTCGACATTATGAAAGAGAATGTTTTTTAAAAACTCTTAAAAATTTGAGAACTGTGATAAGAGAGAGCTAAGATATAAGAGCAAACAACTTTTCTCCGAATTCGGAAATATTTTCTCCTATGAAATTTTCCTTAAATAAAAATTTCGTTTTTGCAAAAAACTTAACTTTTTCGAAAATTTCCCTCTAGATAATTTTTCTAATTTTCTAAATTCACCCGCCGAAATAGTCCAACTTTGACGACCGGTGCGAGCGTTAGAAATTTTAATTCAGTGTTGCGTGTTCCAAGACCCCGAATATTCCTTTGTTCTTAAAATACAGTTTTGTCATTATAAAGTGTTGTTGTAAGCTTTGAAAATTTAATAAAAAAATATATATATTTTTTAAATTTGCGTGAAAGGTCTAAAATCAATCATATTCTGACGTGGACACAGTCCGTAGTCCGTGTTTGTTAAAGTCCGGCGGCGCGTGGATAATTGCAGGGTTTTACGTTTGCGCTACATCTAAATTTAGAAATTTATTTAGATATTTAAACAAAAAATAATTTTTGATTGTGAAATATATTTTTTGTTTTTGCAGTGAAAAGTGCAAGTTCACCGATTGGTCTAAAAATGTCGCCTTCATAAAAAAATCTCTTACATAATTAGATGTGACGTCTTTTTGGAATTTTTATTTGTGTTTTTTTTTTTGTTTCTTATTTTCGAAAGTGAGAATGAAATTTGTTAAATTAGTGCAGAATATCTTAAAATAGAAATCGCAATTATTATAAATGGGGTTTTCGTTTGATCTAAGTGATGGGATAAAAGATAAAATTGTACGACCCAAATGCTTACAAATGCGCGTAATAATCTTTCGGTTTAAATAAGCTTCATTTTGCTTTGTTTGAAAAATGCAGAAGCATTTCCGTCATCTCATAAATTTATCAAATTCAATTATAATCCCCCTTTACAGAAATTTAGGTAATGTGCGAGAAGTTACATAGAGTGATAAAATCTGTTATTAATAATCAATTCGTTTAAAAAGTGGTCTGATGAAATGAGTGTTTTTTGTATTCTCAACAAAAACCGTTGATAGTTTCTCAAAGTAAAAAGAAATTACATAAAATTGTGTTTTTAACACAAAGAAAAAAAACAAAATTAAATTATGGGCAATGGTTGTTCGAAATGTTGCAAATGCAACGAACACAAACAAATTAACGGAACGTTGTCTTCGACGGGATCAGTTTATAGGAAAAGGTAAAATCTTTTGTGTGTTTACTTTTTCGAGTAGATATTTATACAATTTAAATAAATTTTCCGACATTTTCAACTTCAGTTGTTTTTTTGTTTGAGTAGGTTGAATTTATCAACAAATAAATATAACAATATGTGGAAAAAAATAATGATTTAGGAACACAGACATTTTTAAAATTCTATATAATACTAATTTATTTTAAGATTTCTTTCAACACTGTCTATTTTTCAAAAAGAAATGATGTCATTTTTTGAGGGAGGGATTTTTGTGTTTGACGGAACTAGTTCAAGGGTAGCGCATCTTTCTGATAAATGTTTTAACAAAAATGTTTTGTTAGCTTGACATGGGAAAATTAAATTGGCATTTTGTTTGTATTATTTTTTTTCATTTCCGAAAATAATGATTTGTATACATTATGTACCTACGTGGAAAAACTTGTGTTTATTGTATGTATATTTTTTTTTTTTTCAATTTCTTTATTTCGTGTTTACATACATACGTTCTTAAGTCTAGTATATACAAAATAATTACATATGTAGTTAACAAGAAATAGATAAGAGCATTCTATTGTCTTTACGACAAGTGGCGGATGCACGTTATAAACTAAATAATAAGCAACATAATTCATTGATGGGGTCAATAGAAAAAATTAATTTTTCTATAATACAATATTTTTACATTTAGATTTAAGATGATAGATTATATTAAAATTTCAAGTCATGTTTAGCAAATTTAGGCAGTGATACATAAAAAGCAAAAGAAAAAATGTGTCCTTAAACAATTTAATCCAAAGGATTACATAAGTTTAGCAATTCAATATGATTAACTGTAAAAAGCCATGTTTTAGTTTTACGAAGGAAAGAAGAAATTACTCTCTCACATCTAAGATCATCCGGCAATTTATTGAAAACTCGAGGAGCATTAGCGATATAAAAGTGAGAAAAATGTGATTTATAAACTCTGGGTACTGTTACAAAATTCCTGGTGTTTACTCGTAGATTATGACTAGCGTATAATCTAGAAACATCATATCCCGAATTTACAAAAAATATCTTCAGAACTTTGTATACATACAAATGCCTTAAAGGAAGAATATTAAGTTTCTTGAAAAGTTCAAAGCTAGGAGTACGACGATGCACTTTCAGCATAATTCTAATGGCATGTTTCTGCTTTACAAAAAGAGGTTCTAATTTATTGGAATGGGTGCACCCCAGCAAGTGAGACCGTATTGCAGCTTAGAATTTATCAAACCATAATAAGCTGACTTTATAAGAGGTAACTGGCAGTAAAGACTAAGGTGATAAAATTGCCTAATAACATTGTTTAAATAATGCTTCAGGTATGAAGTGTGCTCTTTCCAACTGAGTTTAAAATCAAGTGTAATACCTAAGTATTTAAAACAATCGACGCGTTCGATTTCAAAGCAGTTATCGGAACATTTTATTGCACCATTAAACGCTGATAAAACGGTGTGTGGACATAAACCATCTAAACGAAATCTGGTGCAACAAGATGAATGATAAATTAGGGCTGGCATATCAACGCATATATTTCCAGTTAGGTTAAACAGCATAAACTTTGTTTTTTTACTTATTATAAGTTTGTGAAAATAAAACCATTTTCTCAAAACCTCCAAGTCATTATTTATTTGACTAAACAAATTAAAATAGCAGTCATCAGAGTATGATAATGCTGTATCGTCAGCAAAAGCTGTTAATTTACCCTTGAAAGGCTGAATAAACAACGAGTTTATAAAAATAATGAAAAGTAATGGACCCAATACAGAACCTTGAAGGACGCCCATATTTATGTAATTAGTTGAACTACAACAATCTTTAATTTTGACGACCTGTTTGCGATTTTTTAAGTATGACTCAAACCAGTCATATATGAACCCTCTAAATCCTGCTTTATATAATTTACATAGTAAAAGAGAATTATCAACCATATCGAAAGCTTTTGTAATATCTATAAATAACGTGGCAGGTATCATGGACTCATTTAGGCTATTGTACAGTTCACTACACAACTTCAGCACAGCATCTTCCCTAGATCTTCCACATCGAAAACCAAACTGCAAGTCGCTAAAAAACTTAGTTTTATTAAGAAAAGAAACAGTTCTCAGCTTAATGCCTTTTTCAAAAATTTTTGAAAATACTGATAACAGTGAAATTGGACGATAGTTATTAAGAGCTGAAGAATCACCTTTTTTATAAAGTGGTATTACAAGAGCAAGTTTTAGTGAATCAGGAAAAATACCTCTCTGAACACTAAAATTAAAAATATAACTCAGAACATCAGAAATGAAAAATGAAATATTTTTTAAAACTTTACTTGAAACCATATCTATTAAAGAAGAGTTCATGTTCTTAAGCCTCATAATAATATTATGAACTTCAAGGAAAGTAAAGTTTTCAAAAAAGAAACTGGTTGTTTGAAATTGATCTTCTATAATATTATTACATAGACAAGCATTCAATTCTGGTGAAGACGTACTTACGAAGTTTGAAATATTAGTAAAAAAATTATTAAATAAGTTTGCAACGTCAAATGGTGCTGAAACTTTTACATTATTAGAATTAATAACAATATCGACATTAGGTTTATTAACATTTAATATGTCATTTACCACTCCCCACTCTTTTTTCGGATTGCCAAAACTGTCAGCAAATCTACTCCTGTAATAAGCATCCCTGCAAAGAGGAATTTCATAATTTAATTCTTTACATAACTTCTCATAATACTTTTTGAGTCTTAAGTTATTTGGGTGTTTAGTCAAACTAACGCATATATTCTTTTTCTTGTTAATTTTGTTTAACAAAGGCTGATTCATCCATTTTTTAAGGCATTTTAGTTTTTTACTTCTCTGAGCAATTCGACTACAGTTAGCTGTTAGCTAAATGTAACTGAAGTTTATCAATAAAAGAGTCAAATGCAGAAGATGGGTCGCCAGCAGCATAGGCTTCCTCCCAAAACTCAAATGTCAAAGCATTTTTGAGAGCACTGAAATCAATTGTATTATGTTTCAAACTATTTAAATTCACAGATCTATCAGCCGCTGAGCGAAGTTGGATGGTGGTTAAACAGTGATCAGTGACTTTAAGATCGTGAACCATGGTTTTATAAGTAACTTTATTAGATCTATGCTGTCTTATAAAAATATATATTATATTCTTATATTCATACATTAGGGTGGTCTTTATATAAGTTATTGTCTTATTTTGAATGACGCACCCCATAATTTTTGTTCTAAATAAATAAAAAAATCCTGTAAAATTTTAGCTCATTAAACTAACGTTAACCCGGCCCCCAAGACGTCTGAAGTTTTATATGGGAAATCCCATGTATTTGTGTAAATCCAAATATGAAAAATCTAAAAGGTCAGCTCAATTCAGTAATTGGTCAGCCATAGGTTTTTTTTTTTTTAATGAAGACTCTTATACTGTAACCTTGAAACAATCTTTAAAAATTCATTAAAAAAACCTATGGCTGACCCAATTTCTGAAACATGTTGACCTTTTATCACAAATCGGTGGCCTTTTGAATGGTACACTTCTTTTGCCAATATCCCATAAATTAGGTGCCAAAAATAGTTGGTGACCTTGAAAAACTTTAACATTGATGGCTGACCGATTTCTGAAACTTTTTTCGACCAATTAAATGGCATACTTTTGTTGCGAATATCCCATATATGAGGTGCTAAAGGTTAGGAGCCTGGGATTTCCCATATAAAACTTCAGACGTCGGCCGGGTTAACGTTAATATAATGAGCTCAAATTTTACCCGATTTTTTGTTATTTATTTAAAACAAATTAAGATTTAAAATTTAAAACAATAAGGGCCACCCTAATATACATAAATGTTGTAAAGGAATTTCATTAAAAATACTCACCATTATTCTGAAAGCGGTCTTACGAAAATTCCAGTAAAAAAAACGGCCTTAGAAGTGATATTCCAATTTTAAATAAAACTAAAACCTTAGCGTGCTCTCCGCTCTTCAACTTTTTCATAATTTGAACTGCAAATTTTAGCTTCTAGAACCGAGGTAAAAAAAACGCCACGCCTCATAACTGTTTTTTGGTTATTAATATTGATATCCAATACAAAAAATTACATGCAAACTTTAAGTATTTAATAAAATACAATTAACATAAAACTTTAAAAATTATTCATTCACCCGTTTTGAAGATCCAATTTTTTTAATATAAAGGAGCCCATACATACACAATTTGTCCGTTAAGCCTAGTACTCAGTTGAAGTGAAAAATTATTTCACAGCGAGAAATTCATAACGAGAGCTGAATACCCAAATGTGAGAGCGAAATATGAACCGGTTCAAAATTAATTTCATTTCATAATTTTCATTTCCTAACGTACGACCACTAGGAAAAAATATTAGAAGTGTGGAAAAGTGTGACATTTGTCAATAAATTAAAATAAAAGTTTTAATTATTGAATAAAAAAGCCTACAGAATTATTTTGGATCTTATGATCATTTATTTTTTCAATTTTAAGTGTAACCGACAAGCCAAAAACCAAACGATTGAATTGAAATAGTCTCCTCAAGCAATCCAAGCTTTCAAGAACTGTCAGACAAATTAAATTTTTTTTTTTTCATTCAAAGTGAGTATTAAAAATTTTCAAAATGAGAACTGAAATTTCACGTGGATAATTAATTATGGTTTCACAATGCCTATTCACTTAAATTTAAAACCGCTTTTATTTTTCATTTCACACAGAGGTGAGTACTAGGCTACAAGGAATTTGAAAGTCAAAAAAGCGGTTCTATGACATTTACCGTTAATGCCTCCTATTATATATTTTTTTTTTGAGGAAATGTTAATAGTGATTCGTATTATTTTTTTTACAACATCATTAGAGCCGTTTCTGAGAAAAAAAAATGTGTTAATTGGTTGCATAGCAGGTACCGTTATTTTCTGAGCTAAAAAAATTCAATTTTCCCGTTAGGGAATTCTCTAAAAAACTTAGTTCCAAATCTTCAAGAAATCGCTTCAGTGGCTTAGGCTGCAGTTCGACATAATTTTTGTTTGAATATTTACTTTAAATGTGGTTGAAGGTATTTAAAGGAATAATTATAAATACAAATCAACAGAAAAAAATAAAGTAACTGCTTATAATTTCTACAGAAAATGTAAAAATAAATACAAACTTCTCACACTTTCAATGGAAAAAGTACTGCCTTAGAGGCGTGGACTAATGACACCGGGCAATTGGTTTTTTGAGAGTTTGGGAAGTAACGGAAACGGACACCCTTATGCTTAGCCACATTATAACCTTGAACTATATACAAGTTTGATATATTAAGGAAATTTTACATAAATCACATTAGGTGTGACGAATTTGCAGTGACGTGCGGCAGTCCATTCAATTGGGTAGACACACATTTTGTTTCATTATTTCGCATTTTAAGCACTTACATTATTTGTTTTAAAGCCCTCTTACAACTTCATTATTTTAAATCCATAATTATTTCACTTAATAAAATAATAAATAAATAAAATAAAACATTTTTGTTATTAACAGAATATTCATTTTAAATAAAAATAAATCTAACAACAAAAATGTTTGGTACCGTACTGCTGTGTGCTGCTTTATTTTTACCGAGGTACTGCTTTCACATAAAATGGAACGAAAGCCCTGCTACTGCCTCCTTTGGACGCTACTCGTTCTCGTCATGAAAAATTCGAACTTCCAAAACAAACAAGCGATTAGACAGACTCACTTATGTCTACTAGCTTCCATATAAAATTTGTTTTTGGGAATGATAAACCCACCTTTTTCCCTTCATATAGTTGAATGTGAAACAAAGACACAGTCTTCGTCTTTACTCGTGTGCACTTCGTACTTTCAATATTCGGTGTTCGTTGGTTCGTTCGTTCGGGAGGTTCGTAGTTTTGGATCTCATTTCTCATAGTCACACAATCATAGCGATAGCAGCATACAGGCGCAAACGCAGGGGAGGGGGGGGTTTGGGGATCAAACCCCCCTCCGAAATGTATGAATTTAACTTCCTCGCCTACAATTTCACTCTTAATTTTGAGTTTTCAGTTTAAAACCCCCCCCCCCCGAAATTTTTTCCTGCGTTCGCGCCTGGCAGCATAGCATGATAGTGGTATAGTTAAGGCAGGGATGAATAAAAGTAGAAATAGGTGTGAATGTAGATTATAGATACATACTAAAAAATTCGGTTAGAAAAAGTGGCAAGAAGTACTACGGAAATAGGAACAATTAGTACTACTATTCGATAGTACCTAGTATGTAGGTACTGTAGAGAGTAGAGTATTGTTTCGAATTGCTAGGGTAGACACTGTCTAAAACGTCTTATTGACGCACCGTCACTGCGAATTTGTAAGAGGAATATCTCAGATAATAGAAAAATTAAGGAGGTCAAAGTCATGTTTTATTGATTTAAATGAAACGATAATGTGAATTCTTTAAAAATATTTTTTTAAATTTTTACTTGCGACTAAATTCTAAATTTAAGGGCAAGTTTTTGATTCGTAAAAAAAATCTTACTTGAGATAATAATTTGACCTTACATTGCGATGATAGATAACGCGATAAAGGTGGGTCTCGCAAATCTGTCTGTCTGTCTGTACCTTAACCACCGAAGCGATTTTCTATAAACTTTTGACTTAAGGTTTCTAAGGGATTCGCTATTAGTTCAAAAAATATCGGTAACTGCATTTCAGCTACGTATGTCGTAAAAAGGTTATTTATCTTAAAAACGGCTCTAACAATTTCGGTAACAAAATTATGAATTACTATAAATGAAATGGTAAAACAATTAAAATGTACAAGTGAATTGAGGTCACTTGTACGTTTTAATTGAATTATATTCCTTCACTCCACTTAAAACAGAAGTAATTTTAATATTTAAATTTCTTCCTCCTCATTATTGGAATGGCCATATGCCTGTAAACAAAAATTTCACTAACAACGGTTATTAACGGTACCTGTCACATGCATCCACCATCTTTTCAACCGTTATCCATTTATCCGCCATCCGAATTCCATCGGTTGAAACGTTGCATTAGATTGTGTCATTGATGAATTATTAAAATTAGAACAGTTAAGCGTTAATAAATAAAATCTTACTTACGGTATTGTATATGAAAACTATAGTATTATCATGGAGTCGTTTTTATTTTCGCTGGATTTGTACGGCTGGTGGCGCATGTGTTTGCAACATGTTCTATGATTTTGACAGCGTAGACATTAATTTTTAGAAAGAGTATGTCTAGTTATATTGTAAAGGAGTAAGAGAGTTAGATCTCGACTTTCAAATTTGTTTCCTCAACAAAAAGTGTTGAGAGAAGTTGGTGGATTTCGACACTACGTGACTCAGTAGTCGGCGCTTCTGATAATATTACTATAGTTTTCATATACAATGCTTACGGTTTTCCAACTTTGGCCCATGTTTTGACGGGCAAATTCCAATCTTTAATGTTTGTGGGCATTTGTCACATTTGAAGCTGGCGAAACTTTGCCCCGAACAATCACTCTAGTTCAGACTAGAATCAGAATCAGACTAGTTTTAAAGGCACTAAAAACCGTCGAAACTGAAACGCCTAACCCCAAGAAGTCTCGAAAATCACGAAATGCGCCGAATTAGATGCAGCATTTATTTTTGGGCTCTTATCGCGACTTGTCGTTGTCAGCATCTGCGGATTTTGATTAGTGAGGCTATACTTTTGGGTAACGAAAACATCTGCTTTTAATTTATAAACAACGCAAGAGAGAATTATGTGGCACTTTTTTTGCTGAATTCACTTGTTTGCAGATGCCATTAAATAAAAAAAGAGGAAGGTGTCGTTTTCATTTCCAGTTTTCTATAAAATGCATTTTTACAAGGTGCGGTTATACTAATGCAATAAAGCACTATGTATGTATTAGTGTTTTGGTGAAACTGAATTTTTCGTTGAAAATCATGTTAACAGTCGTAAGGAATTCTTTCTCATTATCACTTTAAAACACACACATTTCACCCTCATTGGGATTGTCAATCATAGATTGATAGTTGATAAATACTGAAATTTGATATTAAACAAGTCAACCGCTAAAAGTTTTGGTCATTGAAAATTATGCAGGCCGTCGTTAATTACAAGAAAATTGGAAAAAGTCGATGAATTGTTGATAAGATTTTGAATAAATTGCACAATTTTAATTTTATCAACTATCAATCAGTAATTGACAATCGAAATAAGGGTGTTTATCTTTGTTTAAACTTTTAATTTACTTTGATTCGTTTTGGAGAACTTTTCAAAATGTCCTTAAAGATTTCTTTTAAGTCTTACTGAACTGTATACTTTTATAATACTTATATGAATTTTATAACATTGAATTTCAATATTGAATCGCGATATAAGCCTCCTAAAGTAAGGCTATACAGAATAAAGTCACCAAATTCGGGATATAATTCATAATTAAATTACCGGCTATTGTCCTGATTAAAATTTCCTTCGCAATGTTTCTGTCCTTCGAAAATTGGAAACGCAAATACTTTTTAAAAACTCCTTTCCTTGTAAGCTTGAATTTTACCTTTTGAAATGACAACCAAATTCACAAGAACAATAATTTTTTTAACGATTCAACAATGAATTACGAGAAAAACTTGTTACTCTCATTCCCGTTCCCAAGTTTTGAAAGAGGGAAATATTTTCCAGACAATTTTATTCTCGTTAGTCCCCAATATTTCCCAATTTGTATAAAAGAAACAAATAATGCTACAAAAATAAAAAGCTCCACTTTATACGGACTACTGACTGCCTGGGTGATGCTTAAGTGGAGGTCCATCGGTTGCAGCACTACACACATGTCGATGATGGGCATCCTCAACTTTTGGATCAAATATCAAATTTACGAGAATAGATTTTTTTTAAATTATTTATTATTATATTTTCGACATTCTCTAAGGGGAGCGCTACGATATCTCGCAAAGTAAGAAATCTCGAATAACGAAATCTCGTAAACTTATAAACCAAACCTGCTTTTCATTATCTCGCAGTTACAAAATCGCGCTTTTAACAATCTCGCATTTACATTTTACATCCAAAAGTCTCGCAAATTTCAACTAAATCTAAAAACCCCCAAAATAAAATCTCGCATATAAAAATCTGGCAAATTAAAATCTGGGAGCAACCATCGCGTTAAAAAATAGTGAACGTTTTTTAGTAGTAAAGATCCTAATCTTACAGGTAAACACGTTTTTTGCAGAAAAATCATCGTGTGAACAGCTATATGTAAAAATATAAGCCACTGCTCATTTACTCGGTAGGTGTAATACCGTGTAAACTTGACCTAACACGGATCCAGTTCCACCCACTTTAATTCACTAATTGCATTGCATGCCAAAATTGCTGCCAAGCAATAAAATGTAAAAGTATTTTTTGAAAGGTCTAAAAATATCCAGAGACATTTATCTAAAATTCTATTTTCTTGAAAGTATTTTTTTGATTCATTGTAATTATTACTTAAAAGTACAAGAAACCTCTCAAATATTCAACTGCATGTTGAAAATACATAATGTTAACTTGGTCATCTCTATCACTGTTATATCACCCAATTTTAATATCTTCATTAAAACAAATATAACTCAATAAAGTATTATTCTATATGTCTCAATCGAGCCAAGGGTATATTTATAAATCGATCTTAACCTATCTTAACAAACCCTGACAAGATCACTTCATATAGCTCTCATAGACTAGACAAGTTATTACAAAGTTCTAGTTTAAAGTTGTCATTTGTGCCAAATCAATTTTCAATGTGAATGAATTTATTTTTCCACGCCCTACGCTAGCGGCGAACTACCTGACTTGTAATTTATAGCTCTGTATAAAAGTTTAAAAATAGCTTGTGCTGGCAGTCAGTTGCAAGATTGAGATATTTAATTTTCAAACGTATTGAGATTGATGCAATGGCAACCACTTTACTATAATCAATTGATCGATAGATTTATTTGCTATAACGATTGCCAAATATATTTAAACTACAACAGGAATTTCTTGTTAAATAAACAATGTAGATTTTAGTGGACTTTATCGGTAGAATGAGATCGAAGTGTTTTATCATTAAATTGTTGACGGAACTAAACAAAAAAAAAAAAAAAAAAAAAAAAAATAGCTATGTAGGACAGACTTGTGATATGCTGTACAGAAATTATTGGGGTTTGAAATAATTACACAAATTTCAACGGTGAAGTTAATTAGAACAAGAGAGAAGTATCCTTATAGAACTCGAAATATGCACAGTGTCGAACAAATCAAGGTATTTCTGTAAATACGAGACCTAAAATTGTTTAAACGTACTTGTTGAACTATTGGCTCAACTAATAGTCTGAGCTCTAAGAGCTAGCAACGTTTTTGAACCTTCATTTTAAGATATTTTTCTTATCACACCCTCAATTAGAATGCGAGTAGTCTGGCAGCTAGGAGACGTTGCGTTTTCACGCTCGCGGCACATTTATAACGGTTATAAAGTTATTTTTAACTTCATTTTCAGAGCGTTAATTTTTTTTTTCATTGCGTTCTACAGACTTGTAAAGATGTAAATCCAAAAAGCCAGACGTTTCTGCGGTTGCGAAAGCCCAGCCAGACGCTTTTTGTAAACAAAACATATTTTTATAGAATTTTAATTAAATTGGCAAAAAAGAGCCAAGTTTTTGCGTTTTTGTAGTAGATAGTGGGTTGGAGAGATACCCCCAACCATATTTCTCCTAAATATAGTCAGTGATGCCAGACTTTGGAAGCACGTTTTCCCACAAATAAAAAAATCGGGTGGCACAACGGCTCATGAAGAACCAGGGTCTAGTGACTGACAACTCGCAACCATTCCTGTGTGCGCCTTTCGACAGGAATGGAAGGGACCTACAATTTTATGCCGAATCCGAACGGCTAGACGAGAAGCACTTATTCGGGACAAGTGATACTCTGTGAGGATTTGTCATACGTTTATACGCCGTAAGGCTGGGTGTTGGAAAGTATGATTATTTAGAGTCAATTTGTGTAAGAATTAATCCATATTCTATTTTTACTATCAAAATAAGACCACGTAAAATACTTGAGTAGTTTTGGTAATTTTCTCGAAAACTAGAAGACATAAAATAATTTTAATTTCGGTTTATGATTAAGAATTAATATGAGCAACGATTTCTAAGAAAAAAATATTTTATAAAATCTCAAAGTTTTGAAAAATTACAATTTAAACATTTTGTTTATGTATTTTTTTCCCCCAAATTATGAGTTTAAAAGTAGTTTTTTTTTCAAAAAAATATATATCAAGTAGATTTCACTTGATTTAAGAACTGGCTAATAAAACAGAGTATTGGCTTTCAAAAAAGATATAATACTTAATTATAGGTATTACCGTTATTTTTTAATGATTTTTTTTTTCTATTTTTAGTACTTTTTTCATTAAATTGCCTCTCCCACCCAAACGGGGGGAGATAGAACCCCACCCATAGTAAAAAATGTTTGTATTTGACCCCTCCACAAAAATCCGTTATCAATTGTCGGCGCCCAAGTAATCGTACTCGTGCGTCGTGCCATCATTATTAGTAACGTAAATTAAACTTTTATCCGTCGAGCTTACCACCGTGTAGAGGTGAATCAAGGTCGCATTTATTAAGAATTCGATACGTATCGAAATTTTGGAGAAATGCTTACTCTAAGCATCCTACATCGTTGTCCCCACTTGCTTATGGTTGTACCATCCCTTCGAAACGATGAAAAATACAATTTCATATGGTTTCTTGGGTATCAATTGCCAATGATTGTTCAAGGCTGAAATTATTATTCAAGGTTGATTGATTTAAAGAAAACAGAATTATAACTAGTAACAAAAATGTTTCCTTGCAGATAGTCGAATACTAGAAAACGCTGATACAATCGAAGAAAATGATTACAACAGTGAAAGTGACCAAAGAAGCAGCGATTATAATAAATATTTTGAAGAAACTGAAAGTGACCAAAGCAGCGATAATGACGAATATTTTGAAGAAACTGAAAAAGATAACTCTTTTGAATTTAATTGAAATTGAAGTTTGCATTCAAATCAAAGTAGAAATGAACTAACCCGGCTGGAAAAATGCCAAGTTTCTGTCTAGTTTGGGCAAGGCCCTAGTAAGTTTTCAGTAGGGAAAATCTAGACGAGGAAAACTTGTCAGATACTTGGCAACCCCTTGCTGGATTTCAGTACCAACAGTTTAGACGAGTGGAACTTTTCAAACACTCGTGAGTACCTCCCTAGTTAAAACTTGTTGAACATGTTTCGGTATACCCTCAGGAATGTCTCTTGTACACGAAATACAAAAATTTTGTAAGCATCATGTATAATTTTAGTATTAAACGACATTTTTTGTCTATCTTTCCTTTGTCTTCTTTTTCATATCACACACACAGATCAGAAGAGAACAGAACAGCTAATTAGAACAGAAAACCAGCTCTAAGTTGTTCTACACCTAAAAAGAAAGTACATATAATCCTGTTATATTCTGTATGAATATGTTATGCAATATGGTATGAAAAATTAGAGTGTGAAACTTTCGATAGTGAATTTTTGTATAGCGAGTTAGCCTATTGGGGAGCGCATTGGACGACTTTTTTTTTGCCTGATGAGGAAAAAGGGTTCATACCAAGGCGCATGTTCTAGCCTTTGCTAACCCTGATGGCTAGCCCTTTGCCAGAATCTATGTAAAACTATTTAGTGCCTTGTCGAAAACTTGATTGTTTTTCTGCGCGGGAGACCATTTAAGTTTTTATTTTTGTTCTAATAATTTGCTTTACTTTCTTACTCTATTCCAGTCTGAATTAATAGATACATTCTTTATTTGATTTATGTCCAAGAACTTTAAAGGGTTCTGGCTCCTACTTTTTGTCTGGAAAATAAATTTTCAAACACTTACTTTTCTTTTTGTTAATTTAAAAAGTGCTTGACATGGTTTAAGCAATGGTAGAAATGCACACTAGTATTGATAAAAGTATATAGATAATATAGAATTCATTCGGTTTGTAGGTCCCTTCCATTCCTGTCGACACGACACGAGTTTACAGGAATGGTTGATAGTTGTAAGTCACTAGGCCCTGGTTCTCCACGAGCTGTTGCGTCATTTTTTTTTCTTTATATTTTTACCTACTCGTAACTATTTCTGCCCTGTATTTGCAGTTATTTTGCATTTTGTTTCTTCAATTCTATGTCATTTGTCTTAAGGGCCGGTTATAGCGATCAGGAAAAAAATTCTTTGGGATAATTTCATGTGTTATAAAAAGATTTGAGGCATTAAAATGATACGAATCGACGACGGCAAATCGATTGAAATATTTTTTCCGACGACGGCAAATCGATTGAAATATTTTTTCCTGAATAAAAATAAATATTTTTTGTAAAAAAAACAATTATTTATTTTACTGATGAAAATTTGTTATATTGAAAAGCTGATTGTCAATTCACAAAAAGTGGAATATTTCATTTCTGCATCATTTCTTGCATCATTAAAAAAAAGGTTGTAGCTTGAGGGTTGACATTACATTACTAATAAAACTTTACTGATTGCTATAACCGCCCGTACGTACAAAATTCCAGTTTTTACCTGTTTCAACTTTTACTTTTACTGATAGCCCCTAAGGAGCCAGTTATAGCGATCAGTAAAAACCGTCAGTAAAAATTTTCTTTTGCATAACTAGCACAGGAAAGATAGATTTTTTTGTGGAACGAAATATAGGACGGCTGAATTTTTATACCTGGAAGAGGGCTATTAGAAAAGCTTATGTCCAGTTTTTCGGGACGCCATCTCGCCATTTTGGAAAACGCGAGTTGATCGATGTCTCCGAAACTATTGATCTTAGAGGAAGAATTGTAAGGCCAAGCTTGTAGGCAATTAAATTACCTTTCGTTCATACATACATTTTGATCGGTGCGGGCGATATTTTCACGGTTATGTAGTTTTATTATTACTTTTATTCACATTTACACAATTTTATAGTTCTCGAATAAACTAACGTGAATTACTTACCAAATAAGAATCTTAAACGCCAAAATTTCCAATATTGTTGGTAGCCAACACAAGTGGTTGTTATTCATTCAAAACCTTCAAAATTGTTATTAAAATTAATACAAATTCTGAAATGGCTGTAACTTTTGACTGTGGTATCGCATCATCTTCAAAAATATATCAAAATGTTGGAAATTTAGTGTTCTAAAAATTTTATTTAGAAAGTAATTTCCGGAAGTTTTGTCGGGAACGTCAAAAATGTGTATTTGCAAAAAAAATAAAAATAAAACGATATAACCTTAAAAATATTGCCCGCACCGAACAAAAATGTAACACCCGTATTTATAAAGAAAAAATAGTTATTTTAGCTCCTGTGTTAAGGAAAACTTCACCATGGAATAAGAGTTTCCTGGGCTCAAACTAAAGGCAATTGCTTAACGCTCCATTTGAGTCCGGAACCATTTTTTTTTTATGAATAAGGGTGTAAGTATAAACGAAAGTTGGTTTAATTGCCTACAGCTTTTCCTCTAAGATCATTAGAGATATATGTATATTCGAAGATAGGCATAGGTCCATTTGCATTTTTTAAAATGCTGGATTTCACCAGGGTCATGGCGTCCTGAATACCCGGACATAGGCTTTTCTAATAGGCCACTTACAAATATTTTATTCCACAACAAAGTCTATCTTTATTGTACTTTATCGGCTCAATTGATTAAGCAGATAATTTTCTAAAAGCTCTATCTTTGGACTGGGATATCGCATCATCTTCAAAAATATATGATAATTTGTGAAACTTTGTGGTCTACAATTTGTGTTGTGAGAACAATTTACGTAAGTTTCTTACGAAATGAGAAAAATTTGAAGAAGTTAAAGAAGTAAAAACTTAAATAAAACGACTTAACCTCAAAAATATTGTCCACGCAGAAAAAAGTTTTGATGACAAATAAATAATAATTTGATTTCCAAAAAATTTCATTATGACAACTTTTCACTTCCAATCGATAGTTTCGGAGATATAGATCAATTCACGTTTTCCAAAATGGCGGACTTCCCCAGGGTGATGGCGTCCCGAAAAACTGAAAATAAGCTTTTCTAATAGCCCTCAGGTATACCAAATTCAGCCGTCCTATATTTCGCTCCATAAAACGATTGTTTTTTGCTAATTTTGCTGTAATAAATTTCATGTGTTATAAAAAGATTTGAAACATAAAAATGGTACCTACGAATCGATGGCAAATCAATTAGAATATTGTGTTCTGTCAAAAAATAATCCCAAGGAAGAATAATTTTTGTAAAAAAAGCATTTATTTATTTTTTTGCCAACTCTCAAAAAATGGAACATTTCGTTTCAGTTTTCTGTGTTCTACTTTTTTACTGTTCCACTCCATCAGTAAAAAAGTTACTGAAGCAATTTACATCATTAAAAATAATAAAAGGTTGTTGCTAGAGGTTTGACATTTAATTACTGATAGAATTTTAATGATTGCTATAACCGGCTGTACTTAAAAAAATCCAGTTTTCACCTGGTTCAACTGTTACTGATGGTTTTTACTGGTCGCTATAACTGGCTTCGGTTATAGCGATCAGGAAAAATTTTCAAATGGATTTTTCGCACTATTTTCATTCGATTTGAAAAAAAAATGCTAAACTAATAGATGATAAAAAACTCGTAGAACTTTTTGATCAAATAAAAATTTCAATTAAACAATTATCTTTTTTTAAAAATGTATATTTATTCATTTTCCTGATGCAAATTCATTTTTCGTGCCAGCTGATCGTAATTCTCACACAATGAACACAAAATTCCAAGGATTTGAGTTCCAAATTCACTCATTCCACTGACAGCATTGCGGACGAAAAAGTTTTTTCGTATGTATTTCAATCAGGAAAACTTGGTGGGAGGCTGGCCAACTGACATATTTTTTCCTGATCGCTCTAACTGGCCCCTTAGGAAAATATGTCCTTAATCACATCCAGTAAATTTTTTCGGGAAAACAATGGCCTTAAACAACTGACTGGCAGTGTACATACATAACTAGACAATCTTTAAAAATTAAAAAAAAAAAAACATCTCATCTCATCAAAAGAAAACGCCGTTTCAATAATTTTATTGATATCGGATAGTTTATCACCGGGGGCGCCGACAATCGCCAGACATCAATATATTTTGTATGTATAAATTGAAAAAAAGTCTCGAGGCCAAACTAAATAATTTTTCTATTGTCTTCACAGCTTTCTTTTGCTTTCTTTTTAATGGAAGGTATTTATTTCGTAAAAAATGGCGTAGGCAATTTGTCACATTACTAACTGAAATTCTTGCCAACAAATATGTATATGTATGTACGTGTGTGCATAAAAAAAATACTTTTTATGTTTGGTGTTGAGGTTGGCGCCATCTTATACCGAAAAACAGAAAATAGTGACGCCAAACACTTGTCAATTCACTTAAAATTGCTTTTAAATAATTAATCACAATTTTTTAAATCAATGTAGTTGAAGGGAATATGTCTACATTTATTTAAGATTTATGTATCAACATATACAGGGTTTTTCAATAAGAGCGCTACAAAAGTTTTTGTTTAAATAAAACAAAAACGGTTTTGGATATCAATGAAATTCTTTATTCCTGTACGTTCGATGCCATTATGTATGGAACTCGATTTCTTTTGCATGGCCACCACGGGCACGCTTGCATAAGTCCAGACGGTGAACCCAATTTTCGATGGCTTTCAAGCACAAATCGGCCGATACCAATAAATTGATTGTGAAATTCGTTGTGTTCCTTGTGGCGCCGTCCTGTTGGAACGACATGTCCTCCAAGTCCATATCATCCAATTGGCGCCACAAATATTCGGTTATCATTAACCGGTAGCGATCCCATTCACAGTAACGTGCCGGTCTTGATCATCACGGAAGAAGTACGGCCCAATGACGCTGCCGGCCCATAAACCACACCAAACCGTAATTTTGTCGGGATGCAATGATGACTCATGGAGTACGTGTGGATCGCTGCCTGACCAATGCCGCATATTTTGTTTATTGACGAAGCCATTCAGCCAGAAATGAGCCTCATCGCTGAAGATGATTTTTCGATGAAAATCCGAATCATTTTCAAGTTGTTGCTCAGCCCAATTCACGAACATACGACGCTTCTGGTGGTCAAGCGGCTTTAGTTCTTGCGTCAATTTAATCTTGTTAGGATGTAGGCCAAGATCTTTTCGCAAAATTCGCCACAGCGACGTCACAGAGATGCCAAACGCTTGAGAACGACGTGTGAGAGACACATTTGGGCTTTCTTCAGCTGAAGCCTCAGCGGCAGCAATATTCTCGACACTACAGGCACTTCTTTGTCTCACAAGCACGGGAACATTTTGTACTGTGCCTGTGGATTCAAATTTTTCCACTAGACGCTCAATTGTTGATCTGCTAGGACGATTATGATGACCATAAATTGGACGTAGCGTCCTTAACGTTGAGGCCACTGACTCCGAATTTTGGTAGTAAATTTTAATAACTTCAACTCGTTGTTGGCTCGTATATCTTTCCATCATGAAATGGCAAACCTTACTGAAGAGAAATGTCAGAAGAGCGGCAAGAAATATGGCTTCGTTTGCTGTCCCTATGTAGGTACAATTATTTTATCAAAAGTCGACCCTTGACACCAAAGTACGGCACATTCAAAATACGGCAGTTCAAAATTAATGAAAAACTGGACATTCCTGGCATAAATAAATAAATTGCCTAATCGGGTCGCATTTACTTGATCTTATGTTCATGTGGCTTATGTAAAATTTCAAAAGTTGTCGGAAATATGAAAATTGTTCTAAATTTAATAACAACGCAAACGCAAAGTATAATTGCAGTTGTATTCTAGAAAGTGTTAAACGATCGCTTTACACTTATTTTCAGATAAAAAAATTACGAAGTTGTTCCAGTTGAAAAATTATTTCAGATATGGGCCGTAAGATACCATAAGGTAGCATTAAACTAAACGTATTCTCTTAAATAGGAAATGTTACAAAAATCCAGTTTCACAGCTACTGCAAAAGCTACATCAACTTTTACAACACCGTCCTACAGTGTTAACAACTATATTTCAGTTACATTTGCCTATTCCTCACATTCAACACTTCCAGTTGTATTTGTGGTAAAGAAAATTTTAACGGATATATTACTGGTGTTGTCGTAGAATGCTGTTGTAAAAGTTGATGTAGCTGATGTAGTAGCTGTAAGATAGGCCCCATGTCTCTTTCTAATTAAACGTCGAATTTTCTTATTTTGCAGAATTGTTTATTCCTTTTCCCATTCCTCCCCATTTCTCACCCTAAGAACCAGACCCGTTTTTAAAATCACTTAACCAATTCTGAAACTCGTATTCGACTACTACAGACGTATGTTGGTATTTCGAAAGTTGTATATCCAACTTCATAAAATTCTACTTACATTGAGAAACGCACAACATCGCTTACGACCGTTGATATTTAATTCATTATAACCTAGTATTAATCCGAATTAAATTCGTATTTTTGTTGTTTATTCGTCGTGTGAAATCTTTTAATCGAGATTTATATATTTTCGATAAAAATGGACAAAAACATAATGCTATGGCACATTGGTAACTTTTTTAATAATGCTTGCATTTGTTAAATCAACCGAAGAGCAAGAGCGGTTTTTCTTTCAACCAATACTGTTAACCGCCAATGCCAGGCTTCAACGTTGTTTTGCTCCCTTTGAATACTTCCGTTATTTCATTTGAATTTTCAAAGATAGAACAAAACTCAGCTTAATGTCTTCCCAGTAGTCATATCATTTTTTTTTGTAACCAGGGGTGGAATCGGCTATGGTGATAGTTGATTATCTATTGTGGTGATCGTCGTTATTGCTGTCTCTATTTTTGCCTTTAGATGTGAAAGAGACGGCTATCTTCAAAACGACGATCACCACAATTGATAATCAACTATCACCTCACCAAATCCACCCCAGGCTGCCAGTTTAAAAATATTCGATCTTACGGCCAAGCTTTTTATCATAAAAACCTTTATTCATTCTGTATTTAAAAAAAAAACAGAATTTCGAAATACAGAATTTTTCTCAAACAGAATTTTGACCATACAGAATTTCGACCCCAACCCACTATTAATAATAATTTTTCGGAAATTTGTATTTACCAAAAGGTAACATTTTTCTATTATCAGATTTTTCTTATCAAAATCGTTAAGAGCCGTTTTTGAGAAAAATAAAATTTGTTGTTTTTGGTCCATAAAAAGTCAAACCCATATGCTTTTTTTTTGTTTATATTCCGCGCGCACAAAAGGGGTTATGAATACCTTAAAATGTTTTAAGCACAGCACGAGCGATAGGGATGTTATCACAAAAAAAAACACTAGATACTAAGTTTGAAAAAAAAAATCATCTAGCTCTTTAGGCTACAGACAGGCGGAAAAGCAACTAAAATGTTTTCAGTATTCTCTTAACAATCTTTCTTTAAATTTATGTTTTTATGTTAATTATCTTCAGGCTAGGCTAAACCGCTTTACATAGTGCGTGATTGAACTTTATTTACCCATTAACCTTGTTGTCTTGTCAAAATACGTGTGTACATCTTTATCTTTCGTCAGTTCTTATTTTAAAAGTTAAAATGTTGTTTACACCAAACAAAATATTAAGCTAATTTTATTGCTTTAAAATAAAAATTATGTTTGTGGAGCCTTACACAAGATCAAACACTTAATTATTTCGTCACATATTATAAACTGTATTTAACTTCTTGTTTATTCTAAATTCTTCTTTAAATGCTTTACCATACAAACAATTTTTTATAAGCTACAAGATGTCAATTAAATGTCTTTCAAACAATATAGCACATGTCGAAATGAAAACTAATTTCCGTATACATTCATATTGCACCATCATCAGTTTTCTATCATCAAACAAACTTTAAATTTTCAACAACACTTGAACACATAAAATAATGTTAACATGAGAGAAACTACAATGGTGAAAGCCTTTAACAGTCTAAAAATAATCAAACGGGACAAGATTTTTGAAATTATTTACGCAACTGACAGCCGCTGTCGGCGATTCCAGCTGCGTCAGTGAAAAACGGTTGAACAAGTTTTCCCTTTTTCTTCGAAAGAATTTCCCTGAGTAAAAACGAAAGAAAAGCTTCAGACTTAAGAGGTTTATTTAAACTTTTGTCTCTTTTTTATTATTTCAGGAGTCGTGGTGAATTACCAATCGAGAATTCTGATCGTTTCCGTATAACACAGACCAGCAATGCTGTTCAGTTAGCCGTTGAGCATGTACAACGCGAAGATGCTGGTCACTACACGCTCTACGCTCGCACCAAAGCGGGAAACGTCATACGAAAAGACGTCGAGTTAGTTGTCGAAGATAGATCAACAGGTGATGATCCACCGATATTTTTACGTCGCCTGGGCGATCTATCTGTCAAAGTCGGAACCCGAACAAGGCTGCTCGTTGAGATTCGCAGCTCAACTGATGTCAAGGTAAGTGAAATGTTTGCACCCTCACTCTCTCTCTCTCTGCCCTTAGGTTAGTTTGTTGCATTTTTCGAAAATAATATTTCAGATAACTTGGTATCGAAATGATCGTCGAATCTGTGAAAACGATCGAATTAAGCAAATAAACGAGGGATCGTTTTATTGCGTCGAAATAACTCCGGTAATTCTGGAAGATGGGGGTCAGTGGATGGTTATGGCAGAGAATTTGGGGGGTCGAAACTCTTGCATAGCCCATCTAAATGTCCTCGTTCCGAAGGCCTACAAGTCACCAGAATTTATCGAAGAACTGCGAGCAGTGCTCACCGATCAGGGAACAGTTTCACTAGAGTGTAAGGTTGTTGGCATTCCAACTCCGGTATTGAGGTGGTTTAAAGACTCTAAAGAAATTAAGGCTGGCGATGTTTTCGCACTCACTGCCAATCCCGATGATCCCACCTCACTGGGAACATATACATGTGAGGCAGTCAATTGCATGGGTAAAACTTATTCTAGTTCAAAGGTTCATGTTGCTGGTAGGGGCAGTCGTGAGGGATCACTGAAGCCTGCAGATAGGTAAGTGTTTTTGTTTTGTTTAAATTCAAAAATGCATCACAATTAAGTCAAAATAAAAATTTTCCAATTTTTGCAGCGTTCAAAATAACGCACCGCCTCCGATATTTACAAATGAATTGCGTGGAACATCGGTTCGCATTGGTGACACAATAATTCTCGGCTGTCAAGGTGAGTAAAACAAATTAAAAACAAACTCAAAAAAGACGGAAGATTTTTTGATCATTTGCCAAAGTATTTTAATTACTTCGAGAATTTTGTCGTATAATCTTGAACTTCATCAGATTCGAAAGTGTTGACGTGCACATTGGATAGGTCATGTCTTATGCATGGTGTAAAGTGAGAGAGAGAATATTGATTAATTCGCTCTTAAATTTAAAAATACTCTTTCTTTTTTGTTTATATTTTTTGTTTGGAACTAAGAGATGTTACTCTTAAGTATTCCTAAGATCACAAGGTTTTCAATTTCGAATTTGGTTCGAAGCTTTGAGCGGGCATGCGCCTTTGATTGAGGGAAGTTATTATATAGACAAACTAGGGGTTTTTGTTTTTGTGTATTTTTTTTTAGATTGTCTTTTTTAATGCACGAAAATTGATGCTTCCGTCTAGCCGAAAACTAAAGTACCTACTTGCGTATGATATTTTTTGAAAGCTACCGATCATGACTCATTGTTTGAAAAGACACCTACTCGAAGAGCTACGTAAGCGTGAGGCTAAATTGAAAAATAAGGCAAGGAATTTGAAGAATTGCAGATATTAATTAGGTTTTAAAGGGAAAAAACTAGGTCATGCCAAAACTTCGTCATATGTGTTGTACCTCTATGCCTTTAAATTAAGTTCTGTAAAGTCAGGTAAGGGCGCCACTGAACAAGTTAGGTGACGTGCGTCAAAATGCGTGTAGCTTATTATGGTAAGGCAAGATCTGGGAATTTTACAGATAAATTATGTGTGTTTTGCCTTATTCTCAGAACAGAGGATCGGGTATGTTCAACAGACAAATCAGAAAATTAAGTATTTACTTAATTGATGTCGTTGAACGCAAGATAATCTGTATTGTCGTTTTCGTAAGGGAAGTCTGAATTTTTAAAATTCAGACAAAACGTTACTAAACGTAACTAAGTCATCTAAATTTTCGAGATAGCTGTTAGCAAATGAGAAACTCGAAAAATTTAAAATTCTGAATATTGAATACTAAAATTTGATACGATTAACGCACGGATTAATAAAACTAAAAAAATTTAATCTAGGTCATTTAAAAAACCAAACGAATCCGTTGTTGTGCTCTTTTTTTTCCAAAATGTCTTACAAAATTCTCTGTTAACTTGATTGCTTTTTTAATTAATATTTCGTTCTTCTTTCCATAGTTGTCGTTCCTCCATGGCCAAAAGCTGTTGCCTGGTACAATAAAGAGGGACGCGTTGAAGCCAACGATAAATACAAATTAATCGAAGATGGTCTAGGAGTTTACATGATCGAAATCAAGCCATCGGAGCATTGTGATGAAGGTGAATGGAAATGTGTTGTAACAAGCCAAGAAGGCTGTGTTGGAATCTCAGCGTGCTCTGTAACAATGGATAGTAAGTCAAATCGTATTATCACTACAAAAAATAAAATTATGAACTCATTTTTCTCTTTTGTAGTTCCTAAAAATTATCGCAAGCCTCGTTTCATGGAAAGTCTCAAGGCTGTACTTACTGAAGAAGGTCTCGTGTCATTTGAGTGCAAAGTCGTTGGATTTCCAACACCAACACTTAAGTGGTTCAAAGATGGACAAGAACTTAAGCCTGGTGATGTTTACCAATTGACAGGAACTAATTCTTTGGGAACTTACTGCTGCATAGCGAAAAACTGTATGGGTGAGAACAGTAGTGTCGCTGTCTTAACCATTGAAGATATAGAAAACCAGCTTAACGATGAAGAACGAATTATGTTTACGAAGCAAAATCAGCCACCGAAATTCGTTTCTGGTTTGAAAACACAGGATGCTAAAATCAACGAACCTTTCCGATTTACAGTGACGGTTAAGGCCTTGCCAGACCCTGTTCTCTCGTGGTTTCGGGATGAACTTCCAATTGAATCAAACGAACGTTACAATCACTATGCCGGGGAATCAGAAACTTATCATTTGGATGTGAAATGTGTGGAGTTTGTTGATCAGGCCGAATGGAAGTGTGTAGCAGTGAATGATTTTGGAACAAGTGTCACATCATGCTTCCTAAAACTGCAAATTCCTCGTCATTTTAAGAAGCCAAGATTTCTTGAGTGTCTTCGAGCTGTTCTTACAGAAGAAGGAGCTGTTAACTTGGAATGTAAGGTGATTGGAGTTCCTCAACCGATTTTAAAATGGTACAAGGATGGAATTGAATTGAAGCCAGGCGATATACATCGAATTATTTCGGGACAAGATGGAACCTGCTGTTTGGGAACATATACTTGTGAGGCAAGAAACTGCATGGGAGTAGTAGCTAGCTCAGCATCTTTACTTGGCTTTGAAGATGCCTGCAAGAGTCAGAAAGCTGAACCTCCTGTCAATGAACTTCAAAGAAACTTCTCCCTGTCGACCATTCAAGAGGAGCGAACGTCTCAGATGTACGAGAGTGCTATTGGAGATATATCCGTTGATGATAAGGGTGATATTTCATTTTCTTTCGATGGAAAGGAAGTTTCTGTTTCTCTCTATGAAACACCAGATTTGACAGAGGAAGAAGCTCTTCAGATTGTTGAGATGTACGCAGATCAGATCTCAGAGCATGTCACCGAGCAAAACATTGTAGAACTTCCACCATTGAGGTTCATCAAGGAAACTTCTCAATCGGGAAATCTCCTTATGGAAGCTGTTGTCATTGATATTGCTCCAGATTACTTTATCCACGAAGAAGATATGCGCACCGAAGCTGGCATGGATGATATTTCGATTTGTGAAGTCACCATTCACGGATCATCCGCAGGCAAAGAAGAATCACCACTTGATAAGGAAACAGAAGAATTTGCAAAGAAAAGCATTGAAAAGATGGAAGAAGAACTGGCTATGACTGCGCCAATGAGAAAAAGAAAAAAATCACGTGGTACCGAGCTTGATGAATATTTTAGTTTGTCATTTTCGAAGGCATCAGAGAGTCAAGGTGATGAAGACACCTCTGAGTTGCAGACATTTGCAAGTGCTAGTAACCAAATGACTTCATCGAAAATCGAATCCTTAGAAATGGAAGAGAATCGCGTGGAAGAAGATATCCAACCACCAAAACGAAAGAAGGACAAGAAAAGTCCTGAGACTGATTCATCTAAAACTAACGACGCAGAAGCTCTTTTACAAGATGTTTCAGGAGCTGCAGGAGATGGCCTTCAGTTACGTAAGCCATCGAAAGTAGTAACGGACGAGGGTGAAATTGATATAAACCTTAAATCGCTTCTTCCACTGGCTAAACTTTTAAAAACTATTGAAACACACTTGGTTGCAGTTGAGAGCGAAGTGACTTCGCAATCTGCCATGATGATGTCTCCAACTTCTACTGAACAGAGTATCGGGATCATACGAAATGTCCTTGATCCAATTAAGCAGATTCAAGGTAAAATGAAGGTTTACTCGGGGGAGATCCCCATTGAGGTTCTCTTCCAATCGATGGAAGGCGATATAAAAGCTTTGCACACTGGCTTGCAGGTGATTGAGAAATGTGTGGCTATGGACGAGACCGGAATAACTCTGATTCAAAGAACTAGTGTATGCATAATTGACAGTGTAGGTGAACAATTTGTGAAGACCTTTGAAGAAGTGAAGAAGATCGCAAATAATTTTGAATCGGAGCATATTAAAATGCAGACCGATATAACAGCTGAGGACATTCAACAGGGTATTCAAATAACTCAAGATACGATTAAGTCACAGGCACTTTTGCAGGAAGCTCAAGATATTGAGACAGCTCAACATGTCTCTGATTCAGTTGCTAAACTCCAAGCAATACCACAAACTGTTTCCTTTGATGCTGTGACTGAAGCAAAGCTTCCATCAGAAGCTGACTCACTTAAGCTTATTTGTCGGCCAGTGATAAAGATTCAACAGGCTTTGGAAAATATTGAGAATGACTTGTCGATGGAAGAAAATGAAGAAGAGTTGTATTCTCGTGTGCACGAAACGGCTATTTCTAATCTCCAAGGCCCTATTGATGAGCTTCAGTTAGAAGTGGATAAAATCGAACAAAAAGTCGTCGCAGCAGCTGGCAACGAGACCATTGAGCAAAAAATAAACATGACTATCTTGGACATTGTAAGTCCACCACTTTTTGAACTGAAGAAGGGCTTGGAAATAATCTCACGACAGTCCGTGGGAAATATTCACTCCGGAATGATGACAGTTAGTGCAATTGAGTCAATGGTGCCACCTTTACAAGAAATCCAAAATGGTCTAGCTCAGCTGGGTCAAGACATCGAATTCGGTCAAGATAAGGAAGACTTTGTTCCAGATTCAGCTGATACTCAGAAACTTCTTCAGTCATTAGCGCAAGCTGTTCTGCATTTTGAATCTAATATTGAACGATTGTCGCCAAGACTATCGCCTAATCTTCAAAACGGCTTGGTGGATTTAAAAGATGAACTCTCCCGTTTGATTGGAAATATATTAGATAGTAACCTTAACAAGTATCGACTCACAGTTCTGGAAAATCTTAAGACACCTATCGATGAACTGAACTACTGCTTACGTCAAACAGAGCAAAAGTCAATATCAGGCTCACTTAGTGATTTGATCGATCCTATCCGAAGTCTTCGCGAAAAAGTACAGCTCGGGGAGGATATACTATCGATATCAGATGTTCAAAAGAACGATTTAAATATTGGCAGTTTGGTGCAGATAAGAAAGATAATAAAAGCAATTGAAATCGATATTGAAGAGCACGAATTCAAATTGATCCAAAAAGAGATTGAGCTTGATGAAAAGCAAGCCACTGAGGTTGACCAATCATTTGTGTCGATGCGGGAAGCCCTATCATTACAGATAGCCAAAGAAGAAGGGCAAAAAACAGTTGAGAAGATTGAAGAAATCCACGAATGCTTGGCTACTTTGCAGAAGGAAATGGTTCTGGAAGAAGCAAACACCTTGACTTCCGACAATATTTCCATCTTGAAGAAAATGGCCAAACCCGTTAAGGAGATGTTGGAATGTCTGGCTTTAATTAAAAGTGGTGCTGCATTTGATACTGTTGAAGATTTCAATAACGATGTCAATCTAAAGGTTCTACAAGAGATAGCTGAACCTATAAATGACCTAGCTGTAGCTTTGAAAGTTATTACCTCGCCAAAGGTTTATGAATCCCAGAAGTCTTTATCAACTCAAGATGATATTTCAGCTTTGAAGACCTTAGCTCAGCCTGTTCAGGAACTGAGAAATTGTATTGCGAAGCTTGGACAAGAGGTAGCTTTTGATGAAGAAGTCCAAAGCTTCGATCAACAACAAGCCATTTTGAAAATTGCCAAACCACTAAATGAGCTTCAAGATTGCTTGGATGGGCTGATTCGTCAGACTATGGTTGAAACAATGGAAGATGTGTCAACTTTGGAAGATGTTTCAACACTTAAAACAACTGGTGAAACATCATCGCAACAGGTTTTGTTGAGCCAACAAGAGCAACCGATGGAAGAACTGGACCTTGACAGCACAAAGCAACAGAAAGCAGAAGCTCTTCTCACTAATCTTAAGCAAAGTCTGACATCAGTTGTAGCATATTGTTCGCAGTACGACGTGTCTTCATTAAAAGGAGATACTTTTAATAAGTTACAAGCTACCGTCGACAAGCTGAAATATATGGAGAAATGCGTTGCTGAGGTTTTCGAAGCAAGCGTTAATGACCCATTAGGTTCTGTTTCTGAGAAGACTGATCCTAAAACACTAGCTGAAGCAGTAATGAGTCTTGAGTCTTGTGTTTTACAAGTTCAAAATTGCTTACCAGAGGAAGATCTAAAAAGCTTGTCAGCAGAAAATACACCTATCTCAAATCTTAAAGTATCAGCCCTATCTGCCCCTTTGATGCATGAGCTTAGAGAGTGTCTTCAAGTCTTCCATACTCAAGAATTTGAAAATGCTGACAGCTTTACCGCTCCCAAGGTTTCTCTGGTTTCTAGGGCGATGTTTGAAGAAATCACACCATTTATTGTAGCTGTACAGGAAAATCAGGCTTTGGAGTCTCTTCAAAACCTAGTTGAAATTGAAAATCTAGAAATGTGTAAACAAATTATAGCACCCATCCAACAGCTTCAACAAGCGATTCTTGTTCATGATCAACACCATATATCAGAAGTTGGCGAAGTATCTAGCCAAACAATGCTGGAAACTTTTGCAAAACCTTTGATGAGTCTTCAAGAGGCAATTGTCAATATACAGGAACAATACCCATATTCAACATTCGAGACTTGTCCAGAATTTAAAATATTGAAAGCTCAATCAAATGCAATTTATCAACTTTTAAAGTATGTTGAGCATGTGAATTGTGAAGCACTTGATAATGTTGCAGAAATGTCTACACAAGCTGATATCTCAGCTCTTGAAACATATGCTGCTTCATTAGAAGGAAGTGAAATAATGCAAGCAGTCTATGCTGAGCAAAAGGTCATGGAACCCGCCGATATAAAGGCTTGCGTTGAAGATGGTATCAAACAGATCGAAAGCTGTCTTGACAAACCAACTTTCAAGAAGTCCGCAGATTTAAAAGATGTTGAACTAATTATGGAAGAACTTAAAAGCAGTTTCGTGCAAATGCAAGTAGAGCTTAGTAAAGAGTCTGAAGGTGAGTCTTCGATTTTAGCCAAATCTAACATCGCAAGAACTCTCTTCAAGCTCAAAGAGTGTCTTGTTCACACTTATGAAGGTGGTTATGAAGAGTCTCTCGATGATATCGAGAAGACGTTTGAAGACATCCTGCAAGCTCTACCTGAGTTAGAAGTGTTGTTGGCTGAGCAAATGAGCTCCAAAGTATTGAATAAAATAAGTGAAACCGTTAGTATTTCAGAGTGTTGTGCACAAAATCATCATGTTCACATGGAATTCATGAAACGTTTAGTAGTTCCATTGAATGAACTTGCCGCTGATATTGAAATACTTGGAAAAAGTAGTGAAACTGAAGTATCGAAATCTTCTGTACAGATGGTTGGCTTACAATCTCGCCTTATGAATGCTTTCAGGGCTCTCAATGAGGTGAGTGAAAGTGTTCCAAATGAGCTCTTGGATCATGTTCTGACTGGTCAAAGTGTTTTGGTGTCTGTGTTTGATTTCATCGAAGCTACTGACTCTCTGCGGGTAATTGAAGTTATTCAGGAAATTGACAATCTGCTGGTACCTTTAAGTGGTATTAATGATATTTTAAATGAAACCTTGAGACAGTCTGATGGAGAACAACTTTATGAACTATTGAAACCTGTTAAGGAGGCTCAAGAACTACTTACTACAGTCCAAGAGCAGTTGGCAAGTGGAAGTGAACTGGCCATTAAATTGGCAACAGCCAATGAATTTGTCATCCAAGACTTGCAAGAGAAGATCGAGAGAATTGAAAATGAAATTCTCGTCAAGGAAAATCTTTCACAGCTCACTGAAGATGAAGTTAAAGATATTCAGTCAATAGCGGGATCTTTGGAGAAGCTTCAGGAGTCTTTGATTGAATTTGCAGCTCAACAACAAATGGAAATGAGTTCCGAAACAACTCACAAGCGCAAAGCAGATATTGTGGACACACGAACTGACTTAAGTGCGTCATTGGAAAAAGAGCCTCAACAAGTTCCAGAAAAAAAGTCAAGGTTATCAGAAAGTAGTCCTGAGAAATTGATTTCGGAAGAAATATTCAAGAAAGTTGATGAGATTGAGGAGCAGAAATCGCCAATTAAAGACGGTTCTAATGATCTGAAAGGTGATACATCTAATCAAGCTTTTGTTGATACATCTGAAACAACTGATGTTCAAGGAATCCCAACACAGGAAAAATCTGAACAAATTAAAGTTGTTAAGCCAGAAGAACCACCATCGCCAAAAGCATTGGATGAAGAAGCTATTCTCACATCATCAAAAATTGAAATAAAAAAAGAACAACAGAAATTTGAGTTACTTGATTTACAAAAAATAGAGTCTCAAATCGGTTCTAATATGTATAAGAGCTTCGAGTCATTACGAATTCTCAAAGAGCAAATCATTGAAGCCAAGGATATTAAAGTTGATACGGTTTCTCAAGAGATATTAAGCACTTTGGAAATAACCGTGTGTGATTTAGAAAAGGTTCTCATTAACAGTACTGCTGAGAATATTGAAGATAGCCTCTTCCTTCCTCTTTTCAAGATGCGGGATCTGTTAGCATTTATCAAACGAAATCCAGAAAACTATAAAGAGTACACAGAAGTTTTGACTATGACTAACAAAGTCTTCACGTCTATTTTAAACCACAATGTGGGCCTGAGAAGATCATTCTTACAGGACATAGTTCAAACGCCAAAAGATGAGTTTTTGAATATGATTCCACTTTTAGAAGAAGCTCAGGGTCTGGAAACATGTAAGAGTCTCTTAGCAGTAGTCGCAGAACTAGATTCCACACTAAATATAATAGTCAACAAAAACGAAGGATGTCTCGCAAGGTCTTCGGAAACTTTTGTTAAGCTTCAAGATAACCTCAATGAGCTAAGAAGACAAGCGGAAGATATCGGCAAAAGGTTGCCCGCCGTTTTCAAACAGACATGTGTTGAGCCACTTAAGAAAATATGTGCGGCTGTTGATGATTCGAAAACTGAAGATGTCATAGAGGTTCTTCAGGAAATGGAAGCTCTTAAGGGACCTTTAAAAGTATTGAAAGAAACAATTGCTCGAAATATAAAACTTTTTAAGGAATCGCAGGAATTGCAAGAGACTCTAAACACAAATGCTGAAAAGAATGAAGGAGTAACAAAATCGAAATCGAAAAAAATGGAGAAAGCCAAAGAATCAAAAAGTGCCAAGGTTGAAGTTGAACCTCAAGAAAAAAGGGCTGTAGTGGAATCAAAAACCGTAGACCAGACTTTAGAAGAAAGTGTTTCTCGAAGAGAACTTGCTCAAATAACTGATTATGATAACACAAAATCCGACAAAAATGTAGAACCGATAGTAACAGAAGTGGAAGATGATATTCAAAATAAAATAGTTTCTGAAGAGCAAATCGAAGATATCGATCAAGTCGAGAAAGAACCAAAAAAGGATCAAATTGAGCCAAAAAAGAAGAAAACTAAGCCCAAGAAAGAAACAGCTGGAATTGAAGAAATTAGCGAAAACAAAATAACATCGGAAGTACAGGAAATTGAAAAACTAGATAGCCAAAAAGCTCAATTACTGACTGACGAAAAAATAGAGCTACAACGAATGGAAGATTCTATGTGTGAAATTGAAGGCATACCGGTTCAAGTCGATTCGGAAAAAGCTCTGATAAAAAAGAAAGAGGTAGCAGAAATTGAAAAAGTCAGTGAAACGACAAAGAAGGTTGAATATATTGAAATCGAAGAGCCACATATAAAAGAAGCAACATTACTTGCTGCTGAGAAAATAAAGCAAGAACAAGTGGAAGATGCTAAACAGGTATTAGAGATACAAAACATTGAAGCAGAATCTAAAAAAGCCAATTTGCTGAAGCAGGAGAACATTGAGTTTAAAGAAGTCAATAAAAATGAAAAGAAGACTGAGACCAAAGAAAATGAAGATGCAATTATTCAGAAAGCACAGTTACTTACTAGAGAAAAAATAGAAGAACAAAAGTTATTATTAGATATTAAATCTGTGCAAGTTGAATCCGTAGAAAAAATAGTCAATGAAGCCAAAATTATAAAAGTGGAGGAAGCTGTTCTAAAGAAAGTTAGTGAAACCCCAAATAAAACTGAGACAATTGAAATCGAAACACTTAAAGCACAAGTTGTTGATGTTGAAGAAATTGAAAATCAAATATTGGAAAATTTGGGAAAGGAAGTCGAAATTGCAGACGTAAAATATTCAAAATTTATAGCAGAGAAGCATTATACTGAACCAGAAATTCTTGAAGTGGGAGAAGTTTCCGCATCTGCTCAGAAAGTTCAAGAAGAAGTCGTTGATAGTATTCAGCCTCTAATTGCTGATTTAACCTCAACACCACGAAAAGAGGTAAAGTCTGATGATGAAATAGACACTTCAAAAGAGAAAGAAACAAAAGAACAACATGCAGAAGCTGAAGGAAATAAGTTGGAAGAGGAAAAAATAATTGTATCTCAGGAGACGATTACTGTCGCTGAAGAACTCAATACTTCAGAGCTTCTCAAACTAATAGAAACAACGGGGGTAGTTTCAGAAGTTGATTCGACTTCAATATTAAAAACATTAGAAGTGATTGCAAATTTGTCAGTTGAATCCGAAACTATAGTAGTCAGTGCGATAAATGAATTAAATGATTTGAATAAACAGCTTGCAGCTGGTGCTCCTGATGATGAAAAACTACTTCAATCAGTGCGAAAAGCATTCTTCAAACTCAGAGAATGTATTGTTCATACTTACGATGGAAGAAAGACACCCGATGATGAGGAAGAATTTAAACTCAAGGTGATTGACGAGGCTTTTAAAGATATTTTGGATTCTAATTCATTCGTAAGAAATCAGATTTGCAATGAGCTAATGAGCAATGCAATTACATCTATCGACAAACTAAAGACTTGTTTATGTGAACGTTCTAGTCAGAAATTACCAAAGGAACTAGAACTTTTAGTTCAACCTTTAGGTGACCTTAAAGAGTCAATTGAACTTCTAACGAAATCAGATGACGATTTATTCGAAAAGTCTTCAAATAAAATGATTTCCCTACAGACTAGCCTAATGAATATGTTCTTCAAACTTGATGATCTTGCATCGAACCTGGAAGACCAGAATGCTAAAGCAACCTGGGTTAGTGCTCAAGATATCATTTTGAAAATTCATGACCACTTTGATGTCCCCGAACAATTTATACCGAAAATTAAGATTTCTGAAGACCTAAGCCGTTTGTCAGGGCCTATGGAGAGAATTTTGAAACTGTTGGCTCTTGATATGGTAGGAGAAGAAGTTATAATGTTGGAATCAAAGGGATCAAAGGGATCAGAAATGGAAGTTAGTGAATCAGAAACACAAGCTGAAGAGAAAATTTTACAAGAACATCAATCACTGGAAACATCTGATATAAAGACGGTAGTTGAACAAGAAATAAGTACTGTGGCTTCTGTTGCAATCACAACACTTTCTTCTGAGAAGAAAGAAGAAGGTCCAAAACATGAAAAGATTGAGACAATTCCAGCTGAAAAGGAGATATCTAAATTAGAAGAAGTTCAAAAGATCGAGGAAGACCAACAAGCTAGGGAGAAAATATCGGAAATTGAGAAGTTTAAGGATTTAAGAAGTGAAGATAACAAACAAGAAACAGAATTAGAGGGAACAGAAGAGGAAAGTATACATTCTATGCCAGAAAAACTTGTTGAGGTTAAGGACGTTGTAGAGGTAGAACAGAAAACACCTGTAATCTCAAAAGAAATTTCTGAACAAAATAAGATTTATGAAACCAAAAATGACCTTCAAGTTGAAGACATAACTCCGAAAAAGTCAAGAGCTGAAGTTTCTGTAACGGATGTGGAACTAATAGAAGATAGAAAAATAGAAGAGAATATTCGAAAGCTTTCATTAGTTGATGTTAAGATTAATCAACCGCACTGTGCGAAAATAGCTGAAGTAAAGGAAGCAGAGTGTGCAACAGTTCCCGAGTCGAAAAAATCTTTTGAAATAATTGATGTTGTGGATGAAGGAAAAGTTGCTAAAAAGTCTGTTACTGAACCTGAAATTGTTGTTGAGAAAATAATTGATACAACTACTCAGAAGCCTGAGGATACGGAAGTTCGGGCAACAATAAGGCAGAATGCTGAAAAATCATTCACTCAGACAGAAACAATTGTTGAAGAAAAACTCAGCGAAATCACTCAAAAGACAGATGTAGTTGAAAATATTGCGCTAACGAAAATTGCAGATGTATCAGAAGTCAAGGCTGAAACAATAGAGAACAAAACTGTAGAAGGTAATAAGATTGAACCTCAAATTACAAAAGTTGTTTCAGAAGCACAGTCAGGAGTGAAGTCAACAACGGAGCCTATGATAGCTCAAACTGAAGAAATGAAAGTTGAAACACTGAAGCCAGAAATCAAAGAAATAAAATCTAGTGACGGGCAGAAAGCTGAGGTGTCTGAAATTAAACCTGAAAAGGTCGAAAGAGATAAGCTTCTTGACAACAAAATGGAAACCAAAATGACGGATGTCACTCCTAAGCCATTGGTTGCTCAAAAGTCTCTTACTGAAGCAGAAGAAGTGAGTTTTGAGACTGTGAGTGGTTCAGTACAACAGAAAAAAGAAGATGAAATAAAATCAGCTGAAGTCCAAGTAGCAGAGTCTTCGGAAATAAAACTTAGGGCAATTGAAGAGTTGACAGTTAATGAGAACAAGATGCAAATTAGAAGTGAAGAAGTTACACCCAAGAAGTTAGTTGCTGAGAAATCTTCAACCAAAGCGGAAACAATACAAATTGAAGCTGTTGATTCACCCAAAAAGGTGGAAGAAGAATTTATAAATCCAACTGAAGAACAAATAGCTGAAGTTTCCGAAGTGAAGCTTGAAAAAATTGAACAGATAGCAGTTGATGATAAGAAGACACCTATAAATACCAAGGAACTTCTACAAGAAAAGTTGGTTGCCGAGAAATCCGTCACAGAAACCGACTCAGTTCAAGTTGAAGAACTATCTGCGGACAGTCAGAAGGCTATCATTAAGGATGTATCAAAGTCTGAAATACAAACCGCCCGCATTGATGAAATTAAACCTGAAGTGATTGAAAAGAAGACTCTTGAAGATGACTTTAAGAAACCAATCACGTCAGAGATAGGTGACCAAGCTCAAGAAGCTCAGAAATCTACCACAGAAGCTGAGAAATTGGAAGTCAAAAAATTGATGGATGAAACGCAAAAGCTAGAGGTTGGTTATTTTGATAAAGCTAAGAAAGCAGACATTTCTGCAGCTAGTCTTGAAGACGAATCTGTAACAAATAAAAGTCTTGAGCTGTCAACAAAGGAACAGGAAGCTCAAGAAACACAGAAATCAATTACAGAAGCTGAGAAATTAGAAGTCAAAGAGTTGCAGAATATAACACAGAAGTTAGAGGTTAGTAATTTGGATAAAACTGAATCTAAGATAGCAGATATTTCTGAATATAAACTTGAAGACGAAGACACAGGCAACAAGGGTCTCCGGCTTTCAACAAAGGTTCAAGAAGCGTTAGAAATCAAAGCAGTTATTGATTTGGAAGAAAAAATAACTAAAAAGGATGCCGAAGAAATCAAAGAAGATTCAACAATTGAAGAAGAGAAGAACAAAAAGAAGCCCTCTAAAGATAATGAAACTGACGTGAAAGGTAGTGAAGAAAAAAAAGAAGTAGATATATTAAAACCTAAAAGAAGGAAATCAAAGGCGAGTCCTGAAGAGAAAAAGCCTGAGATACAGTCTGATCAAACTAAGGAAGACGAATCTTCTTTGGTTGAAGAATCCAAAGAATCAAAAACTGATTGTTCCGACAAAATAGTTGAACGAAAACTAGAAGAACTCCCATTAAAAGACATAGATGTAAAAAAAAAATGTGAAGAACAGAAAAGTAGAATCCCATCACAAAAAAGTGAAGAGGAAAATGAAAATGAAGTAAAGAAGGTCAAGAGGAGAAAGTCAAAGGTCAGTCCAGAAAAGAAGAAAGAAGAAGAAACAGTTGCTGAACTTGTCAAAGATGATATTAAATTAAAAAAAAAAGATGTTAAAGCTTCAGAAAAAGAGAAGGAAAATGAGAAGACAAATATTGAGAAAGAACTTTTACAGAAAAGTCCAGAAAAGGAAGAAGACAAATCAGAAACAAAAGCTTCAGACAAAACTTCAAAATTAAAAAGATCAAGTTCTAAAAAAGGTGAGAAACAAAATCAAACTTTGCCTGACACTGAAACGAAAGTTAAAGAAACTACCCCTGTTGCAGTGGGAACTTTTAAATTTAATATCCTCAAAAATGTTGTTGAAACTTTTAAAGGCAATTCTTCCAGTGTTAAAGAAATCAATAATATATTTGGTGATTTGGAAAATCTAAATGAGAAAGTACAATCCCGACAAAATGATGAGAATCTTCTGAAGCAGATGGCCGAATCATATTTGAAACTCCGAGAGAAGATTGTTAGCAAAGATGACTTTAGTTCATCAGAAGTTAAAGAGGACAAGTTTATCGAATTAAAGTCTTCCTTAATTGAAGCTCTTGAGCCAAACCATGAATTGCGAAGGCACATCTCTAATAATCTTATGAAAAGTTCATTGTCTGTGTTCGAAAATTTGAAAACTAATCTTATGGAAAACTCTTCGAAGAAAACAATAAAAGTCCTTGTTCCGTTTATTGAACCTCTTTCTAATCTTCAAACGGCTGTTGAAAGTCTTACAAAAGGTAACGATGAAGGCTACGATAAGTCTTCAGGACGAATGGTTAACCTTCAATCATGTCTCATGGATATGTACTTTACTTGTGATGACATCAAACCACAAGTTCATGAGAAACTCTTAGAGACTGTTCAGAGTGTAATGAAAGTAATGCTTCAAGTACATGACAAAGTTGAAAATGCATCTCAATCGGTTGATAGGGTTGTTATGAGTGATAGCATTGAAGACATTTCAGTACCGATTCAGCAATTCCATGCAATTTTAAAGTCAACTCAAGACGAAGAAGTGGAATACGTGGTAGATGAAATTGAAACAAAGAAAACAGAAGACACATTGGAAAAAAAGGTGGATACAAAAGAAAAAGAAGCTGTTTTGGATGAAGTAAAGAGAGAAGAAACCACTACAGACGAAAGTAATAACAAACAGACAAAATCTGGAAAAGACGAATTGGTTAAAAACAAGACAGAAATCGATAAATTATCGCAACCCAAAACTCAGATTGAAGATGTTTCTGAAAATAAAAAAGAGAAGGTAGAAAAAGTCAGTGTTGGTAAAAAGAAATCGCCTTCTCCAAAAACCAGTCCTAAGAAAAAGAAAACGGAGAAAGCTGAACCTGCAGAAGTCGAACTCAAGTCAAATAAAGAATCGAGTGAAGAAAAATCTCTGTTAACTGAAAATAAAAATGAAGATAAATCCATCAAAATAAAGACAAACTTCGATAAAGTTGAAGAGCCTGGAAAACCATCTGAAGATACACAGAAACAGAAGATTGAAAGTCAAAGAAAAGTAAAAGAAGAACCAGTTTTAGAAGACGAGCCCAAGAAGGTAGCGGAAGAAGTTACTGAAGGTGTTGATGACAATGATTTGAAGAAAAATAAGTCAATAGACAAAAAGGAAGTTTTAGTCGTAAAAGCAAAGAACGATGACAAGAAACATGAATCTGCAGATTTAGTGAAACTAAGTGAAACCGAGATAAAACCAAATGTCTTCGAAACTGATCAACAGAAGATGGAAGTGGCTATTCCTTCAGAAATAAAGACTGATGTTATTGAAAATAAAGGAACTAAAGAAACAGAGGAAAAGGAGATTTTGAAATCTAGTCCTGAGAAGAAAACTGTTGAAGAATTAGTAATGGAATCTAAAGAAATCGATACCGTTGATTCAGAAACACCTGAAGTCAAGTTAGCTAAAACGATTAAGGAAGCAAAAACAATTGACGAAACAACACCTAAAACTGAAACAGTTGATGCAAAAATATCTGAAGAAAATAAAGCAGAGGTAGAACAAATAGTGGAAGAATCAAAGAAAAAAGAAACAAAGACGAGTGTTGCCAAAAAACCAAGTCCTCAAATGAAAATAACTAAGAATGAAACTGAGGCTACTAAAGAACAAGTAACTGAAACTGCAAAGTCTCAAAAGCTGGATAAGCAGGTCTCAGAAGATAAAATACAAGAAAATGAAGAAACAAAAGAAATCAAGCAAACCATAGAAAAGTCTGAGGCCAAATTGGGTGAACATGTTGAAAAAGAGGCGATTGAAATTTCAGAACAAAAAACAGAAGACACAAAGATGAAAGATATGGAAGAAGAAAAACCAGGTATAGCCAAAAAACCAAGTCCTAAAAAGAAGGTAACTAAGAAAGAAACTGAGGAACCTAAGGAACGGGTAACTGAAATTTCAAAAACAGATCTGGCAAAGCAAAGCTCGAAAGATAAGATAGAAGAGCCTGAAGAAATAAAAGAAATTGAACAAACGAAAGAAAAATCTGAGAACCAAGTTGTTGACAAGATTGAGGAAGGCACAATCGAAGTTTCAGAACAAAAAGCAGAAGATACCAAGAAGAAAGACGTTGAAGAAACAAAACCAGGCTTAGCCAAAAAACGAAGTCCTAAAAAGAAGGTTAATAAGGAAGAAACTGAGGAACCTAAGGAACGGGTAACGGAAATTTCCAAGTCAGAGCTGGAAAATCAAATCTCGAAAGATAAGATAGAAGGGACTGAAGAAACAAAAGAAATTAAACAAATGAAAGAAAAATCTGCGACCCAAGTTGGTGAAATGATTATAGAAGACACAATAGAAATTTCAGATCAAAAAACAGAAGAAATCAAAAAGAAAGACGTTGAAGAAACAAAACCGGTTGATGCTAAAAAACCCAGTCCTAAAAAGAAGCCAACTAAGAAAGAAACTGAGAAATCTAAGGAACGAGTAACTGAAACATCAAAGTCAGGGAAAGAACCAAATCTTGAAAGGCAGGAATCAAAAGAGAAGGCAGAAGAAAAAGAAGAAACAAAGGAAACTAAACAAAAAATAGAAAAATCTGAGACCCAAGTGGAAACAAAGATTGAAAAAGATGCGTTTGAAATTTCAGAACAAAAAATAGAAGAAACAAGGAAAGAACAAGTGGAAGAAACGAAACCGTCTGTTGCCAAAAAAACAAGTCCTAAAATGAAGATGGCTAAGAAACAAATAGATGAAGAATCTTCAAAAACGGAATTCCAAGATTTAACAAAATCAAGTTCAGCAGAAAAACTATTTAAAAAAGCAAATGAAGAAATCAGAATTAAACCCGAAGAAATCCTTGGAGAAGTCAATAAAAATGACACTGAAACTGAACCTGAAGAATCAAGACGAACAAGACTTTCCAAACCCTCTGAGCCATCTCTTTCACAGAAGGTTAACGAATCTTCACCCTACGAGATCAAAGAACGCAAAAAGGAATCGAAACGTGCACCGAACTTCGATCTCAAATTGACCAATCGCAACTCACCACTTGGCAGTGATATCAAACTCACCTGCTGTATATCTGGCAATGATGTAACTGTCCAATGGTTCAAGGACAAGACTCCAATTAAGCAGGATACCAAACACCTCCTAAGCTACGTTGATGGTCTTTCATCACTTGAAGTACGTTCCGTTGAGAAAACTGATTCAGGAATTTACCGCTGCATTGCCTCAAACCGCAATGGTGATATCGAAACAAGTTGCCTAGTTTCTGTTTATGAAGTTCCAACCGCCCAATCGGGCACTCCGCCAATATTCACTCGCAACATTCGAGGTACGTTTCTACATCTATGCTTCAAGTTCACAACCAAAACAAAGTACTTACCCACAAATCCCCCAACCTCAAGCACATTGCTTGTGCCACTGCCTCTGTCACCAAAAATACTGTGTTCCATGCCATTGAGTCACGAGAGACATTTTCTAATTTTATATGAACTTGTGACAGCATTGCAGGTCTAAAATAAGAACTTATCTATACACAAGCCATGTGATTGAGGTGGCCGATATTTCTTTTCTGATTGATCTTAACGCAAAGGGAGTTTCAAAATAGCCGTCATTCCTAGCGGTCTTGGCTTTTGAAACTTCCTGCTTTCTAAACACATTTTTTATGCTTATTGTTTTAATTCTGCGCTACAATATGCCAACCTATTTTAAAAAAAAAAAATAACATCTTTAACGGTATATGTAGGTGTCCGCAAAACTATTTCACATGACACCTTGCATGTTTGTTGTGTAAGTTATACAGGTAACAGTCACTGCGGTATTCAACGGTAAGTATTCTACACTACAGACTACACACTCTTCACTTACTCATTGATTTTTCAAAATAAAAATAGCAAGAAAAACAAAAATTCTTACAAGTATAGAATTCGGTGCAAGTGCAACAAAGAAAACCTTATGTATAGCCATCTCTGTATTTTTGTTGTTATATAACGATGAAGTGTTTTTGAAAGTAAATATAGCTCTTGGCATCGACCACCTAAATAACTGATCTTTGTGCGCGGTGGTCAGGAGACGGCACTAGCTTTCTGTCATGTCAATCTTCAATTGTCTCTAGATCCCGCCGCGAATCGAATCGATCAGTCGTAGTTGTAATTTCTAATCGAACGGTCGATACACGATAAATTAAAACGGAACCAAGAGAACAAATCACGAACACTGTGTGTGTGTCTTAAAAATAGAATTTTTCATTTTCTATTTTTTTTACGAAACTTCAGTCTTGAAACGGTTTTTTTCAAGCTTACGAAACGTTATTTAAATAATTTACAGTAGAAAAACGAAAAAATATGGGAGAAACGGACGGAGATGTTGCCCCACCGGAGGAGCGTGCGTCACAGGATCCCGAAGAGAGACCTTCTCCAGCACCCGATATGTTGCAGGTGCCAACACAAAAACGGCGCAAGAAGTCCCCAACCCCATTGGGTCTACGTGGTCGTAGTGCAACTCCCATTCGAGGCCGTAGTCAAACGCCATTTAATTTGTATCTTAATCGTAGAAGTGCGACCCCATCGACATGGAGAAGTATAACTCCATTTTTGAATCGCGAGGATAAGGAAAAAACACCCTTCGAACTCGGGCGGGATATTAAAACACAAATTTACTGCAATAAGGCGGTTTTCGATAAGGCTCTGATAATGGATATCACAGAACCAGAGGAACCAGCAGTGCGTTACATAACATCTGATATGTCTGTAATCGATCGTGCGGCTGTCATGGACGTATCGAATGTCGAAGTTATATACGTTGTTGAAGAATACGAAGAATACTCGGAAGAGGAAGAGGAGGAGGAGGAAGAGATCATTGAAGAAATAAAGCCCAAGAAAAAGGAGAAGAAAGGCAAAAAGGGCAGGACACCACGAAGATCAACTGATAGGGACTCGGTTAGCCCGGGAAGAACTGAGGAAAGTATGGAAAAAGATACTTCTGAAGATCGAGAACGATCAGAGAGTGCCGACCCAGAAGTGGTAGAAAAGAAAAAGAAGAAACCTGCACCCAAAAAGAAGTTGGAGAAAAAGGAAAGCAAACTCAGCCTCAAATTAGAAATGGGGCCGGGCGCTAAAGCGAACAAAAAGATGTTTGATCAAGCTCCGCCCCAACCACCACCAAGGCCACCACCAAAGAAGAGTAAAATTGCTTTGCAAATGGAGGAGCAAGCCAAAGCTGCCAAAGCCAAAGCTGAAGAGGACGCCAAAAAAAATGCTGAAAAACAAAAAACTGAAACCTTTGAAGAACGCCAAAAACGTCTTAAGGCAGAAGCTGAAGAACAGGCACGTATCGATGCATTAGAAGCAGAGCTTCGTGCCCAGCAGGAAGCAGAAGAAGCAGCCGAAGCAGCAGAACTTGCAGCAATGGAGCATGAAGATGAGACCGGTGATGAAGAAGGTGATCACTCTGGTGATGAGTCTTACGCTGAAGATGACGACGATCATGAGTACAATGAAGACGAGGAGGCTGAAGGAGGTGATGAGTTCGATGAAAACATCAAGGACAAGCGACGAGCCAGCAAAGCGTCGGTGGATAGTTTCACAAGGCCTAAGCCAGATGATGAAGAAAGGTGGAAGAAGATCGCTGAAGAAGAAGGTGAAGAGTTTATGTTGCAACTTCGCAAATACAGTTTGGCTCTAGCGCAAAGTGAACGCGAACGTGATGCAGATTGGCAGAAGCGTCGTGAGCAGGCACGTTTGCCACATTTCATCAATTTCTTGACTGATCGTGCAGTTGAAGCTGGACACAATGTGCGTTTGGCATGTGCTGTTGATGGACCCGAATTGTCTGTCAAATGGTTTAAGGATGGCAAGCAACTAGAACGTGACAATACCCATAGAATCGCCAACAACAACAATATTCTAACACTTGAAGTTGTCAATACAACTTCAATCGACTCCGGAGAGTATTCCTGTGTAATTGCTAATGTAAATGACGAAGTAACATCAACGTGTATCGTGACTGTTTATGAAGTTTACAAGGACGAACCAAGTCCCCCTACATTTAGTTTAATTCGAGGTAAGGTTTATAAGGTTCTTCTTTATCTAATGTCTTTCTGATGTTTCGTATTCTTATTAGATTTTTATCATTTACACGACGACGAACTAACGATCGAATGTCATGTGCATGGTATTCCCCGACCGAAGGTCACATGGCTATTTGGCGCTTTCGAAATAAAACCAAGCTTTAAGTTTACATTGTTAGAGGAGGCTCATGGAGTCTACAAATTGTTAATCTATCGCCCCTCAAACAAAGACTCTGGAAAGTATGTGTGCAAAGCACAGAATGAAAGTGGTGAAGCACAAATAACCCATGCCATTGAAGTCGCCAAAAACAAGAACTTCCATGTTCATGGCATCTTCCGGGCCCGTGATCGTTTTTCACGTGAAAAAGAAGCGACCGCACGGCAGGCCATGGATGAGGCTATGGCCTCAAAAAAAGAGTCCGATAGGAAGCGTGCAGGAACTGTAGAACCCCCCCATGCTGGAGCTCGGTCAACAGTCAATGAGCCATTGGTTTCGCCAAAGAATAAGCTCATGATTGCCACCCAACTTCGTGATCGTATCGCACTGGAAGGTGCCACTATCAAATTGTTCTGCAATGTAACTGGCCCAAGTCCCGCGTGTCGTTGGATGAAAGACGACAAGTGGATTGTGGTTGGTCCAAATATCAGAAATCTAACCGAAGAGGGCAGAGCAGTTCTAGAACTTGTTAATGTAACATCTGAAGCATCCGGCCAATATAAATTGGTTGCAAAGAATGAACACAGCGAAGTCGATACATCTTGCTTCTTGCGAGTCTATGGTGCTCAAGTAGAGGGTGATGAACAGGAGCCAATGTTTGCTTTGCCAATTCGAGGTAAGCCAAGGACAAAAGACAATTGATCGAATAAGATAAAAGCTATAATAGAGTACTCAGTGACATATCGAGGTCGCACAATCCATAAATAGATATCGCGAACTCGATTTCGTTCGTTCGGGTATTTATCTTCGATCAACAGTTTGTTGCATCAGTTTATCTGTGAGATAGATCTATATCTCTCTCTCTCTTTTTCTTTCTAATTTATTATAGATGTATATCATTCGTCGGAGAACGATTTGATAATCGACACCAAGGTACGAGGAAATCCGCGACCAACCATTTCGTGGTTCAAAGACTCGCAGGCAGTCGTCTTGGATGATCGCATCCAACAGATAGAACATTTGGACGGTGTTTGTCAATTGATTATAAATAAACCCACACCTAAGGACGGTGGAGTGTATACTTGTGAGGCGATTAACAATCTAGGCCATTCGAAGCAAACTCATTCAGTTGTTGTTGAGAAGTTACCCGCATCAAGGCGTTCCAGTGGTACAACAAGTCAAATGGGTGAAGAAGAAGATGCTGGAAAGGCAGGTCGCGCAGCCAAGTCGAAAAAGAAGGATGACACTGGTGATGGTACATATGAACGTAGGAGTCGTATGCCCGATCCTTCACCCAAAATGTCACTCTACTTCATCGGTAATATGTCAAATCGCTATCTAGCCGAAGGCAATAGGGTTAAGTTGCAAGCTGTCATAGGAGGTCCAGATCCAACAGTTAAATGGTTAAAGGATGGCCAGAATGTCGTCTATGGGCCAAATGTCCGTAACTTATCCAGAGATGGCTTGGCCGTTCTGGAGTTTGTAAAAGCTGCTGTTGAGGACTCGGGAACGTACACTTTAGTTGCTCGAAATGAGTTCAGTGAAATTACCACCACTGCTCTGTTGCACATTTATCAGCAAAATGTTGACACAAACGTTGCACCGGTCTTTGTTCGTTCAATGAAAGGTAAGTGCTCCGAAAATAGATTTTAACAAGAACTGAATCGAATTGATTGTTGAAGCAATACCTTGCATAACATTTTTTTTTTTTTATATATATTTTCAGAAACGTATCATCTGAATACAAACGAGCTAATTTTAGAAACTGGGGCCCGCGGACAGCCTACGCCAACTATCACTTGGTTTAAGGATAGTGTGGAGATTAAAACTGATGAACGGTATCAAATTATCAATCATACTGATGGCACTTCCGAATTGCTCATCGATCAGCCAAACGATAAAGATTCTGGAAAGTATGTCGTGAAGGCTGAGAATATTGCTGGAAAAACTGAGATATTGCATCATGTTATTTTCAAAGGCAAGGAAACTCACATTGCCGATAATATTCACGGTGTCTTCCATGCCGACAAGACTTTGTTGCGAAAGAAAGAGGACGAAAGGCCACCATCTGCGGCGGATTCTGCAGCTGAAGGTGAAAAAGCAGGAAAAAAAGGCAAGAAGGGCAAGGAAGAAGAGGAGGAAATCCTTGTTATTCCAGATGTCCCGGTTAAGGAAGAGAAGCGCGAAAAGCATATTGGAATCCATTTCGAGGCTAATGCCACAGATCGTTGTATTGCTGAAGGCTCTCGTATCAAGCTCACAGCTTATTGTGTATCTAACGAGACGCCTGCCGTTAAATGGACGCACGATGATCAACAAGTTGTTTACAGCCAGAAAGTGCGACAAAGCTATCGTGAGGGTTTGTGTTGCTTGGAATTAGTAAGTGCCACAGAGGCCGACAGTGGAATCTACAAGTGTACTGCAAAGGATGGCACTGGAGAGGTAGTTACCACGTGTAAGCTTGAAGTATACAAACGCCCCGACAATGCTGATAGCCCGCCAACGTTTACTCGATCGATCAAGGATAGCTACCATGAGAAGGCAAATGAAGTGGTCCTGAATGTGCGTGTTAGAGGTCTACCAACACCAACTGTTACATGGGTTAAGGACGGTGTGAAAATCGAACCAAGTGACAAATACCAACAGATCTACCATGCTGATGGAACTTGTGAACTTTTCATTAGTAATCCTGTTTCTGGCGATAGTGGCAAGTATGTGTGCCAAGCTGAGAACAGCAAGGACAAAGCTGAAATCACTCACTTGGTTCACATTGAAGTGAGGAAGAAGCGTGCTTCTTCACCAGGTAGGTCAATTCCACCAATAACTAAGGCAGCTCCAGAGGAAACACCAGAAGAAAAAGAAAAGAAGCAAAAGAAGAAGAAGGAAGAAGATGAAGAAGCTTCATCAAGCAGACGTGAGGTACCACCTCCACCAGATCTCCGCAAGAAAATATACTTGAGAAACTTCCTCTCTAATCGTACGGTTACTGCAGGCAGCAATGTTCGCTGGGTGGTCAACATTGATGGACCCGATCCAACTGCCCGTTGGTATCGTAACGATCAATTGATTGCATTTGGTCCAAAGAGTAAACTTGCCTGCCAAGATGGTATTGCTTACCTTCAGTTGGTTGGGGTAACAGAAGAAGAAGCTGGTGAGATTAAATTGGTGGTAAAGGGTGCTGAAAATGAATGTATAAGTACTTGTACACTATTTGTGTACAGCTTGAAGAATGAAGAGGAAGAGGTTGCACCGGTGTTTACGGTGGGAATAAAAGGTAGGCTAGTGATAGTGTTAATGTCAATCATGTCCTGATGGAGATCGTTTTATGTCTGTCATATATAAGGTACGTTAAAATATTTCCCCTATTGTGTTTCATTGCAACTAACCAGCTTATGTTTGTTCCCTGGTGACGTTTTTCATTGTCGAATATTTACTGTTATCTTATTTGTTTCCATTAGACACATATCAATCTCAAGGTAACCAGATTACCCTTGAATGCAAGGTTTCTGGTAATCCAAAACCAAATATTTTTTGGCAGAAAGATAATGTTTTGCTGGAGTTCCCGAGTGAAAAGTATCATAATGTAGAGATGTTGGAAGGCATTAGGCAACTAATAATAGCCAATCCAAACGTAGACGACTCTGGACTCTATACTTGTTATGCTGAAAGTATTGGGGGACAAATGAAGTTGAGCAAATTTCTTGATGTTACTGATCACATAAAGGTGCGCAAGGAGGATAAGAAACAAGAATCAAAACTGGAACAGGTAGTGATTCAGGATATCAAGGAAAGAGCTGTTAAAACAAGAGAAGCAAAGAAAAAACTTAATGTTGAGGCCTCGTTAAAGAACATGGTCATTGGCAGTGGCAACAAGGCTCAACTCCTTTGTAACGTGTCCGGTCCAATCGATGAAGTTCAATGGTATAAGAATGGAGAGCGAATCTTCAAGAACCTTAAGCATAAGATATACAATATCAATGGAACCCTAAGTCTTGAAATCTATGATGCATCGACTGAGGACTCAGGTGAATACAGCTGCATTGTGAAAAACGCTCAACATCAAACAGAGATTAAGTGCAGTTTGAGCATCTATGACTCAAGATCAGGGTACAAGCCTCCGCCAAGTTTTGATAGTGCGATTAGAGGTTTGAATTACAAAACTATTCTAATTAGCTTATAGGGGTCACATTTTCATTTTATTTTTAGAATCATTTAATGCACATCGCAATGAGATGATTTTAGAGTGTAACGTTCATGGCAGACCAAGGATAACCTGGCTTAAGGATGATCATATTATTTCCAATAATCGCTATCGTCAATTGGAAGAAGCTGGAGGCCTCCGAAAGCTGGTAATTCGCAATCCAATTTCTTCAGATTTTGGATCATTTGCTTGCTATGCCGAAACCGATGATCAGATAGAAGCTATCGGGGTTACTTTGAGAGCGGCAGATCTTAAGAAAATGCAGGCATACACTAATGGCCATACTGATAACATCAGCAGTACTGATGACTCTTATAGGCAATATCAATCCTCGATTCAGGATCACGATGTAGATTTCATCCACAGTAAATCAGCTATGAAAGCCTCAAGCTGTGGGGCTGAAGTAAGGCGAAAGCCAGTATTCAGCATGCTTCTTAATGATCGGACTGTTTTGGAAGGTTCAAATTTGAGACTTTCTTGCAACGTTGTTGGTGGCTGCGAGATAAGTTGGTTAAAGAACCACGAACAGCTGCCATCGAGTTCAAGATATCAGAAATCCTTCAGTAATGGTCAAGCAACTTTGGAAATTTACTCAGTTCAAGGAGATGATAGTGGAAACTACGCGTGCCGAGCATTCAACGAGTATGGTGAAGTTTTTTCATATGCTCAGGTGAAAGTATTTCAGAGCTACGACGAGACTCCTCAACCACCTACGTTTGTTCGATATATAAAAGGTATACAGATCTGCCGAAGATACACTGCTTCAGAGTCATCACTCATCACAGTCTGTGTTCAGTGTTAAGTGACTTTGTCTATTTTCTGTTTTATATTTCTATCTGTTTTATGTTTTTGTATTATTTCTAACATGTTTGCTTCATTTAGATACCTATTCACTAAACGAGGATGAGCTCGTCTTGGACTGCCGTGTCCGGGGTCACCCGCGACCTGAGATTCAATGGATGAAGGAAAGCGATTTACTAAATGCTGACGAAAAATACCGCCCGATTTCAACAAGCGATGGCCACTGCAAACTTATTATCAACAATCCAACCGAAAAAGATGCCGGTAGATACTCGTGTGTAGCCAGAAACAGTGTAAAAGAAGAAAAGATAACTCATCAAGTTGACTTCGGAGGCAAGGACAGGGCCGCTTTGGAAAAGACACACGGTTTCTTCCATCGCGATCCTAACAAGCCACATCTTCAGAATCCTCTGGGTGATCAAACAGTCACTCCCGGTGGTACAATTGCCATTATGGCTGAGTTCCTTCCAACCAGTAGCCCAATCGATGTGCAATGGCTCCGTTCAAGAGAGCCACTGACCGGTCAACCAAATGTAAAGACCTTCTTTGATCATGGAGTCTATACACTGGCCATTTCGAACGCGGCTTCAGAATGGGAAGGCACTTACACTTGTCGTGCTACAAATGCCTATGGCAGACTTGAAACACATGCAAACGTAGACATAGCTGATAAAGGTGGCAAAGCTGCTGGACCACCATTGTTCTTATCGCGGCCTGAAACGGAGATGAAGATCGCTGTTGGTGATCCTTTCTCAATATCTTTCAGACTGCAAGGTGAACCTAAACCGAAGTGTAAGTTAACATAAAAAATATGCCTGAGCGTAAAAATCTTTTTAAAAAAAAAACTTATTTCCTATCCATAGTGACACTATTGAAGGGAACCAAGGACATCACAAAAACAGATCGCGTTAGCAAGGAAGCCTCAGATGATTACATCAGATTCACTGTTCAGAAGTCTCAGCCATCAGATTCCGGTACCTATTTTGTGGTGGCTCGTAACGAATTTGGAACAGACCGAGTATTCGTCACAATTACGGTAAAAATTCAACCAAAAGGCATTGGATAATTTTCAGGCTTTTTCTTATAGTTTTTTTTTTTTTTTGTTTTAACCAATCTAATCTTTTCTCATGCTTATTCTTTTTATAGGTTGCAACTGATAAAAAGAAATAGATTATAACACAAAGTTGATACCTTTAACCTTATTGCTTATACAAAAAACTAGTTTTTATTTGAATACAAACAAAAAAATTAATAAGAATTTCAATATAATGATTTCGGTTCGAATAACAGGTACTTCAACGGGCCCGATCAGCAACACCAACTTCACGTTGGGGTCAACCTTTAGAAAGCTTCCCAGACACTTCATACTTTAGAGGTAAGTTACACCATAATAAGTGTCAAATAATGTATTCGACGACTTTTGACAATACAAAAGTCCTTGAAATATTGTCAAAATTTCTGTGATAGGTAATTTTGTATCATAAAAATGTTATGTCTTTCAAAATTGCATCCATTGTTGTGTTGTTCTATATCGGTTCGTCTTGTTTAGTCCAAATATACCATATGTCACTTCGATATTCTTATCTTACAAAACTCAGTTCGATTGTTCTGTTTATTTCCAAATTTATGTCAAAAGTGTCAGTTTGATTGATTTTTCTGCTTGTTTCATCTTGAATGTCAAATTTATGTCAAAAGTGTCAGTTTGTTAGATATTCTGGAAAACCATCAACAATTATGACTTCTTTTTTCTTTCAGATTTTTTAATAAATTCAACAATTGATTCCCAAACCTTAACAGTACTTCATCAGCGTATTTTATTGTTTTGATTTTTATTTCTTAGATAACCTTTATTCAAAAAAAAATTATTATAATGAAATTATAAAGAAAAATAATGGAACGAAATGAACAGAAATGGTAGAAAAAGATATGGAATTCAGATGCTATGTGGCATCCTGTAACATTTATAATTATGTTTGTGCAGGATGGACTTTATAATTCCTTTCGAAACGTCATCACAAATAAAAATAGACTTCCTTCGAAAAAGAGATTCTTTTTAAAGTGTATTTAAATTTTTGTTTGTTATAGTATATTTTTTTTTTAACTTTTATTTAATTATTGTTATCTCTTTTCTTTAATAAGTTACAAATTTTAACACACAGACACTCACACATAATATTATTATACAAGAAATACAAAAAATAAAATAAAATGTTTCTCCGGGGAATGAACAAAATGGGTTTCTTTTAATTGAGTGTAGTGGTTAATATTTGTTTGTAGAAGAAATGAAAGGATCTGAGTTGTCTTTATTAAGAAATGATTGCCTAACTAATTGATTTCGTTCTTTTAAAAAAAGGTCATCTTCGTCTAGTACCTTTTTCAATTAATTTTGGAGTGGTAACACTGGAGATAAAGTGAAAAGACGTTAATTCTTATAACAAAAAAAAAATTGCTCCATTTGAACAAAATTCGATATACATTATGTACATAGCATTATTTACAAATAATAGCTTATACCTTATGAGCAATCGTAATTGAATTGAATTGAATCGCAAGTTATATTTTATGATAAATAACAAAGGAAATTAACTAGCAATGGTCATACAACAAAGGGTGAATTTAAATTCGGAAATATCTTCATTAAAAGTAAATTAATTTATACAATTGAAAATTAAAACCACAATATGGGAATCAAAATCTTACTTTCTAAAGTGCAAATTCGTTTACTAAACAAATAAAGAAAATTATATTTTCATAATTCCATCATCTTAGTACTAAAACTTTGAATTTGAACGCGTAAACAAATATTATTAATTATGCAAGTCGTCAGGCTTATTGAAAATCAAAATTAAAAAAAAAAAATACATACATGACTAGATTGTTCTTGTACCTAACAACAAGAATGCACTTAGAGATATTAGGGAATATCGCCGAACAAGTAAAACAAGGGCGATTAACTAAAAGAAAAACACAAAAATTTATTTCCGTTATTTTTGGCAAAAACCTGGTATGCCGTATAATTCAAATTGTTCTATAAAAGACATGTACGAAGTTTATTCAAAATCGTAACTGCCGTTAAGCTTGATAAAACCTAAATCGTTGTATATGGCAGCTATACACTTTATAATTGAGCTTGAACAAAAATTCGAATTCAATCTTTGTAGGTTATACAAAAAAATACTTCATACCAAGTTTGAAGCAACATCCAGACGCACTGACGCACACCCGCACGGAACCACAAACGCAGGAACAAACAGGCCGACGGATATCTTGTCGAAAATAACTTTTTTGGACTTCTCCATCATCGTAATGTTAGTTTTGATTAAAACTTCGATTTTTTTTGACAAGAAACCAATACTTGCCATGTATACATATAGGCTAAGAAAGATAGGATCTGAGCGGCATAAATTAATTCATGAAATTTAATTGCTGGTATCGACGATGATTTTTATCCCCAACAACATATCATACATCGGGTTTTTCAATAAGAGCGCTACAAAAGTTTTGTTTAAATAAAATAAAAACGCTTTTGGATATCAATGAAATTCTGTATTCCTGTGAAAGTACGTTTAATGCCATTATGTATGCAACTTGATTTTCAAACATAAATCGGCCGATAATGCTGCAATTTCACGTTCGATATTCGTACGAAGTTCATCAATCGTCGCTGGCTTGTTGACATAGACCATAGACTTGACGTAGCCTCACAGGAAATAGTCTAACGGCTACAAATCGCACGACTGGACTGGACCATTTCGTGAGATAACACGTTCTCCAAACTTGGTTTCCAATAAATTGATTGTGACATTCGCTGTGTGGCTTGTGGCGCCGTCCTGTTGGAACCACATGTCCTCCAAGTCCATATCATCTAATTGGGCGATCCACATTCACAGTATCGTGCCGGTGTTGATTATCATGGAAGAAGTACGGCCCAATGACGCCGCCGAACCATAAACCACACCAAACCGTAATTTTTTCGGGATGCAATTATGACTCATGGAGTACGTGTGAATTGCTGCCTGACCAATACCATATTGTGTTTATTGACGAAGCCATTCAGCCAGAAATGAGCCTCATCGCTGAAGTTGATTTTTCGATGAAAATCCAATTCATTTTCAAGTTGTTGCTCAGCCCAATTCACGAACATACGACGCTTCTGGTGGTCAAGCGGCTTCAGTTCTTGCGACAATTTAATCTTGTAAGGATGTAGGCCAAGATCTTTTCGCAAAATTCGCCACAACGATGTCACAGAGATACCCAACGCTTGAGAACGAAGTGTGAGAGACACATTTGGGCTTTCTGCAACTGAAGCGCTTTAACGTTGAGGCCACAGACTCCGAATTTCGGTAGTAAATTTTAATAATTTAGGCTCGTATATCTTTCCATCATTAAATGGCAAACCTTACTTAAGAGAAATGTCAAAAGAACGGCAAAAAAATCGCGTCGTTTGCTGTCCCTGTTGCTTTACTTTTGTAGCGTCCCTGTTGAAAAACCCTTTACATATTATAATTTGTAAAGCGTGAGAGTTTTAAAAACACGTGTTATACATAAAAAAAATCGCGTGCAACTCAGTACTCGTGGCAGAAGTGAAACTTCATTGGCGATCTAAAAATCTCGATATGTATAGGGAAATTAAGCTTATAGGTATGTGTTCTATATCAAATTGATCGATGGGTTGGGGTTGTAAACTTGAAAATTAAATAATAGATAATGGTGAAAATTGAAAGTAAATAGGGTGAACATTTAAAAGATATAAATCAGTTTATGAGAGTAGGTTTTACGACTATTTCCAAAAATTCGTACACTCAAAATCTCTGCAAAATAAAAAATTTGTATGACAACTTTAATTTGGTTTTATTTATTTTGCAACCATATATTATTCAAATTTATACCGGACTCTCCTGATTTAATTCAATTTTTTAAAATTAGCCTATTTTGAGATAAAATGTTTAAAATAATATATATCTCCATACCAGTAGGAGATAGATAAAAATCTTAAACTAGTAAGATTCTTAGAATTTCATTCAGCCTTATCGGCAATTCCGGGGGCGATTGTTCTCTCCCGGATTTTCATTTTTCCCAGGAGTCGAATACTCCTTCGTCAATCTCCCCTGGATTCAATCTCCCTCGGAAATTACTTTAATCAGTTTTGAAATACTCTGACAGAATTTATATTCTGAAATTATTTATCTGTCAAAGTTTGAAAATTATTTTCTGAAATCAAATTAATTTTTTGAACTATTTGTAGTGATATAGTTTGCATCGTAAATTCGATTATCATGTAATGGAAACGCGTACAAATATTCAAAATTTAAAGAAAAAAGAATTTGTTGCCTATTTAGTTGTTGTAATATTTTTGTTCTCTCTCTGTGTTCAAAACTGTGTTACTTTATGAGGGGGAAAGTGTTAAGTGAATTTGTTCCAAAATGTGTTAAAAATGTATAGAACAAAAAAACGAAATATAGATCGGTTAAAACAAGACCAATTTCTCCTCCAAGCTGGTTACCCGTTAAGTGTCTAGCTTGTTGTAGAGTGGACATACAGCCACACATACCAATACCAATGGACTTCTCAGTAAACGGCGTAGTGTTGAATTTTATTAAAATGCCTACATATATTTTTGAACCGAAACCAAAACTTGTCCTTTAGAGCAAGTAAAAATATAAAACCTTCAAAAAAAGGTAGTAATATGCTTCTATTTTTAAAATTCTCCAACTAAATTGAGGTGAGTTTTTTCCAGGGAAACATCATTAATTTTCCCCCGGAAAATAGATTTACGTATCTACTTTTTTCATAGGAGTTTTTATTTCCATTTTTCGAACATTGTGTTTATGATTGGAGAGTCTTATACGGAGGAACAAATCTGGGGGAGATTTTATTCCCGATAAGGCTGATTATTATCTATCCACCAAATTTCAAAACTCTAGCATTCGTATTAACAAAATTAGAAAAAAGACATAAAAGGAAATTTTCCCTTTTATCATCCTACAATAATATATATTGCCAACAAATCCAAACTTATTTCACTATAAAATATATTAGCCTATCAATAAAAATGTTTACTTTTACTTAGCTAATCAATGATCTCAGCGTTGCACATGTGGCGTTACATTTTCTCGTTTGTCAACCCGCCCAAAAAAGTTTCACCTCAAAAATGATCGCAGTTTTTTTTTGATGCAATAAAAACCCAAAAATAAGAATTCATAACGAAAAAAGTTATTAGCTGTTTGCCAAAAGCTTACTTTCTCCAGTTAACGGCACACTAAAAAAAAGAATATAAGTATCAAAAAATCAGAAATATAAATGGGAATAAGGTTTGTAATTTTCAGTAATTTTAGCCAACTCCTTGATTTTATAAAAATAAACAATGTAGTAAAAATGATTTTTTAAAAATGGCGTATTTCCAAAGATTCCTACACTTAAAATCTCTGCAAAATCAAAATTTTGTATATGAAAACTAAAATTTGGTTTAATTTATTCAACCATATATAATTCAAATGTTTGGCGCACTCCCTGATTTAATTCAATTTTTTGAAATTAGCCTTTTTTGAGATACTATGTTTATAATAATTTATATCTCCATATGAATAGGAGACATAAAAAAACTTTAACTATTAAGATTCTTAGAATTTTTTTTTGGTGACCCAAACTTATTCTACCATAAAATATAATAGCCTATCAAAAAAAATGTTGGCTTTTACTCTACCTCCCACCACTTAGCTAATCAATGATCTCAACGTTTCGTATGTTATATTTCGGCGTTACACAAAAATTCAACCTTGAAATTTCACTCTCAACGCGCACAACGCGCACTTCAGAAAAAATGACTTTAACTTTTTAAAGGATATATGGTATTTTTTCTGTTTTGGTTTCTTTAAATTCAGATTTAAAAAAGTTGCCTAAAATCATGTGTTATATGAATAGATTGTAGTAAACAAAATATTTTACCTTGGTTAACTCTAAACCCCCTCCTATCTCCCACTAAGGCAATGCGGGGATTTTTTGGGACTTTAGATAATGTTGTTGAGGATAAAATTCTGCGTCGATACTAACAATAAAGTTTTATGAATTAATTTTTCTCCGCTTACCAAAATTAAATTTTCTATCTCTCCTGGTTTAATAAGAGAAAGTAAAAATACGCAAATCGATTTTGAAATATTGCCCAATTATTTCTTGTTCCCAAAAATCAAAGACAAATTGGAATACAAAAATAAAAAGGAAATTGGGTGGCACAACGGCTCGTGAAGAACCAGGGCCTAGTGACTAACAACTCGTAACCATTCCTGTGTGCGCCTGTCGACAGGAATGGAAAGGACCTACAAATTTTTGCCGAATCCGAACGGCTAGACGAGAAGCACTTATTCGTGACAAGTGATACTCTTGGAGGATTTGTCAATTCCTCGCAAGAGGCAGTAGCCCTGAAAAAAAACTTTTGAGTTTTTAGGTGGAGGTTAGTCAAATTGGAATATAAAATGGAAATGTCGCTCAAATATTTTGAACGTAAATAAGTTTTTGTATAAAATGTTATATACAATAAGGTGAAAATGCTTGATTATTGTGTATTTTTTCAAAAGGGATAAAAGTTGTCAAAGTGAGCAGAACGAAATTTGCGAAACAATTAAATGAATACCTACTATGAATTGAGAAATGATCATGGAGGAATGAATGTTAGTATTGCTACGATTCTATGGATTTTCTAATTTTTGGCTTGTTAGAGAATTTGTACTCCTATGTACATTAGGGTGTCCGTTATTTTGTGTCATGTCGAAAACATTTGCTCTCAGTGGCGTACATTTTTTTAAACGGTGAAAAAATACACTCAAAATGTCAGCCATATATCTTAATTTTAACCAGTGCCGAAATTTAAATGAAGTTTTAAACGCAAATTATATGGTAATATTTAGCTATAAGATTTTGTTCACATTCTAAAAAAAAATGAGAAAAATGAAAATCATTGTTAATTGCTTGTGGAATGAGTCAACTTTCTATAGGAAATAACAAATAATTTTTTTTATCAATAATAATCTATTTAAAATTATATATCAATGCAGAAAATACATATTGGATATGAAAACCATGTGCATGCGCCGTAATATAATTTCAAATAGATTATTATCGATACAAAAAAATTATAGCAAAAAATTACCATGTAATTTGCATTTAAAACTTCAATTTACTTTCGGCACAGGTTAAAATTAACCCGAAGTTTTAAATGCAAATTACATGGTAATTTTTTGCTATAATTTTTTTGTATCGAAGACTGAAATTTTGAGCGTATTTTTTTTTTTTCACCGTTTTTTATTTACGTCCCTAGGAACAAATATTTTCGGCATGACACAAAATAACGGACACCCTAATGTACATGCAATTTTAACACGTGCCGAAAGTAAATTGAAGTTTTAAATGCAAATTACATGGTAATATTTTGCTATAATTTTTTTTGTATCGAAGACTGAAATTTTGAGCGTATTTTTTTTTCACCGTTTTTTATTTACGTCCCTAGGAACTAATTTTTTTGGACATAACACAAAATAACGGACACCCTAATGTACATACCTATAAGAACTGAATTGATTGCGTAGTGGTTAATCCGATATTTTTTATTTAGATCAACTATAAAGGGTGCCTTCGAAATTTTATCGAAAAAGACTAAGGATTTGTTTCTTGAATTTTCAGAGTGATATTATAGGCTAGTTTTTTTTTGCATTTAGGTATTTTAACTCAATTTTTTTTTTAATTCGCATGCAAGCATTTTACTGTGGATAGTGGATTTGATATTTAAAACGGTAAAATACAACTTTTCGAAGTCGTTTTAAGAAGGTTGATTTTTGTTTTATTGCTTTCTTTAACCTTCTATCAACATAAATCTAGACAGCTGTTTGTCCTTAGAGAAATCGATACAGACCCTTTTTATTTTAACGGTAATAATATGCACTACTGCATCGCACTTACTTGTTCTTGTAGCTATAAAAACTAGAATGTAGTGAAACATTTGGGGTATCCCAAAAAACTGCAGTTTGGTAAAAAAAAACTTTTCTTCCGTTATTTGAATTTTTTGATTGAACAGTATTATTAAAACTGGTCTTAAGGTTAGACCGCACACAACTGCGGCGGAACTGCACTTCACGACGCTGCAAAAGATTATTTGTACGAAATTGTATGAGCTATATCGCACTAAGCGGCAACTGAACTTCATAAAATTTCATACAAATTATTGTGAATCGCAGTTCCGCTGCAGTGCAGTTCCGCCTAGTGCGGTCTAACCTTTAGCCTAAAGATTACTCTTTAGAGATGTTTTCGAGAAAACTTGATAATACCACGTTTCCACCAGACACTAAACCGAGATTTAGCAAGATTATCACAAATCTCCTTGAAATCTACAAGATTTAGCATACAAATTTTAATCTCCTCAAATGAAGATTTCAAATGCACTCATTCAAATCTACTTGGAAACATTAGCTTGTCAAATCAAACAAACTTTGTTTTCGGAGAATAATTGGGGAACCGACCTATTTTCGTTTATTGACAGATGGAAATATAAACAAAAACTATCTATCTCACTTCCACTTCATATCAAAAAAATGAAACACCACTTGAATGTTTTGCGATAATCCTCTTTTTGTGCAGTGGAAACACCAAACAAATGTCATTACCTTAATCTCGGTTTAGTGGTTGGTGGAAACGTAGTATAAGACTAAAATCGTTGTATTGCAGCTACCTGTTCTAGATTGAATTTCCCCTCTAAGGAATCACAAACAAAAATGCTTCACATTAAATTTGAAGCAAATCCGTCAAACCGTTAAGGCGCTAGCTCAATGTACTTCAGGACGCACACCAAAAAGACAGGATCGACGTCTTGACGAAAAACTTCTCCAGTAACATTTTATAATTTTTTTTTAAGAAAAAATTGAGCTTTCATAATAAATTGATACTTAAAGGCTCTCCCAAACCAACGCGGAACATTCGCGATGCAGGGCGAATCATTCACAATGGTGACAAATAGACAATGCTAAACAACAACAAAAACTGCCGTCGGCGAATGTTCCGCACCGCTTTCGCGTTGGTTTGGGAGAGCCTTAATAACGTGTTTTTTTTTTTTGAAAAAAAAAAAATTAATCAAAGTAAAAAAAAAATTTCTAAAAATGCCAAAGATGTGGGTTTGATAATAAATTGTGGGAAAACCGTTATTCGCTTAAAAAAAATTAAATTATAGGGCAGTTACAAATTTTTAACTGCTTTTTTGTGAACACAAAAATCACAAAGAGGAAACGAAAACGATAAAATTACTTATTAAATTAATTACAATTTTCTCAGGAACCAATGTTTTTCGTCTCGGCCGGTGATAGTGGGACACCCATCTAGTTTCTGCCTAAGACTAAAACGATTGTCGGTTTTTGTTTGAGTGTCTTATTCGCATCTAAGTTTAGGGAAATATAGAGAGGTGATACTCAAATTGGTAAAAGAGCACCAAAGTCAGACTATTATAAGCCCGAAGATGGATTAAATAATTAATGAAAAAATGTAATAAGATTGAAGTTTAATAATTAAATCAAAATTATGCTTTGACAATTTTTTTTTCAATTCAAAAATATAGAGATCAATAGTCAAAACGACGATTATTGATTCCACTGATCGTTTTAGTTTTATGTCAGATTTCATTCTTCGTTCTGTTTTTTGTTTATCGTTTTATAAAAATAGTTTTTTGAATGTTCATAAATACCTATCACAGAAGGCAAAAAACTCAAAACTGAAATCTTATAATCTCTTATCTTTATTAATTCAGACCCACCCGGACCGATTTCAACCGAACCAACGGTCATCGATGCAGGTAGGTCTCACATCAGTTTGTCATGGGGTAAACCTCAGAGTGAAAACTCTGCGCCAGTCACTGCATATCGTGTTGATGCATGGATTGTGGGTAAAGAAGGAGGTGCGATGTGGAAGGAAATAGGAATGACCCCAATTAACTCGTTTGATGCTTTCAATTTACTGCCCAACTGTGAATATCATTTCCGAGTGACACCAAAGAATCGCTACGGATGGGGACCATCAGTGCAGACAAGAAGTGCGGTACAAGTTGGAGGAGCTGAATGTCTACCGGAGTTTGTAAAGATTCTACCAGGACAAACAAAGGCTCTACTAGGAAAACAATGTCGCCTTGAGTGTGTTGTACAAGGAGCACCACGACCAAGAATTATTTGGTACAAAGATGGCTTACAGATAGAGTCTAGTGATAGGGTTAGAATTAAAGAGTATGGATCGGTGTGTACTTTGCTTATAAGTCAGGTGTTTGATATCGATTCTGGGCGATATACTTGCGAAGCAACCAATTCAAAGGGAAGAGTTTCGACATTTGCCCGTCTACAGGTGATTTCCGATGAAAAACTGTATGCTGCAGATAACAAGCTGAAGGAACTTATTACCAGTGACAATGTTGCTGCCATGGGTGAAACCATTCCGATCTTTACTATGAGACTTCGTGACCGGCGAGTGCAAGTAACATATCCTGTGCGTCTAACATGTCAGGTGATGGGATATCCCAGACCAAAAATATCCTGGTACAAAGGTGATGATGAAGTCGAAGAATCTAGACGAACTGTCATCACTGACGATGGCCAGTTTATCACTCTCGAGATAACGTCAACCAAACTCGATGACAGTGGAACCTACACTTGCACAGCTCGAAATGAACTGGGCTCAGTATCATGTCATTGCTCCTTGATAGTGGACAAGGGCATCCGGGCCTATATTTCACCTGATTTCTATATGCCTCTGGAGCCGATGTATGTCTTCAAGGAGGGCGAAGAAATCCGATTGACTGCCAAGGTCGAGGCTTATCCTTCTGTTGGAGTTTCGTGGCACAGAAATGGCGCTAAACTGCGTCCCAGCCGTCGAATTCTGACAACTCTTGATTCAAATGGATTCGTAGAGTTGATCATTGCCGAAGCAACTCAAAAGGATACTGGTATTTACGTATGCGTAGCGTCAAATGCTGTTGGTAAAGTTGAAACGAGTACTAGAGTAACAGTTGAAGAAGTCACCAAAGAAGAACGAAAGAAATTGCCAAAAATCCGAGCTAGTAACTTGCCGTAAGTTAAAAATTATATGGTGTTATGGAAATATATTTTATAGTATTTATTTTTATCTTATAGATATTCTAAGGAACCACTTTTCGTTGTCAAACCACGCTCAAGCGAAGCCTACGAAGGTGAAACTGTGATTATATTCTGTGAAGTGATTGGTGATCCAAAACCAGATGTTGTTTGGCTAAGGGATTTCTTAAAGGTGAGGAGAACAATTTTTATTTTATGATGTTTATTGAAATATATATGAAGGTATATGATATATGTATAGATATATGATATATATAAAGGTATATGATATATGGAGTTATAAGGAAAGGAATTATAATTGGATCAGTTATTTTGCAAAGGTGATAAGAACATTTTATGAAACTTTTAGGAAGGAACAAACAAAACATAAAATCCAGACATATTTTAATAGTTAACAATTATTTTAAGTTATTATACATTTTTTTGATTTGTTTTTACGTTTTACCAAAGCCGTATCTAGACAAATATTTTTTAGTATTAAGTTTTTAATCTCGATTCTTGAGTTTTTCTCGCTAGCCTAGGATTGCAACTAATCTTTACTTTTCTTAAAGTTTTTGCTGCACTTATTTCAGATATTTCAGTTTAAAAATGGAAAAAAACCCTTTTTTTGGACATCTGAAACTCTGCTTTTTAAATATAGAAACAAATAAAAACGTCACACAGTTTACTCAAAAACTTGTTAGTTCTTTCCCGCTATAAAACCAGTGTGGACCAGACCTGAATTATTACAAGCTTTGGCGCAAAATTTGTTCATTGAAACTGAAAATTATAAGATATTTCTTGTAAAATGCTCACCAATTAATTAGTTTACCCCACTAAGTTGCTCGCGAGCTGCCAGCAACTCATGCAGTATTTAAATTTGTATAGATTCAGCTGTTTCAAATAATTTATTATTATCGAACTTGCTGAGAATCACTAATAATACGGGAGGCGACCGTAGGTTTACCTATCTCCGCGGCTGCGGAATAGAATGATGCCAACTCATAGCTTCAGTCTTAACATTAACAAAACTACTGGTCGGACAAGGGTTTTCAGGTGGAAATGGAGAAAACGCACTTTTTTGGTTGCATTTTTGGCTTAGCATACCTAAACCATGATGGATTTTTATAAATGGGGTATCAAATGAAAGCTTAAACTGCCCTCTTTACAAAACCAGTGGTCGGACAAACATTTGTTGGTTGAAGCGGCGAGTCCGACCAATTAAATATTATTTTAACCATTCTTTATTTTCCATTATACTGTTTGATAAGACTACTTGTTATATATATTTCTTTTATCGCTTAATTTTGAAATGCTGTATTTTGGAAACCATTCGGTCCACAGAAATGGTTTTGGGCTCAAATTGGAATTGGTAGAACAATGTTTTTATATAAAATTACTTCTTTAGGACTGAATCGCTAATAAATAAAAAAAGCGCAAAAAAATCGCGTTTTTTTTGTTTTATTTTTGACCATGAAGCGGCCGCTGCTTGAAGTCGAAAACTTAGGTTATTTACTAGGCCAATATCCTGAACGACTCCACAAAAAACAGAAATACCAGATTTGACGCCTACGTAAATGTATGGTTACTGGACTACACCTTAACTGAGCTTGAAAATAAATATTTTACAAACTGTAGGTACATATGAATGTATTAGACTGGTCCTTAGGCACCTAAAAAAAAACTCTTCTCCACCCGTCAATATAGTTTCTAAATAGTGGACAAGAAAATCCCATATTTTTTTCCCTCCCCCTAAGTCGCCCTGTTTTCAATTAAAAATTGATATATTTCAAAATTCATTCAGCATTAATACGATTTAAAATTTCAAATTATTATTTTTTTTACTGTCACTGGATAATTTAATCTCCTAAAAACTAGCAAGGAAAATAAGGCCCAGTTCACACGAGATTACACCGCACGTTTTTTAGCTTTAAACATCCGCCCCCTTATTTATAAAGAAATAATAGTTATTTCAGTTCCCGTGTCCAGGAAAACTACATCATGGAAAAAGAATGTTCGCTTAAAAATTCAAAGTTTTACCAATTAATACATTTCATTGTCTTACCCCGTAAGATTTTATTTTTCCAAGGATATTTTGGGAAATAAATTGTCAAAATTATCAAAATTATTTATGTCTTCATAACATGTTCCTCTTGAATTTATTTATATGCATATAAATGTACCTTATATTATCATTATACCTTATATTGTCTTTCAACTTTCTTATAATTTATCCTTGTTATATTAGTGGTTAGACTAGAAATAAGATCTTAAACGTTCAACAAATGTGATACTTCTCTCTCAAATTTGTAAACTTTTTGTTTACTCTAGACTCACTTAAACAGTGTTTTTATTATAAATGTACTGCATTCGATATTATTTGTAAAAATGTTATGTTTTTAAATTATTCTAACATAATTTATGAAATGAATCCATTAAGTCACGCAGTATTTACTATTTAATTGACTAAGGAAAGACCGGCTTTTCATAAACTTTATTATTTTTCCTCTCCGGATTAGAACTACAACTAAGAGATTGACAGATAAGCGCAATAAACTCTCCTGCTTGTATGAATCAATAATGCATTGCGATTATTATTTTTGGAAGTACAAAAAACTCGTTAAACTCGGTTCAAACATCAATTTACCTTATACAGGCTGGTTGAATCATAATTGCAAAAGATACTTTATTTCTATCATGAGTATTCGTCTCTGCGGCGCGATGCGGCGGCGCGGCGCTACTAGCAAACTATATGAACTTAAAATAATTCACCATTATCGTTCTACTATCTTTGCACCTATCTGAAATAAACTTATCTGTATCCATATGATGACTATTTGAAATTGCGAGCGACAACGACGACAATTTCATGAGATTTTCTCGTCTCGAGTCCAGTTTAAATCGTCACTCTAACAAGTGTGGGTCGTAAACGCGTAAGTTCTGTCTAAAGCTTTGTATGCGTTTCCGTCGTTTAGTTCGGGTTCAAGTCGGTAGAAGTAACTAATCGATTCAAATAAAATACAAAATTAAACGAGGTGTGAGACAAACGTTTTATTTTTTATCTATTTAATACTCAAGATATATACAATATACATTAGGATATTATTGAGTATAGTTATAGATAGTGAGTGACCATATTTGTTGAATGTCACATGCAAGCAACTGGGGCGCACTCTCCAATGATTGTGGGATGATTCTTGCGTCCAGATTTAGTGTTTCAGGTAGTTTGTGCTAACTCCATCCAATTGATTTTCTTTTATTTCTGTTTTAATTAAGAAAATTTTAATTTAATTTATAAGACAAAATGCAAATAAATGTTTACAATGGCGTCCATAGACGAGACAGTTAACCGCCCTTGGGCGCCTTGAAAGGCCCCTAAGTTTGCGCTCTCCTCAACTAAGCACAGTTGAATAAGATCAGTTGCGTTGAGTAGTTGACGACGGTGTTTTTTGAATTTTAACTTTTTTTCGTGGTAACAGTTGTTCAATTATAGAGTGAACAAAGTGTTTTATATACGAAAAACTACTTATTTTTAATTTTAAATTTGAGGTACCTATACATAGTTTACAAACATTAAGCTTATACTTTATTGGACTATGAAATAAGTTATCTACATAATGCAATAACTTTTTTTTTCTAAGAATTTTAAAAGAGTTATTTTATGAAAAAAGAATGCACGACATTGCAGTTTAAAATAATTTATGCGAGACACGATTTGTACATTACTCCTAAGTAAACTAAAGCAGTGTCAAATAGTTTATAAAAGTAATTTATTTCTTCGATTTTATTTACAAGTGCACCAGTTAATATCGCAACAAAAAGGCCTAATAAATACATCAAGAACTCAACGAAAAGGCGTTTTTTCCAATGCAATCCTGTTCTCAAATTGAGATTTGTTTTGACAGTTTTAAATCTTTAATCCCAAGATCATTAAATTAGACATCAAGCTCTTTTTTAAGATAGACCCGAAAAATCACTGTCCCATGGTTGTTTGAAGACCGTGAAATTGAAAGAAGGATTTTATTAAGCGTACCTAGTTCAGTTTAAATGGAATTTGAGTTTAATCTATACTGAGAAAAATATCAAAAAACTTTTGACTAAAGCATTATTATAAAAGATTAGCGGTGGTAATAATAGTACGGATTTTAAGGAGACTAATTTATGGAGTGCTTGAATCCAGCTCAATTATTCAAACAAATAAAATGTCCGACTAAATTTGAAACACACGTACTTTGCTCTACTAGCTTACAACTTTAACGTAGCTAGAAATTGACAATGTATTTTATTGGTTCAATAATATTATAAAATTCAGTATTTATTTTTAATTTTGTTTTATTAAGATAGCTAAAAACCCACCAATTTTTTTGATTAATATAAATAATATATGAAAACAAAATTTCAAAAATCCTTAATTATTTTTCTGATCATTTTAAAATTGTCATTTTTAAAATATTATATTATAAATATTATGAATTTAATATTTACAGAAAATTAATTCATTGACTCGTTTTCAAGATACAGTCGCTTTTAACGACCACTTTTCCTTCATTTGGTTGGTTTTCCTACAAATTTTATTAGTTTATCGTCGGTTATAACAGCGTGAAATCGGCGTCTATAACTACTTTTTGTGAATTCTTGACTTCAGTTTCGCCACTTACAACGACGGAATAAAGAAAAATGCAAACAAAAAGTTAGTAACTGAGAATTCAAACCTTTAGCGTGATCGAATTTACACAAAATCCTTTCTTAGCGAATAAATTTAACTAGGTTCTTTATTAAATTCAAAAGCGCATAGCTATGTACTTCTGTCTTTTTATTTTCAATCGTTTTTGTGGTAAGTCGTATATAGCGACCACCGGCTATTATATGACCACATTTTGCTGGTACCTTGGCGGTCTCTATAAGCGCCGTCGACTGTATTGAATTTTCAAAAATAAAATTATTTTTAAATAGTTAGTTTGTTTTTCAGTGTCCAGGTTAAGGTTAAACCTCTGGATTAACTCAACCAATTCTTTTTCTAATATTTTATTTTCATTGTTTTTTAAGACTTTTGATTTCAATCCCAACTTAAAAATTGGCTGTTGACTTAATGGTAGACAAATCTGTTTCCAGGGTTACCTAACTATGGGTAAACTCAGCTAACAAATATAAAACAAAAGTCGTATTAGCTGCTCCTTCTTTTGTAGAAAATTGCTCCTTTACACACGCCATTGATTTCGGGTTTTTACGAAGTCATATATGATTATTTTAGTATAGCTAACCCAAAGGTAAGAATTTGTTGACGAATATGGGTTTTTGTCCATACATTTTTGGCCACCTCCTTTACTGTTGATCAAAATCAAAATTAGGGCCAGTTTGTTCACAGCTAATCACCTTTAACCCATGATTATTCTATGTATGTATGTTGTATATGTTAATGTGTTTGCTAGCCACAAAAAACCAGGAGATTGAGCTCTTAGTCATGGCAATTTCTAGTCAGCAGATTTTGGTTGATTTGATATCCTTAAATTACGTGTTATTACTTAGGTACTTATTAAAACTTGCGAAAGTCGTATCATAAATTTAAACCGCTGGCTGTGAAAAAACTGTCAATACCTACATACATATGTACATATATGACCATATATCTCCCTCTAACAAAATGTTGGCCACATGTTGTGATAAAAAGTATACATAAACCCTTACCGAGGTTATTGATATTTGAAAAGCGAATTGGAATGATACAATCGCAATGACTTATCATTATCTTATCTATACTGAAAAAAAACTATGGTGCACTCGGGCGTATACATACTTTTTATTCTGCACCTTAATGTTTCATGCATCTTTTGCATGTGTAACTGTCAATTTTAATTTCATAATTTTTCAATAACCTGATGGTTGGTTTTGTTGGAAAGCTAGCTTATTTGTCTTAGTATCCTTTAAGTACTGAAGGATATAAGATTTTTTCTGTATCAGTATTTCTGTCAAGATTTTCTTCATTCAACAAAACATAATTATGCTATCCTTATGGTTTCTATCCCAAACTAACCAAGTTCACAGATTCCATTTGTAAAGAGTTCGCATGAAAAGCGAAATAAAGCTTAAGCTTAAACACCAGTAAAAAGAATTATTTTGTTAACTATTTTCAAAAAATCAAAACTTTGTTATTATATTCTTAAATCAAATGGGTAATTTCAATGAATAACGTTTCTTAACAGTCATTTTAAAACTCAATACTTTGAAACAGAAAGAGGTGGTATCAGAGCGTCATAACCATCTTGAGTTTTAAAGACAAATTGTATATGTATAGGTATGTTACTGAAATAAATCAGCAAAAAAGGCTCATATTATTTATTTAGAATTGGTTTAATTATTTTTGATTCAAAATATATTTTAACTGCTTTTTGTCAATACAAAGTCCGGGCGAGTGTCACGTGAACTCATAAGTTGACTATAGTGAGGGCGCCTTGTCAATACGCAAAATATAACTAATTTAGCAAGAAGTTTAAATTTAATACACGAAAATCCATCTTCATTTTCATCATATTTGGTGAATGCATCTACCCCCTCTTTATAAATATGTACCTTCATTTCCAGAGATTAAGAGGATTCTTCAATTTTTAAATTTCGATTGTGAAAATTGTGCTCAAAATATGAAGTAAGTTATTTCTTATATAAAATGTAAGCAGTTTAAAATGAATCCATAAATTCATCAAGTTCGTTTTTTTCTTCGGAAACTGCAATTTTAAGAGTGAAGTCTGAAATTACGAATACAAAATACCATAATAGTCGAAATTACTTCCTGGCTATTTTTAAGGTCAATTGACTTGTTCCTTCAAAGCAGTTATAGGCATAATATTGTCGGCAAAATGTAGTAAAAACAATTTTCGAAAATGTTCTCATTGTTTCAAAAAATTATTATTGTAAAATCGGTGTAAAATTAAAAATTTGTGAATGGCACCTAAAATCTCTTTTCATTTTTTAGTTCAAACATCTTAAATTCAAATTCCTAGTGCACTCTCCTAATTTACCTATAGATGTACATATATGAAATTTGTATTTCCAACACTAATAATCACATTAGAATAACACATATCCCAAACCAAGAGGAGTTAGACAAAAAAGGTAAATGAATACAATCCTCAAAATTTTTCTAACCAAGCCTTCAAACAAATTTAAAAATCTGCTTTAACGAAATTAGTAAATATGCGTAAAAACAAATTTCCCTTTATATCTTCTATAAAGTATCGATTATCAAAAAACTAGCCACATTGCAAGATAAAATATATTATGCTAGGTTTCCACTTGTCATTGAAAGACACAGTTTGACAAGACAGGGTGGGTAATAAATTCCCTCTTCTACAACTTTCTTTGCTGTTTATGTTGGTAATACCCACGCTGTCTTGTTAAAGTGTGTCAATTTGCGTCTTTCAATGACACGTGGAAACCTAGCATTAACCTTTCTACCACCAACCCGTTTCGTTTTTTTTTTCTAAATCGAACATTGAAATTTTACTCCCAACGTGCCAAAAGAATTCAAAAACTCGATTTTAATGAGCTAATGGCTCTACTTATGCTCGAAAATCGTCCGAGTTAACTTGGTTCGAATACATATTAAATTCCGTAAAATTATTTAATACATTTACATTAAACTTAAAACGAAGTGAGAAAAAGATTGAAGGAAAAACTTATGTAGGTACTTGCTTCACGCGGACTAGAAGAAAATCTGGATGCTTAAAAATTCAAGGTTTTCCTTGAGCTTGTTTTTTTTTTTTGGAAGTCTATAAGAAATATTATTATTTGTTTGCAAAGTTTCTTAACAGTATTTAAGGCCAAATTCTTTATGGAGATATGATCAGTTGCGAGGTCTTGAAGCACTTCAATATCCCGATTTAAAAGTACAAGCATCGCCCACTTTCCGAAATTCGACCACAGAGTCTAGAGTCAAATAATTTGTTGGAAAATTAAATGCAAAATATTTAGGTTTTAATTTATTTTTAATATGCAGCGATCGGCACTGCAAAAGCAAAAATGACCCAGAGTGTGTACATGCGTGTCTCAGGTATAAATTATTAAAATAAAGGAATATTTACAGTACAAAAATTACTTCAATTCAAAATAAAATTATTTTTAAGGGTAAATTCATAATTAAAAATTATTTAAGACTAGCTGACTCGGCGAACTTCGTACCGCCATATTTTTTGTTCGTAAACATTTTAGAAATTCCTGAAAGACTTTTTTTTACTATTTATGCCCGCATTGGTGTCACATGGTTGGTGTACAGTCGCGGACTAAGGAAATGTAACATTTCCGGTAAATTCAAATCATTTGGATTATCAATAATTGACACGTTTGATCTATCCACACATTTCTTAGGATTGGCCTTGTTATTTATTAATTGTCATTGCGAATGCCTATGGTGCACGCTTAAAATAAAAAGGAAAGTCATTTGGTATTAGTGGTATTTTTGGAATAAGCACATCCTCGCCTTTGAACTTTTCCATGATTATAGTAGCTTGCAATCAAATTTTTCATAATTTTTTAACAGCAGCGAGTCTTGTACTGTTACACAATTTTTGCTGATTCAAAGTGCGTAGCATAATTACTACAGAGCCAACCTTAAGCTGTCAATTGTTTGTCGATTGATTTCTTCATTTGGATCAATAATGGAATCGTGGAAATGTCCATCAATTTAACCATAAATTTGTGTAGGTATTTAAACTATCTACAATCTACATCCTTATTTTTAGCTGTTAAAATGGCACGTTCGCTCAACCAAGTATCGTTTTTATCATTCACACCAATGATTGGGAACACTTTCCATATTAATTCTTCCTTTGACGTTGTGAATTGACAAACATTTTGTGGAATAGAATTGAGGTCAGTAGAAGTGTCAACAAGAATTTTTCCATTGCCAATGTCTTTAAATGCGTTTGGAAAAACTTTCGCCGATATGTCGTTTTGTAACGCCACTACGATAAACCTCTAATTGTATATGAATTCATGTCATTATGACGTATGGCCTGTTTGAATTTAAGAACTGCTGGAGTTAAGAACTACAACTGGACGTCATTCTGTAAATGTTTTGTTAATATATCGAAGATCAAAAAGTACAAGTGACCTCAACTCCAGAAATAATTGTGTTTCGCCCAAGGTTTAGCAGTGAGCTCTTCAGTCAGTCTGTTATACCCTACTAAGACACAAATTTCGGTCGATGTTTACCGACTCTTATAAAAATCACAGCAAGAAGATACTGTGAATTTTATTATTCTAGGGGAATTTGTTTAAATTCGTGCACCCAGAAAATAAATGCCCGTGGACAGGTTTTTTTTTATAATAAGAAGATGAAGAAATTTAAAAATTAAAATATTGAAACTACTTCTGTTTTAAGTGGAGTGAATGAATAAAATTCAATTAAAAAGTACAAGTGACCTCAACTCCAGAAATATTTTCTGGGTGCACGAATTTAAACAAATTCCCCTAGAATAATAAAATTCACAGTATCTTTTTGCTGTGATTTTTATTAGAGTCGGTAAACATTGACCAAAATTTGTGTCTTAGCAGGGTATAACAGACTGACTGAAGAGCCCTCTGTTATACCTTGGGCGAAACACAATTATTTCTGGAGTTGAGGTCACTTGTACTTTTTAATTGAATTTTATTCATTCACTCCACTTAAAACAGAAGTAATTTCAATATTTTAATTTTTAAATTTCTTCATCTTCTTATTATATCGAAGATCTAGCACAGTCTTCTGTCTCATTCACTTTCCATATTAGGAAGTTTAAAATAAAATTCTGTTCGATTTGTTTGAATTTTTTTTATACCAACCTTGTTTTGACACAAACAAAAAAGAATTATCCAATTAAGTGCAGCCGTTCGGAAGTTATGCACATACATACGTTTCGTTTAGGTATCTACTCGTACATGATGAAATAAAGAATGGACTATTTTCTTTAATATCTTGTTGCTAGTTTAAGAAAGTTTTCGAAAAAGCAAATATGATCAGTGTTCCCATAACGGCATTATTAATGCTAGATCTAGCATTATAGAGAAGAGAAAAGCATTGTGAAATTTTAAAATTATGCTAAATGCTTTTCTGGCATTCTTGTTTTTATTTTTTTGCATTCTTGAATGCCAAAAATGATTTCGAATCTTTGATTTTATGATATCATATTTGGAAAAAAATATTTAAAAAATAAGAAAGCATTCCGATTTAACCTTAATAACGTCAAATCACGAAGATTCACACATACGTTCACAAAATTCATAACTTTTTCTAATAGAAATCGATTAATTATAGCATCTGTTGCTGTGCAATCTGGAAAGTCAATTATTTGGGCTATATTAAATATAAATATTCAGCTAGGTCTTTTGTTCTGTTATTCTGCTATTCTGTTATCAATTTCAATACAAAAGTTTGAGCTGTCAAACAATCTTTTATGAATTATAATATGATATTCGGGTGCTTTAATTGTTAAGAAATCTGATATGAGATGTCAAAAGTTCGAAATTCACAAAACACAAATGCGTTTTGGATCCAGCTGCTACTAAGTTTTAAAGATGCAGCTGGGGAAAATATGTTTAAGGAATTAGGTCGATTTGTTATTGGCATTGGACCGACTTCACTTGCCATTTCAAATGCTGATGAGTTTGAGCGCCTGTTCAGCCAAACAAATATATAATTAAAACAAAAATTCGTCATAAAATTGGAAAAGAATTATTGAACAGAATTGTCCAAATCCAAATACACAAGGGTCTAAAGATATAAGATAAATGCTACTTTTCTTATAAGGTTTCAAGAAGTTTTATAGGGAAGTTGTAGCCTCGACGAAGTATCAAAAACCTAAGGGTGAAGAAGATTATTTGTATGAAGAACTTTGGCTAACTTATTATTTAATTTAAATCATAAAATAGATAAGATATTACAAAAATAAGAATGTGATAAGTCTGACTGATTTTAAATTAAATAATTAACTACTAAAAGATGTTCTTAATTAAAAATAGTTTGCTGTAAAAGTTCCTATTACCTATTTACATATAAAGCTTTAAGTTTTGTTATTTTTGAATTAAAATTGGTTTGGTTTCCTTTTTTTTTTGTTATGTAAGGAGATATTACATTTGTATGTTAGGTATTTATGAGAAAACAAATATTTATTTTGCATTTTTATAAAATGTTTGTTTTTTAATCATCGATAAGGACGTTTTTATATGGATTTTGAAATCTAGCATTTTATTTTTGGAGCTCCCATACGATCTAGCATTATAAAATTTGAAATCTAGCATTATGAAATTTGAGATTATGGCAACACTGCGCGTGATTGACTCTATGGAGTCTTTCGATGGCACTTGGTGGAACTTTGATGTCATTGTTTAAACAAAAATAAAACACTTGTAAATTTTAGAACCATAATCATATAATTTTTATTATTCCGCCGCGTTTCGTCCTATAAAGACAGCTTCAGGAAACAAAGTAAAGCTTATACACAAAACGCTAGTGAGGCAAACACAAGCACAGAGAAAAAAATAACAAAAATAATACATGAGTAACTACAGTGAAGGCAAGAAAAATGTACTTCTCGTAGGTTTTATAAAATTGATTATAAAATTGATATTAAAAAAAAATGATTAAGGGCCAATTCTTCAATAGTCAGATAGTTCAATAGATAAGCAGTCAGTTAGTATTTAATCCTCAGATAGAGCGAAAATCTATTTTTCAATGGGCAGCTATAACTTGTTCCTAGGAATAGTAACAGTAAATTTATCTGCTCATTGAGAATTCAGATCAAGTTATTCATAGGAATAAATATTTTCAAAGTCAAACATTACTGTGTGTCAACATTGCTTTGAAATAAACGTTAAATAAAATTAAAATTACTTTAGAAATTTTCGATACACAAAAACATATACCTACAAACATAAATGAAAGTGACATTCAAATAAAAATATTCTATAGATTATTTTTTCTCAATTGAAAAATTCAATTTTGCTATCCGATTGTTGAAGAGCCAAATAACTTTATTCTTCCAATAAATAACTGACTCTTTAACTGACTATTAAAAATCGGCTCTAATTAAAGGAAACTTAATTACAAAATTTTAAAAGTTTTTAAACATGAATTATAAATTTTTTTTTGTTGGTCAGGTCAATTTGATTATTTAGTAAGTTGTCTCCACGTGATTTATGTTTGTTTATTTCAAATATTTCTAACTTATCTAAGACTCGGCCAGAATTAAAATTATGCAAGAGTTACATAGGTACATATATATTTTCTATACTTAGAACAAAATAGTTAACGTTTAGGTAAACAGTGCGATGCGAATTTCTCAGGGCCTCCATCAAGATAGTAGTTATGCAGTCTGCACATAATTCCCACAATTAACTATTTATATTTGTGTCCGTCCATCCATCAATATACTATGCGTTCTTATATTAAAACACCTAACTAACCATAGTTGCCCCTACTAATTATTTAGTAAACATTTTTTTTTTTAAGTTTCAAGGCACATTCCAGTAATGTGCCAATTGGTAATTTTTGTTCTCACCACCCAAGTTTGTGTTAAATTTCTGCAGTGTAAAAGGAATTCATTTACCCTATGAGTTTGACTTAATGACAAACACATGCACTGCAAACCAAAAATTTAACAAAATCATTCAACAACAAACAAAAAAAAACTAACTAAAAGTCCAACCAAGTTAAGGCCGGGTGATTCACTGCGTATCCATATAAGCACAAGTCCACATTCGGCTGATCAACGACGACGACGACGACCGGCAACATTAAAACATCTCAACTCCCAACCACCCGGCCGGATTTGACGTTGCTGCTTGCTGCTCGTGAAATGTTTGAATTCTATTTTGTTGTCAGCGCGAGCGCACACAGCGTCAGCATCACCATTCAGTATAATTTTTGTTGCATGGCCAATTCGAATATTCAATTCACTTTGTGGTAACAAATCGCTTACCATTGACCTTGAATTTGATATGAAACATTACGTTGGACATATCAACATGAATTTGAATAAGGCTCGAAGATAGGCTGGCGGCATATTGCATTTCTCGAAATTTATAAATTACTTTGGAGCTTACACAACTCAAGATGTTGTATCCACCCAACCAAGTTATAGTGTTTCTGTTTAAAAGCCATAGACGACGACGAACGCTTAGATGACGACGCTACGACAACTTTTATAGTGACATCCGAGCGTCATTGTTGTGACTGCGAACAATAATCGGGTGACGTTTTCATGGTTATCACATTTCACGCAATGTAATGGCTTCCCAGATGATGTAAAGTAGGTATGCGAGATATTTGAATACAAGGATCCATAAATTGGCTAATTAAATTGACGGCACAGCGCGGCAGAGTAAAAAAGCTTAAAACAAATTAAACGTGCTCACTGCATAGCACCAGCACCAGGCAGGCACAATGTCGTAATCATATCGTAACATACCTAGTTAGTGAACTGCTTTGCACAGAGTTTAGCACAAAATCCAAAAAAGGCAAGGACGTTTTAAAGTTGTTCGTACGTACATACGTACAGCATTCAAACGGATGATGGAGCGGAGCTCCCCATTAGAAATTTAGCAAAAGTTGTCATGTAGGTAATTATGTTGAGGTGCAATATCTGACGGAATCGAAAATTTGAAAGATTTGATGATTGGATTACAGTGAGGCAATTTGGGATTATTTCTAGGTTAGGTGATGCGTGGCAAGCATATGGATTTCTTCCGTAGCAAAAACGTATAGAAAATAATATTTAGGATTAGATACCAACAAAATCAATCATTATTTAATTAAATATTTTAATTTTAAGATTTGAATACAACTCAACAAATTTTTTAAAATTACAACTTTTTAAACATATTTATTTAAAAGTTCTCATTTTTCGGTTGTTTCGGAAAAATATGCTATGAGAATAAAAAATTTTGCTGATCGCGAACGCCTCAGTCCAGTTAAGACTATTGAAAAATACTTCTTCGATTTCTTGAATTTGCCACGATATCTCTGACATTCTTAAACAAATTCTCAATCAAAGCTATGGGCTTATAAAGTCTATGCTTATACCACCCATAGAAAATAAAAATAACGCAAAATAATAACGAATTCTTGTAGAGGGACACAATACAAGTATAGTTAACTATGGGACGGATCTATGGATCTCTTCCCGTTATATAGGTGGTAGAGGGCATTTAAAACAAAGTACAATATCTGATGTCAAACTTTGGAATGAAGATTAGGGGAAATTGTTCTTATTTTTTAGCTCCAAATATAACGTTACGTTATCGTTACTCTGCCATTATTGCAACAACCATCTTATTTATTTCGAACAACTAAAGAGGTTTCCAAAAGCGACGGGTTGATCTTGACAGCTCGTGGCGACCATATTGTTTCGTTTACTTTCTGTCAAAATATCGTCTTTTAATCAGTTACTAAAGACAAACCATCTTGGTAAGTTACAGCGTCGAGCAACACGTGCAAATGATAAAACATTATTATCAAAATGGGTGTTCTGTTGATCCCAATTTTGGTCGAAAAATCATCTTTAGTGATGAGGCCCATTTTTAGATGAATGGGTCAGGCGCGATCCCAGGAAATAATTTCGGGGGTGTTGAACAAATTTAAATTTCGGGGGGGGGGGGTGTTTAAACTGAAAACTCAAAATTAAGAGTGAAATTGTATTGCGAGGTAGTTAAATTCATACATTTCGGGAAGGGGGGGTTTCAACAGGATGGCGCTACGTGCCACACAGCTCAAGACACAATCGATATTCTGCACGAGCGGTTTTATGGCATGGTTATCTCGCGCCGAGGTGACGTGAATCGGCCACCAAGATCGTGTGATTTGACCCCTTTGGACATTGGACTTTTTCGTGTGGGGCTTTCTTAAGTCATAGGTCTATGTGAATAAGCCACAAACCACCACCGCGAACCCTCAAAGACAACATTATTTATGCCATCGGTCCAATCCAGCCTAATTTTGACCTTTCGAAGTCGCGGCGATCATTTGAACGATGTAAAGGACCATTCACATGAGAGCGACCAACGACCGACGAATGAACACACATATGGGAATTACAAAAATAATAAACCTTAATATTAGACAAAATCTAGTCAAAATAATAGAATTCGATTTAAGATTAATTTTAAAATTAAAAAATCTGAGTTTTTATTTGCTTAAATAAGAGAAATTTGAGAAAATAAATTGTTCGTAACGAATTACGGCTATTCGCGACGAACAAATTGTTTTCTTAAAATTCTCTTGTTTTAGCAATTGAAATGCAAATTTTGGTATCTTAAAATAATCCTAAATTATATTTCTTCCATTTTGTCTAGATTTTGTAAAGAATTTAGTTTTATTAATGTATTAAATCCCATTTGTTCATTCATTCGTCGGTCGTTGGTCGCTCTCATGTGTAAAGTCTTTTATATTTCACACATAATGTCAAACATCGGTTTTGAAAAGTCTATATCCAAAAAACGGAAAATGATGTTTTCTTATAAATCGGGTTTTTAAATTTCAAGTATTTAGGCCCGTTTGATATGCGAAACATAAATATTTAAACTGTCATAAAAGTTTTATGTTAAACTTAAATAGCTTTGTTTCTTTTCAGCATTTGCGGCTATAATCTCTTAAATTGGTATACAAATTCAATTTTTAGAAAATAAAATATATTTTTTAAAGCTTACTTCGTTTACATGGAGAATTGAATCAGACTTGAAGTCGGATTCAATTCCATATAGACCTGGATCGGATTCAAACTGAATTTCTCGATCCGATTCCACTTTGCGAGCTGAATCGAATCGAAAAACACAAGTAGACCTGGTTTGAAAAATTAAAGAATCGAGTTTTAAGTGTGTGTATTTCAATTTGCTTTGATTTGTTTTTTTGTTTTTTTGTTTTTTTTTTTTTTTTTTCTCGTAGTCATAAACTTATTTCCGCACGCACACAGTAAAGTTAAAGTGTCACTTCAAGGGTACTTCGATTCTTTTTGAATTCGATTCAGTGAAGTCGTATACCTAGATCGAAATATCAATCCGATTCGATTCGATCGTCGAATCCTGTCATGTAAACGGAGTAGCTGTGAATGATTTATTAAACTTCAAATCAGATGGATTTTTTTTGTTGGGAAATTCAGAATATTTTCGTTTATGATCGGAAAATACAAATAATGTATTGAAAATATCTCTCAAATATGTACATTAATGTTAAGATTGGTTCTTATATATGCGGTCTCCACAGATATATACATAGGGGCGTATTCATAGTCATTTTAGACCTGGTACTAAGTTAAACATAGGTTTAGTTGAATTTTCGGACGTTGATTCTATTTTTTTTAAGTTTATCATTTCAAAATATTTGAAGCTATTTGTGTGGTATACCAAGTTAATTATCTTATAAAAATATAAAACCAACAATTTGTAATTAAAATCGGCCTGTATTCATTGAGCCAAAATTGTCTTAAAGTGTAGTTTAGTTAAACCTGGGTCTATCTGCGACTATAAATATATCCCATAATGTACAAAGGTAATATTCCAAATAATTAGAAAAATTCCTGAGAAATATTTCAGCCCTATTTTAATAAGTTATGCATGTAGATTACATACGTATGAAATTTATCGCATTTTAGTAAAATCATTTTTAATTTAACTTTGTTGTTGTATAAGAAAAAAAAAAAGGTACACAACTTCCAAAATAGCGAAAAACAGTTATGTTTTCATTTTCTTTTAACCTTTTAATCATAAAACAAATGTTTAGTTAAAATATCAAGAACCAATATATAATTTATCGATAATTTAAAAAATGAAACCAAGAATCATTTTTACATAATTCGTGAAATCACCTTTCATTTGATACCTAGAACTTGCGTGTCTAAACAGTCTTATGATGAATGGATTTAACATGCAAAATCAAACCGGAAAAAAATAGATGGTCAGAAAATCCGTCTACAATAGGTACTATAACTTCACACAAGAAAATAATATCAAAATATAATCATCTGTTGTAAATAATTATGACTTTATTATAAAAAAGTTCATTAAAAAATATACATAATATTAAAATTAAACGGACTAGAAAAATTTGCACCCAATATTTTTTTTAACAACTTAAATAATAACAAATACAAATGAAAAAGTACAAATTTTATTATTTTTCTTTTATATCTTTGAAAAAGTACAAATTTTATTATTTTTCTTTTATATCTTTGAAAAAGTACAAATTTTATTATTTTTCTTTTATATCTTTGACAGCCTGAATACTACAAGGACGCCCCACATTTCCGTCGTGTTGGAGACGGTCCAGAATATCGTTTAGAAATTCCCAGTGCAAAATTAGACTTCACCGGTACCTACTCTGTCATAGCTAGCAATTGTCATGGCCAAACGCAGGCCATAATTTCATTACAAATCTACGCTAAAGGTAAGTCTAAGCTAAGGTCTTCGGGTTGTGTCCCTTTTTGTACAAATGATATAATGAAGCCCAAGATCGCTGCATTTTTTTTCTTTTAGCCTAAGTGCGCACATGCAACTTTTACCGAAATTAAATAGTTTAATCACTAGTTGAAGGATTTCCGCGCACATAAGCAACTTTTTTGCCAACTTTTAAATTTAATAATGCCAAGAATCGAATTGATTTTTCACTATGTATGTTTTTATGCATAACTTTGCAATTATTTTTACACATAAATATAGCCTGACATTTTAGCTTTAATTGAGTACTTCGTTTTTAAGTATCCGACAAACATAACTCAAGTTATATAAGGTTTAATGCAAAAATGTAATGGAAAATCAAATTTATGAGGTCTTTTAACACCATTTTAGTATGAAATTTGTTGCCACTTTCCAATAATTTTTATACAGAATGTAGGCTGACATTTTATATTTATTTAAAGAGCTTGATATTGAAGATCTGATCATTATAATCGAAGTTATAATTTTTTGAATGAAGCCATCTCGGTTTAAAATTTATTTTTTAAAATTCGGATAAATGTTCTTCCTCACTAAAGCTCGTCGGCGGCGATGAATATCTACCACACAAGTAGAGCAAATAATTTGGGGTGATCGTTTAGTTTGTGTCAAATCACAAACTGTTTAGACCCCTTTCACACAAGGAAACTGAGTTGCCGGCAATTTTTAGTTTATAGGCGAGAAGGGCGTAAAAGGAAGACAAAAAATCTCCCCGCACACCCTTCTTGCCTACAAAGTAGCTAGTTTCCAGCAACTCAGTTTCCTTGTGTGAAAGCGGTCTTAGTTGCTCCAATCGGTGATTGAATAGTTTTTGCATGTGCGCACACTCTCATATAAGAGCATGGGTTTTATTTTAGCAACCAAATTGAATCGTGACTGAAAGTTGCATGTGCGCGCTTAGCCTTAGAGTTGCAGAACTCAAAAAGTATCAATGATATTGGAAACATTCAAACACCAAACTCTTGTGCAAATAATTTTCCAGGGTCGGTGTCCGTTACTTTTTTAAAATTTCATCTCGTTATGTTTTTTTTTAATTAGTTTACACTTTTAAAATTAATTTTGTTTTAAAGACGTGCAGATAGACCAAACCAACGGTTTTAAAAAAAGAATAAAAATGGTACTGTGTAGAGCTAGAGCATGCACCTTACTCTAGAGGCGATGTTCCTTAGGTTTTATTTTATTTTTATTAGACGTTTTATTTACTTTTCCTAGTTAACCCTTCACTAAACCACCCTCCTTGTTGTTTTTGCTAGCTCCTAAGTGGCAGATATCTAACTCCTCCGTTTATTAATATGGGGGTTAATAAACATAATAATCTACGTAAATATATATTTATGTTCATGTATGTACTTGTACATATATCCAGCTTGCGTTGAAACCCATCAATTTTGAGAAGCTTATAAGGCAAAATCAGTGAATATATGCCTTGGTTTTGAATAAAAGCATTTCGAATTTTTATAAAATCTAAAAAATAGGTAAAAAAATGGTTATATTCCATTTTTAGACTGTAATATCTCAAAAACTAGAGCTGATGGCGGAAAACGGATGATAGATTTGAGTTTAGGTCATGTAGGTCTTTAACATCGAGAAAAGCTTGAAAATCAACCGATTTTTGGGGGGTTTTCAGCCATTTATCGAGTAAAAAAGCATATTTTGAAATTTTAAGGGGCAGTTACTTGTCCTATTTTATTATTAGCATCCCTAGAGTGTCAAAAGAAATCTTTTAAAGTCAGTGAAACCACGTTTGATTCGCGAAATTCTTGACCATTTGTTGACTTTGAAAAAAACGTGTTTTTTACATAAAAAACGGCCGCGGGGTCTGGAAGTACCATTTTAAAACATTTCCGGGACGTAGAAATACTTGTGTGGGTATCCTCTACAAGATCCACGATACCCATTTTGAATATCTGACATTATTAGACACCCCTAGGGTACCTACATAGAGATATGGCGTAGATCCTCTCCTATGAAAATCAATTTAAAAAATTCAAAAGAAGGTACATTAAAAGAATACATACAATAAATAAATAATATTTTCAAAAAAGTAACTGGTATTATGACTAGAAAAATGCCCAACTACATATATAATCATTTTTCTTCACACATATTCCTTTCCGAGATCGGCAGAAGTATAACGTAAACGAGAAAAAGTATTTGGTAAAAATGGCTATTGCGACATGATACACCAATCACAGACCTTAATTTATTAAACATGAAACAAAATTCCAATAACCTATCTGAAAAAATGTACTAAACTTTCCCTATCGCCAATCAATTTCGATTTGTTTAGATAACCTGCTATTTACTATTTAAGTACAATTTACATAATCAGACTTAAGGTTAGACCGCACACAACCGCAGCGGAACTACACTTCACGACGCGGCAAAACATTATTTGTATGAAATTGTATGAGCTATATCGCACTAAGCGGCAACTGAACTTCATACAATTTCATACAAATTATTTTGAATCGCAGTTCCGCTGCAGTGCAGTTCCGCCTAGTGCGGTCTAACCTTTATCGGGAACGAAATTTCCCCCGTGTTTTCCCCAGGTGTGATATTTAATAATCGTTTAAAATTCTCGAAATAGAATCGCTTTAATTTAGACAGGCAAGTTTTTTGGCTCCTGTGAAATAGCCATAATCCGAGGGAGAAATCTCCCCTTGAATTGGCGATAAGGTAAAATATGTACATGTAATCAAAAATAAGCACAACATATTAAGTTTTTTGTTTGAAGTGCCCTTAAATAGACTAACAACTTTCAATGGTTTCATAACATTATATAGGTTCAATATGCATTAGAAAAAATTAACAAAAAAATTAACAAGGTGCAGAATGCGCTACCTATATATACTTAGGCGAATCGAATTTGACTCATAACAGTTTTAAAAACTAAGGAAATGCTTTCATTTCGTGTTAAATGACATCATCTATCAACAATTTTCAGAATCTCTTCAACTTGAGGCAAAAGATACAAATTTAGCACGAGTAAAATAAATTTGGTACTAATACAGCTTTTAATGATACCTTAATAAGAACTGATTCTCGATTGAAATGCGACGTTTTCCAGTCTCGTGATCTTGGCTGCCTACTGATGAATTCATTCTGGTCATACCTTATCAAAAAGACGACATTTCAAATTATCTTGGTGTCCCTTAGAAACCACCATGTTCTGAATGGCTATCTGTTCAATTTTCATTACTTTGAAAGGCATTTCGAAATGACATCGACACAAACAAAATCGTTACTAACGCCAAGATAAATGACTAATTTTGAACTCCGATTTTAGGGTTTCGTTCCAATATAGAACTGCGGTGTGAGTCGACTAGAGCACTTGTCGAGTTCTCATTTCAAATCTAGTTCCAGTGGCATTCTAAAACTAGTTAAATAAATTGGCTACAAGGTTTTATTTCCAAAGAAAAATACCATAAACCTAATTTAAATTTAACTTTTTCTGTCGAATAATTATAATGGTCAAAAATTAATGAAAAGCTAACTTTTCTTAAGCTTCGAATTTGTGTCCTAGTTTAAGGGCCCTATTATGACTCGCGAGTCGAACATGGACTCAAGTCGAACGTTTTTAAAATCACATATGTCGTGGTTTTAAGAATAGCAAACTACAACGTTCGTACAGAGCAACATCTCAATTCAACACATTTTTGACTTGTTTAGCCGAATATAGTTGGTGAGCCATAAACGGTAGGGCCAAAAGTCAGATTCGCCTAATATTTCTTGCGACTCCCGATTCATAATAGGTGCCTAAGTGTTCGATGAGGAAATTTAACTAAAATTAAATCACAACGAGTCAGAAGATTTAAGTTTATCACTCATGCTAGTACCTATATGAAATTTGTTCGACATTTGAATGGTGAAGAGTTCCTTCATTCTCATTTTGCCACCAAAAATTATTACTTAATTTTGGCAAACTAAGAAACTATTTAAAGAATAAGAAAAAAAATATTTATTAATTCAATTACAATCGATATAGATCTTAATCAACCGCGGGAAAACGACTTCTTTGAAATAATCCTCAGCAGCACTAAGTAGACTCGCAACAAACTCCATATCAGCCTGAACCCAAACATAATGCAAAGCTCCATTTGTATCGAAGGTCGGGCTGAGCACACAATACAGGGCCTTTGTTACATTGGCCATGTACATTTGTATCTGAATCTGGGCCATATATTTGGGGGCAATTGTCTCCTTGCACTCTAAATACTTTTCAAATTCTTCGTCGGTCTTGGGCGCTTTGATCTCAACGATGTGGTCGTCTGTTATGCCATCTGGCGAAGCACAAATGTATGGGTAGCTCTCGTTCAAAAGAAGTCCGCACTCGCGATAAGTCTTGTTCTCTAACTTCTCAGTCTGCTTCAGAATGAATCGTTTGTGCTGCTTCAGCTGGCGTCTCTCTTCCACGTTATATTCACGTTCCTTGCAGAATACCGCCTCTAGAATCTCCTGGTCCTCTTTGGAATCTTTTCGCGTCGCCACTCGATGGATGAGTGAGCAGCGAATGCGACAGAATTGCGTCTCTGCCCACAAAGGTGTCTTGTAGCTGTAAATCGATATATCCGAGAGCTTATCGAACAGACCCTGCTTGGCCACATCATCCATGTGAACCATGAAGCTCTTGAAATCTTTGATATAGTTCTTGGCAGTGTCCAGCATTGTGTGGTGGATGAAGACGGGCTCGAACTCGTCGATGACAGGGCGACAATGCTTGTACAGACCTGAGTCCGTTAGGCCTCCTTTCTCCATCTCATCGAGAATGTTATTAAGAAACACCTGGCCCTCCTCTTCGTTCACGTCATCAGCTCCCTCGTCTGCTTCCATCCGAAGCTCATCGGCAGCGAAGATGTCGTGGACACGAAGGGCCACAGGATGTTCTGGTACTGTCTCGAACTCCGAACCCCAGAAGGTCTTGTGTCCGTGGGAATCAGATTCAGTGTGTCGATGCAGCCAGAAAATGTAAGCAATCACATGTTGACAGACATCTAGGCAGAAAACTCTTGGTTAAGTCGGAAATTAATGGAATTCTCATCACTTACCTGTTGACTTACTAGCCGAGCACTGAATGCAAGTGGCTTCCGTGATCTGCTCACTGGTGTGAACTTTAACACCAACATTAAACTTCTCTCCATTGATGGCAGCTTCTGGACTGGCGAACGCCAAGGCACGCGCCTCCACGAACTCTGCCGCCTTTCTCACTTGAACAAAATCGATTTTGTATTCGGCGCCGTATTTTCTATTTTGAACAATTTATTAGTTAAAAGAATTCAAGTTTATTTATAGAAAATGTGTCTACACAAAATACTAGACAAATCTTACTTGGCTGAATCGACGCGGCGACCAGATTTTCCCGATTCTGTGATAAAATTGAAAATCATTTGGCTGGTTATCGCAGGTAGATTATTCGATGCGCCTCTCTTGAATCCATGTTCCAACTCGATATTCATATTGCAATGGTTTTGATTATTTTGTATAAATTATTAATAATACTTTGATTTTGTTGAATTTCCGGAATCAACAAACAAAAGCAAAACAAAATAAAAATATTCACACTTCTCTTCTAGGTTTGCTTTTGGTTTCTTCTTTTTAAACAGCCGAATGATAAATTTAGATTTTGTGGTGTTTGGTTTTTAGTTTTGTTTTCTTTAGGTTGGTATAAATGTTTATGTCAGTGGTGTGACGTAAGCAATGTTGCCATGTAGAAAAAATGGTGGATGAAAATAGATTTGATTTCAGCCTGGGGGTATGTGAGAAAATATTTCTAAACCGGAAATGGATTTAATTTGGATGTCGTTACTTTTTCAATATTTTGTTTTTATAGTTTTGGTAGAATTAACTGCATACTATAACTTACAATAATTCAGTTTAGAATAAAAGAGAAATTATTAATATTTGTAAGAACCAACGCATATTCTGTTAATTAATCGGTTTTTGCTTCTCTCTTCCAGATATAAACAAACTGAATTCAATGGAAAAAGGTTCAATTCGTCATGGGTAAGTTTTATCGTCATTTTGTTGAACTTATTCAATTCATAAAAATAATAATAAATATTTTATAGAAATGTTGAGACTCTTCCATTGTTCATTCGGTCATTAAAAGACTTAAGATGCTGCGATGGCGATGCAGTCACTCTTGAATGTCACGTCGAGGCTGTTCCAGAGCCGGCTATAATTTGGGAGAAGGATGGTCATGTTCTGCATAGTGGAAAAGATATCGACATGGTTTATGATGGAACCAAGGCCATTTTCTCTATTCGCCGAGTATATCCAGAAGATGAGGGCGAATACACGTGTGTGGCGAAGAATAATGTCGGTCGAGCTCTTTCGTCCGCGTGCATTATTGTTGATGTTCCCGAAGAAAAGGAGAACCATTTAAGTCGGCAATTGGCTCGTCCATCGGGCTTGTTATCAACTAGTTCTACGCCTCGTTCAACCCCACGAACAACACCCAACCGGAGTGTCTCCCCTCTAAGACTGTCTTTCCGTCATACTAGCATTGACTTGACGACTAACCGAAGAGCAGTAGCTGCTCCCAAATTCTATGCCATTCCGCATAACAAAGTTGTGGAGGAGGGTGATAGTGTTCGTTTCCAATGTGCGATCACCGGCCATCCGACGCCATGGTCGACATGGGACAAAGACGGATTGATTGTCACTCCAACTACCAGAACTTCTATTAAAGAAATCGAAGACTTAAGAATTCTAGAAATCGATGAGGTAACATTTGATGATGCTGGACTGTATCGCATCACTCTAGAAAACGACTATGGACGTATTGAGGCGACAGCGAGACTTGATGTCATAGGAAGTAGCAAACATTCAAAATCCCCTATGGGTCGAGCAGTGAGATCGACATCTTCACGAAGGAACTTTTTCATATCTCGCAGAATAATGGGACCATCAACAAGAATCGGTGGACGAATGGCATTGTCGACAAGTATGCGAGGATCATCGGTGCCGGCGAGAAAGTTTTATCACAACGGTGACGAAGTGGTGGAATCGGAAAGAGTTCAAATTATATTGACAGATAGTGAGGCTTGTTTGATTGTGGATAATGTGACAGTGGCCGATGAGGGTATTTACACATGCATAGCGCAGGATGAATATGGCGCTCAGGCGACATCAACTGCAATCGCATTTTATAACGACGATGCAGACATACCATGCGATCCCCCGAAAATAATAAGTCCTTTATCAAAGACGTTAGAAGTCTACGAAGGTGCAACGACAGATCTAACATTTGAGGTTGAATGTTATGAGCCTTATGATTATGTGTGGACAAGAAACGGAGAAGTTTTACCCGATTCATCAGAATTTAAGTGAGTATGATAAACAAAAAGGTATTTTGTTTTGTTACTGTCCATTTATCCAATAAAAATTTAATTTCACCCTCATAGTCAGAACTTAGGAGAGTCATAAACATAATTTTCAAATTGTGAAACTTCTGGGCAGATCACAATAATACAATAATAATAACTATCGGCACTAAATATACGAATCTGTCAAACTCTCAAAATTGACAGCTAGCACTTTGTGGCTATGTCAATTATAGCTAAGTATACGAGAATTTTTGAGATAGGTTGAGATTTCTTTTTCAGCTTTTTTTTATCATCAGCTGTTTTTTCTTAGGAAATTGGTTGTTTTCTTGGAAATTCAGAGTGAAGCCAAGTACGCTGCTGATGCAAAACGAAAAATCCCATACAAAAATGACACGACAAAATCATAAACGAAAAATTTCGTTGTCCTTTTCGTTCTGTGGTACGCTGTTCAACCAGCGAAATTGATGATTATACCAGATTGTTTTGACAAGTCTCCACTCTCATTTTGCAATGAATTAATTGCCCGTGCCATTAATTGTGTGCGGAAAAATGACTTTTGGGTTTGTTCGTGTTTTTATTTGTTGTTTCTTTTATTACAGCACTGTTTTTGTTTGATTTTTTCGTTAAATTTCTATTAATTTATTTACAATGGGGCATATTCACAGTCGCAGATAGACCTAGGTTTAACTAAACTACAGTTTAAGACAATTTTGGCTCAATGAATACAGACCGATTTTAATTACAAATTGTTGGTTTTATATTTTTATAAGATAATTAACTTGGTATACTACACAAATAGCTTCAAATATTTTGAAATTATAAACTTACAAAAATGGAATCAACGTCCGAAAATTCAACCAAAGCTGTGTTTAACTTAGACCAAGGTCTAAAATGACTATGAATACGCCCCAATTTATTTAAACTTTCCATGAATATTTTGCCGCTGTGTTTTCGTAAGCATTTCGTTGTTTTTTTTTGGAGACCGCAGGAAAATTTCGTTTCGCATCACCAGCGTACTAGGCTTTGAATTGATTTTTTTTTTTTTTTCAAGTCCAATCGAACGCGATTTCGAATTGATTTATTTTTGTCATTTAATTTGTGTATTTTTAAAGAAAAAGAAATTAATGAATTGGTATTTGTTACACATAGACCACGATAACATGGCTTGTTCTTTCTTCCGTTTAGTCTTTCTGACAGATTGGTTGAGGGGAGTAGAAATGTAGGGGGAAGGAAGCAACTTAAGCACGATTGAAAATATCAGGACGGTGTTTACATTTGACAAAAAATCCACGAAAATTTAAATTTTTTTAAAAATCTGTTTTATTTTGGTAAAGTCAAGAAAAATGTCGGATACGTCAGTCGAATGTGAACACCGCCAAGACTTTTTCTGTTTGGTTCCCTTTCACACAAGGAAACTGAGTTGCCAGCAACTGGGAGTTTGTTGGCGAGAAGCACGTAAGGGGGGAATTTTTTTTCCTCCCCATACGCCCTTCTCGTCAACAAACCCAGTTGCTGGCAATTCAGTTTCCTTGTGTGAACGGGGACTTGAACTTTGACGTTTCTGATTTGACAACCACAATGAACGTCGGTGTTAGCACAAATCGATGTAAACAAAAATTATTGATATGTAAAATTGATTTTCGTAATTAAATATAAGATATATTTGATTAAAAAGCGATTAAAAACATTTGTAATTATAAACACTGATTAACTTCGCACAAAATAACCCCATGAACGGCAAAATAACGAAAGGAAGGACGTCCGGAAACGACCAGAAGCGTCCGGAAGTCTTCTGAAACCATTCCATTGGTACAAAAATAATGCTTCTGACGATTCTGAGAAGAGAAATTCGATTCTTGATTTAAAATCAGAATCCTCTCAAGAAGCGTTTTGACAGCAAATTGTGAGAGATGTTAAGACGTTCATCGATGTTGGCAATACATCGATGTTAGACGAAAAAATATCGATGTTTCAAAATCGATGTTGGACGAAAAATTTATTTTAGCTTTTGATGCTTTTGAAGTATTAAAATCATTGATATTCAGAAAGCTAAGGCACCAATTTACACATGATTTTTTGTTTAAACGACTTGTAAGATGTTCATTCATGCTAAATAATTTAATATCGATGTTCAGAAAGGATAGACACAGTTTACAAAAGATTTTTCTTACCTACCACTTGTTAGATGTTCATTGATAATAACTTACGATCGATGTTCAAGCATTGAAATCATCGATGTTCAGAAAGCTAAGGCACCAATTAAACATGATTTTTTGTATAAACGACTTGTTAGATGTTCATTCATGCTTAATAATTTAAGATCGATTTTCAAACATACAAATCAGCGAAATAGAAGAAATTATGGCACTTTGTTCAATCTATTTTTGTATACAAAATTTGGCCTGTACCTTAATATTTTGAAAATTAACGGTCAAGAACATGGTTATAATTTTGAAAACTATGAAGGTCTTTTTATATATGTAATGTAATGCATTTTTATGTTGCAAACAAATGTATTAAAAACATCGATGTTAAAAAAATCGGTGTTTATAATTCGATAAATTTTAACATCGACATTGGTTTTTCGATGTTGACTTATCGATGTTAACATCGATGATTTTTCAATATCGCTCATCCCTACCACTAAATCTTTTGACGATTCACCAATTAAAAGATAAAACGTCAGAATTGAGCAGAAGCATTACAAACTGTTACATTGGATTTCAGAATGAGTGGAACCTTGAAAACCAATGGAAAACGGCATTGGTATTTTCACGAACCATGTTATCACAACCGTCCGTGCCTTTCAAAAAGACGAAACGAACGAAAACACAACCGTGTAATCAGGCTCATAAAGTATACGTAGTGCTGCAATTTTTATCTTCATGAAACGTCAATTCGGTTAATAACTTTTGAGCGAGACAAAGAAGCAAAGAGAAAGATAAGGAAACTTTCTCCATGAAATGTCAAACTGCAACTCGGTTTAGCGGGGTCAGATTTGATTTATAACGGCGACAGTATGACCCAGTTATCTGCTAGGCGCCCTTTATATGCGGCAATTTAATAACATTGAATTTGATTTCTGGTTGTCTATATGTACACACCATTCAAAAAAATTGTAAGTCAAGAAGAAAATGAGCTTGAATTCAATTCATTTTAAACTCTGCTTCCAATTTATATTAAAAAATAATTCTTTCATATTTTGAGCACCATTTTAAGGGTCAAGATGAATTTAAACTACCAATTAACTTTTTTAAACTAACATTTCAATATTGTAACTATTGGTGTTACTGAAGTGAGTGGCAAATCTGCCTAAAAGTTCATAGATCAGCAAAATAAATAAATCAATTTATCCATGCAATGAAACACACAAATTTACAAAAATATTAATTTTGACAGCTATAAATTAAAAATCAATTGATTTGTTTGCACAATTGGAAGACACCATTACTTGACAACAAAATGGCTTATGTACACCTGCTTAGGTAAATTAGTAAATTAACGTCAATTTTTTGATTTCAATTTTGCTTTATCAATAAGATTACGCATGTAATGGTTAAAAATAATTCATGTCTAATTCTCTATAATAAAAAAGGGTGCCAATTTTAGGATTAAATGCTAAAATGAGTTTGCGTTTCAGACTCTTCCCAAGAATTTTACGTAACGGAAGTAGGGGCTTTTAGCTTTTTGAGAAAATAGCATTAATTTTGAATTTTAATTTTTAATTATAGGTATACTTTTAATAAAACATATTATAATTGAACCCTTTAGAAATTAAGGTAAATTTATATTCACAACAGCTTTTTCCACAACACCAAGTTCGTGCAATTGAGTCGTGCATTTCATTTCATTTGAAACGCGACTTAACGGTTTATAACCCAAAGACAAATTCCAATCCTAGGTTCAAAAGTTAAATGTGTTCCTCTTTTAATTAGATAATAAAATGCATTTTTTGTGGGCGTTGTTATAGCAATACCCTCTGCCTATCAGATGAATACTTATTCAAATGCATTCAATTATTTTGAATCAAACATTTATTCGACATGCCATAGTATCAACAAACCATTAACATCCACGCCCGAATCTAATTTCATTAAAAAAAAACATGCCTACATAATTCTCTGCTTCACTATATACTTTTTGACAGGTACATTGATCACGGCAACGGTATCATCTGCCTCCGCATCCAAGACACTTTCGACCTTGACACTGGTTTATACGAATGCAGAGTGACGTCCACCTATGGAACTTGTTCGACAACATGCGAGCTACAAGTCGATGACCGACACCCCGCAGCCAGTCATGATGAAGTTGATAGATCTGGTCTAGCGATACTAAAGCAGCCACTTCCAGTGCTCGGAATGGAGGGTATGATCACTTCGTTCTGTGCCAAGATTTACCCACCTGATTCATATACAAGTTGGACAGTCTGTGGACGCAACGTCACCGTTGATTCACGAAACTTTTCGGTAAGTCAAATATTCAATACCATGATATATACCTAGCAAGCTATTTTGTAATCAGCTTGTTGTGTTGAGTTGTTAATTTTATTATACAAGTGAACGAGATACAAAAATGAGTTTCTCTTTTGATGAGGGATTGCGATCGGGAGGGGGGGGGGGTGCTGATAGAATGTGCTAGCTGCTGCCTGACCCTTGCCAGCTGCTTTTAATGGGTAGGGTACCGTATGCGTTTCAGTCGCGTTTCTACATCGCGTCGTATCGGTTACAATTAGTTCACATCACAGCTTCACGCGTGGAAATATTTGTAAACATTTTGAAATACAATATAAACGGCAAAAAAAAGTATCTGAGAGATGAGTAAATTGAAAGTAAGCTAAATTTATTGGTTTGTTGTGATCTTTTGTGCGCGGGAGGGAAAGTACTTCATGGTGTTTTTGTTTTATTTTTTTGAAACCAAAGTACCTATAAATATTCATTAGACCGAGTAATTGATTGAAAAATGTGGGAGTGTGAAGAAGCTTGTATAGTTTATTAATTGAGGTTAAAAGTGTATGTAGAATGCAAAAAATATGATGGTACTCTCTCAATTACTATTTATATGATCTCAATTTGTATTTAAAAATCTTCGAATATTATTTCATAAGGCAACGGAAAATGAAAGCGGATCTCTTAATACAAAAAATAAACAACATAATCAATATCTTTATATAGGTGCGGCATCCAATTCAGGAATATTGTCATCTTGTCTCTATACTGGTAGTAAGACAGAAGCGGATCCATGTTTTATTCAATTTAAATTTTTTTTAAATTTAATTTATCACATTATAAATCTACTTACTTACTTATAGAGTCGGCTTTTGAATCTAAAATCTTTTAAGAATTTTGATAGACAGCCATTATTGCGCTGCTTATTTTTCGGATAGATTCATTACACGTATAGTTTATTTAATTTAATATTGATTTATCCGCATTTCAGTTATTAATGCAGATAAAATATGCTGTAGTTTGATGCATTGTCGGTATCTTCATATAAAAGGCGCATATGCATTTACCTATCACTTAAACTTTACATACCTATACGAAATTAATTATGAGACATTGGATGGATTCTTTGATCAGCAAACCGCATCTATTTGTGATTATGCTAATCCTTTACCGCATCAATTTATGCAATGCCAATAAAGAAAACAAAGCGCACCAAGGAATGCCTACCGTGGGTAAAATAACATTCTATAATAACTCATACGTAATTTTGAAATTTTGGGTAGGTCTCCAGTTTTTTAACATATTTTGCTGATATCAAGGGTATGATCTAGGTATTATACTTGACACTTAATTAAATTTTACAGACCACTATAACTTTATAATTAAAAAAGCCAATAAAATTCTAGGTTTCATAAAACGGTTTTCTCGTGACTTCCGTGACCCTTACGTCCTCAAACTTCTTTATATATCTTTCGAAAGGCCAATACTCGAACACGGCTGCGTAGTTTGGGCACCTTACTATGCAATTCATATAAGTAGACTTAAAAGTATCCAGAGAAGGTTCATGCGTTTTTGTCTTCGTCTTCTTCCGTGGTCCCAAAGATCCGCACTTCCTCCTTATACTCATAGACTCATGCTAATAAATCTTCCCTCACTGTTAAAACATAGACAGTATCTCCAGCTTTGTTTCATTATTAAATTAATCAATGGATCAATAAATTTCCCATCAGTTTTATATCGTTTAAATTTCAGCTTCAGTCTAACTAGCATAAGAACACAATTGCCATTATGTCCGATATCCAGCAGAACAAACTATGGTGTGAATAGTCCTTTAAATCAATTGATATCAGTCTTCAATAATTATTATTATTCAATTACTTCTATAAACGACAATTTTAAAAGTAAATTGTAGTTCTACTTGTATTTATATTGTAGGTAATATTAAGTGTATTAAAATTGTATTTAAATAGTTATAAGTTCTAACGTAAGTTAATTAATGGATTAATAAATAAATAAATAAATAAATCCACGCATTTCACTAAATCGAAAAATAAAGGGCACATACATATAATTAAAAAACTATTAATTTTTGTAAGACGCTAACTTTGTGAATAATTATAATTTTAATCTATTTTAATTTTAGCTGAAAAAATTACTTTTTAAAACTTGAGTCATCCTCTATTAGAACGTTTTTGTTATTTTTCATTCAATTTTGCAATTTACTCAAAAGACATTTTAGGAAAAAAAAAACTATCTTAGAGAAATCAGCCACCTAATTTGTCAAAACAGAATTACTCAGCAAAAATTCTCAATTTGGCTGTCAAAATACTGCGGAAAACAAATTCGAATGTGCTTGCTCACCTTTTGACGGAACAAAGTCTCTGAGATCTCTTTGTCCTGAACACATTAAAATAAGTATAGTCAAGATTTTAAGTTCCTTGCGATATCAATGACAATGCAAAAGGTCGTGTTGTTTCATTTTAAATAAGATTTTTGAAATTATAATTCGAGTTAGTACTAACTGTACTAACTTTAAGTTTAGTACTGGTACTAACGTTAGGAATCTATGAAGAAAAACTGTAAAACAGCCAAAAACCCCATTCGGCAGCTTAAAATTGATTTGTTGTGGTATACTAAACCATAATACTCTCAAGAAGAATTTATCTACCGGAAAACTAAGATAAACAAAATAGATTTAAAAACAAATCATACGCTAATTAAAAAAAGTGCGTATACGCCCGAGTGTACCTACCACTATTTAATGGTCGTCTTTACAGAGAAGTTGTTTAATTCAACTCAACTTAACATGAAGGTAGCCATAGTAATGTGAAATAAAAGCCGATATTTTCTTTAAGGTGAATGGGGCATATTCATAGTCGCAGATAGACCAAGGTTTAACTTAACTACAGTTTAAGACAATTTTGGCTCAATGAATACAGACCGATTTTAATTACAAATTGTTGGTTTTATATTTTTATAAGATAATTAACTTGGTAAACTACACAAGTAGCTTCAAATATTTTGAAATGATAACCTTAAAAAAATAGAATCAACGTCCGAAAATTCAACCAAAGCTATGTTTAACTTAGACCCAGGTCTAGAATGACTATGAATATGCCCCAATATGTTTATTGGTTTACTTTACTTACACTAAGGTCCAGTCCAATTGTAAAAATATGGTTCCACTTCGACTCAAAATCTAAGCCTATTAAATCTGGGGGATAAATTGAATTTTAACTCGGGTTCAAGCACTTGTTTGCCTTTTATCACATATTTAGTTTGAACCCTCATGAGTGAAAATCTAAGATTGATAACCTGTAAGCTAATTATCTAAAATGCACGTATGCTATGCAATCGCCCGGCTTGCTCTTGAAGTTAACAACTTTAGAAGGTAGCTAGAAACTAATGGTGTTTTTAAATTGTTTAGTTATAATTTTAAATCGTTAACGAGAAAATATTAAGAACATGTTAAATTACAAGTTTGAATTTTTTTGATAATAGAAACAAAAAAAAACGGAAAATGTGGAAACAAATTTTTCTTTAATTTTATTTGTTTGTACATAAAATTATTGTTCAGATGGCAATTCCAATTCTTTTACTCTATACCAATTATTTTCTTCTTAAAAGACCTAAGTATTACACAATTTAAATGCAATATTTTCAACTAATTTAGAAGTACTAGACAAATTCTGATAAAATGAACAAGATCATCAAAACTTTATTTCAGTTATTCGATTTTTTTGACAAAAACCTGGTATACAGTGTTATTGAATATATGAAGTTTAATCAAAATCGTAAGAGCCGTTTTCAATAAAACTTTATAAAATTGTATTCGTTGTATGACAGCTACCGGTTCTAAATGAGCTTAAACATAAATAATAAAATGCTTAAAAATGCTTCAAAACAAATTTGAAGCAAATCCGTCCATTCGTTTAGAAAGCTAATGATTGATATACCTATATCACTTCTAGTAAACTTTAATTATTTCATTTGTATACAATAAAAGATAAGACAAGTAAGTGCGTCCAAAAGAGTTATGTTCTTAATTTAATGATCTATTAGATAAATTTAAATTAAATAAGTATGATAACGTTGAGGTGACGATAACAGTTTATAAATTTCAAGCTGAAGTTCTGAAAAACAGCCAATGCGATTGTATAAGTCAGTGGTAAAAGCAATATAATTCACCAATACTGTACTTCAACAGAACAAACAAGGTCAATTAAGTTAACATTTTCATTTTGCATACAATTATTTTTATACATATCAAGGTATCATAATAATGTCTAAACAAAACAATCCACATTATTTGATATTATCAAAAATGTTAAAATAGAAATTACTTAGCTAATTTTAAGTCATTCCAACAGTGTACCATACATATCCCTCATTATTTATTAATATGTTTCCATCAACAAAAATCTATAATCTAACATTCGTACGGGGAGGTACTTTTTTAATCATATACAAAACAGCTGTTTAAATTCAAGTTCATCAAATAAGTATACCGACTGAAGTATTTTTTTGTTTTTCGTTTTAATTACTCTAATGAGTAGGTATAGGTATTGGAATCTTGGAAAATATTTCGTATGTAGTTTTAAGTGTAATAAAACTAAATGCAATAGTTTAGTAATATGCGGTGAATATTTAAGAAAATAATCTTTTGCACACAAAAATGTGCCAATGCCCACAAAAACTTGTCTTAAATTCCTCGCAGTTACATCATGCCAATGGGCAAATAAAGTCACGAAAAATTTATTTCTAATTTATTTTCGAAAAAAACTGTCACTAACGGTAAAGTCGAGAGAACAGAGAACACTTTTTGAACACTTACCAGACGATTTTAATACAAAACTTGCTTATAATAGGGAAAATACAAATGTGAAAAAAAATGTTAAGGAAAATTTGTAATTTATTTTTCAATGACGAGCTATAATTAAACTTAATTCAATAACTAAATACAACTTCTTTCTAACAGTACCTACCGTTAAATTTTGCACGGTCGACTTTCTCAATAAGGCGTTATAATGATAAAAATCGAAAAAATCTTGCGCGGTATCTCAGAATGGCAGGACATGTTTTACATAGTTCAGAAGAAAAAGTTATTTCTTTAAGAATAATTTGTGTTTCATTTTAAACGGCCGGCGTTGAAACATTATGGCCTTTCAAGTCAAGATTTCAACTACCTACTCGTGATAAAGTATAATGTTTATGAAAATATTAAATCTTTCTACACACTCCAACCCCTTCGAAATTTCTTCTTGCCATCGAAGTTTTGATTAAAACTTCCATTTCGCTAATTGAGGAGGTCAAAAAAGTGATTTTCCACAAGACCCCCATCGCGTTGGTATCTTTATATATGCTTCTGTGCGTCCTGATGTACCTACATCGAGAAAGAGCCGAAGGAGTAAGAGCAAGAATGTACGGATTTTCTTTATGTTATGTGATTCCCTAGAGGAGAAATTCAGATTGTTATTAAGAACGGGTATCTCGTATCTTCCTCTTCCATGCAACGATTTCGGTTTTATCAAAGTTTATCAAGTTTTATCGAAAACGGTCTTAGCGATTTTAACTAAACCTCGTACATGTTCTCTCAGGGTGAATAATACTGTATTTGTATACCAGGTTTTTGCCAAAGCATTCCAATAATAGGAATAATGTTTTCGGTTTTTTGAACAAATTGCCATTTTAACTAGCTCTATAGGACAAGTATTGATATCGTGTCATACAAAATTCGGTTTTTTATTCAATTCTAACTTTACGATGAAGGAGACGTCCGTCGCGTGCGTCGGTCTGTTTGACTGCGCGTCCGTCCTGATCTACATCGAGTTAGAGCCTAAACCGTTGGACGGATATGCTTTAAAATTCGTGTGAAGCGTTTGTATATGATTCCCTAGAGGAAAAATTCGATTTTTGGTTTTAGCTCATCTAAAACCGGGTCTAACTTTGTACATATTATCTATAAAACGGTTCTTATAATACCTCATACCATTTTTTTCCAAAAAATTCGAATAATGGAAGTTATGTTATGGATTTTTTTTTGAAAAATTAACTTTTTTATACTTGTTTAGGTATATTCCCTTCTCGCCATATCGGCTTGGTTGATTTTATCATTATTTTGCAGTTCGTTATTTCTAAGTTAGTTTGAAAATATTGCTTTAAAACTTGTGTCAATAATTTTTTTTTTTTTCCGAAAAAAAAAATAATGTTATGTAAAATATGTAAAAAATAAATATTTTTTTTTGTTTTTAAATTTTTTCCAAAGGAGAGTGCCCAAAAAAAACCCAGAGTCGATAAGAAAAAAACATATATGGTTTGAAAGGGCATTGACTGTAGATATCAAATGTGAAATTATTTTATTTAAAAGTTATCCCCGGCAGTAGCGGATCTAGGATTTGACTGTGGGGGGGCTTGCAGTTTGAAGATCAATTTTGAGACCTTAAGTAATAAAATTTGCTTGTCCTAAGATACATTTTATAATTTATAACAAATAATAAAGATCAGTTTAGGTTTAATGCAAGACCGTACTCAACTTCAGTCCAACTAACCTTCACGACAACGCGGCAAAACATTATTTTTTATGAAATTTAAGGAGCTATCTCACTAAGCGGCAACTGAACTTCATACGAATTCGTGTGAAGTGTAGTTCCGATGCAGTGCAGTGCCGGCGAGTGCGGTCTTACCTTTAAGGCTCAAGTATTTTTTTTCCTTTAATGATATCTATCCGTTTTTTATGTGCCTTTATATCCGCTCCTGTTGCGCTTCAAAATGTTTTTAATACAAAGTACAATAACAATTATTCATAATTGCTGTAGCGGAGATAGAAGCAAATTCAAAGGCGCACAATAATTTTTAGCCATATATGCTTGAACCACGCGTACAAATTCGTTTATTTATATTATTTAAAAATTGATTAGGTACCTACATTATGTAGTTATATTTTTAAATTAGCTGTGGGTATGTTTTGAACTTCCCATTTTGGACAAGATTTGAAAACTGTTTTTAATTGGCTAGTTCAGAAAAATTATATTTAAGTGTTCGTACTGGCAAAAGCTCATATATGTGCTTTGACACGGTATTAGTCCTCTAAGATCTCATTTTTCCTGAATTATCCAAATCAAAGAGAAACTATTTTGTTCAAAATGACACTTTACGACATAAGACAAAGCTGCTCTAAGAAATAAGCCGCGGCCCAATTCTGCCAGCGTGAATGAGTTTTCGTGTATACGCTGAATACGCTTTATAGGTATTCATGCTAAAAAAATATGTCGACAAATTTGCACGTCACTCCAGTCTAGAGGGATTGCAAATATTCATTTGCTTTTGCATGATTTTCTGAGCGCGCACAGAGAAAACTCACGCTTTTGGAATTTGGCTCCTTGACTAGCGAATTTCTATGTTTTGTATGTACAATTGCCTTGGACCTTTCAAATTTTGAAAACGTAGCCCCGAAAATTTCTAAGCCCAGCCAAGGCCGTAAGAAACAATTCCTGTTGTATTCAACATACACTAAACTTGACATCCCGTTGTTCTCCAATGGTTTAAGCCTCAAATGCGTTTCTTTCGGTAAATTAGCTTTGTTTTTAGTATATACAGTTGGGGTATTTGACACGTTAATGTAAAGCCCCGACCATTTTTATCTCTTCAAGCCTTAGCCTCAACTTCGAACTTTGACAGTCCCTAGACTTGAGCCCCCAAAACTCTCTGGAATAAGGTTAGTTTTTAGGAAGTAATTTGCTTAACCCTGGCTAGGTGTTTTGTCCAATATTCTCAGACCTTATTGCGCCAAAGCTGTTTTTTTTTTGTTCCAATTTTCTGGGTTTAATTTTTAGGGAAAGATTGTCGTTGCATTAAAAATATCCATATTCATAGCCCCCAACTTAGTTTTTGTCCAATTCGCTTCAGGCTTTAGCCCCAATCTTAGGGCTTAGAAAAAAATTACATAACGTGTATGCAAATAGTTCAGCCCCAACTACGTTATTTTGTCCATCAAATTTCATATCTTATCAATATTTTAGACGGAATATAAAATTCCACACGTTGTAATGTATTGCTTTCTATATTTCAAATTATTTTATGATTCGGCTGTGGGGGGGGGGGCTTTAGCCCCTATAGCCACCCCCTGGATCCGCTACTGATCCCCGGGACTGGCTATGACAATTTATTTATTTTTAATAGCAAGGTGTTTTTTCATGTATACAACATTGGTGAGGGCAGTACAGAAAAGAACAGGTATTGATTGAAAAACATACCTACATATCTACTCGGCACATGGTAATTCATAAAAGTTTCGTAAAACAAAGTTTCTATTAAGACAAGGCTTCGAAAACTATTTCTCGAAAAAACTGATTTTCATAAGGCAATGCTCAAAAATACAAGGCTTAGAAAAAAAATTGTTAAAAGCGTGGCAGACGCTATATTTTTTTTTGGAATGTGAGGCAGCAACAGTATAGGAAGGTATAGGAGGAAAAGCATGTATCTTGAATATTGCATTCTTTTAATGCGAAAATGTGTTAACAGTTTTAAATTGGTACATTACTAATCTCGTCAATATATCAAAAGTATAACAGTATATCCGAATGATTTATAAGTTGGTCTTAATTCTTACGCACATACTATTTCCTTAAAGTGTTGTCCGGCATGCTTAGGTATTTTTATTTTTTTTCGAAACTGTTGAGTAACGGGCCATTTTATGAATGAAGACATACTTATCTTGTGGCTGCTGATTTAACTGACTTTTGGTTAAACTATTTAATAACATGAATCAACCACAATATGAAGATGTGCCACATTTTACTTTTTTTTTACATGAAGAAACACTGTGTTTTTAAAAATTTCAAATTGTCATATCCAGTCCCGGGGATAACTTTTTAAGAAAATGATTACATATTTGTCATCTACAAACCATGTATGACTTTTCTTAATCGCTTCTGGGTTTTTCGCCCATACATTTTTGGGCATTCTCCTTTGTTTGTATTTAATTAAACAAATTTCAAAACTACTATTTTAACTAGTTTTATTATTTTATCGTAAACAATATACAAATATGATTAAATCATCACTATATCTACATTTTAGTTGTGGTTGTTGAGCAAGTTCGTGCGATCCAGTCGTGCATGTTTTTTTTACTTATTTCGGGATATTCCCGAATATTTCGTCATTGGCTTGGTGTCATAATTTTGCAATCAATTTTTTTTTTAATAGTATTTTGTTTACTTTTTCATGTCGATTTCGATTGGATTTCGAAACAGTACTACGCAGTAGCGTACGCGTTATTTTATTAAGGCCCTTCGTATTATCAACCACCAGAAATTTAATTTCAATAGAAAGAAAAAACACACAAAATACTCCCTAATTGTTATGAAATGAATTTTACCTTTCTTTCTTTGTAAACAAATATTTTTACTTAAAATCAATTTTGACAAAAATCCACTTTATGAACTCGATTTAAACAACGTCAACGGCAATGGGGGCAGGTGAAAAGTGTATTCACATTGTAATAAACAAAAATGTCCGCTTTTTCTTTAAATAAGCTCATAAATACATATATTATATACTCGTTTTTTTCAGAGAGTGAATAGCAACTCTGCAAAATGTTTACACGCAAAACAATAACAAAACAAATTATTATTGAGAATTTTGTTTGTGTTTTCCGTGTAAAACTTTTACTGAGTTGCTAGTCACTCTGTCAAAAAACACGGCGAATAACATTTATTAGGTCTGTTCATATAATTTGAGTTTCTGTGATTTTTAGTCCAAAGTCCTATCAAGTACATATAAAAGAAATAGAATTGATAGAACTTGGGAACGAAATGCACAGAAAATCGCAGAAATTCAGGGTAAATGAACAGACATTATTATAGTTTAAAGTAGCAGAAGCAGTAGTTATACAATGAAAGAAATGGTAACATTTTTCAAGGGAATTTTCATAATACAAATTATTAATGAGGCGTTTTCATAGTGGTTTCGCTAAACTTATGTTTTACTTAAGTACAGTTTAAATAAGATCAATTACAGCAATTTATTCCAATTCGATTTCTATACTTATCAAAATAGAAGTTTATTAAATTATTGAACGTCAAACATAGTACATTGAAAAAAACTAAAATAAATGTTTATGTTATATTTCAAGTTTAAATTAATCATAATAGTTTAAGATGACTATGAATACGGCCCATTAACTTTAAAAAAAGAGTTTGAGAAGATTGTCTTCCTCTGATACAGTTTTTCGAAATGTCATCCATTGACTCTACAGCTTTCTTAATGCCTTATGTCGTTTACGTTTACTGAGCGCGAAGATACTGGTTCAAGCATAACCAAAGCGTTTCACCACACTAAAAAGCAATACAAAAAGAGAAGATACTAAGAGAATGTATTATCTTAATAAGTGCACTACATTTTTTGTTATTTCATTCCGGATTTTTTTTTAAATGTGAAAAGAAGGAAAAAATTAAATGTGTGAAATCATTTTGGGAATTTTGACTGTTTGCAAGGGAATTTTGTTTGGGTTTCTATGAATACTGAGATACGTTTGAAATGTAAAAAAAAATCTAGATTATGTGTGGAATGAACTAATGATTTTAATACGACATCCAGGTCTATGGTTTTTGTTTTTAATTAAAATTGAAAATACAGCAAAAGTTTAAAATTAACATAAATTTAATTTGAATTAAAAATAATAAAAACCTTACTTCGATGATATCTGAAATCTTAGCACAGTATACCATATTGCTGGAGGGGGGATCAAACCCCCTAAGCGCCCCCCCTGCGTACGCCACTGGTACTACTCCTTGTTGATTTCAATAGAATTATTTTCTGTTGTTGCAAGCCTTTGCGATAAATATCGTGTGTGTGTGAGTAAATTATCTGATATTTATGTATATTTTGCACGTTCAGTCGAGTTAAATTATAATTTGACAATTTCCGATGAAAGAGTTTAAACATATGTACCTACAAAAATGTGTGTTCCGGCTCAACTCCTTTATTAAATTCAGAACAGAAAAATACTCTGAAAACATTACTCGTAACAGCCAATCCAAGTCTTTTGGAATAATAGGAGTCAAAAAGGAGTTGATCCGAATTTCCAATTAAAAACTACATATGTATGTACCTTGTTTTTATTGTTTTTTCGTTATAAAAATTTGTCGATATAATAATATTATCGAACTATATTACTACACCGTCAATGTCTAGCTACATTTTATTTATTTTTAAAGTGATGTCAGTTAAGGTAATTTAAAAGAAATCCATTTAACTATATAACCTGATATTATTATTTTATTAGTATCTACGAAAAGATTATTTTAAGTCAAATTATTTTCGTCATTAACCTCTTTAGCAAAATTTAAACAAGTTAACATCATACTACATCAATAGTATGATATTAAAAGTAATTTTGCCTTTGCAAATTCCTAGTACAAAAATAATTGATTTCATAGCTATCGTATTAAATTGTTAAAGATATTTTTTAACTTTAAAAATATAAATAGTTGCAACCTCCTCCAGAACGTTTTTGTATTTGAATAATAAAATATACAAAAACAAACAAAAAAAAAAAACAAAAAAATCATAACTTTAAAATTTTGAAGTAGAAAACTTCATTGACTTGACTAATGCCAACTCTAATGAATATCGGGTTTTTCAATTAGAGCGCTACAAAAGTTTTTTTTACATAAAACCGAAACGGTTTTGGATATCAATGAAATTCTTTACTCCTATGAAAGAAAGTTTGATGCCATTATGTATGGAAATCGATTTCTTTTGCATGCCCACCACGGGCACGCTTGCAGAAGTCCAGACGCTGAACCCAATTTTCGACAGTTTTCAAGCATACATCGGCCGATACTGCTGCAATTTCACGTTCGATATTGATACGAAGTTCATCAATCGTCGCTGGCTTGTTGGCATAGACCATAGACTTGACGTAGCCCTACAGGAAATAGTCTTACGGCGTCAAATCGCACGACCGAGGCGGCCAAGAGACTGGACCATTTCGTGAGATAACACGTTCTCCAAACTTGGTTTCCAATAAATTGATTGTGACATTCGCTGTGTGGCTTGTGGCGCCGTCCTGTTGGAACCACATGTCCTCCAAGTCCATATCACCCAATTGGGGCCAAAAATATTCGGTTATCATTGAACGGTAGCGATCCCCATTCACAGTAACGTGCCGGTCTTGATCATCACGGAAGAAGTACGGCCCAATGACGCCGCCGGCCCATAAACCACATCAAACCGTAATTTTTTCGGGATGCAATGATGACTCATGGAGTACGTGTGGATTGCTGCCTGAGCAATACCGCATATTTTATTTATTGACGAAGCCATTCAGCCAGAAATGAGCCTCATCGCTGAAGATGATTTTTCGATGAAAATCCGAATCATTTTCAAGTTGTTGCTCAGCCCAATTCACGAACATACGACGTTTCTGGTGGTCAAGCGGCTTCAGTTCTTGCGTCAATTTAATCTTGTTAGGATGCAGGCCAAGATCTTTTCGCAAAATTCGCCATTAATTGGACGTAGCGCTCTTAACGTTGAGGCCACTGACTCCGAATTTCGGTAGTAAATTTTAATAAATTCGACTCGTTGTTGGCTCGTATATCTTTCCATTATGAAATGGAAAACCTTACTGAAAAGAAATGTCAAAAGAGCGGCAAGAAATTTGGCGTCGTTTGCTGTCCCTGTTGCTCTACTTTTGTAGCGTCCCTGTTGAAAAACCCTTTACTTACTGTAGAAGTAGTAAATGTTGAAAAGAAAAGAAATATTTCAGTGTCTGTTAAAAAAGTTCCCAGACTAAGCTTATTTCATTTTATACTACAACTTTGTATATAATATATATTATAATCATATTGCAAATGTTTAAATGTTATTGCGTGTGAAAACTGTCAAAACAAGTTACATAACAGAACCGTGCAGCTGCATCATGCGTTATGAATCTACTAGTTTACTGGAAAATATCATATACCTAATCAGTTTAAATTAATACGAATATCTATTTAGAATACAGTTGTATGTTTTCGTACGATTTTTCTGGTTAATAGAACTATTTGAAATAAAATCTGCTAAAATAAAAACATTGGCTTTTTCCAATGTTTTTGAATAGTTTCACATAAATTATTTTTTCAGTAAATTTCACTTTAAAACAATCCGACAAAAATGGCATCAAAATATTGAACTTCGAGTTCTAAATAACTTTATTCTCTCATTTGTTATGATATTGAGAATTTTTAATGCCAAACAAAAATAAAACCCATGATTATTCCGTAAGATGAAAAAACAACCATCTTTTACTATCTAACCTGTCTCATATATAATTATTTTTTTCTAAATTTAATTTTAAAGATCATATCATTTCACTTTTTCCAAAATAGGTGAAATCTCTCAATTAAGTGATTAAGTCCCATTTCTAGCTGATATGATTAGCGTCTATCACACAACCTTGAAATATATTTCCCTATAAGAACATAGCTTAGAGCCATGTTAAGATACCATAAGATATTTATTTTTCCAACTACGTGACTAGTAGGTACGCAACTCTTCCATCAAGATCCAATTGCAGTTCCAGAGCCAGACATAACAATTTGCCAACTTGCTTTGCTATATTATGCATAGTTTTAAAGAAATTATCAACTCGCAACTACCAACACACTAATTATCATTATTATTATTACCAAGCATTGTAAGAGAAGCTTCGTCTAGGAGGAAAATAAACGCGTAATTAAAAAAATCCAAAAACAGTTTGCGACAACTAAACAACGTCCGTTTGATTAATAAGTAAAAGCGATCACAACAATACAAAGCGTGTGTGACTCAGTTTTTTTTTATATTTTGCATTCCGACAACGGACGTTTTGGATAAAATTAAAAGACAAAACGTTACTGTAAGGGTTACCAGAGTTGTTTTTTTTGTTTTCTTATACATTTCATAATAGTTAGAATCATTGTTGGTGTTGTAATGAAAGTAGGTGGTGTGCCTTTTATTTTTGGAAATGCTGATTAAACAGACACCCTTTTTGCGATTTGGGATTGTTGATTGATAGTTGATAAATATTAAAAATCGATATTGAACCACCCAATCGAAAAAAGTTTTGGTCATTGGGAATAATGCCGACCGTTATGAATTATAAACAAATTGACAAATATCAATGAATAGTTGATCACATTTTCAGTAAATTGAGTTTAAAAATCCAAAATATCAATATTTATCAACAATCAATCAACAATCGCAAATCGCAATAGTGCTGGTAGAAAAACAACGAAAATTATTGTGATATTTCAAATTTTTAAACATTCACTAATTTGTGCAAATAACAAACTTTAGAAATATTATATCGAAATAAATTATGGATAAATTTAAAAACAAAGCAAAACTATTAAGTTTTTGACATGATTTTAGTTCAAAAAACATTATTAATTTTATATGGGCTACCGCAAAGCAGAACTGTAAAAAATATTATGAGGTGCAAGAAAGTGTTATCACACACAAGGCGTTTTTCTTTTTTTTTCCAGAGGAAATTAGTTTACTGTCGACAAAAAAATCCTTGTTTGTTTTTTACCTTCAGAAAGATCAGAGCGCTCAACGTGTTTTTCTTTTTTTTCCAGAGGAAATAAGTTAACTGTCAACAAAAAAATCTTTGTTAGATTTTAACCTTCAGAAAGATCAGAGCGCTCAACGTGTATCTATATTTTTTTCCTCTCAGTGCAGATGGAGCTGAATGCAGTCAACTTCATACTTAACTTCAACTTCAGTTCAGTCTTCATTGTTCAAGTGTTTCATAATTAAATCAGAGAGGTCTGATCATACTCTGTTCAGATCTTGCTGTTCTCGCTCAAGCTCTGCTCGGAGCTTTATGCAGAACTAAAAAGACAAACGCCTAAAAAGATGAGTTGTAAAATAGTAGGTCTGTTCGCTTAATTCTCAAAACTGCCAATTTTATTTCAAAGTTCATATATTTCCATGAACTTTGATAGAACTTAAATTTCCAGAAATGTTTAAGCAGTTTCGATCCTTTCTAAGGAAAGTTGGGCAGTTTTTTTTATTTTTTTTTCGGACCAGAAATAACGGCACCTGCTGTTCAATTTTTTTCTATTAAGGGAATGTTATTTTTCTCAGAACAAATTAAAAAAAAACTATATTTACTTTAGATAAAAGCAAAGAAAAATATTTCCATATTTCCAATTTTAACGGCAACTCTGGTCGAACCTTGTTTTGTTTTCTATTTCTTTCGCAATTCGGATAAGTCGATGTTTTTTTTTTACTGAAAGCTTTTAAAAAGCCTCTCCTCAATTGGTATGCAGTGGCTTATTCTGCTTTATTTTATATCCCTGCGCCCTTTACCTTTTTTTTATATTCTGTGCGCACAAAAGGAGTTATGGCTACCCTAAAAATGTAATTAACGCAGCACGAGCTATTAGGTAAGCAGGAGAGGATTCAGAAGGAGATACCGATGTACATTGGTTTTAAATGTTTGCATATCGAAATGGGAGGGGAAAGTTGGGCCGGGTAAGGCATTCCACATTCGTGTGGTGCGACTGAAGAAAGAATCTCTGTACATTACAGTACGTCCGAAGTTGGGCTCAAGGGCAAACTGATGGGCATTCCTAGAAGCGCGAGTATTACGGTTGAATTTTTTAAGGGGATGAATGCAACTGGCTATTTCACTAGAACATTACGGCGGTGTTCAAGAGATGTAATTGTTTCCATTATAGATCTTTCACCTGTGATAAATTTAAAAATGTAAGCGTATTTGATTAGTTTCTAGCCTGATTTTCCTTGTGACAAAAACTTATTTGTATATACTAGAATCTACCTTTGTAATACAGACCTCTGGTCACACCAGCTCTAATGTTTATATAGAGCGCGCAATTTCCACTGCGCCGACGCACGGCGACGTAAGCAACTCATTCAATTTCCACCTGTTGCAAGTTGGATCTAGAGCACAGGTAGAACTTAGTACTTAGCTGCCATTAGTTAGTCTTCTTGATCGATTGTAGCCGGCAGCACGAGCTGTCCGCGAGAACTATCGCCGTTGTCATCGTCGTCGTCGGTATTATTACGGAACAACTTTGAAAAACCTTAAAGTTCTGGCATTAAGAGAGGCCGTACGAAGGCAAATATATGTACAGCGACAAAGTGTCAACACAAGTGTTTTTGGGGTCATTGGGAACTCGTGTTTTTTTTTTTTTTGTTATTTATTTTCCTTTTCAATAAAATTGAATAATTGACACCCAGCTCATTGTGATCATTTGCAGCTGGAGGAATCTCATTCAGACGGAGTAAGAATCTTACACGTCCTTGGTTTGGATTACAGTCATAGTGGAGAAGTGCAATTTACCGTGCAAAGCACTCTACGTCCGAAAACCGATCGCATAACAACCTGTACAAGTCTAGTTGTTCTGCCAGGCCTGCCAAAGCCTCACTTCCAACTGGACACTCTAGCCACTGAGGAGGCATCGGCTGTTCCGGCGTTTATCAATCAAGGACCAACAGATTGCACAGCTCTTGTTGGTGAAACAGTGAGATTGTGCGTCACATTTGGTGGATATCCAGTGCCTTCTGTTAAATGGTTTAAAGCGGTGAGTACAATATACATATATATATATTTTTTCTTTTCCTATTATATTTGTATTATTTATTTGCAATAACTTGTGTAATAATAACAGCCGCGAGAGGAGTTGATTTACATTTTTTGCTGTCAGAATTATGGTGAGGTTACCATTTGTGGTAATTTTCCTACAACGCAGGCAAAGCGGGCGCTATAAATTTTCCCATCGGCTGCACACTGAAACAGTTTTGGTCTAGAAATTTGCGTCAGCGAGAAGAATAGCTAAATAAAACATACACACATTGAAACAGTAACCCTGCGTTTAAGCAATTGTTTTTTTTTTTTTTGGTCGTTCTGTCCGTCCAACAGTTGTTGTTGTTGGAAGTTTTGTATGCACGATGAATATAAGATGCCAGTTGACCTAGATTATATACATATAAATAAATGTTCCTCCATCTATTGTTTTTATACTTGATGGATTTCTTGAGGATCGTCTGTCGTCTTCTTATACTAAGCCGAATGTGAAATTGGCTTTATTCTTTGCAAGTGAAATTGGATCCAAGTTTGAATTTAAGAAATCTTGAAGTTAGTGATGATTTAAATATGATCGTTTGCCATAGTACGGATCAAGAATAAAATTTCAAAAATAGTGAAATCTGTCGATTATATTCCAGATCTTTTGTGTGGTGAGATATGAATAAGAAGTGTATCATCCATGCTCTATAATAGTGTGGTGGTAGTAAGTGACGGAAATAATTATTAAAAAAGTAACTTTTGTAAGTAAATTCAGCTGACAGTAGAACTAGCAATATAATATGTACATATTTACTGGGAATAAAAAACTGGTGCATATCTTTCCTTATCTGGATCTTTCTTATAATCCTGGTATTTTGTTTGACCACCATATATTGCCATTGCCATCTGAGACATTTAATACTTCAAGAACTGAACACTGTCTAGACAAGAGTCTAGTGACGTTACTGTGAACTATCCATAAATGGGACTTGAAACGCAAGTCATTCGGAAATGTGAAAAGCTTTTTAATATCCACATTGTGCATTTCTGATCAGTGACATATTCCAAGAAAACCTGAGGAATGCTTAGGTTCCTTTTAATTTAATCAAATCAAATCTAGATCTGGAGATAAATCACTTTGTATATCCAATCAAACACCTGATTCTCTTCAACAGAATTTAAAGTGGAGTTCTAAAAATGATAGGGCATCCAGACAGAGCTTAAACATTTTCATCTCTCAAACACCGTCGCATTGTTTAATGCCGTTAAGATTCAAGTGGTCGCCATCTAGAACTACTCAACACTTGCTCAACCAATTTTGGACTTTTAACATTTAATAAACTGCACACCAATCCCCCAAAACAATTCGTTTTTAAACGAACACCACAAGAATAGGTTTCTTATGCATTTATTATTAAAGTTAAACCGGATATAGGCATACACAAAAAAACAAACCTTATGTAGCACAATACATTTGTCCTCAAAGTGAACCCAGTATAAATATTACAATACACAGTCTGCATAAAAAAAATGTTTGTTAATACAAAATTATACCAGTCACATTATGTGATTACGGAATAGGTTATCGATAAAAAATCGAATTTTTAATTAATTCTAAATACGGAGAAATCCCAAAAAAGTGGCTTTCGTCATGATGGCCGGCGCCCTTCGCTCTAGTTGTTCGCGCGTCTGTGTGCCTTATTCGTGAGTCGTGACTCGTAAGTACGTCTAAAAGTCCACTACATCGAACTATAGAACTAGAGTGTAAACTGGTGATCTGAATTGCATCAATTGGTTTTTATTTCCTAAAGGAGAAATTTGGAAGTTTGTCTTAGCTCATTTAGAACGTGTTATTTCATCTAAATTTCTAAAAAACAGCTCCAACGACATTGATTAAACTCCGTCCATGCAATGTTTTTTGTAATTGTTAGAAAACTACATTTCAAAATTTTCAACAAAAAAAAAAAAAAAAATCACAAAACGGAAAAACGGGTTTGAGGTTTTTTTTTGGAAAAATTGCCTTATTTTTGATTTATTCTCGCTCTTTCTCAAAAGTAGCCGGACTTATTTCATTACTATTTTGGATATATAGCATTTCTCCAATTGGAGTCAAAATTCTTGAACAATCCCAAATACTATACTTAAGTACTTACTCTTTTTTCCTCCAAGGTGTGAAGGAAAAACAGCACCTACCCACTTTCAAATTCTGCAACAGTTTTGTGGTCAAAAATAATAATTTAAGACCTTAAGGTTGGTTTTGTAGATTTTTTCAGGAGCAACATAATTATAAAGATTAAGTCAGGATTACGTACCAAAACCTATTGTAAGATTTTGTATTTCCTAAATTTTCTAGATTTTTGGAATAAAGCATAAAACGCTGCGGATGCGAACCGAAAATTTTAATCAACAACTGAGATAACAAAAATTTAAACGAAAAAGTTCGTCCTGATTTTGCTACTTTCTAACCTACAATACTCTTTTTTGGCACAGAATTAATTTTCGGACCATAAATTTTGTTCTTCTTCTATTACAGTATTGCTTTGTGGAATCTTTTAGGTTTTATTTTTTGCTATTAGTGAAGTTCTCCATGAATATTTGTTCACTGTGTTGTTGTAAGCATTTCTTTATCTTTTTCGCAGGAACATTTTAGTTTTGTATCAGCTTTCAGCAGTATACTTACCAGGTTTATTGTGGTTAAAACTATTTTCGCAATCTGCATAGGCTTGACTCTACATTCAAGAACACTTTTAAATGATTCATGTTTTTCTCCTTAAAAAAAATTCTCTCCTTAAAAAAAATTCTTTTACGTTTGCAAAATCTTGAATTTTTTCATCGAAGTCTTAAAGCACATCATTTTCAATTGACATATTCGACAAGCTATTTAGTCTCTCTTGAAGTATTTAACATCTTAGTTCATTTTTATATTCTTTTTAATTTGGAAAAGGAACTCTCCCCAGTGCAGTTTGAGTATTTGGAAAAGTTTTTTCGATTTTATCTACTGTTATAAGATTGTATAGCTCTGATAGCAATAGTATCTTCACCTTCATATGGCTGGACTTTCTTTAAATACTTTACTTTATGTTGGCATTCCATCTCAAGCTCCCTCTGCTCTTATATCCTTGTGGTACGTGTTAGAAATTTCTTCACAACTGTTGCTCAATGTTTAAAGTTTTTAAACGAGATAAAAACACATTTAATTGACTTATTTCTTTATATGAATTTTATCGTTGTCTTGCGAATTAAGGTTGTCAGTGTCAATTATATAATGGAATGTAGAAATTTTAAATTGTTCCTTACATTGAGCTGCACAGATAGACTGCAAAAAAAAAATAAAAATATCATACTTGAGCTTTTTGATCTTTTTCGTTGCGAATGGTCTTTATGTTGAACTCAGGATTTTGTGAAGTTCGAATACTGCATCAGCCCCTGTAGACCATCGCGATTCAGAAAGACTTTAAATTTTATTTGAACCTAAATATTCTGTTTATTTATTCCAGCGATGTGTAGACCTCGAAAAAAAATTGTACAACTTCTGAACCATTTGAAAAAAACTCGTTGCCTCTTGAACTCAACCAGCAGCTAGATACTATTTATAAATAAGGATAGATAAGATTGGGTTAGTCTGGTTAAAAATTTACTCAGTCCATTGTTCTGGCTTATTTTGTGTATAGGAATGTGTGTTAGGAAAAGCCAAAATGAAAACGCATGCACATAATGTATATAAAGAAAGAAAAAACCTAAACAATAGAAGTTATATTGTTTTTGTTTTTATTTTAGTGGACTGTATTGAATGAAATTCAATAAAAAAGTATTTAAGCGACCTTAAGTCCAATGCGTCTCGGTCCTGATAACAATTACAGTGGACCTCATCAGTTAGAGCTGTAATTGTACCTTTCTAAGACGCAACATTTTAGTTATAAACGTCGGTAGCCATCGACTAAAATGTTGCGTCTTAGAAAGGTACAATTACAGCTCTAACTGATGAGGTCCACTGTAATTGTTATCAGGACCGAAACGCATTGGACTAAAGGTCGCATAATGTATATAGGTATTTAAGCATGGATGTTAATTTTGATTTAAATGTGTAACTATTTGCTTCGTGTGAATGGTCCTCCTTAGAAAAAAAAAATATATATATGCATAACTGGATCGCACGAACTTGCTCTCGTAACTAACAACTAAAGAATGTAGCTAGACATTGACGGTGTAGATACATAATGGATATGTATTGATATATTGATATTGGTAGCCAACACAAAAGTGGTTGTTGTTCATTCAAAGTCTTCACATGTATTCATAGTTTTCTAATATTTTTATATAGTCAACAAAAAATAATAAAAAATGTTCAAATAGCAATATTGAATTTTTTTGATTCAATTCAAACCAATTTGGAAAAAAAAGTTATTTTTTTTACAAATTTTAAATACAATATTTGTTGAATAGCTTAGAAGTACTGAATCGCAAAATAATGACAAAATTAATCAATTAATTGAGGAAATATGAGGGAATATACCTAAGCAAGTATATAAAATACATATTATAACATTATTTTGAAGTCAAAATATCAAAATCCCCCCGCCCTGCGTTCGCGCCGGGTGATGGCACTAGTGGTCGGCCCCCGCCAGTAGTCGGCCACTTCGTTGTAAAGTACAACTTAATATTTAAGGCTTTTGTTAAAACTCCCGGCAAAAAATATTTTTCAATAGGCTAACATTTTATCTTCCAGGGTAAGAAATTTCATTCCATTGCAGCTACTGGTTTTCTTGTAAAAAATGTAAGTTTGCTTCAAGATTTTGTCTAAGTCCGATTTGTGGTTTTTCGCAAAAAAATAAATAGTGGAAGTGAATCAAAAAGAACTGTATAATTGTCAAGATATTGGAGGTATATGCACTATGTGTGTGTTTTTATGTTATTAATACTTTAAACTAGCTATTTTTGGTTTAAAAGCATAAAAAATATTTTTTGGTAATTATTTAGAAGGGGGGCCGACTTTAGAAGACAAATTTGTTCAATTCTTCTTAAATTGGCCCCTCCAGCCGACTACTGAAGAATGCTTTGTTTTAATTTTTCTTCAACTGAGTATGCAAACTTAAAGGAAATTTTATTCTCTTTTTATTCGCACCAAAAAAATCAAAAAATACTCTGTGGTTTCAGTAGTCGGCCGCCTGTTAACGTAAAAGAGAATGCGTGGCCGACTATAGACAACACTTATTCTTATGTCGGCCCCAGCTATGTTTTGTATAAGGCTCGGATTGCACATGTAAGTTTTACTTACATAAATTTCTAATTTAATTTAAATTTGAAAACAAATATACAAGTAGGTACCTTTGGGAGTAAATGGCTTACTGAAATATTCAACCAACTTACTGTTCGTACTCACGAGAAACTTACCTACCCCATTCAATTGATAAATTATTATCTTTTTTTGGTACATAGTTTAATCCTATAAGACACTTGACCTAGGTATAAGAATTTCGTTGTTCGTATAAGTGAAACTTACATTTGTAGTTTTTATTTAAAAATATTGATGAAAAGGTATTGGCGCAAAATTTTAGTCGATTTAGTATAATTTCAAGTATGATACTAGGTTAAAAATTGTATTTTGCTAATTTTAATTGAGTTTAGCATCATAATATCTTTTAACATTTTACTTAAGTTAAAATAATCAAATGGATATTTTATGTTTTTAGTATCGTACTAAATCCATATGACACTTTGTCGTGCTGAAGCTTATGAGGGAAATTGGTTTAGTATGATACTTTAGTTAAAAAGTATTTAAAATTTAGAACATTTTAGTTAACTGATAAAGAATTGAAAAAAAGTTAAGTAGTATCATACTAAACCCTTAATAATAGGCTGTTTAAAATTTTGCGCAAGTGTTTTTAACAACTTAAAAAATGTAAACAACAACAAAAGGCGAAAGAAAAATTCAAAAATTTTGAACAGCTTTTTATACGGAGCTAGCGCGAGTTATCATTATCTCGTCGATTAGGATTAAGATTTTTGCCACTAACGATCTAGCTTTACCAACAAGGAAGTTGGCTTAGCAAAGGGTTAAATAAGAAAAATAAATATAAGTTTTAATTCACGAGTTATCTCTTAATCCATGCTTAAACGAGAACTCGAAAGTTAAAGTTGAGTTAAGCGATCTTATTATCAATATTGCTGTAGTATACCTACTACTTTACATTTTTCTAATTCTTTCACAGTTTACCAACTAAAATTTTCTAAATTTTAACTACTTTTTAACTAGTATCATACTAGACCAATTTCCTTTATAAACTTAAGCTGAACACGTCAAAAAAAGTGACAGCTCGTACAAAAATCCAAAAACAATAGACAGACATGTTATATGGACTTAGTACGATACTAAAAGATAAAACGATAAAGAAATTTGGTGATTTTACCTTTAGATGTTATGATATATTAGGATGCTAAAGTTGTTTTAAATTAGCAAAATACATTTTTTAACCTAGTTTCATTCTAAAAATGATTTAACATCTTACTAAAAAAAAGTTAAGGGGCCGACTACTGGTGCCATCACCCTATATTCAATTGCTTTATTTTCCTTTTTTTGTTTGATTACAAACTTTTTTTTCTTAAAGGATTTCAATTTTTTATGAAGACAAAATATTCTACCTTGAACTGTTTCGTTATTTTTGAATTCATTGCTCATTATGACTTCATTTCAGTTTAAAACCACAATTACACCGTAGTTTCTGTGGTGGCGTATTTGCGCTATTCCTATCTTCATAAATATGTACCTACGCTACGTTAACTAAACGCCTTATTCATCTATGTCAATTATAGAAAGAATGAGACAGACAAGTTTTTATTTCTGTGGTTTTATCAAAAGATGTTATTTGTGGTTCAATAATTGTAGGTAGCTTAAATTAAGAACAAACCACATTTACCCAAGACTATAAATAAAATACTATAACTCTTTAGAAGCCAAGGTGATAATAAATTTTTAATTGCTGTTGAAATAGAAAGTTGAGAGATGAGCCTTTTTTTAATATAATAAATAAATTGGAATTAATTTTCTTTGTAACACAATTTATTGCAGGGCCGTCCGATTATCGAAGGTTCAAATATCAGAGTACACACAATAGCTGGACAGTCGATACTTGAACTTTCATCAATTACTGCTGATGGTAGTGGCAAATATACAGTAGAAGTCATGAACGATCATAGTAGTTATTATTCGGCAGCTTCGGTGGCAGTTGAAGGACCACCAGAGCCACCTAGCGGAAAGCCAAGTATATCCCAGGGACCTGATCGTATTGCGGTAGCATGGTGTGGACCACCATACGATGGAGGCTGCATGTTGACAGGATTTATGTAACTTACTTATTTTTAATTAAATTTAAATAAAATAAATTAAATGTTTTTGTTTTTTGTCGAACAGAATCGAACTGCAAGAAGAAAGTAACGGTGAATGGAAGGAAATCGCCACAGTTGTGGACTCCTTAGCTTATACAGTCAAAAATCTAACTCCCAACTCAGCATATAGGTTCCGTGTTCGAGCTGAGAATATCCATGGAAGGAGTGAACCAAGCCATGCAAGTGATAGAGTGGAAATATCTGGTTCAGAAGTATCCAGTAAAGGTACAATTTTTCAAATTATTTTAATGTTTCTAAGAAAATTAACTTTGAAAATTTTGTTGTTCCAAGACTTCCAAAAGACAATCTCTATCAAGTCAGGAGGAGATTTCAAAGGTCGTTTTGAAATTCTCGAAGAATTGGGCAAAGGTCGTTTCGGAGTCGTTTATAAGGTTCAAGAGAAAGACTCATTTCAAATTTTGGCAGCAAAGGTTATTAAATGTATTAAATCTAACGATCGACAAAAAGTCAGAGAAGAAATATCCATCATGGAATCTCTGCAGCACCCAAAACTCTTACAGTTAGCAGCATCATTCGAAAGTCCGCGGGAGATTGTTATGGTTATGGAATAGTAAGTTATCTAGTATACGATGAGAAGTTTTAACTAATTGTCTCTACATTTTATACAGCATCACTGGAGGAGAACTCTTTGAGCGTGTTGTTGCCGATGATTTTACATTAACCGAACGGGACTGTATTTTGTTTTTGCGACAGGTGTGCGAAGGTGTAGACTATATGCACAGTCAGTCAATAGTGCATTTGGATCTCAAGCCCGAAAATATTATGTGCCATACTAGGACTAGTCATCAAATTAAGATAATTGACTTTGGACTGGCACAACGACTGAATACAGATTCGCCAGTTAGAGTTTTATTTGGTACGCCAGAATTTATTCCACCAGAGATCATAAGCTACGAACCCATTAGCTTCCAATCGGATATGTGGAGTGTTGGAGTGGTATGCTATGTACTGTAAGTATCTGTTTTATTTGATTTTATAGTCCGGTGGTAGGCACGAGAAAAACCCCGTAGGTCACACAACTTATTTGTATTGATTTTGTTTCCATATTTTCAATTTGGGAAATCCTGTACACTTACACGTTCAACGTTGCGACGTTCTAACAAATATTATTTATCAATTTACAATAAGGTTGACATATCAATTTTTGACTTTTGCACGTACAACGTGAACATTCTCACAGAAAAAAGTTCAGAAATCAATTTATACCCGCATAGTGGTTTGCTATTAGTTAGGGTTAATATCACACACAATTATACCAGAGATGAGTATTAACTACGAATGTATGTAGTATTTCTACTACATTTATTTATTTTACGCATCTCCTACGTAGCAACTACGTAAACTACGTAGCAGCTACGTAAAACTTATTCTTCAAAAAGTAGTCATTGTTAAACGTATAACACGTTAAAGGTATAACATTGTTAAAAAAACGTTTTTTTCTACGAGTATATACATACATGCAATTTTTGAAATCTACTTGGTTTTTTTGATAATTTGCTTCACTTTTTGGGCTCAGTTATGTCATCCCTGAATTATACCCGATAAATCATCCATGGAGAAAAGGATTCACCCCGTATCGATAATCTGAGTCATTCCAAAGAAATCTAAAAAAGTCGTTAAATGCTGGTATTCACTGAAACGTCATTGTAATTCAGAAACATTATAAGAATTTAATATCAATATCTTCAGGATCGTTTGATTCAAGATGCTCATTTCCAAGCTTCAAAATATACATGCACCCCTGTTCTGAATTTCGTATTCAATTTCAGTTTGTTATTTTTGTTTTTCTTGTTCAAATTCGGTTGTTGTTTGTTTATTTTGTTTAAAATATATTTGCGGAATCAGTTTTAAGGCAAATTCATACGATTTGAATTCGGTTAGATTTTGACTACCAGAATATTTGTACTGATTTCTATGGAAATGATTTCGCTAAACGAAATAAATAAACAACTAACCGAATTTGAACAAGGAAAACAAAAACAACTAACTGAAATTGACTACGAAATTCAGAACAGGGGTGAATATGAATTTCTAACTAAATAATAGTACATCTGCACATCCAACTTTGGGTTGGAGACGAAATATCGAAAAGCTATCTTGAATGCCAAAATCTCTAATGCCAAAGATCTCGAATCCCAAAATTAATCCCAAAATATCCAATTCTAAAATCTTTAATACACAAATCTCAATCCCCAAAATGTCGTATCCGAGGATCCCTAATGGCTTACCAAAAATTATTTTAAAAATAATATCGTTTAAGTATGGGACATGGATGGCTTGAATGAAAAAAAAAATATGTTTCGTCAGAACATTCATTAAAGATTAGGACGCGTGCAAAAAAAGAACTTGAGATAATAATTTTTCCTAACATCACGATGATAGAGAACGCGAAAAAAGTGGTCTCGCAATTCTGTCTGTCTGTCTGTCCGTCTGTCTGTGCCTCGACCTGCAGCCTAAACGGCAGAAGAGATTTTCTTCAAAATTTTGACTTAAGGTTCTTATGGGATTCCCTAGAGGGAAAATTGAATTTTTCTTTAGCTCAAAAAATAACGGTACCTGCCAACCAATATACAAAAATTGATTTATTTCTATCACACTATCGCGAACAACAGCAATGTTTTGCGCAGAATGAATTGGGCACAGGTGTTTTCACATTTCCTACAGACCAAGTTTGCAGAAATTTGCACACAATTCTACCGATTGTGGACACATTTGGTCGACTACGATGACCAAAAAAAAATCACGAAGTGCACGAAATGCATTTTGATTTGAACGCCTATTTTCGTAAAAGGCTTCAACAATCTTAACGCACTGCTCAATTGTGTACCTCTCCATGGTTGAATTTGTCAAACACTGAAACAAAGAAATTACAAATTAAGTTGGGCAAAAAACTTGACGATAATGTGTGACTCACAATTAACATCGTGCATTATGGTTGGACCACCCTTTATTTAAAAAAATCATCATTCCATAAAAAGGACTTTAACTTTACAACATGTATCTATTTAGTTTTGGTCTGTTTAGGATCAGAGTTCAAAAGCACCCTAGAAATATGTGTCATAAGATTAGATTGTTTTATAGTAAATTTTTCAGCTTGATAAACTCCCGCCTCTCCCCCCTCTCTACCTCTTTAAATTCCTTCCAATGAGGGCACTTTGGACATGTTGTAGGTAGGTACAGGATAAAGTTCTGCGTCAATACCAGAAATAAAAATTCATGAATTATTTTGTTCATACTTACCCATATTAAATTTTCTATCTTTCCTAGATTAACGGATAGAAAGTAAAACTAGGATTTATACTTTCAGAAATGAAGCACCATAAATTTATTCAATGTTCATTTTTACAACCGCTCCAATTTTACTACACAATGAGTTTTTTATTCGAAAAGTCCAGGGATCGAAAAAAATGTTTTGAGTTGAATCAATGGATAACTATAATTTGGTATTTTGTTGGTTTTTCTGCATCAATACTGTGGTCAGATATATTTGACTTAGGATAACTAAATATGGCAAATGTTATCAAATTATTATTACATATTTATTTTTTGTATCAAGTCTTGTGTTTTTCTTACCTTTTCCTTTATCTTATTAGTTTTTCCATTGTTCAAACAATTAATTTCCAATCCTTCGCTATAGACTATCTGGCCTTTCACCATTTATGGGCGACACAGATTCGGATACATTTTCAAATATCACCCGAGCTGATTATGACTTTGAAGACGATGCCTTTGATACAGTATCACAGGAAGCAAAAGACTTTATTTCCAATCTTTTAATTCATCGCAAGGAAGATAGACTGACGGCTAAACAATGTTTAGAATCAAAATGGCTAACACAACATCACGATGAGAATCTTAACAACAAGATTTGCACAGATAAACTTAAGAAATTCATAATTCGAAGAAAGTGGCAAGTAAGTTCAAAAGAGAATCTTCATTACCTATTTAGTTGGTTTTTATTTTATTTTGCATGGTTTTGTGTGTGTTGAATTTCATTATTTTGTTTGTTATTGTTTATTGCTTAAGAAAACTGGAAATGCAATCCGAGCTTTAGGTAGAATGGCAAATTTATCAGCTTCACGGAGAAATTCAGCTGTTTCGACAGCTGGATCAGTCCCAAGCAGTCCGAGACCATCGATATCAGGAACTTCGATATTTAGTCCGAATGTTTCAGTGCATATGACATCGTTGAACGAGGAAGAGGATGACTTCAATCCAGAGTTGCCAAGTGTGGAGCTTAAATTAAATGTTCGGAATTCACTAAATGTTCGCGATAAAACACAATGCAGTGAGCGAAGTGATTCTGGCTTCAGTGAATGCTCGAACTGTAGTGGTGGCGTAAATAGCTCGTGCCACTGTCCGAATTTGGTCGTTGACAGGTCTAATTCAAAGGTGGCACCAAAAGACTCCGAAGAAGATCATAGTCCTCTCTCTGTGGCAGTTCCACATGAAATTCTTAAGACCAAGCTCGAAGAAATTGCCAAAACCCAACTTGTAGATCACGATGGGTCACAGACTGCACCGGTCGATTCAGAGGCTTTGTGGGAACCCAAGTCTATGCCTATCACTAAAGAAAAAGATTCGGATGAGTCTCCTTACTTAGAGTCCAAATCACCTGACCTTCAATTCAGCTTGGAGCATAAAAGTCAAAATGTTGCAACAGAAACAGCGCCAATAATGCGCTCGGACTTCACCAACACCATTAAGATGCGTAAGAAATCACTGGAAAATAATCTTCTTAAGGAAAAAGTCAAACCGCCCAAGGTGATTCTCGAAACTGCTGGTAAGGTTTCGATGCTTAAGAATAAATTTAGTCAAGGACCATCAGTTAAATCCGTGAGTAGTAATTTTGAGTGCAAAACTAATCCCAAGCCTAGCATTGATGTGAATAGGCCCAAAAACGTGTTTGACAGATTGACGTCCAGTAACAAATGTATGTCGAAAGACTGTTATTTGATTTTTATTTAACATTTCCCTGTATTTCTAGCAAATGGGCCATCGAAAACCTGTGCCTCAGTATCCTTGCCAGGCTCTCCCCTACCAGTTCGTTCAGCGACGACAATGCGGTTAAGTGGGCGTGTTCGAGAAGCCACCGAACGCCTATCGCAGCCCAGGACTCCACAAGCAACAAGAAAATTCACCAATACTACATCATCAATCACTACAAACGAAATAAATTTGAAGAAATCCGCTTCAGATCATCATAATGCAAAGAATCTCAAGGCCTTTCGAGGTCTTTCATAAGAAAAAAATTAATTTAAACGAAAAAAACAAACAAAAAAGAGCGTTGAATTCGTATTTTAAAAAAGATTTTGTTTATAACGTTAACTTATAACAACGAGACCCCCAAAACAACTCGAATATAATTTATATGTGTAGTTTTGTGTAATATTTATAGTACATATAATAGTAGTTATCTATTTTATTTGTTTTGTCTTCTTATTATTGCCTTTTATTAAATTTTATTTGATTGTTTTTTTTTTGTAATAATATTATTTATAAAATCAAAATATTTAATTATTAATTGTCATGTTTAATTTCATTGTTTCGTACGTATATAAAATTTAATTATATATTATTATATTAAAATTTAGAATGTGCATATACTTTTTATTATTTAATAAATAGTTGATGTACGACATATTTACTTATACACCCCAGTGCATTAGTCTTGAGCTGGTAGGTGGTAGCCATCTCTGATATGGAATGAATCATTAGAATAAAGTTCTTTAAAAAAAATATATTTATTTGAGTGATTTTTATTGTATTCATTTTATGGATCACAAGTTTGGCTTTTGGAAATGTTAAATAGGTTAATTTTTTCAATTATTGTGTAATAAGAGAAAATTAGGTTATCAAATAGTTAGCGAGACTGTAAGATTTCTAGCTACTTTGGCTATTTTTAACATTAGGTACACTTGGGCCTTCTACTCACGAAGATTTTCGCTTATTTGCATCTTGTATGTAATTAACGTAAGCTTTAATAAATGTGAGGCGTAAAATCTTCACTTATTCGTCGCAGCACACATGATGCAAATTACCAATTGCACAGCTACAGCTTTGTTGGTGTGCAAAGGTGTACAAATTAAGTGAACATTTTCGGTTAAATGTAAGGCTGGCCACGGCACGAGAAAAGAAAAAGACCTTTTAAGCATCCTAGACGAGACAGGGATGAAACTGTCTCATCGGTACTAATAAATTGAAAAATCCAATTTCATTTAAATATATATTTTCTTCTGCACATATTCAATTCAAACTATATGGGGGACAAACTTTATTTTGTCGTATAGAGAATATTTCGTTACAAAAGTCAATAGGTTGCATACATCAAGCGCGGATCCAAGGGTGGGGTCATGGGGGTCATGACCTTCCCCCCTGGGAGATTCAACTTTCTTTTCTATATGAGTTTGTTTAAATTAGAAGCAAAGACTAGATCTGTTGTGCTCATGACCCCCGCCCCCCTTGAGTCGCATGTTCTACGTATTGGTAGAACATAAATATTTGGTTGGGTAATAACCCAACGCCCAACGTTCAACGTGAAGGCCAAAATATTGGCTAGTTAAGCGGCATGATCTGATCACTTACCATATAGTGTGTCAAGCAGAGTTATAAGAACTCATCCAAAGTTGATGCTAAGTAGTTATAAATTTTGTAATGGTAGTCTTTTATTGTGTTATTCATCTTATGTATCGTTGTTCATATTTACAAAACCTTTTAATACTCTTTAAAAACTAGGTATTTAAAATTTAAAATTAAGTTTCTCCAAGTAAACTTGCAAATGTTCCCATATGAAACCTTCACACCGGCACCCAAAAGGCAAGTAACGACATCAAAGTAAATAACAATTTTATTGGATCGGGAAATCGATATTTTTCATCATCTACAAGTATTTCTTGAATTCCTTTTTTTTTGGGTATTATTGGCCAACCAGATTTAAATTCACAATCAAAATCATTTTGATATCTCCGACCGCAATTTAATAGCCAGTTTCTAAGTGGCTTACCAAGTGCTTTCAAGACACGTTGAGAGAATCAAAAAACCCTCTGAAAACTATGAAAATGTTGACCTTTTATTTGTATTTATGAACAAATTGTTTCAGAGAATTAGGGTGATATTTGGAATGCAATATTTTAAGAAAGTTACAATATAGTTACTTCATGTTTCCCAACCTCAAACAAAAATATAATTATACTGGCTAGGCTAGGTAAATTATTATTAGTGTAGCTTTAGCAGAAGGTCCTTCTCTACGCTTCTTCCATTGATAATTTGCTTGCGGTCTTCAATGGTAGAAAACCACCTTACAGTTAGCCTTGTGTTAGGTGATTTTCAACCATTCCTGCATATTTCCACAAAGCCTTATAAGCTTTATCAACAAATTAATTGCATACTTTAAGGAGTAAGGACATCTTAATCTTATCTTTATCTTAATCTTAATGATTATATAAAGACGAAAGAATTATTTTGTTCCTTCGCGCATAACTCATAAAATATTTAACTGATTTACGTGAAACAAATTTTATAATATTTTTTATGTCTGTGAGACGGTTTTAAGCTATTTTTTATTTATTAAATTGTTTAAATTTTCAAAATACTATTGTTTTTTAAGTTTTTAAGTTTTTGTCACCTTTTTTCTAAAAAAAAAATATTCATTCATATACTCAAAACGCTTTGCTATTTTAAAATAATAACAATTTTTTGATAAACTCAATATTCATACGAAATTTTAAGACCTATATCTTTTCTTAATTATATATTTAAGCTGAGCAATAAACTTTTGACAGTTATCAATTTTTTTAAATTATTTCTCTCCAGGAATGCTGTTCAAGAGCAATCAACGGGTAGCTGCTATGTTTTTTTGTATTTTTGTTTTGTGCTTTTCTTCCCCAAAACGAATTCATGTCTGCTGGCTGAGCACAATGGTGTAGTTGTAGAAAGGTAAAAAAATAGTATATGTAGCGCCACAATGTAAAGCTACCATTGCAAGAAAGTGTATGCGTGTGTGTGAACTAGGTAGGGATTTTATGTAGGGAGAAAATAGTCATGTGATCATGTGACGGTTGGAAAAAAATGATTTTGTTCGAGTAAAAAGCGTATAACTTGAATTTTTCATCTTCAAGATTGAGTTCTTAAAATGACGGGAAAAACAGTCGTGTGTATTAAAAGAAAGAGGTAAGAGGTGTTTTAAAAGGGAAATTGTTATGAACAAATTAAAATGAATTCAGTCTTTACATATTTACAAAATGGCTACACTACAAAAACATTGTGTATCCGGAAGCTTTAAGAAAAAGCATAGGTACAAATGTAGGTAGGATGGAATGCAAATATAAACAAACTCCTTTAATATTATGTACCTACTTATAGCACACACAATATTATTTCTTAAAGCTTGCGAAGCAACGCGAGCACGGGTCGGCTAGTGTAAGATACATTTTTTTTTTAGAATAGATGAAAAAAAGGTTGCTTTGCAATTCTAATTCTACACAATTTTTATACTGTAGTTCGTGCTCAATATTAGATACATTAGACAACTGTATATATGTACAACATTTTAATACATAAATAAATGGTAATTTTTCCATAAATTTTTAATCAAATTAGTTTTCAATTGGATACGATGACGCGAAATGTTGACGCGAAAAATCTTGAAATGGCAACTAATCCCCCAAGAGTATCACTTGTGACGAATAAGTGCTTCTCGTCTAGCCGTTTGGATTCGGCATAAAATTGTAGGTCCCTTCCATTCCAGTCGACAGACGCACACAGGAATGGTTGCGAGTTGTTAGTCACTAGGCCCTGGTTCTTCACGAGCCGTTGTGCCACGCAATTTATTCATTTTTACCTACGCTTCTAATGTGAAATGAAATATTCCGTCGGTCTTCAGCAACACAACCAAATGCTTATGAAATCACAGCAGAAAATGCAGTCTTTCTTCATTTCTAAGAATAACAGCTGGTGTTCCGTGTTCCCAGTGTTGCCAGAAAATATTTTCTGAAATCGGGAGATTACCGCATTAGAAATCGGTGTAAATCGGGGACATTTTTTTAACCTTACAACTCATGATAAAGATTAGCTTTTTGTCAATTTTTTCTGAATGTTTTTTTTTAGATTGTGTTTTTCATCAGATTTCCTATGACAAAAAAAAAAAAAAAAACAGTGTTTCATTTGTATTATTACTTACTTTATTTCATTTAAATTCATTTTAAAAAGAAATATTGCTTGAACACAAATTGTAATGTTAAAATTAAATAATTTTCATTCGGAGGTTCTTATTACATTTACACCCATATTCATAAGGAAAAAATTTGTTTTATTTTACTCGTATTTTTTATTATTTTTGCATAAATACAGAAGGAGGAAGTTTGTAGGATTTTCAGATATTTTTATTATGAGCCACTATAATCTAAGGAAATTAAAAAAAAAAAAATAATGGCTGGTTTAAATTTGTAATCATTATCTTGAAAATTGTTTATAAAATTGGAATTTAGCAGGGAAATCGTTTGGGACAACCAAGTTTGTTTGTGACAGACTATTTTCCAAAAACTCGTAATGGCTGGTTTAAACGAGTTTTCGGAAAATACGCTGTCACAAACAAACTAGGTAGCCACAAACGATTTTATTGGTAAATTCGAAATTTGTTAAAAAAATTTCAATCGAATGAACTAAAACATTATACAAGCTCTAGCCATGACCTGTTTTTTTGTTAATAAATTCATAATTCAAAATCCATTTCCCATCTTTGAAGTGGAAACAACACTGTTTTATTTTTAAAATTAATCTTTTATACTTAGTTATCATTGCAGCATGTTGCTCACCTCATGATTCACATTCCACATACACCAGCACTAACCTATGCATATCTCCGCCCATAGCAATAAACAAAATGAAAGTGTGGTGAACTGAAATCAGTTTTTCTAATTTTTTTTCGAAAACTACGTTGTCACAAACGATTTTATTGATATATTCAGAAGTCACAAACGATTTCTTATCGATTGAGTGTAGAAAAGTCTATACTACTACAGTTTACAAAAAAAAAAAAATGGCTTACTGTTACATATTTTTGATTTGTTAATAACTAAATAACTAGCGAGTCACAACACTTTTTATTGCTGTCACAAGGGAATCACAAACGATTGGCACAAAAAAAAATTCAAAAATTTTGGTTTTTAAAAATTGGGATGGCTATCTGGGATGATCTGATATTTTAAGTTAGGAGCCAGTTTAGCTATCATTGAAAACCATCATTGAAAGTATTAATTGTCAATTTTGACAGATTTTGAAGAAAAAATAAATGATTATTTTGATGCAAAAGTAAAGCTAATTAACTTAATAATTATTTCTAGGTAAAACAAAATTCAATTCGGCTCAACTTTTCTCATAAAATGACTTCTAATTTTTCAATGATGAACTACCTTACCAATGACCATTGAAAAAATTAAAAGTTACTTTATGGGGAAGATAAAGATCAAAGTTAATTTGTTTTGGAGGAGAAATAATTTTGAAGTCGTAAGATATATTTCTACATTTAAATATTCAATGATGAAACAATCGAAGGGCCTCAAAATCAACAGCTAATTTTTTCAATGATGGTTTTCAATTATAGCCCCTTAGACAAAGCCAGATTAAAAAGTGTTAAAATTTTTAGTCAAATTATAAATAAAGTTAATTGCAGAGTCGAAAATACATTAAGATACTATAAAACATTGAAAATCGTGGAAAAGTGTCATATTAAGATCAAAAATCGGTGTATCAGAAATAGGTCTAAAAATCGGGAGAATTACGATAAATCGGTGTTTCTGGCAAAACTGCGTGTTCCCCATGGATCTGTTCTTGGAACTTTATTGTGTTTTCATTTGTGTTTTGGTCGAACATTATACTCTTTATATTTTTGCAAATGGCGCTCAGTTAGATCATATACCTTAATCCAGGCAAGTCAAACAAATTTGTGTTCCTATATACAATTAATGTCTACACATTCAGTAATGGAAAACGTTAACACTGTAAACATATTGGGCCTTGTTTTCAATGAAAATCTTACCTTGGCAGATTGAGTGTCTTAACACAGAAGCTAACATCATCCCCCTGGACAGGTACCTACTGCTTCAAGCAAAGAAGCTTGTAGAACTCACTAACAGGCACCCAAATCAACTGCTGAAAAGAATGGCCACTCAGCAGCGACACCCCGAGCCGAGATACCTCAGTACGATGGAAATCCTGGTTGACAACATCATCACGGACAACGAGCCGTTCTACGCTGATACAGGGTCAGCATATCACCGCGGCTAAAGGCCAACCCATCCCCCCACCAAAACCATAACTTGACAACCGGGACGGAACACCCCGAGGACAATAAAGTCAGCCGACTTTTAGATTTAATTTTTTGACATGTATTTTATAATCCTTTAAATTTAAGACAAAGTATAAGATTAGGCCCCCTATGTGCCAATAAATGTATAATATCATCGTATCTAACTAGTTATTATAAGTCAAATTGTAAATATTATTTTGTTCAATAAATATATACCTATCTATCTTACCTGGACAGACCACAAAGCAACAATGGTTGGAAATGTGTATAGAGGCCTTCGGTTACTTCGTGTGCTTAAGTGTGATTTTTAGTGTGAGTTTAGTGGATATTAAGTGTGAGCTCAAGTGTGATTATAAATGTCAGTATAAGTAAGAGGTTTTAGTGTGATTTCAAGTTTCAGTTTAAGTGTGAGTTTTTTAAGTAAGATTTAAAGCCTGAGTTTAAGTTTGAGATTAAATTCGATTTTAAGAGTGGGTTTAAGCGTCATCTTTAGTTTTTAATGAAAGATTCGGAAGAAAATAATTTTGAAAAATAATTTAAATAACCTCTGATATTAAGAAAACTCATGGGAACTTACTTAACATGTGCGTGAAATGCTGATTTCAAAATGGTATAAATGATTGAAATTGGCAATACTATACCTAGTCAGTTCAGTTAAAACAAACTTTTTAAAAATTCTTCCCTAGTAATTGATAACATAATAGATACCATGCGTTGAACATGGTAGAATTTTGATTTTTTTACATAATAGATACCATGCGTTGAACATGGTAGAATTTTACTTTTTTTTGCCTTTTTAACCCTAAAGAAAATCTCATTTTTTTCAAAAATGGCTTCAAAGGTTTTGATAAGGAAAAATTAAGTTCATTAATATAAGTAAAGGCTACATTTTGCTTTGGAGAAATAAAATATTTAATAGTATTGTATTGCAACTTTTTTGAAAGAAAATTTTTTGTGAAACTGCGTATAAAATGGTTTTCAACATTTAACAGAATTATGTTCTTGAAAAAATGATGTTACTAAAACCAAAAATAACGGTACCTACCATACAAATGTAAAAAAACGGTAAGCAAATCTTAATTTTATCGAAAACGGCTTCAAGAATCTTTAGATTGTGTGTGTTCTTAAATTATTTCTGTCTGCTTTAAAATAAAAAATAATTTGTTTTGTGATCCTATTAACAGGACTTCACTTAACAGCTTTTTTCTTCAAACTTGATACATAGTGATTTTTGACTTATATGGTCTTAGGACCAAAAAAACGGTACCTGCCATACAATTATTCTTCGCAAAAAAAAGAAAATCACAATGTTCTCAAAAACGGGTCCGAGGAAATTGTTTAGAAAAATTCAAATAATTAAAATAAGGAAATGCTAATTTTTAATAATTTTTTTATTTTCAAAAATTGGTTATTTTTGATACCTCCAGTACAACCATTTTTTTGGTTTTTGATTTTATCGAAAACAGATAAGTTGAAAATTTTCATTTTTTATGGTAAATCTTCTAAAAATTAACTTTAAAAAAATTAAAAACAAAAAAAAAAAATTGAAAATTAAAAAAATAACCAAAGTTTTTTTTTTTAAATCTAAATAAAATGACTTGGTCAGTATTTTGAAAACTAGGTGTAAAATATTTTTTTAATAATTTGTAGAATATTTGAAAAAATGATGCTTCTAAATTAAAAAATAACCGTACCTACCTAATGTTGAAAAACTATTAAGAAAAAACTCATTTTTGTCAAAACGGCTCCAAGAATTATGATAAAAAATCCGCGCTTTTACTATTGAATGTATGGTTAATTTTGTAATACAAAACATGCTTACCAATAACTTTTATTAAAGGTAGCTGTCATAGAACCAATTTTTTGGGTTTGAAATTTATCGTTAACTGATACATCGATTTCAACCAAAATTTGTATGCAAGAGCTGCTTCACATTTTTTTTTTTTTGAAAATTCAATAACTTGAAATCGGGCTATTTGTGCAAAATTGTATTTTATCTTCGTATATGAAATATATAGTATTATCATGGAGTCGTTTTTATTTACGCTTGATTTCGACGGCTGGTGGCGCATGTGTTTCCAACATGTTTTATGATTAAAACTATGGACATGATTGTATTGAAATCATTAGTTCATACCACACGTAATCTAGATTTTGTTTGACATTTCAAACGTATCTCAGTATTCATAGAAATCCAAACAAAATTCCCTTGCAAACAGTCAAAATTTGCAAAATGATTTCACACATTTAATTTTTTCCTTCTTTTCCCATTAAAAAAAAGCGGAATGAAATAACAAAAAATGTAGTGCACTTATTAAGATAATACATTCTCTTAGTATCTTCTCTTTTTTTATTGCTTTTTAGTGGTAAAATGCTTTGGTTATGCTTGAACCAGTATCTTCGCGCTCAGTAAACGTAAACGACATAAGGCATTAAGAAAGCTGTAGAGTCAATGCATGACATTTCGAAAAACTGTATCAGAGGTAGACAATCTTCTCAAACTCTTTTTTTAAAGTTAATGGGCCGTATTCATAGTCGTCTTAAACTATTATGATAAATTTAAACTTAAAATATAACCTAAACATTTATTTTAGTTTTTTTCAATGCACTATGTTTGACGTTCAATAATTTAATAAACTTCTATTTTGATGATAAGTATAGAAATCGAATTGGAATAAATTGTTATAATTGATCATATTTAAACTGTACTTAAGTAAAACATAAGTTTAGCGATTCCACTATGAAAACGCCTCAATAATAATTTGTGTTATGAGCATTCCCTTGAAAAATGTAACCATTTCTTTAATTGTATAGCTGCTGCTTGTGCAACTTTAAACTATACTAATGTCTGTTCCTTTACCCTGATTTTCTGCGATTTTCTGTGCATTTCGTTCCCAAGTTCTATCAATTTCATTTCTTTTATATGAAATTTTTGTTTATTTAAATTTGAATACACTTTTCACCTACCCCTTTTATTATTATACCGTTGACGTTGTTTAAATAGAGTCCATAAAGTGGATTTTTGTAAAATTTGATTTTTAAAAAAAAATTTTTGTTTACAAAGAAAGAAAATTCATTTCATAACTATAGGGAGTATTTTGTGTGTTTTTCTTTTTTTTCTATTGAAATTAAATTTCTGGTGGTTGATAATACGAAGGGCTTTAATTTTGTTTTCTATTTTGTGATACCTAAACAAAATTACACCAAAATTGATACTGAGCCCCTCCCAAACAAAATTCTGCGTACGCTACTGCTCAGCAGTCGTCGATGTTGATGATATTACTATATTTTTCATATACAAAGATTTTATTAAATACTAAATGTAGGCATACCAGATTTTATTTTTGAAAATCTGCAAACAAATTTATGTATACAAAATTAATTTTTAAGAAAACCGCTCCAACGTTTTTTGATTTTTGTTTTCATAAATTCATATTTATCAAACAAATCAGATGGCATATTTAGTTTTTAAGCCATACAAATTACAAATTTATAGTAAACAACTTATTTAAATTTTTTTTTAATGATATCATAATATTTGTAAACCAATACATGTGTACTTGTACACTATGAATTTCTAGCTACGTTAAAGTTGTTAGCTAACGAGAGCAAGTTCGCGCGATCCAATCGTGCATTTTATTTTATGATGTTGCCGTATAATGATAAATCCAGGCTTTTGACTTCTAGCAGCCCTGCCGGTAACATTGCTAAAAAGTCTAACTGACTCAAATGAAATGTTGTCAAACAATGTTGGGCTAGTAGAATTAGCTGTCAATAAAATGTCCACACTCAAAAGTTTTAATAAAGAAATAAATAGCGATAGTACCTACATTAGCAGCGTGATACATACCTCACTGCTCCTTCAAATTTGAAAAATTTACTGTGTTAAAAAGAAATCCATAAAGAATAATTCCAAAGCTCTCACATTAAAAAATTAACTTTTAAGGAACTAATCTTTGGGTCCGATTTGCGAATCTTAGATTAAAAAAAAAACAAGTTTTTGATTATTATCATTGGAGGTTATCTATAAACCAATCGTTGATTTATCATTCCGAAACGGTCGTTGAGTGGAAAATTAAGGAATTAAAACACACACTCAAATGAGGAATTAAAAAAAAAACTATCATGATTGGCATATACCCATATACTTACTCGGTCAGCATTGTTTACTAACAATAAAATGTAAGCTATGTCGCAGAATAGTGTAAAGGCTGATTTGCATATTTCCGTAGTCAGCTCACGTTTTATTTACCTACATACAATCTCAAAATTGTAGTGTTGTTCGGCGCCCACATTTTCTACCAAATAAGTTTTTTTTTTATTATTTTTATGTTTGAAGTTATGTGAAGTCATATAAGTTTATTGTTTAGTATTTATTTAATGCTACATATATAAGATAAGATTAATTCAAGAAATTTGGAAATCACAACCACACGTTATCTTCAATTGTCTTATTCTCAGAACTTCTGTCTACAATTCATTTTATATTGAAAAAAAAAATAATATAATCAAAAATTTAAATTAAAAGCATTTTTCTTGTAAGCCCTTATGCATGCGGACAAGTTACCAAGGTGTCTAAATATACATACATACATCGTTATTAAAGCCTTGTTTAGTTAATTATTTTTATTGAACCTCCTTCTACATAATTTGAAGTTAAAGGTCACCTATATATAAATTAAGTGCAAACCGTAATCCTAAATCTTAATCTAAGGCAATCGACACATGGGCAAATTAATAATTATTTGTTTTTTTTTTTCGTTTTCATTAAACTAAAATATTTCTGGTTCTTAATTTTACTCTCGAAGCTCTGTCATATCTCGCCTATGTTTCAGTCTGATCCAAAGACCTCCAGACGCCCTCAAAGTTATCCGGAATAAAGCTTCGATTTTCGTCTTTCCCGGCACCGGAAGCAATTCATAGCTTCTCAGAAGTCGGGATATAACAGTCTTCATTTCCATGAGTGCGAATCGGTTGCCAATACAATACCGAGGTCCTGCACTAAAAGGGATATATGCGTAGGGATGTCTCTTCTCAGAATTCTCTGGTGTAAAACGATCCGGATCGAATTTTTCTGGATCTGGATAGATGTGTGAAATCCTATGTGTTGCATATGGACAGATGAAAACATTGCTTCCCGCAGGCAATTTGTGCTTGCTCAGTTGGACTTCTTGGCCAATTTTTCGAGCAATAAGTGGCACACTTGGATATAACCGTAGAGATTCCTTGATGCACATTTCCAAATATCGCATCTCACGTAGATCCTTCATTGAAGGTGGTCGATTGTCATCACCAAAAATCGAATCAATCTCTTCAGTGCACTTTTTCTGTTCGTTTGGATTCTGTGCGAGGAGAAATAATGTAAAAGCTGTTGCTGCTCCAACCGAGTCCTGACCAGCTAACATAAAGGTGCAGGCTTCATTTACAATGTCTTCTTCGGTAAAGTCAGGGTTGTTGTCTGAGATCTCAATTAAAAAGTCCAAAAGACATTTTCGATTGCTGTGTGGTCCATTTTTAATGACTTGTCTACGAATTTTGATCATTTTGCGTGTGAAATCGTTGAGACGTTTCTTTTGGTGCATTTCTTCGGAAGCCAAATTCGTCATGTGGTAAATACTGTCGAGTAATAACCAGGGCTGAATGAAGCGCTGTGGTACATTAATTTTACCCCTTAAACGAATAAAAGTGAGACAAATTAAAGATTTAACTTATCCTATTTATAATAAAAAGAAAATAACAGTAAATGCAGTGAAAACGATAACACCCAAAACATAAATGTTCAAAAATAATTTGGTGCGACCCACACTAGTAACTTCATATTGGTTCCCTTGAAAACCATATACCTACATATGTATTTATGTACAGTACACTGCCGCTAAGTAGAGGATCTAGGATTTGGCTGTGGGGGGGGGGGGCTTGCAGTTTGGAGATCCATTTTGAGACCTTAAGTTTCTCCTCTGCAAGAATCATATTTTAGTTTTGCACAGAAAGAGAGAGAGAACAAAACGATTATAAAAAAATAGGCATATATTCAAACTAATTGCGCTTTGCCATGATACGAAAATTATATTACAAATTCAATTAACCGTATTTTTACTACAGCAATTTAAAAAGTAGGTGTAAAATGTCATTCGCCTCGAATAGCTCGATAGCTGAAAAAGATAACGAATTCAAAATAATTGTATTCTACACATAATCACGCATTAAAGAATTTGTTAAAATAAAAAAAAATCAACACAGTTTTTTTTTAAACTAAGAAAAGCAAATAATGATTCCCACTTCAGTGTATTTTTTTCTACATATAATGACGTAGTCAACAACTGGTGATTTAAAAAAAAATGAAAATAAATATCCAGTATTTTTAAAACAACAAAAAAATGCGAAAAAAAACTACTAAGACTCTTAAAAAATGTTTTAAACTCTATTATCTTGAGATCAAACAATGATATCGACTTAAAATTTGTACGAAAAAATGCTAGGAACGACTTTTCAAAAATGTATCAATTCGAAAAATTCTTACATAGCTGAAAATCATTTTTTGATATTCTTTGCACCCATATATTTTTATTTTTTTTAAATATTTACATATATACTCCTTATGGTATTTTTTTTCGAAATAGTCTGTTTTGAAATAATTGGCCAAATTTTAGTTAGCAATTATCGCGAAAAATAGTCGAGCTATAGATAAATTATCAAAAGAGGTAGTTGCACAGCCGTTAGAAGCGTTTAGACGAACAATTATCAGAGTTGCATTTAAAATTTTACGACTTGGCTTGAAATATAATGGAAAAAAAAACAGGTTATATTTATAGCTTAGCTACGGCAGAGCATGATATTCGAAGTTTTGAATATTTTTAACGAATGAAAATTATAAAAAAAACACAGATTAATGCCACGCGCAGGAAAATGTGCCATGACTTCGGTCAAAAACAAAATTCGTAAAAACCGAATGGCAAAATTTCTTTTTTTTTTAGACTAGTCTTGCTTTATACATAAAATAAAGTTGGATACATTCAATAATTATTAAGATAGAAGAACATTAGTTTGTGAAAATGTGTGAACCTATTCAAATGAGCGGCCGTATGTGTACATACTTGCCCTAAAAATAAGCTCCTCGTGTGGAGATATTAATTTTGTAGCCAGTTATTTCAAAACAGACTACTGCGAAATAAAAAAATACCATAAGGAGTATATATGTATATATTTTAAAAAATAAGAATATATGGGTGCACAGAATATAAAAAATGATTTTGAGCTATGTAAGAATTTTTCGAATTGATACATTTTTGAAAAGTCGTTCCTAGCATTTTTTCGTAAAAATTTTGAGTCGATATCATTTTTTGATCTCAAGATAATAGAGTTTAAAACATTTTTTAAGACTCTTAGTAGTTTTTTCGCATTTTGTTGTTGTTTTAAAAAAAAACTGGATATTTTTTTTTTTAAATCACCAGTTGTTGACTACGTCATTATATGTAGAAAAAAATACACCAAAGTGGGAATCATTGTTTGTTTTTCTTAGTTTAAAAAAACCTGTGTTGATTTTTTTATTTTTACAGATTCTTTATTGCGTGATTATGTGTAGAATAAAATTATTCTGAAGTCGTTATCTTCTTCCGCTATCGAGCTACCTTTTCAGCATCGTTCCCAACCAATCGTTGAAAGCTCCCTCCTGCTAAAAAAAACGCAAAACAGCAGCCAGCTGCAATGTGCAAAGAATGGAAGAGTTTTCTAGATGCGGCGCACGGTGCAACAGTTTCCAATAACATTTTAAATGCATCTTTACTTACGCGATAAAATGATACAAATCTGAATTAAATAATACGGGTATTCATGCAACGATGTAGAAGACTGGATAAGTTTACCATTTGCGTAAGTTTACAATTTGGTTAATGAACTGTCAAAATTTGTATGGGAAATGATTTACACAAATGACGGTGTTCACATTGGACTGACTCCTCCGAATTTACAAAAGAGAACGTCAAAATAATCCACAAATTTTTAAATTTTATTTCTTTCTCCCTATCTTCATATGAAGTGGGAGTGAGATAAATTTCACAGAAGTCAAAAATAGTCGGATGAGTCAGTTTAATGTGAACACCGTTAATTGGTTAAAATTCCTCAAGGAATTTGCGTGGGAAAATGATTTGGTCAAACTAACCAAACGTCATTGTGACTTTTAGAATTAGGCGTGTTCAGAAATATGATTATGATATCTCAGATAGCTAAAAAAAAACTCTGACCGTGTTCTGTAACTATCGAATCGCGATTAGTTGCCGATAAAAGTTGTGAATAAAAACGTAGTTTATACAAGAAAAATTAATTCGGACGCCTACATGTACTCAACCAATGGGAAAGCTACTTTTCGTAAATTATTAAGGTAGAACTATAAAGGCTCTCCCAAACCAACGCGTATCATTCGTTGTCGACGATGAAACAACATCAACATACGTGTTGTTATTGTTGTTTTCTTCGTCGTCAACGAATGATTTACATTGGTTTGGGAGATCCTTAACAGTCGGAAGCATATGTCATAAACCATATATATTTTTAGCATTCGCGCATTTTCTTACCGAACACTGCCGTGAGTTTGCGACTATTAAACGGGACTTACTGTAAAAACATGACTATTGTTGGGCATCTTACATTTTGTATCGTTCTGAGATATTCGGATCTAATATCGCGTTCGTTCAGGAGAGATTCCCCATTTCAAAATAACTTCGAAATCTGAATGCGTCTAATTTTTGGTATTTTGGCGAGGTGCATATTGAGACGCGTCCGACGCGTTTGACGTGACCTGACGAGTGTCGCACGACACGATTATAGAAACGTGTCATGCCGGCCGTTTTCCGCATATTGATTCGCGTGTCTCGTGTCAAAATACATATTAATTGAAGCAAAAATCGTCTGATGTAAATATCGATAATTGAAACAAACTTAAAAAAAAAACAAGTAAATTCTAAAATAGCATAGATTTTGTATTTTCAAAACTTACGACAGTTTGTTATTTAATTTTTTTGACGGAAAAAAAACAAACACGCGTCGGTCTCGCAAGGAAAACTGTGTTTCGATCACTGTGTCACGCGATTTTCGTGCCGCTCTATTAATATGCGTTGGTGTATTGATTTATATTGTTAACAAAAACTCGTGCTGTGCTGTGTAGCGTCACTCGCGCCTAGCCTTAATATTTGACATTTAACGAACAGCTGATTCAATTACACAGCATTTAACTAAATATATAAATAGGTCGATCGTGCAAACTATTGTTTAAACTTATCATTTTATAAAATTTGTTAATTTACGACGTTGCATGAATACCATTAATAAGTTTTAATAAAAAAACTTTTATTGAAAATTTCCATCAGGTACCTACTTCAGCAATTTCAAATGGATTATAAACGTCTCTCAACGTACGTACGTCTTTAAATTTTCTTTATTGCAAATCTTTTCTTCTCAAGTTATAAGACCGTAGCAATGAAAACAGCGCACAATAATAATAATAATGATTAATAACAACCCCTAGATACAAAAGCAACAGTCGCTCCGGTTTGATCGATTTTATAGGTTCATATTTTTAATGTTTTTTTTTTTAAATATAATACTAAATTCGCTGGCTCGGAGTGTAAGAGTGGCGTTTTAGTGTCTGACCAAATCAAAGTGACCAAAGTTTCATCCATGCGCCGTTGAGGGCGAACAATATGTTGGCAGCTCTCGGGCTAAGCTATGAATCAGACATAGCAAAACAATAATTTACTAAATTAAATTTAAAAATTTAATTTAAACACTTTTGGTCAAACACTAATCAATGGCTTTACCTGAACCTACTTACGAGTTTTTATTTTTCCAAATATGTGAAAGATTTATTTTATAAGTTTTTAAGTTTTTTGTAGTAGCCCGTAGCGTAATGGTTAGTGCGTTCGACTGTCACGCTGGAGGTCTGGGTTCGCTTCCCAGCCTCGTCCACCTAAAAACTAAAAAGTTTTTTTTCAGGGCTACTGCCTCTTGCGAGGAATTGACAAATCCTCCAAGAGTTTCACTTGTCACGAATAAGTGCTTCTCGTCTAGCCGTTCGGATTCGGCATAAAATTGTAGGTCCCTTCCATTCCTGTCGAAAGGCGCACACAGGAATGGTTGCGAGTTGTTAGTCACTAGGCCCTGGTTCTTCATGAGCCGTTGTGCCACCCGATTTATTTTTTTTTATTTTATGACTAATCTTATACTTCGGATAACATATTTTCATTTATTTCTTCCATTAAAAAATATTTATTTTTTTCAGGTGCCGTACGAACCGAACTCTTGCTTATTAAATTTTCCTTCATAGAACCAATTTTTCAATCACCTGTTAAGCTATCAGAACTAGCTACATCAACACGAACAAATTTTAGTTTTATTTGAAAAAAAATAATATCTGAGGTTGAACTGACTATTGAAAAATTGGCTCTTATCATAAAATTACTTTTTTGTTTCGGATATACCGAAAAAAAAAAGAAAATTTGAACTCTACACTTTTCCTTACGGCAATATAAAATGACAGTTAATTAACTTTTTTTTCTATTTCCGGGTAGATTGGTCAGCAAATATTCAATATTTGCAAGACAATAATATGGTTTTTCAGATTTGTTGCCGCGCCTCCCTTATTATTGACTCCAGTTAAAATATTAATTATCTTTTTTGTAGACAATTTGCATTGTGTAAAACAAATATCTGCGGTATTGAGTTTTATTGAAATATGGATTGATGGAGACTTCTGACAGCTCATTTGTAAAGACAAATGACGAAATTGATAAGTAGTTCTGTACCGATCTTTAGCTGGGTGACAATTTTTCCCGAAAGATTAGACTTTTTTCGATTCGATCATAAAAATAAGTGTACCCGGATGGAAAAAATCCAAGTTTCTGTCTAGTTTGGGCAAGGCCGTAGTAAGTTTTCAGTAGGGAATATCAAGACGAGGAAAACTTGTCAGATACGTGGCAGGTCTTTGCTGGATTTCAGTAAAAAAAAATTAGTCGAGGGAAAGTTTTCAAACACTCGTGAGGCCCACCCTAGTAAAAACTTGTTGGGTATGTTTCGGTACCCCATCAGAAAAAAAAAAATTAATAAAAACCATGCAACATGTATGATAATACGACACCTTTTTCTCTCTTTCCTTTCTCTTCTTTTTCATATCACACTTTTTACTATGGGTGTGAGAAATCTGTATATTATAGGATTGTTCAGTGAAGAAAAAGTCAGATCAGAACAGAACAACAGATTTTGTGAGAAACGTCAGACAAGGTAGAACAAAAAACCTGTTCTAATAAGTTATTCTACCTTAAAAGCAGGTACATAAATTCCTGTTCTATTCTATATGTACATCTTTGTAATGTAAAATTGTATGAAATATTAGAATATGAAACATATTCCCATTCGACATTGTATAGCGAGTTAGCCCATTGAACTAACAAGCAGAAGATCGCTGGATCAAGTCCCACACAATAAATATAATAATTTATATAAAATATACATAAAATACTCACTGCCTAAATGGTGATTCTTCCATGTTCATGCTATCCTTATCTTTCTTTACGGGAACACCAAGAACAGCCTCTGGAAGAATTAAATATTGTAAAATATTTCTACACAAAAACAATAAATTTACCATTTAAAATATCAATAACACAATTATTCACAAATTTCGCAATATTTATCTCTTCCTCCAATGGATCTAAATTATCAAACAGAGCCTGCGATGCATCAGCAAAAGTCCCAATGAATTTCTCCAAAATATTCAAATGAAATGTCGGTTGAATAAGTCTCCGATGAGAGCTCCATTTTTCTCCGCTACTTGTGATTAAACCATTTCCCAAAAAATTATGCATTAAACGATAAAAAAATACTTTGTTGGTGTGTTTCTTTGATGAGAGAATAATCTGAAGATCATCGGGTTGTAGAACGACAAAAAATGGAAAAAGTAATATCCATATTCGAACGAGGGATCCATACAAATCGTAGGCTTTGGAAGCTCTATTTGAAAGTACTAAAATTATGACATAAGAGTGTAGTGATGATGATGAATAACATTAGGAGGGATATTTAGTTGACTACGACAATGTGCAAAGATTATACTCACGATCTCTCTCTTTGAGCAGCAGGCAATTACCCAAAAATGGAACTGTCGGTGGCCCAGATAACCTCAACGATAGCAGCACTGACTTTAAGTAACCCCAAAACGTGTAAATTGTTATTCCAAGGAGCAAAACACTAGCAAAACTCCATAATTCTGAGTTGGATGCTCTGTAGATCTAAAGTAAACGATATAATTAAGTGCGTATATTAGAGGTTAATGTCAATGTCATTGTTGAAAAACAAACAAAAATATTAAAATTATTAGCTTTCAATTAGTACCTGCTTTCTGCATGAATGTCAAAGAAAACAAAAAAAAAAAATAACCACACGTAATTGGCCTAAATGTGTTTTGTGTGAAAAGTATCAGCTCACCCACATGATTTTTGTTTTCACATTATTTGTGTGATTACTTTCCCCCACCAAATACCACAAGATTTAGGTCTGAACGTAGTTTTTAAATAGACAAACTATTGTCATTTATTAACAAATGATGCTTAATCTGTACTCAAGCCATAAGTCAAAACATGACCGCAACTTCATGACCAAGAAGTAATCATCTTGAAAGAATCATATTTTAGCACTTTGTTTCACTTTAATCATTCAACAAAGATTTTAAATTGTCACCTGTCAAAATTTCTCCAAACATTTGATCATATTTGACGTATGGTCTGACATTGAGTTGTCAATGTGAAACATCTTTAAAGTCAAGCTATTAGTGCAATTGTGACAAAATATTATTTTTGTTTGGTCTTCAATTACTTAACCAATTTCAAGGTTACTAATACCATATGCACATTTTTTTTTTTTTTTCGATAAATCACCGCAAGTTGATAACAAAAGGCGTATTATTTGCTTTATTTGCTTACGAGCTGTTAATTAGAGGTTTTTTTTTTGTTGGAGTACTTGAAATAGATAAATTAAGAAAACAAAATCTAAATAATTATAAGTATTAGGTATTGATTAAAAAAAAAGTTATTCCTCCTTTGATTTTGGATCCATCTTGAGCCTATGATGGCAAAGCCTAAAAATGTTTTAAGGTTTCGGGATCGAGACTGCTAGATGACAACCTTAAACGGTTCAACCTCGAATTGTCTTTGATCACGTAGGTATTGTGTATTATGGTCTACGACGAAGAATAATATCTTTAACTCAATTTATTTGTTAGATCTATTAACACCTAAGCGCCAAACAAAAAAAAAATCATTTTCTAAAGGTGGTACTTTGGCTAGGAGATTTTTTTTTGTTTTGTTTGTTTATATTTGAGAAAAAAGAGTCTCTGCCGCGTGGTGTTTGTTTGGGTTCGATATTTTACCTCTCAAATAATAAATTGAGAAAAAAAACAATATATCTATACTTTCAAGTGCAATGAAATCATAATTGAACGTGCTTGTTGTAGCAAAATCCATCAACCGATGAATTTCTCAATTGGTTTTTTTTTGTATGGAAAATATTAATATGTCTAATCATTTCTTGTCAATAAAACGTACAGGCAATAAAAAGTTCATGTGAATTTGGTCATATATAAATAATATTTCGGAAGTCGCGATTCTGTTTAAGTTTGTACAATGGGGTTGGGGTGATCGTGCGTATAATGCAACACTTCATGCTAACTGGAACTGTGTCCATGGGAAAATTTTGTATTGGATAATCAGAAATCTGTGATTGAAGTAAATTTGCTATATAAGTTGGCTCCTCGTTATAAGAGCAAACCCCAGTGGTAAAAGATAGTTGATAATTATTAATAATTAATCATACCTGATTTTATACTTTATTTGTTTATCAACTATCACATAAAGCTGGTTTCAATCCTGGATAGTATATGAATAGGTAAGGTACCTTTTAATTTATTAATAATACATTTATTTACAATGAATAAATGACTAATGAGTGAGCATTAGGAAAATAGTAAGGATATGAAATCATCACTCCGTTTGTTAATTTTAATTTTATATAAATGCATCACCTTATAATCAAGGGTGTACGCAGGATTTCGATTAGGAGGGAGGGCAAACTCAAACAAACTTTCAGAAATTTCAGACTCAAATTACGATAAGATGCGACAGATATGTGTATAGGTGTCACTGATAAAATAACTGTAGTTGGGCAGAATATACACAGTTAAAAAGAAGCAATTAATACATTTGTTGATTGCATTTTTTTCTTTTTGAAGAAATATCGTTGTTTCATCGACTGAATCGATTTTTTTTAAGCTGACTAAGGGCCAGTTAGTTCACAGCTAATTATCTTTAATCCATGGTTATTGCAAGTTGCAACCGATAAATTATTGAATGTGTTTGTTAACCAAAATTTGTATCAAGAAATCGTAAGTTCGAGATGTTATCTAAATGCCTGAATTTGGTTGAGGTTTTGACCCTGTGAACAAATTGACCCTAATGACCAATAAGATACAAGATAAAGACTGATCGTTGAGATAAATGGTGTATTTGTTGTTTGTTGTTGTCATTGCCATTATGATTTTTGGATGTTGTTATTTAATTGATGCTTGATGTTAGTTGAGAAGTTGAGATAAATGTGAAACGAAATGTCAAATTATCGTACTAAAAACAACACAAGATTTTGTTGTTGCACAAAAAATAAGCATAATGTACCTAACACAAAAGAGAACATCTAATTTTTGCACGAAATCTTTATAAAAGGTTGGGCCATCTCGTGGTTCCTTTTTAAATCATAGGTTATTTTTGTTTCCCGCTTGAAATCTTGATAGAAAGCCAGTACCATACCCAGTGGCTAAGCGAGGGGGCGGCACGGGGTGCACAGGCCCCGGGAGGCACTTTGCCGGGGGCGGCAAATCGGTCGACTAGAAAAAAAAAACCTACCTGCTCGCTTTTTCATAATTTTGTATTAATTTATTATTCTTCAAATTTATTAATTTAGCCCAAGAATTCAATCAAAAACTGTTCCAGTGGTAAAATTGCTTCATAGTCATTAATCAGCAAAAAATACCACACATCACCTCAAATGCAATACTGTATAGACATGTGCATACAAATATAAGCCTACTAAGTTAAAGGTTAAAGGTCAAAAGAAAAGCATTGAAAAGGAACTCAAATTTCAGACCTGATTTTCTGAAGTGATTGGAAACTAACTCGCTAGACTTATTTCTCGAGTAAATGTTGCGTGCGGGTCATTTTTCTATAGCTGGAAATTAGACAGTTGATCAATAAATGTACATAAATATGTGCCAAACACATTAAATGTTCTCAAAAAATGCAACTTAATAGTTTCTCGCTGTCAAAAGTTTAGTTTTAAAATTTTTTTTGCTATAGTTTAGGTACATATCTATTATACACATCCCATGGCGGCAAACATTTTAAGACGGCAAATTGTGTAGCTTATTTTTGTAGCTCGTTAAAAACTGTTTAACTGTTTAATTTATTTTTAAGTTTGTTTATTGGTAACTCTTCCATTCAAATGGTTTCGAATAGTTATTTCATGTAGTACCCTTGCAACGTCTGGCAGGGAATCTTTCAGCTAGAGTAACGGGACTAACGCAGTAATTTGGATTTTTTTTTGCAATTTCATATTCCCGATTTTCCTGTTCACCAAATAGAGCTAGGTTTTGACCTAGCCTTTGAAGTTAGTAGGGCAGTATGATTTTTTTTTTTTTTTTTCAATTAAAGGACTTCAAAACTTGGAATCAGCATTTCTTGAAATGCAAACAGAACTGCAAATTTGGAGCCTTACTTCAAGTCTCTAGCATGCTTGGTTCTCAAGATACACTAAGTGACTGGCTAATTTCGGTGTGAAGTTAGCAGGCCAGCCGATTACACCCATTATTTGGTGAACTGCAAAATCGGGAATAGAAATGCAAACAAAATGCAAACTACTGCGCGTTGGTACTGTTACTTTTGCTGAAAGTCGCCCTGCCTACTTAACATACGTGCACCCTTGCACCCTAAGAAAATCACCCTATCAGGATTTTTTTCATATTTTGATATTAATTTCTTATTTGATTGACGCTGGCAAAAAGCCATGCTACGCCACTGATCATACCTCCGTGGAATGAAATGAGTCGCTTTAAACGTTATGGGAAATATCAAAAACTTATTTCAAAAGTGAGTGCTGTGTAGGCCAAAAAGTTCGTTTTTTGAAAAGAAGTTTTGGTCAAAATGAAGCACCCAATGTGCAATGTTAACAAAATTAGCGCATTTTGGGATCAGAAAACCCGTACTTGATTGATAAGAAGCCAATGCATCAACTGAGTGACAGTTTGGAGCGGGTTGTGGAGTGGTGGCATCATTGGACCATTTTTCTTCGAAAATGAGGCTGGGAACAACGTTTCGATCAACGGTGTTAGCCGACTTTTTTTTTCTCTGAAATTGAAGACATAGATTTGGACGACCTCTGACTTATGCAGGATGGCGCGCCATGCCACACAGCCTATGCCATATCGATCTTTTGAGCACCAAATTCCCAAATAGTGTTATCAGACGTCTTGGTGATGTCAATTGGCCGCTTTGGAGCAGCAATTTGACCCCTTTGGACTTTATTTTGTTTTGTGGGGAACTGTGAAGGACCAATGTTATGCAAATAATCCGGAATGATTTAAGCACTTAAAGCCAATATCATCTAAGCAATCCGTGAGCTACAGCCCCAAACCATCAACTCTGTCTTGGAAAATTGGAGTGACAGAATGCGCTATTGAGAAGCGAGCCGAGACAGCCACTTGAACAACGTTGTGTTCCATAATTAATGGGAATGTTTACTCTTACTAATTAAGCCATAATAAATGTAAACAAAAAATATTTGTATTCATTTTATTGCATCTAAAGAAAAGAAACTTGTATTTGGCCCACCCTGTATAATGATCCCCAAAATGGACTAAATGCTCAATAATTAGTAATTACTCTATCGAAAGCTTAGTATTCATGCAAAAAAACAATACAAAATTAACAAAAAGCTGTCGTAATGTTTTCTATTTTACGTTGACTACTTTAGGGAATCGGAAATAAAATCAATCGATTTTTCTAAAAGGTACTGAAAAAAGAATTTTTTTTTTAATGAAAACAACATCATTAAAAGCTTTTTTTAGTTCTTCAACAAAAAATTACAGTAGATAAATTTCAACTAGGGGGAGCAGGGGCAGCTATAAATCACATTTTGCAGTGATGCAAAAAAATAATTAAAAAATTAATTCATTCATTCGCGAATAACATTCGTAATTTTGTGAATTTGGTTCTTCAATTTTGAGTTTTCATATTTATTTGTCATGATTATTATTAGTTGAGCAGAAAACACGAGCCTTCTATATAATTAAATTTTCCAAATGTCTACAAAACAAAACTTCATGAAAATTATTAAAACAAGGTTCAGTTTCATGCGAAATGTCCTTCGGCAGTTAAATTTACATAATTGTCCGTTGTTTAATCATTAACGAAATGCCTTAATAACCCATTTCCGGCTAGCGGTGCGTTTTCGCAACATCATATTTGAAGACTTCTGGAACTTAACTGATTATAAATTTAAATAAACTAAAAAGTGACTTTGAGAGATAGTTGAATTTTCCAATCGATCTTTTTTTTTGATTTTTTTTTCGTGTTTTTTTAGGACTTTCAAAATACGAGCTTTTGTAAATTTTGAGGAACGATTTTTGAACTTTTGAAAAAATATCGTCAAAATTATAATTTTTCAAAATAATATTAACTATGTACATGTAAATAAAGGTTCAAATTATATTTTAAAATAATTCTGACGTCATTTATGTGAGTTGCCTGCTTGTCAGATTGGATGAAAGCATTACGTTGCTTTTTCGCAACGCTCGCCATAAGCAGTTGCATTTGAACCTAAAACCAATTTTTGTGTTCGCTGCATTTACAAATGAGATTGAAGGGTTTTTTCTCGGAATATTGTGTGTTTATGTTTATAATGCAAACATTTTTGAAAAAGAATCATAATTTTTAATTGGAATCCTGTCCAACAAAAGGGTGCATATTTTAGTTCTAACAAAAGAAAAATAATTGAAGATTGCTATATATGAAAACCCTTTATCATCCACTTGTCTTTATTCTTAGAAATAATTAGGAGGTACATTTTGCATATATGAAACATCAAGGCTCAGGTCATTTTTCTTATGAGCGTGGTCCTTATAAGACAAATGTGCTATACTCAGGTATTATGAATCGAGTGCATATTCTAATTTCAAGAAAAAAAAAGAAGCCAATTGATAAATGCGCGCTGTATTGAAATAACAGATCGCGAAAATAAGTTTTTGGCATTCGACTTATTTTTACTTACAAGCTGTGAGATGTGCGGTCAAGAAGTATTTTAAAAATTAGCTCTGTGTTTTATAAAAGAAGTTTATAATATACAGAATCCATTCTTTTCTTGAAAGAGTATGGGAGATAACCTTTTCTATTTTTCTTACATGTAATTTCAATCCTCTACTAATGTTAGAATTATTATTTGACAGTGATATGGTCAATTTTATTTTTGAAAGCACAAATGTCTTTGCTAATGTAGACAAAATAATCCAACATTCAGAACTGATGTCATTGAAATTCGTCAATTCATCGGAATAATGTCTTTGTCTGGAATGCATACAGTGCCCCAGTTGGATTTATATTGGCCTAATCAACTAGTATTTCAAAGCGATATAGTAAAAAATACCATGAGGCGAGATCGTTTCCAAAGAATCAAGTCCTATTAACATGTTTGTGATAACAGTAAAATCGATCCCAGATAAAAGTTCGCTCAAGGTGCAATACTCAACAATATACTCAATGAAAAATTTATGCAGTTTGGAATATTTTCGCATCACCTTTCAAAGGGTGTCTACTGCGGAAGTCATTTGGCTAAAATTTTCATTAGAAGAAAACCCATTTGTTTTGGATATAAGTTTTGGAATTTGTGCTCACATGATGGATACTTGTTTCAATTCAAAGTTAGTGCAAGTAGTGAAAACTCCTCTGAATTCAGGTTGGGCGAATATGTTGTACTTATTACTTTCGAAAAATATACCAAGTCAAGTATAACTTAGAGCCCAGTTATAGCTATCATTGGAAATCATCATTGAAAATATTAATTGTCAATTTTAAGAGATTTTGAAGAAAAAATATATGATTATTTTGATGCCAAAGTAAAGCTAATTGACTTAATATTTATTTCTAGGTAAAAAAAATTCCATTTTGCACAACTTTTATCATAAAATGAATTTTAATTTTTCAATGATGAACTACCTTACCAATGATCATTGAAAAAATTAAAAGTTGCGTTATGGCGAAGATGTGGGTCAAAATGATTTTTTTTTTGGAGGATACAAAATTTTGCAGTCGTAAGCTATATTTCTGCATTAAAATATTCAATGATTTACCTTTCCAAGGGTCTGAAAATAAACAGCTAACTTTTTCAATGATAGTTTCCAATGATAGCTATAACTGGGCCCTTATTAAGAATTTCTTCATTTTTTATTTTCAACAATCTTTTCACTACCAGTATCTATATTTAATTAATTTCTTCATACAAATATTCAAATAAAATTGATTCATATTCCATGTAAGAAAATTTTATTTCAATAATTTTGATACCCTTTTGTATGACCTCTAATTAGAACTAAAACAGATAGTGTGTAAAATTTCAAGTTTCTAAGTCAACTGAAACTGGTAGCCGCCGGAAATGGGTTAATAAAAAAATATTTACCGGAAACTAAAGTTCTATCACTCACTCTGAAGATAGGAAATAAAACTCTTCATGTGCATAGTTAATGTTCTGCAAATGCAATCTCAGGTAAAAATAAATATTATTTCAAAGTAAACAAAATTTGTTTAACATTCGTTTGTGACGATTGTCACATAATTATGCAAATTTAACTAACAAAAAACTAACTAACTGATTGAAATTATTAACTAAATTTTAAGTCAATAAAATGCACTAATATATGCGTATTGAAGTTACTGTGTTTGTATAAAACAGTAAGACGGATTTGTTTAACATTCTAGCCGTAAGTCCAACTACTGTCTATAATGATCAAACATATCCCTTTCCCCCACCTCATTGATTTCGCTACCCCGATGCAATAAGATAGAATATTGATTTAAGACAAAATACATTAAGATTGAATCATCATTGCTTAAAGGTGTGATCAACATAGAACGTATGACCTAGTGTATTGCATTCCACAATCCACACTACGGGCGGAAATCTTGAATTAAAACAAAAAAAAATTGATAATATTTATCGGGCAATCGAAATTTTAAACAAATATTAGTTTTCACTTAGGGATACCTACTAACGTTTATAATTATTTGATACTTTATTAGGGTGATGCTCATTGCGATAGAATAAGTTGAGAGATTTGTTATTTCTTTACGAGAAAAAAAAAGAACACATACATTTTCAATAGGTAGTAAGTTGACCTTCTTACTTGAAGGGTAGGCACTTACTCGTAGAAAATTGATCAAATTTATATGAAATTAATTTTAAAGTGCTGATCTTAAAAGTCTATATTTGAAGTTTGAAGAGTATAAAAAGAGCAAGTTTAACAAAAAAAGAATATGATAAAGAAACATCTGTAATTTATGAGCAAGAAAATAATTTTGGTCTAATCCTGTTCCGGCCTTGACAAAAATTTGAATAAATAAATTTTTCCGCAAATAGATTTTTAAGAACGAACATCCTAATAGTGATTCTGATTAGATTATTAATTTGTTTACGTGCATAATATTATACGCCTACAATATCAAATTAAACACTAGACTAATAATATTCTATGTATAATAAGAACTTATCGATACAACAATTTGGTCAAAAATCCGTATAAGTTTTTTTTTGTTTTTGATGAAAACCTTCTATTTCCATTTAAGTTAAATGCGTCACTCTCATCTATGCGCATAAAAAAATAGTAAAATATTTTGATACATACTTTCGATTACATGAAATTCAACAAGTTTGGGCAACAGCTCTTTTATTTCCCGATACATTATGTTGGAAGTTGTTTTTGGTGTTTGCTTTAAGAACTTATTTGCGATGAAGTAATTTTATTAAAAGAACTTGAAGAAAAACATGATTCCAAAAATGGTAACTCCATATAAAAATTAATGTTTAGCAAATTGACTATTTTGTATAATAATAGGAATTAGAACCTTTGGTTGTTTTGTCTATACAGTTGTATTCATTATTCTTAACTTGTTTAAGGTAAGGAGATAAATTATATTCTTAAGCTGTCATAATTTTTTAAACATGACTTTCAAATAAAAAAATAGCGCGTGCAACAATAGAGAATATTTTTTGGCGATTTTGACCTTGGATTTGTATAAGTATATGTTAAATACACTGACACAGTTATACGCACAATATTGTGGTATATAATTTAAAAAAAATTAAATTTATTTAAAATGAATTTAAACTTAACTTATACATACATTTCATTTAAACCGTTATTTAAATTATGGCTTATCTCTATTTAAATACTAAAATGCCTGAACTCAATCAGAAGGTATAAATAATCTAGTAGGAGTCTTTAGCAAATTTTGTCTATTTTCATTTTACTAGCCTTGAGTTAATTTTTTTTGTCGGTTTTGTACTATTTTTCAATGGAGTTTTTAAAGCATTTGGGATTTGCGAAAGTAAAAATTATGCATCAAAAGCATTTCTTACTGAACTTAACAAAAATTTCGTTCAGGCAAAGTGTGATCGCCTTGAATAAACGCTGTTTTGTTTGGACTTAATGGAAAGGCCGTTAATAAATATTTTGGAGCAATATATTACTAACAGATCCATGCTTGCGTTGCTTTGTTTAAGCTCGGCCAGCGAACATTTTAGAAAAGCACACATAAGACACATTTTTTTCACCCAAATTTTGATCTGCTTAAAAAATGATAACATTAATTTCTAAATTAAAATTCGAGATTACGTACACTCTGGCGTATACGTACTTTATTTTGATTTCTTAATTAAAAAAATGACTAACTGCATAGCTTTGAAAGAAAATATGAAAATATTTTCCCGCTTAATGGGTTCAAAAGAGACGGATATATTTCACCTAATCTCAAGCAAATATTAAAAGTTAAAAACAAAATTTGTCCTTAATAAGATTTTGTTGGCGAGTACAAAAAATTCTAAGAAGCATTGCTCTTTTTAATGCTTAAAAGAAGTTGCGTGAGCAGGACAGAGGACACAAAAAAGGAGTTTAAATCCTCGGAACCCGTGAAGCGAGCCAACCAACGGACTGATGCCCAAAACAAATGTTGAAGGACGTTCAAAATGAATTTTGAAAACAAAAGATTTCAGAATTAATTAAACCAATGTTAGTGTAAGCTTTAGCCTGAGGTGGAAAATTCGGCCACCAAATAGTGACTCACACACACTTTGGAAAAAAATGTAAACGAAATAAAAAACGACGAATTCACGTATACGTTGCTTCTCTTATTACTCCATAGGTATATAATTCGGTATACAAAAACTGTTTGCAAACCACCAAGTTCAAAAGACTTATATATGTATGTATGTACATATGTATGTATGTATGTATGTATGTATGTATCAATGTATGGATGTATGGATGTATGGATGTATGTAAGTTATTTCATCAAATATCTTTAGGTCCCACAGTCGGTTTCTGGCAAATATCAAATAAATTTAATCATGCCATCCCCTAATATATACATGCGCTCCTAGTTTAGATATGATTCGTCACGCTGTCTAGAATGTGCCTACATTAGTCCATTATAAAACTCATTGAACTACATTTCTTTTCACAAAATAAAAATACCTATTAGTTTTATTTTATTTATTTTTGATTTTTAATCTTAGTCTGCTATAAATCAACATTAATGTTTTTCTAATGAAAGTTGTTTTTGAGCAAAACTATATACAAATTTTACTTTCTTCGGCTTACGGTAAGTCATAAAGTCCAATTTTCCACAATTAAATCTTAACTTAGAATGTTCATCATCTCTGAAAATTTCAAACTTCTAAACCAGCCAGCCCCCTTAAATGATAAAAATCAATTATCTCAAAAAATGCACGCAACCATTCCTGCATTAACGGGTACATACACACATACATTTTTGGTTTGTGCACATCTGTGGGGCAAAAACTTTGCAACGTTATATAATTTATATAGTTCCGTTCAGTATTTACAGAGAAAAGTGTACCGTTAGGTTTTGCTTAGGTTCTACTAAGCGTATTAATATATAGATAAAGTATTTTAAAGTATAATTTATGTATACTTTGTCCCGTTTTTTTTTCAATATAAAATTCATGGAGGCATTTGTTCTTAGAGTCCCTTAGCGAACTCGAGGAATAAATGCATTACTGGTGAGGCAAAGTTGCCGCTTTCTTAAATTAAAGTTAATTTTGTTTTTTTTTCGTGAATAAAGCCCGTATTTTTATTTTATCGAAAAAAAATCAATCAGTCGTACTTTTTTTAGGGAAATCACTTTATAGCTAAAAAAAATATTGAAAAAAAAAAACTAAAATAAATATTAAATTTAATGCAGTTTTTTCTACAACTATCGAACACTGACAACCAGAAGGTTTTTGAATCGAACACTGTGATAACCAGAAGGTTTTTTTTTGAGTTTTTGAGAAAATTGAAAATTACCAAAACATGGGTCTTTTTTATAATAAATACAAATTCTTATATAATTCATTAACTAGTCTCGAGTCTTAAGTTTTGGACAAATTGGTATTATTCACGAAAGTTTTGGTATTTTAAACTCAAAATAAAGAAACTGGGATTTCAAAACTTTCATAAATAATACTGACTTGTACAAAACTTGCAATTTGAAACCTCTGTAAATCTAGTTTTGCTGTAAAACTAGTTTAAAAAAAGTCAAAAATTTAGCTGTAAATCTTATAAAAAATGGCATAGTTTTAGTAATTTGCAATTTACCAAAAACTGGAAGAGACATAACCATCTGGTTGACAGTGTTCAATTCAGAATTGATAGTGGCAGTGATAACTTAAAGCTTATTTGATTTTATTATTCCAAAATTCTACCCAAAATCAGAACTCATCGATTTTAAGCTTCTTCTCAACATTTTTTAGTTCGAAAGTGATTTTCTCAAAAACTGTTGATGGAAACAATTTGATTCAATCATTTCTCTGTATATGTTTTTTTCATTTTTTTTTTAAATAAAATTCGTAACAATACAAATCTTTTTGATTTATTACAAATTTTAATTGCTTTAAGGCTCTCACAAACCAATGCGGAACATTCGTTGCGGCGAAGAAACATTCGCATGTCAAAATTAATTCATATGTTTTTCCGCCGTGTTGGTGTGGGCACTCTCATATATCACCATGTAAATAAATTTTGACATGCGAATGTTTCTTCGCCGCAACGAATGTTCCGCATTGGTTTGGGAGAGCCTTTATAGGGCAAGTATCGGTTTCGTGTCAAACTAAATTTCGAGGTTTTAATCAAAAATAATATAATGATGATGGAGAAGTCCAAAAAAGTGATTTTCATTAAGACGTCTGTCGGTCGGTCGGTCGGTTTTTTGTTGAAAAATTGCCTTCTTATACATTTATGTATATGTACTTGTTTAGGTATATCCGCTCATATCTCGTCATCGAATATCTAGTTTAAAAATATTGCATTAAAAATAAGCAGCAATAATTTTTTTCTTACCAAAAATAAAATCAAAGAAAAAATTATTTTTTTTTTTTAATTTTAACTTTTTTTTTTTTAATTTTGTGTTTTAATTAAAAAAAAATTAAAAATTGCTATTTTAAATGTTTTTTTTTTATTATTTGTTCGTTAACGACAAAAAAAATATTAGCAAACCATTACTATGTCCATACCGTCAATACCTATAGCTATTCTAGTTGTTAGCTACGAGAGCAAGTTCGTGCGACCCAGTCGTTCAAATTTTTTCTTTAACTTCTATTTTCCGGTTTCTCGGTTAATATGTTTGAACATCCTTTTACCAAAGATATTTTTGTGGACTCTTTTGATTCTTTGTTTCCACGCCAAATGAAGCATTTACTCCAAATTTCATTTATACACCATAATTTTCAAATGGTTTCCGATAATATGTTACCTCTGTTATACTTACAGGTAAAATGTACAACTGGAATGCACAAATATTTTTAAATCATTAATGAGAAAACAAAATAAGTTTAAATATGAATTTGAAATTTGTGGACTTAGGGTTAATTTTTCAACAGTCAGTTAAACCTCGGATAGTACTTATTCTTCGAATAACTTAAAACTGATGATTGGAAAATCAAATCTTAATGCAAAAAAATGTCGACAAAAAAAACTCAAAATTTTGATTTAATTTTTTTTCGCAAAACAAAATTATTGAGTGCAATAAAAACTTCTCGCTTAGAAGTTCCGAATTGAAAAATAATGACAACCAAGCCAATGGCGTGATATTCAAAAAAATGTTTGCCAAAAATAAACATTTTTTTAAAAATTGTTCTAGAGATTAACTGTACGTACCAAGTTTAATCAAAAATAAGGAAAACTTGGTAAAACCAACATCATTTTGTCTAGATGTGTTAACCAATAATTTTGAATTTCTTCTCGAGAGAATCACATAATCACATTATACAAATGTTTCACACGAAATTCTAAGCAAATCCGTCCAACCGTTTAGGCTCTAGCTCGATGTTCATCAAGAGGCACAGGCAAACAGGCCGACCGACCTCTTGTTGAAAATAATTTTTTGTACACTCAATGATTGAGTGCTGAAAACTTCAAAACTGCTATATTTTCTAACGGAAACTTCCTTTATAAATCTTACTTCCTTTTTTTTAATAGAGCGCGTACTAAAGAGGTTTTTACTACCCTTAGGCCAGGCGCATATTGAGACGCGTCCGACGCGTGTGATGTGACCCGACAAGTGTCGCACGACACGATTTTAGAAACGTGTCATGCCGTTCTCCGCATATTGATACGCGTCTCTCGTGTCAAAATATATTTTATTTGAAGAAAAAATCGTCTGATATATCAATAACTGAAATAAACTTAAGAAAATAACAAGTAATTTCTAAAAAAGCAAACGATATTTTATTTCCAAATCTAACGACAGTTTATTATATTATTTTTTGACAGAAAAAAAAAGAAGTGCCGGTCTGGCACGAAAAACTGTGTTTTCGGAAAACGCGCGTCAGGTTATGTCGTGTCGCCCTATCAATATGCGTTGTTCTATTGTTTTATATTCTTTACAAAAACTCGTGCTATGCTGTGTCGCGTCACTCGCGTCGAACGCGTCTCAATATGCGCCTTGCCATAATATGAACAAGCACAGTGCGAGCGTTAGGAAAATGAGTATGGATTTGAAAGGAAATACCGATGCACATTGGTTTTGAAGTTCTTAATATCAAAATGTCGGGAAAATAGAGCCAGGTAAAGCATTCCACATTCTTGTGGTTTAACTAGAGAAAGAAAATCTATATTTAAAAGTACGCCCGAACTTGGGATCTAGGGCTGCCTACGGGACAAGACCGCCTTTAAGCATCTGAGACGAAGATGCCTTTTAATCATCCGAGACGACACCGAGACGAGACTGTATATTTGGACCGAAATTTACAGAGAGTCTAATAAATTGAAAAATCCAATTTCTGTCAAATATTTATTTTCTTCTGCACATATTCAAACTATATGGGGGACAAATTATATTTTGACGTATCGAAAATATTTCGTTCCAATAATCAACAGGTTGTCGTTGTTTTTTTCGAAACCGAAACCGGGACGAGACTGCAAATTCAAATTTTTTCGCCAAAAAGGCAAGACTGAAATCGAGACGGGACTTAATTATACGAGACCGATACGTGACTAAAAATTTTAGATTTTAACGAGACCGAGACGAGACTTACAAAAGTCTTTTCGAGTCTCGTCTCGTGGCCAGTCCTTGGGCTCAAAGGTAAACTGAAGAGCATTCACAGGACTATCCAAAATGATGAAGACCTTTATAATTCTTTCGGGATTCAAGATTAAGAAATTCAAATATTTGCATTCGGGATTATAAATTTGGGATTTTTTAATCAACCCGTAAAATTGATGAATTTAACTATGACGAAAATGTTTGATTGGTATTGCTGAACAGGTATTTAGAATTTTGTTAAGCAAACTCAGTTTAACAAGTACATATAGTTAATAAATACATTTTTCAAACCAATAATTATTTAATTCAAAAAAACAATTTATTCCTCTGATTCACTTATGTAATTATGCAACTGAATAATATTTATTCGTAGTACACTATTAGATCATCGCTTTGGAACCATCTGTGGGAAAATAATAATTGTGCAGTCAATTAGCACCAATTCACTAAACCGACAAAAAATATTCAAGAACATTTTGTTTAGGTACATCACACTAAATTCAAAGAGCTAACAGTCAAATTTTCAAATCTTCAAGTATCCAAATTGTCAAATTTTACTAAAATTTCAATTCACTCTTATATTTCTACTATTGCCCACCACCATCACTCACCACTTTTTCAATAATCATTTTTCCTTAAGTTTATTTAATAAATTAACACAAAAATTGCTTTAAGTTATTATTTTTTTTTTTTTTAATTTTTTTTAAATCAGAATTCAAACCACGGAACCGCGTATAACGTCTTGAGTACACACACGCATTAACAGTATATTTTATACCTAATGAAGTTCGTTATAGTCCGAATTGTTTGAACTTTTTCGTAGTTGAGTTAAGCTTTAAATGGCAGCATCTCTCTTGAGCATCTTCTATTTATAACCAACCCCGGTTAAGCTGTAAATGCGGATAGACCGATCGAGAGTGCGTGATGTTTTGCTATCTGTCATCAATACATCATCACGTAAAGCTGCCACCAATATGGAGAGAGAGACAGAACTGATAAATGTTTGCTTTTTAAACGCTGAATTGCTGATTATGGCGAAATAGAGAGTGCAGGATATTCATTTAAAAAAATGTCCCTCAGATCTACGCAAATTAATTGCAAACATACACACCACAACCGACAGCGGAACTTTTATAAAAACTTTATTTGCACAAAATATGACATCCGTTAGTATTATACAATTTGCGCTTATATTAACCGATAAAGATATTTTTAATTGATTATAACAGCTAGTCAATTATTTACTTGCATTTAGCGATCTTTACTAAACTACAAGGGTCGAATTCAAGTGAGCTATTGTCAGAGCTATTTTTTTGTTTGTGCTGCGCGTGGTTCGTTTTCCTTGCAAGTCAAACGAAGACAGAAATCCCAGTTGCATATTTTCGATTTCTCTAAGTGTTTCTGTTTACTTTGTGCTAAAATATTAAAATTATGTGACAATGACATTAAAACAAAAAAAAAACTTCAATAGCGCAATTGTTTGAAACACTGCGTGCATTTAAAGTATGATTGATATTTATGTATGTATACCTAGCAGGTAGGAGTGTGATAACGCTTATTTACCTGCTATTGTTTTTATGGCGATTTAAGTCACTGGACTGAGGTAAAGCTGCGGTAGGTAATGGCTTGATTTAAATTAAATTTGTTGAGAGTAGAAAAAACAAACAATCAAAAGGAGCAGGAAAACATAAACAAATAATTTATTTTTTTTTTGGAAATTTAGTATTCACGGTCAGTTTTGTTTGCCGGTGAAATGGCGTGTTTGATTTTATTGTAATTGAGCAGTTTAAAACCAAATGGGGTGCTTGGCTTGTAGATGTACAGTAATGTGTGAAAATTTTGCGAAAAAAATGATTTTGATGTGAACTTTTAGGCGCATTTGATAAATTTAATGATTGTTCAAAAAAAAAAAAATAATGGACATAACAATTTTTATTTATAGATGGTATACTGTGAGTAAGATACCCAACAAAAACCTATAAACTGTTTAAAAAAAAAACCTTAGGTTTTTTAAAATACCTCTGAATGCACCAAATTCTGTATGGAGACAATCCTGTTTAAAGAAAATTCTGTATTTCAAAAACATTCTGTTTTTCAAAACGTTGTACGTATTTAAGAACTAACATTTTTTAAACATTGATAATCTAACTTAAAATACAGAAATATAGTTCTTACGCTGCCTATATTTTTAAAGATTTATAAAAATATAATTTTGAAATGTTGCTGTTCACAAAAGTATTAAAAATCAATACAATTAAAAAAGGACGTATACGCCCAAGTGTACCTTTATTTTATATTTTTATTTTTGTCGGTACTTGACCTCTTGTATACCACTTGAAGGGATTATAAGCTACCTTTAAAAGTGAAGCAGATCATATATAATTTTTAAACGCCTAATTTGAACGTACCTAAATGAAATTTATAACTTTGGGAATATATTGTTGGCAGTAAGTTTGAAATCAGCATCATTTGAATCGAAATATGTTTTTATGTAAAATGTACATATGTATGTACGTATAACCAAAAACCCTTTAAAAAAAACATGGGCCATTGGCAATTGATGTGACTTCACGTACTCGTTTTACTTTGTCAAGAGAATCAAGAATTGAAAGAGTACAAAAATTAGTTTTTTGATGAGAAGAGGTAATAGTTAGGGCGTTAAGGGCATCAACCTTGCACTTCATAATGACGGGATGAGCTTTGGAACGCTCATATTCCATACCCTAACTTTACTTTTTATAAATGTTGCCACGGTGGCAGCACTGGTAGATCGACAAAATGAGGGTTGCCTCCTTACCAGGTTTTAACAACGAAGCTCCACATAATTTGGCCTTTAATCGAGAACCAGACATCGGACAATGATGCGGAATGCTTCGTTGGATTCAGAAAACTTGAAGCCATGGAACCATATTATCTTTTTGACCCCACCTTTTTGCGGTGGGGGTACAAAATAACCCCAGCTGATAAGGGTTTTTGTTTTGCTTGTGTATTTAACATCAAATTCTGAAATACATCAATACCTTAAAGCCTTTTATAAATAATTAAAATGTACACCAACAAAAGGGAAATTATTCAAATAAAAATAAAATTTAATTCCCTACTTGCATTATGCATTCGCCAAGAAGTTGAACTCGAGATATTGATTCAATTTTACAATGATTTCATAAAAGACACAAAAAAGTGGGCTTTTCAATTATGCATGACATGTGTTCTTTAAACTTAGTACGTCTTATTTTAGCATACAACAGTACCTGATGTACACAAATTTTTGAAGATATATCATTTTTTGTTTTTTAAAAAGCATGTTAGGTACTCGTAACGTATTTTAAAAAATTGAGTCAAATTAAAATTAATTTTTTTTTAGCTCCAAGAATATCGGTATACCTTTTTAATCTTAGAAACCGAAGATTCTGATAAAAAAAAATTAAGAATTACTATAGTCTAAGAGCCCACAGCAAATTTAGGGGTGTGAAAGTGAACCAAAAAAAAAGTACCTATATGAGTCGAAAGGTGTGGTACTTCTTATGAAAGAAATGAAAGTCTTGCAGTCCTTGGAGGCGGCTTAAAAGATAGATCCGTATGTCGAACACCGATAAAAGGCGACATTTACCTTAAATAAATAAATAAATAAATCGGGTGGCACAACGGGTCATGAAGAACCAGGGCCTAGTGACTAACAACTCGCAACCATTCCTGTGTGCGCCTTTCGACAGGCATTTACCCTGCCAGACCGTTTATAGAACCCGAAAAAATTAAAAGAAATAGGTAAAAAAATGATTAAAAAACATCGGTTAGAACTAAAACGCTCTTTTATTTTTGTATGTAAAGTCAGAAGTCTCTTCTTTCATTTCCTTTTTAAATAAATATGAGATATTAATTTTCAAACTCATAATTTTGAAAAAAAAAAAAAAGAAAAAAATAAAAATGAATGATCAAAATGCTTTTTTTCAAAATTTCACGTAATTATGTACTTTTTTTTCTTTTAAAATTCAATGCTCTTATCAAATCATAGTCAAATACTGAAAACCGGATGATTCTAAGATGTTTATTTTTCAAGATGTTAAAAAAACTTTCTCATAAAACTAAGAAGAATCAACTTCGATTTTTCTTGTTTTTACTAAGAAGTTGGTTTCTTTATTTTGTAATATCTTGAAAAGTAAAAGTCCCGGAACCATCCGGTTTTCAGTATTTGACTATGATTTGATAAGAGCATTGAATTTTAAAAGAAAAAAAAAAAAGAATTTTGAAAGAAAAAATAGTAATAATTAAAAAAAAAATGAGTCTGGGGTCGACCCACACTAGTAACTTCCCATTGGTGCACTTGAAAACCATATACATATGTACACATTTACCTAAGGGGTGGGTGGTAGAGTTTATAGATTATTATATATTTTATAGTGTAATAACTTTGGGTTTTTGCATAATCAGTAAAGGTAGGTATAAAGATAAGATATAGAGATACAGGGCAAAATGTGACATTGCCTATGTTTATATTTATATTGCCTATTTTTATATTTTTGTTTGTAAATAGCTTACAAAATTCTAAGAATCTTATGTACTTATAAAACTTTTTTTCCTATCTCTTCTCGGTATGAAGGTATTAAATATTTAAGGCAATTATTTCTTAAAACAAAAAAAAACATGGTTTCAAGAAATATAAAAGGGCAAATTAAGTGTCATATGCAAAATTTCGATTTTGGAGCGATTTTGATGGTAAGAATTTTTCGAATTAAAACATTTTTGAAAAGTGTTTTCTTGCAACATTTTGATTTTTAGCTTTTTAAAGGGTGGTTTTAAAAATCTCAAAATTACACAACATTTAGATGGTATTAGTATAAATTTTTGGTAAAAATTTGAAATTGATACCATTGTTTTTTTTTCAAAATATTTGAGCTAAAAAACATTTGTTAAGAATTTTAAATAGTTTTTTGTCCAGTTTTTTTGCTCTAAAAAAAAAACTGTTTAAATTACCAGTTGTTGACTATGTCATTATATGTAAAAAAAAAATAGACTGGGTTCGGAACCATTTTTGGTTCTTGAAATATTTGAGACGAAAATTATTTTTCAACTGTTTTTCTTAGTTTAAAAAAAAAAGTGTCTGTTATTTTTTTTTTAATATTAACCCATTTGGTATTGTGTAATTATGTGTAAAATAAAATTAGTTTGAAGTGAATATCTTATTCCGTTCTCGAGAAAACAAAATGTATCCGAAATCGATATCATTCTGCGTTCTCGAGATTTGGAGGACAAAAAAAGTACCCTGAACGTACGTACGTACACACATACAGAAACGACGAATTCTGATTCTAGAGACCTCAGACCTGTCCAGTCGCCAGCTCTGACCCTGATCTATCTGCCTGCTTTTATTTTTGCCTCCGCAAATATTTACTTAATTAAAAAAAACTCGTTTTAATTCTGAAACCTTATTTCTCATTATTTAAATAATTCTGTTTCATTTTTTATACATGCGACTGGTGTTTTATACAACTAATTAACACAATTTAATCATTTAATTGTATTACAAAACTTAAACTTAAATTAATTTCAATTCCCTATATTGAGTGCTTTACCATATTCAACATTCATTGTGCTCACTCTTACATCGCTGAAATTGGTATACCTTTTGCTTCGTCTCTATGGTGAGTGCAATTTCTTTGTATATCTTCTGCCAATTGAAGCAAAATCATTGAATCTACAAAATAAAAAAAATATCCCGACTTCTTTTCGAGGCTATAACCTGAGTGACCAAACTTGAAAAACCCACCGCTCTGGATATCATCAAATTTACATAACATTACGCTGCAACCTTCTTTTCAACCTACTTTTGGGAATTCTAAAACAAGATTTTAGTCTCATCTGTGAGTACAATTTTTAGTAGATGTTCTGCCATAAAGTCTTGTCGATGCAACATTAACAAATATATATCTGATCCTTTCCTTCGCCAACCATCAACAACAACAAATACTTGCAATTGTTGAGATTGTAATAATTAAGCTGTCAGATCTACTAAGTCATCAAAGTTGCAACTCTACTACATTTCTGTAGCTTATACGCAAACCTTTTTGAATATTTGAATTTTTTTTTAAATTCAACGGGGAGTTAATTTGTATTTACACTGCTACAAAAGGATTTGCTAGCAACATAAACTATTTAGTTTTAACTAAAGGAAAAATACAAAACCAACATGGATAAAACACCTTCTTGTGCTAACAGCAACTGCACCATAAATAAAGAATCCACTGAATGGGTAATCTGCAAGGGTATTTGTGGCAAAGTCTTCCACCCACTCTGTGTTGGGCTCAGCAGAAGTGCAAAGGCTTATCTGGCAGATTATTCTGCAATTTTTCATTATTATTGTGAAGAATGCAGTGACATAACATTTAATGCTTGCACTTAAATGCAACGACGAAAGAGTAAATCAACTGTCTGACGAAATTGCGGAACTGAAGACTAACTTTCGCCACAAATTTAGTAAAACAGAGGAACTTATGGCTGAAAATAACGAATCTGCCAGTAAAAGTCTTGATAACTACCAATTAAGCCTCAAGACACAACTCTCCAACATCCAGATACTTTTAAAAAGGAACTTCCGAACTTTTTCTGACAATCTGGACAGTTCTAGTTCTATATCTTCACCAACTTAAATCAGCAATTGCAAACTCTATTGCATCCATTAAGAGAACACACCAACCTACAATTTGTTCAAACAACCGGCGTCGAAGAAAATTGTTCAAGAATAGCTCAATCTATTAATCCCGAAATACTCACCAACAAATCATTACATTTTGAACTCCGTGATTTTGACAACTCGTTTGAAAGTTCTACGGCCGACCCATCAACTTCACAACATTGCTTACCATCTTCAACTGGTTCTTTTACACCGACTAGTCACAACGGACTCAACAATAAATCGTTGCTCGTCGAACTTCAAGATTTGGACACATCTGTCGAGAACATCGTCAATAGTCGACCAACTGTAACTGCAGAGGATTCCATCAATAACTCCCAGTCAAATAAAATCAAAAAAATTGGTATATTCTGGACGCTTACCGACTGGGAAAACCATCTAACTCTACTTAGAAAATCTAACCCCAAAACTTGACTACTTTTTTCTTGCAAGGTGCTTCAATCTCTGCAAACATATCTTGGATACAAAATTTTTCTAAAAAGCGATATAGTATTCCTGACGAATTTGCTCAAATTGTTTCAAAAAAGAATAATTCCTTCAAAATTGAAATTCCTATACTGAATATGTATGGTTATTCCTAAATCCTGCAAACGAGGTTTTTATGCTAGATGACATAGCAATTATTATTAGTAAGACTAGATCTAAGTTTGTACCTCGATCTCATTCTATCTCCCCTTTTAATCCATTTTCTAATACAAAAGACCCCACTCGCCGCAATCCTAACAATCCCTTTCGTTCCTAACCAGCTATTTTCAACCTTCCCAAAACTCTAACTTCGTATCTATTTACTACCAAAATGTGAGGGGTCTACGTACTAAGAGCTCAGAGGTTTACTTGAATTCCCAAAAACATCCGTTTAATATATTCGCTCTAACCGAAACCAATCTTACACCCGACTTCAATAGTAATGAGTTCTTTAATTCGGATTTCAATGTTTTTCGTAAAGATATCACAGCAAGTAATGCATGTCCTAATGTTGATTTTTCAGAAGACCCTCCCTCCGGACGTGGGTTCTTTTGGCACTTCGTTCGAACCTTGACTCGTCTTCATTATCTATTCCCAACACATTTAATCTGGAACTTGTTTGTGTGAAAGTTTGTCTATCAAAACGCTCCTTATATATTTTGTGCTGTAACATACCACCTACCTAACCAACTAGTGAATACCAGCTTCTAGTGGATACAATAGATTATGTGGTTGATCAAACTTCGGGTGAGGATGATTGTTGTTGGAGACTTCATCCTTCCCCGATCAATCTGGGAACCATCCGAGGATGAGCTTTATTTTGTATCGTCGAATAGCATCTCGGAACAAGAAATTTTATTCACCGACCGACTTAACTCTCCTTATTTTGCTCAGATGAGTAGTGTTAAAAATTGTTTTGCAGAGGCAATTAGATTTGATCTTCTCAACTGATAGGCACAATACTGAAGTCATGGAAAGTATTCATACTCTTTCTAAGATTGACAATTTTCATCCGCCTATTTCTCTTACTTTTGCGTTCGGCTGTAATAAAATACAACCTTACTCACTCACGTCTAAAGAATATAACTTTTGTAAGCTAAACTTCCATGAACTTAATGATTTTATTGGTAATTTAAACTTTGATTTTATTTCCGATGACTCTAGTATTGACAATAAGAATGCTACCTTTTACGCTCAAATCCAAAACTGTTTTTCTAGATCTTTCCCACTCTCACCCAACAAAAATTTCACCTCTTCCCCATCTTGGTATAATAAAGAACTTCGCTCACTTAGGATCAAACGGAATAAATTATGGAAGAAATAACTATGGTCGAAGACACATGAGGACAACTTCGGGTATATCAACGTCCATACTGAATTTTCGAACCTGTGTCTCCAATTTGGCCCAACCACTTACTAGCCTCCTCCGGCTATCAATTGATTGTGGCGTGTTTCCTAAATTTTGGAAAGAATCTTTTATTATCCCTGTCTATAAAAAAGGATTTAAGAATGAAGTTTCAAACTATAGACCTATTGACAAGCTTTCCTGGTATACCCAAATTATTCGAAAGTATTATTTACGACACCATGCTTCTTCACTGCAAAACTATCTTCTCACATAAACAACACGGTTTTTTAAGTGGTAGATCAACGACCACTAAACTTACTGAATTCGTGTCCAATACAATTTGCGCCCTGGAAGCTGGTTATGAAGTTGACGCAATTGCAACCGACTCCAGCAAAGCTTTTGACAAAGTGTCCCATAATGTGATTATTTTCAAACTAAAAGCATATGGATTTCCATACTTGTTCATTTCTTGGCTTGAATCTTATTTAAACGATCGTCTGTACACAGTCCTATTTCGATCGTCCACTTCCAATCCTATCAGCTCAACATCAGGAGTTCCACAAGAAAGTCATTTAGGCCCTTTGATTTCCTTATTAACTATTAATGATGTTGATCTTATACTTTTGGGATCTGAGCTTCAGATTTATGCTGATGACATGCGAATCTCAAAACGTGTTATACGCCACACCGATGCTCTCATACTTCAAGCTGATCTCGACAACTTCTTTGTCTGGTGCCAACACAATTTTCTAGAACTCAATGTTAATAAATGTCAAGCTATTACATATTCTCGTAGCGTCCCTCCGTATTACAGCGTCAATATTCCATTAATAATGAACCTGTTTCCATTGTTACTTCCATTCGCGATTTAAGTTTTATCTGTGACAACCAACTCAATTTTCGTGCTCATTATGAAAGTATGATTAATAGGGCTAATTCTACATTAGGATTCGTAAAACGGTGGTCTAAGGAATTCTCTATTATTTGTATATAACGTTTGTTAGACCTATCCTTGAATATGCTTCCATCGTCACCTTACCATCACGTCCACATTCAACGTATTGAATCTGTCCAACGAAGATTTATTAGATTCGCGTTACGCGGCCTTAGCTGGGATAACCCATATAATTTACCTCCTTACGTTAACCGCTTGAAATTGATAAACCTATGTACCTTAAATAAACGCCGTGATGACGCAGATATACTTTTTATTCACCACCTTCTGACTGGAGGAATTGACAGCGTTTGCCTGAAAAATAAAATAAAAACTAATACAAGCAATCGCCTCTGAGGTCCATACCGCTCTGGATCCCCTTTCACCGTACTGATTATGGCCAAAATGAACCTATTTCTCGACTGCTCCGGAAAGTAAACAGCTCATCAATTTTTAAATTAAACCTCTCAAAAGCGTCCCTGAAACATGCTCTTCAATTCCAATCATAATCCTGTCTACACATAAACATAATCTATTATCCCCAAATCCCTACAACTTAACTTCTTTCTTTATTATGTATTCTAGTTTCAAGTACAAAATTGTTATTTAGATTTTAAGTTTACTTACTTCTGTATGTATCTGCTTGTATAAAGCTAAATTAAAACGTGAAGATATGTCAACATTTTCTATTCGAAAAATCGCACCAATTACATTAACTTCCAATGGGAAGTTAAAAAAAAAAAACGTTCTAAAGCGTTTTGATTTTTTATTCATAGAGTCATATTTATCAAAGAAATCAGATGGCAATGGCATACCTTATATTTAGCTCTAGCTATTTTAAAAGTTGGTTTTATCTTTAACAAATTTGTAGTAATTTATATAAAAATTTATATTTTTAACAATTTATTTTTTGTCGATATTATAGTAATATCTAATCAATAAGATACACTGTCAATTTCTAGCTATGGTAATATTGTTAGATACGAGAGCAAGTCCGTGAGATCCCAGTCATGTATTTTATTTATTTTCGACTTTGTCAAGAACGGTTAAATTGATTTTGATAAAATTTCTAACAGCCATATTATTGACTTGATTCAAAACTAGTTTTACGGCAAAACTAGTTCATTAGAAGTTTCAAGTCCCAAGTTTTGGACAAATCTGTATTATTAACTAAAGTTTTGGTATTTAAAACTGAAAATATTGAAACTAGGATATCAAAACTTTCATATATAATACCATTATGTACACAACTTGCAACTTGAAATCTCTATAAAACTAGTTTTGCTTTTAAGCTAGTTTTGAAAAACGCAAAAATATGGCTGTAATTATATTACATATCCATATTTAAAAAAAAAAAAACAATGCCTAGGATTAAAAAAATTAAAATATTCCATGTTTCAAAAATTGTTTTGATAATTTTTTTTTAATTCAATTTTGAACTGCCTTATTAATTAATAATTACATTTTTGTCTTTAAAATGTTTAAATATAGTATTTCAAAACCTACCCTTCCCGCATAAATTTTTTGTTTTAATGATGTGTCAACAAATTTGTGAAAATTATAGGTATAGAAATAGGAACACTATATTTTAATTTTAGCCCTCTACTGCACAAGTAGTAGCCCCTAGCGTAATGGTTAGTGCGTTCGACTGTCATGCTGAAGGTCTGGGTTCGCTTCCCAGCCTCGTCCACCTAAAAACTAAAAAGTTTTTTTTCAGGGCTACTGCCTCTTGCGAGGAATTGACAAATCCTCCAAGAGTATCACTTGTCACGAATAAGTGCTTCTCGTCTAGCCGTTCGGATTCGGCTTAAAATTGTAGGTCCCTTCCATTCCTGTAGACAGGCACACACAGGAATGGTTGCGAGTTGTTAGTCACTAGGCCCTGGTTCTTCGTGAGCCGTTGTGCCACCCGATTTATTTATTTTTCTCTACTGCACAAGAAGCCATATATGGCTTTTGATTTTTAAACACCCACTACTGCGATTGGGCACTGCCACTGGGAAAATAGCATTTTGATCATCTAGAATAGTATTTTATATAATAGTAGTTTATATATATTTGTGTATTTCTTTTCTTTTTCTTTGCGCAGTTGCGAAACAATAAAATCTAACAGAGTGCACGCAGCGAGAAAATAGTGAACAAATATAGAAACAAAAGTTTATTTATTATTGGCAAAGCGAACAATAAAAAGGCTGTTATATTATTTTTTAGTGAGATTCGATATTCGAAAATAGAATTTAAGAGTTAGATTTTCAATTGTGATTGTGGAATTCAAAACACGGAGCGTTTTTGGCAACGTCCATATATGGCTCCTTATCCATTCAAAACAATATTTAGGGACGCCGTATATGGCTTCTTATGCATTCACAAAAAGATGGATATTAAATCTATTCGTTTCTATATATGCCTATATTCGATTTAAAGCGGCTAAAGAAGAACGCCTTTGCATGAGTCGACAGTGTCTGAAGAGGGGTCGGCGGCGTGCTTCACCTTCAAACACTCCAAAACACCAAAAGACTAAAATTGCTTCAAATCTTTGGATTTTGGATTTCTCATCTCATCCTTCAAAAGAAAATAGAAATGTGTCATGACATTTCACTAAATTTTGATCGCTCGGACTCTATGGATCATATTACCGAATAGCAAAAACCAAGGCAGCAATCGACCAAAATTTGTGTCTTAGTCTTAGGGTATGGCAGACTAACTGAGGGGCCCACTGTCATATCTGGGCAAAACACATTCATTTCTGGAATTGAGGTCACTTGTACTTTTTGATTGAATTAATTCTATTTCTCACAAAAAATCTTTTAAGTTTACTTTTAAAACTCGGACTAGTTTCGAGTTATACTTAAATCATTGAAAAATGATCAGTTTGACCATTCTCTCAGAAATACATGGGTAAATTTTGTCGAATATCATGTTTTAAGGAATTTTATATTACAACCAAACCATTCAATACCAAAAACTTTATGCTCAACAGCTTATAGCCTCACATAGCTTTTTTATTCACACTTAAATCAGATGAATTAAATCAGTCGAACACAGGCGTATACATTTAATATTAAAATCGCACATTTCATATACTTAACTCTTAGTACAGTCAAGTTATGTTCAAAGTATTATAAAAGTAAACTAATTAACAAACATTAAATTTCTAAGAAAATAAAATGTTTTTTTTTTATTTTTGTTCGATATTTCTACTCTCCCATCTCTTGCTTCCAGCAAAATTATGAGCTTATCTTTTATTTGTAGGGAATTTAATTTTCTTTCACTTTGTCATATTCACTTTGCCTCTATTACGCTTAGTTTTCCAAATATTAAATACAAACTACAAAAGGGGACATTTACCCCCCTCTCCTGCCTAAAGCTTGTGGCCCTGGGCTGGGGACTTTGAGTATGTTGTATTTAAGGGTCAGTTCTACCACTCACACAGTTCCGTGGGTGGCTTGCTTCGCAGGTTCAAAGAATTTATTCATTCTTTAACCTCAAGCTCAAAGAAACACTACTATCACATACTACTATAATAATAATAATAAAAATTATACAAAAAAAAAAAAAAAAAACAACAAAAAATTGTCGTCGCAACTTTCAATTTTCTCAAAAACTAGGAGACATAGGACCATTTAGTTTTCAGTTTTCAATTAAGAGTTATTAGGGGTAGTGATAGTGAATAATAAAAGTCAATTCAGCATCTTATTTCCCAATTTAAAAAAAAAATCAATTTAAAAAAAAAAATTTGAGTTTGAAAGTTATTACAAATGCTATGGACATCAATAACTTGATTTGAAAATAAAATAAAAGAACGGAGTTCTGGCTTTCAGAAAAGGTAAATTTTTTTGTTGTAAGTGTTGCCGTTGTTTTTTAATATTATTAAAAAAGAAAATGCCCCTCCTGTCTAAAGGGGGGGGGGAGAAAGAATCCCCTCTATGGCCAACAAATTTTGTGTTGTGTTCCTTTAAAAAAAAAACGTTGTCAGTTTTTGACGCCATATGAAAACAACTCTTGGTAATTAAATTTTGCCTAATTTAGTATACATCTACTTTTTCGTATAGTTTCGGATATATAGAACAAAAAGGAAATTAAAACCCCTTTCTTAGCCCCACGACATGATGAAATAACAGTGAATGAATGTGTATTTGCCTTTTTTTTTTCTTTTCCATTGGTCAGAAAATATCTAAGACAATAACAGGTTTTTCAGATATGTTGACTTTTCTACCCCCGCATCTCCTTTATTATTGACCCTAGAAAAAATATGAATACATCATTTTATAGCCAATTTAATTGTCTCTAATTAAGTAGCATAGACTTTTTATCTAACATGTAAGGTTGTGCCAATATTCACGAAAATCTAAGGAGGGGTACCTTTAACCCCCCCCTTCTCAGTTTAGCTCGCGGCCCTGTGCTGGGGACTTTGGGTATGTTATAGCTGTGGGTAACCCCTACCATATATAAAAATAATCCAGAGGGCCTTCTTTTTTGCATTTATTTTATAATTTTGAGTCTTCGTTGACAGGGCTACTCTTGTAACTTATTGTTTTCTTAGAGAATCATGACTTTTTCTAAAGCGACAACAATAATTCTAATGAACTAAAACCTACTCGAGATTTTCAATTTGTACTTGTGTTTGTTTAAAAAAATAATTGTTGGTTACAGCATAAAAGGCTTTTTTATTTAAAAATATGTTTCAATTGGTGGTTTGCTAAATAATTTAAATAAATTAAGCTAGTTAAAATCATAAATAAGTAAAAGTAATTATTTACCTCATTAGTTGTACTTGCAGTGAAAATAAAATACCGTTTTTGTGGAAATGATTTTATTATAAAAGGTAAGAAAAGTAGAATAATTTTATACAATCAGTCAAAAATCCAATGAAAAATGAAAGGCAAATACAAGTATATGTACAAACATACTAAAATTTTACTAAATAATAATAAGAAATAATCTCTTTTGATATGAACATGACCACAATGATATTTAGATATAAACGATAATTGAATGAAAAAAAGAAGATAGACTAAACTATAACTAATTTTTTTTTAACAGTCCTGTACATCCCATTTATATATGTAAATAAGAACTACCTATAGTTTAAATTTGTACATGTATGTGACCAATTCTCTACACTTATATGAACTATTATGATGCTATCATTATCATATTTAATTAATATAAATTCCATCACATATGAAGATCACTGTTTTAAGTCTTGATATTTTGCAAAGCAACTGCATCAATTGTTGAACTAATTATTGTGTTCAAATCTAACTTCAGGTACACCCAATAAAGTAAATATGACAATATGATTGCCTTACATACTCGATCCAAGGCAAATAAACTGTGGATTCAAAACAATGTTATTAGATTAAGATAATAATGTGATATTGATATTTTATACAATTTCAATTGCGTCCTAGATCTGGGGAGAGATGATAGTGGTTCTTTCATAACATATTGCCTGCCCCCAAGGAAGCTAGTCTTCATGTATTCCATTTCGTCCAAGTCATCGGTGTTCAACTTAAATCTGAAAAAAGCCAACCCAAACAACAATAAATAAGCATTGAATTACTATAATTTTACATAAAAACAAGTTAGGTATATTTACATTTCTCTGTCTTTTTCTTTAAGTCCATGATAAACCGCCATAAAGTTTTCCGACTTAAAATTCCACGACCGTGTTGTGAAGAACTGCAAGAGTTCCAGTCCAGTACCGATTTTTGTTTGAACACGTACCATGCTGCGATGTGGAAATTTAAAGTTAGAAACAATATTTTATTAGATCGACTTTAAACAATATAGTCTGAGAAACAGTGCTGCAAATTATAATTAATGGTACTTATGGAACTTATTTTTTACGAAAATGTATATAACACTATCTACCAGACTATAAAATCAATCAAGAATTATAATGCAAAAATTAAGTTATACAATCTCTTTTGTCGAAATATAAACAGCAAAAAGTCAATCACATAAGCCGGCAGCCACATGAAGAATATCACACAGAACCAGTGGTACAGCTTGTTTGTTGTCATAGTGCCATCAGGATACCAAAGGCCAATCTCGAATGGATAATCAAAGTTACACTGTTTGCCCACGTCCATGACCCACTTCCAGGTTTTCTTTATATTGTCGGAGCAAGTTATATTAAAAACTGGAATTTGTTCTGGTCTGGAAGCATTCAAAAAGGGCATGCAATAATTAAAAGCATAACAAACATTTATGTAAATGAATTTTTTAATGTTATTCTCAAAAGAAAAAGAGAGATAAGCACTTGAATATTAAAGTGCTTGCAGCAAAATGTATTTCGGATTTAATAAAAAACTAACCGTGGTTAATTTGTTTACGAATGTGATTTCTGATGATGAATGATGGTTAAAAAAAATTGTAGCTGAACTTCATTTTCAATGGGTCTAGACTCAACCTTCAACCTACAACTTTTTGTTATAGCGGAATTTCAAAGTTTAATTTTGAGAATAATGATTTTGTTTTTGACGGCGAACACCATCCAAAATGTTTCTGAATATATATAAGAAAAAATTGAAAATTTCATCTTATAGGAAAGACGAACATGTCCCACAGACTCTAGTTTCATCTTTTTGTCGCGGTTACAAGATTTTCTCTTTTATTCTATTATTTCTTGACTGTTGCGCTGTTAAATTGGCTATAAAATAGCATTGGAAGTTATTTTTTTTATAAGATTTAAGAGGTCTGCTTATAAAGCCGACGATTTTGCAAAACCAAAAAATAATTTCCAAGTACAAAAATTTTGATTGACTCGAATAGAAAATACTTGTAAAAATCATTGGAGCAGCAGTACAATTTAAAAACGTTTAAAGACAAATTGATAGGCCAATTTTAAATATTTTTACTATGCAGTTAAAACATGAATTGGTGAAAGGATGTAATTTACCATGAGAATTAAGAATACAAAGTGTTTATAAAAATATCTAGCAGGGAAGAGGTACGAGGTGAGATAGGAGCAAGGTTTATGGATTATGAAAAGGTCTGATGAAAACGTCTTACGAGAATCTTCTGTAGGGTTTTATAGAATGAAATCCAGAGTTATTTCATTTATCCCTCCAAACATTTTATATCGTCCTTTTTATGGTTAATTATTTTATCTTTGAGAATATTTCTATGAGAGGGTATAATTTTAAAGCTGAAAGATAATAAACTTTGAGAAAAAATTATTAATTCGCAAAATCAGTACCAAACATTATCAAACACGGTGCTAAAAATTACGTCCCTTATTTTGACGGACACTTTGTGGCGGAATCGAAAAAAAATGATATCAGTTTTTGTAGCTTATGAAATGCTAATTCGTTGCTCAATCCAAAAATTTGTAGCTCTTTTAGTTTTTGAATTATTGAAAATTGCGCTAAAATAAATCTGAAGTTAGCGGAATAAATCCAAAATAATAAGAATTTTGAAATAAAATTGGTACCCAAATTTGTAGCTTTTATAATGCTCTTAAGTTCGGAAAAAATAAATTCTGTAGCTATAATAGTTTTTTAATTATTCAAATTTCCGCTAAAATAAGTCTGAAGTTAGCGGATGAACATTCGAAAATGACAATTTTCTTGACGCCCAAAATTTTAGCTTTTTAAATGCTAATTTGTTACCCAAAAATAAAATTCTCATCTCTTAAGGGTAATTTTTTATTTGAATTTTAAGTTTAAAAAAGTGCACTTCCGGTCCGCTGAAGCTGGCGGACAAAATCTAAAAAAATTCGATTTTCAATTTTTTTCTTTTGCCAGAATTTGTAGCTTTTGAAATGCTGATTGCTGGCCCAAACCTTTATTTAATATTTAAGTTTCCGCTTTTAGTTCTGAAAATGTTGGTTTATTATTTTCATCTGTCGCAGAAATACAGACATTTTACCCTCTGTGCCCCCCCCCCCCACGTGACAACGCCCGATTAAATTTGTTAAGAAACGTTCGGGGTACTAAGTCACAATTTTTAATAACGCGGTCAAGCGGAAATAAAAGTAATACGAATCAACTGAGATCATTTTAAAAGATTTTTTATAAGGTGCCAGTTATAGGTATAATTGAAAATCATCATTGAAAATATTAATTGTCAATTTTGGGGGATTTTGAAGAAAAAATAAATGATTACTTTGATGTCAAAGTAAAGCTAATTGACTTAAAAATTATTTCTAGGTAAAACAAAATTCAATTTGGCACAGGTTAAATTTGTAATGAGTCCGGGAGGCTGAAAAAATGAGTAATTTAGTAATTTTGAATGTTAATGAATCCCAATAAAAAATCTATTTAAGGTGTATGATAAGAAGTGTCTCATGTCAAATATTTTTTTTGGTAGGTACCTACTGTTTAAATTTCTTACAACTCTGTTCAAATTTTTATAGTAAAATGCAGGCGATATACATATGTAGTTGTCATAACCCTATAACATACAAAAAAACTGTTTTAAGCTTTTTAAGTAATGGACTTGTAAGTTTCGTTCCCTAAATCCCACTTTGTCTAAGTCTCTGGAAAAAAAAGTGTACATTTTTAAACTCTTTCATCAACATTTTTTTGATTTATGACATTGCCGTGAAGCAATTTTCCACTTATATGTTAGACATTAATCATGATGTGTATTTGCTTGCGTTCGTGCGGTGTCAACTGTATCCAGCGGAAAGTATCGTCCCCGATGAATTTTATAGCTTAATTCTTCAATCAATTAACTAGCCAAATAATAAAAGGAAACGTCATGCAATGATTTAGTGAGTGAAGAGTCATGCGAGGTTTCCTCAGTTCATAGCTTTGTGTTTAAAAAACAACCATTTCTGTGGTTGAATTAAAAATTGCTTTTGATATGGAAAATTATAAAATGAAATAACTGTTGAAAAGTCATGTAGAAGTTCATCAGTTCATCGTCTATGTCCACTCATTATGCTTTGTAAAGTGTGCACCACCATTGTGTGTTTTGATAGAAGTTGATTTTTTTTTTGTGTTCTCTGTATTGACATTGTCTACTGACAGTAAATATTATAAGAGGACTAATGAATTTCCATTAAAAAGAGGCAATCTCAGATTTTCTCAAAGTATTTCAGTTTTTTGGTTAATCACCACTTTGCATATGAAATGGTGATTAACCAACAACCACTGACCCAACGGCGTATACAGGGGGGGGGTCACGGGGTCATGTCCCCCCCCGAGAACTCAAGATTATTTTGTTGATCTGAAATAATTATTTAGTAACCACAAAGAAAAAAATGAAAGTTGGTTACTTAGAAAGCTAGTAGGATTTTTGGTTGTTAATTTAGAATTCAATAGAGAATTTGAATGTTGGTAACTTCAATTCAATAAGAAATTTAACACAACAACAAACTTCTCATATGATAATACATTCAAATCTTAAAATATATGCATAGGCTAGTTTCTGTTTTGAGATGACAGCCAAAACCTGTTAAACCAAACAGAAATCAAAGTGCGGAGTTGTTACCAAATTTTCACTCAGTAAAGTAAAAACTAATAGGATTTTCAAAAAAAGAACATTTTTTTTTCTGAAAATAAAATCTTTAAACACATTATAGATCACATACAGAAATTGTTTTGTTTGATTTCTGTATGACAAATTATTTTTAAAAACAAAAAAGTGATAACTTTCGATTTATAGTTATTCTAACCAAAAAATATTAATGTTAACGATAAAAGACATAAATATATAAAACTATGATGAAAACCTATTACGAAAGGATTTTGTTTGCTCTTATTCAATATTTACGATCGAAAAATATTGTTATTGATTTGGATGTGGATTACTTTTACAAAGTAATCTATGAATCCCATAATGCAAAAGCCAATAGCTATGGTAAAGGAGATTTTTTGGAACTCCTTGCGGTGAACCGTTTGACCAGTCGGATGTAATTATTGACGAAAAACGACTAGGCTCGTAGAATTTAACAATTTTGCTCATTATTTTTATCAGAAAGGCTTACTGGTAAGAAAGATTAGGTATATTTGATGTACATATTTATTTTGGAAGGTGCCTTTCACTTTTCCATCGGTGGCAGTCTTAGTGACATACATTTTTTCGAAATCAGAGGCATATCGAAATCACTCGTGAACTTTGTTCACACTATTCTTGAAACGCAACGAAAAAGAATCTTTGTATTCAATTATAATACGAATATGTAATGTATTTTCATCAGCGGAAATTAAATTGGCTAGGAGCATACACCAGCTCATCTGCAAAATTTGGTCGGAGGAAAGTATGCCCGATGAATGGAACCTCGGTATAGTGTGCTCCATCCATAAAAAGGGAGATGTTCTGAAATGTACCAACTACAGAGGAATTAGTCTCCTAAACGTCGCTTATAAAATCTTGTCGGCCATCCTGTGTGACCGCTTAAAACCTTTTGTCAACGATCTGATCGGCCCCTATCAGTGCGGTTTTAGGCCAGGCAAGTCAACCGTCGATCAAATGTTCACACTCCGACAGATTTTAGAAAAATCCCGGGAATTCCAGATCGATACACACCACCTTTTTATCGATTTTAAAGTCGCGTATGATAGCGTGAAAAGGGACGAATTATACAGAGCCATGTCGAGTCTCGGCATCCCTGCCAAACTCGTCCGCTTGTGCAGGATGACGATGGAGAAATCTCGCTGCTCCGTCAAAATTGGTAAGAACACCACCGATTCCTTTGATGTTGAGAAAGGATTGAGGCAAGGCGACGCGTTATCATGCAACCTATTCAACATCGTTCTTGAAGCCATTGTACGCAACGCACATGTCAACACCAGCGGTACAATCTATCAAAAGTTCGTTCAATTGCTTGCATATGCGGATGACATAGACATTGTCGGCAGAACGAAGCGAGCTGTGGCAGGGGCATTTGCGAGCTTTGAATCGGAGGCGGCTAGAATGGGATTGGCGGTTAATGAGGACAAGACGAAGTATATGCTGTCATCGAGAGAGGAATCTCAACATCGTCGACTCGGGCAAAATATCACGATGGACAGATATAACTTCGAAGTTGTCAAGGACTTTGTCTACCTGGGCTCCACTATTACATCGCAGAATGACATCAGTGCAGAGATCAAGCGAAGAATTACTCTTGCCAACCGCTGTTTCTTCGGTCTAAGAAGGCATTCAAGTTCTCTCTCAGACAACCAAGGAGACTTTATACAAAACCCTAATCATCCCGGTCCTGCTTTATGGGTCAGAAGCACTGAAAGATTCGGATAAAAATCTGCTAGGGTGCTTTGAGAGGAAGATTCTTCGTGTGATTTTCGGTCCGGTGTGTATCGAAGGAGTATGGGGGAGAAGATTCAACGACGAGCTATACGGGCTATACAGCGACGTTGACCTGGTCAAAAAGCTGAAAATACAGCGGCTGAGATGGCTGGGGCACGTGGAGCGTATGGACAGCAACGCACCTGCCCGACGAGTCTTCGAATCCAACCCCGATAGGGTACGCAGCAGAGGAAGAACCCGTAACAGGTGGTGCAATCAAGTGAATGCCGACATCAAAGCACTCGGTGTGCGCAACTGGAAGCGGCTCGATAGGGACAGAGCTGGCTGGAGGGGCTTGTTAGTGGGCCGAAGCCCATACTGGGCTGTGAGCGCCATCAAAAGTAAAGTAAGTAAGTAATGTATTTTAGTTTTTCCACTATTGTAAAAAGAGCAATTTGCACAAGTGGTCATTTTTGAAAATCAGAGCTATTGTTTTCATTTTCAGTAGTGAATATTTATATCTATTTACTAAAATTAAGAAACAGAAAACAGTGCACAGTACCTATGATATTTTACTAATTTTTCCTGCAACTTCAATTCGCTGAAATAAAAACTTTGATAGGATTAAAATAAATTCTGAATAAAATTCAAAACAAATGATCAAGCGAATCCAAAAAATTTTTTTCCTCAGTATTTTCACAGCTAGCTTAACTGATTGTCTTTGGTCAGGCAACTGGAGATTGCTGTATGCTGTTGCTGAGGCCCTCCGTAATAAAAAATGTAACAGTCAGGAATAAAAACGAATAGCGTGTTCACTGGTCCAGCTAATGAAGGTTCTTTCGACTCAGTTGTTTATTTTAATTTTCTTTGGAACCGAAAATGAGGTAATTTTGCAAATACCAAAAAAGTGTTTTCGTCTCAAATTTGTTAATTTTTTTGTAAAGGTAGGTAGCTCATTTAATTTTGAATAGTTTTTGGCAGTTCGAAATATATATTTTCATCGAAATTGCCTAAATTGGCTTAGTGAAAATTTAGTTTTCGATGACTTTGGCGCATAAATCAGGCTGAATTTGACCGATGGCATCGATTATGTTGTCTTTGAGGGTCGAGGTGGTTTGCAACTTATTCGCATAGACTGCGACTTAAAAAAGCCCCACAAGAAAAAGTCCAAAGGGGTCAAATCACACGATCTTGGTGGCCAATTCACGTTGCCTCGGCGCGAGATAACCACACCATGAAACCGCTCGTGCAGAATATCGATTGTGTATTAAGCTGTGTGGCACGTAGCGTCATCCTGTTGAAACCATATATCTTCAGTGTCCTTATCATCCAATTTAGGCCACAAGAAGTTGGTGATCATCGACCTTTAGCGATCGCCGTTGACGGTGATGGCCTGGCCAGCATCATTTTCAAAGAAATACGGACCGATGACGCCTCCAGGCATCCAACCCAAAATCCACACAAAACAGTTACTTTATTTGGATGCATTGGCACCTCGTAAATCTCGCGTTGATTAGTGTCGTCCCAAGTCCGGCAATTTTGCTTACTCACGTACCCATTCATCCAAAGACGGGCCTCATCGCTAAAGATGATTTTTCGACCAAAATTGGGATAAACTTCTAACTGCTCTAAAACATCATTTGCACGTGTTGCTCGACGCTGTAACTCACCATGATGATTTGTCTGTAGTGAATGATTAAAAGACGATATTTTGACCGAAAGTAAAAGAAACAATATGGCCAAAATCAATCCGTCCCTATTGGAAAACCCTTTAGTATAGTTAGTTATGATTTTTTCGCTTTTATTTTATATAGCTACGCACAGTAAAATATAAAAAAAAAAAATATAAGGCACTTGACTTTTAACAAATATTAGTTTGTGTTATTTTTTTTGGCATGACCCCCCCCAAGAACTAAAGCTGTATACGCCTCTGCACTGACCTAGTGATTTAACTTTAATTTAAAGTTTTAATTCTATATTTTAATTAACCAATCACAAATAATTCACAACACAACAGAGTTAATGAATTTACTATTTATTTAATTTTCTTCACATTTTTCATATTGAACTAACTAATTGCTGAATAAACAACTACCTACTTCTATATCTTGTGATTTGATAATTGAATTTTCATTACCATTTTCATCGAAAATATTGAACTGATGAATAAACCACATACATTTATGCAGTGAATTCATAGATTATGCAACCACCATGTTTTTCATCATCTTGGTCGGTGAATAAACAACTTCCAACGAAGTAGTGATTTCGTTGGCGAATTTGCATCGGATTTTCAGCATGTGCTTCCCGCCTAGGACATGCCCATGTTAATTTCATCAAAGGAATCAGCTGAAAAGTGGACGGTGCAGCTGCCATTCCTCAAGGAAAAAGCTAATTTGTCCTCAATGAATTTTTGAATTTTTCCCGCTGGGGTAATACTACACAATACAAAGGGATTTTTGTCGTTTATTAAAAGTATGTACAAACATCATCATTTTAAAACATTTTTTATAAGGTGCCAGTCAATTGTCAATTTTGAGAGATTTTGAAGAAAAAATCAATGATTATTTTGATACCAAAGTAAAGCTAATTGTCTTAAAAATTATTTCTAGGTAAAACAAAATTCAATTTGGCACATTTTTTCTCATAAAATGATTTTTATTTTTTCAATGATGAACTACCTTACCAATGATCATTGAAAAAATTCAAAGTTACGTTATGGGGAAGATATGGGTCAAAATGAATTTTTTTTTGGAGGAGAAATAATTTTGAAGTCGTAAGCTATATGTCTGCATTAAAATATTCAATGATTAAGCTTTCGAAGTGTCTCAAAATCAACAGAACACTTTTTCAATTATGATTTTCAATGATAGCTATAACTGGACCCTAAAGACATATTTTGATATTTTTGATTTAAGTGACAGTTATAGCTTTCATTGAAAATCATTATTGAAAATTTTGTCTTTCAATTTTGAGGATCATAAACAATGATGGCGTTTTGGTACCAAAAAGAAAGTTGTTAGTTATATAGTTTTTAGTCAAAAAAATGTTTAGTTTTCCTTACAACTTTATTATAGAATAATTTTTAATTCTTCAATGATGAAAATCGTTTTAAATGAACAGCTGACATTTTGTTTTCAAAAGGCCAAAAGTGAAACACATTCGTTCCAATGATATATGTCTTCCTTTCTCTTCCTGTTCTCGTCTGTCAGTTTTTCATTAAATGATCAACTCTAACCCCAAAGTTGGTTTTTGTATGGGGAATGGAATTTTCAATGAAAGACAATTTCATGACGGCTGTAACCGACTTGTCAGAAAATATTCCACCATTTCACTGATTTGTTTCTTAATGATGGATTTCAATGAAAGCTATAACTGGCGCCTTATGCCAAATATTTTATGTTTATTATTTCTAATTCTACTGCATGTCTGATAAAAGAAAAAGATTGATAATTTTCGTAAGAAAAATACCCTCGCAAAAAAACAATCTAGTTTTCGAAGACACTAGAGTGTTTAACATAGATTCTGGCAAGGGGCTAGCAAGGGTTAGAAAAGGCTAGAAAAAGGGTCTTTGCGAGAGATCATAACGTATATACAACGACTCAAATCTCGAATGGCAAAAAGACAAAACATATTTTTGGCAAAAATCTCGAAAAAAAATGTCGAATGCAAAAATCTCGAATGTACAAAAATCTAGAACGCACAAAAATCACGGAGGACTATATTTAGAAAAAAATTTACCTAAAACTAGATTGGAATTTGTCCAGCCGGGTAAATACAAACATTTCCCTCGAGCGGCATAAGTTGCACGCCACTGAAGATCTTTATGTATACCTATATCATTTATCTATCTTTGTCCGAGAAGAAAGAAATGTCACGAACGAAAATTCGTAACGGAACACCTTTTTTATAACCTTTTCTCTATAGCATGTCTCATCAGTGTTACCGCAGGTTTAATTTGTAATGAGTCCTGGAGGCTGAAAAATTGAGTAATTTTGAAAGTAAATGAGTCCCAATAAAAAATCTATTTAAGGTGTATGATAAGACGTTTTTTTATTTTTTAATAATAAAAAAAAAAATACTTTGAAATCATACAAAAAATATTTTATTCATAAATATTGCTAAACTAATTTTACAAACATTTTTTTTTTTTACAAAATGAAATAAAAGTGCTTGAACTTAAAAATTGACTCAAACGTATTATATAAAGTGTTTATTTGCATTCTTAAAAAAATTAGTCAAAACCAAAAAAGATGAGTCCCTAAGCCAAGTTAAAAGAAAATGAGTCCCTTTTGACTCAAATGAGTCCCAGTGGTAACACTGTGTCTCATGGCTTATATTTTGGTAGGTACCTACTGTTTAAATTTCTTACAATTCTGTTCAAATTTTTATAGTAAAATGCAGGCAATATACATATGTAGGTGTCATAACCCTATAACATAAAAAAAAACTGTTTTAAGCTTTTTAAGTAATGGACTTGTAAGTTTCGTTCCCTAAATCCCACTTTGTCTAAGTCTCTGGAAAAAGAAGTGAACATTTTTAAACTCTTTCATCAGCATTTTTTTGATTTATGACATTGCCGTGAAGCAATTTTCCACTTATATGTTAGACATTAATCATGATGTGTATTTGCTTGCGTTCGTGCGGTGTCAACTGTCATACTACACAATACAAAGGGATTTTTTGTCGTTTATTAAAAGTATGTACAAACATAATAACAAATTATTTTCCATTCATTTATGAGTATGAATTTAACTTGAATAGAGACAAGTTTTTTTTAATTTGTTGTGTCGACAGAGAAGAAAAAAATAATAAAACTGCAATTAACCATTATTCAAGTTTTAACTTTACATAACTATTACCTTAACTACAATGTAAGACCAATTATAACTATAGAAGACCAATCATGTATCATCAAAGACAACCTGAGTCTGAGTCCTAGTTTATAAAAGAGGTGAAATATCAGGAATCAATTCATAAAACTTCACAGTTTTGTTAAATTTTCGGCAAATATAAAATGCATGCAATAATTTATTGTGTAGTTGATTATGAATGTTGTTAGTTTTAACACTTTTTTCAAAAAAAAATTGTTACAGAAAACATAATTGCTGTTTGACAGAATATTTTTTTCTAATCTGCGAGAAGCAGTTAATATCTCTATATCGATTGCAATTTGTTCGTTTAGGGGCCAGTTATGGCTATCATTGAAAACCATCATTGAAAATGTTAGCTGTTGATTTTGAGACACTTGGAAAGTTTAATCATTGAATATTTTAATGCAGAAATATACCTTACGACTTCAAAATTATTTCTCCTCCAAAAAAAATTAATTTTGACCCATATATTCCTCACTACGTAACTTTTAATTTTTTCAATAATCATTGGTAAGGTAGTTCATCATTGAAAAATTAAAAATCATTTTATGAGAAAAGTTGTGCAAAATTGAATTTTGTTTTACCTAGAAATAAATATTGAATAAATTAGCTTTACTTTGGCATCAAAATAATCACTTTTTCTTCAAAATCTCACAAAATTGACAATTAATATTTTCAATGATGGTTTTCAATGATAGCTATAACTGGCTCCTTAGGTAGAATGTGCGGTTAAGTTCAAACCAATTTTATCATCAACTTAATCGATATTTTATTCTGACCTAGTCTACTTTCATAATATGTTCTAATGAATTAAAAAGAATTTCTTGCAGTTTCTGTGATGCATAAACAAACATATAGAGTTGACTACGCATATCTTATCTTTAGATAACTAAAACTAAATGTTTCCATATGAGTGTTTTTTATAATACAAATTCTATATAGGGTCAATGTGGGTAAATGTAAACAAATTCTTGTTTTTTCTTCAAGTTATAACCTTATCATTTTATTTTTTTTAATTAAATAACCTACCGAAGAACCTTAAATGGCAATGTAAAATTATTGTATTTCTTAGTTAAACAATTGCAAAATTAGTTGAAAGAAATTATAAATAAGGTTAATAATAGTATGTTTACATTAACCCCATAATTTTTTTTTTTTTAAATCTGGGGGTAAAAGTTAACAACGATTTCAGTGAAACTCCTTTCTGTCCATAATAGCTCTTAATTTGTGTGGATCGGTGCAAACCCCGATTTCATCAGCGTTAAATTCGAAGCACGATTTTTCCACGTCCAACCCATACTACGTAACTTCTTTTAGAAGTCATAAATGATGGATGGTTTCCTTGCATCTTTTCGGCATTCCTGGAGCAGCTCTGGTGTCTTAAGCGACAGAGCGGGATGTCTTTTCATGAAATTTCTGCTCTGGCAACATCATCTTTTGTGTATGACAACGGTGATCGTTTTAATATTTATTTTCGAGGCATGGTTTCAGCTAAAAATAAATTAAACAGCATAATCTTTAATAAAAAAGCAATTTTTAAATAGAAATATATGTTTACATTTACCCCAAAAATGATGTTTACATTTACCATCGTCAAATTATTCTCTGGGGTCAATGTAAACACGAAAAAAAACGATAAATCCTTCTTGATTTTAGATTTTTTTTCTTTTAGTTTAATCTCTATCAAATTTCTATCAAAAAGGGTGACCCTGATTTACTCGAAAACTATAGAGGTATTTCGGTGCTAAGTTCTTTTCGGAAATTATTTACCCAAATCTTTTACCATATACTTGTGAGCTGGGTTGAAAGAAATAATAAAATCAGCTGCTTTCAAGCTGGTTTTATAGCTATTATGTCTATTGTAGATCGCTCTAACAAGCATTGCTAGGCGATTTATTGAGAAAAAGAAAAAGTTGTTCGTTCTGTTTGTGGACTTCAAAGCAGCATTTGATACTATTAACAGAAGATCGCTTTTATTTAAGCTCACTGGTATTGGACTTTCTAAAAAATTTATTAGAATTTATGAACAACTTCTCTTAAATATGACAGCGGTAGTATCAAATGGTAGAACTCTGTCAGCAAACTTTAAGTCTGGGACAGGAGTCCCCCAAGGCTGCATTCTGAGCCCCCTTATGTTTGCTCTTTTTATTAACGATATCGAGAATCATGTTCCCGGAGGCGTATTTTTTGGTGACATCCACGTCGAAGTATTGTTGTATGCAGATGACCTTGTCATTTTAACTGTAAATCCAATGAGACTATAGTTGAAAATAAATAAATTGAAACAGTACTGTGATAAATGGGACCTTAAAACTAACACCGCGAAGTCTAAAATTATGATTTTTCAATCTTGCACGACAGATAATGACCACGTTTGGTGTTTAAATGGTTCCCCTATTGAAGTTGTGAAAGAATTCAAGTACCTAGGTTATTGTATCACACACAATCTTAATATTCGGATTCATATCGAAAGATAAAATGGGTTCAGCTAAGGCAGCAATCAATTCGTTGTGGTCAAACTTTTTCAATAACAGACTTCGATGCAACAATTAAAAGTTGTTTTTGCTATGCAAATGAAGTATATGGATATCAACAACTTGATGAATTTGAAGCAATTCAAAGATATTTTTTTTTAAGAGAATTTTTAGGTTGCCACAAAATACTCCGAATTATGCCATCCATGTTGAATAGGGCCTACCCCAAATCTATATGAGGAACTTGAAGGCTAACGCTGACTACATTTAGAAAGTTATGCAAAGACCAAGCAGCAACCTACAAAAAAGGATACTACTTGTATCTTCGCGTTGTCGGTATTCCCCATTCAGGGATTGGTATGAACTGGCTTCGGCGCATAATGTTCCATTCATTCTGAACTTAAATAATCTTGAGTCATGGAGAAGTATTTTATGCGACTGCATCTCCGTAATTGATGAAAATATGTTCAGGTCTTGTCTCGAGCGCGCAAGAGAAACGTCCACAAGATCGTTATATCGTCAACTCAGTCTTTATCTAGGTGGACAAAATTATTTTAGGGATGAGTTCACCGTCTCGGAAATGAGTCTAATTTTTAAGGCGCGTACAGAGACCTAAAAACTAAAAAGTTTTTTTCAGGGCTACTGCCTCTTGCGAGGAATTGACAAATCCTCCAAGAGTATCACTTGTCACGAATAAGTGCTTCTCGTCTAGCCGTTCGGATTCGGCAAACAATTGTAGGTCCCTTCCATTCCTGTCGAAAGGCGCAAACAGGAATGGTTGCAAGTTGTTAGTCACTAGGCCCTGGTTCTTCATGAGCCGTTGTGCCACCCGATTTTTTTTACAGAGATGTTAGAACTCAACTACAGGCCACATCGCTCGGACCTCAATCCAATTTGCTCCCTTTGCAACCTTAATCAAGTTGAAAACATGTTTCATTTCTTGGCGATATGTCCAATTATACAGGAAATCCGTAGACTATATCTAAACAAGAGTTTTCTTCCATTAGAGGATTGTATCTCAATGCTGAACGGGCAGTGGGGATGGAAATAACTTGTTTGCTTTTTAACACACGCAATGTCGTATCGTAACACATACTCTGAATTTTTGCCGGACCATAAATCCAAGAATTGAGTCTATTATATTTTTGTTTTAGCTAAACTAAAAGCCCATTTTGATTTTATCATTAATATTTAATGTTTTTTTTGATTGTTTTACTAAAAGCCCAAGTATATAACTATTTATTATTTTATTTTGTTTTAGCTAAACTAAAAGCCCATTATTTTAGTCTTCACTAATAATTAAGATCAATTTAATGAAATGATTTAAACTAATGTTGTAATTATATTCTAATGTTATATTGTTAAACTTTGCCTAAGCATTGTCATTGAAGAATAATGCAAAATCAAACTGAAATACCCTTTATTGTTATTTTGTATACGTATACATATTTGTATTTATATTTTCTCTTTTTTTTAATTCTGATCAATTACTGTGATTTCATAAGACTTTTTCTTCTGGCTTTATTTATTTTTATTTATATTAAATTACAGCTTTGTTATTGTTTGTTAAAATGTTAAATTTTGAAAAATTCTTTCCGGCAGACGGCATCAACCATGCTTGTAATTCTTTGTAAATAATTTATGAAAATAATTTGATAAAATAATAAAGAATAATAATAATAATAATAATATCAAATTTGACGAATAAAAAAGTATATTAAAAAAATCTTACCTCTGAATTTTGTTTAAAAACAATTAATGTTTCTTGAAGCCTTCAAACTTGTGAAACACATTTTTTTGAACATTCCACAAAAAGCACAATTTGACAACTGAAAACACCCGAATGAGTGAAAAGTATGTGAAAGATATAGAACGCGTCCGAAGGTTTATTTAGTGGATGCGTTCAAGACTGAATTATTTGTAAGAAATTTGAGCTCTGTTTACATTTGCCCTGTTTACATGTACCCACATTCACCCTACCACTGAAATACATCAGCCAAGTAGAAGACTTAGCATTATTTAATTGGACTTGTTGAATTATTGATTCAATATAGCTTTTAACGGCCTTTAGTCCATACAAATTGGCGTTTCGTCATGGCGTTCTCACTTGGACTCTTCAGTTGACAGTATGGCCGTTAAAAGCTACATTGAATCAATAATTCAACAGGTCCAATTAAATAATGCTAAGGGACCATTCACACGAGAGCGACCAACGACCGACGAATGAACAAACAAATGAGCATTATTTCTTTCATTCACCCTACCACTGAAATACATCAGCCAAGTAGAAGACTTAGCATTATTTAATTGGACTTGTTGAATTATTGATTCAATATAGCTTTTAACGGCCTTTAGTCCATACAAATTGGCGTTTCGTCATGGCGTTCTCACTTGGACTCTTCAGTTGACAGTGAGGGCCTTGTCAAGACGCAATTTTTATTAAGTTCATTCCAGCTTATATCAATTTTACAGCGAAAATCAATTGGGAACTATAGCCAACCCAATTAGAATTTCTAATCAAGAATTGGCATTGTTTACATATGAGTGTTTTTTATAATTCAAATTCTATATACTACTTAAATACATCAGCCAAGTAGAAGACTTAAAGACTGTACACATAAGAGCGACCAACGACCGACGAATAAATGAATAAATTGGATTTAAAACATTAATAACCCTAAATTCTTTCCAAAATATAGACAAAATGGATGAAATATAATGGAGGATTATTTTAAGATAATAAAATTTTCATTTTAATTGCTTAAACAAGAGCATTTTAAGAAAACAATTTGTTCGTCGCGAATAGCTGCAATTCGTTACGACCAATTTATTTTCTCAAATTTCTCATATTTAAGCAAATAAAAATTCGGATTTTATAATTTTAAAATTAATCTTAAATGGAATGCTTCCATTTTGACAACATTTTGTGAAATATTAAGGTTTATTAATTTCTTAATGCTCATTTGTTTGTTCATTCGTCGGTCGTTGGTCGCTCTCGTGTGAATGGTCCCTTAGCATTATTTAATTGGACCTGTTGAATTATTGATTCAATGTAGCTTTTAACGGCCATACTGTCAACTGAAGAGTCCAAGTGAGAACGCCGGGACGAAACGCCAATTTTTATAGACTATAGGCCGTTAAAAGCTATATTGAACTAAATGTTTCCTTCACTCGAGTTGTACCTTAATTTCACCTTTCGCCTGTTAGATAACAAGAACAGCAATTGATGGTTAAGCAATTACAAAGAAATCAAAAGAAGAAACACATTGGCACAAAATTAAAGTCACCTCCCATTAACTAGGTTAAGTACAAACTAGTTAAAAACCATTTTAATTTTTCAGGTATTACTTTGTGTAAAATTATAAACATTTTTTAACCTACCTACAACTACTGTAACCCTGTAGTCCTACTCCCAGTTAATTTTTGTCAAACAGACCCAACAATGAAGAGTTTGGGAAAACAAATACAGTTTGAGGAGTAGGTATATTTTTTTAAAAACAAACGAAAGAAGACAGCAGACTTAACACCCAAAAAAAACAATCGGGAAAACTTTAATTGTCAAAAAAAAAAAACAAAAAAGAAAAAATGAATGATGAAAATTCATTCAATAAACTACAAACATAGGTAGGGGAAAGGTGCGAACAGTGAGATACTTTTCTTTTAAATTGGTATATCTCTGAATGTTTTCAAGCAATTTTGTTCAAATTTGGAGTGTATTTTAAGACATATTTTAGCTAAATGTTCCAAAAAAACAAGAAACTGAAACTTAGAAAAAGTCAAACTGTCTCACTGTTTGCGAGCGGTGCGATCCGTGAGACAGTGTAAGGTGAACAGTGCGACGAACGAAAAAAAAAATAGAAAAAAATAATAGAACGTTAAATAAGTAGGTAATTAGTATTTTATTAAGTAAATTTAGTTACGTAAATATGTTTCTTCAAAAAAAAAACATGTAATAAAGAACAATAAACCAGAAAATGTAAAAAAAAAAACAAAGTTTAATCCCAATGGACCTTACCAATAATCAAATTTAGTAACGACTTAAATATTTAAGTAAAATGGACCATAATTCTATGGGCTCTAAATAATAAACCAACCATGGTTTAGGTGAACCCTAAATAATGAATATTACATGGTATGGGCACAAATGAAATATGAAACATAACATGTGTGGTTCATTTTTTATAGTCTCTACCATTATGGTATATTCTCCTAAAATATTTCAGTCGTTACTAAATTTGATTATTGGTAGGGCCCAATGAGATCATTATGGTTTCGACGATTAAAAAAATTATTCACTTTGGGGTTAACGCGCAACTGAAATTCGGGCGCAACAGAATCAAAACTTGTGGAGGGGGAAATAAACGATTTTACCAATACTGGCATGTCTGTGCATGCTTTCACAAAAGTGGCAAATGACTTGTCTCACTGTTTGCACTGTCTCACTGTTAGCACTTTTCCCCTACATACATACATGAGTTATTTATAATTTTGTAGCATTTCTTTCATATGACGGTAAAGTGACGTAGGTATAAGGTAGGGACGAAAATGAGCAGACAGAGTGCTCTTTTAAAATCAAAATCGAGAGTATATATATTTGTATTTCAGAATTCACTTGAAGACATTTTAGAATGCCATGCGACTAACAGATATGCAGGTACTTTGGCTCAACTGAACCCCATTTTAAAAGATAAAAGGTGCTTTCATCGGTATTACATTTATCACAAGCCGCTAACGATAAAGTGGTCATTATTACGACTATAATAGTCAAAATACTATTTTTGATTTTAGTATCTACTAAAATCTTTTTAAAGTGTACTATCCTTTATGTGACTATAATTTTGCGCCATTATTTTTTTTTTTGCTGCAAACAATTTAATTATAACATTTATGCTTTTCTATATCACGTAAAGTATAAAATGGTAAATTCATGCTTGTATACATATACTTACTTCTTGGCTAATTGCTTATAATGATATGGTAAGACAATCAATCCATTAACTGCATTATCGACCGGTATAATCTCGGACCTTAATTCTCCATTGCATATCATTGATCGTATAACCCCTTTGCCGGCTCCAATCATTACTCCAACTGGCCCATTAAGATTATCTACCCATCCAGGGAGGGGTTCCTTATGTGCTGGCGTTACTACAAAATAAATTTTATTTAAACAGAAACAAGTTCATTTTTAACAATAAGTTTGTATATTTTTTTTATTTTATTGACGAAATCGGGTAAAACACGTTTTATTTTTGTATGTCATCTTATGGAATCGAAAGTTTGATGAACCACTGTTCGCACATTACTCTCAAAAATTACAATGTTTTTTTTTTATACTTTTTTTTGGCGAATTTAAAGAAGAATAAGTAAATAATATTATAAAGTGAGCCAAGGCCATTCAAATGATAAAACAGATTTTAAAGCTCGATTAATGATAAGTTTGCACGACAATTAAGTAGTATAAGTTGTTTTTTTATTTTTCTAATTTTTAAGTAAATATGTTAATTTGTTAAACAAATCACGATCAAGAGTAATTGGTTATTGGTGATGGTTTTAAATTGTTTTAACATAAACCTCTTTGTCAAAGTAATAATTTATCTGGCGTGGCAAAATAAACAAATGGTACATTTCAAACATTTTGTTTCTTCATTTCTGCAAGCAAATTGTATTGGTTATCAGATTCTTTAAAAGAAATTTAAAAATAATACTTAATAAAACTATCACTATTCAATCTTTGTATATGACTTCTTTATGTGGAGTTTATGGATGCAATTTATTGAATAGATTCGACAGCCTTAAATCCTGTTCTTGTATTTTGACCACGTTTTTGATAGTCAAGAAAACACCCTCCAACCACAGATATTTTTGGGTACTCTTTTGATTCTTGGTAAACATGCAAAATGAAACATTTATCACACCAAAAACATAAATGTTGAAAAAGAAGCCAAGTTCTTTTATATATGAAACCCTTTGCGTAACCAGTCAGTCGTAAAAAGTAGTGAGATCTAAAAGTACGCCAAGTTCTAAGTTTATTAATGTTAAATATCAAACATTTTAATTAGAGTAATATGGAAGAACCTCAAAATTATCAGAGAAATCTGTTATTTAATGATAGTTGATTTAAATTGAGTTGGTTTACTTGGCAAGTTTTCTTTTAATACATAATTACTCAATTTGGAAATGAAAACTTGACTAGTAAACCAACTCAATTTAAGTCAGTAATCATTAAATAACAGATTTCTCTGATAATTTTGAGGTTCTTCCATATTACTCTACTTAAAATATTTGATATTTAAGATTAATCAACTTAGAACTTGGCGTACTTTTAAATCTCACTACTTCTTACGGCTAACTGTTTACGCAAAGATTTTTGTGTATAATATTTAGGTTTTTGGTGTGATTTTTTTTGCAAAGATTCTTTTTATCAGGAAAAGTGGGTGGAATAAACGCGCAATGAGAGCCTTATAAGAAAAATTAAGTTTTAAATGTATGCCTTTTGTATGTAGGCATCTACAAGTCATTCCCCTCTACCAGTTTTCATAAGTTAGAATTGCTCCATTGAAATAATAATAAATGTTGAGAAGTGGGAGGATGCCACGACGACAGCCCGGCGGCTGCATGAAAAATTTCATAATTTCACCTTTTTCTTTGTATACACCGAAAAACTAACCGCTCCACCAAATTTCATAATCCTGCACCTATCGGAAGTGCTCTCAATCTTATTTAATATAGATTGAATGTAAAATCTAAATTTTTTTTCCCTTTGCTTGCATGTTTCATCATTCTTCGACAATCAGGAGTTCTCTACATAGTTGATATCAATTCTGAGAAAATGGGCGAGTGCCACGCCCCTGAATGGATGGTTTACAATTTTCCAATATCTCCTTTGTTTTGACCACATGATCTACCAGTCTACCAAATTTTATTCTTCTGCAACAATCCAAAGTGATAAATGATAATTAATAGCAATTCTGAGAAAATGGGCGGATGAATGTAAAATCTCAAATTTTAAATTTATCATTTGCCTGCACTTAAAGCCCTACCGCTGTACTAAATTTCATCATTCCACGGCAATCGGAAGTGCTCCAAATGAGCGGATACCACGCCCCCTAAACGAAAAATCTCAAATTTTAAAATTTTACCTTGGCTTGCACTTTAAGCCCTACCGCTGTATAAAATTTCATAATTCTACGACAATCAGAAGTGCTCCAAATAATTTATATCAATTCTATGAAAATGGGCGGGTACTACGCCCTCTGACTGGAAAAATCTTAAATTTTCGATTTTTTTCTTTGTATACCTAGACCACAAGGCCTACCGCTGTGCGAAATTTCAAGATTGTACGATGTCGGGAAGTGCTCCATAATTTTGATGATCTGTCAGTGAGTAAGTGAGTCAGTTACGGTTTTTGTGATTTTTGCAGTCTTATATCTCGGGAACCACTATTGCTAAAGAATTGAATTTGGTGAGTTGTCTTAACCTGGTGAGCTTAGCAAATGCTGCGAGTTTAAAGTTTCTGACTTTATTGTTACTGAAGCTCGAAAATCGCCTGAGTTTGATCCTGTAAAAAGGATGTAATGCCAGAACATGGCTGGGCACTACCATGGCCTTTGATACCAACTTTCAATAATATCCCATTATTTTAAAATGCTTTTGTTTTTTTTTTTTTAAATCAGCGTTGAAAAGAAACCTAAAAATATGTGTCATATATGATTATATTGTATTATAATAAATTTTCCAGCTTGATTAACTCCCGTCTACCCCCCCCCCTCTCCACATCTTTGAATTCATCTATACAAAAAGTCAATAAGGGCATTTTGAGGGACTTTGGATATGCTGTACAGGATGAAATTCTGCGTCGATACCAGCAATAAAATTTCATGAATTAATTTTGTCCCGCACCTACCCATATTAAATTTATTGTCTTTCCTAGGCTATTTAGTCAAATAACAATTTATAAGATATGCAGTCTTTATTCATTCGTTTAGTTAAATGGAACAAATTTTTAAAAAGTGGACAGATATTATCAATCATGGTGCAGGGAAATAATTTCACGGGAATCTGCACCACATGGGCATTTATTTCATTTTTAGTGGAAATCTAGTCCACTTTTCTAAGTGGAGTTGATTCCTACCGAAAGAGAAAGAATGAATTTCACTTTGAAAGGTAAAGTTTCTGTCCACTTAGTGTGAGAAATATGTAATTACACTTCTATGATTGTTGATTAATTTGTAGTTGTGTAACAGCAAATTTGTTCACAGAGTACTAACTTCTAGGACCGGTACTAGTCCTAAAGTTAGTACTTAAATCGGTACCAACTCATTTCTTCACACAAGTACTAAGCCCTAGTCCTGTCAATTTGGTACCGAGTATCAGTTGGAACTCGGTACTAGATAGCTCCTCAAAATCAGCTAGTACCCGCTTATTATACCAGTTATTAATACTCAAATCGGTATCAAGTGATTTCTTCACAGACGTACTAGTCCCTTGTTCTGTCAAATTGGTACCGAGTACCAGTTAGGCTCCGGTATTAGCTGGTACTTCGAAATCGACAGTCTACAGCGTTAGTACCGGGATCAAAGCTAGTTTCTTGATTCGTTTTAATAGATATTGTTCAATTTTTTTTGGTTCAGATGTTTTTTTTTTTTTGTAATAGCGTGTTTTTTTATAACTGTACTCACTTTGATTCTATGTCGTACCTAAACATACTTTGGGCGATAAAGACGATTTTCCATTTGGCTGAAAATGCTACTACATATCGTTTGTTATCAAGGTGCTTAATATAAAATTATGGGTTTAAGGAAAAAGTGCATCATAAAACTGCACCTTTTTCCACAGTCCAAATTTGTGCATAATGCATAATGCATGGATTTGAATAAGTACATACATACATATATGTAATGTTGGTACATATGAGTGTCCATTCACCTTCAAGACGATGCAAAGTCGTTCGGTACTCAGATGATTGAAAATTATTAATGAAATGCATTTTAAGATATAAACCTTTTTTGTTGTTGAAAAAGTGCATTTTTACCATGCATCTTTAAGATGCACTCTTTCTTAGTTTTTTGGTTTAACAAATATTACTTGGAGCGTCTTGCAGGCGCAAAAACACTTTGAGAATGGCTTGGACATTCTTATGCAATACATGCATATTTCATAACATGTACCTAACTTTAAAAATATCGATTATTACCCCGTTTACATGAAGTATTCGAGCGAGCTTCAAGCTCGCTTGGCCCCTTTGTATACCTGCGTTGACTTGAAATGAGCTTCAACCGACTCGATTCCACTTCAGGAGCGGAGTCGAGTCGAAATTGTTGGTAAAACACCTGGGTCGAAGAGTCGGTCTTGAGGATGTGTTCACCACAGTGTTTTTGCACATGTGCGAGTAAAATTATTTATTTGTTTTGATAGCTATGTAAAGTATGTACTAAAATTCATTAAATTTGAACTGTTTTTGTGTGAAATAAATATATTGTTGCCATTCCATTAAATGTAATCTCAACACCATATCAACTCAACTTCAAATGGGGCTCTCAACTCACGTGACGAAACACCTAGGTCGAAAATCCGACCCTAATCCAACTCGAGCTCTCGATTCTGTTTGTATACGGGGTATATTATAGCTTTAGGAAGAGTGCAATTTTGATGATGCATCGAATGCACTTTTTGCCCAAGCCCAAAAGTAAGAACGGTGTGATGCATTGATGTGAATGTATTTGAACATTTGATGCAATTTTTTCTTCAACGCTGTCACAATATTTTCTGGCAGGCAAACGTAACAACAACATTATTATAAAACTAGTGGTATTCTTTAACGCCAAAGGTCTGCTGCACAACCAGCACACTCGTCTTGATAAAGCAGCAAACACATCAGGCCTTCAAATTCTGCCTCCGTGGCAATCAAATTTCGTCACTTTTCTTCAAGAATTCCGGTCTTCGAGGCGGTAAGTACGAAATATAATTGAAAATTTCTGTAAATTATAATTTAATATCAAAATAATATTTCGAGACCCAAAATAGTGCCAAAATCACTATTAGACTAGTTTAAGACGTTCTAGCTTCGTAATACTGCTATGTGAACCTAGATCCGGTACTAATATGTAGAGAAATGCTGAGGTACTAAGTATTCGTTAGGACCGAGTACTAGAGCTAGTACCTGGTCTAGCTAGACTGGGTACTAGGGTGGCTTAGTACTTTTGTGTGGGGCGTACTCATAGTCATTTTAGAGCTGTGTCTAAGTTAAACATAGGTTGAGTTGAATTTTCGGACGTTGATTCTATTTTTTTAAGTTTATTGTTTCAAAATATTAGAAGCTATTTGTATAGTATACCAAGTTAATTATCTTATAAAAATATAAAACTAACAATTTTTAATTAAAATCGGTCTGAATTCATTGAGCCAAAATTGTCTTAAATTGTAGATTAGTTAAACCTGGGTCTATCTGCGGCTATGAATATGCCCCAATGTTTTTATTGATAATAGGATTTGAAAAAAAACGCACCTTTTTTCTGAAGCAAAACTATTTAAAATTATTAAAAAAATTACGTCTCGAATATCTCCAGAACAAATAATGCAAACGACTTGGGATCACAATGATATCGAGTCAAGGATATTTTTTTTTCTACATTCAACGTTAAAGTTAAGCTCAAAGTTTTGTAAAAAACAAAACAATCGACAGTTTTTCTAAGAAAAAATAAAATACTACTAAAAATTGTTCAATTTTTTTTTTTATTTTCTATGTCAAGTGGTCAAAATGCAGATTCTTTCTTTTTACTTGATTGCATAAATAAACACATAATAAGGTTTTCAAAGATATTAAATTCACAATTTTCTTATGACAAAATAACAAGGGCACCAATTTGTAGTTACTAGTGTGGTTCACAACCACATTTTGTTATTAAACAAAGCGATCTTTACGGATTCATATCACTTACATACATAACTCAGTATGTGGATAATTTGTTTATGTGTTAGTGAAAAAAATTAAGAACAGAAAAATCCTTTGAAGTTTGTGCCCTGATTTTTGAATTACGAAAACCTTTAGAACTTTCCCCTGGATAGTTACTCAAAACGAGAAAAGTACCCTTAAAATGTATGTTATATTTTCTCCGACAAAATAAACACAATTTTTTTTTTTTTATAAAAATGTATAAATGTACAAAACAAACTTAATTACATAATAGCTTCAACGTAAGAAGAAAAAAACAAAGTCTACCCAAAAATAACTCCCCAGATTCCAGTTGCGCCAAGTAACCAATATATGAGTCCACCAACAATAAGAGTCTTACACAGACGATCGACAACATACGCACTGTGGAACAAAAATATGAAATTATAACAGCCAAATATTTATCTCTATTATTATAAGCTTACATTTTAAGGTGCAACCTAGCTTTGGGAAGGTCTTCATTTTTCTCTTTGAGCAGGAATTGCCGACCTCCCATAGCACATCTTATCATGTACTCTTCTTCGCTAACTTCGGAGTCCATATTCATATCAAATCTATAAAATTACAAATTATACAAGTTATGGAAAAACTAAGCTTAACGACTTGTTGAATCTCTTAGATGACTTACATTTTTTTGTCTTTTTCTCCCAATCCCTGCCACAGAGCTGCATATGCATCAGACTTAAATGTCCATCGTGTTAATGTGAAAAACTGTAAAACTTCCAAACCCGTTGAAATTTTCTTCTGAACCTTTATCATGCTAAAAGAACAGACATTTTTAGAAAACAAAAAGACATCGTAGTTACAAAAAAAAGCGCCTTACAATCTCTTCTGTCCGAATATCAACATCAAAAAGTCAATGAAAATCGCTGGCAGCCAATGGAACAACAAACAATTGATCGTGTGATAGAGTTTATTTGTTGTAATGCAAGGCTCAGGATACCAAAGGCCCATGTTCAGAGGATATTTATGACCAATTTTTTGACTAGTCTCAATAACATGGCCCCATGGAACCTTACGGTGGTCAGCATTTGTTATGTTGTAAACGGGAATAGTGTCGGGCCTTGTGGAGAGGTAAATTTAATTTGTGTTACTTGCAGTGTTTCCGGAGGCTATAAACTTACTTCTTTTCCTTATTGAATTCGTAGGGGATAACAACTAATCCATTGATGGCATAATCCACTGGAATAACTTCGGACAAATTTGTTTTGTCAATCAATATTGAACGAATGACTCCTTTACCGGCTCCTATCATTAATCCTGTTGGTCCATTAAGGTTATCTACCCATCCGTGAACTGGTTCATTAACCGATGGTGAGACTGTTTTTTTTTTGTTGGTAACGAATATTTTATATTTTAGTATCACTGTTTATAGAATTAATTTATTTTACCACGACCACGGAAGCCTTTATGAGTTTATGTTTATGATGTGATGTTGTTTGTAAATGATGTATTTGTGTACAGTTTAGTGAGTGTATGAGTGTTAGTGTAATATGTGAAAGCGTGTTTTCTTGTTAGAATGAGTTTTTTTTTTTGTTTGTTTTTGATGTTTCTATATACGTAGGCTGAATTGTAGATTTTATAGACCTTTCTTCTACGACAAGGATTTTTCTTTTTGAAGAATTTTATTCCTTTTTCAAATGATGTAGGTATGCAGATTATATTTTTACTACCCAAGATTCATTAAAATCGATATTTAAACAAAATTCTCTACCATTAGTTTTAGTAAAAATGTTTGATTCTTGACCGTTCTAAGGGGTCAATTGGGCATTAAATGAACATTAAGATTATGAGCCTTAAACACAGAAACATCTGCATGAAATTTGGCCCCAATGAAAAAGTAAATTTATTTTTGTTTCTAGGAGCAAGTGATTTATCAAGAATTTTATAATCAGCCCTATTGTGAGTTTCACCCGGAAAACATTTCGCCCGAAAATGTTTCTTTCGCCCTGATTTTTAAAAGCTATTGTGAGTTGCACCCTCCATTTTACTAAGTATGTCCTCGTTCGCAACCAAAAATTAAATAGAAATCTTTTCGCACGTAACTTTTTCGCCCGAAACTCACAACAAAGGAAGAGTGAAATGTAATTTTTCCGGTCGGATTTTCTTTCACGCAGAACTCACAATAGGGCTGAATATGTATAAATTCAAAAACGTCAAATAATATTCGCATCACTGCTTTTTTGCGATGCTGATGCACAACGTAGTTGATGCCTTTGCACTGTATCAGCAAAAAACCATCAAGAATTCTTTTGATTCTCTTTTGTTTGAAGTTTGCGCATCATGTGATGCAAGTTTGCAATAGTGAACACTTTACACAAAAAGTGATGCTGATTTGATGCAATTATGAATGTGTGACGAAGGTGATAACGCATCATTATTGCATCGATGCGTTTGTGAATTAACCCTATGTTAAAAAATCACTTGATACAAAGTTTTAGAAAAAATTTACCAAGTCGTTTTCAAGGCAAACAATTATTTCTTTTTTTTCATTTCAAACATAATTCTTTTTTCATCAAAATATTTTAAAAAATCAAAATACAATTAACTGTAATATGATAACATTTCCTTTAAGTTTGAATTTCTCTTACATTTTAAACAGAATTATAAGCCAATTTTAAGTTTTAACGGAAAACTTAGTTTCAAAAAAAAAAACTCAGGGGCTTATTGCGAGTGTCTATTCAAATATCGATATTTAAAAATCTATTCGTTGATATTTTTCTGTCAGATTACTATGAATTTATATGAATTTTTCTAGATACATACATACATATGTATGTACATTATTGTGTATGTATTTAATTGAAAATTAAATTCGATCAAGAATTTCTGATCAACTTTTTGAAAAGGCGAATGTATTTTTGTATATCTCCGAAACTATCGGTTTGAGGTGAAAAGTTGTTATAACCAAATTCACTGGAATTAAAATTATCTTGTATATATTTCATGAAAACTTTTTTCTGTCTGGACAATATTTTTGTCCTATTTCTCTTTATTTTTGTTTTTAATTTTTTTCGCATTTTCCGCATTTCCTAAGGAACCATAGACCATAAAATCTAGCAAATTTTGATATATTTTTGAAGATGATACAATACCCCAGTCCAAAGTTTGGCTGCTTAATCAATTGACTATAAAGATAGACTTTTCACTGCGGTATCGCATCATTTTCAAAAGTATATCAATATGTTGGAAATTTGTTTCTTAAAATTATTATTTGGTAAGTAATTCACATTAGTTTATTTTGGAAAGACAGAAATGTGTAAATGTGATACAAAAAAATAGAAATGATACAACGACATAACCCTGAAAATATTGCCGGAACGGCAGAAAAATGTATCCATGAACTTGAAAAGATGGTTTAATTGCCTACAAGCTTGTGACTTACTATTTTTCCTCTAACTATTTCTATTTTCGTGATCTTTTTAGTTGATTAAAAAAAGGTATATGACCTATAGCCCACGAAGATGTCATATATTTTTCCTCTAAGATCAAAAGTCTTGGAGATATATGTAGATCAATTCGCGTTTTCTAAAATGGTGGATTTCCCCAGTGGTTTGATGGCGTCCCTAAAAACAGTGCCTAATCTTTTATAATAATCCTCTTTCAGGTAGGTATACAAAATTCAGTCGTCCTATATTTCGAAAGAAATCTTGTTAATGTCATCGCTAAAAAAACCTGACAAAAAGCTTAAGTCTGGTTTTTCAAACCCTTGCAGGCCCTTGCAGGGTTTCCACCATCTTGATTTTAAGAGTGAACGGTTTTCTGTTTTCTTTATTTTCTTAGCGGCTGGATGTACACAAATAATTTTTTTTCAAAGCTCAGGAATAATATTTGGACGAGCATTATTTCACTGTTTTTTCTTTTTATTTTCAGGTGCTTTAAATGTTTTGCTTGCCGGGTAATTAGATAGAAAGCATTTTTGGTGGCCTTAAGTTCGTTTTGAACATATGATTTTGCCAACTTATAATGTTGAATTTGAGGCTTTTCGCTGCAGGACCTGTCAATCTTGAAGTGTTATAGCTATATGGTGTTTTCTTGTTTTTTTTCAGAGTTTACCCTATTACGAAGGTAGTTACATACTTCGTCCAATCTTGAGGCCTATAAAACGAATATCGTCTTCTATATGAAAACCGTCCTTATAGTCCCGAATTTAAGCCTTTTCCTCTATGGTTAGGAATATTGTTTTTGCTAAAATTGTTAAATTAATGACAAAATATATTAAACTGTTTGTTTTTTGATTTTTTGCATCATATTTCTAACTTTCTTTCGACCTACTAGGTTATTTTTGAAGCTGTAGTTAAACGAATGACACAAAAAACGTCATTTTTGTGACTAAATTTTTTCAAAGAACCATAGGTAACACTTACATTCTGTATGAGGTTTCAAAATTCTTCCTGGATCTTTATCCTGCTATTTCACTCAATAAATAAATTCTGTAATTATATTTGTCAAAATTATTAAAGATTATGGGGAAATGACAAAAAGTTTTTTTTTGAAAATAATCTGTATTCAACCGAATGACCAGTGGTGTATTTCTCAGATCATACACATCATACAATGTATGATATTGACAGTTCTGCTGTATGATTTCTGTTTTTCAAATGTGTTGTCTGATCCGCTATCATACAACAATGTATGATCGGAGATTACACTGCAAATATTGGAATGTTGTATGATTCTGTTTCTGAGAAATTTTTCATACACATCATACAGCAAACTAACCACAAAATCTTCATACAATTCAACTGAAAAGGAAGTACACAAAAGTAAGTATTTTTTGAATTTATTAATTCTAAAAATTTAGAATTATGTTCAATTTTCATTGTTTTCTTTTAAATGGCCAGATAAATTTCTCATCAAAATGAGGATCTTCAAGATTAAAATCTATGCGTTCTTTTATTATTCTAGGGCGTCTTCTGACATGTATGTATGTATAATAATATCAAGAAGTTCCAACACGTCTTCACCATCATATAATAATTCCATTTGTGGATTGTAAATAAATGATCACTTATGTAAATTACTAAAATTGTAGTATTTTATGTAACAAATAATTTTTTGAAATCGTAAAAACCCCAAAATTGAGATTCCTATTATCCCCATAGTCACTAATAATGAAATGTCAAAATCATACATATCATACAACAAACAAAATATCATACAACACTTCCAATGAAATCTAAGAAACAGAATATTGTATGATGTGTATGATGTATGAAAACGTTGTATGTTGTATGAAATGTATGTGATGTATTATCTGAGAAATTGGCCCCAGGAGTGTATAATTCAATTGGTGTTCAAATAAACTTCAGCACTGACTCTGCTCTCAACCTTTAGGGGCCAGTTAAAGTTATCATTGAAACCCATCATTGAAAATCTTAATTGTCAATTTTGAGAGATTTTGAAGAAAAAATATATTAATATTTTGATGCCAAACTAAAGCTAATTGACTTAATAATTAATTCTAGGTAAAACAAAATTCCATTTGGTACAACTTTTCTCATAAAATGACTTTTATTTTTCCAATGATGAACTACCTTACCAATGATCATTTAAAAATTAAAAGTTACATTACAAATGATTTTTTTTTTTGAGGAGAAATAATTTTGAAGTCGTAAGCTATATTTCTGCATTAAAATATTCAATGATTTAACTTTCGAAGGGTCTCAAAATCAACAGCTAACTTTTTCAATGATGGTTTCCAGTGATAGCTATAACTTGGGCCTTATACACCATTGTGACCATATTCATTTGACTGAAACACTTATTGTTGCTATGTCATTTTATGTTCGTTTTGGAAAAACGACATCTGTTATAGGGGTGAATAATAATACTGGACAGTTTTTGTGAACGAAAAAGCTTTTCTTTTACAAAAATAAATTTTTATTTGTTTCTTCAATCTAGAGATAAAAAAGTGATAAATTCACCAAACAAACCCTTCAACTAAAACCTAAATTTGTATATTTATATCATAAATCCAGCATTCCTAACAGTAACCTAATATTTGAGCAATATAATAAATTATAAACCCAATTATGAAAACCTTGCAAGATCGATCTAAAATGTACATCCTGAAAATTAAAATAAAAAAATTAAAAATCTTTTTTCATCAAGTGCAAAATATTGTGTTACATTTTCAATTGCCTTCGAGCTCTTGGCAATGTATCAAGTGATTCTTTTAACAAAAATTGTCGGCCACCTTTTATACATGATATCATATATTCTTCGGCATCTTCGACTGCATCCATATTCTGATTGAATCTATGAATTATAATTGTTTTTAGTTTAAAAGAATCTTTGATCAAAAAAAAAACTCTGCCCTCTTCAATTTTGGCAATTTTGATAGTTTCTTTTCGAAATGATTATAGTCGAAGGCAGAATTTGTGCTTTGAAATACAAATATATGTAATTATATTGCCATACATCAACTTGTCATCTGGTGTTAGATTCGACCATACATTCCCATATTGTTGTGACCTGAAATTCCATTCTCTGAGAGTGAAAAACTGAAGCACTTCAAGACCGATGGATATTCGATTTTGTATCCGAATCATGCTACGGTTTAAGATCTCTGTTTCTTTAAAATTTCAACACTATCGAACCCTCCGCGTACACAAAGTTAGTTCACTTATAATTTCGGATCATATACAAAAGCCTTATAACTTATTATAATTTTTATTAGAAACCTTTGCGAGCTGAACAGCTGCAGACCTCTTAAAAGTGACACTAAATATTTGCTTACAAATGAAATTATATAAGACTCTAAATGAATTTTGTAGCAAAATTAATTAAACTCCAAAATGACAACTACTAACTTCGTGTACATTAAAATAACTCCATCGACTGACTATTGGCCAACTAGTACTTACAATCTCTTCTGTCCCAGTAGCAGCATTAAAAAATCAATTAAATATGCTGGCAGCCAATGGAACAGCAGAACATTAATATTGTGCAAGTTCCTGTTTGTTGTGACGCAACCATCTGGATACCAGAGTCCTGCTTCAACCGGATATTGATAGCCAATCTTTTTGCTCAGATCAATAACCTCGCCCCAGCATATTTTTCTATGGTCCGCACAGGTTATATTGTACACCGGTATAGTTGGAGGCCTACAAAAAATTTAATTATCAAGACGTTAGAGTTCAACCGGAGAGTAGTATCTTGATGTTGACCATTATTTACTTCGTTTCGGCCGAGGCAAATTCATAGGCAATCGTTATTATTCCGTTGATTGCATAGTCGACTGGGATAACTTCTGACTTGAAGCTGCCATCTATAAGCATAGATCGAATGACACCTTTTCCAGCTCCGACCATAAGTCCAGTGGGGCCGTTTAGGTTGTCCACCCAGCCGGGGACGGGCTCATATGCAGACGGTGACACTATGACGCACAAAATGCCATATTAACCACTTGACTTAAATTAACAGGGTGTACCTATAGTGTATAATACCACGTGCATCAGAAACCAAAGGGGTTCGTTGCCAAGAGTATCGCCCAGAGTCCCACATAGTTGCGGGCTCTAGGTAGATGCAACTTGGAGTGTAGGCGTGTTCGAGGAGTAATAAATTATTGTTTTAATTCCTCATTATAGCTTTTTTTACAAACATGCTTTTTGTATTATTTAATTTCGTGCATCAGGTGGGGTATATCCATCAGGTATTTTTTTTTTTGTCAATTACACTCACGTAAAGTACTTTCATGCGAACTTTTTAAGCACTTTTAAGTGTTTAATGTATATATTGTGTTTATTTATTTTATATTTTTTTTTTTTAATTTTAACTTTTGTTTTGTTGTGTCACTTTTTCACTACTAGCACTACTTTTCATGCGAGGATAGGACGGTAAAGGTTTATTTATGAGGTAATACTATTGTCTGTTTTTTTTTTTTTTTTTTTTTTGTTTAAGTTTACCTTTGTTTTAGCAAGCACATTAGCCTATTTTTAAATTTATACAAAACTCATTTTGGAGTCTCAAAAGTGTCATAGGTATACGTATAAAGTTTGTTTGTTCACTGTGTAAACTTACCATTGATATTTTTGTTGTGCATTGTTAAATGTTGTTCTTCTTCTCACTTGATTTTTGTTTTCTTTTTTACTTAGACGTTAATAAGGGACTTTACGAAACCAAAGAAGTTTTGTAGAAACTATCTCTTTGTGATATGAATAAGTAGGTTGGTACATTATGTACCCACATTCTTTTTTTTAACATGCTCAAAAAAATATATAAAATTAATATAGCGTATGTTTGTGCGAAAAGCGATTTACATTTTATACAAAGTGTTGTGGTTAAAATTTTGCAAAGCCAATTAATATGTTTTTTTTTTTTAATATGTATGTGGATCGAATGTTCATTTTTAATGATGTCTATTAAGACAATGTTAGAAATAATTGCAAATAAATTATGTGTCATTAAAAGTTTAGAAATTTTTGGGTGCATTTGTGGGCTTTTTGAAAATTGTTGTTATACTTTACAGGAAATTTTCTTAACTTTAAATTAGAAATAATTTTGTTTAACTTCAAAAATTTGGTTTATATGTATTTTTGTGAGGTTTTAGCCTATATGTCTATTTTAAATTCTATATTATTTAGGTACGATCAGGTGACTTAGGAGACTTGCAAGTAAGGCTAATTTCTAGACTGTGATTGGCCAGCTGTCGAAAAATTGACTTTAAATGAAGGGAACTTTTGTTGGGAAAGTGACTGGAAAGTTAGTCAAGAAATATCTGCCTGACAGGCGCGAACGCAGGAAGAAATGTCGTGGGGGGGGGGGGGTTTGAAAAATTTTAAATGTTCATAAATATTATATTTAATCACGAAAAGTCGTAATCTTGACATGAAGGACAATTCAAAATTAACAAATTAAAAAAACTCCGATTAAAATGAAAACAATAATTTTTAAAATTAGAAAAGTTATTTAAAAACAAAAAACATTTGCTCTGAGTTAAAACATTACTTGCAAGCCTGAGACAGCAGAAGATGTTTTTTTTTTTAATCGACAAAAAAAAAACTAATTATACTTCATACAAATCTCAATCAGTTTATTATTAAGGAAGTCGAAAACAAAATTGGGGTGTATTCATAGTCATTTTTAAGCTGTATCTAATTTAAAACTATAGGTTGAGTTGAATTTTCAGACGTCGATTCTATTTTTTTAAGTTTATCATTTCAAAATATTTGAGGCTATTTGTGTAGTATTACAAGTTAGTTATCTTATAAACATATAAAACCAACAATTCCTAAGTAAAATCGGTCTGTATTCATTGAGCCAAAATTGTCTTAAACTGTAGTTTGGTAAAACCCGGATTTATCGACGACTATGAATTAGCCCCATTATATTTACGTAATGTACTGTTAGAAGGTTCCTGTTTTCATTAAAATTGTTTCCTGCTGAGAATTAGGTTGACATTTTTTGAGAAATAAATTATTTGTTTCACATTTGTATGAATTGTGGTCCTTTTATGAGCAAGTTATTCTATTAGTATTTACTGGTTTGTATTCAAAGACTGCTAGATTCCAATTCTTAAGAACTTAGGGCGAATTCGTAATCGCAGAGAGATCTGCCGCATACCTGCTTAGCTTCTGCATATCGATTTTATTCTTCTTCTGCCCGCAGAAAGCAAGCAGTCGACATTTTTTAAATAAATATTCATTTTTTTCATCAGAATTTACTTTTTTTCAGCAGAATGTTTTTTTTTTCGGCATAAACTGCCCGACACCGACTTGATTTCTGTGCACACTTTTGATGTTTACGAACTTAATTTGTTTTGCAGGACGATAACGAACTCACTCTTTCAACTTGTACGTACGACTTGTTATTTAAAACTATTTTTTTAATAAAATAATATACGTTTTTAAAATATTGGTATGGAATGCTTACACTTTCAGAGGCGACTGCATACAAAGTTAAACAAAATTAGTTAAGCCTTTTCAGGGAAGTTCGAAGATTAAAAAAAATTGTTATATGGAATGTGTACCGTTAAAAACAGTTCTTTGGAAAATAAAATGCAAGACTGGATCGCATTTCAGACATAAGAAAGTATTAAATTAATATAAAAACTCAACAAAAAGACGTCAAAACCCTGTTTCCCTTCAGTTTGAGTCAATTTCAATGCAGTTTAATTAAAATTACTTTATTCATTTCAGACACGAAGTTTATTCAAAATCTGTATCAACCCCCAAAACCACCCCCTGCATTCGCGCCGGCATTAAAAATTCAATGTGGACAGGCATTGTGTCTATGTCTGCGCCCACGTGTTTTTGAAAGTGAACTATTTTCAGGAAGAAAGAGATATGTAGTAGGTACACATAACTACATGGATATTTACTAAAGTTACATATTAAAAGGCATCTCTTTATTCAACTTTTATCTCGAGGGAAAACTGGAAACTCAAAAACATAGAGTGAAATACTTATGCGAGGAAGTTAATTTGATACATTTTTTTACACCTGCTTCGCGTATGCCTGAATTTCAAATCAAGTGTATTCTTTTCAAAATTGTCATCTTTGAAATTAAAAATCAGTTTCACTTTTTATAAATTGTTTGTTCGGTCGCGTTAATTAGATTAAAAATTAAATTTTCCGTACATTATTACGGAATTTTGTAACCAGTCGAGGATTCTCTTTTTTTTTAATGCACTTGAGGCTAATATTGAAACAAAATGGCAAAAAAAATGTTAGTTATTTTGAGGCAAATTTACGTTCAATGGATGTAGTTGACTGAATATGAATGTTATTTCGAATAACACTGGCAATGTCCAAATCGTGATATGGCACCCCCCAAATTCAGTACATTTACAAAAGTGCCATTCCGCCCCTTCCTGATACTAATAAATTTTTGTTTTAATTTAAGAACATTTTTTTTGTAACTTTCGAGTGCATGAAGTACACAATTTGTCAAGTCCCATTTTATGTATATAAACAACAACTGTGGCAAACAAATCACTTAAAAAGTAAAGTTCAGTAGGTACCATATCACCCGCCATTTTTTTCACTTGTCATTTTTGTAATGTATTTAGTAATCCATTTTTTGTTTGGTTTATAAATTAGCTACAGATTATATAAATCTATGTTTGAACTGACTATCCTTTTTACTTTTAAAGGAATAAGAAAAACATAAAAAGGGGTGCCATATCTCCCGCCTTTACCCTAATATTTTAACCACCGTTAGTTAAAGCTTTTATTTATTTGACTAGGGAATAGCCATATTTCGAACGAAATATGGTCATTTCCTTTAAAAACGTCAAACCGCTATTTCCGTTTAGAGCACTTTTTGTGAAAAAAACGAAACCATTGCATGACAGCTAACTATCATTAATTATGAGCTTAAACAAAAATCGAATTTCCCTTTCAAACTTAGCATATTTTATTAATTTTTCTTAACCGAATTTTGTTTTAGTGTTAGAAATAATTTTACTTTTATTAGCATGTTTAGAATATTTGAAATCAGCGCATGTTACAGCAGTACAATGTATATGCTGACCTCGACAGTAATGGAAAACTGTTTCCTCCAGGATGAGGAAGGTTTCTTTCTACATTAATAATCCCCAACTAAAAGGGAGATATTCGCAAGAATAGAATCATGAACTTCTATGTCTAGAATTATTTATCATATCCAAACTAAATTTATATTTCAGAAAAATTGTCGAATTTGGATGCTTCATGAGATGTTGAAATGTTCCAGAAGGTGGTATTTTAGGACCATGACTTTTTATACTACTACAGTCCACTTGTAAATATCTTGTGATTGCAACACAATAATTTACTTCTTTAATAGATAGATTCATTGCATTCAATTAAGCAACCGCATGGCAACTTTCCACACGACTTACCTAATACAGTGGTTATTTAAAAATTGACCAACTTGTACCACAATTTTCGATGCAAAAGTTTTTGTTAGCAGACAATTCTGCTCAAAAAAAATACAATTACAAACACTTCATTTCTATGTCTCATTATATGAGTAGATTATCTGCAAGTATATGTCTCCATCACTTTCCAGTTTTCTATACAATTCCATTTAACCCGATCAAACAGGAAAATAAATACAAACAAATGTTTACAAAGGAAAATACAACACGAAATATTGCAATGATAGATTTTTTCCTTGTTTTGGTCAAAAAAAGGAGAAAATCCAGTTTTACTTGAATCTATATGTAACTTCGAAGAAAATTCAAAAGGAAAAGTCGATGAAAAAATTGCAAAGACACAATTTTGAAACTTGATCCATACTAACAGACTTGCTACTTGTTATACATTAACACATAATAATCAAATCTTAAAAAAATTGCAAGTCTTAACAAAAATTTAAAATACACACACCGCCAACCAAAGTTAAGCCTATTACGTAACGTAAAGAGAATGCCAATCTCTCTCTATCAATGGATGAATGAATGCAATCGCATATTTTCATCTCTGCAATATGCGAACGTGGACCAACATACCATATTTAAATCGAAAGGAAATTTCCTATACATATATATACAACTACAACTTTTTATGACCACACAAATGCACGATTTTCTGACACAAATTTTAAGCAATTTTTTTTGTTGGCAAAGGATAAAAAAGCTTTCGGACTTACCAATACTCGGTCTAGCAATGATCACTGGCATAGTTGGATAATGATCGCGTACTAAGATTTCAGCCAATCGCTTCGAGTAGGTGTAGGTGTTGGGGTGCGGTTTCAATAACTCAGGTGTTATTTTATCCAACATTTTAACATCCATCCATTCGGCCAAACTTATGAGATCCTCGGGCTTATGGGGGAATTCGTAGACTTTTTCGTACATAACTTCTTGATCGCAGTTACAGAAGGCAGTTGAGATATGAATGAAGGCGTCTAAGTTAGGCATGTTTTTGGCAATGTCTAGTACACGTTTGGTTCCTGTGGTATTCATGTCAATGGCGTCCTTAAGGTTACCCTCGAGCTTCAAAGTTGCAGCCATGTGAAATACGATGTTGGTGTTGTTTGTAATGAGTTTCACACTGTCTCCATTAAGGCCGAGAGCTTTAAAGAATTAAGGCTCATTGTAAACGCTATTCACTATAAAGTTTCACATTTATACTTACTATCAAGAGTAACATCTCCTTGAACCAGAGTCACCTTCTTTAGGACTTCTGGCTTCTCCTCCTTGATTCTTTGGAAGATCTTTAAAAATAGAATATAATTATAAAATTCAATTTCTATTATTAAAATATTCTCAAACTCACTGGAATTTTGAACATCTCATCAAGTCTGGACTCAGGGGCCTTACCCCTCTTAGGGCGCATCATTATAATGACTTCCTTAAGTTCCGAACATGAGTACAGCAGTTTTTCTAATAGAACTTTGCCCATAAAACCAGATGCACCGGTAATGAAAACAGTCTTGCCCTTGTAGTACTCCTGCACTGGTGTTAGTTGCGTCATAATTGCAGCTCTGAAAAGAACAAAATAACAACAAAAACATAAACAAATGACGAAAACAAAATTTAAATGGTTTACAACAAAAACAAATGTGTGTTTTATTAAATATAACCTCAGCTTAACCTTAAGCGATTAAAGAAAGATTAAATAGAGATTTTACAGACAATATATGTATTACTAGAAAGCCATGGAACAATACACTGTGCAGGTTGACTTTGTTCACCTAATTTACTGAATCTCAATTGTTTATCAGCAAACACAAGGAGGAGAAGCCAACAATTTTATATTTTTTTTTCATCAGCGATAATAGTATGATCGTTGATACAACTTGTTCAACAAGAAAAATACATAACGGAATGAATTGAAAAATAGTCTCGTTGGTTATTAGTTATTAATAAAATCGAGTCAAGGTGGATTTTGTTATGTAATTTTAATAACTTGATGGCTAGTTAACAAAAACAAATATTTATTACAAAATTATAAATGTGCAGGTTATTGGCTTTGGTAAAATGTGGTAATATTATTAGAAGTTGACTTTTTGAACTTAGAAACTTGAAGATGCTTTTAATTATGTAAATTGAAAATGGCTTTAGTTCAAAAATAACAATAAGTCTTATGAATGAAAAGAAAAATCCAAACATAAATGATAAATCTTGATAGTTGATGATAATAAATCATGGTTTTTGCTAGTCACCAATATGTTTGTTGAAACTAGTTCCTTAAATTTTAAAAGAAATTTTAGGTGGTGCAACAAAAAGCTGTAACAAGTAGGTTGGGTTAAGACAAGAAAAAAATTGTATCGGAGGGGGGTCTATTTCCCTCCGTTAAGGTGGGAGGGGTAATTTTCTAAGAAATTGACTTAAACAGAAAAAAAAATATTTAAAAACAACGGAAACGCTTGCAATGCCCCGTTATACCTTTTTGGAAAGCCAGAAATCTCTCCTCAGCTGTTAATTAAAACTAAAATGGCGCATCCTGGGACCAATTTTTGTGATGTCAAAATCTAGTTTGACTGCATATGTAGCTATCAACCAGACTAATAAAATGCAGTATATTTCGAGGAGCCATACATAAATATACAATAATTATTCACGTTAAGCACATTGCAAAAAATTTACATATTGTAATTTTGCCAACAAAAATTTCATTATCCCTTAAAAGGAGAATGCCCAAAAATGTATGGGCGAAAAACCCAGAGTCGATTAAGAAAAGTCATATAGGGTTTGAAAGGGAATTAGTTGTAGATAACAAATATGGAATTATTTTCTTAAAAAGTTATCCCCGGGACGGGCTAAGACCATTTATATTTTTTTTAAAACAAAGTGTTTCTTCATGTAAAAAAAAGTAAACAGTGACATATTTTCATATTGTGGTTGACCCATGCTATTAAATAGGTCAGCTACAAGTCACTTAAATCTGCAGCCGTGAGATGTTGCTGTTCAAAATGGCGGTTATCACACATATTGGTACACAAAAGTTTAATTATAAAAATAATGAATGATAAATCTTAAATCATAAGAATTCGAATCAGTGTCCGTTATAAAATGTAAGTAGGTAGTCGCTATATGAGTTTGCATTTACCGCTGTATGTTAATGCATCTGTCTTTATTTCACAACGCATACCGTTTTTAATCACAAGAAACTCGTTATTCGCAAAGGTGCTACTTTGTGCAATCGTTGGCCGCTAGGGAGTTTATTTTGTGAGAATAAAAATTCATTTTCGATGCATGAGAGTTCGATACTAGTAATAGTGCAACTAAATAGTAACAGACTTTCGAAAGACAAAGTTACCAAAAGACAATGTTCCCAAAGACAAAGTTTCGAACAAAAAAATTCACCAACGGACAACAGTTGGAGGAAAAAGTATACGTGAGAATTAAGTGCAACTTAAATTATTCGCATACTGTCATGATAATATCAATATTAAAAGTTAAGACCTTTATTTCTTTACTACATATGTTGCTGTTAAATTCGGAAATGAAAACGGTAAAACTAAGAACTTTTCAACGACAATGGTAAAAGTCCGAAATGGTTTGTTTCCATAATTTTCTTTTTTCATTGATTTCTTGGACAAGAGCACTTTCCATATAATTGCAACCCCAAATTCCAAAATAAAATATAACGTCCGGCACGCTTGTAACAATTTTTTTTGAAAACTGTGTAGTGGAACTTTGCCTTTTTGAAAGTTTTTTTTTTTTCGAAACTTTTTTGAACTTCAATGTTACCATAGCCATAGATATGGAGGTATGTTATTTTATTCGCCAACGTTTTTTCTATATTGCCCTTACCAATTTTGCAAAAACACCTTGCTATTAAAAATAAATAAATTGTCGTAGCTTGTACCGGGGATAACTTTTTAAGAAAATAATTTCATATTTGCTATCTATAAACAAAGACCTTTCAATCCGTATATGATTCTTTTTAATCGACGCTGGGTTTTTTTTGGGCATTCTCCTTTGAGATTTTTTAATTTATTCGTTAAAAATATAAAAATCAAGAAATGACAAAAATTGACTTTGAAAAAATGTTGTATTAAAAAAAATTCAAATACTGGTAAATCAAAAAATGGGTAAATTTTGTTTACTCGGTAGATACTGTTATATATGATAAGTAATGGATTCGTAAAAAAATTAAACTCCACATTTTGATAGGTCATGCTTTACACATGACCTGTTTGCAAATCAAATTAATTGTTTTTAAAATTGAATTCAACTTTTTTCAAATGGCATGCATTCTTACTTAAATTAAATCTACCATTTTGCAAATAAAATTCACCCAAGTACTACAACAGGTTTGATTTGCAAACAAGTGAATTTGATTTGCAAAAGGGTGAGTTTAATTAGCAAAAACGTGAATTTTATTTGCAAATTAATTTTATCTTTTCTGCAAAGTGAGTTTATCTAACATTCAGTTCGCAAAAAGTTTAATATAGTTTGCAAAGGGATGAACTTAATGTGAAAGCCTTTACTACGATGATAGGAAAATAAATGGATCTCGTAATCCTGTCTGTCCTAGCTCATACAGCCCAAATTGATGAATAGATACTTGGTGCCTATAATGTTTTTTTGGATTTGTTTAGGACAAAAAATAATGTACCTACCCGCGAAACAAATTTTTTTAACCTACTAAGGAATATAATTTCGTTTCTCAAAAATGGCTCCAACGATTTTAATAACAAAAAATCAGTTAATTACTACGGGGAAAGGTTTCTTTTAAGTAATTTGTTTTTTTTTTTCGAGTAATGATTATTTTTAGAAGAATTATTTTTCCAAAATTAAAAAAAAGCTCAATATTCAAAAATGGTTTAGGATATTTGTGTGAGTTATCAATGAGTGCAATCAACGTAAAAAAATACTTTGCATTATTATTAACAGTATCTACTTTTCTCATATAGAACTGTTTTTCATGTTTTCAATAGTCTCATTATTGGACAAACCAATTCAAATTATTTATGTTTAACACTCTTAAAGTGTTCAATATTATTAAAAATTAAAACTTTTTTTTTTATATATACAAAATATTAATTTTTGTTCTTTTTGAAAATTCGATTTTAAATATTTAAATGCATATTGAAATTACTTTAAATTGTCGTTCCAATTTTTCTTCCTAACAAAATTTTCAAAAATTTATATTTAAAATATTTGAAAATCAAATGGCATAATATTTTTTAGCTCAAACAATAGCTAAGGAATTTAAATTAATTATATGCTTTTGAACATTATGAATTTGCTCTTGTGTTTAATTGGTTTTACATAAGCCACTTGAACACAAGAGCAAGTTCATGCGACCAGGTAGAGCATTTTATTTTTATGATTTATGACTTATTTTATTTATTCAACATCTATTTTCCCTTTTTCGACTTTAAAACGTTTCTATATCGATTTTTAAAATTTACCAAAAAATCTAACGATTACAAAAAAAAAAACGTTAAACGTTTAGAAAATGGCTAAAAACAATATCATTCTCTATATCAAGCTGGCGGAAACCCTACAAGTGGTTGTGATGCTGTAGATTAAGACTAAAACTTTCCATAAGATATTCTAACGGTCAGACAAAAAATTAATTCTTAAATACCAATAAAAATCTCATCATTAACAATGGAATATATTTATGAAGTCGTTTTAATAATTTAAAATTTCTCTTTATTTAATCTGTGTAGATGCAATTTTTTTATAAATTAAATATTCAAACTTATAGCCATTAAATGTTTCAAAATTAATGTTTCTTAGTTATGTAATTCACGAGAATTAAGAAATATTATACATATGCCTTTCTAGTATAAACAAAAGAGCTGTCCCAAGAACTCTTATTAAAGCAAGTATGATAAAATAAAGGAGAATGGGCAAAAATATATGGGACTTGGTCAACCTAGTGCCCAGAAAGGAGTCATATGACAATGATTACGATTAGGTACTATGGAGTGTACCAACGTACGAGTATTTTTTTTGTCCTAAGCAATGGGAGTTGACTAAAATAAGCGACCAACAAAATAAGAAAACCACTGCAAATTCGAATAAACATAGACAGATTGTTTTATATTTTGTAATTCACTGCCTGAGCCCCATGGTTTATATTTCCGTGTCTATATTCAACATTGATGCTCTTGAACTAAGCTATCTAACGTTATATATATCAACTGTGGGCACTAGACGCACAATTCTTCCCATTCTTTAAATTCGCTAAATCGAATAAAAAAAGTGGAATTTTCATACTGTTAAGCAAATTATTCGCTAACCATGGCCATTGGTATAAAAGCTACTTTATTTTGGGGTCTACTTAAGTCATAGAAAGTGACCAATACTGTCATTTCAATGGAACACTATTGCAATTAATTTTTGCTCTTATTGCAATCTTTGTTGCCATATACTGCCTAAGCCCCAAGGCTTACAGCTTTGTGCCCATACAAAAAAATTATGTACTAGGGCTAAGCTTTCCAACGATGTATATCTTATTCGTGGGCAAGAGGTAGACCAAAATGCCCATTCTCCTTTATCTGTTTCTACTAAAATAAGAATAATTAAAATAATATGGTGGTTTTATTACACAATACCTACACATCTTTTTTAAAGATTTATCTATCTATCGTACTAATGCAAAGGGCCAATATGTCAAAAAAAATGTTTTCGTGAATGCTCCAAGATTATTTTTAAAAATTCTAATTTTACAAAATTCTTTTGTAGAAGCTTATCTGACATTAAGTTTACAGTAAACGCATATTACGATTTACTTGGTAGTTTTTTTTTTCACATTTCAGACAGATAAATTTAAGTTAAGTTAAGTTAATTATTTTAATAAATTAAAATCACTCTGCAGGTACGAGTATATTATGTTTTTTTACTATTTGTTTTTTACGATTTTATTTCAACAGTAAGTTTTATTTTATTCTTAACTTCGTTTTGGTATAAGTGGTTATTGCCACCATGCATGTCATATGAAAATTTATTTTAATGATAACATCAACAACAAGTATAAAACAATATGAAATAATAAAAGTATTAACTTCTTATGCAGGTTTGTAATAATAACAACCCAGTTCTATCAGCCATTGAACTCAGAACTGGTTGTACATGCGCTCTCAATTTTAAATTACTAATGACAACCACTATAATAAAAATATACATATAATGGTTCTCTTCTAAAAGGTCTAATTAAAATATATTTACAAACATACATCAGTATTATTTGTAACAATTTGTAAAATAAAAAATCAATATGAAGTTGGCAATATTCAATTTGGTCTCAACAAAAACGTCATATAGAACTACATATAAAAAGGCAAATAGTGATGTGTGTTGTTAATAAACAAGTATTCATGAAGATTCTTTTTATATTTATTTTTAAACTCAGAATAGGTGTGATAGGTTAAGAAGGCTACACATGTTTTGAAAGTAACACTGAATTCGATTATAGTTTAATATTGATTTGTTCCAATTTGCTAAAGCCATTAAAGAGGTTAACGCTATACATTTTTCTGCATTAAAGCATTTAAAATTATGTCTCAATAATTGAGTTAGCTTGTGAATATTGGGAATATTCTAATGTTACAATCGATGCATTAGAAGAAAAATGAAACGAGTAACTTATACTATTTATGGACTAGCGTACGTTTAAAGCTGTTTTGAATCAATAACACTACAGTTCCAATTAAATAATTCTATGATTTATTTCAGCTGAATATAGAAATATTATGAACAAATATTCAACTGATACTATTGTTAGCAAATAATGGAGAATATTTATTTAATTATGTTGCATTGTGGTTGTAGTCAAATTTCATAAATTTTTAAAATTCAAATAAAATAGTTATAAAATAAATAAATCGGGTGGCACAACGGCTCATGAAGAACCAGGGCCTAGTGACTAACAACTCGCAACCATTCCTGTGTGCGCCTTTCGACAGGAATGGAAGGGACCTACAATTTTACGCCGAATCCGATCGGCTAGACAAGAAGCACTTATTCGTGACAAGTGATACTCTTGGAGGATTTGTCAATTCCTCGCAAGAGGCAGTAGCCCTGAAAAATTTTTTTTAGTTTTTAGGTGGACGAGGCTGGGAAGCGATCCCAGACCTCCAGCGTGACAGTCGAACGCACTAACCATTACGCTACGGGCTACTACTAAAATAGTTAACATCTTTTAATTAGATTTCACTCAATTAAAGAATATATAGATTAGTCCAGACAAATTAGAATAAAATTGAAGCATATATGGATGTAACATATAGAATCTTAGATTTTTGTGGGATTCGATCAGAAATAATACAAACAACGAGAATAGGATTATTTCTGATCGAAATCACGACAAATCTTAGATACTATATGTTACATCCATCATGCCAAAATCTAATTTGCCTGGACTTTAAATAAATTTTAAAAATAATTTTTAATCTGAAAGTGAGTGAGTCAGGTATGAAGTATGATGCTTTTGAAATTCGTACAACCAACCTAATTAGTGGGTTAATCCAAACAGGTTTTAACTGGTTTATTGGAAATTTTTGGCTTTCTCATGCGTTTACTTTTAAGATATATTGTAAGAGTCAGCATCATGATTGAAAATAGGGTTGGGGTTCTGCCGGAGTCAAAATTCTTCGTTCAAAATTCTACTTTTCAAAATTCTTTTTTCTAAATTCTGCTTTTAAAAATTCTCCTTTACAAAATTCAAAAATAAATACTAATAGTTTCGAAAATGTAAAAAAGCGCTTAATTTTTTGAGAGTCTAGTGCCTAGATTCTAATAGAAAATCATTTTATGACATGCGATTTGAGAGAATACACCGCAGTTTTTGCCTATTTATGACAGCTCAAAAGCAACTTAAGAGATATTTCCCAGAGCACAGAACAACTTTTGTTTTTATGTCGACTAAAGGTGTCGGTGGGGGTCATGCATAAAATCATAAATCATAAATGATCTCAGAAAGAAACTTGTCACTGGACAAAGCTGAAATCAAAAGGGGCAAACATTGATAAAGGAAAAGAGGTTGTGTATGAATATGAATGACCCACATAACTTCCAATATAGATGCCTTTGTTATGTTGGAAAATACTGTGAATTGATTTTTTACAAACGTTAGGTATCACGTTCTACTTCGAAACAAATTTTTTCCGAGTCAATCCTACTGTTTTGCCGATCTGAAGCACAGTTTTCAACAATTTTATGTAGGTATCGTTCAGGAAACTTATATAAAAAAATGTCCCTTCTTGGAAAAAATTTTAAAAAATGTTTTACGTCCTTAACACTTCCTTAAAAGTACCCTAAATTTTGAGTGAAGCAAAAAATTTAAGGGGGGAAACATTCAGTTGTTTCTTTAATAACTTGAAAACTAAAGTTGTTTTTTTTTTTTTTTAAGTTGTAGGTATACATTGTAGCTCATGTAATTCTACACAAAAAAGGTTTGAAATTTTGTTTGTACCATTCAAAGATTTGGAGAAAAACGGTCGAAAACATTGGCGTGTAGTACATTTAGTCACATAAATGTTGTGAAATTGTATTTATCGGTGGTTAATTTTTTTTTTTCTGGGTTATGTTTGGAAAAATATTTACCATCAAAAACCCAAGTTTTAAGAGTGATACAGCAAGGGCAATGCCGCCATCTTGAACAAATTGATTTGTTTTATTTTGTTTTGTCAATTAATTCTTTAAAATTGGGGTTTGGAAGGAATTAGTCTAAGATATCTCAAATGCCTTTGGTTTTGTTTTTTTATTATACCTACTCATAAACTTGCAAATTAAAATCCATCCAAAGTCTATATGTATTTTTCTTCGTTCTCAAGATACGGTGAAAGAAAAAAGAGTCACGGACGTACGAAGAACCGTACACACACAGACATCTTTCTAAAAACGATGGATTCGGATTCTATGGAACTCAAAACTCAATAAGTGGAGAAATATGAAAACTTTCGTTTAGACAAATCGGAGCAATTACAATAATTTCCACTGGAAATATAAAACCTCTGCCAACTTACCTATATTACAAATGTTGTTGTTACTTATGAATTATGATAGTAATTAATGGACAAAATTGTTTATTTGTAAATGGCCAACACAAATTCTAAAATTACACTCATAATCCAAAATTTGTTCACATGCAAACGACCGTTAAGTAATTAGCCCAATTTATTAACTTGATGTCTAATTGTATTTTTTTTTAAACACAACTCACTAACTATAATGGGTAATTATTGATATTATTTTATAATTTGTAAGTCTTTAACGCAGTTTGGGTAGACTAAATGGTCATAAAATCTTAGATCCCTCCGTTTTAAACTATATAAAATTCATTACTTCAAATGACCTATACGTTTTTACGTTGTAATATTTCGTGTAAGACATCAAAAATCTTTCGTATGTGCGGTGTTTGTAATCATGTAACAATGAGATGTTACACAATATGAGTTTGCCTCAATCGCCAATTCTGACCCAGATCATTGCTTAAGCTCAAAATTGATTTTCAATTTCAGCAAAAGAAAAAAAAACATACACTTAGAAAAAATAATTCCTTTCCGACTCATAATTCAGCATTTCCTTTAGAGTCTGTCTATTTACAAAAAAAATTGCACAAGCTTCACGTAAAAAACATAGTCTGTCTGAATTTCTGTTTAGCCAAACAGAACCAGTCAGACTCGAAGGCGGTGATTGTAGCTCATAGCTTAGATCGTTACCACACTGCACGTTAATATTTCTAATGATAGGAGGAAAGACGCAATCAGGCAGTAACAAGCACATAATGATATGGTGTGTACCATGATTGTTGCTTGTGTTTTTTTTTTTTTTTCTTTTTTCGATTTTCCGAGACATTTTATAATGAAAAGCCTATTTGTTGGATAATATTATCAACAGCAATCAAGATACAATGTATTAAGGTGATTTTATATGTCGTTTTGAATATAATCAGCTAGGAAAATGAGACTGATGGAAAACATTTTAAGTGTCAAAATAAAAAAAAAATGTTTTATAAACGTGATAGGAAATTAAATAAATACAATTTCTTACTAATTAATTTGTATTAAAATTTTGTTTAATGCATCTTTTTATTTTTAAATTTTCATTATTATTTGAATGACAAACAGAGACACATTTAGATGCTGTATCACTTTATGTATGTATGTTTAAATTTATGTAAGTTTGAAGAGATTTGTAAAACAGCTCCGAGAGTCCGAGGTCTTGGGTCAACACTTAAAAACCGAGAGAATACTAATTGTATAAAATCGTCTGGAACCACTACAAAACAGAAAACGAATCAATCATCGTAATGCAATAAAATATTTTACACATATGTATAATGAGTAATGACCCAACATAATAGAAGCTCATTATATGGATATATTGTTGAAATAATGCATCATTATTTTGTTTGTTGTTTTTGTTTTTTTGTTTTTAATTCGATTAACCAAATTATGACATTTCAAACTATATTCAAAGTCTCCAAAAATTTAGCACATAAATGTCTTTTATATTAGCTAACAAAAATTGCATATATGATTAATAATAATTTAAATTTAATTTGCAATAACAATATGCATTCAAGCATTAAGTTTCTTATTCCATATTATGTAGATATTCCAAATAAAATCTTTGACCAAAATTAGAAAACACAAATCTTTTCTGCAAAGACCTTGGGATTGATAATCGATATAAATTTTTGTTTACTTCTTCACATAATTATGTTAATATTAATTTTTATTACTTAACTTAATGATGTGGGATTTTTTTGAAAGTTAGCTGAATATTTTCGAAAATTAGTACAAGGTAGTGGCATCTTTACGGAATCTCAACTCGTTGTTTTTTTTTTTTAATTTGTAATTAAATATTTTATTTTCAACATCAAGGACTTAAAAATGTGTACCTATTTGTTTTATTTATACTTCGGATTTTATATTCGCTACTGATACAAATCAACTATGTATGTAACTTACTCACTGACAGGTGATCATCAAAATTAGGGAGCACTTCACAACACAACGCCAGCAGCGGTTTGAAAATAAAATAAATAAATAAATTGGGTGGTGAAGAACCAGGGCCTATTTTATTTGTATGTCGAATCCGAACGGTTAGACGAGAAGCACTTATATTCATGACAAGTGATACTCTTGGATGATTTGTGAATTCCTCGCAAGAGGCAGTGGCCCTGAACAAAAATTTTTTAGTTTTAGGTTTTAGGCGGTTTGAAAGCAAATATCAAAAATTAAAGATTAAGCATTCAGCTCATTCCGCTCACTTTTCTGACTGCCATAAAATGGTGAAATCTGCTAACGAAAGGGCTTGAAGGGCAAGCAAAGAGAACAATTAAAAACTTGAGATTTTCAGTTTAGGTACTAGGCGTGGCAGGCACCCATTTTTGCAGAATTAATATTCATTACATGGAGCACTTCCGATCACTGCAGAATTATGAAATTTGATATGGTGCGATAAGTCTTCTGATCCATATAAAGGACAGACCCGAAAATTTGAGATTTTCAGTTTTAAAGGCGTAGCATCCACCTTTTTCCTCAGAATATAGATATCAATTATTTTGAGCACTACCGATAATTGTAAAATGATAAAATATGGGTAGAGCGGTAAGTCTTGAGGTGCATACTAAGAAAAAAATTCAGAGGACGTGTCATCCATACCCACGTTTAATAGACGTTAGCAAGGTATTTGACAAAATCTGAATCTCACATAAAATTATCATTTTTAAACTTAAATTTCCTCCTATTTCATTCAATGAATGAATTCCAACCTATCAGAACAAAAATATCAAGTATTGTTAAGGTTTTCTATATCAGATCCTTCCCTTGCAAATTTTCGCGTACCACAAGGCAGCCATGTGGATCCTATTATATTATCCTGACAATAAATGACGTGGAAATAGTGATAAATTAACTGGATATTTCTACTTACGCAGATGACATGAACATTTTTGGATTCATTTGCTTTTGATGCTTTTTCTCACAACTTCTGTACGACCTTTACTTGAATGTGCTAGCCATGTCTATGGTTCATATTAAAAGAATCGGAGCAATTCAGCCTATATTCCTCCGTTTTGCTCTAAAGGGACTTCCCTGGGTTGAGAACTATAATCTGCCCCCGTGTCAAGATTGGATGCGGCTTCTTAACCTACAATCCCTAGAAAAGTGCGGTGACACAGGTGATATTATTTTTGTACATCAAATTTTACCTGGCCTCACTAACTCTTCTATACCTTACTCGAGGTAATGAGTATTAACATAAACTCACATATTCTTAGATAAGTACCCCAATTCCATCAAGCTCCTCACAGAACTGATTTTAGTAGAAACGAGATCATTATAAGAATCTTGAGGGAAGTAAACGCTAATTCTGATATTTTTGACTATAGCAAAATATAGCAAAATCACACAAAAAATCTTCTATGGTCACTTTTAAGTAATATTTTCATACGAAAAATAAGACCGTTTCAATATTATATCATTTTATCAAAACCATTTCAGCCTTTATTTTTTTTTGTAAGTAGTATACAAGGCACCGTTATTGAAAGTACTATGTAAATTTTCTTAGATAAAAGCTTCAATACATTGGGGTATATTTATAGTCGCCGATAAACCCAGGTTTTACTAAACTACAGTTTAAGACAATTTTGGCTTAGTAAATACAAACCGATTTTACTTACAAATTTTTGTTTTTATATTTTTATTAGATTATTAAATTGATAAACTACACAAATAGCTTCAAATATTTTGAAATGAAAAACTTAAAAAAAAAAATAGATTCCACGTCCGAAATTCAACTAAACCTATAGGTTAAACTTACACACAGTTTCAAAATGGCTATGAATATGCCCCATTATGTCCAAACCTAAGTATGTGACTTTTAAGAAAATTTATTTTTTTGGAAAAGTTTATGCTTTACAAATAGGACAGCCCCCTTAGACAAATAAAATCTCGGTCTCAACTCAGGTTTCCTTGACAAGAACGAGACGAAAACACCTCCAAAGCGTCAGAGATGAAGACACCGAGAGAGGATACCGATACCCAGGAAAAGGAGGGACTCATTTATATGATACTGAGACCAATAGACTTTTTTAACCTCAAATTCTAAGTTTCCACGTGTGATCTTCAAGTTACTGATAAAACTTCTTTAATTAAAACACACAAGGGCAATGATATTGATATAACCATAATTACATAATCATAAATATGCAAATAAGTTTTCAAAAAAATTCCACAATGAAGATGACTTTATTCTTCATTATACATTCTTGAGCCCTTGTTGTATATTTGTCCGATACAATATTAGAACATAAATGTATAAGTATATTGGAATATAGTAAGTGGATATTACAAGTTGGAGCTAGTTCAAGTCGGCTGTGAGTCAATGAAAGATATACATAACTATCAAATTCGAATTGTACCTACATATGCGAATTGTACGAATTGTATATACAAGTATCTTATTTCTTGCAATTAGTGTTTTTCTTAATAGCTTTAATGTTTAAGTAATTATTATAATTAATAATTATTATGATTTATAAAAGGTCACAATCATAATTAAAGAATTTAAAATTTAAGTCCAGTTTTATTTCAATGACTTCAACAATTATATTTAACCAAAATCGTTAAAGAAAGTTTGAAAATACCAAATCTGTTATACGGGAACATTTACCTAAGGGAAAATTCTCTATTAATAAACAAAGTCTTAAAAAAATCCATCTATTGCTGATAGGCATTAGCTTGATTTATAGAAGCACAAATGCCCATGAGGTGAAGATCGACGACGACGACGACGCACGGTATAATGAAAACCATCACTTTGTTGGAATTTTTCAATATTTTAATGCTACAAATTGTATCTGATAAAATATATTAACATAAATGGAATCGCGGAAACCAAAAGAAAACCTTGACATTGGTTTCATATCATTGAAAAACACACAACAAATTAAATTAAATTGGCCCTTTGTGATATAACTTTATAAAGGGTACAGTTTGAATGAACTTGAAATGGTTGTTGTTGGTATTTTTATATAACTATTTAAATGTTTGTGTTATGTTTAACAGGTTTTTCAGATTAATGTAAGTTAAAATTCTATATAATGTAAAGTAGGTACATATATTTGCTTTAAAACCAGTTATTTACTTTGAGAAGTTCGAAAATATATTAATGAAAGAATTTCTTTACGCATAATAAAAATAATTAATTAAGTTGCATGACAACTAGTTGATTTTTATTATTTTTATTTTGTATATAATTATGTATTTTGTTTTTAATACGACCTGCGATTTGGAGTCAAATATTTAGTTCTTCAAAATTCGTTTTTGTTTTTATAATTTTTTTCAAAATTCAAGTTTAAAATTATGCACGACTTCATCGCACGAACTTGCTTTCGAACCAACAACTAGAAAGTAGCTTGCAATTGATGGTGTAGATTAAGTAATGTTTTCCAATAAGAGGTGCTATTTTGATATTTAAAGAAAAATTAATTTGGTTGAGATCAATGATCGGATCTTTATTTCAATGCAAAGAGTAAAGTATGCCATTAATAATGGAAAACAATATTAGCCAAATGGTCGTCACGACTACGCTTACACAACAATATCCTTTTCATGAAATTTTCCATCACTAAATCGCAAACTGCTTCAGGAATTCCATCTTTGCGGTCTTGAATCGACGCTGGGCTGTTGGCGTAGACCTTTTCTTTCACGAGGCCCCAAAGGAAGAAGTCGCAAGGTGAAAAATCACAAAATCTCGGTGGCCAATCGTGATCACCTCTTCGAGAGATAACACGGTCTGGAAATTTTTCCCGTAAAAGATCGATGGCTTCGTTGTTGAAAGTGAACGTTGTCCAGATCTATACCATCCAATTCCGGCCATACTCTCGATAGCGCAATCCGTAGCTGTTGCTGCAGCCTCATTTTCGAAAACCAACGGTCCAATGACCCTGCCGGGCCATATACCGCACCAAATAGATACTTGTTGAGAATGGAGAATGCTTTTCAACAATAAATCTTGGGTTTTCCTAGCCCTAGGTAAGACAATTTTGCTTGTTGACGTAGCTTTCGAGGTGGAAATGGACCTCATCAGTCAAGATGATTTTTCTATGAAATTCCGGATCATTTTCATACATTTTTTATAGTGAATTTTTATAATTTCAATGCATTGTTGAAGCGTAAATCGTTCCATTTTTATTAATTATTTTTACCTGTCAAATGCCAAAAAATAATTATTAATGCTATAATAGCGGGCTATTCAAAATAACACCTCTTATTGAAAAACCCTCTATTTTTATCTCGGTAACGAAAAAATAATAAAAACATGTTAGTATTGCAATTTTGATTTTTTTAATTCATAACAAACAAATTTGGGATAAAAGGTTAAAAATGAAAAAAAAAAAAATGTTTTCTTTGATTTAATTTTTTCATGAAAAAAAATATTTATACAAATTGTAAATGCAAAATTTGTTAAATAGCTTAGAAGTACCAAATCGCAAAAAAAAATATAAAATCAATTAAACCAATGACGATATCGGAGGGAATGTACCTAAATAATCATGAAAAAAATTATTTATACAAATTGTAAATGCAAAATTTGTTGAATAGCTTAGAAGTACCAAATCGCAAAAAAAAATATAAAATCAATTAAACCAATGACAATGACAATATCGGAGGAAAAGTGTAAAAAAAAAAAATTCAAAAAAAGACCCGTAACATTGTTTCGACTATTCGAATTTTTTGGTAAAAACGTGGTATTCAGTATTATTAGAACTGGTCTGGCGATGACAAGTGCAAAGTTTAATCAAAATCGTTAGAGCCGTTTTTGAGAAAATTTAATGAACCCGAAATTGTAATATGACAGCTACCCGTTCTAGATGAGCTAAAATAAAAATTGGAATTTCTCCTCACTAGGGAATCACATACAAACACTTCACACCAAATTTGAAGTAAATCCGTCTAACTGTTTAAGCTCTACTTTGTTGCTGATGCTCAGACAAACAGGCCGACACGGCATCTTGACGAAAATCACTTTTTAGGACTTGTCCTTCATCGTCATGTTAGTTTTGACTAACATTTTTTTTTGGGCACCAGTACCTTAGGTGGTCCGCTTCACGGGTTCCGAGGATTTTAACTCCGTTTATGTGTCTTCTGTCTCGCTCACGCAACTCTTTTCAAGCATTAAAAAGACCAATGGTTGTTTGAATTTTTGGTATGTGGGTACTCGCCAGAAAAAATTTATATATAGGGCAAAAATTGTTTTAACTTAAATTAAGGGTAATGTTAGCTTGAGTACTTTTAGAAATACCAAAAACTTTGTAAACTATATCCGTCCATTTTGAATTAACTAAGCGGGAGCATATTTTCATATTTTTCTTAGAACTATACATACAGTTGGGCACTTATTTAAATTTTAAATTTAAAAAAAGTACGTATAACCCAAGGTGTACGTAATTTCGAATTTCAATTTAGAAATGTATATTTTCATAATTTAAGCAGAACAAAATTTGGTTCAACTAAGAAAATAAAGTAGTGTAGTATGTTCTTTAAAGATGAGTTAAGGTTAACTTTTGAATAGTTAATGAACAAAATATTTAAAAAAATAAGTAACAACATTATTTTTTTTCGTTTTTAAGTTCAAGAAAAGATTTGAACGTAAACTCTGTTGGATTTTTTTGTATTAGTTTTGCGTTTTTAAAATTTTCAAAATGGTCATGGATCTTTATATAAAAGTAGTAAAAAGATAAGACGTATCCATCAATTTGGTGTTTGTTTCGCTGGCCAAATATTCGGCCCCTGGCGACACTAGTTTAATTTAAGCAAATATTTATTTGGACAACATAATTTTAGAAAACACTCATTTTTCTTATAAAAAATGGTTGGAGCCCTTTTTGTAAATAAATAATTTTCTTAACGGCTTTTTAACAATTGTATGATAGGTTCCATTATCTTCGATTCTAGGATTTTCGTTTCAAAAAATATGACAAAGTAGTTTTTAAAATATTGAGTTATCAAAAAAAAAAATTTTTTTTGATAATTTGAACAAACAGTTTTTCAAGAATGTTGGAACCGATAAGTTTTAAAATTAAATTTTACTTAATTAACCTCTGTTATAGCAACTTACTGATTTTTGTATCTGAATCCTAGATTATGTTTAAAAAAAAATTATTATTTTCCATAAAGGCTAAAGAAATGTGTATAGCAGGGAACTGTTATTTATGGTGCTAAAAAAATTCAAAAACATTTGTGTGGCATATTACTTAAACAACATTATGTTCCAAGTTTTAAACAATCCCACTTTGCCGTTTAGACTGCAGCCACGACGACAGGCAGACAGAATTGGAAGACCAAAATTTGAGAGAGAAAATCTAGCAAATCTAACGCTTTAAAATTTCCTTTAAAATGTCGGCCAACTCTCAATAACTTTCAAAATAAAAACCAACTAACATTCGCATTTTTTTCAAATCGACACATAATGAAATTTAAATATCTTAATCGAGACTACGTAAATGCTTATTGAACGGTAAAAGTCAGTAGAAAAGTGATATATATATATATTTAGCCTTAAGACTGTAGAAAAAGAAATAGAAACACTATGGACTACATAATCAATGTCAAATTAAGTTTCGAAATAAAAAAATATAAAAAATACGCAAAAGTAGCACGCAAATTTGAAGTAATAATTTAGTTTGTAGTATATGTTTAATAACCTAACCGGAAACTCATGGTCACAAACAAATAAAATCGGAAACAATATGGAGAAATCGTCAGCAAAAGTGTAAGTTCTTGATTTTAAATCAAAGCATGGTAATAATGTGGTATTATTGGCTGGTCAAGAAAGTAAATCTTCATAATTACTGATTTTAAATATTGTGTTCGAGGACATAGCTCAAAAGATTAAAAACTCATAATATTATAATATCTAACGATCGGTAGAGTTAGATAATTTTGTGTTCACAGTTTCTGAACAGATTAACATAATTTTTATTTTGCTAAACTTTGTAAATTAAAAGTCTAAGTTCATGCATGACACTTTACCTTTTTTCTTCTTCTTTCTTTAAAATGGGATATAATGATTAAAACACTTTTTTCACTTTAAATTTCCGCTTAACGAGCACACTTTTTAAGGAAGATATTCACTTGCACTTTCAATAGTTAACTTCAGCTATAAGATTTTTTAAGCTTCAACAAATTCACCACTAAACCGATGCGGAGTTGAGTTGCGAATTGAGCGGCGTCCGATTGAAGACTGAGTCTTGCGAACACTTGAACGTGGTGTTATGAGGTAGTTCTCCTACCCACAGAGAAGATGAATCTACCTAACCAGCTCAGCTATAGCCAAAGACAAGTCTGGTTTAAGCAAGAAGTTAAGTCTTGGCCGCTGTTCGTACCTATACTTCGCTCTAGATGCAAAAATATTGTGCTGTTCGACAAGACTCTATAACTATACGGCCGGTGCTGCCGAACGACCTTTGAGTAGCGGCAATATAATGCAAACGAATTAAGATAATTTTTTTAGTAACACAGTTTGATATAATGTATATCTACCTATTTTTTTTTTTTTTGCTCTAAAGATTGGATAGCTTTTACGACGATGACTCGAGAGGGTATTAGCACTTCTTTTCGCTTTCGTTAGAGGCCATTCAAGATGGGCTGGCCCGCGAGACAATGACGGACTTGACGTTTGCTTGTCGTAAATTTACCTACGTTTTCTTCATTGATAGAGCAGGTGCGACGGCGACGACGACGACGTTATGCACAACAAATAAATTTGTTCGCACTTTGCAAAGTCAAGATGCGTGAGATCGGCTTATAGGTTAAATAGAAATTAAAAATCTGAACGAAGTTTTATTGTTTGTTTTTGTTTAAATTTAACTTTCGTTTAGCACATAGGTACATGTTATTATTAGTTATACGTCCTAATAGTAAGTATATTTATCTTTAACAGTAATAATTGTTAATTGCACGTGTTATTTAGTATGCATACACGTTGTTACTCGGATGAGTTTTTGTTTTGATATGTTTTCCGATTTTTTGTTTGTTTTTAATTGGTGATGCTGATGATGGTTTTATTGAAAACCTACTGTACCTCCTCGAACTAGCCTGCCAATTCTGTTGTTTTTGAAACCTAGGTGTCGTCTTCAACCTTCAAGTAGCTCGTTATTCTAGTTTTTTTTTTTGCTAAGGCGAGTTTACGTCTTGATACAATGTAAAGAATGAACTTTCAAACTGACACTTAGTTGCAAAGCGTTTGATTTTTTTCTTTTCCCAGAATTTGTAGCTTTTGAAATTCTGATTGGTTGCCTAAGCCCCAGTTAGGTAGGTAGGTAGGTAGAAATGGCGCCCGGGCAGTCTAGCCCATAGCCCAATTAGCGCTGAAGTGCGCCGTTTTGATACCATAACTCGTTTGAACCTGTGGATGGAGTTGAAGAGAGAGAATATGGGCATACCCTCAGGATATCGCCCCTTTTTATTTATTTTATAATAGGATTTTGTTGTAGATTTTAGCACAATCATCAGAAAGTGGATCACTCACTTCACCAGATCAGCACCCGCATTATCCACAGTTAGCCCACTAGGCAGTTCGTTGGCTGGCACTGGAGCGTCCACTGATCTGGTTGGATGATCATCCGGCCACTGTGCACCACAAACCCCACCGAGAACCCTAGTCCACTATCTTGTGATCATAGGGAATCGACGGAAGGTATAATACAGAAGAAGCCGAAATTTGTCCTAGAGCCATTTCGTCGCGTTGAGAAAAGAAATCAAGTCTTTGATCTTCATTTCAGTAAGTTCGTTAATGTCGTCAAAGAATGCTCTTCCGAGTGACTGTTTTCTAGCTTTGGCCAGAGAAGGGCATTTGCACAGGCAATGAACTACTGTTTCCTTTTCCTGCTGGTCCTCACAGCTCCGACAGTGAGTAGTGTATGCCCAGCTTCGCTGCATGCTCTCCTATTGGCCAGTGTCCTAAGCCTCAAAGTTTGTAGCTCCAACGGTGTTTTTTAATAATTAAGTTTCCCCTGACAAAAGTTACAAGCAAATGGACCTTCTTAAATGAAAAGAAATACAAAATTTTGTCTGCACCAATTTGAAGCTTCTCTGAACTAGATTAACCGCGTAAACAGTGGTTTTGTTGCTCGCATGTTTTTTTGGTAACTTTTTCCAGCGGAAGCTTTAATATTAAATAAACCTTTTAACGGCCTTTAGTCCATAAAAATTGGCGTTTCGTCCCGGCGTTCTCACTTGGACTCTTCAGTTGACAGTGAGGGCCTTGTCAAGACGCAATTACATCAATTTTACTGCCGTTAAAAGCTATATTGAATCATTAATTTAACAAGTCCAATTAAATAATGCTAAGTCTTCTACTTGGCTGATGTATTTCAGTAGTATTGTATTATAAAACACATTCATATGCATTTATTAAACCGTTAGAGCTACAAATTTGGGGCTTAGGCAACCAATCAGCATTTCAAAATCTACATATAAATTTTGGCAGACGAAAAAAATCAAATGCTTTGCTACTAAGAGGGGCTTACGAAACTAATCAGCATTTCAAAAGCTATCACCCCTTTTGCGATTGTCAATCATAGATTGATAGTTGATAAATACTAACATTCGATATTAAACAAGCCAACCACTAAAAGTTTCGGTCATCGAGAACGATGCAGGCCGTCGTTAAATTCAAGAAAATTGGCAGAAATCAATGAATTGTTGATAAGATTTTGAATAAATTGCCTTCCAAAATGAAAAATTTCAATATTTATCAACTATCAATCAGTAATTGACAATCAAAATAGGGGTGTATATGTAAATTCTAGCAAAAGAAAAAATTGAAAATCTTATTTTCATAGATTTTGTGCACTTTTTAAACTTAAAATTCTTATAAAAAATTACCATTAGAGATAAGAAATTAATTTTTGCCTAACAAATAAGTATTTAAAAATCTACAATTTCAGACATCAAAAAAATTATTATTTTCGAATGTTCGTCCGCTAACTTCAGACTTATTTTAGGGGGAATTTGAATTTTTAAAAAACTATTTTAGGTACAGAATTATTTTTTCAGAACTGAAGAGCTGTTATGCTGTTTTTTTTTCAGTCAAATTGGAACATATCTTGAGGTTTTTATTTTCATCTTGTGAATTTGTTTGTATTTATTCATTCAAAGTTGACTTGAACTTGAAACTTGAGAGTTTAAAATTTTACATGAAAATTTTGTTTTTATTTTTATTTCAAAAGCTTAACAATATAAATATATATATATGTATGATAAAAAATATATGTACACATACAGTCACAGTCACAGTAAATATTTCTAAGGTATTATCAGGCGCAGCTTGTCAAATTTTAAGATGGCTGCCCCTTGTGTAAGCACACAGTAAAAAAAAAAAACAAATTTGAGGATATTGTTTGAAATTCAATTTTTTTACTATTGATTTTGACAACATGCGCAAACGGAACAAAAATGAAAACGCTAGTGATATTACTCGTAATATATGTATCTTGCTATATAGTAGCTATTCCGAAGAAATTTGGGCATTAGTGGCCAGTGGCAGTGAAGATTATGGAACTGAGGTCATTTGTGTCTTGAGGTCAACTCTTAATTTGGGCTGAAAAGCTGCACGCAAAAATTAAAATTTGTCCAACTCTTGCTACTGCGGGTAGGGCTTCCAATTTTCGTACGTACCTATTGTTAGAAACAAATGTACAAACACATATATATAAATATCATATAGAACTTACCATTAAATTATATATGTGAACATACATATTTGCGCAATCTTTAAATTTTACGTAACAAAATCCTATAGGTACTTGTTAAAATAACAATTCCATTACATACAAAATAATACAAAAATTGTCAATTTTATTTCAATTATTTTATTCAAAAACAATACAAAAAATAAACATAACAATAAATTTTAAGTTCTTAAATTAATACCGCCAATTAATATGGCGAGGTATTGTTTTGAACCAAAATCAGAGTAGGTTTGGTTTTTAAAAGGCTCTCACAACCCCTTTTTTGAATGATTTCATAGTGCTTTGAGGTTAACCACTTGTCCATTTGGATCAATGCATAAACTAGCTAATTTGGCGTTGACGTCACTGCACGGAAGAGGTTCAAGTGCGCGAAGTTGTGAAGGGATAGCGCCTACACTTGTAAAAACAGTAATGATTGCCAGGAGAGCAACGAACAACAATTTGAATGAAAACATTTTAATAAAATTTTAAGTATGAATCTTCTAGACGGAAAGTATAGAAACTAATGACTTTCAAAAAGTTTCTTGAGCTTTTATACTGTAAAAATTGCTAAAACTATAAGCTAGAATAAAACAAAATAATTCTTGTGTAAACAGATAATAAATAAAACAGCCTACATGTTATGTTACATGTTATCTTATAAAATTTTATTAAGTTACAAAAAGATAAAAGATATAATTTATTAACATCTTATCATCTTTAAACAAATAGCTGGGTAGGTATAATACATAATTAATTTTGTTTTTATCAGATCAAAACTTTCAACGGATAAATTTAACCTTGATTTAAATATTTGCTCGTGTTATGTTTAAGGAACCATAAAAAAAAATAAATCGGGTGGCACAACGGCTCATGAAGAACCAGGGCCTAGTGACTAACAACTCGCAACCATTCCTGTGTGCGCCTTTCGACTGGAATAGAAGGGACCTACAATTTGATGCCGAATCCGAACGGCTAGCCGAGAAGCACTTATTCGTGACAAGTGATACTCTTTGAGGATTTGTCAATTCCTCGCAAGAGGCAGTAGCCCTGAAAAAAACTTTTTAGTTTTTAGGTGGACGAGGCTGGGAAGCGAACCCAGACCTACAGCGTGACAATCGAACGCACTAACCATTACGCTACGGGTAACTACCATAGTTATGTTTATATAATTTAGTCCAGTTGGACCGTCATTTGACGCAGAAAAAAGAAGCACGGTTTTTTTTTTCTTTGATCGATAGGGGTTTATGAAAGAAGCTTAAGCCTAGAATTGTAAAAATATCCTCTTTCGACATTTTTGGTTCTTGGCGCATATCGTGGCTTCAGTATATTGCACGGTCAAAAATAAAAAAGTTTATAGTTTAATATAAAATGATCATTTGGATGGGCACGATCAGGTGACCTCGGTGGTGCAATGCGTAGTGCAACGGCCTCTGAGGTAGCTTGGTCTAGGTTCGAATCCAGTTTTTATAAATTAAAATTGGAACTATAGACTAAGCACCACTAAAAGGAATCTGATGATTGGTGTGGCAGCCATTAAATTGCAATAATTCCAGCCAAAATGTCATACTCGGTGGTAGCCAACACAAGTGGTTGTTGTTCATTCAAAACCTTGAATAAAATGATTACATTAAATTGCAAATTGAATTTTTTTTAATCAATTTTCTTTTTTTTAAATACACTTTTCGTAACTATTTCGAAAAAAGCTTACGTTATAGTTAATACAAAAATTAACTCTTAACTACCAACAAATGCCGAGCAATCCTCAGACGAACATACGTAAGTTCGTCCATCTGCTATTTTGAAAATATCTTGGTTGCAGCAGGTAGGTACAATATACATGGCACAGTCCAAAATAAAAAAAAATATTGCTTTTTTCTTAATACTCGCTATTATTAAAAATTATATTTTTTAAACAAATAAATATAAAAATACAGTAATGTTAGGGCGTTTTTTTTTTTTTTTGTTCTAGTACACTTTTTCGTACTTATCTCGAAAAAATGTGATATTCGGTAAATTATTTGTTTAGGTTTTTATTTATAATTTATGTATGTCACTGAACTCCTCCTAATCGGCTGGACCAATTTGAATTAATTTTTTTGTATGCGTTTGGGCCACCCAAACGCATACGCCCTGGATGGTTTAGATTCACAAATCATCCCGGCAGATGGTGCTGCATCGGTATCTAGGTTATTTATCTATTATCAACTAAACGCTTGAAATATCATGCAGGACAACGTCTGTCGGGTCCACAAGTGTATTATATATTATTAGCTTTATTAATTTTTTATAATTTTTAAGGAATATAGCTCTTTAAAATCAACGAAAATGGGCGAAGTTGATCATAACGGGTTAATTCTTTTAATTATAGAAAATTAAAACAACTATACAACTAGACTGATAATGAAAAAGTTGTCAGGTGATGCAATTTAAGATTTTCTCCTCTGATATCGCCATTTTATACGACGTGACACTAACGGTTCGTGTGGAATATCTGGAAATCATCATCATAAGAAGTTTTCATTTCAACTCATCGACAATCTCGAGTACGATTTTCACTTTGCACTACGATTGGGAAGTTGAGCAAGAAGATTTATACTACGTTTTCACCTAAAGATAATCCGGATTATAAAGAGTAGATTAAAAATTAATCTTGAAGTGTTTTTACCAGAGAAAAAAAGATAACTTTGACGTTTTCACTCTGAATTGTCATTCGAAAGTCAATATGACAAGGATTACAATTTCGGTGCAGTGAAGAAATTTAATTTCAATAAAAACAAATGAGTAATAACTTAAAAATATTGTGATCTCAATATTTTATCCTTCAAAATAATTTGAATGTGATAATTGGATCGTTGGAAAGAATACGTTTTTACAGAAAAAAACCCCAGCAATGTCTGACGAAGATTTTGGTAGCAAGAAATTAAAAAATGTATACAAAAATAATATATAAGAACAGTCTGGATTAGGGTAAGTACAACCACCCAGATTCATTACTTTTATTAAACTTACAATTCCACAGAGACGTACAAGCACTTTTTGGGAAAAGGATGTTGTGATAAATGACGATTTTTGTACGGAAAATTTTAGAATTTAGCGAAAAACTCCAACCATATCATCGAAGGTAATGATTATAAATAGAGTTCATGTTATCGCCCATTGCGCCAATATGTACGAGCCTAGCAAAAATGATCTACCGTCATTGATTGAAGACCGCAAAAAGATTCAAGATTTTATTGAAAATAAAGTTAATCCTAGTGAATCTCAGTTCTGTATTAATATTTGTTGATATAAATTTATTTGTGCAACTGAACATTTTTATGAAATCTCATTTAATATAAATAAATGCAAAATTTACAACTTCAACACTGAACATTCACAATATTAGGATAGTCCACAAAGATGCAGTCCTTGTTGGCTTGTTGCCTTTTTCCGAAAAAGGCTTTGTTGGTCGACAATTTGATTGTTTGGTTTTTCTTTAATTCAATTCACCGGAGCCACTGCCTTCAATCAGGCTGAGTAGTTCTTGCCAGGCTGACGAACATTGGCGATCGTTTCGGCATGGTATTCGTGAGATCCATGTGAGAAGTTCATGCAGGCAACGTTCATGCCGGTGGCCATCAATTTATCGAGCATCTCAACGCTGCGGGAGACTGGTCCAACGGTGCCCACGTTTTCCTCTGTTTTTTTTTTTTTTGTTTGATTTGGTTCTATTATCTGTAAGTTATTTATTTTATTAGTTAAAGGTAGTATTTAAAATGCAATTTATAGTTTCTTTTATTAATACTTACACAAAATTAATTCCTAGACAGTGCTCGGCATCCTCAAAATAAAGTCCGACATTTTTTGTTTGTTTATTGTCAATGGAGAAAATGACATTTGGATGGGCGCGTTCCACGAAATAAGGTTTGTTTGTTTTGACAATCTCCTACTTCCAAGAAGATTTCGATGAGATTAATTTTGAATCTTTGTTTGAGGAGATTATAATTTGTATGGGAAATCTTCAAGATTTCAAAGACTTCAAAGAAGATTATGGTAAAATCCACTTAAATACGGATCAAGTGGTAGGTGAAAACGTAGTATTACGTTCTTGGGTGAGTGCAGGATTTGTGTGCATGAAAGCTAGGTTATTTATTTACACGGTCTCTATACTATAGCTTCCAACCAGACACATTTTGCTGCACTCATTCGAGAACGTAAATCGCCTACATTGCTCAACTTCCCAATCGTAGTGCAGAGTGAAAGTCGTATTCGAGGGTGTCGGTGAGTTGAAATGAAAATTTCTAATGATGATGATTTCCAGTTAGTCCAGTCTGTATGGAAAATAATTGTTCGCATAAATAATCAAAATTCCAATGATTTAAATTCAATTTCACTCATTCCACTGACAGAATTGCGGACGAAAAAGTTTTTCGTGTGCATTTCAATGAGGAAAACTTGGTCTTCCCAACTGAAATATTTTTTTCATATTCACTATAAACGACTATCAGGAAAAAATATTCAATTTCATACTGTTTCCACTTTTCCTGATGCGTTGTCCTGATCGCTATAACTGGCCCCTTAACTGTCCTACTTTGACGAAAGCAAATGATGCAACCATTGCGCATTGCCCTTTTAGTTAACATCATCTTTCTTGACAAAACTATAAGATCGATTTAGATCGATTTTTTTAATTTCGTCTTATTATTGTTGTTGGCTCCAAATTTTTAGCAGAATTGGACAATTCGTTACCCGTTTTTTAAGTGGCTATAAAGCAACACAATTAAAACATGCATGAATTTAAAACAAATGTGGTCTTGTAGAAAATTTTATTACAAACTAAATTTATGGTGGATGATTTTTCCTAAATTGCATATTTCCAAAGTTATAAAGGATCAGAAAAAATAGGGTGATTTTAACGTTTTTTTTCACTGTTGCATTTTTCCTGCAGCGAGCACAGGTTTTTCGAAGCTGCAAAGTTAGCTGCAGACTATTCTAACATAACATGCCCCAACAACATATCAAAAATGCAGAACTACATCGCACTTTGCGATTTAATTGTCGAATTAAACTGGTCATTGATCATTGAAATATTGAAACAACTTTTTATGTAGACGTTATTGTTTAAAAATTTTAATAATATTATTTTTATAGTTAAATGAGCTAAGCATCATACTACCTCCTAAGATGTTACTTTAATTAAAATCCAACAAATTGGCTATTTTATTTTTTTTAGTATGGTATACTAAATCTATATGAACACTTTGTCAAAATGAGGTATGTTTGTGAATTTTGTGCATAAACTGTTAGTTTCTTGGATGCTGTGTTCAGCTGGAGTATTTTAAACTTAAAAAATTTTAGAAAACTATTTTTATATTAGAAAAATATAAAGTAGTATCATACCAAAACGTAAATATTAGGCAGTTTAAAATTTTGCGTCATAATGTTGACTTTTTGCATCAATCTTTGATATCGCTTTTCTTTCATCTCAAATATACAATTTAAAATTTTCAATGATGGTTTTCATGAAAGCTATAACTAGTCCTCAATATGGTTAGTAGTCCTATTTTACTGTCTATGCACGCGCAACATTCGAATTACTATTTTATAATCTAAGAACAAATACGAATTATGTACATATTTAGTATGTAGCTTTTTTATTTAAAAACCTGACGTACATAAATATTATGTATGTACATAATTACCTATTCTATCATGTTTTATTTTTATTTGTCTCAACAGATTTATCTTTATAACATAAAAACGTGTCGGTATATTTTTTTATATTGTATTAAACAAATATTCTTTGTAACGTGTGCATAAAAACTTGTTTTTCTGAAAAATTATTTAAGCGTCAATAAAAAATGGAGCTATCATAAGCACCTTCAATTTAAAATATTGTTTTGATGTCCAAAGCATGTACAAAAAAAAAAAAATTCGTACCAACCATCGAAGTAAAATTTGTTTTAAACTTATTCAATACACACAAAGCGCAGTCAATAATTATTTAAAAAAAAAATGGGCTAAAATCGCAAATCGCGATGTAAATGTAAATCTGAAAAACTAAGTAATTTTGCAGCACTCAAAAAATTGTCCAATTCTGCTAAAAATTTGGATTGAAATAGTCTAGAGTCTTACAAGACGAAATTCGAAAATTTGATCCAAAATAAGTAAACAGTAGAACGTCCTTTCATATACCACAAAACAGCCGCTCAAAAAATATAACATTATGGGCCCTACCGCAATAATCAAATTTAGTAAGGACTTAAATATTTGAGGAAAATAGTCCATATTGGTATGGACTATAAAAAATTAACCATACATGTTATGTTGCATATTTTAGAGTCCATACCATATAATATTCATTATTTAGGGTCCACCTAAATATTAAAGTCATACCATGGTTGGTTTATTATTTAGAGCCCATACAATTATGGTCCATTTTACTTTAATATTTAAGTCGTTACTAAATTTGACTATTGGTAGGGCCCTATCAGTTTTATGGGCTTTTTTTAAAAATCCGGTGCTCAGCGGGACTTAGTTTTTTTTTACCGGGGACTAAAAAACACAAAATATCTCATAAATCATTATGCTTTCTTATTAAAATTGTGTATATGGCAAGTTTGCCATATATATATGATAATGTAATAGCACCTTTAGACTTAAGTTTCATCTCTGGTTGTTTCAAATAAAAAGTTATTTTAAAAACGTGGTAAATAAATTATTATTGTGTTAAATAATTAATTTTTTAGGCATGTTAAATAAAAAAGTAATGAATTTCAAAAAAATAGCCTCAATTACGAACATTTTATTAAAAAATTGCCAGGGGACTGAGAGTTTTCATAGTTTTTGCGCCAAAAACATAGTAAAGTTTCATTTGACATAAGAAAAATTGTTTATACTGTGGTTTCACTTGGCCTATACAATAGCGCTAAAAAATATGCATAAGAAGATCGTTTTAGTTTGGTTTTTATTAATCAAACAAAATCAAATAAAATCGAGCACTTTATTAAAAACGAAATTCCCGCAAGAATAAAGCCGTGTGGTTGGATGTCTTTTAAAAAGTTGATGTTTTTTTTAGTGAAGTGTCTAGCTATTTCCAATGTTTAATTGTTAAAAATAAAACCAACTTAAATGTACCCATGAAACTAATAGTCTAATACCTAGCCCACAGCAATTTTGGGTGTGCACGATATCGAAAATTCTTTTTGTTTTAAGATTGGTCCATACTGTTCATATGCAAATATGAAAGTCTGGCATGTCGGCGTTATGCCTCAACCACGACCAGCCAGACTTTCATATTTGCAGAACAGATGAATAGTATGGATCTATCTTAAAACAAAAGTAATTTTTGCTATCTTTCACACTCAAAAATTTCTGTGGGCTCTCAGTATTTAAGGAAAGAGGTCCTAAAAGACTTTCTTAATAAGTTTTCATCATCAAAAATAATATAAAGTTAAAAATAAAGCCAAAAAACGGTTGTCTTTTTGCCTCGTAGTCCGTTTTGCCCCCCTCTCCCCTACCTGCCGAATACAATTACTTTTTGAAAATAAACCGTCGCGTCGTTACACAAAAAAGCGAAGAAACTGAGTTGTGTTGTTTTGACCAAAACAGCACAAGTCGAGTTATTAGTCTAAGAGCCGACAGCAAAATTTGGGATAACCAAACTCTGAGTATGAGGGTTTATAGGTGCGTATTTTGTAATATCGAAATCAAAAGTCTGGCAGGTTTTTTGTTCAGCCTTTTGCGGGGGTGGGGGATTAAAAATAGGGATTTTCAAAATTTTGTATCACAGGAATTATCACTTCCACTATTTTTTTAAAAATACATTATGATGCTCTGTTATTTTCCCTAAGTCCAGACACCTTAATCTTGGTTATCCGACTGGTGGAACTCAAGATATAAGCTTTTAAAAGGAACCTTAATCGACTTTTTTTGGAGCGTTTGTTTTGTTGATTTTTTCCGTTTTATAAATCTCCAAGAAAAAACCGATAAGGTTCGCTTAAAAAGCTTATATCTTGAGTTTTATTAGTCGGATCACCAAGATTAAAGTGCTTGGACTTAGGGAAAACGACAGAGCATTATAACTTATTATAAAAAAATTAGTGGAGTTCATAATACCCCTGATAAGAAATTTAGAAAATCTCTATTTTCTACCCCCCGACGCTGCCAAAAGCTGAACAAAAAAGCTGCCAGACTTTTGATTTCGATATCACAAAATATGCACCTATAAACCCCCATACTCAAATTTTGGTTATACATCCACTCCCAAAATTTGCTGTCGGCTCTTGTACTATATGCCATCATGATCAAACATTATTTTAGAAAAAGGAGTTAATTTCGGTTAGGACCATTAAATATCTTTGGAACCAGGTGACTTAGAGTTATGCTGTTAAGACCAAATGAAAATAGATTTTTTTCAAATAATTCTGCATACTTAACTCATTTTCGAAAAAAAAAACTGACTTATGCTGTTATGAACAGACTCCATAGATATAAAGTTGGAATATAATGTTTGGGGTGTAAACAGCACTCAACATTTGGTAACGCTTCATGTACGATCTCATAGTTACAGGAAGTGCTCTTCAGGAAACCGATAAGCGATATTTTAGATAGATTACGTAAAAATGACCTACATATAAATTTGAGTAAAAGCAAAATTCCGTAAACTAGGTAAGTACTTAGGACATACATCAAAAATGGATTTCACAGGAATAATGAAAAAAGTACAAGCAATTCTTCAAATAAGTTCTCCTACAAACATTAACGAACTATACGAGCATTCTTTTAGGTATGGTCAACTTACATTAACTTTGTTCCTGACGAGGTCGTAGCCGCAAAACTACATATATAGCTTAAACAAGCTCCTACAAAAAGATATATCCTTTGACTGGACTCCACAATGCGAAGAAGCATTCCGAAATATTAAAGAAGACACCATGAGCGAAAACGTTTTGACACTATTTGACGAGAAACTAACTCTCGTCATAGCTGCGGAAGCTTCACAGTACGGCTTGTCAGCAATATTTTCCCATGTTACGTCCCACGGAGAGAGATCGATCGCCTACGCATCCCGAAGTCTCACAAAAAGCGAATAAAACTACAGCCAAATCGATAAAGAAGCCACAGCAATTTACTGGGGCTTACACAAATTCTACAATTATTGCTATGGTCGGGAATTTAAGCTGGTAACCGACAACAAACCATTAACATCTATTTTCAGTCCTAACAAATGCTTACCTAGTACTACTTACCGCACAGAAAATCTAACATTACGCTCAATTCGTATGGGTTTTCAAGTACAATATACAATAAACACACAATATAAAATAAAAAATAAAAATATTATTTACCAGAATACCAAGGATTACACCAACATTTATTATCTATTAACCAAAGACTCGTTAATTTTTGTATACATTTTTGTAAATCATTCGTTTTTTTTTAGAAAAACTAATATCCAATAAAAAAATTATTTCCGTAAAATTCTCAAATTCGGCTTAGTTTTCGAGTTAAACCCCTCAGAAATGCATGGATGAATTCGGGCGAATTTTGTGTTTTAAGCAAGCTTAAATTCCAGACAAAACTTATTCAATTATAAAAATGTAAGTGCAATAAATTGGGCTTAATAAAAGGTTTATTTAAAAGCCTATTAATACAAAATATTAAGGTAACTATGGATATTTTAGAGATTTACATATTGAAAACAATGGCGTGATATTTATAACTTTGGTCGTTTAAATGAATTAAGGTATCCGTTCACAAAGCCTTCTGAACCCCATAAAAAACAGTTTTTCATCTCAAAAGAGAAGAAAAATGCTTCTCCGTTTTATTCATTTGTCGATTAAAATAACCAAAGAGTCGCCTCTAACATTAAAATTTAAACATAATGGGGCCTATTTATCATTTTTAAACTGTGTGTAAGTTAAACCTATTAGTCTAAGAGCTGACAGCAAACTTTGGGAGTGGATGTATAACCAAAATCTGAGTATAAGGGTTTATACATAGGTGCATATTTTGTGATATCGAAATCAAAAGTCTGGCAGGTTTTTTGATCAGCCTATGGCGGGGGTGGGGATTGGGAATAGAGAATTTCTAAATTTCTTATCAGAGGTATTATCACTTCCACTAATGTTTTTGAAAATACAGAAAATCATTTTCCCTAAGTCCATGAGCTTTAATCTTGGTGATCCGACTTATAAAACTCAAGATATAAGCTTTTTAAGCGAACCTTATCGGTTTTTTCTTGGAGATTTATGAAACGGAAAAAATCAACAAAACAAAGCCACCAAAAATACTCGATTTATTTTCGTTTGAACGCTTATTTCTTGAGTTCTACCAGTCAAATAACCAAGTTTAAAGTGTCTGAACTTAGGGAAAATAACAGAGCATCATAATGTATTTAAAAAAAATTAGTGGAAGTGATAATACCCCTGATAAGAAATTTAGAAAATCCCTATTTTCAATCCCCCACCCCCGCCAAAGGCTGAACAAAAAACCTGCCAGACTTTTGATTTCAATATCACAAAATATGCACCAATAAAACCTCATACTCAAATTTTGGCTATACATCCACTCCCAAAATTTGCTCTCGGCTCTTGTACTATATAGGTTTAGTTGAATTTTCGGACGTTGTTTTGATTCTATTTTTTAAGTTCATTTAAAAATATTTAAAGCTATTTGTGTAGTATAACAAGTTATTATAATCTTATAAAAATAAAAAACCAACAATTTGTAAGTACAATCGGTCTGTATTCATTGAGCCAAACGTGTCTGTAGTTTAGTAAAACCTGGGGTGGAATCGGCTAAGGTGATAGTTGATTATCAATTGTGGTGATCGTCGTAAGGCAAACATAAACACAGCAATCGTCAAAACGACGATCACCGCAATTGATAATCAACTATCACCTTAGCCGATTCCACCCCTGGGTTTTTCGGCGACTATGAATATGCCCCAATGTAGATACGAATACGACACTTCTTATAATATTCATATTTTAATAATGCTAAAGAGCCGGTTTTATGATTGATAAGGTACAATTTGGCACAAATTATTATTTTGCGTTAAAGACGCCGATAAATTCCAAAACTATTTGTCTTTATGTTGGTCCCTATAATTATTTTAAAACTTAGAAATACTTCTTAAAACCTTTAAGTACAAATATATAATATGGAGTGCTCGTTCCTAACCCTAATATATTGTAGTACTTGAGCCTGTGACTGGGGGTGTGATTTCAATATAGAGAGGGTATTTTGACAGCTGGCAGCTATGATGGTGTTGTTGTAAAAACCCTCTCTATATTGAGAATTGAATTAGTCGCACTATAAGAATGTGGAATGCTCTACCTGACACTATTTGGCCCTGCCATTTCGATATTCAGAGGTTCAAAACCAATGTGCATCGGTATCTCCTCTTATATCCTTTCCTATTTTCCTAACGCTCGCACTGTGTTTAAACATTTTAAGGGTAGTTAAAACCCCTTTAGTGCGCACTTCATATAAAAAAAAAACGCATAGACTACCGCGCCCCCCATGATGGTTACGTTTTTGGAATGTAAACGAGCACTCCATATTATATATACTCAAAGCTAAAAACTAAACTTAACTAAACATAATATAGTAGTTGCTTATTTTGAATTTAATTCCCCATAAGTTTAATTAATTAGAGCTTGTCTGTATAAACTTACAACACCTACGATTAAAGGTGTCTGGTACAAAGTGTTCTGCTTTCCTTTCACACTTTTCATTCATTCGGTAATATTAAATTAATCGTTCATTAACTTTATATAGAAAATATTTTTTTCCCTCCACAGTTTGAAGAATCTTCTTCACAATCTGGCCAATTTTTCAAGGCTGACGCTAAAGCAATTAATTTATTATACGCCATCTCATTGTCATCAGATCTAAGTTACTGGTAAATAAGTTAAGATTTATTTAATTACTGAACAATTAAAATGTAATTTTATATTTTACAATAGGAACGCATCGATTCACACGAAATCATTTTGATGTTTTTTTGAGCAGCTGTAAAAGGTGCATTTGCAGAAGATAGAGAGAGACTCAAAACTTAAAGCAAAGACTTACGTAAAACAAATAATAAATAGTAAATACTTCGTGGTTGATTTCCCATTGGTTTCGTCAACCGAGGATGATGGAAGGTTCTTCGGTCTTTCTTTAAGCTATGCGTGGTATCACGAGCGTGACATAATCTTCTTCTATATACAAATTTGCCCCATATTTAGCTTTTAATGGATTAAAAAATTTCAGCTGAAGTGCCTTTCTGCTAATTTAATTCGATAGTTGAATAGCTTCGTATCGGACTATTTGACTAAACAAGGAGTAGGTATAGTGTGATGTAAACTTTGAGTAATAGTCATACATACTATAATCATACATTAGCCGTGTTTTTTTTTGCCTTTATATCCATTTCCACATCTGCTTAAAAATAATTTCCTTGTAAAATACAACAACAATTTTGAAAATTCCGGAATTTTTGTTGCGTTTTACTTAGGAATTATTTTTTAGCTGATATGGAAGCGGGGATATATGCACAAAAATCACGGCTATTGTAAGTTTCAAGTTAACGGTGGTAAAACATCAACATATTTTAATCACCGTTGTTTAATAATATATTTTATTTTTAATTTTAAGTCCCATCCTATGGGGAGAGAAGCCTAAGATATCCTTTTTTAAATTGCATAATATGATACAAATTTATATGAACATTTGAATTTAACAAATAGTTTTCATTAAAACAAATTAATAAAAACTATTCGTAAAATTCAATTTATCATATAAATTTATTTCATATATAATTTCAAAATGCTCAGTTTGAGAAGAAACAAACTACTTCTTTTATGTACACGTTTCACCAGTTATATCCGTATCCGTACTTGTAGATTCGAGAACTTAGAAATTGTAGTAGTACGGATATAACCGGTGGTGAAATGTATACGCAAAAGAAGTATTTTTAAAGGACAAGTTTCAGTGCTTTCGCTATTGTTTAAGAAACTACAGACGAATAAACATTAGAATTACTTCCAGTTGTGCTTCGCTGATATATGTACATACATTTGAAGCACAGTACACATATCTTAGGTATTAAGCTGGCTTTTAACTTTCGTTCTTCATTCGTTGTTCGATATTCGTTCTTCTCTCAACAACGGAGAAAGCATTTACATTAGAAAGTTAAACTCTATTTACAAAATTGTTTATTTATATAACTAGGCTTCTTGTGCCATTCAGTAATTAAAAATGTCCCTACAAGTTGCACTACACTCCAAAACAATGTTCATTTATACAGTTTTCGCATTTAAACACAAGTTGTTAGAATAACAACGAACACCGAAATTTCTGACCTGATTTGAATTTGTACGTTCTTCATTCGTTCTTAGTTCGTTGTTCGGTTTTCTCATTTACATTTTCGTTGTTCCGCGAACGAACAACAACGAACAACGTACACCGATGATAATACCGAAAGTCTAAAGCCAGCTTTATATTCCGCAGTTCAAGATGGCTGTCCATTGTGCCAATACACAGTAAACAAAAACAAATTTGTTGTGGCTAATTTTTTTTACTATTGATTTTGACACATGCGCAGAACTGAACGAAAATGAAAGACCCCTTTCACACAAGGAAACTGAGATGCCGGAGATTTTTAGTTTGTAGGCGAGAAGGGGGTAAATGGAAGATAAAAAAACCTTACCTCACACCCTTCTCGCCAACAAACTAGAATTTTTATTGTGTGAGTGGAAGATAGATCGATTTCAAGGGTGGGAGATAGGGAAGGGTAGATTGAACTGAGAGGATTTACTCTTCATCGTATGGGTATGGACACAACGAACATATTAACTTGAAGCATTAAGAATCCAATATGGACAGGCACTTAATATATGTACCTTGCATTTGGAGTACCTTTGTCAGTACTTCAATGGAGGGGAAATTCACTACATTTCGCATGCTAGAAAGAGATAGCTGCTTCATGTATTCTCATGTATAGGAGGTTTTTTTCCCGAGACCATATCTTTTTTTCAGTGGAAAAGAAGTACTTCTATTACGTACATATTTCACCGGTTATTTATGTAGTTCTACGTTTGCTGGGTACAACTTTTAAAGCATCAGTAAAGTTACCAGAATAAGGCTATCAGTATCGCTTATTAAATTTTATGAGGAGGATTAACATGGAGAAATTTATCTTAATTGGCAGAAAACATTACTTAAGGATAAATTCACCAGTTTATTGCGACTCAAAATGCGATCAAAATAATTAAAAAAATTGTTCAGACTTTATAGCCGTTCCAATAATTGAACAATTTGCTGTATAAAAATCTCAAAATACACGACGATCGTCGAAAACGGTTTCCTTGACCCTGATTAATCTGAAATACAGTAATAACAATAAAGTATAAAACACTATGATAAAAACATTTGTATTTTTTATTTAAATTTAATTACAATACTTAAATATAATTTCTTATAGAATCAGCACATACGAAATGAGACAAAACTTTGTGCATCGTATACATCGCACTCTTTCTTCCCTTTTATGATGGAAGAGTTTTAATTTTTTTTTAGGAGAAACAAAAGTACTTTTTTTGAGAAGAAATTTTTTGGTAAATAAATAAACACATAAATTTATAGAATGCATTTTGTTTGTGGTTGTGTTTCAAGGCAAACTACTGAGTTTTGGTTTGCAGGGTAATAACCTCATAACTCACCACATAAAAACTTAAAAATTATGCTCCTTGGCAGATCACAACTTATGTTATACGAAATTTTGACAGCCTTATACAAATACAAACGCACAAAAAATTGTGATCTGTGAGCCTCTCAATGGCAAAAAAGGGCCATATGTTTAATCATTATATTCGCGGTTAATTCCAAAAGTACCTAGGTATCAACGGTACATAAAAGAAAAATTCTTTTGACTAAAGTTGTAGAAATTTAAATTTTAAACTCTTTTTTATCAAAAATTGAAAATAGGCGAAGTAATTAATAAAAACCAATTTCCGTTAAATTCAAGACGGTGGCAACGGCTATTTTCGTCGGAATATCTTGCATTTTCTCTAATCTGCATTTTTTAGTTAGTGCAGAAATTTAGTCGAAGATAACATGTTTTAAATCAGCTATAAGGCTCTCTCTCTTAATATCATTAAAGTCATCATCAATTTTGGTTACTTTTTCTTTCAGCAAATATTACCTACAATGTCAAAAGTCTCTTCAATTAGCACTATTTCACTTTTTTGGAGAATTAATTGCATTTATTTTCCGCACGAGCCAGTACTGGCAAGCCAGTTGGCTACATGGATTGACTGTTAAGTTCGTATACGTGAATTTGCTGTGACGTAGGCGACATACGCAACTTGTAAGTTAGTCCCCTTTCACACAGGGAAACCAGTTGCTGGAGATTTTTTGACGTTTTCCTTTAATTTCCTTGTACCTTTCACACAAGGAAACAAAAATTGCCGGAGATTTTCGTTTGTTTCCATATAAAGTCTATTGGCTGAACGCACATTACGGACAGTGTGAAAAGGAATGTGATGAAAATCTCCTCAAACGTTGACCGGGGAGATTTTTTTCATTCTCCTTGCTTCTTGCCCTTCTCGCCTACAAACTCCCAGTTTCCAGCAACTCAGTTTCCTTGTGTGAAAGCAGTCCTAGTTGCTTTCAAGTATCTGCGGTCACGTTCGGCTTTTACTAGGATAGCCTATCTAGGATTCTAAATACACATTTTTATTGAAATTGCTTTGGCATCGGACTTCGATATTTTCTTCTTCTTCTTCTTCTTCTTCTTCTTCTTCTTCTTCTTCTTCTTCTTCTTCTTCTTCTTCTTCTTCTTCTTCTTTTTTGCGCCTGCCTTTCTTCCGCGATAGTGTTGGAACGTCATGTGCTATTGCCTTTTGAACTGGGTTCTCATGGCATCTTCTTTGTACGTGACAGTACTAGCTAAGTTGGTCATGCTGTATTTTGTCCAAGATGGTATTTTTGACGTGTAGGCTTCCTCGTATTCTCTTGCTTCTTATTCGATCACGCTTTGTCACTCCTGCTGTCATGCGAAGCATCTTTATTTCAGCTGCCGTCAATTTACTCTCATACTTCTAGTACATTTGTCCAACACTGTGAACCGTATGTAAGCGCTGGACGAAGAACTGCCGTGTAGAGCTTTCCTTTCAGCTTCGGGGACATTTTTCTATCACAGAAGATGGCAGAGTATTCCCTCCACTTCATCCACCCTACGCTTACATCCATTCAAATCTCCACCCACAAACAGAAGCTCATCTTTCGGGATGTTTTTAAGACGGTTGTGAAAGTCTAGCCAAAACGCATCTTTTTTCGGTTGTTCATATCCAATTTGGGGAGCATAAGCGCTGATAATATTTCACACATTTCCTTACATCACCAATTTTAGAGACATCAAACGGTCACTGGACTTCAAAATAGCCAAGACATTACCAAGCAATTGCTCCGCAAGAATGAAACCGATTCCGTTTTTGTTCTTTTCTTCTCCGTAGTAGAACGCATCTTGTAGACCTTTGTCTTAACGTCTTATGCAAATCATTTTGGCGCAGGTTATACAAGCTATTTAACTCCCATAAGAACTTTCATCACAAGTGCTGTGCAAATCAATACCTTTCCACAAACATTATAATAAGGCCTTAAAGAAACAAGATACTGAAAACAATGATCTGTATAATAAGGTCTTAAAATGGCTTTCACCTGCAGTTTCTTTGAAAACAAATAACTTGTATAATAAGGTCTTCAAAAGGCCTAATAAGTTTTTTTGATGTCATTCCATATATTTTATGCGCCACACTGCAACACAATGATATTTTACTGGTATTAGGTCCACGGTATCGCTGCCAGACCGATGAAATATAGCTTGCACTGATACAAACGGCGTGGCTACAACATTTGAAGCGGTATAAAACACTTTGAGTAAATGTTCACTAGCTCTCGGACTACTAGTGCCTCGGCCAGTGCTTTAGCACCAACAGAAGCCGAGAAATTTCACTTTGAAATTTGACAAGTGTCGAAATGTCTAAATCTGCGGACGCCAATCGATTTAGGAGGGTGGTATTACCTAGTGTCTCGGTCAGTGGCTTAGTACCAACAGAAATCGAGAAATTTCACTTTGAAATTTGAAAATTGTCGAAATGTAAAAATCTGATGGTGCGTTACGCATGCGCTACGCATGCCTTAAGTTAGAGTCGATTTTTCAACTTAAAGTATTCGTAGAGTATGATACATTTATGGAAAGGTGGCACCTCCTAGATAACGAAAATGATAGTTTTAACCCTGTACGACGCTTAGTTCTCGAGACCATCGAGTTTAAAGATAAGGATAGAGTCGATTTTCCAACTTAGAGTTTTCGTAGAGTTGGCAGCTTTTAGGTCACGAAAATGATAGTTTCAACCCTACGATGCTTAGTTCTCGGGATAATAGAGTTTAAAGATAAAGATAGAGTCGATTTTTCAATTTATAGTTTTCGTAGGGCAAAATACATCTATGGATTAGTGGCACCTCCTTACTTACTTACTTATGCTGGCGCCACTGTCGCGTAAAGCACACGTAACGCATGCGTAACGCGTGCGTAACGCAAGCGTAACGTATGCGCAACGCGTGCGTAGCGCATGCGTAACGCATGCGTAATGCATGCGTTAACGGTCCTAAGATCCTGAACGGTCTTGAGATATTGAACGGTTTTGAGATCCTGAACTATTTTGAGATCCTGAACAGCCTTGATATGTTGAACGGTCCTGAAGGTTTGAATGGTCCTGAACAGTCTTGAGATCCTGAATTGTCTTGAGATCTTGAACGGTCCTGAAGTCTTGAACGGTCCTGAGGTCTTGAGATCCTGAACGGTCTTGAAATCTTGAACGTTCCTGAGGTGTTGAACGGTCCTGAGATCCTGAACGGTCTTGAAATGCTGAACGGTCTCTAGATCTTGAACGGTCCTGAGATCCTGAACGGTCTTGAGATCCTGAACGGTCTTGAGATCTTGAACGGTCCTGAGGTCTTGAACGGTCCTGAGGTCTTAAATTCTTAAACGGTCGCATGCGTTACGCATCCGTTACGCATGCGGTACGCTTCCGTTACGCATGCACTACGCAATCGTTACGCAGCCGTTACGCACGCGTTACGCCTCCATTACGCATGCGTAACGCTTCCGTTATGCATGCGTTATACATCCGTTACGCATACATTACGCATGCGTTACGCATCCGTTAAGCATGCGTTCGCATCCGTTACGCATCCGTTAAACATGCGTTACGCATTCGTTACGCATGCGTTACGCATCCGTTACGCATGCGTTACGCATCCGTTATGCATGCGTTACGGATCCGTTACGCAAGCGCACCGCATGCTCTACGCATTCGTTTCGCATGCGTTACGCATGCTCTACGCATCCGTTACGCATGCGTTATGCATCCGTTACGCATCCGTTACGTATGCGTTACGCATCCGTTATGCATGCGTTACGCATCCGTTACGCGTGCGTTACGCAAGCGTTACGCATTCGTTACGCATGCGCACCGCATGCTCTATGCATTCGTTACGCATGCGCAACGCATGCTCTACGCATCCGTTACGCATGCGTTACGCATTCGTTACGCATGCGCACCGCATGCTCTACGCATTCGTTTCGCATGCTTTACGCATGCTTTACGCATCCGTTACGCATGTGAAACGCATCCGTTACGCATGCGTTACGCATCCTTTACGTATGCGTTACGCATCCGTTACGCATGCGTTACTCATGCGTTACGCATCCGTTACGCATGCGATACGCATCCGTTACGCATGCGTTTCGCATCTGTTACGTATGCGTTACGCATCCGTTATGCATGCGTTACTCATGCGTTACGCATCCGTTACGCATCCATTTCGCATGCGTTACACATCCGGTACGCATGCGTTACACATCCGTTACGCATAATTACGCATCCGTTACGCATGCGTTACGCATCTGTTACGCATCCGTTACGCATCCGTTATGCATCCGTTACGCATGCGTTACGCATCCGTTATGCATCCGTTATGCTTCCTTTATGCATCCGTTACGCATGCGTTAAGCATCCGTTACACATGCGTTACGCATCCGTTACGCATCCGTTACGCATGCGTTACACATCCAATACACAACCGTTACGCATCCGTTACGCATGCGTTACACATCCGATACGCATGCGTTACGCATCCATTACGCATGCGTTACGCATCCGTTACGCATGCGTTACGCATCCTTTACGCATGCGTTATGAATCCGTTATGCATGCGTTACGCATCCGTTACGCATGCGTTACGCATTCGTTACGCATGAGTTACGCATCCGTTACGCATGCGTTATGCATCCGTTACGCATGCGGTACGCATCCGTTATGCATCCGTTACGCATGCGTTACGCATTCGTTACGCATCCGTTACGCATCCTTTACGCATGCGTTATGAATCCGTTACGCATACGTTACGCATCCGTTACGCATGCGTTACGCATCCGTTATGCATCCGTTACGCATGCGTTACGCATCCTTTACGCATGCGTTATGAATCCGTTACGCATGCGCTACGCATCCGTTACGTATGCGTTATGCATCCGTTACGCATGCGGTATGCATCCGTTACGAATCCGTTACGCATGCGTTACGCATCCGATAGGCATGCATCCGTTACGCATCCGTTACGCATGCGTTGCGCATCCGTTACGCATGCGTCACGCATCTGTTACGCATGCGTCACGCATCCGTTACGAACGCGTTACGCATCCGTTACGAATGCGTTACGCATCCGTTACGCATGCGTCACGCATCCGTTACGCATGCGTCACGCATCCGTTACGCATGCGTCACGCATCCGTTACGCATGCGTCACGCATCCGTTACGCATCCGCAACGCATGCGTTACGCATCCGTTACGCATGCGTTGCGCATCCGTTACGAATGCGTTACGCATCCGTTACGCATGCGTCACGCATCCGTTACGCATCCGTAACGCATGCGTTACGCATCCGTTACGCATGCGTTACGCATGCGTTACGCATCCGTTACGCATGTGTTACGCATCCATAACGCATGCGTCACGCATCCGTTACGCATGCGATACGCATCCGTTACGCATGCGTTACGCATCCGTTACGCATGCGTCACGCATCCGTTACGCATGCGTTACGCATCCGTTACGCAAGCGTCACGCATCCGTTACGCATGCGTCACGCATCCGTAACGCATGCGTCACGCATCCGTTACGCATCCGTTACGTATGCGTCACGCATCCGTTATGCATGCGTTACGCATCCGTTACGCATGCGTTGCGCATCCGTTACGCATCCGTTACGCATCCGTTACGCATGCGTACGCATCCGTTACGCATGCGTCACGCATCCGTTACGCATGCGTTACGCATCCGTTACGCATGCGTCACGCATCCGTTACTTATGTGTCACGCATCCGTTACGCATGCGTTACGCATCCGTTACGCATGCGTTACGCATCCGTTACGCATGCGTTGTGCATCCGTTACGCATGCGTTTCGCATACGTTACGCATGCGTCACGCATCCGTTACGCATGCGTCACGCATCCGTTACGAATGCGTTACGCATACGTTACGCATGCGTTACGCATCCTTTACGCATGCATCACGCATCCGTAACGCATGCGTTACGCATCCGTAACGCATGCGTCACGCATCCGTTACGCATGCGTCGCATCCGTTACGCATCCGTTACGCATCCGTTACGCATGTGTTACGCATCCGTTACGCATGCGTTACGCATCCATAACGCATGCCTCACGCATCCGTTACGCATGCGTTACGCATCCGTTACGCATGCGTTACGCATCCGTTACGCATGCGTTACGCATCCGTTACGCATGCGTCACGCATCCGTTACGCATGCGTCACGCATCCGTTACGCATGCGTCACGCATCCGTAACGCATGCGTCACGCATCCGTTACGAATCCGTTACGCATGCGTTACGCATCCGTAACGCATGCGTTACGCATCCGTTACGCATGCGTCGCATCCGTTACGCATCCGTTACGCATGCGTTACGCATACGTTACGCATGCGTTACGCATCCGTAGCGCATGCGTCACGCATCCGTTACGCATGCGTTACGCATCCATACCGCATGCGTCACGCATCCGTTACGCATGCGTTACGCATCCGTTACGCATGCGTTACGCATCCGTTACGCATGCGTCACGCATCCGTTACGCATGCGTTACGCATCCGTTACGCATGCGTCACGCATCCATTACGCATGCGTCACGCATCCGTTACGCATGCGTTACGCATCCGTTACGCATCCGTTACGCATCCGTTACGCATCCGTTACGCATGCGTTACGCATCCGTTACGCATGCGTTACGCATCCGTTACGCATGCGTTACGCATCCGTTACGCATGCGTTACGCATCCGTTACGCATGCGTTACGCATCCGTTACGCATGCGTTACGCATCCGTTACGCATGCGTTACGCATCCGTTACGCATGCGTCACGCATCCGTTACGCATGCGTTACGCATCCGTTACGCATGCGTTGCGCATCCGTTACGCATGCGTTACGCATCCGTTACGCATGAGTTACGCATCCGTTACGCATGCGTCACGCATCCGTTACGCATGCGTTACGCAACCGTTACGCATGCGTCACGCATCCGTTACGCATGCGTCACGCATCCGTTACGCATGCGTTACGCATACGTTACGCATGCGTTACGCATCCGTTACGCATGCGTCACGCATCCGTTACGCATGCGTTACGCATCCGTAACGCATGCGTCACGCATCCGTTACGCATGCGTCACGCATCCGTTACGCATGCGTCGCATCCGTTACGCATCCGTTACGCATCCGTTGCGCATCCGTTACGCATGCGTTACGCATCCGTTACGCATGCGTTACGCATACGTTACGCATGCGTCACGCATCCGTTACGCATGCGTTACGCATCCATAACGCATGCGTCGCGCATCCGTTACGCATGCGTTACGCATCCGTTACGCATGCGTCACGCATCCGTTACGCATGCGTCACGCATCCGTTACGCATCCGTTACGCATGCGTCACGCATCCGTAACGCATGCGTTACGCATCCGTTACGCATGCGTTGCGCATCCGTTACGCATCCGTTACGCATCCGTTACGCATCCGTTACGCATGCCATACGCATCCGTTACGCATGCGTCACGCATCCGTTACGCATACGTTACGCATCCGTTACGCATGCGTCACGCATCCGTTACGCATGCGTTACGCATCCGTTACGCATGCGTAACGCATCCGTTACGCATCCGTTACGCATCCGTTACGCATCCGTTACGCATGCGTTACGCATCCGTTACGCATCCGTTTCGCATCCGTTACGCATGTGTTACGCATCCGTTACGCATGCGTTACGCATACGTTACGCATGCGTTACGCATCCGTTACGCATGCGTCACGCATCCGTTACGCATCCGTTACGCATGCGTTACGTATCCGTTACGCAAGCGTCACGCATCCGTAACGCATGCGTCACGCATCCGTTACGCATGCGTTACGCATCCGTTACGTCTGCGTCACGCATGCGTCACGCATCCGTTACGCATGCGTCACGCATCCGTTACGCATGCGTCACGCATCCGTAACGCATGCGTCACGCATCCGTTACGCATGCGTTACGCATCCGTTACGCATGAGTTACGCATCCGTTACGCATGCGTCACGCATCCGTTACGCATGCGTTACGCATCCATAACGCATGCGTCGCGCATCCGTTACGCATGCGTTACGCATCCGTTACGCATGCGTCACGCATCCGTTACGCATGCGTCACGCATCCCTTACGCATGCGTCACGCATCCGTTACGCATCCGTTACGCATCCGTTACGCATGAGTTACGCATCCGTTACGCATGCGTCACGCATCCGTTACGCATCCGTTACGCATGCGTCACGCATCCGTTACGCATGCGTCACGCATCCGTAACGCATGCGTCACGCATCCGTTACGCATGCGTTACGCATCCGTTACGCATGCGTTGCGCATACGTTACGCATCCTTTACGCATCCGTTACGCATGCGTCACGCATCCGTTACGCATGCGTCACGCATCCGTAACGCATGCGTCACGCATCCGTTACGCATGAGTTACGCATCCGTTACGCATGCGTCACGCATCCGTTACGCATCCGTTACGCATGCGTCACGCATCCGTTACGCATGCGTTACGCATCCATAACGCATGCGTCGCGCATCCGTTACGCATGCGTTACGCATCCGTTACGCATGCGTCACGCATCCGTTACGCATGCGTCACGCATCCGTTACGCATCCGTTACGCATGCGTCACGCATCCGTAACGCATGCGTTACGCATCCGTTACGCATGCGTTGCGCATCCGTTACGCATCCGTTACGCATCCGTTACGCATCCGTTACGCATCCGTTACGCATGCCATACGCATCCGTTACGCATGCGTCACGCATCCGTTACGCATGCGTTACGCATCCGTTACGCATGCGTCACGCATCCGTTACGCATGCGTTACGCATCCGTTACGCATGCGTTACGCATCCGTTACGCATCCGTTACGCATCCGTTACGCATCTGTTACGCATCCGTTTCGCATCCGTTACGCATCCGTTACGCATGCGTTACGCATACGTTACGCATGCGTTACGCATCCGTTACGCATGCGTCACGCATCCGTTACGCATCCGTTACGCATGCGTTACGTATCCGTTACGCATGCGTCACGCATCCGTTACGCATGCGTTACGCATCCGTAACGCATGCGTCACGCATCCGTTACGCATGCGTTACGCATCCGTTACGCATGCGTCACGCATCCGTTACGCATCCGTTACGCATGCGTCACGCATCCGTTACGCATGCGTCACGCATCCGTAACGCATGCGTCACGCATCCGTTACGCATGCGTTGCGCATCCGTTACGCATCCGTTACGCATGCGTTACGCATCCGTTACGCATGCGTCACGCATCCGTTACGCATGCGTTACGCATCCGTTACGCATGCGTTACGCATCCGTTACGCATGCGTCACGCATCTGTTACGCATGCGTGACACATCCGTTACGCATGCGTCACGCATCCGTTACGCATGCGTTACGCATCCGTTACGCATGCGTAACGCATCCGTTACGCATCCGTTACGCATCCGTTACGCATGCGTTACGCATCCGTTACGCATCCGTTTCGCATCCGTTACGCATGTGTTACGCATCCGTTACGCATGCGTTACGCATACGTTACGCATGCGTTACGCATCCGTTACGCATGCGTCACGCATCCGTTACGCATCCGTTACGCATGCGTTACGTATCCGTTACGCATGCGTCACGCATCCGTAACGCATGCGTCACGCATCCGTTACGCATCCGTTACGCATGAGTTACGCATCCGTTACGCATGCGTCACGCATCCGTTACGCATCCGTTACGCATGCGTCACGCATGCGTCACGCATCCGTTACGCATGCGTCACGCATCCGTTACGCATCCGTTACGCATCCGTTACGCATGAGTTACGCATCCGTTACGCATGCGTCACGCATCCGTTACGCATCCGTTACGCATGCGTCACGCATCCGTTACGCATGCGTCACGCATCCGTAACGCATGCGTCACGCATCCGTTACGCATGCGTTACGCATCCGTTACGCATGCGTTGCGCATACGTTACGCATCCTTTACGCATCCGTTACGCATGCGTCACGCATCCGTTACGCATGCGTCACGCATCCGTAACGCATGCGTCACGCATCCGTTACGCATGAGTTACGCATCCGTTACGCATGCGTCACGCATCCGTTACGCATCCGTTACGCATGCGTCACGCATCCGTTACGCATGCGTTACGCATCCATAACGCATGCGTCGCGCATCCGTTACGCATGCGTTACGCATCCGTTACGCATGCGTCACGCATCCGTTACGCATGCGTCACGCATCCGTTACGCATGCGTCACGCATCCGTTACGCATCCGTTACGCATGCGTCACGCATCCGTAACGCATGCGTTACGCATCCGTTACGCATGCGTTGCGCATCCGTTACGCATCCGTTACGCATCCGTTACGCATCCGTTACGCATCCGTTACGCATCCGTTACGCATGCCATACGCATCCGTTACGCATGCGTCACGCATCCGTTACGCATGCGTCACGCATCCGTTACGCATGCGTCACGCATCCGTTACGCATGCGTTACGCATCCGTTACGCATGCGTTACGCATCCGTTACGCATCCGTTACGCATCCGTTACGCATGCGTTACGCATCTGTTACGCATCCGTTTCGCATCCGTTACGCATCCGTTACGCATGCGTTACGCATACGTTACGCATGCGTTACGCATCCGTTACGCATGCGTCACGCATCCGTTACGCATCCGTTACGCATGCGTTACGTATCCGTTACGCATGCGTCACGCATCCGTTACGCATGCGTTACGCATCCGTAACGCATGCGTCACGCATCCGTTACGCATGCGTTACGCATCCGTTACGCATGCGTCACGCATCCGTTACGCATCCGTTACGCATGCGTCACGCATCCGTTACGCATGCGTCACGCATCCGTAACGCATGCGTCACGCATCCGTTACGCATGCGTTGCGCATCCGTTACGCATCCGTTACGCGTGCGTTACGCATCCGTTACGCATGCGTCACGCATCCGTTACGCATGCGTTACGCATCCGTTACGCATGCGTTACGCATCCGTTACGCATGCGTCACGCATCTGTTACGCATGCGTGACACATCCGTTACGCATGCGTTACGCATCCGTTACGCATGCGTTGCGCATACGTTACGCATCCTTTACGCATCCGTTACGCATGCGTTACGCATCCGTAACACATGCGTCACGCATCCGTTACGCATGCGTTACGCATCCGTAACGCATCCGTTACGCATCCGTTACGCATGCGTTACGCATCTGTTACGCATCCGTTTCGCATCCGTTACGCATCCGTTACGCATGCGTTACGCATCCGTTACGCATGCGTTGCGCATCCGTTACGCATGCGTTACGCATACGTTACGCATGCGTTACGCATCCGTTACGCATGCGTTACGCATCCGTTACGCATGCGTCACGCATTCGTTACGCATGCGTTACGCATCCGTTACGCATCCGTTACGCATCCGTTACGCATGCGTTACGCATCTGTTACGCATCCGTTTCGCATCCGTTACGCAACCGTTACGCATGCGTTACGCATCCGTTACGCATGCGTTGCGCATCCGTTACGCATGCGTTACGCATACGTTACGCATGCGTTACGCATCCGTTACGCATGCGTTACGCATGCGTCGCATCCGTTACGCATCCGTTACGCATCCGTTACGCATCCGTTACGCATGCGTTACGCATCCGTTACGCATGCGTTACGCATACGTTACGCATGCGTCACGCATCCGTTACGCATGCGTTACGCATCCATAACGCATGCGTCGCGCATCCGTTACGCATGCGTTACGCATCCGTTACGCATGCGTCACGCATCCGTTACGCATGCGTCACGCATCCGTTACGCATCCGTTACGCATGCGTCACGCATCCGTAACGCATGCGTTACGCATCCGTTACGCATGCGTTGCGCATCCGTTACGCATCCGTTACGCATCCGTTACGCATCCGTTACGCATGCCATACGCATCCGTTACGCATGCGTCACGCATCCGTTACGCATACGTTACGCATCCGTTACGCATGCGTCACGCATCCGTTACGCATGCGTTACGCATCCGTTACGCATGCGTAACGCATCCGTTACGCATCCGTTACGCATCCGTTACGCATGCGTTACGCATCCGTTACGCATCCGTTTCGCATCCGTTACGCATGTGTTACGCATCCGTTACGCATGCGTTACGCATACGTTACGCATGCGTTACGCATCCGTTACGCATGCGTCACGCATCCGTTACGCATCCGTTACGCATGCGTTACGTATCCGTTACGCATGCGTCACGCATCCGTAACGCATGCGTCACGCATCCGTTACGCATGCGTTACGCATCCGTTACGCATGAGTTACGCATCCGTTACGCATGCGTCACGCATCCGTTACGCATCCGTTACGCATGCGTCACGCATCCGTTACGCATGCGTCACGCATCCGTTACGCATCCGTTACGCATGCGTCACGCATCCGTTACGCATGCGTCACGCATCCGTAACGCATGCGTCACGCATCCGTTACGCATGCGTTACGCATCCGTTACGCATGAGTTACGCATCCGTTACGCATGCGTCACGCATCCGTTACGCATGCGTTACGCATCCATAACGCATGCGTCGCGCATCCGTTACGCATGCGTTACGCATCCGTTACGCATGCGTCACGCATCCGTTACGCATGCGTCACGCATCCCTTACGCATGCGTCACGCATCCGTTACGCATCCGTTACGCATCCGTTACGCATGAGTTACGCATCCGTTACGCATGCGTCACGCATCCGTTACGCATCCGTTACGCATGCGTCACGCATCCGTTACGCATGCGTCACGCATCCGTAACGCATGCGTCACGCATCCGTTACGCATGCGTTACGCATCCGTTACGCATGCGTTGCGCATACGTTACGCATCCTTTACGCATCCGTAACGCATGCGTCACGCATCCGTTACGCATGAGTTACGCATCCGTTACGCATGCGTCACGCATCCGTTACGCATCCGTTACGCATGCGTCACGCATCCGTTACGCATGCGTTACGCATCCATAACGCATGCGTCGCGCATCCGTTACGCATGCGTTACGCATCCGTTACGCATGCGTCACGCATCCGTTACGCATGCGTCACGCATCCGTTACGCATCCGTTACGCATGCGTCACGCATCCGTAACGCATGCGTTACGCATCCGTTACGCATGCGTTGCGCATCCGTTACGCATCCGTTACGCATCCGTTACGCATCCGTTACGCATCCGTTACGCATGCCATACGCATCCGTTACGCATGCGTCACGCATCCGTTACGCATGCGTTACGCATCCGTTACGCATGCGTCACGCATCCGTTACGCATGCGTTACGCATCCGTTACGCATGCGTTACGCATCCGTTACGCATCCGTTACGCATCCGTTACGCATGCGTTACGCATCTGTTACGCATCCGTTTCGCATCCGTTACGCATCCGTTACGCATGCGTTACGCATACGTTACGCATGCGTTACGCATCCGTTACGCATGCGTCACGCATCCGTTACGCATCCGTTACGCATGCGTTACGTATCCGTTACGCATGCGTCACGCATCCGTTACGCATGCGTTACGCATCCGTAACGCATGCGTCACGCATCCGTTACGCATGCGTTACGCATCCGTTACGCATGCGTCACGCATCCGTTACGCATCCGTTACGCATGCGTCACGCATCCGTTACGCATGCGTCACGCATCCGTAACGCATGCGTCACGCATCCGTTACGCATGCGTTGCGCATCCGTTACGCATCCGTTACGCATGCGTTACGCATCCGTTACGCATGCGTCACGCATCCGTTACGCATGCGTTACGCATCCGTTACGCATGCGTCACGCATCTGTTACGCATGCGTGACACATCCGTTACGCATGCGTTACGCATCCGTTACGCATGCGTTGCGCATACGTTACGCATCCTTTACGCATCCGTTACGCATGCGTTACGCATCCGTAACACATGCGTCACGCATCCGTTACGCATGCGTTACGCATCCGTAACGCATCCGTTACGCATGCGTCAGGCATCCGTTACGCATCCGTTACGCATACGTTAAGCATGCGTTACGCATCCGTTACGCATGCGTCACGCATCCGTTACGCATGCGTCACGCATCCGTTACGCATGCGTCACGCATCCGTAACGCATGCGTCACGCATCCGTTACGCATGCGTTACGCATCCGTTACGCATGAGTTACGCATCCGTTACGCATGCGTCACGCATCCGTTACGCATGCGTTACGCATCCATAACGCATGCGTCGCGCATCCGTTACGCATGCGTTACGCATCCGTTACGCATGCGTCACGCATCCGTTACGCATGCGTCACGCATCCCTTACGCATGCGTCACGCATCCGTTACGCATCCGTTACGCATCCGTTACGCATGAGTTACGCATCCGTTACGCATGCGTCACGCATCCGTTACGCATCCGTTACGCATGCGTCACGCATCCGTTACGCATGCGTCACGCATCCGTAACGCATGCGTCACGCATCCGTTACGCATGCGTTACGCATCCGTTACGCATGCGTTGCGCATACGTTACGCATCCTTTACGCATCCGTTACGCATGCGTCACGCATCCGTTACGCATGCGTCACGCATCCGTAACGCATGCGTCACGCATCCGTTACGCATGAGTTACGCATCCGTTACGCATGCGTCACGCATCCGTTACGCATCCGTTACGCATGCGTCACGCATCCGTTACGCATGCGTTACGCATCCATAACGCATGCGTCGCGCATCCGTTACGCATGCGTTACGCATCCGTTACGCATGCGTCACGCATCCGTTACGCATGCGTCACGCATCCGTTACGCATCCGTTACGCATGCGTCACGCATCCGTAACGCATGCGTTACGCATCCGTTACGCATGCGTTGCGCATCCGTTACGCATCCGTTACGCATCCGTTACGCATCCGTTACGCATCCGTTACGCATGCCATACGCATCCGTTACGCATGCGTCACGCATCCGTTACGCATGCGTTACGCATCCGTTACGCATGCGTCACGCATCCGTTACGCATGCGTTACGCATCCGTTACGCATGCGTTACGCATCCGTTACGCATCCGTTACGCATCCGTTACGCATGCGTTACGCATCTGTTACGCATCCGTTTCGCATCCGTTACGCATCCGTTACGCATGCGTTACGCATACGTTACGCATGCGTTACGCATCCGTTACGCATGCGTCACGCATCCGTTACGCATCCGTTACGCATGCGTTACGTATCCGTTACGCATGCGTCACGCATCCGTTACGCATGCGTTACGCATCCGTAACGCATGCGTCACGCATCCGTTACGCATGCGTTACGCATCCGTTACGCATGCGTCACGCATCCGTTACGCATCCGTTACGCATGCGTCACGCATCCGTTACGCATGCGTCACGCATCCGTAACGCATGCGTCACGCATCCGTTACGCATGCGTTGCGCATCCGTTACGCATCCGTTACGCATGCGTTACGCATCCGTTACGCATGCGTCACGCATCCGTTACGCATGCGTTACGCATCCGTTACGCATGCGTTACGCATCCGTTACGCATGCGTCACGCATCTGTTACGCATGCGTGACACATCCGTTACGCATGCGTTACGCATCCGTTACGCATGCGTTGCGCATACGTTACGCATCCTTTACGCATCCGTTACGCATGCGTTACGCATCCGTAACACATGCGTCACGCATCCGTTACGCATGCGTTACGCATCCGTAACGCATCCGTTACGCATGCGTCAGGCATCCGTTACGCATCCGTTACGCATACGTTAAGCATGCGTTACGCATCCGTTACGCATGCGTCACGCATCCGTTACGCATGCGTTACGCATCCGTTACGCATGCGTCACGCATCCGTTACGCATGCGTCACGCATCCGTTACGCATGCGTTACGCATCCGTTACGCATGCGTTGCGCATACGTTACGCATCCGTTACGCATCCGTTACGCATGCGTCAGGCATCCGTTACGCATGCGTTGCGCATCCGTTACGCATCCGTTACGCATGCGTCACGCATTCGTTACGCATGCGTTACGCATCCGTTACGCATGCGTCACGCATCCGTTACGCATGCGTTACGCATGCGTTACGCATCCGTAACGCATGCGTTACGCATCCGTTACGCATGCGTTACGCATGCGTTACGCATCCGTTACGCATCCGTTACGCATGCGTCACGCATCCGTTACGCATGCGTTACGCATGCGTTACGCATCCGTAACGCATGCGTTACGCATCCGTTACGCATCCGTCACGCATGCGTCACGCATCCGTTACGCATGCGTTACGCATGCGTTACGCATCCGTAACGCATGCGTTACGCATCCGTTACGCATCCGTCACGCATGCGTTACGCATCCGTTACGCATGCGTCACGCATCCGTTACGCATGCGTTACGCATGCGTTACGCATCCGTAACGCATGCGTTACGCATCCGTTACGCATCCGTCACGCATGCGTCACGCATCCGTTACGCATGCAACACGCATCCGTTACGCATGCGTTACGCATCCGTAACGCATGCGTTACGCATCCGTTACGCAAGCGTCACGCATCCGTTACGCATGCGTCACGCATCCGTTACGCATGCGTTACGCATCCGTTACGCAAGCGTCACGCATCCGTTACGCATGTGTTACGCATCCGTAACGCATGCGTCACGCATCCGTTACGCATCAGTTACGCATGTGTTACGCATCTGTTACACATGCGTTACGTATCCGTTAGGCATGCGTTACGCATCCGTTACGCATGCGTTACGCATGCGTTACGCATCCGTTACGCATGCGTTGCGCATCCGTTACGCATCCGTACGCATCCGTTACGCATGCATTACGCATACGTTACGCATGCGTTACGCATCCGTTACACATGCGTTACGCATCCGTTACGCATGCGTTACGCATCCGTTTCGCATCCATTACGCATACGTTACGCATCCGTTACGCATGCGTTGCGCATGCATTACGCATCCCTTACGCATGCGTTACGCATCCGTTACGCATGCGTTACCCATCCGTTACGCATGCGTTACGCATCCGTTACGCATGTGTTACGCATCCATTACGCATGCGTCACGCATCCGTTACGCATGCGTTACGCAACCGTTACGCATGCGTTACGCATCCGTTACGCATCCGTTACGCATTTGTCACGCATCCGTTACGCATGCGTTACGCATGCATTACGCATCCGTTACGCATCCGTTACGCATGCGTTACGCATCCGTTACGCATTTGTTACGCATCCATTACGCATGCGTCAGGCATCCGTTACGCATGCGTTACGCATCCGTTACGCATCCGTTACGCATCCGTTACGCATGCGTTACGCACCCGTTACGCACCCGTTACGGATGCGTCACGCATCCGTTACGCATGCGTTACGCATGCATTACGCATCCGTTACGCATCCGTTACGCATGCGTTACGCATGCGTTACGCATGCGTTACGCATCCATTACGCATGCGTTCCGCATCCGTTACGCATGCGTCACGCATCCGTTACGCATGCGTTACGCATCCGTTCCGCATTCGTTACGCATAAGCGTTACGCATCTGTTACGCATGCGTTTAGCATCCGTTTCGCATGCGTTACGCATCCATTACGCATGTGTTACGCTTGCGTTACGCATCCGTTACGCATGCGTTACGCATCCGTTACGCATGCGATACGCATCTGTTACGCATGCGTTACGCATCCGTTACGCATGCGTTGCGCATACGTTACGCATCCGTTACGCATCCGTTACGCATCCGTTACGCATCCGTTACGCAGCCGTTACGCATCCGTTACGCATGCGTTACGCATCCGTTACGCATGCGTCACGCATCCGTTACGCATGCGTTACGCATCCCTTACGCATGCGCGTTACGCATCCGTTACGCATGCGTTTAGCATCCGTTTCGCATGCGTTACGCATCCGTTACGCATGTGTTACGCTTGCGTTACGCATCCGTTACGCATGCGTTACGCATCCGTTACGCATGCGATACGCATCCGTTACGCATGCGTTACGCATCCGTTATGCATCCGTTACGCATGCGCTACGCATCCGTTACGCATGCGTTACGCATCCGTTACGAATCAGTTACGCATGCGTCACGCATCCGTTACGCATCCGTTACGAATGCGTTACGCATCCGTTTCGCATGCATTATGCATCCGTTACGCATGCGTTACACTTGCGTTACGCATCCGTTACGCATGCGTTACACATCCGTTACGCATGCGTTACGCATTCGTTATGCATATGTTACGCATGCGTTACGCATCCGTTACGCATGCGTTACGCATCCGTTACGCATGCGTCACGCATCCGTTACGCATGCGTTACGCAACCGCTACGCATGCGTCACGCATCCGTTAACACATGCGTTACGCATCAGTTATGAATGCGTTACACATCCGTTTCGCATCCGTTACGCACCCGTTACGGATGCGTCACGCATCCGTTACGCATGCATTACGCATGCATTACGCATCCGTTACGCATCCGTTACGCATGCGTTACGCATCCATTACGCATGCGTCACGCATCCGTTACGCATGCGTTACGCATCCGTTCCGCATGCGTTACGCATAAGCGTTACGCATCTGTTACGCATGCGTTTAGCATCCGTTTCGCATGCGTTACGCATCCGTTACGCATGTGTTACGCTTGCGTTACGCATCCGTTACGCATGCGTTACGCATCCGTTACGCATGCGATACGCATCTGTTACGCATCCGTTACGCATGCGTTGCGCATACGTTACGCATCCGTTACGCATCCGTTACGCATCCGTTACGCATCCGTTACGCATCCGTTACGCAGCCGTTACGCATCCATTACGCATGCGTAACGCATCCGTTACGCATGCGTTACGCATCCGTTAGGCATGCGTCACGCATCCGTTACGCATGCGTTACGCATCCTTTACGCATGCGCGTTACGCATCCGTTACGCATGCGTTTAGCATCCGTTTCGCATGCGTTACGCATCCGTTACGCATGTGTTACGCTTGCGTTACGCATCCGTTACGCATGCGTTACGCATCCGTTACGCATGCGATACGCATCCGTTACGCATGCGTTACGCATCCGTTATGCATCCGTTACGCATGCGCTACGCATCCGTTACGCATGCGTTACGCATCCGTTACGAATCAGTTACGCATGCGTCACGCATCCGTTACGCATCCGTTACGAATGCGTTACGCATCCGTTTCGCATCCATTATGCATCCGTTACGCATGCGTTACACTTGCGTTACGCATCCGTTACGCATGCGTTACACATCCGTTACGCATGCGTTACGCATTCGTTATGCATATGTTACGCATGCGTTACGCATCCGTTACGCATGCGTTACGCATCCGTTACGCATGCGTCACGCATCCGTTACGCATGCGTTACGCAACCGCTACGCATGCGTCACGCATCCGTTAACACATGCGTTACGCATCAGTTATGAATGCGTTACACATCCGTTTCGCATCCGTTACGCATGCGTTACGCATCCGTTACGCATGCGTTACGCATCCGTTTCGCATGCGTTACGCTTGCTTTACGCATCCGTTACGCATGCGTTGCGCATCCGTTACGCATCCGTTACGCATCCGTTACGCATCCGTTACGCATGCGTTACGCATCCGTTACGCATGCGTCACGCATCCGTTACGCATGCGTCACACATCCGTTACGCATGCGTTACGCATCCGTTACGCATGCATTACGCATCCGTTAGGCTTGCGTTACGCATCCGTTACGCATAAGTTACGCATCCGTTACGCATAAGTTACACATCCGTTACGAATGCGTAACGCATCCGTTAGGCTTGCGTTACGCATCCGTTACGCATGCGTTACGCATCCGTTACGCATGCGATACGCATCCGTTACGCATGCGTTACGCATCCGTTATGCATCCGTTACGCATGCGCTACGCATCCGTTACGCATGCGTTACGCATCCGTTACGAATCAGTTACGCATGCGTCACGCATCCGTTACGCATCCGTTACGAATGCGTTACGCATCCGTTTCGCATGCATTATGCATCCGTTACGCATGCGTTACACTTGCGTTACGCATCCGTTACGCATGCGTTACACATCCGTTACGCATGCGTTACGCATTCGTTATGCATATGTTACGCATGCGTTACGCATCCGTTACGCATGCGTTACGCATCCGTTACGCATGCGTCACGCATCCGTTACGCATGCGTTACGCAACCGCTACGCATGCGTCACGCATCCGTTAACACATGCGTTACGCATCAGTTATGAATGCGTTACACATCCGTTTCGCATCCGTTACGCATGCGTTACGCATGCGTTACGCATCCGTTACGCATGCGCTACGCATCCGTTTCGCATGCGTTACGCTTGCTTTAAGCATCCGTTACGCATGCGTTGCGCATCCGTTACGCATCCGTTACGCATCCGTTACGCATCCGTTACGCATCCGTTACGCATGCGTTACGCATCCGTTACGCATGCGTCACGCATCCGTTACGCATGCGTCACGCATCCGTTACGCATGCGTTACGCATCCGTTACGCATGCATTACGCATCCGTTAGGCTTGCGTTACGCATCCGTTACGCATGCGTTACGCATCCGTTACGCATGCGTTACACATCCGTTACGAATGCGTAACGCATCCGTTAGGCTTGCGTTACGCATCCGTTACGCATGCGTTACGCATCCGATAGGCTTGCGTTACGCATCCGTTACGCATGCGTTACGCATCCGTTTCGCATGCGTTACGCTTGCTTTACGCATCCGCTACGCATGCGTTACGCATGCGTTACGCATCCGTTACGCATCCGTTATGCATCCCTTACGCAAGCGTTACGCCTCCGTTACGAATACGTTACGCATACGTTACGCATCCGTTACGCATGCGTTACGCATCCGTTACGCATGCTCTACGCATCCGTTACGCATGCGTTACGCATGCTCTACACATCCATTACGCATGCGCTACGCATCCGTTACGCATGCATTACGCTTGCGTTACGCATCCGTTACACATGCGTTACACTTCCTTTACGCATGCGTAATACATCCGTTAAGCATGCGTTACGCATCCGTTTTGCATGAGTTACACATCCGTGACACATACGTTTCACATGCGTTACGCATCCGTTATGCATGCGTTACGCATCCGTTACGCATGCATAACGCATCCGTTAACACATGCGTTACGCATCCGTTATGCATGCGTTACACATCCGTTACGCATCCGTTACGCATGCGTTACGCATCCGTTACGCATGCGTAACGCATTCGTTCAACGCATGCTCTACGCATCCGTTACGCATGCGTTATGCATCCGTTACTCATGCGTTACGCATCCGTTACGCATCCGTTACGCATGCATTACGCATCCGTTACGCATGCGTTACGCATCGTAACGGATACGTATCGCATGCGTAACGGATGCGTAACGTATGCGTAACGGATGTATAACGCATGCGAAATGTATGCGTAACGGATGCGTAACGTATGCGTAACGGATGCGTAACGCATGCTTTACGGATGCGTAACGCATGCGTAAGGGATGCGTAGAGCATGCGTTGAACGAATGCGTTACGCATGCGTAACGGATGCGTAGCGCATGCGTAACAAATGCATAACGCATCCGTAGCGTTACGCATGTTTAACGGATGCGTAACGGATGCGTAATGGATGCGTAACGGATGCGTAACGCATGCTTAGAGGATGCGTAACGCATGCGTAATGTATGCGTAACGGATGTGTAACGCATGCGTAACACATGCGTAACGGATGCGATACGCAAGCGTAACGGATACGTAACGCATGTGTAGGGTATGCGCAACGGATGCGTAACGTATGCGTAAGGCATACGTAACGGATGCGTGTTGCATGCGTAACGGATGCGTAACGCATGCGTAACGGATGCATAACGGATGCGTAACGCATGCGTAGCGGATGCGTAACGGATGCGCCCAACTAACAATTTTACTCCTGTACTCATCCATAGGAGCTTTTTATAATCGTTTATCGCACTCATATAATCTCTCTATAATACTCCATAGAGTTAAAAAGGAGAACTTTTTATCTCCTATTGCACCTTTATGGAGTGAATTCTGTTGCTTCGAAGAACATTTTTATACTAGTTCGAAAGAAGTGCTAAAGGAGCAAGTTAAAGAGTATAGAGAAAAATAAAAAAAAAAACATGTAGCTGAACCTAGGGATCGAACTCGGGATCCCTTACACTACTTATCTAGCTCGCTAACCACTCGGCCGATGTGATATATGAAATACTTTGGCATTAAAAACGATACACTTTTAGCTTGAAGGAATAAATAAATTATAATTTATTGAAAATCAAAGAGTTTATAGTAACTAACTATTCTATTAAAAGCGTTCTGGAATCCGAGTGTGAAATTAAACAAGTGTCTGGTATTTTTCTACCCATATATGTACATATAATTGTGTATGTAAATAATAAAGTTTGTTTTTTTATTAGAAATGATTATTTTTAAAATTGTGATATGGTGGAGAAGTCCTTTATGATAAGACTATAGAAACATTCCATTCAATAATAAAAACCTATTAGTGTTATACCAATCAAATGTAGTCAATTCCACTCAATAAAACCCCAATAGAAGAATTATATGGTCTGATATATACGGTAAGCTTTCTGTTAATATGTCGAATATAATTCACAGCGGTAAAGGAGAAAATAAGGGGAACCCCCGAAAACACTTAGTCAATGGCGTCACAGCGTCAGGAATAAGCCTTACCGTATGCGCATGTCTTACTCATCCGTTACGCATCCGTGCGTTACGAAATACGAATACGAAATCTATAAAAACCAAAGTTCAAATTTCCTATGGATATATATGACTTTTATGCACTGGACATTCGGAAATCAACGAAATCTAGCATTATTAATTTTTATAATTTTACTTTAAGTGATAAAAAAATAAAACAAAAATTAATATTAATTTAGTGGCTGTGCCTTCCTCTATACCAGATTGGATTATTTTTAAGTCGATAAGAAACGTACGAAAATGATAGAGCCTTTTAACACTTTATGAAAAATACTGAAAATGAACTTTGGTCCATAAAATGTCCTACAAAAATACATTCAATTTTATTCGGAATTGATTTTAAAAATACTTCAACATTCGTAGGAGTAAGTTTTGGTATTTTTGTCACCTTTTCTTTAAATTAAATTTCTTTTTTACCTTTTATGTTTTTATCCATTTTAGTAAAACAAACTACGATAAAAAACTATATTTAGAATACATTAAACGCAGTTATTTAGTTTGTCAACCTGAAGATATATAAATATTCTTATTTAAAATATTTTTTTTTCCTCATTTCTACCTCATTTTATTTTTTTTTTCACAATATTAAAAAAAAGTCGATATAACTTCAGCCCTGAAAAAGTTCCAAACCAGAATTGAAACGTTGTCGGTAAATAATCAATAAATATTGAATTAAGACAAACACAGTATTTTTGGGTTTAAATTAAGGATTTTATATTATTTATTTACTCGGCGAAAATGTTACTTCTTATTTATACTCTTCCAGCTGACTGTACTTTTGTTCATGGATATAGAGCACATAAGCACAAAAAATCTCACTTTGTTTTAATATATTGTGAGTACTTAAATGCTCTATATCCCATCTCCCGCGGTTATGGGGCAATTAAGCAATTAAGTGTTTGTTTTTCAAACTTTCAAACAAACACAGTATTTTTGGGTTTAAATTAAGGATTTTATATTATTTATTTACTTGGCGAAAATGTTACTTCTTATTTATACTCTTCCAGCTGACTGTACTTTTGTTCATGGATATAGAGCACATAAGCACAAAAAATCTCATTTTGTTTTAATATATTGTGAGTACTTAAATGCTCTATATCCCATCTCCCGCGGTTATGGGGCAATTAAGCAATTAAGTGTTTGTTTTTCAAACTTTCCTACACAAATTGTCCCACCTACTACAAATTTTGGATATACGGCAAATAAGCATCAAAATAACCCAAACATTTGTGGTAAATAGAACAAAAGTGCTTTCTGTAACTTCGTTAATAATTGAGATAGAGCAACGGGGATGGCGCCAAACGATAGAGAATATTCGAATTAGTATAACTGCATCTTTAACTCAGTTTCCAGAAAAAGTGGTCTATGGGGCACTTAAGTATTCGGCCGGCGAAATGTAAATTTTCAATTTTAGATTTTTTGATGAAATAAAATGCAGATACCTATAAAGGTTAGACCGCACTACGCGGAACTGCACTGCAGCGGAACAGCGATTCAAAATAATTTGTGTGAAGTTCAGTTGCCGCTTAGTGCGCGATATAGCTCATACAATTGCATACAAATAATGTTTTGCCGCGTCGTCTGCAGTTGTGTGCGGTCTAACCTTAAATCCAAAGGAAATCAACATTATGAATCTTCATTGTGCACTGCGCTTAAAATATTACAGTTTACTGAATGCGTTCATCAGTGCGGCGAATTGTATTGTAATCATTTCGCCTTGAACTCGCCGTTACTGGAACGAAATTCCCTCCGACCAAAGCAAAATCGAGCACATATCCAAACTAACGAGTTAAAAATCATTCTATCTCCCTTTCACTTTCACACATTTATTGAAAGGTCGCAAGTGGCAGGTTCTCGTTCTTGTCGCCGTCGTCGTCCAAATCCGCATGTTAATTTCGCGGAGTTTTCTTTTTTTTTTAAATTGAAATTCCATAAAGAAAAATTCACCAAGAAACTCCCTCCGCTATACCCTTGATTCATTAGAAAAAAGCATATCCCCACAACATGGCTGATTTAGATGATTTTTTCGCAAAAAAAGACCGCAAAAAGTCAAAAGGAAAGAAATTCCTCACAGCCGATGAGTTGGTCAAAAATTTGGAAGACACGTCAAAACGTGATCCAGCAAAGGCCAAAAAAGAGCCAACTCCAGCTGCTGCTGGCACTGAAGCTCCCAACGCAGCCATTAGCGTGGCAAGTGAAAACAATGAAAATCCATCGGCTACAGGTGCAGCCGAACAGGTAAGCTATTTCTGATTCTCCTGCCTCACGACTCGATCGAAATTTTGTTGACTGATCAAACAAATAGCAGGTTGCAACCAATTCTGCTCCGGAAGTCGAAGAGGAATGGAAGGAGATCGAAGTGGAGCGAAAGGATTACAGTGGACTTAAGATCGGACAACTCACAATCACCGAGGACGAACATAACACCCAGAGGGACGAGCCCGAGAACTACGATGAGGAAGAAAACGAAGGCAATGAGAACTACCAGTTGTCCGACTCAAAGGGTCATGGCCCCTGGAAGAAGGTCATACCGGCTGAGGAGGTTACGCAGATTTCCATGCCCGTGGCACCGGTGACTGATTCATCAATAAAGTACATCTCACCGGCTCTTCGTAATACTGTAAGTATTGCATAAGGTTGATATTTTGGGGTTGACCTTTTTATGTTTTAGTTTTAATGACACAAGCGGGGGGGGTAGTTAATTAACAAACAATAATTGTAGTCATTTTGGATTAGAATGTTTTGATTTATTGGCGTATTACTTACTTACTTACTTAGGTCCTCGGACCTATTACGTCCGTGATGTTTCCCTTACGGGACATAGGGCCTCCACTACACCTACGCGCCATCGTGTACGATTTCTTGAAATATATTTCAGCTCTCTCCAACTTTTCCCCAGTCGTGCCGATTCCTGTTCGACCGTTCTTCGCCATGTACTTCTAGGCCGGCCCACTTGTCTTCCCTCCTGTGTGAGCGGGTTCCACTGCATTGCTTGAGATGCAATGCACCGATCGCCTTTTCGAAGCGTATGGCCAATCCACTGCCACTTTCTTCTTCGTATAATGGAGTCTATGGGCTCCTGACCCGTTCTCGCATGAAGTTCGGCATTGGAGATACGGTTGGGCCAGAAAATCCTCAAGATGTTTCGAAGACATCTATTAACGAAGGTTTGCAGCTTTCTGGTGACAATTTCAGTTACTTTCCAAGTGCTGCAGCCGTAAAGCAGAACGGATTCAACATTGGAGCGGAACAGTCGTAGCTTGGTCTTTAAGCTAAAATAAATAGTTGCCCGGGGACCACCACGAGGAGGTAAAACAAGCACTTCATCGTGACTGATTGTTGCGCTACTGGCCCAGACCAAGTTCTGAGCAATCAATAGTTTCCCGATCAGGCACGATGCAGGTCGCCCGCTGAGTATTGCTGAGTAATTAATAAAACTAAATAAATATTTAAATTAAGGAATGACAATCCCTTCAATTTGCTGCCACGTAACGTCTGGCTTGCATAAATGAGTGCAGTGGCAACTAAAATATTCATTTGGAATAGGTGCAATTCTGATTTTCTTTGTCGAAGGATTCGGGCGTCGTTGTTTGAAGACAGAACTTAGACCATTTTTATTTAAATAAGATGGAACTGATTTGGATACTTTCTTTCAAGTTGTTTCTCAAGACTCTGATAGTCTTGTTGGATTTTGTTTAGAGTTAAATGAATTCGGTTGCATATCGAGGATCCAGACTACCGGAGTGCGAATATTCATAGTTTTATTAAGTTTGTTTGAGTCCGGAATGTTAAATAATGTACAAATTTGTAAAAAAAAAAAACACTTCACCAAAATTGGTCCCATTTGTTAAGACTTTAGAATGTAGGTTAATAGAATTTCTGATATGAATCTGATCTTGGTATCGGTAATATACCCACTGATAGTTTGGATATCGGAAATCTCGCTGATCGTATTGCAAGCAATACCCCAAGTTGTATCGTCTTCGCATTGGGATATTCCAAAAAAATATGCCAAATTTTTCTTAATTTCTAGTTTTCTCATTAGGTGGCTGAACCCAAAAGGACTTTTTGGTAAGGCTTAAAATTTATTGGGCCAAGTTTTTCAGTGACGAAATAAAAGTTAAATTCGTGTTAACTCACTTCAAGGGGTAACTTGAGAAAAAATATTCAGCTTTTAATTGTGAACAAACATTTTCTGTCGACTTTTTCTTCCGATTGTCTGATAAGGGGCCAGTTATAGGAATCAGGAAAATTGAAACAGTTAGAAATCGAATATTTTTTCATGAAGGTCATTTATTATAACGAACAGGAAAAATTATGTTAGGTGGCTAGCCTACCCTCCAAGTTTTCCTGATTGAAATACACATGAAAAATGTTTCCTTCGCAATTCTGTCAGTGGAATGAGTGGAAATGTAACTCAAATCATTGGAACATTGTGTTCCATTTTGTAAGAAATTACGATCATAATAAATAGAATGGGTGGTGCAACGGCTCGTGAAGAACCAGGGCCTAGTGGCTAACAACTCGCAACCATTCCTGTGTGCGCATGTCGATAGAAATGGAAGGGACCTACAATTTCATGCCGAATACGAACGAATTGACGGGAAGCAATTATTCATGACAAGTGATACTCTTGGAGGATTGTATAGGCAGTAGCCCTGAAAATAACTACTTCGATCAGCTGACACAAAAAATGAATTTGCATTAAAAAAATTAAAATAAATAAATGCAATACAAAAAGTAATAATTTCTTTGAATGTTTTTTTTTCGGCACACAAAATTCTTTGAGTTATAAGTCATTTAGTGTAGCAATTGTATTTCAAATCAAATGAAAACAGTGCAAAAAATCAACTTGAAGGTTTTTGCCTGATTTAATTTGCTGATCGCTATAACTGGCCAATAAACTGGAAAGTCAGGGAACAGAATTTTGTCATATCGAACAAGTCTGGTAGGTTTTTTTTATCAGGCTTTGGTGGGTGGTTGAAATTTTTCTAAATTTCTTATCACTCCTAATTTTTGAAAATACATCAAGATGCTTTGGCATTTTCCCTAACACGTTAATTGTTTGTCCAACCAATGCAAGATGTTCGTCAATCTGACACGCCTACAAACATGTAAACAAAAAGTGAAATCGCGTCTATTAAAAAATAAGAAAGCATTGTTGAGCTAAGTGTTATCCTTTGCCATCTTTGGTCAATCTTTTCCGCATTTTTCTTAAGTTTCTTTTTCAAATAAATCGATTTACATCGATAACTATTCTTTGGCGTGAAAAAGAGTTAAAATAAAAAAAAAAATCCTCTTAAAATTCTTAATATTTCTTGTCTTCTCGCTTAGTCAGTTATTAGCTTTCATTAAAAACTATTAGTGAAAATGTTGTCTTTCAATTTTGATGCACTTCAAACAATAAAACTAAAGACGTTTTGGTACCAAAATAAGGCTAAAATATTTAATTCTTTACCATTTTTTATAAAATCACTTTTATCGTTTCAATGATGAAAACCTTTTTCAATGAACATCTGACATTTTGTTCCCAAAATTAGAACACAATCGTTCCAATGATATTAGACTAAGAGCCCATGGTCGCAGGGCATACGCTATTTTATCAAAGACAAGATTTTTTCTGTGAACATAGAAACTATGGTAGCTAAGAACAAATGGATACTAAGACAATACCCGGGGACAATTAGGAGGTAGCGAACGTTAAAGTTACATACAAATGTTGAACATTGCGTTATTTTATCAAAGCTGAATTTTTCCACTTGCCATTGAAAGATGCAAATTGACAAACTTTGACAGGACAGGGTGGGTAGTACAAAAACACAAAAACCAAAGAAAGTAGTATTAGAGGGAAAGTAAAACCCACCCTGTCTTGTCAAACTGTGTGTTTCAATAAAAAGTGAAAACCTGGCATTAGGGGATGGTGTTATTAACTTTATTTGGCACTACTTGCCAGACATCTACAGTGGGGTCTAACATCAGCCAGACACCTTTAATCTCTTACACTCTTATTCATAAAGAAAAAATAGATATTAATTTAAGCTCCCGTGTTTAGGAAAACTACACCATGGAATAAGAATGTTCCGGACTCAAATGGAGCAGTAAGCAATTGCCTTTAGTTTTTTTTCCTCATTTGTTTCTCAAAGGATTTAAATGAAAGTTTTAAATGGCGCCTTAGATCAATCAGTCTCAAGTAAGCCTTTAAAAAGATAGAGATGAACAATGTTCCCTTTTTTAATCTTTTTCTAATGAAAAAATATTTAAAAACAAAAATGTTTAAATTGTTTGGTCTGGGAAAATTTGCAAATTGGTCAGGGAAAGGAGAACGGGCAAAAAAATATGGGACCTGGTCTACCTAGTGCTGCTACAAAAGAGACATGGAAATGATTAGGTAATATGGAGTTTACCATCGTATGAGTATTTTTGTTGTCCTCAACAATGGGAGTTGGGTAAAATAAGAGACCAACAAAATAATAAAAACAGTTATATGAATTGTTTTATATTTTGTAATATACTTCATAAACCCCATGTATTTCAGTTCTGTGTCCATATTCAAAAATGATGCTTTGAACTAAGCTTTCCAACGTTGATTATCTCAATGGTGAGCACTAGACGATCAGTTATTCCTATTCATTAAATTCGATAAATCGAATACAAAAAAGTAGAAATTTCGTACACTTGGTACTACGGTACCTAGCAGTCAAAGCGTGAACCCTGTAGATAGATAAATAATTTTATTTTCAAAATAATTTTACAAAATCAAAGTTGTCCTGGTATTTAAATTAATATATAATGACTTGGATAAGTCGCATGTCAGGTTAAAAAAATTGAATAACTAAATTAAGGCACGGTGAGCTAACGTTTTATAAAAATTCATTAAAAATTTGAAAGCGATATTTTATTGCAGATTTTAAAACTGGTATAAGTTATAATAGCATTGACCGTTTAAAACGTCTATGAACTGTGGCCTGGTTAACTCGAAGCTTCCAAGAAAATTCCTCCTGTATCCTCTGAATATGGGACAGACACCAATAAAATGATATGTATTCTCTGATTCATCAAGTTACAAATACTACATATACCATTTGTGTTGCTTTGCAAAGCTCTTGCATTCAAATTAAGCATTCCACTGCGTGCTTTTAATATCAGGCTTATCATCTCTTGCGGGTTTGTATCTACAAAGTAGTTAGGTACATCAGAGTATGATAGGTTGCTATACTCATCGTGGAACTTGCTGATAAATGTACTCCAACGCTTCTCTTTCAACTTACTTAAAAGCGTATTTTATGAAATGTGCATCTCCGATCTTGTTGATGTAAAGGAGAATGGAACTGAGACTTCCTCGAAAAGTTCCCTCCATTCATTAGCCCAGTAAATGTTCCTCCGAATAATAATTTCCGATAGAATTTTAGGAAGTCTATTGCTCCTTAGCTCCATGACTCTGGGTATGAATGAGAAGTGCAATTTGAGGGTTGTCAGGAAAGATTTCGGATGTCCGGTTTCTATATGTAAGACATAGTTTGGCGTGTTGTTTGGCAGGAGAAAGCACCTTTTCAAAAAAAAACCTTGTAGTTTTTCCACCTGGACATGTTCCTTGTATCCCCAAACCTGTGCACAGTACAACATTATTGCTCTAGGAGCAGCATCGTGGATTTTAAATTTCGCTGCATGGCTGACTGACTTGATTCTTATGAGCTGCGACCATGTCGAATTGATAGAATTTTTGGAAACTGCAAGTCTGCTATTGAGAGGATCCGTCCAAGTGAACCCTGTATGTGTTATACATTTTTTTTTTTCAATTTCGCATTCAATGTATGTATTTCTCATAAAAGAAAACGAAAAAGGGTCCTCAATAACATTACTTTTTATATATGTATGAGTGTGTTTTATAATACAAATTCTATATACTACTGAAATACATCAGCCAAGTAGAAGACTTAGCATTATTTAATTGGACTTGTTGAATTATTGATTCAATATAACTTTTAACGGCCTTTAGTCCATACAAATTGGCGTTTCGTCCCGGCGTTCTCACTTGGACTCTTCAGTTGACATGATTACATGACATGAATGATTAGGCCTTGTCAAGACGCAATTTTTATTAAGTTCAGTCCAGCTTACATCAATTTTACTGCGAAAATCAATTGTGAACTATATCCAACCCAATTAGAATTTCTAATCAAGAATTGTTGGAAATTTTGTTACCCGTGGCCTGGCATTGTTTACATAAAAAAACATGTGTTATTATTCTCATACTAGTTTAGAAATAAAATTTCAACTTTTCTTTAAATATTTTATTGTTAAGGCAAAAAAATGATTGAAATTGATGAAAATGATTATAGCTTATTCAATTAGTTTTAGTTTTCATCAACATTTCGTCTTTATTTTGTATTTATTTACCACTTTGTTATTTGCACAACCTCAAAAAATTATAACTTGGTTGTCAAACAAACAGCTGTTTCGACTGAGAAAAAAAATTGATAAATGAATCCAAGAAATGTTTGGATCAGAAATCTCCGCAAAAAATCTCAGTGCTCAGTTGAGATTTTTTGTCTCACTTAAAAAATCCTTGAGCGCTCGGAGGGCTCAGTTGATGGTACACGCCTATTAAAAATAGTAAAGACTTAGCGCGAATTTGACCATTTTCCTTTGGAGTTAGAGCGCGGGCTGGGACATCAGTTTTTTGACTATTCGCCATCATCTGTAAACCGTCAAAGAAACTTCAACTGTCAAAGTGAAAGGTGTGATTTTTCGTACTGTCAACAAGTGTCGAGTGGGATTTTTTCGGTTTCCACTGGACTTAGAGTGCTGGCCGTGACAGTAGGTAAAATCCACCAGCTAAATCGATTGGCGCCCGACATTATGGCACTTGTCAAATTGAAAAGTGAAATTTCTAGGTTAATATTGGTGCTAAGGCGCTGGCCGAAACTTACATATTTTGTTATTCTATTGTAATTGTGTAATGTATGCCCGTTCATATAAAATAATTTGGTAAAACTAATTTTTGTAGACCTTTTTTTTTTGTTTTCTCTTATGGAAAATTGAATGCTAAATCAAAAAAAAAATTTATATCACATACAGGGTACTCTTCGTGACATGCAGACGGCGGCGTTAAACTCAACTTACCAAGTCTCAATTATGCGCCAACAATGATATTTTTCGCTATTATTGGCCATTGGTATTTCCTTTATTTTGGGGTCTATTCAGTTTATAGAAAGTGACCAATACTGCTATTTCAATGGGACACTTTTGCAATTAAGTTTTGCTCTAATTGCAATCTTTGTTGTCATATACATATTTACCTAAACCCCATGTTGACAGCTTTGTTTCCATAAAAAAAAATTGATTTGCTATGGCTAAGCTTTCCAATGATATATGTATCTCTCATTGGTGGGCAATAGGTAGATAAGTACGTAAATGCTAATTCTCCTATGCTAATTCTCCTTTATTTAAAAAAAAGTGGACATCATCATGAAATAAAAATAAATTAATGTATTAGAAAAGTATGATTTTCTTTTATTTTATTTAATTTTTAACCTAAACAACATAAAATTATAAAATATGGCGACGCGTTTCGAATTAACTAATCTTTCATCGGACACGGGTTTTATCCTGATGGCCTGTTGGTGTTTATGGTGGTAGAATTTCATTTAATTTTAATATAATAAAGAGACAAACATCTTCTACTAGTGTTTCTTTGGTGGTTAATGGCGCTGTTAATTGAATGTGTTGTTCTTTTGTTGATTCTATCACTTTATTCTTTATTGTACCACTAAAGACACCAACATTAGAATTGTTCAGCGAGAAAATATTCAGAACATCACAGATTCGTGAGAAACGTCAGGCAAGGTAGAAAAGTAAAACCTGTTCTAAGCTGTTCTACCTAAAAAGCAAGTACAGAAAATCCTGTTCTAAACTGTTCGGAACACACTCATTGAACAGCAAATCAGAACAGCTAAGAACAGAAAATTGTCATTGAACAGCAAAAACTTGTACTTTTCTATTCCAAACTGTTTGGAACAACGTCGCTGAACAAAGCTATTCTGCCCTATCATAGTATCCGATCGGAACGTAAATTTCTCCGACTCATACAAAATGATTTTTTATTTTTCATTTCTATGATAAAAATTTCTCATAAATTGGTTACAACTCCGGAAAATTATTATAATTAAATAAAAGATCCCCTGAAGATGATGGCAACAACCGTCGAAACGTTGGGAAAAGAGATGAAAATGTATTTTCATTAATTAACAATACGACCAAAACAGCCGAATGAGAATTTTTTCAAATTCTCAGACATCTATAATTAATCAACATTTTAGCTTAAAACCCCATCATCAGAGCAAACCAACAATTCTTTGGACATACAGAGTCGTTGGCAAAATTATTTCCATAACTTGAAACTGCATAATATAATAAAAATATAAGTTTTGTATTTTTTAATTTATAAAATTTGAAGTGTTCTTAAAATGGTAAAAAAAAGTCTAGACAAATTTCATATGATCATATGATAGAAAAAGGCAAAATTATTTGCACATCACTATACACGATTTCCCATTATCAATGGTCCAAATTGAAACTGTTGAAATGTCAGGTCATGGCCGGACAGAATTTGGTAACTTATCCATACCGAATCATAACGGTTTTCGGGTAACAGACATTTTTTGAATTTTGAAAAAGAACTTTACTTTTTAACTAGTTGTTTGCTCATCATGTCTAAATGATCCTATTGATCTATCAAGCACAGACACTAACAGTCTCGCGCGCTTTGTAAAGAGCTCCAATTGGTTTTAGCGAGTAGGGAGAACATTTAAGATTCATGTGGTATCACAATGGACCAATATATAGCCTTAAGTATGTCAGCTTCTCTGCTTGCAGCCACTTTAACCTAACCTGATTGATAATCGATTTTTTTTTTAATTTTTGTGCTAAAATATTTTGTTCTAATAGATAATCTTGAAATTTGACCAAACATAATTATTTATTTCAATCTTCTGAATATCCCTGAACGAAATTCGTATGACTCAATACTGTTTCAATCTTTTAAAAAAATTCTATTTTGTATATTTGCCAAACATATGTATCTAAAATGTTATAACCATTTAGACATGGTTAAAAATCAAACAAAAAAAAAATATTTTTTCAAATATTGCGATAAAATTAGACTTTTACTAAAAAAAATAACTCCGTTAAAGCTGAATTTTGGTGTAGAACTTCAATCTGATGTCTCAAGCATTATTTAGGAAATACCAAAAATTTTAACAAGGGCTTTCGAATTTGTTGGCGTGAAACACAAAATAAAAACACAAACAAAATCTGCCAAATCTAACCGTTAGAGAAAGAAAAATGAATAATACGAAAAGGGAGGCCATCGAATTATGCGACCTTTCAAATATAATCCTTTTTCTTCTTTTAACTGTTAGATTTTGCAGATTTCTTTGTGTTTCTTTCTATCTCTTTTTCTATTCGATAGTAGATTATCGTTTGAGTACATTTATTGGAACTCAGCAATAATTTCCACACGTTTATTTGCTGTTAATTCATAAATTGTTGCCGGGGTTTGTTCCAAAAAAGACTAACGAAAATCCTTGGAAAATATCTCAGCCCCCAGCATTGATGTTTTGCTTGTTAATACAAAATTAACAGAAAACTTATCAACTTCTTAGAAAAAAATTAGGTCAATAACTAAAAAAAGTACGAGTATTTTTTCTGTTAAAAAATGTGAATCGAAATTTTCGGTCGAATAGTAAATAATGCTGTCATTTCTCTTAGAGTGAAGTTATAGTATAAACTTTAATTTGTATTTATTTTGTGTGATTGTTTAGTAATGATATAAAAATATGTATATGTTAATCGTCAAACTTATCACAGTCATGATTATTGCTAATTGAATGAAATTTTAAAAATTTAATTTAAATACACCCTTCGATCATTATAAATATTGAGTATAAATAAAACGTTATTTTTTTATATTTTCCAGCAAAATGTATCAGCACTTCGTATGAACAAGCTCCGCAAAGGTACTGCACCAGATATTACCAACGAGGATTATTTCCCAACTCTGGGTGCCGCTCGACCCGAAGAACAGAAGAAAAAGAAGAACGAACCAGCATTTGAAGAAGTTCGTCATGGCGGCCGTGTACAGCGAGTACAAGAGCAAACTGCAGCCCCAGTCTCGGTAGGGAATCGTTTTAAGTCTCTTGAAGATGACGATAGCTAGACTATCATAGCTCGCCATCCCATCCTTTAAGTCTAATTGCAAATATTTTTCTAACTTTGTTTCGAGCCGAGGAAAAAAAATTTAAACTTGAAAAATAAAAACAAAACAAATTAAAAGAACAAAAATCAATAATAAAATCGTATAAACAATATCTTAAGGCTGTGGTGCTGCTCCGCTGCTTTTGTGCTCCTCTCTTAGCTAATAAACGAATTAAAACAAAAAAAAATTCTTCGCTTCATTCTCTGTTCTGTATGACTCCTTGCTGCTTCTCCAGATTCCAGTTGTTGCCGCTGATTTTTTTTGTTTGTAATAAATTTTATATTATTTGCAAATTTATACAAGTAAAATTGCAATTAACGAAATATGCATAATTATATTTTTTTTTGTTTGTATTTCTTTATGTGCGTGCGTGCGACAAGCCAAAAAAAAGGGAAATCAAATAATTTTGTCCTACCAAACACATTATAATCGTTCGTTCAAAATAGGGTTAAAATTTAAAATTAAATAAAATCGAATTATGTAAGAAGATCAAATCTAAAACAGTAAACACTCAAAGAAAAAAAACAACTTTAAACAAAAAATATTTTAAAATTTATTATACATACATATAAAATGAAAGATATTATCAAAATATTCAGTGGTTTTTCCTTAAACGTAACAAAGAAGTGTTAGGGAATAAAGAGAGCCGTTTGTTTCTGCAAAAATAATGTAAATCATCGTAAACGTTTTTCAACAAAGCCACGTTTCACAACGGCACAATAAACCACAGAGGAGGAAATGTTTTGGCCTAGGGATGTTTTTCTAGTCAAAGAATCGGCCCAACTCATAGAATAGATGGTATAATGGATCGTTTTGTGTATAATGACGTGCTTCAAAATATCATGCTGCCACACGCAGAAGTAAAAATGCCCTTCAAATGGACATTCCAATATGACATCGATCCAAAACATAATTTTATGTTTAGTGCAAAATTGGTTTTTGGAAAATAAAATTTACGTTTTGAAGTGGCCGGCACAGTCACTTGACATCATCCCTATAAAAAAAAAACCTATTGGAGATTGAAGATCGCCAGATTCAACGTGATATCTGCAAAAACAAGAATTTTCTTGTTGTTCTAACCGAAATTGTTTGGAAGTATCCCCCAGGAAATCATAAAGCACTTGATTGAGTCAATGGCTGGTAGTTGTCAAGCATCAGTTATCAAAAATAGTGGCTCCATAACAAAATATTGGAAAACAACTACAGAATTTAATTATGTGCTTTAGTTTTGTCGCAATTGCTTTTAATATTTTTTAAATTGTTTGTTGTATTTCCATAACTGTGTAATATATTTTTTTCTTTGCGATTGAAGAGCTAATGCATACCTACATTAACCAAATAAAATTCATTTAAATATTTTCAAGTTTAGAAATTTAGCTAAGCAAAATGTAACTAAGTGAAATTGAGTGCCTTTGTTTTGTCCGACACTGTAATATTATTCCTTTGCGAATCGGTTACCTCGGATGTAATTTGAACCTCTGAAGGAGTATCGTTATATGGAGAATATTCCGCTCCGTCGCATACCTCGCTAGGGCACTATTGAATGCTGAATCTTTTACTACCCTACTAGTTCTAGTCATTATGAAAGGATGAATATGTTTTATGCCAAAAAGGCATTAAAGGATTCCTTCGATTGTAAATGTAAATACAGGGTGGCTCATCATAAGTAACGTTATGATTTATTTGATGAATTAACATTTCTATCTCTGATTTTATTTAACTTTGGCATTTATTAAAATTTAGATTATGATTTAGAAATATGTTCATAGGTTTTAAATATATCTCTTAAATGGTGTGTTTCGACCTGACGTGCTCTTTCAAACATTTTTCATCACTTATAATATCAGGTCCCGGTGCCCTCACTGTTACTCGGATAATGGACTTAACTGTTGCACGGTTCTTGGCTTATTGCAATACTACTTTTTATGGATACCCAAAGAAAACAAATCAGGAGCAGTTAAATCGGGCGTACGCAGTGGCCAGTAAAAATCAGAAAAAAACGCTATAATCAGCCCTATCTCGATTTTCATAGTAATTGAAAACTTGTAACGAATCCCTAAGAAACGGATCACAGAATCTCTCGTAGTTAAAAATCCCATACAAATTGCCACTACGAACGGACTCGGTGATAGTTTATTCGGGATTCGTTACAGATTTTCAATTACGATGGAATTTGTGATAGGGCTGAATATCTGCTCACCAAAAATTTCCATCAGGAGATCCATAATTGGACGAGCTGTGGAAGATGTAGCTCCATGGTGTAACTGCCGTAAAATGCTTTACAAAGACTGCCTAAACACTCAACTGCTGATAACGTCGCCTGGTGGAAGTTTCGGGGTTTTCCTCAATACTTGCTTGAACCCAGCCAATGCTTACATCATTTCGAAAACTGCAGATGATCACCGACAGTCTCTTGTTGCTTAAAAAGCTAGAGTAATCGGCAAATTGTTGGAGCACTGGGCGCAGTGTCTGAATAATTGAATGTCGAGTTTCAAAATAAAATTTAACAACTTTGATTCTTTGTCTTTCCATCACAAATTTCCCAAGTTTTTCAAAATTAATTTTTAAAACTATACGTAAACGAAAAAATATTTAAATTATAACGCTACTTATGCGCCACCCTGAACAAACATGCCATTAGCAAAGAACATGTTGTAAGTCTGATGATATGTATGCAAAAACCTCATCCAGTTTCAAATCTTATTCAATGGGTAACAAAAAAAAAAAACAAATTTTTGAAGGCAAAAGCAAACAAACATGAGATTTGAGATGATGAAGCTTTTAGCATACCACCTGATGTAGGTATTTTTATATTTTCAACGGTCACTAGAATACAAGTAACTCCCAAGGTTCAAAGTCCAAACTCAATAACTAACAACGTTCGACTAGAAGCAAACGTTTTCTTTTTTCGACCGGTTTTTAGCTATTATCGCTATGATTAAGTGGTCGAAAATCAAACTCGATATTTTTTTTTTGATAAAATAATCGATAAATGTGTCAAATCAGAGGAAAAAAATACGTTTGCTTTTAGGGGAACGTTCGATTCGCTGTTCATAATGAGGGCCATAGTTTTGGAGAAATGCGACCATATACCTATTTTCTGAATATTGAAAGAACCACTTTTGCAGAAATAAAAATAATAAATTATTTGTAAAAAACTCTTTTTTTTTTGTGAGTTTTACCTTTGAAATATTAATAAAAAACCTAAACATATTAAAATAAACAAACCACAAATGTGTATAGGTACTTTCTTTATAAAAATGTTTATTAATCCTTAAGGCCAACAGCCATAAACCTTAATTTATTGCACTTTCGAAAATGTTTACTTCTCATAGTTTATCGCCATATCCATTAACATTTCACCCGTTGACATTTCATCAGAATCGCTGTAATAGATATGAGTATAATCTTTAAAAATCAAGATCATTTCTAGCTTTAATATTTTCATTGCGTTTAGACCTTTCGCAGTATCGATGTTCCTCACAATCATTATAGGAAGTCAAGAACTTTCGTGAAAGTAATACGTCAGGAAAGTTACGAACTAAATATAACCAACAGGGAATAATAGTTCTAAAATACAAAAGTAAATTATGTACATTAAACTTTTAAATAAATCATTAGTAAAATAAAGAATTTAAGCTTACCCGTCATTTGTTTTTATGTCTTGCACCTCACGATCGTAGTATTGTGGATAATCTTCTAGTTCGTCCAATTTGCCAAACATTGATTCATCTACCTCATATATTTCTCCACAAATATTATTACCCGTACCTTTTGTATCCAAAAGAAAAGGAATGTTGTATCGTGTCCCTATGACAAGTGGAAATTTCTCAACGGTCTGGCCAGAGGATATGAATTTTGAAAACCCATTTTTAGGAGTCGTTAGCCAGAGATGATTTGGTTCGGATTTTTTAAGAGTTCCATAAACAAAGACTTTAAATAGCTTTGATGCAGACATGTAAATTAATTTTGTATTGTTTTATAGATTGTTTATACAAAATTTAATTAACAAAAAAAAAGGTAAGTGTTAGCTTAGATAATTATCACCAAGTTTCCAATTGAATTAAGAAGTGTTATTAGCAATTTTAAATCAAATTAATGCTCTCATCAATAGTCAATATAATAATCATATCTTTTTTCTTATATAACAAATAATCTTAGAGCAGGTAAGCCAAACAAATTAATTAACTAGAAATAGGTATTTAAAATCTAAAATGTAAAAAAGGGTTTGTTTATTTCTCTTATCAGTAGATAACTCTTGACGTTTCCAAATTCCAATGACAATAAGTGCTGCCAGGTGTCATATTTGACATTATTTTTTTTTATTATGCATGAAACAGATAAAACCAGCAACAACGACGCCATCAGCGCCAGCGGCCACCATTATTTTAGACCGCGATCTTTGAGTATATGTGGAGTGCTCGTTCTTATCCCTAATGCATTGTAGTACTTGAGCCTGTGTTAGGGGTAGTAATTTCAACATAGAGAGGGTATTTTGACAGCTGGCAGCTATGATGGTGTTGTTGTAAAAACCCTCTCTATATTGAAAATTGAATTAGCGCATAGATTACCGCGCCCCCTATGATGGTTATGTTTTTGGAATGTTAACGAGCACTCCATATTATTGACACCTGGTAAGTTGCTTTCCACGCCACCTGCATCTCAAGCGCTTAAGCTTCAAAAGGCGATTGAATTATTTTCGATTTGACGTTCAATGTATATCCCATAAGAGAAAACGAAAAAAGCGCCAGATGAAAATTAGTTTTACCAAATTATTTTATATCAACGGGTTGATGAAATAGAATCAAAAAATGTGTAAGCTTATAAATAACCCCGAAAATATATTAAAATAGATAGCTACAACGCTTTGCTTTGTAAATAAAAAATGTAAACAAACCACCTTTACAATCAGAAACAACAACAAAAGTACCCGGTTAGAAAAAGAGAAAGGCAGAGGCGTAGTCACGATTATTAAAAAAATATGTTTGTTCATAAAATAAAGGTATTTGAATAAAAATCTTCTTGTGAAGCAATTGTTAAAAAAAATATTTTTCAATTGGCTATTTACACATTTGTTTTTTAGTTTACAAAAGAGGCAAGGTATGAATGAAGGTCAAGCTCGATCACTCTTAATTAGTTCTATTTTTAAGAAGAGTTTACTTTAAAAGAGTGCTAACCTTTTTTTAAATGGAGGATAAAATTTTTTTTGCCAGAAATTACATTATTCTTAGAAAGAAACTTATGTGGTAGGATAAAACAAACGAACACAGGGAAATCAAATGATGCCCCTATAATTTATATTAACTTTATATTAACCTGCGCGTACCTAATACAAAAAAAAAATAAAATGAAGATTTATATCACTAAAGTGTATTATAGGTGACTCCTTTTGATAATTTGGAAAACTAATTTTTGTTGGCTTATTACATTTACTTAAGAGAGCGCTTTTGACTGTCATAATTCTATTTTTACGAAAGCAAATTTGAACGAAAGTAATCGGAAAATAGCAAACCGCAATTATTGGTGCGAACATAATTTCCTGGTATTATCTTTTTTTCTTACGATCACTTAAGTGGACCTTTGACATTTCTACTTCTTTCTTTACTTATAATAAACAGGAAAATTAATGTTTTATTTAAATTCATAAGAAACTCTAGCCCCCTAAACTTCTACCTGCCTACGCACATGATATCGTTCTGACTGGCGCCTTGCATCCATTTGGGAAAACAACAACAAAAAAGCACGTTTGTTTACATATTTCATCTGCAAAATAAAGCAAATTAGTAATAAGTTTCGATATATTTTACGTTTGATTTGCAAACTAGCATGTTTAATTATTCTATTGCAATTATAATAGAAACAACTGTTTATATAAAATTAATTTGTTAAAATAATGTTTCTACGAGCTGTTTTTGTTTTTCTCTTATGGGAAATGCATTGAACGTCAAATGAAAAAGAAATCTATCTCGTTTGTTAGTTTCACGCGCTGGCTGCTAGGTGCCGTGACTCCATGTGCCAATATATACTCAAAGATGGCGATAAGTTTTATTGGGTTTTCCATTGGTAAATTAAGAATTGGATGTGGAATTTGATTTTTTTCGTGACAAATGGAATGATATTTGAATTGATTTTTCTTTTCATCCCAACTAACAGAATTATTTCAGACATTAAAGTGTCATTCGTTTCTTTTGTGACCCAGAAATCCTTCTGACGAGAAGCCAAATCGCTATAGGAGTCAAAGGTGTTATAATTGTTCCATTAAGGTTAGACCGCACTAGGCGGAACTGCACTGCAGCGGAACTGCGATTCAAAATAATTTGTATGAAATTGAATGAAGTTCAGTTGCCGCTTAGTGCGATATAGCTCATACAATTTCATACAAATAATGTTTTGCCGCGTCGTGAAGTGTAGTTCCTCTGCAGTTGTGTGCGGTCTAACCTTTAGACTTTCAATTAGCTATTACATCAGCGTCGCAATGCGATGAACTGATATTTCTTTAATCATATCCAATAGTGATCCAAAGAAATATTAAAGCAATCCTTAAAGTTAGTATCTTGATCGGGTTCCTATAATGTTTATATAAGCAAATATGGAAAGTCTTATAATGCAAACGGCATGACTCCATTTTGCCACCATTTGCAATGCAAGTAAATCGTGTTATGTGATTGTAATAATTAATTTGTAATAATGCGAATAAGCGCACGCTTTCTAAGTTTTTCAAAAATGTGGGCATCTTTATAATTTGCATAAATAATAATGTGCAATGAAAACATTAGGCTATTACATTAATTCACGTGCGGCAGGCGAAAACGCTTTCAATAGATTTTTTTTTAGATAAATTATGAGTTATAAAATTCTTTGAAGAAGAAAGTCAACCGGTTTTAATGGTAATTATTTCATATAAGAGATTGGCCGAGCGGTTGGCGTAGCGAGCTCAACAAGTAGTGGGAAGCATCCAGAGTTCCGTCCCCAGGCTTACCTACATGATTTTTTCTTTTTATTTTTCGTCACACTCTATATTTTACTCCTTTAGCACTTCTTTCGAATTCTCTTAGAATGTTCTTCATAGTAACTTGTAACTGATGAGTATAGGAGTAAAATTGTTAGTTGGGATTGGTGTAATTTTGTGACTGTGAACCTGTAAATGGTATCGGCTGACGAATACAAAAAATTAGTCGACAGTTTTTATACATTCAAGTTTGTTTTTTCATTTGATGGGATTTTAATGTTTAAAATAAATAGACGATTAGAAGGTTATAATTAATGATGAGGGATAAGTTCTATTCAATCGACAAATTTCAAACTGCTTCCATTCTTATTCAATTATTACTTTTTAGTCTTTATATTTTCACAAAAAATTTCTTTCTGTACTGAAATGAATGAATGAAAACATGCACTTGTCAAAATACCAGCTGGAAATTGTACTGGTGTAAGTAATAGGAGGGGGTAGATCCACCGAAAAGTACGGATCTGCAAAATTGATTCAGAATTAAAGATCAATATTTTATGGCCAATAGAAGGTTTTTATTTGTCAGAACCGGTGATTTGACAGATATGTATCAAAAAAGTATTGAATTTTGTACCAATGGAAAACCCCATTGGTCTATTCAGTACGATGAAACGAACGATAGAAACAAGTGTTTTTTTGGTACCAAACGATTGGGATCGATTTTCTCAAATTTGGAAAACCATTTTCAGAATTTGGAAAAGCATAGTTTAGTAAATAATTAACAAAATGTAATAACATTGACAGTTCTATAAACAATATGCGCATTCAATGCATTCAATTTTTCAGTGCTTTATTTTGAGATGGAGCTTCTGATTGGCATGGGAATGTTCAACTTTAGCACTTTTATAGTGAAAATCATTGTATAATTTGTTTTTAATAAACTGCAAATTTCTTTATTTTCATACAAAATTATAGTATAGTTATTTACAGAGTATAGCTTACATTTTATTCAACGAAGTTCTTAATTAACATAATGTATATCAAACTCGCTTTTCAAAAACAAACATTAAAAAAAAAAAAAATAAATGGAAGGTCCGCGATAAACTAAATAAATGCACTCTTTGTAACGTGCTGAGCTATAATTCAAATATCCAATATCAGTTGAATAGAACATTCTCATCTCTTAAGCACCACTTGTTGCCCCCACTGTATAAGATAGATCCTCGTTGGCTGGATGTTTGTGAGTTCTCTGGTTTCTTGTTACATAGGGATGTGCAGCGCCGTTTTCGTAGGATGACAGAAATTTCAGTGACAAAAGTTTTTCAGGGTACTTTTGTAATAAATAGACCCAGCATGGAACATCTCTGAAAACAAAAACAAAAAATATTTTATTTTTAATGAGGAGAAAAAATAAATAAATCGGGTGGCACAACGGCTCATGAAGAACCAGGGCCTAGTGACTAACAACTCGCAACCATTCCCGTGTGCGCCTTTCGACAGGAATGGAAGGGACCTACAATTTAATGCCGAATCCGAACGGCTAGACGGGAAGCACTTATTCGTGACAAGTGATACTCTTGGAGGATTTGTCAATTCCTCGAAAGAGGCAGTAGCCCTGAAAAAAAACTTTTTAGTTTTTAGGTGGACGAGGCTGGGAAGCGATCCCAGACAGGAGGAGAACAAAGTTTATAAAGAATTATAAAATTTGAAATTCTTCTACAGTGAAAAATACTAAACATACGGGCTGTAATTATCGAGCGCTCTTAAGCTTATCAGTTAATAAATTTTTTTTAATAAAGATATAACTAAACTTAAGATTATTGTCGTGACCACTAATTAGTCCTAAAGATAAACCTCATGGGTCAGGGATATGGAATTTTATAGCTAATTGAATAGGTTTAACGAGCCTTTTAACTTTAACAGCGCTCGGAAATTGTGTTTCAGTTAAGAATTATTTACATTAGCAAACTCATTCTTTTTCCAGTATAATGGCAGAAATACTGACAATTTTCCAATCGTGTTAATGGGGCATTACTGATGAGCAGGGCAAGTTTTTCTATGTTAAAACATTTTTTTCTTGGTTAAGCAAAGAAGAATTGTTAGAGCATATTTTTGCATATTTTACTTTAAATGCATAAAAATGCATTTGTTGGTTTATTGGACATATTTATCATATAGTGAATATTTTTGAAATATTTGAAAGACTAAAAAAATTTAAATATTTAAATATTTACTTTTACTAAATTTTCGATTCCAACTTCTATAGAAATGCCAACTTGGTGTCAGCACTAGATACAATAAAAGCATTTAATTAAAAAATAATTTGTATAAGTTCCAACTATAGATTTCTGAATGAAAATATAACTGAACTACAGGCATGGAACTCACTCAAAACGCAAATTGAGACGAAAGATGCATTTGTAAAAATTAATTCGGTCTAAGGTTCAATGGGCAGAGTTATTTTGAAGAAAATTGAAAACGTTTTATATAAAAACGAAAGGTACTCAAAAATAGAAAAATCTCAAAAACATTAACGCTGGATAGTAACGAAGAGGAGAACCTGGAGAACTATTCAATAAGTGAAATATTTTCATTCAAGAATGCTCCTGTTACATCTTTTGACGTTAATATATCTTTTTCAACGTTAAAAAGTTTTTTGCGACCAAATAGACAACGATTTCTTTTTGAAAATATAAAAAAAAACTTTATGCGGTACCTACATTATGTGTGAACAAGACATATTCAAAGAACTTGGACAGTTTATTTTAGGTTTACTTTTTTTGTTTTTGTTGACAAATAAAAGACTGATTTTTTTTAAATTTTTAATGTTTTTTCATCATTATACAACTTTTTCAGAGCATGATTTTACTTTTTAAGCGCATATTTTCTCATTTTATGTGCATATTTTGCGTTTTTTAGCGCATAAAAAAACTTGCCCTACTGATGAGTCAATTAATACAGCCTTTTTCATTAAAAATTCTTGCACTTACCCTTCTCCTACACCGATGTTCATGTTATGCATTTCCCTTGAATAAATATCCTGGCAGTCTTCCAAATTGTCCAATACTTCAAGCATTTTATTGTCAACTTCGTAAATTTCACCAGAGACATAATAACCAACACCTGGTTTGTTAAGTAAAAATGGAATGCTATAACGTGTTGCAATGACTAATGGAAGTTTTTCTGTTGTAGTTGCTCGACACCAAAACTTAGCAAATCCATTCGCGGGATTTGCAAGAATCGAATGATTGGGCTGTCCATATTTAAGAGAACTGCAAACGAAGAGTTTTTGAAGGGCAGATGAGGCTTTCTGAAAACAAAAAAATAAGAATAACATCATTTTATTACAGTGCTAATTTTAAATTAAAATTAGGAGTAAGTTTTAGTCCCCATATTAATAAACGTGAGTAAGGCCTAGTTTTTCAGTGGCTAGTTATGGGTTAGCTCGAGTTTAACTCTGAAACTAGGATGATCTCGCACTGAAATCTGGGCCTAAAAGTACCGAGTTAATGGCCCCAAACACAAAATGAAAAATTGCCCCAAAATTAATATTAGAAGCAACAACAACAGACAAATTACAATCGTACAAAAAATGTTTTGCGTGCGTCGGTTTGGGAGCGTCTTAAAAGTACCTTGCCTGGCCCGCTTCGCGGGTTCAAGGATTTTCCCTTTTTGGGTGAAAAATAGCCCCAATTTACAAATTTTAAACAATTTTTTGTTTTTGTTGTTTCCCATTTAAATTGTTGGGTCCATTTTTAATTTTAGACGAAGAAAAGCGACTAACGAAATTTCGGACATATTTCATAATTTATAGATATATTTTTTTCATTCCATTCATATGTGGACCACATAAAGACTCAAGCAATTTGTAAGTTGTGATCTCTGCTCTGAAGGATATCACAATTTCTATTGTTTTTGTGACTCACATATTTTATTCACACGACTTGTATATGTGCAACTGAATCTACCTATTTGCAAACCTATATAGGTTTATTTTGGTTAGTGTGGTGGTAAATTGTAAACATTGAGTTTGAGTAAGATCCTCAACAAAACATGACAGCATCATCAACTGTCTTAGTGATTAAAAAATAGTTATGATCACCAACTACAAAATTTTCGGAATTAAATTTTCATCACAAATTGGAAGAACAAATGAAAAGTCAACAATACGGAATTAAATTTTCATCACAAATTGGAAGAACAAATGAAAAGTCAACAATACAACGGTTTTATTTTTAAATATTTTGTTTAATAAAAAAGTTCTGGTTCTTAGATTTTTTGAATGCAATTATTTTTTTTCTGGTTTCCGTTTCTTTGTTTTAATTAATAAATTGCTATAAATTTGGCTTAAAGCCAGATACAATGACACGAGTATCTAAACGTGACGTTGTTCCAAGAAAAGACCAAAATAAACAACACAAAAAAACAAGTCCACCAATTTTTACTTCTGCTTCCAATCCCAACAGGTAAGTTTGATATTCCACTAAACTGGTCAAACCGCTGCATTATTTAATAAATGGATTTTTTAAGTAGGTACAATTACCACTTTCAAATTGTTTTCATTGGAAGTACAATCCGTACCTACATAATGTATCTTTCCAAAATGAGTTCAATTCAAAAATGTTTATTTATGAAGTTTCCACGCTTATAGGTATATACCTGCATACATACATACATTATGTATGTACATTTAATTCATATATTTAGGTATATAGATTAGGGTGTTTCATTTTGTAAGGAAACAAATAAAATGTAGAATCTTTGCAGAAGTCGCTCACGCCCTGAGTCTTAGTGATGAAAAAGATATTTCAGCCGAATTTCAAGAACATTGGTTGATGTTTAGAAGTTGCACACTGATCACTTTTGTAAAAGAGGCAAAAAAAACGATTATACAAAGTTAATTACTTTTATTTGGAGAACTAAAATCACAAAATTGAAAAATATTGAAAACTTACACTATTAAAGTTAAGTAGTATGTAAAGGATAAACATTTGGTTTATATTAATCAAATTTGAACTAGGAAATCCCGTTTTTGTTCGCTTAGCGACGACTTTCTTGTGATAATCTACTTTCATCAATAATAATTGTTTTTGTTTTTCGTCCCTGGCTGATTTGTTAAACGTTGTAAGCAATTTCTATTTTTATGGTATGATTGGCCACTTTTAAAGCGCCACAAGAATCACTTCCATATTATTTAACTTAAACAATCCAAAAAACGCCTTTGTTTTATTGGTTTGTAATGAAATTGCTCAGGTTTTTTTCCATTTAAAACTAGGTTTAACCCTTTAATAGCTTCATTTCCTTTTTCCTTGCAGCTTTGTTTTCTAAAATTTTAATCATATTGCCCTTATCATCAGCTAAAGAATGATCCAACGTTTTGCTTTGACAGATATCAAACGGAAAGCAAACAATAAAAACGTTTTTCCGTCCTCTTTATATAAGCATTTATATATAGCATCATCTATAGATGATGTAGTATCAAAAGGCATACCCATGACATTGTCATGTACCCCAGGTCAGTTCATATTACTACTTCTGCCTCACAATAGTGCATTTCAGGGCAACAAGAAGTATGCCAATAATGCTCAAAACTTAGCGAGTCCACTATTGAACTGTAACTTTATTAAACGAAATTCTGACACACAAAATTCCATGGGCACTGAGGGCACCAATTTACTATCCCAAAAGAAGGACAAATGATAAGGATTTTAAATAGTGAGACTTCGTTTTGCATTGCCATTTTTCTTCTATTGATCAAGAAAAACGAATTAGTACAACAAATTTCAGTATTTCATATTCCACTAGTTTGAGAAAAAAGTGATCAAAATGTGCAACCACTAAACGTAATCCAATCGTGATGAAATTTGGTATATATTTCTTTTACATCGCTTAGACTCGGGGCGTGAGCCACTTTATATGAAAATCACATCTTTGGAAAAATGAAACACCCTAATATACATACGTACCTTAATCGTACTCCACTTCATAATTGATTATTAGTATTTCGTTTTCTTGTGAAATGCATTGAAATATAAATGTTTTAAATAATTCGAAATTTCGTTTATAGAGGGTGTCTTGTTAACGGGTCTTCCGCTTGTTATACCTATTTATTAACATCATTAAGAACCATTTTGGCCAAAATTAGGGAAATTTTCTTTTAAATGGTTGTAAAGAAGGTGTCATGTACATCAGGTATTTAAATACTTTTAAAGCCCTTAAGTCCCAAGTTTTAAGAAAATCACTTGTGGTTTATGCTGTATGCCAAAGAGCACGTAGACAGACTGATCTCCTTTTTCTCGTCGTCTGTTATCGAAATGTAGGTTAAGTTTAGTCCAAATCTAGAGTTCGATTTCGTTTTACAATTCCAAAACTTTCGCTTGATATACCTACATATACATAGATAGGGGAGGGCAAGTTTTGGGTTTGTAGATAGGGAAAGTTTTGGGCTTGCACCTGTACATGTAGGTAACTTATCCTAATCGTATCTACATTATGTGTAAAGTTTATGTGTATCGCAAAGTGTTTTTTTCAAACCGACGCCGACGCGACGCAAGTAATTCCTGGCGACACAGTTTTGTGTTGTTATTTGGGATTGGGTATCTGAATTTTCTTACCTTTGACAATCTTTTGTTATTTGCTTAATAATTTGCTAATAATAAGCAAAACCCGCCGTTGTTATAAAACCAACAAATCATGCCACTTGTTGAAAATATAGGTACAAGCAGTAATTAGCACTCTTGTTATAAAAAGCACACCCATATTATTTTCATAAGTGCTTGTTTTTGTATTTAAGAGATAAAAGAAACCACGCTATAGATAATAAGGGTTTACCTACCTACCTATTTTTGTCCCCATGGGATGGTATTGGTATCTAATCTATGATTATCATGTTATCAGTCTGAAGAAGTATGTAAGTAGATAATAATGTCTGTAGCATGAAATCTAGCGATAAGGCCACACATCAAGAGATAATCAGATGTTGCACGATATAGATAAATAGGTACTTGCTTACTGGCTTGAGGGTTGAGATGTTTCAAATACAATTTATACATATCACTATTTGATACCTATATCGCTCATTAAAAAGAACAACGTCATAACTCAAAAAACATCAATTTTTACCTAATGATACAGTTCAAACTCATTTCCTATAAACTATTTTTTGGCAAAATTTCATTTCTATAATTGAAGAATTGAAGGGTATGGAGCATCATTTGTCGTTATATACACTGTCACTTCTAAATATTTTTTTGTGGAAATACTGTAGTGAAATACTGTATACCTTTGAAGTGAAAACAGTCCAATAAATATTTTAAAAGTGTCAGATTTTGCGATAAAATTTTAATAAATAGCTCTACCAAGAAAATTAGATACAAATAAAGATGATTATGAAATACAGCCATGCAAACCTTAAATTGAGATTTCTGAAGTTTGCGGTTTTTTGAGTTATGACGTTATTCTTTTTAATGAGCGATATGTAGGTATATGTTTTTATTTGAAAGTGATTACCAGGGTCGGATTGCTTATGCTAAGTGAAGTATAAACAAATAAATAAATAAATTGGGTGGCGCAACGGCTCGTGAAGAACCAGGACCTAGTGACTAACAACTCGCAACCATTTCTGTGTGCGCGTGTCGACAGGAATCGGAGGTATACCTATAATTTTATGCCGAATCTGAACGGCTAGACGAGAAGCACTTATCCATGACAGTTGACACTCTTGTAGGATTTGTCGATTCCTCACAAGAGGCAGCAGCCCTGGAAAAAACTTTTTAGTTTTTAGGTTGATGAGGCCGGGAAGCGAACCCAGACCTTCAGCGTGACAGTCCAACGCACTACCCATTACGCTACGGGCTACTAAGTGAAGCATGGTCACTTATATAAATATCCCAGCAAAGTACCGTTAAGTTTATAAAATAACATTTAAATTCTTATATTAGCTTTGTAATTTTATCGGTTACATTGCGGATATTTATTTAAGACTTTATTATTCAACTAGGATACCTACTTCAATTTAAAGTGCTTAATTAAATGGTAAATAAATGGTTGAAAAGTTAAGTTAAAAGTTAGTTCACAACTATACCTGTTTATGTTTATTTCTTATATTATCAACAAAAGCAATCTGCATCCTTTTTACTTGCGATATATATATGTAGGTAAACTATATGGCAAGTTATGGATTCCTAAAAGAAAATCGAACTCGAAATAATAATTTTTTTTTTTTATTTTAAACAATTTGTTATTTTTGGTACCTCAAGTATAACCATTTTATTTTTGTTTTTGATTTTTTCCAAATCAGTTAAGTTGAAATTTTTCATTTTTTTTATGTTAAATCTTCTTAAAAGTATAAACATTATTGTGAACCAAAAGTTAAAAATAAAAAAATGAAAATTAAAAAAAAAATCAAAATTTTTGTTTGAAATCTAAATATGTATTTTGAAAACGACTTGGTCAATATTTTTAAAACTAGGTGTAAAATAATTTTTCATTATTTTGTAGAAAACTTGAAAAAATCATGTTTCTAAATTTATAAATAACGGTACGTTATGTACAAATGTTAAGAAAAAAAACCGTTAAGAAAAAAATTATTTTTTTCGAAAACGGCTCCAAGAATTCTGACAAAAAGATTTGCTTCTACTATTGCATGGTCAATATGTTCATAAAAAAAATTAACAATAACGGTTATTAACGGTACCTATCACAGAACTGATTTGTCGTTTTCAAATTTCTCGTTAACGGCTACCACCGATTTCAACCAACAGTTTTATACCAGAGTTCCGTCACGATTCAAACAATTTTGCATATACAAACTTTCTAAAATAATTTTAGGATTTAAAAAAAAAATATTAAATTTTTTTTTTTTGAAAATTCAATATCTTGAAAACGGGCTAATGAATATTTTTTTTTTATTTTGTGTTAAATTGTATTTTATTAAATACTAAATGTTGACATACCATTTTTATTTTTCAAAATGTGCAAAAAATTTATAAAAAAATAATTTTTAAGAAAATCTCAGACGATTTTTAATTTTTATTTCATTAATTCATATTTATTAAAAAAATCTGATGGCATATACCTTATTTTGAGCTTTTGCTTTTTAAACCATTAAAATAACAAATTTATAGTTATTTATATATACATAGTAATAATTTATTTAATTTTTGTTTGTAATGGTATCATGTACCTATATATTTTGGAACCAATAAATATGTTTTTTTTTGTATATAATCAATTTCTAGCTACGTTTAAGTTGTAAGCTACGTTTGTGCGATCCAGTCGTGTTATGTCCTTTATTTTTGAAAGATTGATGTAATCTGCACTAACAATAACAAACAGCAACTTTATGACAAATTTAAAACGAAATTCCCTATCTTCTAAAACCAAAGAAAAGAAAATGCACGACTTGATTGCTAACTAACTTGTGTATTCAGCTAATAACTAGAATATAGATATAGCTATATATATGTGTATATAGGTATTTATATAATATAGGTATATATATAAAGGTAGATATCGACGGTGTATAATAGGGTATAAATGGTTCGATACTATGTGTATATCGTTAACGAGAATCCAATTTTTTAAAGTTTATTAAAAATTTAAAAGTTAAAATGTAACCTTCAGTGCTTGTTGTCATTCTAACATTCAAAACAAGTTTAAATAGCAATTTTTTAATTTGTTTAATTTGATACACACAAATGAGGTATTAAAAATACGAAATAATTGATTTCTGCTTTGATTTTATTTTTTTGTATTACTCATACAAACTTTAAATGCAAAATGACAAAATCAACCAAACTAATGACCAGATATTCGGGAATAATCCAAAACAAGAAAAAAAAACGGTAATTTGTTCAAGAGCCCCACAAATTTATTTCCGTTATTATTATTAATTTGTTTGGTGTAAAAACTTAGTATACCTACCTACAATATTATTAAAATAATTTTAGAGATATATGCTCGAAGATTAATTAAAATTACTGGAGCCTTTTTCGATAAAACTTAAGAAAATTGAAATCGTTGTATGAAAACTACCAGTTTAAGATGAGCTTAAACAAAAATTTGAATTTCTACTCTAGGTAATCTCATAAAATTACTTCTCACCAAATTTGATGTACCTAACCTATACATATGGACGTACGTCATGACGCACAGACAAACATATGACGCGACGGGCTCTTGTCGAAAATCACTTTTTTGGACTCCTCCGTTATCGTAATGCTTATTTTGATTAAATCCTCGAAATTTAATTGTGACACGAAACAAAATAGTTGCTCTGTCTATAGAACAAGTAAAAATCATGATCATGAATTGATATATGAAAAGTAGTATTGAGTTGCAGTTGCAGTTGCAAATGCTAATGCTACGTTTCCACCGACCACTAAAACGAGATTAAGGTAATGAGATTTATACTATGTTTTCACCTAAAGATAATCCGGATTAAAAAGAGAAGATTAAAAATTAATCTTGAAGTGTTTTCACCAGAGAAAAAAAGATTAGTTTTTGACGTTTACACTCTGAATGTCCATTCAAAAGTCGATATGACAAGAGTTAAACAAAATAATTGCAAACAAGGATAATAATTTCGGTGCAGTGAAGAATTTCAATAAATAAAAATGAGTATGAGTTATAACTTAAAAATATTGTTATCCCAACATTTTATCCTTAAAAATAATAATAATAATAATAAAAAACTTTTGCAAAACAAAATAAACTTACAATTAGGGCTGCCAGATTAAATTTGGGTGATATCGGGAAACCGGGACAAATCGGGACATTAAAAAAAATCTATTTATACAAATCTTAAATGCAGTGACGCAAAATTTTAGTCGATTTAGTACGATGTTAAATCATTTTTAATTTATAAATTTAAAACGAGTATAGCATCGTACTATCTCATAACATAACACTTCTATTTTGTTTATATAGTATCCTACTGAATACATACATATAACACCTCTTAACGTTTCTAAATTTCCAATTGAGTTATGTCCGGAATTTTTTGCACGAGCGGAACTTTTTTTGGAGGTATTCTACAAGTTCAAAAATATTAAAAATTTAGAAAACTTTACTAAACTGTTTTAAAATTATAAAAATGTTAAGTAGTATCATGCTTAACCCTGTTTAAAATTTTGGCCAATATTTTTTGACTAACTTAGAAGTACCTACCGAATTGCAAAATGCTCACAAAATCAAAAAAGCTAATAACGAGATATTCGGGAATATCTCAAAAACAAGTAAGAAACCGGTAATTTGCACAAAAAAACCCAAACATTTATTTCAGTTCTTTGATTTTTGTTTGGCACAAACCGGAGTCAACACAGCCGTTGTGAGCTTGTGATTGGTTTATGAAATGCAGTAGTATCATGCTTAACCCTGTTTAAAATATTGGCCAATATTTTCTGACTAACTTAGAAGTACCTACCGAATTGCAAAATGCTCACAAAATCAAAAAAGCTAATAACGAGATATTCGGGAATATCTCAAAAACAAGTAAGAAACCGGTAATTTGCACAAAAAAACCCAAACATTTATTTTAGTTCTTTGATTTTTGTTTGGCAAAAACTTATGCAGTGTTATAAAAACTGTGGTAAAGATTACATGTACGAAATTTTATCAAAACCATTAGAGACGTTTTTTTTAAACTTGATAAAACTGAAATTTTTGTAATCGCTGTTCTATCCAGACAAGCTAAAAATTGAATCTCACTCTTAGGGATTAACATAGTATGTTTCACACCAAATTTGAAGCAAAATCACCGATTCGCTTAGGCTCCAGCTCGATATAAATTGGAACACACAGACAAACAAACCCACGGACGTCTTTTGGCGAAAATCAGTTTTTGGACTCCTACAAACTTAATGTTCGTTTTGATTCAAACCTTGAATTTTGTTTTTGAAACAAAACCAATAATTGCCCTATACAGCAAGTAAAAATGGAAAATCGGGACAAAATCGGGACATTTTGAAAATCGGGACACGGTTCAAATATTGGGACTGTCCCGACAAAATCGGAACGTCTGGCAGCCCTACTTACAATTCTACAGACACAAATGAGAAATTTTTTTTTGGAAAAGGATGTTGAGAAAACTGAATACGATTTTTTTAAGGAAAATTTAAGAATTTCCCGAAAAACTTTTAAAGTTCTATGTTCCCACCTCCAAAACCGGCAGTTTGACATGTTTCTTTTTGATTATTGTCAATGGAGAAAATGACATTTTGATAGGTGCGTTCCACGGAATAAGGTTTGTTTGTTCTGACAATCTATCTCCTACTTTCAAGAAGATTTCAATAAGATTCTATTCTAATCTTTGTTTAAGGAGATTAAAATTTGTATGGGAAATCTTCAAGATTTCAGAAGATTTCAAAGAAGATTTATGGTTAATCCACTTAAATCTGGATTAAGTGGCAGGGGAAAACGTAGTATTATTTGGTGTTTCTACTGCACAAAAAGATCAAAAAGAAGATTATGACAAATCATTCAAATGGTGTTTCATTTTTTTGATATAAAGTGGAAGTGAGATAGTTAGTTTTTGTTTAAATTTCCATCTGTCAATAAAAGAAAATGGCGTTTAAATGGGCCGGTTCCAAAATTATTATCCAAAAGAAAAGTTTTTTTGATTTGACAAACTAACGTTTTCAAGAAGATTTGAATGAGATTTTTATGAAATCTTCATTTGAGGAGATTACTATTTGTTTTGGTAAATCTAGGATATTTCAAATGAGATTTTTGTAAATCTTGCCAAATCTCGATTTAGTGCCCGGTGGAAACGTAGTATAAGGTTGTAGGCAGCATTACCAAATAACGCTAGTGACATTATCAAGTAAATTGTGTGGCTGGCTTAGTGATAGACTGAAAAGGTATTTCGAACTCGATTTTCTTTTTCTTAAAAAAAAAGTAACAAGTTAGAGCACTTTAAAAGGCGCAAACCGGAGTCAACACAGCCGTTGTGAGCTTGTGATTGTTTTGTGAAATGCAACAAGCATAATAAAAAAGTAGAAACTTAAAAACAAACTAAGTCTTAACCATGACAAAGAGTGTAATTATGGAAATTACAAAGTCGAATTCAATTACGGTGCCCGTCAATCATATTGAAATTTTTACAAGGTATCAGACAGGTAAACAACTTTGAAACTTAAAAAAACATTTGTTTCATAATACGTAGGTAATCAAAATTTCGAATCAACACAATGTTCACGAAGAGCTATTACTTAAATAAAGCGTGCTGTAAAGTGGTTTTCCTATAGGTACGATTAAAATCTATAAATAAAACTTTTAACTTTAAATACAAAATTAGATTACAATTATTTAGTAATGACCTAATTTTGTTAAAAAAAAAACTAAAATAGATGCATTTACAGCTTAAAGATTCATGACAAAGAATAATAGATTTCAGATTAACCCTTTAAAAGGACGACACAAAGGACTGGGTACATTTATTCAATAGATTCTTGCCACCTGTCCATTTTTTTCAACGTCACCCTCATTCCTTATATAACCAAATCTTTTTTTTCGCATAGTCACAGACTTGCCTCATGCTTGAGACACACCTCCATAAAACAAATTTTCACTTTTCATTAAGGCATGTTGTTATGTTGTGTATCTATGAATGCCGAAGAGATACGAGCCTTTCGGAAAGTTCTTTGCACTTCCCATTTTTAAACACGCAAAAGGATTTTCATTTTTTCTTTTCACCAAATTTTAAAACATTTTTTTTTTAGGTAGGTAGGTACATATAGATAAGATCGCATATGTACCTACTTTATTTCTTTAAGAAAACTGTCCAATTTATTTTACTAACCCTGAGGTTGCACATATTGATGATTTATATAGCACTTTGTTGTACGATTAATTTCTTAAGCAATTAATTGATTGAATTAAGTATATAACTGCTTATATGGATTACTTTTAATACAGCAGTTGTCAGTTTTCAACAACAAAAAATTAACTATACCAAAGGAAATCCAGACAGTATATACCGTTGGATATGAGAGAAGAACTTCAACTAAATACCCAAGAGAAACCAAGAGAATGTTTAGCTCCAAACTTTTTCGTTTGCCGTTTGCCGGCAAAACCAAATGGAAGGAAGCCTGTTGTTGAGGACAGAGGAGGCGTTACGGGCTACGGGGTATTTCTGGACACGCGTAGATTGACAAAAAAAAAAAACAAGTTTTAGCATTTTGAAGTGTTGTGCTATGAGATTTTTTGTATTGATAAGTTTTGGTGGTTGGTCTTTTGTTATCATTCAAATTCAAACTACACATTACCATTATAGGTATTAAAAATAACTCGAAAGAAAAAATTTGCTTTATCTTTGCATTTCTTAAGAAAGAAGTTATCGTATACTTTTTTTTTTGGAATGAAATACCAATTTTTGACAGAAATAAAATGACGCATTTTATCTTGGCATGCATCAGTAGGCAGACCTACAGTGTGTATCAACTCTTATCATTGAACTATAATGTTACCTATCTAATCAACCAAAATTGGATTTTGTATAATCGATAATTTTAAAAAATCCTTATAAAGAAAAGGTTCCATTTTGGGCGCCAGATTTTAATAGTCAAATTGCAACGACATCTATATAAAAAAAAAAACTGGAATTCCCATACAAATTTTATTTATTGGTTTTATTTTCACTTTTCAATATGCATAACTTGAAAAGCAAATTAAAGAAATTTAAAAACCATGTTCTTTGCAGTTGGGCAGTAACTCTAAACTCTAACAGCCGTATTTATAAAAAACGCTTATTCCACCTTTATTCCCCGAGTTTTAAAAACCGTAGGGGACGTAGGCGGCAAGCTTTCAAGTTTTTTTACTGGCTTCGATCTGCTTTAAAAACGATAGCTTTTCTAGAGGGTTATGAAATGTTTTATTAAAATTGCTTTAAATATGGCAAATTGTACTTCAATTACGAAAATGAAAAAACAAAATCAAAAAGTCGCAATATGACATGGGTTGACCTCCATCTGGATCATAAATTTCGTTTTTAATTTAAAAATTTAATTTCAAAAATTTAGATTTTTTTAAAATATTTTTTTAAAATTTCGGATTTTTTTGATGTTTTTTAATCCATCATCATCATAGCCATCTTTTAATGGAATTCGACAGTTCATACCTTGACTGATATCTAAAAAACTAAATTTTGGCGTACACAGAATATTTCGTTCCAAATGTCACTCAAAAAGCCTAAAATCATCTTTTCCGACGCAAAAAATGTAATCTAAAAAATCCAGATTTCTGTAAAGTTTTTCAGTGCATCATCTTCCTAGCAATCCTTCAATTTAATTTAGCAGTCTATGAATTGACAGAACATTTATTTCCAATGCCACCCGAAATCCTCAAAATCGCCTTTTCCACATCAAATTTGACAGTTGTTGCTTGTTTTGGAAATGTCAAAATTTTCCTTTAAAAGTTGTTTCAAAGAATATTTTTCAGGTCCAAAAAATTTCACGAAAAGCTCTATTCAACTTGCTTCTCTACTGGCTTCAGAAGTGAAGCGAAAAATTTCTATGGTCTCCAAATTGACAGTGAAAACGTAGACAAAAAGGCTACGGAAAAATATTTATGGAGAGCCTTACCTTATTACCCCGTTTACATGATGATTCGAGCGAGCTTTAAGCTCGCTTGGCCCCTTTGTGAACCTGCATTGAGTTAAAATGAGTTTTAACCGAATCGATTCCACTTCAGGAGCGGAGTCGAGTCCAAATTATTGATGAAAAACCTGGGCCGAAGAGTCGGTCTGATGGATGTGTTGAAGACAGCGTTTTTTGCACATGTGCGAGTATAGTTATTTATTTGTTTTGATAGCTATGCAAAGTATGTAATAAAATTCATTACATTTTAACTGTTTTTGGGTGAAATAAATATATTGAAGCCATTCCTTCAACTATAATCTCAACACTATATCAACTCAACTTCAAATGGGACTTTCAACTCACGTGACGAAAAACTTGGGTCTAAAATCCTACCATAATCCAACTCGAGCTTTCGACACTGCTTGAAAACGAGGTTTATTTCACAAATAAAAAAAAAATAAGCAAATGGAAAGTCTATTTAAATTTTTCATAAAGAAAATATTTTTCTTTTTCGTGCTTTACTTTTAGTATGGGAGGCGACCGTAGGTACCTGAACAACCTTGTCCGACCAGCGGTTTTGTTAATGTTAAGTATAAAGCTATGAATTGGCATCATTCTTTTCTGAAGCCGCGATGAGATAGGTAAACCTACGGTCGCCTCCCGTCCTATATGTGGTGATACAGTTTATAAGGGTCCGTCAGAATAGTGCTTCTCGTTTCTAATAAGTTCTTCTTTAAAAAAAAAAATGGACACGACTGGATCGCACAAAACTCGCTCTCGTAGCTTACAACTTTAACGTAGCTTGAAATAGACAATGTACATATTTATTGGTTCCATAACATTATGATATCAATAAAAAAAAAGTTTTAAAAATAATTTATAATATAAATTAATTATTATAAATTAGTTATAAGCTACAAAAGATAAAGCTCAAAAAAAAGTATGCCATCTGATTTGCTTAATAAATATAAATTTATAAAAAAAAATCGTTAGAACGGTTTTTATTTTAAATTAATTTTATATATATAAAAAATCTTGACCATTTTTTAAAATAAAATTTGGTATGTCAAAAAAATGTATTAGCCCGTTTTCAAGATATTGAATTTTCAAAAAAAAATTTTCAATTTTCGAAAATTTTTATAAGCAAAATTGTTAAGATTATAAGGGAACTTTTTTATACAAATTTTGGTTGAAATCGATTTAGCAGTTTACGAGAAATTTGAAAACCAAAAAATCGGTTGTATGACAGGTACTGTTAATAACCGTTATAAAAATTTGTTTTTCTACCAAAATATTTGCTTCAGTCATTTTAGTAGCCCGTAATTTGTTTTTGAAAATCGTTAGAGCCGTTTTTGAAATAAATCAATTTTTGTATATTGGTTGTATGACAGGTACTGTTATTTTTTGAGTTAAAAACAAAATTTCAATTTTCCCTGTAGGGAATCACATAAGAATCTTAAGTCCAAAGTTTGAAGAAGATCGCTTCAGCCGTTTAGGCTACAGGTCGAGGTACAGACAGACAGACAGACAAAATTGCGACACCCACTTTTTTCGCGTTCTCTATAATCGTAATGTTTGGGAAAATTATCATCTCGATTTTTTTTTTTTTTTCACGAATTCTAAACTTGCCCTATACTACGTTATCACAAGTAAAAATAAATCAGTTTCATTTCAAATTAATTATGTATACAGTATACCTATTAACTTAGTTTTCATTAATTTTTAAAAAATTGTTTAAACGTCAAATGTTACGGACAATTAAATGTGTGCGGAAAATAGTGGAGACTTGACTCAAGTATCTAATCTACTAGGATTTTTCATTTTCGCTGCGCAAATGCGTACGGCTGAACAAAACGAGAATAAAATATTTCGTTCATGATTTCGTTGTGTCAATTTTTGTATGAAAATTTTCTTTTCGCTTCAGCTGCGAACTATGCCTTAAGGCGGACTATCAAGCTAAAGTAGTTTAATATTTTCTAAACAATATCTAACCCGTTATAAATAACATAAATATTGTTGTTTTTGTATATTTACTGTTATTTGCAAGGGGGTTTACAAAAATTTACTAAAAGTTGGAAAAGTAAAATTTTGTACTAAATTTTGTTTATTTATTTTTGCCCTACAGATGGAAATCTTCAAAAGATACTTGGGAATATGCGGTACCATGCGGTACCATGCGGTCTGCGGGTCTGAGGGACTCTTACACGGAGAAATCAGGACCAATCTATGAAAGATCGACGAAAAGTAACCAGGACATTTTTATGTATTTAAAGTTTTCTTTTTGATATGCTCACTCCGCTTTAGCTTTGCATCCAAAGGCATTGCAAGGTATTTGCAGTATTGGTGTTAGGAACAGCTTAACTGTTGTAAAACTTGGAGAATTGTAAGGCTTTTTGTTTGTTAATTTTATATGAGTCGATTTTGTTTTTGTTTCAATTATGAATGTTGGTTTATACGCCATTGTAGCGTACTATTTCTTATTTTATCGACTACTTTTGCATTGTAATTTTTCTCTAGCATTCGTTTTTATCAATTTTCTTAAGTCCTTACTGCGCACCTTTATGAAAAAATTTAAATATCCAATCATCAGCGGGTTAAAATACTTTAAAAAAAAACCAATCCCATACAGTCGTTACTAACAATTGATTCACTGTACAATATTGCATACAAATTTCCAGATTAAGGTTGCTGTAAATATATGTAAACCTACTAACACTTTTTGTACAAAATACTACTAACTATATAAACAGCTTAGGTATATTCAAAGAAGAAAATGCCATTTAAGAATATACAAGAAGTGGGACATATTTTGTTTTCACTTTAGAAAACGCATTAAAAAAAATCAAAGGTTAAGATTTTTCAATATCATTTTTAGAATAGATTAAATGCAATATGTTAACCTACACAGTGGCGGATCCAGGGGGTGGCTATAGGGGCTAAAGCATCCCCCCCATACAGGCGGTTCTTAAAATTGATTGAAATATAGAAATCAGAATCAGGAGTCAGAAAAAATAACGAGGCTGGGGCTGAATTCTGAAGGAAATTGTACAAGAAACAAGTTCGGTGCTACGGATAATTGACAGAAAATTGGGACGAAAAAAAAAAACAGCTCGCGAGTAGGGCTTGACAAGAATTGGACAAAAAAACGTGGTCGGGGCTAAGCAAATAATTCCTTTAAAACTTACCTTATTCCAGAAAATTTTTGCGCTTGACTCAGGGAACTGTCAAGTCCAAGTTGGGGCTAGAGCTTAAAGAGATAATTGAAAAAAACGGGGTCTGGGCTTAAAAAAAAATAATTCACCCTAACTAACTTTGCAAAAAAACGAAATTGGGGCTAAAACCCATGAAGAATTTGGGAACAACAAATCAAAATCTGAGTTTTCTCTGGCCACTCAGAAAATTATGCGTGTGAATATTTGCAGTCCCTCTAGACTGACCTACAAATTTACTGACTGATTTTTTTTTCTGGTGGTTCAAAGCTTGACGTGGCTGAAAATTGAAGGTATATAGATTTTTTTTCTATCTCCACTTAAAAATATTTTAAATGTTAAATACTACAGATGTTATTGTACTTTATATTGAAAACATTTTAAACCGGGGATAGAAGCTGATATAAATGCACAAAAAACAAGGCTATTCTAAAAGGAAAAGTGGGAATGCCAAAATTCAATTATTTATATAACTGTAGATTTTCACAAAAAAAACCTTTATCCTAAACTAAAACTTTTTTATATTAGTTATAAAAATATATAAATTATAAAATAAAATCTACATCGTCACAATAGTTAAAATAATTTGTTCTTCAAGGGAAGCGTTTTTCTCTTTTCAATCTCACAACGAATGTTACATTTCCTCGTCACTCGAAAACATAAAAAAAAAAATAATTTCAAATAGAAAGAAATATAATAATTTATTATTATTATAAAATGGCAGTTATCAATAAGATTTTAGAATGATTATTACGATCAAGTGTTCTGAACGCTGCACTGATAGACCAAGAGCCTACAGCAAATTTTGGGAGTGGATTGCTAACTAAAATATGAGTATGATGGTTTGTAGGTGCATATATCGCGGTATCAAAAACAACCGTCTGGCAGGTTTCTTTTTCAGCCTGAAAAAGAAACCTGAGAGACGGTTGGTTTTGATACCGCGATGTATGCACCTATAAACCATCATACTCATATATTGGTTATCAATCCACTCCCAAATTTTGCTGCCGGCTCTTAGGCTATGAAGTTTAAATGGCAGAATACATTCGTTTAACTAGAACTACAGAATTATCTAAGTTCAAGGTTTACTTTGAAACCGAATCAAGTGCTGAACTTAAGTTTAAACATAAATTGTAGTTTAACTTGTGAAGCTGGCCATTAATATCTCAAACTGGATCTACCAAGCCCCCCCCCCCCCACAGCCTAATCCTAGATCCGCTACTGAACCTACATAGTCATTTTCCACATTCACATGGTGTTATAGGTATTCAAGGTAGGAAGAAGATAAACAATAACAATAGAAAAATTGTTTTTTTTTTTTGTTTAGTGCACTTTTAAATATGAAATATTTATTTTGAAGAACAATTTTTGCTATTGTTATTGTTTATCTTCTTCTTATTAAAATGCCAGACCGCCCGATGTGTTGTAATTTCCAACAACTCTTTGGTTGCAAGAATTTAACCAAATTCCCCTGGAAATTATGTAATTTGCAGCACATAAGTTTATAAATACGTCGGTAGCCATCGACTAAAAACATGTGTCTAAGAAAGGCAACAACAATTCTTACTAAAGAGCTCAATTGTTGTTGTCAGAGCGAAACACATCTGCACTATAGGTCGCAAAAACCCTCCAAATAGGTATTCAAGGTACTTTTCCATTGAAAATTGTTCTGTATTTAATAGGAATCAATGAAATTTTGAGATTGAAAAAGACTAGACTAGCCAAGTGTGTATGTAGGTAGGTACATTTTGTCTATGTTACACATGTGCATAATCTTGTTTTCATTTAAAGGTCTGAAAAAAACTGCTTTTGGAAGTAATATTCTTTTAGGTCAATTGTTTTTTTTAATTTGTTGCATTGTAAATATAAATATATAAATAGATTATAAATAGATGTTCCGTTTGCTACCTATCTTCTTTGCAAACAGCAAAAGTCAAGAAGAATATTTTTTATTGAAAGCTCGTTTTTCACAAAAATATATGGCAAGAGGCGTGCAGAAGATAAGGCAACTCGGATAAATATCTACATAGTCTAGATGTATACCTATAAGTATAACCTACCTACATTAGGCAATAAATTATATGTATGAAATGAATGTATGTATGTACATACATAGTAAGAATATATGAATATATCAAAGAATAAAAAAGATTTTTTTTTCATTAGCAAGTCTGCACCAAATGTATTTATTCAGTTGATTTGTTTCTTAAATATATTTCAAGTTTTCACACAAACAAAATATAAGCGATTTATTGTTTATTTATTTCTATTAATAAAAGCGGTTTTTTTGTGACTGTTATATTGTTTGTTGATTTAATCACCAAGTGACACATTTAATCATAAATAATTAATTTTAAAGTATTATGTAAATAGACAAATAGGTTCTATATTGTCTGTTACTTAATGAGGTTATACAAAAATGCATTCGAATCAACACAAATTGCACGAAACACTCATATTATAGTTACATCTGTATGTATGTAGTTCAAATTCCAGTAGCTTAGCGGCTTGAAGATTTTAAATGTACAAAACCACATGTCTTCGTTCTTAAAATTGCTAATAGAAATTCTATAAAAGTGTGTAAAAAGTACAACTTCGAGAAAAAATTCAGAACGGAGTTAAGTAGCAAGAAAGAGTGGGTAGGCGAAACAATAAACTACTCTCTCAATGCAAATGCCATCAAATGGTACACTGATGTATCGAGAACGTCTCAAGGGACGGGTGCAGACATTTTTGGACCAAGAACCAAACATTCTCTGTCCATGGGACAGTCCACTAGCATTTTCCAAGCGGAGGTAAATGCCATAGGAAAATGTGCCGAACAAAATCTCGAAAGAAACTACCGTAACCAAAACATTGCCATTATGTCGGAAAGCCAAGCCGCGCTCAAGGCACTGAACTCCTACGCCATTAGTTCAAAACTGGTATGGGAGTGCGTGGATAGGTTAAACGACCTTGGCAAAAATAGTAATGTCACACTTCATTGGGTACCTGGGTACGTAGGTGTCCAGGAAAACGAAGAGCCAGACTCTATGGCAAAAATAGGAGCACCAACGTCCTTAACGGGCCCTGAGCCCTATTGTGGTATAGGAGAAAATGTGATTAAAAATAAAATCAAAACAGAATAGGAGACCAAAAGATCCAAATTATGGACAGAACTCCCCCACCTGAGGCAAGCGAAGCTACTCCTTGGCAGCTACAACCAAGAACGCTTTGTATCCTGTATAGGCTTAAGCAGGAATAACCTCAGAATGATAACTGGCTTCCTCACTGGTCACTGCAAACTGAAAAGACACCTTAGTATTCTTGGCCTGGTGAGCAGTGCCACACGCAGATTCTGCAACACTCATGAGGAAGCACCTGACCATATATTAGGTAAATGCGATGCACTCGTGCAACAAAGACATAGGTATCCTGGCCAGCACCAGATAGAAGAGAGCGAACTTCCATCTCTGAAAGTCCTTCAAATAAAAATAGTTTCTCAAAGGAACAAACTTGAAGGAAGAGCTATAGAATTAGCGTTCTCATCTAGCTCTAGATCTTAAGGTCGCATTGTACTTAAACCCCTTATATTATTCATAAAAGTGTGTGCTACAAACAAAAATAAATGCACAACCGAATCGCACCAACTTGCTCAGGCCATAAATGTGGCTAAGCATTTTAGACATAAGGTTTTTAATATCTATGACCAACGCCAATCATGGTTGAAAAAAGCGAAGTACTAAAAAGGATTCATTTTGTTCTCTTATTTTGATTTTCATAAGAAACTTAATTTTTGTTTTTAAATTTCTAAATGTAAATTTGTAAGGAAATTGAGGTAATTTGGGATCTAAGTTGAACATTTTCAACGACATTTACTCATTTAGCATTCTGTATTAGATTTGATTACATTAATTCGTTTCTTTTGCACGATCCAGATCTATATAGATCTCTATTCTACAAAATGGCTCATAGCTCATACAACATGGTCTTCGAGTTTTCCCTTTTAGTGACATCATATATGTTTATAGTACTTTGCCTTTAAGTTCTTCTTTTAATCTTGCCGATTCTGTTTTTTTTTTCATACATTTTGGGCATCTCTCTAGTTTGAGATATAATACGAAACTTAATCATCAGTTTTAAGATATAAAAGCTAAATAGTAATAAATTGACAACCGTGCCTCCTATTGATCAATTGTATGGTTTACATGACATAAACCAACTTAGAGTCAACAAAGAACATTTATTAAATTTTATTGAAAATTCAAGAAAATATAAAAAGTGCGTATACGCCCCAGTGTACTCTATTCATTGTTTTACTTTATTGATAATAAACCAACATAATGTATGTATATTGTGAATATGAGTAATTGTGCTCCATAAATATAGACTCTACTACAGAGCCACATATCAGGTCCAGATTTTTTGATTTTAGAAAATACAAATACTATGTACGTCAGCAAGTGCTTTCTGTTCTGAAATGTACTTGCAGGGCGCAGAAACAGGAACCTCCATGTAACTGCGCCCTGCAAGCAGATTACAAAATGGAAGTGCTTGATGCAAGCTCTTTCCCTGTTTCGTATGATGACACCAATTATCGTAATATCGAGATCCATTTTCAAATCCAAAACTAAAATATTTGAAGATCAAAATACACTTCAAAAGGCTTTATATTGATAAGTAGTACCTACTTACCTGCAATAGCTAAGTAGGTAGATATTTATGTTGCAAATTGCGATGAGTGTTGGTTGTTAAGGTTAAAGTATTTTATTAAAGCTGTCAGAATTAAACAATTAAGGTACCTTATCTGTACGATACCTCTCGTACATGTGTTCAATTAAACACAACTTGCATAAAATGTCAAAAAGAATGCAAGTGTTTAAAAGCGCTATTTGCAGATAAGTGTACACTGTACATATACCTAGGGTCTCATAGAAGCCAGCTATAACCATAAACTTATTTTGATGGCAATGACAACATATGTATATGTATGTAGTATGTATGTATGTAAAGCGCATGATTTAGTTAGACAAACAGAATTGCAATTTGGCCTAAATTTCCTCATACAATTTTTGTTTTTTTCAAGGACGAACTACCATACCATAATGTAATGATAATTTATCACAATACACAATTAAATTGATTAATGATAGTTTCCAATGAAACCTCTATAACTGGTACCATATTTACCATAGACAGCAAAATGTTTTTTTTTTTCAAACAGAAAAATATTCATGCGAGACTTCTTCTTGATCCGGGCAGCAACTTAAACAGCGACTCGAGTATCAACATTGGCCCTTCATGCATAATATGTAGATACATGTAGGCATCATAATATTAATTTTTATTGATAAAATAAATTAAAGATAGGACCGATTGACAAAAGTATATTTAAAAAGTAGCATTATTTTTTGTTAAACCTTACGGATTGCATTATATTCTAACCACACTAAACCAAATGGACAAAAATATAGTAATATTTCCTAAAAGTATGTAATATATTTTGAAGAAAGTGAAAAGTTCAAAAAGTAACGAAATTTTAAGTCAATTTCATCTACATACAGACAGGTACATAATGGGGTGTATCCATAGTAATTTTTAAAAACTGTGTCTAATTTCGTTTTCGGTTGGAGGTTCGGAGTTACTCCTTTTTGACTCCACTTACTCCAAAATAGTTCGATTGGCTGTTCCGAGTAATGTTTTCGGAGTTATTTTCTGTGCCGGATTTTATAAGGAGTAGACCCAGAACACACATATACATATGAATCCTTTCATCGGATTTGTTGTCAAACTAATTTTACTCGACAGAACGTACAAAATATACATACAAATCAGACAATTTACGCATACACACATAAATATTTCAAAAATTAGTCTCGGAACACTAGAAAATAATTCGATTGGGATCAAAAAGGAGTACTACTGTTCCGAAATCCAATCGAAAACGACATAAGTTAACCTAGGTTTAGTTCTAATCTCGAACGTTGATTCTTTTGTTTGTAGTTTATCATGTCAATATATTTGAAAATTTTGTGTAGCATAACAATTTAATAAAATTTTAAAAATATTATTACATACAACAATTTTTTAATACAAAAGGACTGGATTCATTGAGCCAAATTTGTCTTAAATGTATGTATTTCAAAATTCAGACCAAATCTTAAAAATAGGACCCAATTTTTAAATATTATTTTACTTATGTACAAGTATGTAACCTAACCTAACCTATAACCTATGTACATGTACATACATACATATACATGTACAATGTATGTACATTAGGGAGGTCCTTGTGAAGGTCATTGTCTTATTTTGAATGACGCACCCCCCTTATTTGTTCTAAATAATTTTAAAAACATCCTGTAAAATTTTAGCTCATTTTATTAACGTTAACCCGGCCCCCAAGATGTCTTAAGTTTTATATGGGAAATCTCATATATTATTGTACATTTCAGACGTCTTGGGGCCGGGTTAACGTTAATATAATGAGCTAAAATTTTACAGGATTTTTTTTATTTATTTAGAACAAATAAGGGGGGTGCGTCATTCAAAATAAGACAACGACCTTTATAAGGACCACCCTAATGTACATGTACATATTTAATCTGGCTGGAATTTTAAATGATACAAATCTTTTCATAAACATTTGGGTATTTTCAAGAGACATGGACGAAATATTTTACTCAAGATATAACTTATGTACATTTTCTTACATGTTATTATGTCAAAATTACATTCACTTATGTTACAGCAAATTGCATTACAAACATACTAGAAGATTTCTTTAGAATTGTTGACGTCATACAAAATTCCCTAGATTAATTGATTCATTAACCCGTACCTCTAAGGCCATACGTTTCCCATTCAAATTTGTACGCGAATTTTACACTTTTCACATTTTAAAAAAATATCAAAAAAATAAAACTTTATTATATTGATAAAAAAAAACAGTAAAAAAACGTTAAAAAATAAAAAAGCCGAAAAACATATAATATACATTTTGTTAATACATTTTTAACTGCAGTTTTTTTAAAGGATCAATAAATCAAACAGAATTCACAAACAAAATTTAATAACTGTTATAAAACTGTGAAAAGTGTAAAATTCCCATACAAATTTGTATGGGAAAAGTATGACTTAAGATGCACGGGTTAATGACCTCAGGACAAATTTTGTTTGGTTAATAATTTTATCTTACGGCACACACTTTTGATTGACGAGGTGTGCTATCAAAAAAATGAGTTTGGGAAATAACGAACATCCTAGTATACATAGTCTAGAGCAGCGGTTCCCAAACTTTTTAAGCTTTGGAACCATTGACAAAGTCCAAATATATTTCGGAACCCCAACTCTTAACGATAAGAAAAAATGAAAACCAACACAATTACATTTCAAAATCAATTATTTGTTTATAATTCATGTTAGTTGTATCATTTTTTTTTTAATTATGAGAACTTCACACTTAGATAAAAAAAATGTAAACAATTGTAATAGCTTCATTAGAATAAATTAAGAAATAAAGTTATTAACTTAATAATTTTTATTAAGAAACCTTAAAACACACCAACCCAGGCTGATAGGTTTCAATATATTGTGGAAATACTACAGCAAAATAATTTTTACTCAGTTATGTGGAAAATTATGCAAATCGAATTTTCTTTTTATGAAAAAAATGTATTTATTTTTTAAAGGTGTTTTCTCGTGATTATCAAAAATGACATATGATAGGAATTGGCCTGCATTTTGATCGAATTTGGCCACGACATATTATGAACAATGTATCAAAATTATAAGAAAACTTTTTGTCATGAAAAGACATACGAAGCTTACAAGTACAAGTCTCCTATTAAGGCTGCAAAAGAGCAGAGAAAGATTGATCCTCATTATATTGGTGCAGTGATATGAAAACTTAAATTAACAATTCATATATTTAAAATCAAAATAAGATAAATGAAACCCTAAAAACTAAACAAAAAATCCTCAGTAATCAATTGGTAGGCGCTCATTGATTGATTTTTGTCAATGAGATAAATAGGAAAGCGTTCACCGGACCAAAATCACTTAAAACTGCAGGGTGATTTTGGTCATCCCGTTTTTTGATTTTTAATAATTATTTATTATACTAGCCAACTAATTTGTCTAAAATCTTTGATACTTGTACAAAAAATCTAACCAATAGTGATTCACATTTTAATTTAAAAATGCCCAGTCACCCCGTTTCACGGTACGTAAAAAAAATATTTTTGTGTTTTTACTCTTTGTACTTCGAGAAAGTCGCGGAACCCTGAAAAAAAGTTTGGGAACTGAGGGTCTAGAGCACACTTGATTTGAAATCAAGGTAGATATTTCTTGAATCCAATAAAAGTTCCCTTCATTTGCAAGCAATTTTGTGACAGCTGGCCAATCACAAACTTGAAATTGGCCTTATAGTACAGGAAAATTATTCAAAAAACAAATGTTTTATGGAACGAAATACAGGACGGCTCAATTTTTTATACCTGAAAGAGGGCTGTTAGAAAAGCTAAGTCCAGTTTTCGAGACGCCGTACCCCTGGAGAAATCTGCCATTTTGGAAAACGCGAATTGGACCTATGTATGTCTCCGAAACTATCAATTTGAAGTGAAAATATGTCATAACTAAATTTGTTGGAAATAAAATAATTTTTTTATTTGCCATCAAAACATTTTTCTGTTTGGACAATATTTTTTAGGATACGTCGTTTAATTTTTTTTTTTTTTTTTGACTTTTTGACTTTTTTCTCATTTCCTTACTTTAATAATAATTCACTATTTTTTGTACTACAGAGTTTTCATTTTAAAGCAACCAAAGTGGTTGTAACTTTTGACTGCGATATCGCATCATCTTCAAAAATGTATCAAAATGATCGAAATTTAGCGTTCTAAAATTCTTATTTCGATAGTCATTCACGTAAGTTTCCTCGGGAATGACAAAAATGTGTATCTAAATATAAACAAAAAAATCAAAAACTAAAACGACATAACCTTGAAAATTTTGTCCGCATGGAAAAAAATATATGTATGAACGAAAGGTACATTCTCTAAGATCAATCGTTTCGGAGATATAGATCCACTTGCGTTTTCCAAAATGGCGAAATTCCCCAGGGTTATGGCGTCCCGAATAACAGGACTTAATCTTTTCTAATAGTCAGGTGCACAAAATTCAGCCGTCTAATACTTCGTTCCACAAAAAAATCTACCTTTCGTGTGCAATTATTTGCAATGTATATTAGGGTATTAATTACCTAAAATTAGGTCGAAACTAATTACAATATATCGTTTCATATTCAAGGTAAATTTTTTGAAAAATAATTTTTGAATGCAAATCAAATGTTATTAATTTAACTATAACCCTAGTTTAATTAGATCAGATTAATATCCCTTGATTTCATTCATGATACAATCCTAATAATAAAATTAAAATAAAAATGATTGAGGTGATTCTTCATAATAATAAATTTGAAAATTTTATAATTATAATTATAGGTAATGTTCATATTCGACGAACCAAATTTTTGCATGATCAAAAATTAAGGCAAAAAATTCTACAATGTCCCACAGGTAGTAAAAATTTTTGGTCATTTGCAAAGAATATACGAAATTCTACTTCGTCGTCGGTTCCAACGCTCGTCTTCAATGACACCCCTTTTGTCAGCTCGATAGATAAAGCCAATTTGCTTGCAGCACAGTTTGCTGTTAATTCGACGCTGCCTGAAAGTGTTATGACTCCTCCTGTACTTGAGAGCGTAAATGATTTTATGGGACAAATCTTCTTTCACACTCGTGCAGTTGCCAGAGTCCTGAAAGATCTTGATATACACAAATCCGCTGGCCCGGATAGTATCCCTCCCATTGTTCTGCAGAGGTGTTCTTCAACGCTGGCAAAACCACTGCGCAAGCTTTTCTATCTGTCCTACTCTACTGGTCTCTTTCCAAGTGGATGGAAAACAGCATTTGTCCAGCCTGTTCCTAAAAAAGGAGTATCTTCTTCACCCTCCAACTATCGACCGATTGCACTTACGTCCCTTCTTTCCAAGGTCATGAAAACGCTGAATAATTTTCAGCTCAAGAAATATCTCGAAGGTCGAAGCTTCTTAATGACCGGCAGTACGGCTTTCGCAGCAATAGGTCCACTGGTGATCTGATGGTTTATCTCACCGAACAGTGGTACAAATCTTTACATCGTTTCGTAGAAAGTAAGATTATTGCACTTGATATTTCAAAAGCATTTGATAGAGTTTGGCACCAAGCTCTCTTATCGAAAATACGTGCATTTGGTATCGACGAATCTCTACTTCGCTGGATTAGAAACTACCTTTCGGACCGTTCAATTCAAGTTGTATTGGATGGTTTCAAGTCTGAAATCCATAAAATAAATGCTGGTGTGCCCCAGGGCTCCGTTTTGTCTCCGACTCTCTTCCTTATATTCATAAACGATCTTTTATCTGAAACTTCTAATCCATTAAACTGTTTCGCTGACGACAGTACCCTCAGCTTCTCATATTCGTTTACAGATTCCTTCGAATGTGAAACTTGAACGGCAGCGTATGATAAGCTCATTAAATTCTGATCTAAACAGCATTGTCCAATGGGGAAACAAAAACCGCGTAGAATTTAATGCTTCAAAAACTCAATGCTGCCTCCTGTCATTAAAGCGAAACCCACCTCCAATGCCGATTTCCATGGACGGCACTTGCATCGAAGAAACCGTACAGCTCTCAGTTCTCGGTATGTGTGTCACAGACCACCTTATGTGGAATGACCACATATTTGACGTCGCCAAAAACGCTGCTAAGTGCTTAGGTTTTCTCCGAAGATGCAAGAAATTCTTTACCCCCTCTGATCTGGCTGTGATCTACAAAGCATTTATTCGTCCAAAGCTTGAGTATAATTCACACTAATGGGCAGGTGCTCCTATAACTCATCTAAGCTTGTTGGACCGAATACAAAAAAGGGCACTAAAAATGATAGGTGATCGAACAATAACATCAACAATAGCACCCCTCGAACACCGCCGCAATGTCACCTGTCTCTCACTGTTCTATCGCTATTTTTATAAACAGTGTTCAAGTGAAATAGCCAGTTGCATTCCTCCTCTTAAACAATTCAACCGTAATACTCGCGCTTTGAGGAATACTCATCAGTTTACCCTTGAGCCCAATTTCGGACGTACCGTTAAGTATAGGGATTTTTTCTTTAGTCGCACAACAAGAATGTGGAATACTTTACCTGACCCTATTCCCCCCCCCCCATTTTGATATTCAGAACTTCAAAACCAATGTGCATCGGTATCTCCTTTTAAATCCTTCCTTATTTTCCTAAGGCTCGCACTGTGCTAGTCATAATTAAGGGTAGTAAGAACCCCTTTAGTGCGCGGCATGTTTAAAAAAAAAAAAAAGTCCTTAAGTCATGCTTAAGTCAGCTACAATCGCAAGAAATTGCTAGGTCCTTCTACGACCGGGTCTCAAACAACCCCTTTAGAGGTCCTATGCCGCCAGCATCAAGTGTTGCAAACCAGTGGCAACATTTCCAGGAAGCCATCAGAGATGCCGCATCTGACATGCTGAGTTTCACTCGACCACCAAAACGAAACCCATGGTTTGACGACGATTGCCGGCAAGCACATACAGCGAAGCAGCAGGCATACAAGGCGTCGCTGCACAGAAAGACCAGAGCTGCTCGCGAGCTCTACGAGCAAAAGAGAAGAGAGGAACACCGGCTTCTCAGAAAGAAGAAGAGGGAGCATGAGAAGCGCGAGATAAAGGAGATTGAGGGATGTCATAACAGGAATGAGGTTCGGAACTTTTACCAAAAGGTAAAAAGGAGCTATCAGGGCTACAGAGCCCGAACCGAAGCCTGCAAGGACGAGCGAGGGAACATCGTAGTAGATTCGCAGTCGATGCTGAGAATATGGAAAGATCACTTCTGTAGACTGTATAATGGCGATGACGAATCTTATTCCGCTGTCAGGAAGATTACACCAACAATTCCGTCTATCCGCCCTCGACGATGTGCAGATAGCAATATCTAAGCTTAAGTCCAACAAAGCTGCTGGAGCCGACGGGCTCGCTGCCGAGCTATTCAAAGCAGCAGGAGATGATTTGGTAAGGAGTATGCACCAGTTCATCTGTAAAATATGGTCGGAGGAAAGCATGCCCGATAAATGGATTTTCAGCATTGTTTGCCCGATCCACAAGAAAGGAGACCCTATAAACTGCGCCTACTATAGAGGAATCAGTCTCCTTAACATCGCCTACAAGATCTTCTCTGCCGTATTATGTGAACGCCTGAAGCCGTTCGTCAACAACCTGATAGGTCCATATCAGTGTGGCTTTAGGCCAGGAAAGTCCACCATCGACCAAATATTCACACTACGGCAGATCTTGGAAAAAATCAAGGAACTTCAAATCGAACATCGACACCTGTTCATCGATTTTAAGGCCGCGTATGACAGTATTTATAGAGACGAGCTATATAAAGCAATGTCTAGTTTTGGCATCCCTGTCAAACTCGTCCGTTTTTTGCAGGATGACGATGGAGAACGCACGCTGCTCCATCAAGGCTGGCAAGGACCTCACCGACACCTTCGATGTCAAAAAAGGATTTAGGCAAGGCGACGCGCTGTCATGCGACTTCTTCAACATCATACTTGAAAGAATAGTGCAAAACTCTCACGTTAACACTAGAAGCACAATCTTTCAAAAGTCCATCCAATAACTTGCATATGCCGACAATATTGACATAATTGGAAGAACAAAGCGTGATGTCACTGGAGCTTTTGCAAGCATTGAGATGGAAGCGGCAAAGATGGGTTTAGCGATGAATGAGGGCAAAACAAAGTATATGCTGTCATCTAGAAAGGACGCTCAACACGAACGTCTTGGACAGAACGTCACCATAGACAGCTATAACTTTGAGGTAGTTAAGGACTTTATCTACCTGGGCTCCGCTATATATTCAGTCAATGACACCAGCGCTGAGATCAAACGAAGGATAACTCTTGCCAATCGCTGTTTCTTCGGGCTACGAAGGCAATTGAAAAGTAAAGCCCTATCTCGAATGACTAAAGTGTCCCTGTACAAAACACTCATCATAACAGTCCGGAAGCATGGACCTTCTTAGCGGCAGATGAGTACGCTTAAGGAATATTCGAGAGAAAATTTCTTCGGGTGATCTTCGGTCCCGTATGCATAAACGGGGAATGGAGGAGAAGATACAACAACGAACTGTACGGGCAGTACAGCGACGTCGACCTTGTCACAAAAGTGAAAAGGCAAAGACTCAGGTGGCTGGGTCACGTAGAGCGGATGGACAACAATGCTCCGGCCCGAAAAGTCTTTGAATCCCTCCCCGAGGGACGGCGCAGTAGAGGAAGGCCGCGAAACCGGTGGCGCATGCAGGTGGAAGAGGACCTCAACCAACTTGGCGTGCGAAACTGGAAACAGCTAGCTAGGGACAGAGCTGGCTGGAGAAGGCTTGTTGGTTGAGGCCCTGGTCCACACCGGACTATAGCGCCAGCATAAGTAAGTAAGTAAGTCATCTGAAGGTGAAGGTACCCATTGAAAATCTTGTTTCACCAAGGCTAAATTTAATTTATTTTTTAAAAATGTTTTGCTTAATTCTATAAAATTCAAGGCCTATTCTATTAATGCCAAACGATCAGACGATACATTTTTGAAGACAGCTTTCTTTATTTTTCTCTACAGATTTGACAGAGACAACAATTTTGAAATTGTAACCATCCAATCGATTTTGTCTTAAGTGATCAAAAAAAAAGTGATGAAAAAAAAATATGCACAGGCTTACTTGCGAAAATAGGTATTAAGCTTCAAGGTCTGATGCACTGCCTATTAGGCTGCGGAAATTAACAACTCAATTAATTTTAGCGGTAAATGATTGTCCCCGAGGGACGGCGCAGTAGAGGAAGGCCGCGAAACCGGTGGCGCATGCAGGTGGAAGAGGACCTCAACCAACTTGGCGTGCGAAACTGGAAACAGCTAGCTAGGGACAGAGCTGGCTGGAGAAGGCTTGTTGGTTGAGGCCCTGGTCCACACCGGACTATAGCGCCAGCATAAGTAAGTAAGTAAGTCATCTGAAGGTGAAGGTACCCATTGAAAATCTTGTTTCACCAAGGCTAAATTTAATTTATTTTTTAAAAATGTTTTGCTTAATTCTATAAAATTCAAGGCCTATTCTATTAATGCCAAACGATCAGACGATACATTTTTGAAGACAGCTTTCTTTATTTTTCTCTACAGATTTGACAGAGACAACAATTTTGAAATTGTAACCATCCAATCGATTTTGTCTTAAGTGATCAAAAAAAAAGTGATGAAAAAAAAATATGCACAGGCTTACTTGCGAAAATAGGTATTAAGCTTCAAGGTCTGATGCACTGCCTATTAGGCTGCGGAAATTAACAACTCAATTAATTTTAGCGGTAAATGATTGTCTATAATCAATCATTTGTCTCTCATAAAGCTTATGAACCTCATATATTCTTAAGCTAATTTGTCAGATGTTTTTATGTTTTTTTCCTTCAAGACCTTTCGCCACTGATTCGAATCCATTCTTTCGTTTAATTATCGTCCTTACACAATACACTGCTCATAAACAATATTCAGCTTAGAGCACAGGTAGGTGCACAGTCTCGTAGGCAGACACAAAGCACAGCGGATCCCCAAGTACTTATGAGAAAAAGAATACCAAGGGAATAACTAATGACAACAGATCAAATCCCTCGCTATCCAATATACCAATGGATAGTAATGGGTGCATAGATCAATCGCGTGTCAGTCGTTTGAAGCCAATAGGTACCTAATTTGAGACGAATATTTCGAATGCTTTTTGTTCAAAACGTTATATTAAGTCCAAAAGACGTCTTTAAATTAGGAATTCATCGTAACTAGGAATTAAAAAATTTTAAACCTGTGCTAGCTACCATCACGCCTATGACTCACAGTGAAGAAGATATCGACATATAAAAAAACGTAAACCATAGAAAATGCTAATTTATCAAGAAAGTCTAACAACAAAAGTTTGACAAAAAGTCTAAATTCCTATTTTTTGCTCTTAAATAACGAAGTTCATCTTTTTAACGGTAAGTTTAATCCAATATATTTTCGAAGTCTAACCAAAAGATGTATGTACGTAAAAATGTGTCATAATATTTTTCTAGAGAATATTAAGATCCATACAAAATAAGTTAAAAATATTTTCCGAAAAAATCGTCATCGTAACTTGTAAGGATCAAAAAAACAGTATTTTCGACTTTTAGTGATAGCATACAAATTATGGTTGGTCGTTAAAAAATTTTAAATGCGTGCTCATAAGGGTTAAATGTTAACATTTTATAAATAAAACTCTACTATAAAACTTAGTCCCCTTTCACACAAGGAAATGGCATAAGGGGAAGGTAAAACAAATTTCCCTTACATCCTTCTCGCCATCCTTCCTTGTGTTAAAGCGGTCTTATCTAAACGGACGTATACAATCTGGATTTTTGACATTTGACACTATTAAAGTAGCAATATCAACGAATGATTGGTATACAAAAAATAGTCATAACATTTTTTAAGAGACCATCACAATTATGGTCCACACTTTGAGAGTAATATTTTCTTTTGACTACTTACCTTCCCCGAAATTTTCCCATGCGTACACACCTCCCGATTGGCGATTTGTTTAAAGTTTGGTATAAAATATTTGTGTGAGATTCCGTAGAGGTGAAATTTGTGTTTTTGTTTCAGCATTCAGCTTATTTAGAAAATATCTGCCATTGCCACTACAACAATAAATAGTTTTTATTTAAATTACTCGAAAACAGCTTTAACGATTTTTATTAAACTTAGTATGCCTGTAGTTTTAAACTGATGATAACCTTAGCCGTAGAAGAATATATTTTGAATTTGAGTTTCGCAAGTGGCAATATGGCACAGTGGATATAGTGCTTGACTGCTAACCTCGACGTGTGGGTTCGAGCCCCAGTCTGAGTAGCATCCTTTTTTATATTCCCCAGTTTCAACTGGATTTGAATTTGGGCGGGACTTGGTTATCATGGACAGAAACCAATATGAAGAAAAAATGTGCGAAATAACATCGGCACAAAACTTTGTACAACTAAATAAAACTCCACTACCTAAGATGATTAAAGGAACAACTGCACTGCTCAAAGTAATCCTACGTGTATTTGGACCTAAGGTGAAATGGAAGCTTATGGTTGCGAACCCTTCGGTTCCAAAATTATATGGTTTACCCAAAACACATAAACCTACACTAAGTATGCGGCCAATTATCTCCAATATAGATGCACTAACGGAAAAAATCGCGAAATGGTTAGTATCCGAGTTCCAAAACTACAGCCAAGGGGAAAGTCGATCCGTGAGTAACACTTATGATTTCATAGAAAGAGTTAAAAAGTTAAAAATAAAAGAAAATGAAGTTTTAATATCTTTTGATGTAGAAGCATTGTTTCCGAGCATTCCGATCAAAGAAACGTTAGAATTGTTGAAAGAGTGGCTTGACGAACGTGAAGATAATCAAGAAAAGAAAAAGATTTATTTTGACGCAGCTACCTTATGCATGGAGTACAACTGTTGCCAATTTTTGAATAAGTTCTACAAAATAACAGAGGGTACAACAATGGGAAACTCATTATCTCCGTTCTTAGCCAATTTTTTTATGTCAAACTTTGAGAAAAGCATTGAAGCTGAAAGGAAGCTACCAACAGTATGGTTTAGATATGTTGATGATGTGTTTGCATCTATAAATCCAAACAATTTAAATGCTTTCATGGACATTTTAAATTCAAAATGGCCTTCTTTGAAATTTACATATGAAATGGAAAAAGATAGGAAACTTCCATTTTTAGATATCCTTATAAATAGAAATTTCAATAACTTGCTCGAATTTTCAATTTATAGAAAACCAACTAACATCCCTCGTTATATTCCAATTAATTCGTTCTGCCCAATGCAGTATAAAAAGGCTGCATTTAACAGCATGGTATATCGTTTGTGTTCAGTTCCTATGAATGCACAAAACTACATGGAAGAGTTGAACTACATAAAATATGCCGCCAAACTAAATGGATATGACAGCGAAATAATAACAAGAATGGTCGAAAAACAATCAAAAATAATAAAAAGAATGGGTTTAACAAAACTAAAAACACTTAAGGAGACAGAAGAGAAGAGACGATTAAAAATTCATTTTGCTCCTTCGATAACAAATAAGCTAACCAAAGTTTTCGAGAAACAAAATATACAACTAGTTTATGCATCCGACGGAAAACTCAAGTCAAAATTAGGATCAACGAAAGATAGAACAGATAACAATAAAAAACCAGGTATCTATGAGATTGCATGTAATGATTGTGAGCAAAAATATTATGGACAAACCAAAAGGAATATAGAAACAAGGTTTAATGAGCATTTAGCCAACAGAAAGCTCAACAGACCTAATAAATCTGCGGTGGCCCTACACATGATAGAGAACGAGCATAATGTGACGAAAGAAAATTTAAAGCTAATTAAACACGTAAGCGATGACAGATTCTTAGACGCATATGAAAGCTTATACATGCACAGAAACAACAAAATCTTAATGAATACCATGGATGCACCGATCAAGTCATCTCTCTTTAACATCATGACTAGACAAAATTAGCTTAATGTTCTGTATGTACATGAGTTAGTTAATTGTTTTTCTTTTTTCTTTCTCGCTCTTTTTAGTAATTGTTTAAAAGCTTTTAATAATAATTATATTGGATATTTAGTCAATTAAAAGACGTGCTGAGGATGGCATGTAAAATGCCGAAATGCATCCGAAATTGACATTTGTTTTTATTATTTATTTTTTATTTTTTAAAATTGGAATGAAGTAATAAGAAGAAGTGTACAAAAATAATGTGAAGTCAATAAGGCGTTTTGACTAAATTTAACATAGTTAATGTAATTAGACTTCACGGTGTTGCTCATAAGATCGGGATTTTTAATCTCTGTTTTATTATTATTTACCTTATTTTATCAACTTTTTATAATTGCAAACATTGAATCAATTTTGAGTAGAAAAAAAGTCATTTACTTATTTGAGTTTGTGGTTTGTCTCAAGGTTTTGGTTTGCTCATACCTTAAAACTTAAAAAAAAAAAACCTTAAACTTATCTAAAAACAATTTCAAACTGAAATAAAGAAATAAAAACTTCGAAAAAATTCCAAAGACTTGTAAGCAAGACAACCCTTTTATTGTGCAAATAACTTTAAACGCAGAAAAAAACTACTCAGATCATGTTTTATTTCTTTTCCTTGAAATTGAACAGCATTCGTTACAAAGAGCAGACAAATTCGTTATTTAGAGATATCAATGGACTTCAAATGGTGATTCGTTATACCTACTGTACATTCGTTATATCGGCATTCGTAATACTGGCAGTTAAAATTATTAAAAAAAAATTAAAATAATTGTATTCAGCACACTAAACGCATTGGGAGAGTGATAGATAGTTTTGTTCAAAGGTAAAAATGATGCTATGTAATCAAAATGAGGCTGTAAGTTTTTATAGAGTGACGAGAATGCGTTTTGCCAATTTTCAGATAAATTACGGAAGCATATCCCTCTTGGAGACATGTCTGCACGGATTTGTATCATCTATCATTTAATTTGTCATAGATTTTTAAGTTGCACACGTAGCATGCAGGTACAAATACAAACCGAATATCTAAAACCCACACAATTTGCACATCACATCCTCGTTATATTATTTATGATCTTATAATAATACATGTATAGAGGTACTTACTTAGGTGCCTATAGTGGTGCTTTTCACGCCATGCACAGAAATTAACATATAAATGAAATTTCTTGCAAAATTGTCCTTATCTATCTAACTTTTGCCCTAGGCTGCCAAGTCTTTGCCGGAAACTCCATTATAACGTCTGATGTGATCGCGCTTTGAATCACATGCTGTCTACAGCTGGGTACCAGCAGTGTTGTTATTCCCATATACATATGAGTGCATGAGTCTCACTAACTAAGCTATGCTAACACAAAAAATTCATATATGAACACAAAAACAACAATAACAACTATGCCAATTTATTGAAAAAAAAGCATATCTTTCATATCAAAATAAACAAACAAACAATCGTTACATATTTACCCTCGGAGCTCCATCAGCCAGGCTGCTCTGACTTGGGCCTTGCATGGCACCCAAACTGAGTATATCATGTCAATTCTCCAACAATCATTCCCGCCATCCAACTACATCCGACCCCCATTCAAAATCCCCAAACCAAAAAACATACATAAATATTTTTTCTAAGAAAAAAAAAAAAAAAACAGAGTTCTCATTCCCACTGCCATTACTACTATTCGCCCTCCAATCTATGAACCCAACAACAAGAACAACAACAACAACAAAAAGTATCCAACTCGATCTCATTGAAGACCCAAAAAGCGTTCAAGTGAAGGAAACTCCTCGCGCCCTCCAAAAAATGCGCCGAAGCAGTCTTCTCATCGCCACCATGGAAGCAATGGAAGGACTTTATATTACAAAATTCAGTCTTCCGTTGGCAGTCATCGTGGCTGGATTATTATAGAATCGCGATTCCATCCAGAAAAACCTCCCTCCATGTGGGGCTCTATTTATTATTATTTATGTTCAAGTGGATAGTGTTTAACAATTAATAAAAAAATTAAAGAAACAAAAAAAAAAAAACTACAAAAAAGAATCTTGATACAAAATAAAATTTTAAATTGCCACTCGCTTGGCGATCGTTAAAAATATCGTTTTACCATTTTGATGACGACAACGACGACGGACGACGATCAGACGCATTATTCCATTGCAACAACTACTATGCTTTATGCATTGTATAGCTCGTAGGAAGTCAGGCTTTTTAGTAATCGGCTTGGCAGTTTGTGTGTGCAGGCGGGTGAAGGCGGTAGATTAGCATACCGGCTGTTAGTGGATGACAAACGAAACGGGCGGGAGTGTGGCGAACTATCTCAGCTGGGGCGGTCGCGCGGTAGCAACGAGTATTATACACATAAAAACAACGGCAGCACTGCTGCTGAAACATGACAGAAATTCCTAATCCGACCGCGATATGAATTTTTGCAGTTTTGTATCTAGATACATGTGAATGGAAGGAAGAACTCTCAGAGCTCAGAGGACACGCATATTCACTTGACGTGAGTTAACGAACACGGGTGCAACGGTTTTTTTTTCTGTGTCCAATATTATAAACGAGTATCCATCCACATCCAGGCCCAAGGTAAAGAAAAGCCGAACCCACCATCACCTACTCTTATATTGTTTTTTTTTTTATTATTTAAAAAAAAATGTGTGTACAGTATTATTCTATTAGTAGATATAATGACGTGCCATTGAAATCGAACAGATGGTTTTTGAGACGCACCACTGGCAAATTATTCATTTATTTGAAATTTGAATGACTGCTGGAAATTGAGATAGAAAACAACAAGAACAACAAAAAGGGTACACCCATTTTGGAAATTTTAACATGAAAAAAAACAGTGTGCGACGGTTCGACTGTGTTCATTTTATTTTTTTTATTTTGTTTGCTAACAAAACGATATATAATTGAAATTTTATTTAAACAAGTGAATTTATGAATTTATTAGAGAGAACAAAAAACCCAAACGTCTATGGGGCTTGAAATGTTTATATACATAGCGTAGCAAAATTTTAGTGTTGAAGTTTTGTGTATATAAACAAATTTATTTGAACTTAGCCCTAACGTATTCCAAAAGTTTTAAAGTGAAGCAAACGCGTCACTTATAAGAACCACTCACTAATATAAACAAAAAGTAAATAATTTCGAAATCCTTTTGGAACTATGTAGCTGTGCCGGCAGACGTTGTTCTGCCCTTTTCTGTTTTTGCGGTAGACAATAACGACCAAGGAAAAAGCGCCCAAATCTTCTACCGTCACTGTAAAGGACCATTCACATGAGAGCGACCAATGACCAACGAATGAACAAACAAATGGGAATTACAAAATTAATTAACCTTAATATTTCATAAAATCTAGTCAAAATGGTAGAATTCGATTTAAGATTAATTATAAAATCTGAATTTTTATTTGCTTAAATATGAGAAATTTGAGCAAATAAATTGGTCGTCACGAATTGCGGCTATTCGCGACGAACAAATTGTTAACTTAAAATTCTCTTATCTTAGCAATTAAAATGAAAATTTTATTATCTTAAAATAATCCTAATTATATTTCTTCCATTTCGTATAGATTTTGTTAAGAATTTAGGTCTCATGTTTTAAATCCCATTCGTTCATTCTTTCGTCGGTCGTTGGTCGCTCTCATGAGTACAGTCTTTAACATCCCATATAGTTTACCCCAAAAAATAACCATGTATATTTCGATTTGTATTTGCTATTTTGCCAAGTATTGTGCTGGTCTCAAAAACAATCGCGGTTTTGATCAAACAAACTAACATTTTACGATAATGGAGAAATCCAAAAAAGTGATTTTCGTTGTGACGTCAACGTCGGTCACATCGGTCTGTGCGTCTGTACGCCCAATGTTCAGCTTAAACTGGTGAATCAACATGCTTCAAAGACCGACAAAATTGTATATGAAAATTTGCCTTATAAGTATTATAGCATATCAAATGGTTAATTGAACCCCACTTAATTGAATCACTCGCTTAATTGATCTTAAAAAAATGCAACTAAAAAACCAAAAACATTTAAATTTTTGGGTAAATTGATCGGCCAAAAAAAATTACTAGGCATGTTCAGGAAAGGGAGATTTCGGAGGGCCTCAGTAATCTCAGTTGCCTGAAAAGGATACCTCAGCAACAAATCTCAGTTTGGCTGTCAAATTAATGAGCACAAACATTTTTGGATTCCCTTGCTTAGCTTTTGACGGAGCAAAATCTCCGATATACGGGTTTCGCTTAATTAAACAGGTCGGTCAATAAGGCGGGTTGTTTTAAATTCAACCACCCGGATAATTGACCGAAAAATATGAAAAATGGTCAGTGCAATTAAGCGGCGAATACTATGGGTGAGAACAAATGTTAACTGATCAAACGGTTAAATATATTAAAATTAATATCAATTTAAGTTTGTTGGCAAGAAATTCACCAGCGGTAAAAATGAATATGATAAATCTTTTTGAGGAAATTCTTTTTCCGCATTTCTGTGAAAAAAACAATTTTGTTAAGTACTTTTGATTTTTTCTCACGCTTTTCTATAAAAATACTGTTTTTTTATTGAAATAATTAATCATTGGTGTATATTTGTAATCGTGTAACCGATTGTAACCGATGATTTTGACACAGGACCTATAGTTATTCTGCCAAGAGAATAGTTAAATGCTATGCTAATATCATATAGATGGCGCTGTATTGAAGTAATTAACAAATTATACCATGTTGTTCTCGGGCCAAAATGAGCAATATTCACAATATGTATGTATGTATTACATACATTTTGACAGTTGATATATTATTGATCTAGGTTATAATGGATAAGTTAGCGATAACACATTTTCCAGAGAATCAGATCATCAATCAAAGTAGCAAGGAATGTACATAGTGTCAATCACATCACAACCAAGAAACATTTAATTAAGAAATCAAACTTATCGTGCCAACATCCCGAAACAACAAAACAACGTCTGCTAGGCCAGCTAGTCTCTCACTATATCGCCTAACTAACATATGGCGTTTTTCTTTTTTGGCTCTAAATAAACCTCTGAACAGAGGCTGAGCGATCAGAGCAGAGCTCTGAGCAGATTATGATCAGAGCCCTCAGACTTATTTATGAAACACATTTGAGCACTGAACTGACATTTCATAGGTTTGTTACTAAAATACATTTTTGTTTACCTGATTTAGACGGGCGACTGTCCTGGGAATCCATTTTTAATTTTTTGTATTTCTTTCGTCTGTCAAATCACTGAAAAAAAGTTGGCTTCGCTCAGCGTTCCGCTCGATTTGCTCAGTCATTTTATTCTGAGCTAATCGATCAAGCTCTGAGCTAGCTCAGATGGAAAAAAAACGCACTTTTTGAGCTCTGATATGTCTGAGCTAAAAAAAAAAACATAGAATTTTTGTTTGACAGTTTCGTGATCTGCTCAGAGTTAAAAAAGAAAAACGCCAATAGTAGGTAAGGTATGTGTTAATACAGATATTTATTTTTAAAATAAAATTCAACATAATTTCCTCTTAAATGCCAACAGAATTGTCAATACCCATAGGAATGTTATTCAATTTATATCCAACATCAATCGAAAACTAACTGTCAAGATAAACGTTAGCAATCTGATATCCATCAATTAAGTTTTAAAGTGACTGACACTGCACAAATACAACTAGGTAGGTAGGTATACCTACATTTCCTAGTTATTTGCATTTTAAAATAATTCCAGATAAAACTTTTAAAGAATAAAAATATCTTCAATCAAGACACGCATATTAATCAAATATATCTGACTAGGTACCTACATTAAACGAAAAAAAAAACAACAACAACATAACGATACCATTTTAGAATTCAATTACAAATTGATTGTTATTCAAATTCAAAAACAATTGCAAAAGGAAGGTACCTACCTTCTTTATTATATCTTATGGCCCATAAACAATTAAAGATACAAATAGAAAAAAAAAAAACTCTATGTTGCTGAGTGTAATAGCTTGGCAATGCAAGCAAAGAAAGGGCAATGATCCCTTGATAATCGCGCGCAACAGTCTTTTTATTTGTTTGTTTTTTTAATTTATAAAATTTGTATAACTCAACCCTATATACACTCTAACAACTACAACTGGGGCTCCAATTCCAAATAACCTCAAGCTTCTGTCAAACAAGACAAGATAGTTATCTCTATGCGCTTTGGATTGTTTACATTCCGTGCGCCATCCTTAACAGCAATCTAGCTGAAATCTTTAAGGGCAACACGACCGATGACGACGACGACGTCCGCAATCAGCTGTAATTCATTTTTGAATTATTTCTGACGGGTTGTTTTATTCTTAAATTTTAATGCATCCACCAATGAGAAATTCAATGTAATTGTTTTTGTGTTTTTTATTTTTTTTTTTTGTTTCCCGTTGTGTTTTTGATAACAAAATATAAACAACATTAATGTAATTTAGTTTGAAGCGGGTGTGGGCATAATATATTACATAAGCTAAGCATGCCGGTAAAGTTACACAAGGCCAAAGTAATTACATCTCTGAAGAGTGCTTCAGTTGAATGCCCCTTTAATTGAAAATGAATGGATGGAAACATAAAGTCGAGAGAAGAGCAAGTGTTTTGTTACAATTTCAAATCAGGCGATTTTTCGATAATTCGACATTGAAAATTATGTTTTTCAAAAAAAAAAAAATGTAGGTAAGGGCATAATTTTTCTTATTCGAAGTTCTCTAAACTCCGAATAGCATCGCATACAATTGTCCATTCATTTGCATGTCCCTAAGAAAATTCTTAAAAGAATTACAATCCAATGATTATCTCCCAAAAAACATTATTTATATACCTAGGCTAAGAACGTAAGAGGGACATTAATTCTGAAATAATGACTTGAACACATAAAATACACAAACACATAACTACTTTTTTAAATGTTATTTTATTTTTTAAGTAAATACCATGCCCATTCTCATATTGTCATATATTATTGCGATAGTAATTAAAATGTAAATTATTATCATGGTGAGAATTACGTAATGTTTTTATTTACACTTTGACTGGTCCTGAGGGTATTTTCTTCACCACAAAAGTTAACAATTACATGAAGGCCGTAGACAGGGGTTTGATTCCCCCAAATGTTATTTTCGTTTTATAAAAGTTTCTTATTTCTCTATTATGATTATTAAATAGATCTTTTATACAAAGTTAGCCACAGTTACCAACGAAGACAAAAACTTTAGTTTTCTAAGATCAGTTTAAGTTGAAGAGCTTAAGAAGTCTTTGCTGAGGTGAATACAAAATGTATTGCTTAGAATTCTAAGTTACATATTTATAAAATATTAAAAAAAAATAGGTTATGAAAAAATATCACACCCGCCCGATATATTTGTCTTGTTACGGTTATGAACTACATTAAAAGAAGCGCACACACGCATGTTGTGATAATTGAAATTAAACACATTAGTGTATTATGCTGTAAGATAATTGGGGGAATTCTATTATAGTGACTGGTGACATATAGCCACAATTTAATCCTAAAACTAACTATGTTGCAGAAAATTAAAGTGTTTGACTTATATGAAAAAAAAAGATAAGGGATATTGTAGGATTGTTTTTATTCCTAATAAAATGTTCATGTTTTCGTGTTTTTTTTTATTAAAATTAAAATATAAGAAACAATAAGGAGTGACAAAATTATATTATTTTTAAAGTTCTAAAACGTACTGCCGTGACATAGGTACTGCCAAGTCGATACGGGGATTCATTATTTAGGCGCACTACACGAATGTAGAATCTTACCTTACTCTATTTTTCCTTCTCATGGTGATATTCAGAAATTTAAAACTAATGTGCATCGGTATCTTCTTGTTAACCCTAGGGTTCATATAAAGTGTAGTCAAAACCCCTTGCATATGCGTTTATTAAAAAAAAACAGCGGCAGCACTTAAAATTTAATTTGAGTGTTTTTTTAAATCCATATACATATTCATTCTTTAATATTTTCTTCTTATTAATTTATTTAAAAGACAGGGTTTTGAAAAATCATTTTTTAAACTCAAAATTTTTTGATAAAAAAGGATCTTATTTAACAGTTTTTTAACAAATGTTTGATTATTTTTGGATGTATGAAAATGTTCTTATACAAAAATTTCAAAGTGGTTAAAAAAAAATATTACGTATTATACATGGCGTGTCCCGAAGTCAACCAGCTGAGAAGAAAACGATGAGTTCCCGAGGTCACTTAAAGTCTTAAGACTTAAGGCCTAATTTACTCGTTTTCGTTTCCATTTCATAATGGTTTTTATGATTTTTGGTCTCGTTTATTTTAACTGGATTTAACTTTGCTAAACTGCAACCAATTCTTGTAAAAAAAAATCGAACTCGAAATAATAATTTTCCCTCACATTTTTCTTACACGCGGAAACAGTGGGTCCCGCAATTCCGCGTCTGTCTGTCTGTCTGTAGCTCGACCTGCAGCCACTTAAACCACTGAAGCGATTTTCTACAAATTTTGGAATTAAAGTTCTTATGCGTTTCCCTAGAGCGAAAATTGATTTTTTTTAGCTAAAGAATTAACAGTACCTATGGCCATACAACTAATACGAAAATGTAGGGGAAAGGTGCGAACAGTGAGTATATTTTAAGGCATATTTAAGCTAAATGTTACAAATCCATGAGAGCGTCACAACAAACTGAAACTTAGAAAAAGTCAAACTGTCTCCTTGTTTGCGAGTGGTGCGATCAGTGAGACAGTGTAAGGTGAACAGTGAGACGAACAAAAAACAACAGAAAAAAATAATAGAACCTTAAATAAGTAGGTAATTATTATTTTATTAAATAAATTTAGTAACATAAATATATTTCTTCAAACAAAACAAACTTGCCCTCGTAGCTAACAACTTGAACGTAGCTTAAAATTGACAATGTGCATATTAAGTGGTTCTATAACATTATGAAATCATTAAAAAAGTTTTAATAACAATTTAAAATACAAATTATTCCTAAAATTCACTATTAATTTGTTTTTTTTTAATAGCTCAAACAGTTAGAGCCATCTGATTTGCTTGATAAATGTGAATTAATGAAAAAGAATTCAAAAATCGTTAGAGCGGTTTTCTTAAAAATAATTTTTTTATATATAAAAATTCTTGAACATTTTTAAAAATAAAATTTAGTATGAAAACTTTTAGAATTTAATAAAATACAATTTTACACAAAACTAAAAAAATATTCATTGACCGGTTTTCAAGATATTGAATTTTCAAAAAAAAATTGTTCAAATTGTTAAGGACCTCTTACACAACAAATTTGGTTAAAATCGGTGTAGCCGTTAACGAGAAATTTGAAAACAAAAAATCGGTTGTATGACAGGTATCGTTAATAACCGTTATACATTTTTTTTCTACCAAAATATTAATTGTAGTAATTATAGTAGCTCGTAATTTTTTTTTAAAATCGTTAGAGCCGTTTTTAAAATAAATCAATATTTGTATATTGGTTTTATGGCAAGTACCGTTATTTTTTGAGTTGAAAAAAATTTCAATTTCCCCTCTAGAGAATCCCATAAGATCCCAGCCGTTTAGGCTGCAGGTCGAGGTACAGACAGACAGATGGACAGATGGACAGACGGACAGACGGACAGACGGACAGACGGGCAGACGGACAGACGGACAAACAGACAGAATTGCGAGACCCACTTTTTCGCGTTCTCTATCATCGTAATGTTAGGGAAAATTATTATCTCGAATTTTTTTTTGTACGAATCCTAAACTTGCCCTATACTACGTATATCGCAAGTAACAATTAATCACTTAAGGCTGATTCCACAGACATATTTAATTCGTTTTGTAGCAACAAAAAAGCCGTTTAAGGAGAAAAAAAAAACAACAAAAATCAGTCGCTGTGTAAATAAAACGCTGTTAATTAAAATTACAATGAAGGTGCAAACATTAAAGCGTGTCTCACTGACTGTTTGTTTTTTGGAAATGTCTCACTGTTCGCTTTTTGTCATTTCATAAAAAAAAATTAAAATATTACTTAAATGAAAAGAATTCTATGATTTTGTTGTTTTATTATAGAAGAACACATATAAATGTTATATGTAAAAAAATCTGTGTACCTGATTATTTTCCGTTGCTATCTTAAATTTAAACACACTCCAAAAAATACTTCGAAGAATTTTTTTTGAATGTTTATCCGGTGGAAGTTAACGCGCAACTGAAATTCATGCGCAACGGAATCAAAGCACGTGGTGGGGGAAATAAACGTTTTTACCAATACTGGAATGTCTGTGCATGCTTTCACAAAAGAGAAAAATGATTTGTCTCATTGTTTGCACAGTCTCACTATTATCACTTTTCCCCTATTCATTTCGAAAACCGCTGTAACAATTTTGAAAATAAATAACGAATCAGTACTAATGGTATGGTCAGTATTTTGGTATCAAAAATGTATCAATAACGGTTATTAACGGTCATATAACCCATTTTTTTCATTTTCAAATTTCACGTTAATGTCTCCACCGATTTCAACAAATTTTGTTATACAGGAAAACTATTTTAGTTATTTGCACAAAAAAAATTCAAAAAATATGTTTTGAATTTTGTTTTGAAAATACAATATATTGAAAACGTGTCAATAATTTTTTTTTTTAATTTTGTGCAAATTATAAATATTATAAATTTTATAAATATTAAAGTTTAACATACCGGGTTTTATTTTTAAAAATGTTCATAAAAATTATACACAGGGTGATTTGTGTAAGGTGCACCAAAAAGATGTAAGAAGTAGGTTGGGTTAAGACAAGAAAAAAATCGTACGGTCTATTTCCCTCCGTTTAGGCAGGAGGCACAATTTTCTAAAAAATTGACTTAAAACAGAAAAAAAAAATATTTAAAAACAACTGTAAAACCGGCAATGCCCAGCCAAACCTTTTTGGAAAGCCAAAAATCTCTTCTTAAGTTTTTATTTTAAATTAAGTGGCGTTTGTGAATAGTTTTTAAAAAATTAATTTGCAAACTCGAAATTTTGAAAAAAAAAATTCAAACTATTTTTTTTTTTCAACATTTTACCACAGATACTATAGTTCCTAGATATCGCACGCAGAGCAAAAGGATTACCATTTTTCAATCGACTGGGACGTACCGCTACGTCCCAGTTTGATCAAACTAGCATGAATCATACTCAGACATTGTATTGTCAAGTAACTTGTTGTATTTTCTTTTTTTTACTTCTTGTGCCTTAATTTTTTTTTTTGTCTTTGTGTATTTTATGTTGATCTTTCTTAAAGATGTAATTTTTGTATGTGCCGACCTGTGAATATAAGCAAGGTTGTTCTTTAAAAGCAAGGTTGTTCTTTAAAAAAAACATTAGCGAATGAAACTGGGGTAACATATAAAATATTTAGAACAAATTATTGAAGAAACTAATTATGGCATAAGAGTGGTCATAAAATACATTTCATGTACATAGTTCTTAGCAAAATTTAATGTTTTCAAATAGGTTCGTTGTCCTTAAAAATTATATTTTCAGGAGAATCTTCGATTTGAGCCGTGTATTAAAACAAAAATACAGGTGTACCCGTGTATTTATAGATACACATGTAGATTAAAATACACGTCAAAAAAATTATTAAAGGAACGAATCTCATTGATTTTTACCTTTGTTTTATCATCATCAAAAAAAAAAAAACGAAAATTATTTTTTTTTCAAATTTCTTCACAGTTTATCATTACTTACATATTCATTAAATAAAATGTGAATTTAAAAAAAAAATCGGAAGAAAACATGTTTTTTTTTTCAAAATTAAAAAAAAAAAACAAAAAAGTAGATTTAAATTATTTAGCTTAATTATAAAAAAACGGAAAAAACTCTCATCCTAAAGTTTTGTTCGATTAATTTATTATTATTATTTATTGTTATGTTAACTAAAGTTTTTTGTAGTATGCGACAAAATGTTTCGACAAAAATGTTTTAAGTTCAACTAGGAAATGTCGCTTAAAACACTGGTTTTTGTATAGTTGTTTTAAAACTTTAATTTTTTGTGCCCTGTAAATGATTTAATTGTATTAAGCGCCAAAGTCTTGGGCGAAAAATTGTAGGTATTAAGCGACAAAAACTTCTTTTCTGAACCAATTTTCAGTTTTTGAATGATGACAAGTTTATTGTTCTGAAAAAAACCTTTCGAAATCTGTATAATATTGCATTCAAATAAAAATAAAGTTATGAAATTGTAGCTTAGAAGTTATCAAATTATTATGGGAAAGTATCGATATATTTTATACTTTAACTTTATTATCTGTGATTTTACGTTATTAAGTACTATTTTTGTTTTCAAAATTCATTTCTCTGATCAATTTCTAGTCAAACACTAAAAACCGGATCGATAAAGGACTTTTACTTTTCAAGATATTAAAAGATAAATTATTCAATTTACTAATAAAACTAAGAAGAATCCGGCTAAATTATCATTTCAGCAAACCATTTGATTTATCATCAACCTTGTTTTTTCTTATTTTGACTGAGTTGTTGGTTTCTTTATTTTTTAATATTTTGAAAACTGAAAGTTCTAGATCTATCCGGTTTTTAGTATTTGACTAAAAATTAATAAGAGCATTGAATTTTGACAACAAAAATAGTACTTAATTACATACAATTTTGAAAAAAAAAATTGTTTTAAATTAAAATTATTTTTTTAAAAACTTTCTGGCTTTCTAATAAGGTATGGCAGGGCATTGTAAGTTTTATCGTTATTTTTAAATATTTTTTTTCAGTTTAAAGTCTATTTTTTATAAAATTGCCCCTCCCGCCTAAACGGAGGGACATATTGGAGGGGGGAGGCCCTCCAATACGATTTTTTTCTTGTCTTAACTCAACCTAATCGTTACAGCTTTTTGGTGCACCTTAAACCGCTGAAACTCAGATATGTAGCTTAATTTTTTGAGCTCTAGCCTCTAGGTATTTAAATAGTAATTTTAGCTATTTAAATAATAAATTTATAAAAAGTTAAGAAAATCATAGTATTATTAAACTAATAAAATAAATTGTCAATTTCTAGGTACGTTAAAATTATTAGCTTATAAGAGCAAATTTTTGCGATCCAGTCGTGCAGTTTATTTCTAGGTGGAAAAAGGTTTTCTCGCAATTAATTATCAAACCTATTTTGTTATTTTTTTTTTTTGTTTACTTCAGTATCATTTTTTTCACAAAAACACGTTATAAATTATCATTTGTCCTATTATATATATTATAAAAGCTCAATTTGTTCTCTTAAAATTATTAAACTTTAAAAAAAAAAACACATTTTTTTCTGTTGAAGATCTTATAACCTTGGTGATCCGTCCATTAGAACTTAGGTTATGATTTTTTGAAAAAAATAAAATCAGCTCAAAATTATTTTTTCATACAGAAGGAGATCAACCGGACGCAGTTTCTTATGGAAGTCGCTATTTTTCTTGAAATTACCCTCTATCCTGCGCTAAGATGTTACCTATACATACCAAACACGTGCCGGGTAAATGGTTACAATAGATATATGTAATATAGGTACTAAGTTCAGAAAAAAATCGCAAGTAAAACCAAATACTTTAATAGATTTTTTTAAAGAATTTGCTTTTTTAAAACTTGATTCAAATAATATTCCGGGAGAATAATGACACACGATTTGCTTGAACAATATCTTTGTTCTTCATAAGAAACTTGTGCTTATTTTTATCTGATTGATTCATTATAACTTCCTTGAAAAAGAATATGTTACCCATTCACTGGCAAAAACAGATGAATTTTCAGCTGCTGATAAAAATATTGATGCATATATAGTTTATGGAACACATTTACTCCCCAAGTAAGTGTCCGACCACCTGTATTTTTCAACTCACAACGTCACATCACAACCCTTTTTCAATTTCAAACATCTACATCTACTCCACAGTGATCATAAACGTTGTACATGTAGTAAATACTTATATTCAAAACATCCCTCTGATCATTTTTTGTTACAATTCAAATCAACCAACGGAAACTTATTTAAAATTCCTGCTTCATTGTCCCAAACGATCGGTTATAATACCGATCAATTTATTGAGAACCACAAACACACGCCTATTATTAGCGGAATGCATCGTTAATGAAAGACAATGAGCAGAACGCAAACGAATCGAACAACACGCCCAAAAAAAAAAACAATTCATCGAGTTTTGTTTCTAAAGAAAAACTTTTGGCTGATTGCCGCTAAAATCCTAATCACGATGAACAACTACTATACAACAATCAATGGGACTTTGATGATCATGATCACCCGACTTAGCCGTTGGTGAGGTTTACCTATGTCGACGCTGCTGTGCTGTGCTGGTTGAATATAAGAATGACGTAACTCGGAAGAGTCCATATGCATAATAATAAATATCTACTTCATTGTTAGTCACCCGTTGTCTCGAAAAAAACGAAATATTAGTCCGATTTTGGGACGTTGATTCTCGGTTCTCGGGTCGTGGCTTCCGTTGTTGTGTTGATGGTTTCTTTCTTGATTTTTTAAAATTCTTCGCATGTCATGGTTGTGCGTGCGCTTGTCTGATCAGTTTGTTTTGCTCTTCCATTTGCAGGCGACTGCGACGTCGGCGTCGGTGGAGCGAATTAAGTTTCTAGTCTAAATGATCGATCGAAGGACAGCATTAGTCCATCATACAACACTAATACGCGACGACGACGACTCTAAACAAAAACAAACAAAATGCGCTACATAATCATCACGGGAGGCAGCCTGGTTTGGTTTATCTTGAGCCTGATCGCTGATATGTTTATCGTGTCGGCAATAGTCACGCCAAAGTGGCTGATTGGTCCTAACGCGGAGTTGGAGGCTTCGGGGGCATCAAATCTCACCGCCCACAGGTATCCGTCGGTGGGCATTTATTCGCGGTGCAAGAAGATGGAGCAGATGGGCTTTCGCTGTGGGAGATTCGACTTGGATGGCTTCAGCACAGACAGCCAAGTGTATCCGGGCGAATGGAAGGCGACAATGTTCTTCATAGCGTTGGGGTTCGCGATCCTTACAACAACTGTGTTCCTGACGCTTCTCACCTGTTGCCGGCAAGCGCTATTCGGCAAGAGCATCCACAACATTACGGCCTGTGCTCAGGTTGTTGCTGGTGAGCCAACGATGAGATACCTCTATTCTATAGCCTCATTCAGTTGAGATGTCATTAATTTTTGCACTGTCTCTATCTCTATCTCTCTCTTCTCTTTTCTGTTGCAGGAATCAGCGTAATGATAGCGATATTTCTGCATCCGATAGGATGGGGCGCGCCAAGGGTGTTGGCGCTCTGTGGACCTGATGCTGAGCCATTCTATCCATCAATGTGTAGCGTGGGTGAGGATAACAAGAAGATTTTTTTTGTATTTTATAGTTCATTTTCTACCAATGTATATAGTTGCACATTTATATTAACTCCCTATATACTTCGTTAAAGCGGAAAGGTGTGTTGTTATAAGATGGAAATTTTAAGGGTCAAGAGAAGTGTGGGTGAAGTGAAGTGGGTTCAATAGTTAAGTTTAAGATATCTTATGCTATCTTCCTGTGTATCGTATTAAACTGTGGAGAGACGAATAAGAGATTACCTATAATATAGTGAGTGAGTGGGTAGTTGTTTATGTCTTGCAGAAATAAAAATACCAAATAACAAGCGAGTACCTAGTTATCCGATGAAAAATTTCGGATGTTCTCGGCTATATATTTTTTTTTTTTTTTTTTTGAATACTAGAACTCTTTTAAAAAGCTTGAAAAATAAATCGGTAGGCACAATGGCTCATGAAGAACCAGGGCCTAGTGACTAACAACTCGCAACCATTCCTGTGTGCGCCTTTCGACAGGAATGGAAGGGACCTACAATTTTATGCCGAATCCGAACGACTAGACGAGAAGCACTTACTCGTGACAAGTGATACTCTTGGAGGATTTGTCAATTCCTCGCAAGAGGCAGTAGCCCTGAAAAAAAAACTTTTTTAGTTTTTAGGTGGATGAGGCTGGAAAGCGATCCCAGACCTCCAGCGTGACAGTCGAACGCACTACAGGCTACAGGCTACTACTGAACAAAAGAAAAGTGGTTTAAATTTAAGGTAGGTACATATTATGTATGGAATAATTATTGCTTGCTATATTACTTTTATGTCAAAGTTCTGAAAATCAAAGATCTGAGCGAGCAATCCCATGAAAAAAGTTCTGAAAGGCCAGAGGTTTATTTTCATATATAATGTGGGGCTTATTGCGAGAGTCTATTGAGAATAGACTTTAAGTCGAATAGACTTATAGTCTATCATCGGTATTGCGAATTTCTATAAGAATCAATTTTTTTCTACTAAATAGATTTTTTTTTCGATCAGGAATTTCTCATAGACTTTTGTGTAAATTTTTGTTTTAACCTATACCTAATAAGAATGTATTTTAGTGGAAAAGAATACCTTCTGGTACAATATGAACTTTCATATCGTCATCCATGTTTGGTGTCCTTCCTTTAAGATACTCAATCATCTTAAAATGTGCTGCAATATAAAATTTGCTACCATAATACATTTTTTTTAAAGATTTTTATATATACTTATTATACATTCTTCAGAAATTGTGCATTTTTAAAATGCATCATAAAAATTCACTTTTTGCAAAAAGTCTTAATAGTTGATGCTGATGTATTTATTGATATTTATATGGATCCAATAATTTCCGTTTGCAAGAAGCTGCAATGTCATATTTGGTACAAAGGAGCTTTACATAAGGTTAGGTTAGGTTATAGTGGCTGCCGACACACTTAGACCATCAATTGGTCCGTTGTGATACCACATGAATCTAAGATTTTCTCCGCACTCGCTAAAACCAATTGGAGCTTTTTACAAAGCGCATGAGACTGTTAATGTCCGAGCTTTCTAGATCTGTTGGATCATCTAAGAAGAAATTCCCAAGATGGAGTTTAGGTCTTTGAGATAGGGCGGGACATGTACAGAGAAGATGAGGAATAGATTCTTCTTCCTCTTCATCCATACAGCTTCTGCAAAAATCATTTGCGAATACTCCAAGCCGCGTGGCTTTACATTCAACTGCGAAATGATTTTTCGAGTTGTTATAACTGTTATTAAGACTTTAGAAAGTGCATTTTGAAGATGCACAAATCACCACTGCACCCCAAAGGAGTCTGCGAAGCTACCACATTATCATAAATATGTATGTACAATAATAATATTATACAGATGTATGTCTGCATATTTTCATCTAATGTCTAAAATCTAAAGGACGGGTTTATTTTTGCAGTTAGTCGCGTTATGGGAAATTATTTTTTTGAAGAAAAACTATGTATTTCATCAAAAAACGTCAAATTTTCGTCAAACTATATTTATTTTCTAAAACTCTAGGGGAGATTTGACATTTCAGTCTAAAGCTCTAGTCGAAAGCTCTTAATATTCTATTTTCGAAAATCGATTCTATTTCAATAGTTCTCCTGAGCAAGGCGATACTAATTTCAAATTTGATAGAATCGAAAAAAGTCGAATAGACTTAAGTCGAATAGACTCTCGCAATAAGCCCGTGTATGTATGTACATACGTACATATCTGATTTCCAAATTTTAATTTTTAAATAATACTTTGCATAATACTTTTCGTTTAAGTATGTGTATTGCCCTCTTACCATTATATATTTATGAACATACATATACATATGTCCTAACTGTTATGGCTTTGAATCGCAAGTTCTAACCATCCGGCCAAGTATTTTATTTAAAATCTATTTGAAGAGATATTCCACCGTTCACTCGGGCGTATACGTGCTTTTATTTTTTATTTGAATCGATGAGAATCTATTATGTTTCCATAAAAATAATGTTGGACAATATAAAATTTGATTTTGGAATATGTACTTATGTACCTATGTATGTATGTACATATGTATTTGATGTGCACTTACAGCCTTATTTATTAACTCGGTTTAGCGGCGGCGTAAAGTTACTCCGACTTTACAACACCTCTAAAACTGGAAAGCTTATTTAAAAAAAAAAAAATATATCAGGAATAGGGGCGGAGTAAGCTAAAACTGGTTCCTATGAGGTTTAAAGCCGGAGTAAAGCCGTTTTAGTATCTAAATGTCATTTCGACATGACATTGTGTGAATTTACAAAGAGTGCAAACAATTTTTTTCTTTTTGTTACCACGATAAAATGGATATTTATTTTATATTAATAAATCATTTTAATTCTTTAAACGGTTTGACATTTAACAAAGAAGGAGAAAGTCAAAGCAGTACGAAACTCATTGAGATCCCATGACACTGAGGGATGGATTAGTTGTCGGGGAAAAATCTATGAACATACACCAAAATATTTATTTTTATCTGTTGTAATTATGTAAATATATTAACATATCTTTTGAGAATCATCCCAGTTTTTCTGAACGTTTTCTTTTCTTTTATTTTTATTTTATTATTCGAAATTAACAAATAATTTCTTAACCAAAATAAACCAAAAACAATGGAAATCAGCTGAGGTTTGCTTACGTTTATGTTAACCAGAGTTTTAGGTTGGCGATTTTTTGATAAAATATTTGACATAAGGCAGGCGTAACTAAACCGGCTAAGATTTTTTTTTTTAATAAGGATTAGTTCGACATGGCGTAAAATCGGTGTAAGTGCTTCGACTTGGTTTAACTATTCCGAGGTTTAACCGAGTATTAGTGAAATCTAATAAATATGGCCGTTATTGTTTTCCATATATTTTTGTTTAAATCTACAAAATATTTTTTTTTTTTTAAAGAAGAAACTTTTAGTAGGCCCTTTAAATTTCTGTGAATTCCTGTGTATTTGTGTGATTTTTAGTCAAAAGATTTTTAGTAATTTTGAGAGTAAAAGAATAAAAGCCAAACATTAGTTCCGGGGGAGAGTACGATAACTTAGGCGCCAAGAATTGCTAACGGTTTGGTGTAGAACAGTTCATTACAAGCATTTTTTAATATGGGAGGGGGATCTAACTCCCCCCGATTGGGCGGGAGGGGCAATTCAACCAAATTCCATATTACCTAATGTGCCAGACAAGTAAAGCATGATGTTTGGCTTTCATTCTTTTATTCTCAAAGTGACATTTTGATGTGCCCGAAGAAATTTATCGGACAACATCACAGATAGGGAAAATTATTTGGTCTCTCTTGTCAAAAAATGCCAAATTTTTGAGTACGGGAAGGGCTTTGGACTGAAAACAACCGTGTGTTGAACGCATCAAATCTGTAAGTTCTTTATTTTCAGATCGACTTCTGATTAACCAGCTGTCATAAAAAGTAAGATGCCATTCAATTACGTTTAGTAGTGAAGTTTTGTTACGTTCCATCTGAATTTTCAGCAAGAAATAAATCCCGACTGAAAATTCAGCTTTTTACAAATTTTCGAAAAAATTAATTTTTGGATTTTTAAAAAAATATTGAATTTTTTTTTGTTTTAATTTCAATTTTGTGCAAAATTGTAATTTATTTAATACCTAATGTTCGCATACCAGGTTTTATTTTTGAAAATGTTCAAAAAATTGTATACAGGGTGCCCCGTAGAGACTTTATGGCCGTCCTGAAAACTGATAACAAAATGTTCTAACCCAACCACAAGAAAAGATACATGCATTTTTTTGTTCAGTGCATTATTTTTTGCCTTACTTTACATTTTTGAATACAAAGACTACAAGTGAATGAATTCCAGAATACCATCATAAAAACAGGCAATCAATCAAAAATCTATCATTTCATCGCATAACATTATTATCACGTTTACTGTACAAAATTTGAAAACTTTTGTTTTTGTTAAATTGACTCTAGTAAGTAAAACCCGCTTAAGAGAAACGGCAAAATGTCACAGTCTTTCTTTCACTTAAGCAGGTTTTTCACTTAAACGGACCCCGCTTAAGTGAAAAAAATTTTTACTTAAGCGGAGTCCGGATAAGTGAAAAAAATTTCACCTAAGCGGATTTAAAAATACCACAAAGCGGAGATTTTTAGCTGGAAACAATTGTATTTATCTTTTCGAGGTGCCTGTCAAAAATTTAAATGAAATAGTTTCAATAACCAACAATGATTATATTAGCTCTAGTTCATTATTTAGCTCAGTCGCATTCGACAAAGCGCGATGTAGTTCTGCATTTTTGATATGTTATTGGGGCATGTTAGAGTAGTCTATAGCCAAGTTTGCAACTCCGGAAAACCTGTGCTCGCTGCAGGAAAAATGCTACTACAGGGGGTCACCCTGTATATAAAAAAGTAATTTTTTAGAAACCCGCTCTAACGATTTTTTTTTTTTTTTTTTCATAAATTCATACCTATTTATCAAACAAATCAGATGGCACACTTTGTTTTGAGCTCTAACTTGTTTAGCCATTAAAAAATATGTAAAATATGTAATAACTTATATTTTTAAATCTTTTTTTTTTTAATTTTATCATAATATTATGGAACCAATACATGTTTACATAATGTTGTCAATTTCTAGCTACGTTAAAGTTGTTAGCTACGAGAGCAAGTTTGTGCGATCCAGTCCTGCAGTTTATTTTAATTTAGAGAGGATAAAATGAAGGGAAAGCGCTGGGAACTGGGAAATAGGGAATATGCATACGAAATTGAGGAATAATCCTAAAGAAAGCTACATTTGTTTCTTATTCAATCAAACAGCTTAAAATCCCTGTATCGAATATCTGTTTGCTCTACCAAATATACATAATAATAAAGGTGTTGATAGGTTAGGTATATTATTTTAAATTATGCTCTGACTTGGCTGAGTAATTTCGGAAGTACATATGTATGTATGAAAACCCATTATAGTTTTAAATAGTTAATTTTGTATGAAAAAAATCTAAATGTCCATTACGTTGCATAAAGTTAATTTATTCATTACATTTGTAAACAGATCAACTAAAATATGTTGAGTAGAAAAAGAAATACAAATGTTTTTCGCTCAAAGCTTTGTTTGCGTCGGACAGCTGGTTATTGAAATCACATCCTTTAATGTTAACTTGCATGAGAATTAAAAAATGAGAAAATTGTAGTTACTTCAATTGGGTTTTTTGTGTGATAACACACTCGCAGTTAGGCTGCATAGCTTTCGCTCCGTCATTTATATTATTTATGAATGTTTGAATGTTCAACAACCACTTGAGTGGGCTACCACCATTTTATTTGGCTGGAATTATTGCAATTTCATGGCTGCCACAACAATCATCAGATTCCTTATTAGTGGTGCTTAGTCTTTATGTTCAATTTTAATTTATAAATTGTTAGTGCCGTCAATTGGAATCGAACCTACCCCAGCTACCTCTGAAGCCTATGCACTACGCATTGCGCCACCGAGGTCACCTGATTACGCATGGGTTTTGTCTTTATAAATTGCATATTGAGACAACTAGCATTTTTACTAGCCGCACACAAGTTGGTTGTTGATCATTCGGGTTTTTTCTCTTTTCTCCGTACACGATTTACAAACCAACAATTCGTTGGACAATTTTAAGGTGGGAGATTGTATGAAAGATTTGACACTGGTTACTTTGTTTCATCATTTTACACTAGTTACTTCGTTTCATCATTTTACAATTTTATTTTACAATGCCCTTTGTAGCTCGAGCTCTCATTTTGTATAAGTTTCAAATATAAAAATTATATTTTTGTTTTAAATTAAATTACCTGAATTTAAAATATTTTATTATTCCCTAGGAATCTCATTTTACTGTGCCGTCATAGGATCTCTAATGTGTTTCGTTTGTGCTGGAATAAGTCTCAAAGCTGAATCATCAAATATGCGAACTCGAGTTAGACGCCGCGTAGAAGAAGGCGACCGATTCGTTTGTATTCCATAACAACCAATAACCTTTGAATAAGACACCAGTTAAAAATCCAGCATCCAATAAATACTTAATTACAACACAATCTACAATTACTTCTAATATTGTATAACATTTTGTTTATTTTTTTGTTGATTATATTTTTTATAATTTTGTTTGCAATAATTTACAATAAATAATTGTAACTTAGCTTTAAGTAAGAATACAGATTTTTAGGATCGTAATTACCACAAATTACTTCTTTATTTTTTAATAAATCAAAAGATCACAACAAATGTTTAAATAAAATTAAACAAAATACTTAAATAAATTATTTACACATGCTAAAATGTTACTTCCGTTTTGCTTTTGACTTTTTGGTTGTTTGTGATTCGGCAGCTACTTGTGGTTTTGCTTTAGGAAGATAAACTCCGTGATTTGTCTTCTTCAAATGTGCAAACAGTTTATTCTTGGATGGAAATGTTGATTTACAAGTGACACAGCTGTGGGTGGTATCGCAAGATGGATCATCATTTTGATTGATTGATATAGAATCTTTGACGGGTTCTTTTACAACTGGTTGTGGCTCTGCAACTTCTGTAGGTGTGACTTTCTTCTGTGCCTTTTTGTTCTTTGACTTTTTGGCTGTTCTCTTGCCTTTTGCCCACTCATCGTCACTTTCGTCAGCTTCCTTTTCGATATTTTCTATTTGAGCCTCAATTTGGATGACTTCTTTAGTCTCTTCTTCATCGAAATCTTCTTTATCAACTTGAGGAGCTTTTTTAGATTTTTTATTTTTCTTGGATTTTGTCTTCTTTGTTGAGATCATTATAGGTTCATCCTTTTCATCATCGTCCACCTCATCGTCCCCATGTCCGCCAATTTGTAAATCATTTAGCTCGTCGTCAATGTCCGAAACCAATAGTTCTTCATCTATCTCATCCAAATCGCTAGGTAGATCATTCATATCATCTGATATGTCAAAGAAGTCACAGTCGAGTTCATCCAAATCATCTAATTCAACTATACGAATTCCCTCCTGATGACTAGTGTCGTCTTCGAATGACTTTTCTTCTTTCTTCATTTCTCGTACGAGTTTTTCGATGTTTTCTTTATGTTTTTTACTGGTTTCGTGATTTATGAAGGCATTTTCATTCGTAAACGCCCTATTACAGGCCACACAATAAAGATCATCGACAAAATCAACCTCTTTATCCTGACCAGACTCCGACTCATCATCAGATTCCTCCTCAGAGTCCAGCTCTGAGCCGTATTCCTGCTCCAGTTGCTTTAGCTGTTCTTCGAAGCCCTCGTTAAACACATTGCAATTTCATGGCTGCCACAACAATCATCAGATTCCTTATTAGTGGTGCTTAGTCTTTATGTTCAATTTTAATTTATAAATTGTTAGTGCCGTCAATTGGAATCGAACCTAGACCAGCTACCTCTGAAGCCTATGCACTACGCATTGCGCCACCGAGGTCACCTGATTATGCATGGGTTTTGTCTTTATAAATTGCATATTGAGACAACTAGCATTTTTACTAGCCGCACACAAGTTGGTTGTTGATCATTCGGGTTTTTTCTCTTTTCTCCGTACACGATTTACAAACCAACAATTCGTTGGACAATTTTAAGGTGGGAGATTGTATGAAAGATTTGACACTGGTTACTTTGTTTCATCATTTTACACTAGTTACTTCGTTTCATCATTTTACAATTTTATTTTACAATGCCCTTTGTAGCTCGAGCTCTCATTTTGTATAAGTTTCAAATATAAAAATTATATTTTTGTTTTAAATTAAATTACCTGAATTTAAAATATTTTATTATTCCCTAGGAATCTCATTTTACTGTGCCGTCATAGGATCTCTAATGTGTTTCGTTTGTGCTGGAATAAGTCTCAAAGCTGAATCATCAAATATGCGAACTCGAGTTAGACGCCGCGTAGAAGAAGGCGACCGATTCGTTTGTATTCCATAACAACCAATAACCTTTGAATAAGACACCAGTTAAAAATCCAGCATCCAATAAATACTTAATTACAACACAATCTACAATTACTTCTAATATTGTATAACATTTTGTTTATTTTTTTGTTGATTATATTTTTTATAATTTTGTGTGCAATAATTTACAATAAATAATTGTAACTTAGCTTTAAGTAAGAATACAGATTTTTAGGATCGTAATTACCACAAATTACTTCTTTATTTTTTAATAAATCAAAAGATCACAACAAATGTTTAAATAAAATTAAACAAAATACTTAAATAAATTATTTACACATGCTAAAATGTTACTTCCGTTTTGCTTTTGACTTTTTGGTTGTTTGTGATTCGGCAGCTACTTGTGGTTTTGCTTTAGGAAGATAAACTCCGTGATTTGTCTTCTTCAAATGTGCAAACAGTTTATTCTTGGATGGAAATGTTGATTTACAAGTGACACAGCTGTGGGTGGTATCGCAAGATGGATCATCATTTTGATTGATTGATATAGAATCTTTGACGGGTTCTTTTACAACTGGTTGTGGCTCTGCAACTTCTGTAGGTGTGACTTTCTTCTGTGCCTTTTTGTTCTTTGACTTTTTGGCTGTTCTCTTGCCTTTTGCCCACTCATCGTCACTTTCGTCAGCTTCCTTTTCGATATTTTCTATTTGAGCCTCAATTTGGATGACTTCTTTAGTCTCTTCTTCATCGAAATCTTCTTTATCAACTTGAGGAGCTTTTTTAGATTTTTTATTTTTCTTGGATTTTGTCTTCTTTGTTGAGATCATTATAGGTTCATCCTTTTCATCATCGTCCACCTCATCGTCCCCATGTCCGCCAATTTGTAAATCATTTAGCTCGTCGTCAATGTCCGAAACCAATAGTTCTTCATCTATCTCATCCAAATCGCTAGGTAGATCATTCATATCATCTGATATGTCAAAGAAGTCACAGTCGAGTTCATCCAAATCATCTAATTCAACTATACGAATTCCCTCCTGATGACTAGTGTCGTCTTCGAATGACTTTTCTTCTTTCTTCATTTCTCGTACGAGTTTTTCGATGTTTTCTTTATGTTTTTTACTGGTTTCGTGATTTATGAAGGCATTTTCATTCGTAAACGCCCTATTACAGGCCACACAATAAAGATCATCGACAAAATCAACCTCTTTATCCTGACCAGACTCCGACTCATCATCAGATTCCTCCTCAGAGTCCAGCTCTGAGCCGTATTCCTGCTCCAGTTGCTTTAGCTGTTCTTCGAAGCCCTCGTTAAACACATTGCAATTTCATGGCTGCCACAACAATCATCAGATTCCTTATTAGTGGTGCTTAGTCTTTATGTTCAATTTTAATTTATAAATTGTTAGTGCCGTCAATTGGAATCGAACCTAGACCAGCTACCTCTGAAGCCTATGCACTACGCATTGCGCCACCGAGGTCACCTGATTATGCATGGGTTTTGTCTTTATAAATTGCATATTGAGACAACTAGCATTTTTACTAGCCGCACACAAGCTGGTTGTTGATCATTCGGGTTTTTTCTCTTTTCTCCGTACACGATTTACAAACCAACAATTCGTTGGACAATTTTAAGGTGGGAGATTGTATGAAAGATTTGACACTGGTTACTTTGTTTCATCATTTTACACTAGTTACTTCGTTTCATCATTTTACAATTTTATTTTACAATGCCCTTTGTAGCTCGAGCTCTCATTTTGTATAAGTTTCAAATATAAAAATTATATTTTTGTTTTAAATTAAATTACCTGAATTTAAAATATTTTATTATTCCCTAGGAATCTCATTTTACTGTGCCGTCATAGGATCTCTAATGTGTTTCGTTTGTGCTGGAATAAGTCTCAAAGCTGAATCATCAAATATGCGAACTCGAGTTAGACGCCGCGTAGAAGAAGGCGACCGATTCGTTTGTATTCCATAACAACCAATAACCTTTGAATAAGACACCAGTTAAAAATCCAGCATCCAATAAATACTTAATTACAACACAATCTACAATTACTTCTAATATTGTATAACATTTTGTTTATTTTTTTGTTGATTATATTTTTTATAATTTTGTTTGCAATAATTTACAATAAATAATTGTAACTTAGCTTTAAGTAAGAATACAGATTTTTAGGATCGTAATTACCACAAATTACTTCTTTATTTTTTAATAAATCAAAAGATCACAACAAATGTTTAAATAAAATTAAACAAAATACTTAAATAAATTATTTACACATGCTAAAATGTTACTTCCGTTTTGCTTTTGACTTTTTGGTTGTTTGTGATTCGGCAGCTACTTGTGGTTTTGCTTTAGGAAGATAAACTCCGTGATTTGTCTTCTTCAAATGTGCAAACAGTTTATTCTTGGATGGAAATGTTGATTTACAAGTGACACAGCTGTGGGTGGTATCGCAAGATGGATCATCATTTTGATTGATTGATATAGAATCTTTGACGGGTTCTTTTACAACTGGTTGTGGCTCTGCAACTTCTGTAGGTGTGACTTTCTTCTGTGCCTTTTTGTTCTTTGACTTTTTGGCTGTTCTCTTGCCTTTTGCCCACTCATCGTCACTTTCGTCAGCTTCCTTTTCGATATTTTCTATTTGAGCCTCAATTTGGATGACTTCTTTAGTCTCTTCTTCATCGAAATCTTCTTTATCAACTTGAGGAGCTTTTTTAGATTTTTTATTTTTCTTGGATTTTGTCTTCTTTGTTGAGATCATTATAGGTTCATCCTTTTCATCATCGTCCACCTCATCGTCCCCATGTCCGCCAATTTGTAAATCATTTAGCTCGTCGTCAATGTCCGAAACCAATAGTTCTTCATCTATCTCATCCAAATCGCTAGGTAGATCATTCATATCATCTGATATGTCAAAGAAGTCACAGTCGAGTTCATCCAAATCATCTAATTCAACTATACGAATTCCCTCCTGATGACTAGTGTCGTCTTCGAATGACTTTTCTTCTTTCTTCATTTCTCGTACGAGTTTTTCGATGTTTTCTTTATGTTTTTTACTGGTTTCGTGATTTATGAAGGCATTTTCATTCGTAAACGCCCTATTACAGGCCACACAATAAAGATCATCGACAAAATCAACCTCTTTATCCTGACCAGACTCCGACTCATCATCAGATTCCTCCTCAGAGTCCAGCTCTGAGCCGTATTCCTGCTCCAGTTGCTTTAGCTGTTCTTCGAAGCCCTCGTTAAACACATTGGCGTTAGACTTACGCATCTCTTCCAGCTCACGATTGCGTTTCCGGATCTGTTCCAGTCGGTTTTGTTCCTGTTTCTGTCGGTTAAGAGCAGCTTTTTCCTCCAGCATCTTCTTATTCGCTTGGACACGTTTGTCCCTCTTTCGAATGAACGACACAAGGTTCCTTACCTGAAATAAAATGTGTGTCAACATCATTTACAACCTTCATTAAAAAAACTTTCTTACCTCTTCATTCCTTTCCCTCTTTGCTTGTTGCACAATTTTCTTCAAGTCCTTTTCAATGTATCTTAGCACCCGACGATCCTTGATTCCGGTGATGTCATGCGGGCACAGCCAAGTGTAGTTCTTTTTAGTGCAGTAGCTCTGCCAGTAAGCATAAAATGGTCCAACAACATCTTCATAGCTGCTGGTAGAATCACCAAACTTGGGAATATTCTCGATTTCCTCCTCGTCATCCATGAATTCTGCATCTTCTGCCGAGATTTTCTCAAAAACCTCAGCATATGTTTTGTAGAATCCCTTATCATCATCACCATACCCTTTGAAGCACGAAACCGTGAAATATTGAAACAAATCCAAGCAGTTCTCTTCGTACTCCGAGTTCTTGCCACGCAAAATTTGTTCCCTGTGATTGTCGTACCATGCACGTTCATGCTGATCCGATAGCACTTCGTAGGCTTGTTGGAGTGTCTGGAATTTCTCCTTGGCTTCTTCCGAGTTGTTGAGATTTTTATCTGGATGCCAGCGGAGTGCTAGTTTTCTGTATGCTGTTTTGATGTCTCCATCGCTGGCATCGCGTGCAACACCAAGTTCTTCGTAATAACACTTCATGGCGTAGATGACGTAACGTTGTTTTTGTTTGTAAGTAGCAAACAATATTTGGACGCGAAACCCTTCGATAACAGCAAATGAAAATACAAATATTTTACCTTGCCAAAAAAAAAATCAAGAAAAATTATAAATATACTTCCTGGCACTTCGACTTCACGTTCACAGAACGTACACATGGGAATAATTGCAAAAAAAAAACATAAGGTAAAATGTCAAAATTAAAAAGTGATGCCAAAATTAATTACAGTTCAAAAAATCATTCACCGGGGCCAATTTCTCAGATCATACATCAATACATTTCATACAACATTTTCATACATCATAAACATAATACAATTTCCTGGGCTCTCATCACGTAACTTTTCTGACGACTATCGTCCAGACGATAGCTAGAAACGATATCGATAATTATAGTTTGCTTCACGTTACACTTCTACTCTCGTATCGTCTATCGTTCTCGTTTTTGATAGTTTGAGAGTCTCTGAAAAACACGTTTGACATATAAAACATCAGAAATATTGTACTGTCATCGTGAGAAAATTCGTTTTGTTTGCTGGTGGGCTTTTATTTAGTGGAAATTAAATTTTATAGGGCCTTAAAGGTTAGACCGCACTAGGCGGAACTGCACTGCAGCGGAACTGCGATTCAAAATAATTTGTATGAAATTGTATGAAGTTCAGTTGCCGCTTAGTGCGATATAGCTCATACAATTTCATACAAATACAGCCGAATCTATAAAGAAATTTTAAAGGCTTCTTAACTCTAAACTACCTCTAAATATCACTTAAGTGTGAAATCGGTATCTATAATCAATTTCCACATTTAAGCAACGTAACTTAAACACCTCTTAACTTAAACACCATCCAAAGCGTTTAAAGGCTACGCAAAGCCAACTTAAATATATTTTGACATATGAGAATTGTTTTTTTTTTTTATCAAAACAAATTGTGCGTAGGTTGAGTAAGGAAATATTTATGTGTGTACTGCGATGGCCGGATTTAAATTGTTTTGTTTTGTTTTTTTTTTTTGTTAAAGAAAATAATATAGTAAATGATATACTTTCTCACCAATATAGGAAGGAAATTTCTGAAAACAAAATCAAAAAAAAAAAAAAACTAAAGTGGAATGGTTTCATTTCCTCTGTCTTCTGTGTTTGACGATGCATACACACATACACCCAGTTGCTTCTCTTTCTGTCTTATTATTTGTGCACTCTTTTGTGTTTGCAAATTTTTTTTTGCAATCTGACAGAAATAGCCTGAGAGTGAAAAATGTACTAGAAATTTGTATCAGAATTGTCAATTTTCTTGCGTTACGTTACATTACGGTTGTTTAGTTAAGTATGAAAGGAATATTGATTATAGATACAAATTTAAGTAACGTGATTTAAAGGCAACTTTAATATTTAAGCAAGCTTAACTAAATAACCTCTAAAAGGCATTTTAAGATAATTTTATAGATACGGCTGATAATGTTTTGCCGCGTCGTGAAGTGTAGTTCCGCTGTGGTTGTGTGCGGTCTAACCTTAAGCCTGATCCACATCTGTGTCGTGTGTTGTGTTGTGGATTCGTGTGTCGCTGTCATGTCATATATTTTATGCTCCACACTGCAACACAACACACATTGTAGCGATAGCGACACACGACTCCACAACACAACACACGACACAGATGTGGATCATGGTGGATTTACATGTATCTTCATCTGCAAAATGCAGAAAAGTAGAGCAGGACAGATGTATACAAAATATCCGAGTGAGTGAAAGAGAACCATCAAGAAGGTGAACATGTTCGTCTTCATTTCTGTATTATGGTACTTTCCTATAATGCAGAAACGAAGTTCTTCTGCATTTTGATCTTTTCTCTCTATCTAAAATATATACGTTTTGTATTTGAAATCCCTTTTTTTGTGAAGAAACCAAATGCAGATACATGTAAATCCACCATCAGGCTTTATGCATATAATAGCAGTTTTTTCAATATCGCCGTGGCCGTGATTGTCGTTTATTAGATAGTTAAAATGTTGCGTTTTACAATATACACAAATGTAAATATGTATGTGCAGTGTATGTAGTAGCCCGTAGCGTAATGGTTAGTGCGTTCGACTGTCACGCTGGAGGTCTGGGATCGTTTCCCAGCCTCGTCCACCTAAAAACTAAAAAGTTTTTTTTCAGGGCTACTGCCTCTTGCGAGGAATTGACAAATCCTCCAAGAGTATCACTTGTCACGAATAAGTGCTTCTCGTCTTGCCGTTCGGATTCGGCATAAAATTGTAGGTCCCTTCTATTCCTGTCGAAAGGCGCACACAGGAATGGTTGCGAGTTGTTAGTCACTAGGCCCTGGTTCTTCATGAGCCGTTGTGCCACCCGATTTATTTATTTATAGTGTATGTATGTATGTACATACATACATACATATGTATTTATATTTGAAGTCATACTTCAAGAGCCGACAGTGACTTCCCATAATCGCTGAAAAGGTTACTGCGAGTAATTTTTTTTGTTATATAGCCGTTAATCTGGTTCGATAGATAACTCCGCTTCAAAACACCAATAACCTTTTGAACGAAGTATGACACATTACTGTTGAGTTCGTGTACCAGTTCAAAAATTGCATCATTATACTATTGTAATATTTTGCCAAGGGTTCGCCAATAAAACTTATTTCTTAAACTGAACAACAATTACTTTACAAAAATAAAACACCTTTATTTCACTTCAAATACTTTACTTCCAATACTTTTATTATAACAAGCACAATTCACTATTTTACACCGATGTTTATTCATTCACTTTCAAAATCAAACTGAGGTCTTCGGACTAGTGGCCCTGTATTTAAATCTGAGAAAAAGCTACTAGAATCTTCTCTAAAGTTCTGGAATGTGCTGGAATTTGCTGGAATACGCTTCCCCTCCACAAGTCTCCACAAGTAGCTCAAAAAGCTCTCAAAAGCTTTCGTTCATTTAATTATAGCAGTTTTCAGTGGTTTAGGTATTGGATAACATAAGTGTGGTTTTGGTATTGGATAACATTAGTTAATCTTTTGTTCAAAGATGGCGCTACTAATTTATTCTGTTATAGAAGAATAAAAGATGTCGTTGTTTGCATAAATGGGTATATTCACCACATTGCCCCCCTCTTAGGATTGATCGTCCCGATTAAATCCATTACTCCCGTCATCACCGTTATAGCGATGTAAACGGTCACAGTGAACTACCTTAAGCTTGCCTCTTAACCCTCTCTGAATGCGGTAAACCACATCATTGATTCGCTTCACAACGGTGTATGGTCCTTCCTAGTTTTGTTGAAGTTTTGGTGACAGTCCTTTTTGTCGATGGGGATTGTAAAACCACACCAGGTCTCCTTCTTGGAATCCAATCGTTGTTGCACGAGCGTCGTACCGTGTTTTCATCCTATCACTGGCTATTTTTATGGTTTTCCTTGTCCGTTGATGAATGTCAATGAGTCTTTCTTTGAGGTTATCCACGTGTTCATCTGGCTTTTCCGGTTCCATAGTACGGCATCCAAATTTTACTTCACTAGGCAGCCGTATTGTTGTGCCGAACAGGATCTCCCATGGTGTATGTCCTGTTAAACTATGAACTGCACTTCGGTAGGCCATCAAAAACAATGGAATATGGCGATCCCAGTCTCGTTGGTAGTCACCTACAACCTTGGACAGATGTTCCTTAAGCGTCCTGTTGAATCGTTCGACCATTCCGTCAGATTGTGGATGAAGCGGTGTTGTCCTCGTCTTCTTGATGCCAAGGAGAGAGCAAACCTCCTGGAAGATGTTAGATTCAAAGTTCCTTCCTTGGTCAGAATGCAATTCCAAAGGAACACCGAACCTGCTCACCCAATTGAATACAATCTGATCAACCACTGTTTTGGCTTCTTGGTTTGGGATGGCAAATGCCTCAGGCCACTTGCTGAAGTAATCCATGACTACAAGGATGTATCGGTTTCCACTGTTGGTCTCCGGAAACGGACCTGCGACATCTACAGCTATTCTCTCGAAAGGCGTGCCCACATTGTACTGCTGCATTTTACTTTGAAGTTTTCTACCTGGGCCCTTTGTAGCAGCACAAGTATCACATTTTCGGCACCACTTTTCGACATCATCTCTTGCACGTAGCCAGTAGAACCGTTGTCGTATCTTTTCCAGCGTTTTGTTGACTCCCAAATGACCTCCAGATGCTCCATCATGCATCTCTCGAAGAACATCATTAACCTTTGACCTGGGCACGATTAACTGCATCACATACGATTTACCATCTACTTACTTACTTACTTAGGTCCTCGGACCTATTACGTCCGTGATGTTTCCCTTACGGGACATAGGGCCTCCACTACACCTACGCGCCATCGTGTACGATTTCTTGAAATATATTTCAGCTCTCTCCAACTTTTCCCCAGTCGTGCCGATTCCTGTTCGACCGTTCTTCGCCATGTACTTCTAGGCCGGCCCACTTGTCTTCCCTCCTGTGTGAGCGGGTTCCACTGCATTGCTTGAGATGCAATGCACCGATCGCCTTTTCGAAGCGTATGGCCAATCCACTGCCACTTTCTTCTTCGTATAATGGAGTCTATGGGCTCCTGACCCGTTCTCGCATGAAGTTCGGCATTGGAGATACGGTTGGGCCAGAAAATCCTCAAGATGTTTCGTAGACATCTATTAACGAAGGTTTGCAGCTTTCTAGTGACAATTTCAGTGACTTTCCAAGTGCTGCAGCCGTAAAGCAGAACGGATTCAACATTGGAGCGGAACAGTCGTAGCTTGGTCTTTAAGCTAAAAGAGTTGTTTCTCCATATTTTGGACAGCATTCCGAACGCAGCCTTTGCTTTTCTGATTCGGCTGTTTACGTCCAGTTCAGTTCCGCCACCCGTAGAGATAATACTCCCAAGATATTGGAAATCCTCTACCATCTCTACCGGTTGTCCAGAAATATTTACTTGGATTGATGAGGAAGTTCCAAGGCTGATCCTTTTAGTTTTTGCCGAGTTGATCTTAAGCCCTACGATTTCTGCTTCTCTCTCCACCCTTGTTGTCATTTGATGGAGATCCATGATCCTATGAGAGAGTAAGCATACGTCGTCCGCGTAGTCCAGATGTTTGAGGTGAGATTGCAGAGTCCACTGAATTCCTCCATTTCCATTTGACAAAGCTGCGTGCAGTACGTCACTTATCACCAACAGGAACAGTATTGGTGACAGTATACAGCCTTGCCTAACTCCACTTTGGATTTCAAACTCCTCTGACAGCCTACCTTTGTGCAAAACGTGACACCTGGATCCATCATATGTAGCCTTGATAATAGCAATCAATTTATCTGGGATGCCCCTCCTGTGCAAAGCAAGCCAAATAAATTCTCTATTGACACTGTCGAACGCCTTTTCAAAATCGATGAACAGCAGGTGAAGTGGTGATCGATATTCAACGCACTGTTCGATGATGATCCTCAAGGTGTTGATGTGATCAACACAGGAAGATCCAGTGCGGAAACCTGCTTGTTCGGCGTCGAGTGTGTCTTCGAGGTGGTCTTTAATTCGGTCCAATATTATCCTTGCTATTATCTTGGCTACTGCAGGCAGAACGCATATTCCTCTCCAGTTTTCGCACTGTGTGAGATCTCCTTTCTTTGGGAGCTTGACAATCATTCCTTTTTTCCACTCTTCAGGAAAGCTCTCTGCTTCCCAAGCTCTCTTAATAAGTGGGTGCAGTAGCTCGCTCGATGTCGTTGGGGCTGCTCCTAAGAGCTCTGCAGGAATACCGTCAAGTCCAACCGCTTTGTTGTTCTTCAGTGCTTTGATGGCGATGATAATTTCTTCTTTACTGGGGGGTACGGTGCGTATTCGGGAAATTGTTACTTCGGGTAGCTCAGTGGGAATAGGGTTCACTTCACTTGCGAAAACGCGGTTTAAAACCGCAGAAAAGTGTTCCCTCCACCTTATGAGCTGGTCCTCATCCGAAATTAGCAGGGATCCGTTTGTGTCTTTAACCAGGTGTTGTTTAGAGCTCTGGACACCAGTGAGCTCTTTGGTAATTCTGTAGACGGTCCTACTGTCACACCTACTAGCGGCTTCTTCTGCTTCTGTAGCCAGTGCGTTGATGTAGTTACGCTTATCACGTCGCACACTACGGTGAACTTCCCTCATCTTCATGCGGTACGTAGACTCAAGCTCGTTTCTCCCTGCTGCTGGGGTAGCTGCGATGCGAGCTTTAAGGTGTTTCCTTTCTTCGATCCTTGCCCAAGTTTCGTCGGAAAGCCAAGCACTATTTCTTCCTTGCGCCCGGCCGACTATACTTTCAGCACCAGATATGAACACATTTTTCACAGCACACCAATGATTTTCGATGGATGTGGTTTCCGTGCTGCTGATTGCGTTCAATCCTTGTGAAAGGTGGTCCCCTAGTTGTTGGCGCACTGCAGGATCCTTTAGTCTATCTGTATTAAACTTGGGCATTCGAGTGTTTCCTTGGGATCTCCGAACTGCAGCTGTACGCAATCTTACGGTAGCAACCATCAGATGGTGGTCCCGGGCCATTCCCATGTCAGCACCTCTTCTGTTACGGACGTCCTGGAGACTGCTTCTAAAACGCCGGCTGATCGCGAAGTGGTCAATTTGGTTGGAAGTTGCTTGTCTGTCAGTCGACACCCAACTGACTTTGTGGCACGTCTTATGCTCGAACATGGTCCCTCCAATAACAAGGCCGTTGGCGTTGCAGAAATCGACAAATCGTTCGCCATTGTCGTTTCGGTTACCAACACCATGTTTTCCCATGACATGCCTTAGCCCAGTGTTGTCATTGCCAACCTTGGCATTTAAGTCTCCCATCACCATAACTATATCACCTCGTGGAACGCTATCATAAGCAGCACTCAGCCGGTTATAAAAGGCCTCCTTCTCCTCGTCAGAAGAGAGCAAAGTTGGGGCGTAACACTGTATGATGGTGACGCGACGTACTCTAGTCCGGAACCTGGCTTTCAGGATCCTGTCACCTAAAGGCTCCCAGGAAATTAGGCTTTTGAGAGCTGTTTTGGAAAGCAGCAATCCAACGCCAGATTCCCGAGCGCTTCCAGGTGTTTTTCCGGAATAGAATAGTACAGTGTTACGGGTTGGTGACTTGAACTTCCCCGAACCCAGCCATCTAACTTCACTTATCCCTAAGATGTCCATCCTATACCGCATGAATTCCTTCTCTAGTTGCAGGAATCTGGCATTCTGAGGACCTTCTTTTCCATTGTCAAGAAGCGTCTTCACATTCCAGAAACCAATCTTTGTCCGGGTACAATAGCCAAAAGTCGTCAACGAGTTATCATTAATTATCCGAGGCGTAGTGTTGCCAACCTCCGTAACCTATCCTAGAAAGCTAGGCCTTTTCGCACTTGTAATTTTAGCCTATTTATGTATATTGGGATACATAAATAGTTGCCCGGGGACCACCACGAGGAGGTAAAACAAGCACTTCATCGTGACTGATTGTTGCGCTACTGGCCCAGACCAAGTTCTGAGCAATCAATAGTTTCCCGATCAGGCACGATGTAGGTCGCCCTGCACCATCTGCAGACTCCCATTTACGCCTTAGTACCCCTTCTTGGACATGAAGAGAGTCCCACTGTGCCCAATACGCTTTGAGAGCTGGACTTCTATCGAAGATTTCACCCCATCCTGGTTTTTCTTCGTGCTCTTTCCATGCAAGAATGGGCTCTATATCTGTGTCTTCTTGTTGGGCAGTTCTCAGTTCTTCATTACTCCAACCGTAAATGGGATCGGCTCTTACTCGCTGGATGGCAACTGTTTCCTTTTCTTCTTGACGCGTGCAATGCTTACAGTCCTGTTTACACGGTCGTCGAGACAATGCATCTGCGTTTGTGTGCAGCTTTCCTTTCCGATGTTGAATTTGGTAGTCGTATGTCTGTAGTCTCTCGATCCACCTAGCTACTTGACCTTCGGGATTTTTGAAGTTCAGAAGCCAATTAAGCGTGCCATGATCTGTTCGATGTTCAAAAGGGTAGTTATGTGCATTCAAGAGGACACAAGCGTCCACAGGTTTTTCTCAAAATCCACCTCTGTCTACCAACTCCTACTCTCACCTCCACGTGGTGAACATCGGGTGTCTAGTACCTCAGCTGGAGACGGGGTTTAAATCCCCGTGGAAAGCTGTTGGGGACAGCCAATGAGAGAGGGGGGGGGAGGAGTGTTCCCACTAAGGCACTTCTCCTTTCATCGAGGCGGCAGCGGACGAATTCTCTAGATGGAATCAACGGTGGCGTCTACAGTTCCAGTTAGGTTGAACTACTTAGTGAACACCTTATATGGGCTACTACGATGTATTTGTAGCTCAGGCCTATAAGGAGCGGTTTATCCGGCTCCCTACCCTTGGAGTTATACGAAGGGTCTGGTCCTCCGGGTCGGGGGTTGTGCGTCGGGGTAACTTCCCTACCACGTAAAAAAAAGTTGTTCCGAAACAACAACAAGCCTCGGATATGGATGATTTTAAAGTTGACGACCCCAGCAAACGAAACAAGGACAATGAATTTCGGATCTGCACGTGGAACGTCCTGTCCTTATACAGAACACGTGCAGCCGAACAATTAGTGGAGAACCTGGACAGGCTAAAGGCTGACGTAACAGCCATCCAGGAAGTGCGATGGGATGGAGAGGGCGTACGGAGACTGAAAACGTGTGACATCTACTACGGCGGGTGCTTGAAGGAACAGGGTCAGCGGCTCTTGGGTTGTGGTTTTGTGATAAGGGGAAGACTTAGGCAAGAAGTCTTGGGCTTCCGAAGTGTAAGCGAGCGCCTGGTCACAATCCGCATCAAAGGCAAATTTAAGAACATTTCGCTGATTTGTGTTCACGCCCCCCATGAAAGGAGAGAAGACTCAACCAAAGAAGCATTCTACGATCTCTTGGAGACAACGTATGATATGTGCCCGAAGTACGACGTGAAGATCATTCTTGGTGACTTCAACGCAAGATTCGGAAAGGAGGGCATCTTTGGTTCGATAGTCGGAGGACACAGCCTACACGACGAAACTTCCGGCAACGGACACAGGCTGGCAGACTTTGCGGCGGGGCGAAATGTCATCATCTCAAGCACCTACTTCCCACACCTCAATATACACAAGGGGACTTGGCGGTCGCGTGATCAAGTAACCGTCAACCAAATCGACCACGTTGCGATAGACGCGAGACATGCTTCCAGTATCTTGGACGTCCGAACGTTCCGAGGGGCCAACATTGACTCGGATCACTACCTGGTGGTAGCTAGACTACGTATGCGGATATCCATGACGCGACAACGCAGAGCAGATGCTGTGAAAAGATTCGATGTCGAGAAGCTTAAATCGCAAGAGACTGCCAGAACTTTTGCAGACCACGTAACTCTTAATCTCTCAGGAGGTCCGCTACCAGCATCAAGTGCAGAGGACCAGTGGGAACACTGTCAACAAGCCATTAGAAGTGCCGCCTCTGATGTGCTGGGTTTCACTAGGCGAATACAACGAAACCCCTGGTTCGATGAGGAGTGCCGGCTAGCGCATGCAGCTAAGGACGAGGCCTACCAGGCAATGCTGCAGACTCGAACAAGAGCTGCTGAGAGAGTGGCCCGGGAGCTCTACGGGCTGAAACGAAAAGAGGAACGCCGACTTCTCAGGAGGAAAAAGAGAGAGCACGAGAAGCGGGCGGTAGAGTCTATTGAGGGTTGTAGCGGTAGGGGAGATGTTCGAAAATTTTATCAGAGGGTGAAGCGATCCACCCAAGGATTCAAGGCTAGAACGGAAGCCTGCCGAGATGAGAGTGGGAATATGGTAGTAGACACACAGTCAGTGCTGAGGATCTGGAAAGAACACTTCTCTAGACTGCTTAATGGCGAAGACAGCCAAGATGCCGCTAATAGGCAGAACGCTCCATTCAACTTGGACGATGATGGCCAAGAGTTCCGTCCACCCGACCTAACCGAAGTTCGGCTGGCGATATCCAAACTTAAGTCGTACAAGGCTGCAGGTGCGGATGGCTTACAAGCCGAACTATTTAAATCAGCGGGAGATGAATTGGCTAGGAGCATACACCAGCTCATCTGCAAAATTTGGTCGGAGGAAAGTATGCCCGATGAATGGAACCTCGGTATAGTGTGCCCCATCCATAAAAAGGGAGATGTTCTGAAATGTACCAACTACAGAGGAATTAGTCTCCTAAACGTCGCTTATAAAATCTTGTCGGCCATCCTGTGTGACCGCTTAAAACCTTTTGTCAACGATCTGATCGGCCCTTATCAGTGCGGTTTTAGGCCAGGCAAGTCAACCGTCGATCAAATGTTCACACTCCGACAGATTTTAGAAAAATCCCGGGAATTCCAGATCGATACACACCACCTTTTTATCGATTTTAAAGTCGCGTATGATAGCGTGAAAAGGGACGAATTATACAGAGCCATGTCGAGTCTCGGCATCCCTGCCAAACTCGTCCGCTTGTGCAGGATGACGATGGAGAAATCTCGCTGCTCCGTCAAAATTGGTAAGAACACCACCGATTCCTTTGATGTTGAGAAAGGATTGAGGCAAGGCGACGCGTTATCATGCAACCTATTCAACATCGTTCTTGAAGCCATTGTACGCAACGCACATGTCAACACCAGCGGTACAATCTATCAAAAGTCCGTTCAATTGCTTGCATATGCGGATGACATAGACATTGTCGGCAGAACGAAGCGAGCTGTGGCAGGGGCATTTGCGAGCATTGAATCGGAGGCGGCTAGAATGGGATTGGCGGTTAATGAGGACAAGACGAAGTATATGCTGTCATCGAGAGAGGAATCGTTGACTCGGGCAAAATATCACGATGGACAGATATAACTTCGAAGTTGTCAAGGACTTTGTCTACCTGGGCTCCACTATTACATCGCAGAATGACATCAGTGCAGAGATCAAGCGAAGAATTACTCTTGCCAACCGCTGTTTCTTCGGTCTAAGAAGGCATTTAAGTAGTAAGGCCCTCTCTCAGAGAACCAAGGAGACTTTATACAAAACCCTAATCATCCCGGTCCTGCTTTATGGGTCAGAAGCATGGACACTGAAGGATTCGGATAAAAATCTGCTAGGGTGCTTTGAGGGGAAGATTCTTCGTGTGATTTTCGGTCCGGTGTGTATCGAAGGATTATGGAGGAGAAGATTCAACGACGAGCTATACGGGCTATACAGCGACGTTGACCTGGTCAAAAAGCTGAAAATACAGCGGCTTAGATGGCTGGGGCACGTGGAGCGTATGGACAGCAACGCACCTGCCCGACGAGTCTTCGAATCCAACCCCGATGGGGTACGCAGCAGAGGAAGAACCCGTAACAGGTGGCGCAATCAAGTGAATGACGACATCAAAGCACTCGGTGTGCGCAACTGGAAGCGGCTAGCTAGGGACAGAGCTGGCTGGAGGGGCTTGTTAGTTGAGGCCGAAGCCCATCCTGGGCTGTGAGCGCCATCAAAAGTAAAAGTAAGTAAGTGATCTGTTCGAAGAGGAACTTCTGTCCATAGATGTACTTATGGAAGTGCTTTGTTGCCAAAATCAAAGCTAGAAGTTCCCTTCTGGTCACGCAGTAATTGCGTTCTGGCCTCGAGAGTACCTTACTGTAGTAGGCGACGACTTTTTTTTCCCCGTCATGGACTTGCGACAGTACAGCTCCAATTTCAACGTTACTCGCATCGGCGTCGATGATGAAAGGTTTTCCAGGAGTGGGATAGGTCAGCACAGGAGCATTACACAAACGTAGTTTGAGTTCCTGAAAAGTTTTCTCGCACTCACCTGACCATTTGAACGGCTTCCCCTTTTCAGTAAGTTGATGCAAGCTCTTAGCGATTCCAGCAAAGTCCTTCACAAGGCGCCGATAATATGTGGCTAGACCAAGAAAGCTACGGAGTTGGTGTTTATCCTGTGGTGTTGGCCAATTCTTCACAGTGTCAACTTTTTCCGGATCAGTCCTTATTCCTTGGGATGAGATGATATGTCCCAAGTATTTAACTTCGGTCTTGAAAAGCGCACATTTCTCTGGATTTAATTTTAAGTGTGCTTCTCGAAGCCTCTGGAATACGGCCTTAAGGTTCTAACAATGTTCGTCAAAAGTTTTCCCATAAACGATGACATCGTCCAAATACACAAGGCATGATTTCCAGGTAAGTCCTTGTAGGACACACTCCATCAGATGCTCAAATGTTGCCGGAGCGTTGCAAAGTCCGAATGGCATAACTTTAAACTGCCACAGACCATTTCCTGTAGAGAAAGCTGTCTTCTCGCGATCTTCTGGATGGATTTCTACCTGCCAGTAGCCACTCTTTAAGTCCAGCGTCGAGAACCATTGAGCTCCTTCCATTGCATCCAAAGTATCGCTGATTCTGGGCAAGGGGTATCTGTCTTTCTTTGTCACATCGTTCAACCTACGGTAGTCCACACAAAACCGGGTGCTTCCATCCTTCTTTTTGACAAGAACTACTGGTGATGCCCAAGAGCTTTTGGAATTTTCGATTAGCCCATCTTTCTTCATTGTCGATATCATCTCATCAACTTCGGCTTGTTTGGCTAATGGGAGACGTCTTGCTGGCTGTCGAATCGGTCTAGCGTCACCTGTGTCGATTCGATGCTGAACCAGTTTTGTTCGACCATACTGCCCACTCGGTGAAGAAAATATATCAGCGTATTCATGAAGAAGGCTTCCAGCAACACTAAGCTGATGTTGACTTAGATTGGATGGCTTCAGAATTTTGGCTTTCATGGTGCTGAATTTTCCGGGGTCCATAGATTTGTCTGTGTTCATTTCTGTGATCTTGGTTATTGCGGACACAGATTCACATTTTCCAACTATTTCTCCTTTCTTGAGTTTGACTTTGATGTTCAGTATCCGTACGGGTACCATGTTGTTCTTTGGTTCCACAAGAGTCTTCCCTAAGATGATGTTTTGGGAAGATTGCTCAGACTCTGGTTCCACCATGAGGTATCGATGGCTACCTAAATCGCCCTCTATTTTTGTCCACACAAACACTTCCGAAGAGGGAGGCAAGCATATGTCTTCTTTGATGACAGTTCTTAGAGTTGATGAGTTTTCGTTGCCATAAACCATAGGAATCTCTACATTTTGGTACTTGAGAACTTGCTTACCGAGATCTAGAATCAACCCGTGCTCTTTCATAAAGTCAATTCCAATTATGCACTCGTCACATATATCTGCTACCAAAAATAGATGCAAAAACTCTAGTTCTGCCAAACGGATTTTGAGACGAACTTCTCCATACACTCTTGCTGCCTCACCTGTCGCAGTTTTAAGACGATAGCTATTGGTGTTGTGTAGCCACGTCATCTTGACCAAGTCTCTTCGCACAATGGAGGCTGTGGCACCGGTGTCAATTGTAGCCAACTGTTTCTTGCCATTCAATGTTGCATCCACTGTCAGACTTTTATTGTTTCGTTTAGTCTGCGAGACTTGGATGGTGCTTCTGGGGCCATCGATACCAGAAACCAGCTTCTGCCCCTCGAAGTTGGTTCCAGGCTGGTAAACAGGGCAAGCAGGAGCGTTGATGTTATTGCTTACCTGTTCGCGGGTATTATTTTTGCTTCCACAATGTTGACAGGTGACCCTCCTTGGTGGCAATCTGCACTGGCGCTGGAGATGTCCAGTTTTGTTGCAATTCCAGCATCGAGCAGGTCCTTCTCGCTGCCTTCCTTGGAATTCAGCTCTCTGGCAGGAACATTCCTCAACTTCCAGTTCTCTTACCCGATGAATTCCTAAAGAAGCCTGTTCTGATGCTTCCATAGTGAGCGCGAAGGCTAATGCTTCAGAAAGTGTGCGTTTTCCAGCAGTTCGAATTGCTCGCTGGAGATTGAGGTCGGACACTGCACGGACAAAAGCCTCTGTTGCTAACTGGTTGGTAATTTCATCTCCTGCAGTCGGGTATGCTAGATGCGCCAGCCCCGTTAATGTCCGCTTGGAGTTGTTGCAGACTTTCTCCTCTTTTCTGGACTCTGGTATTGAGTTGAACGCGGAAGACTTTTTGCATATTGCCATCACCAAAGCGTTTGTCAATGGCCTGAACAAGAGCACTGAAGTTGCCGTTTTGGTCTGCTGGTATGGTTTGCAATAATTCAGCAGCAGAACCTCTAAGGGCAAGCGTCAGGGCAATAAACTTGTCTTCGTCATCCCAGCCATTTGTTGTTGCGGCTGCCTCAAACTGCTTCTTGTAGATTGACCAAGAAGTTTGTCCATCAAAGGTCGGTGGATGCATTTCCTTTTTCTTTGGACAATCGCCAGAACTTTCTCGAACCTTTATTTTTCGAACTCTGTCTAGTTCTTTAGTAATGCTTTCAATGTTATCTTCGATCTTCTCGAATTTTGCTTCCACTGACGAAAACTGTTTTTCAACACGTTCGTCAAGGGCAATAAACTTTTTCTCAAATAAATCTAGTTTACCTTCGAGGATGTGTTTCTGTTCTTCGAACCGTTCGAGAAGATTCTTTTCTTGTTTTTCGAGCAGATTCTTTTGTTCACTTCGCTGTTCCTCTAGAAGATTCTTTTGTTCACTGCGTTGTTCTTCTAACCACTCAAGAAGATTCTTTTGTTCATTCTTCTGCTCAATTCGTTGGTCTTCTAGAAGATTCTTTTGTTCATTCTTCTGCTCAATTCGTTGTTCTTCTAGAAGATTCTTTTGTTCACTGCGTTGGTCTTCAAACTGGGCGAGCAACTGAGCCATTATATACTTTTATTATAACAAGCACAATTCACTATTTTACACCGATGTTTATTCATTCACTTTCAAAATCAAACTGAGGTCTTCGGACTAGTGGCCCTGTATTTATATCTGAGAAAAAGCTACTAGAATCTTCTCTAAAGTTCTGGAATGTGCTGGAATTTGCTGGAATACGCTTCCCCTTCACAAGTCTCCACAAGTAACTGAAAAAGCTCTCAAAAGCTTTCGTTCACTTAGTTATAGCAGTTTTCAGTGGTTTAGGTATTGGATAACATTAGTGTGGTTTTGGTATTGGATAACATTAGTTAATCTTTTGTTCAAAGATGGCGCTACTAATTTATTCTGTTATAGAAGAATAAAAGATGTCGTTGTTTGCATAAATGGGTATATTCACCACACTATTTACAAAACAACGTGCTGCATCATGCAATAATCTCTCCAACGGTGTATGATAAATTACTTTTAGGTAGGTAGACTTGCTTTCAATATCATGACACATGCACCTACAAACCCTTATAATTATATTTTGATTAATGATTATACATCCAGTGCCAAAAAAAAAAAAAAAAAAAACACACCAAGACGATAGCTAAATAGGTATCGAGCAGCCGATATCGTCCAGACGATAGCAAATGACAGCTATTTTAATTATATGAAGCAAAACTCAAATCGTCAATTCGATATCGTTTGAACGATAGACGTTTTGTATTCTTACGTGAAGCATAGCGATCGACAACGATATCGAAAACAATATTGTCAGAGTTACGTGATGAGAGCCCTGTTTCTCAGATTTCGTTGGAAGTGTTGTATGATATTTTGTTTGTTATTTTATGATGTGTATGATTTTGATATTTCATTGTATTTTAATTTGTTGGTGATTCAAGTTTGTGTTAAGTATGTATATGGTGGATTTACATGTATCTTCATCTGCAAAATGCAGAAAAGTAGCGCATGACAGATGTATACAAAAAATCCGAGTGAGTGAAAGAGAACCATCAAGAATATGAACATGTTCGTCTTCATTTCAGCATTATGGCTCTTTCCTATAGTGCAGAAACGAAGTTCTTCTGCATTTCGATCTTTTCTCTCTATCTAAAAAATATACGTTTTGTATTTGGCATCCTTTTTTTTGTGAAGAAACCAAATGCAGATACATGTAAATCCACCATCAGGCTTTATGCATATAATGGCAGTTTTTTCAATATCGCCGTGGCCGTGATTGTCGTTTATTAGATAGTTAAAATGTTGCGTTTAACAATATATACAAATGTATATATGTATGTGCAGTGTAATACATATGCATTTCGATCTTTTCTCTCTATCTAACAAATATACATTTTGTATTTGGCGTCCCTTTTTTTGTGCAGAAACCAAATGCAGATATATGTTAATCCACCAATATACAAATAAAATGCACGACTGGTCCACACGTACCTACTTTACAGCCCGACTCCACAGGCCATGAACGATAGCCGACCTATGGAACACTTCTTAACAAAATCCCATGGAGTCACAAAAATCCATGTCCAAGCTGTGACATATCCATAATCCATACAAATCAGATTGTGGATTGGATTTTTTATCGCCCAGCATTTTTTTCGCCCCGCTGAATTTTTTGATTGACCCCCTTCCCGGCATTTTTTTTGTCCCACGGCATTTTTTTTTTGCCACTTACCTTTTTTTTTGGTCCAGGGGATTTTTTTATGCCCCGCGGCATTTTTTTTTTGTACCGCGGCCATAAATTGGCATAGCAATTAAATTAAAAAAAGGGGGTTCTTCACCACTTTGAGGCCGTCTGGCAGGGGAAAGCTGAGTGAGATACCTGGGAGTTATACATTCGTTGTTAGGGAAAGTTTAGTGATTTTTCGGCATTTCACAAATTTGGTTATATCTATAAATTAAAAAAAGGGGGTTCTACACCACATCGGGGCGTCTGGCAGGGGGAAAGCTGAGGGTAAAATGCCTGGGACCTATATAAATGTAAGCAGAAATTTGTTTCTAATTTTTTGGTGTACCAGTACCATACATTTTAACATCAAAAACTGGGTTTTCGACTAATTTTAGGGGCGACTGGCTATAAGAATTGAAATGGTTATACACCTGACACAGAAATAAAAATTTTTAAACCGTCACACACGCAAAAAGCTGATAAAAACACTGCCAGACTTTCACCCCTCATATCACGACGGGTATACCCTTACCCCTAGTAACATATATATATTTTGGTTATAGGTACATCCACTCCCAAAATTTGCTGTCGGCTCTTGTACTAATAGTTATAAACCTCTATATACATGAATATTGTGGAATATTTTTTATTTTTATATTTTACATCCGTCTTACTTTTTTAAAATGCATATATGTATATGTAGATAAGAATATTACAACAAGTTTATTTTAGAATCGAACAAAATAAAATTAATCAAGATAAGAAATATTTATTTATAATATTATGTACCTAAGTAACACATTTGTTGTATTTGTTGTAAAAGTGAGATCAGTAATGGTCTTCAATCCAATCATTGCTATAGCTACAGTCCAGCTCATTCAAAGCATCCTCGAAATTGTAATCGTGAGAATCATAGCAATCCAGCTCATTAATAGCATCCTCAAGATCGTGATCGTGAGAATCATAACAGTTCAGCTCATTCATAGCATCCTCGAGATTGTAATCGTGAGAATCATAGCAGTCCAGCTCATGTACAGCATCCTCAATATCGTGATCGTGAGAATCATAACAGTCCAGCTCGTTGAGAGCATCCACAATATCATGCTCGTGAGAATCATTACAGTTCAGCTCATTGAAAGCATCCTCGAGAATGTAATCGTGAGAATCATAACAGTCCAGCTCGTTGAGAGCATCCACAATATCATGCTCGTGAGGATCATTACAGTTCAGCTCATTGAAAGCATCCTCGAGAATGTAATCGTGAGAATCACAACAGTCCAGTTCATTGATAGCATCGACAATATCTTGACAATCATTACATTTTGTTTTTTCGATTTCTTGTTCTACCCGTTTGGTTTTCTCTTCGTGATTTCTGCTAGTTTTATGATACTCGAAGCCACTTTCATTATCAGATTTATCTTTAAAGTCCGGCTCTCTGGCGACGTTGCCGTCGCTGTACCTGTACTTCTTCTTCAGTTGCTTGAGTTCTGCTTTGAACATCTCGTTTAAAAAATATGCGTTATATTTAGCGTTTTAGCTTGTGTTTCAATTGTATCTTTTGGGTTTTGTTCCTGTTTGAGTTGAGAGCAACTTTCCACATCCACTTAATTCTTGTTTGCTTGGGCACGTTTGTCTCTCTTTGGAATGAATAATACCAAATTCTACATCCACACTTGAAATAATACTGATTTGAAATAAAACTTCTTTATCTTGCAAGCTCACAACACAAAACAAACTAATTTCTTTTATACATATATACATTATGTAAATAATATTATGTTTTAATGAAAAGAAAAAACTACTTGATTAATTTAGAATCAAAGATGCAAGTTTTTATAAAGATAAGTGTTTTTCTATATGTAGGTACCGTACCTACATAGTCCCGGTCTACATTGAACGATATTTTCAGTGCCGGCAAAAAATTGTTGTTGTAATCGTGTGCGATTGAGAGGTACAGCCGACATGATCCTTCCAGTTTCGGCCGATTTTTCCATTCAGCACGGGAAAAATCGTTCAATGTAGACCGGGACATATTATAGGCGTTTTTCTTTTTTAGCTCAGAAAAGAGTTCTGAACAGAGTCCGAGCATATCGAGCATGCTCTGAACATCCTCTGAACAAAGCGTGTTCTTGTTCTGAGCGCTCAGAATTATTTTTGAAACACACCTGAACACTAAGCTGTCAATCTCTCAATCGCACACGATTACAACAACAATTTTTTGTCGGCACTGGAAAAATCGTTCAATGTAGACCGGGACATACTTGGTATTTCATCATAGTCCCGGTCTACATTGAACGATATTTTCAGTGCCGACAAAAAATTGTTGTTGTAATCGTGTGCGATTGAGAGGTACAGCCGACATGATCCTTCCAGTTTCGGCCGATTTTTCCATTCAGCACGGGAAAAATCGTTCAATGTAGACCGGGACATATTATAGGCGTTTTTCTTTTTTAGCTCAGAAAAGAGTTCTGAACAGAGTCCGAGCATATCGAGCATGCTCTGAACATCCTCTGAACAAAGCGTGTTCTTGTTCTGAGCGCTCAGAATTATTTTTGAAACACACCTGAACACTAAGCTGTCACTTTTTTTTTTTCAATTTCACCTATCAAATGCTTGTGTTCACCATTCAACTCGGTCTGCTCAGTTATTTTATTCTAAGCTCATAGAGCGCGCTCTGAACAAGATCAGAGCACGTTCAGAACGAAAAAAGAAACACAAATTTGAAGCTCTGAACGTTCAGAGGTAAAAAAGAAACACAATTTTTTGTTTGACAGTTCAGGCTCTGCTCTGAACTAAAAAAGAAAAACGCCTTATGTAGGTAGGATCGAAATTTTAAAGAACATCATTGGAGTTGTTAAAAATCGTAATAAACCAGGGCCAGGGGTGGTTAGCAACATCATAGCGAGTCCAACCAACAAACAGTGTATGCTGCTGATTTGTTGTTAATAGGCGTATTTGGTTAAGAACAACAAGCAGAATTATAGAGTTTTTCAAACCCTGAGGCTACACGGGCAAGTACTGGCGAGCAAGTTGACTACATAGATTGGCTGTCTAATTCCTATACGTGAATATGCTGTGACGTAGGCGGCAAGCAACTGGCCGGGTAAGTTGCCAGGCAATTTGCTTTCAACTTTTTTCCTGGCTACGTTCTGCTTTCAAAAGGATAGCCTTTCTAGGGTTCTGAACTTATATTTTTATTAAAATTGCTTAAAATAATGTAAATCGTACTTTAATGCCATTTCCATAATAGGCAACAACTCGCTGGCTCAATACTTTAATGTTCTATGTTAGGTTTTCATTATTCAGAGATAATCGCTTGCAAAGTTTTATGTCGAATTCCTTACAACCAAAAAAATTCGAATTTTTCTGAACAAATCGAATTTTTTCTAAACAAAATCGATTTTAATGCTGTCAAACAAATCTTGCGTTTTTAGCTAGATTTCACATCAAATCGCACACACACTATCAAGATTTGACATTTCTCATGCATCAAGATGGAATTAAATGTTCTCATTACAATTTTGTGACGAAGATAAAAAAGAAAACAAATGTTTAAGTGTTCTTAATTGTTTAATATTTCAGTGAATGATGAAAAAAAGTAAAGATAATTGTGCGTATCTTCAAGAAACAAAAAATCCCATTAAAATAACATACAATTCGCGAGGAAAACACGTTGCAAAATTATTTTTCTTCGTCCCCTAGTGAAATATTCAGAATAGATCCTCGCTGCTGTGTGTGGATTAATTTTGGATTGTAATTTTTTTACTTGATTACGCGCACAATTGTTTTTGATGTTTTTCAATTATCAGACGAAATATATTTGCTTTTAGATTATCAAAACAACGCGAAAATAAAATACACTTTAATATTTGCTTAACTACTTCTTAGTTTTTGTGCGACAACAAAATTCCTGTCAAATTGCACTCACACACTCACAAAAAAATTCCTTCTACCAAGAAATTTTTTTTAATGAAATCGACTTCAAATAGTTGTACGGAATTCGACATTAAAGATTTGATTTGTTTAGAAAATTTGATCTTTTCTTCTAAACAAATCAAATTTCCCCTTCACAGATTTGATTTTTTTGTTGAAAGGAAATCCACAATTATTAAAGTATTGAGCCAGCGAACTGTCAAATTGGATTGAAGGATGGCTATGATTATGATGGATTCCTTTTTTTTAGATTTAATTGACATAAGGAACAAAATATTCTGCTACCGATTCGTATAACCATATACTGTCAAATTAATGTCGAATTCCTTACAACCATTTGAAGTCGATTTCATTAAAATGTTTTTCTTTTTGTAAGGAATTCATAAAAAAGTCGGTTTTTTTTTGTGATTGTGTGAGTGCAATTTGACGGGAATTTTGTTGTCGCACAAAAACTAAGAAGTAGTGCGCGCAAAGCAAATATTAAAGTGTATTTTATTTTCGCGTTGTTTTGATAATTTAAAAACAAATATATTTCGTCTGATAATTGAAAAACATCAAAAACAATTGTGCGCGTAATCGAGTAAAAAAATTACAATCCAAAATTAATCCACACACAGCAGCGAGGATCTATTCTGAATATTTCACTAGGGGACGAAGAAAAATAATTTTGCAACGTGTTTTCCTCGGGAATTGTATATTATTTTAATGAGATTTATTGTTTCTTGAAGATACGCACAATTATCTTTACTTTTTTTCATCATTCACTGAAATATTAAACAGTTAAGAACACTTAAACATTTATTTTCTTTTTTAACTCCGTCACAAAAATGTAATGAGAACATTTAATTCCATCTTGATGCATGAGAAATGTCAAATCTTGATAGTGTGTGTGCGATTTGATGTGAAATCTAGCTAAAAACGCAAGATTTGTTTGACAGCATTAAAATCGATTTTGGTTAGAAAAAATTCGATTTGTTCAGAAAAATTCGAATTTTTTTGGTTGTAAGGAATTCGACATAAATTAAACGATTCCTACGAAGAGAATAGGCGTGTACCATCAACTGAGCGCTCCGAGCGCTCAAGGATTTTTTAAGTGAGACAAAAAATCTCAACTGAGTCCCGGTCTACATTGAACGTTTTTTCCAGTGCCGATCTTTTGTTCGTAGGTGAAGGGAGTGAAAAGTGAGGGGTAGGGATCAAATCGTTTGTACCACAAAACTCAGACAATTTTTCCAGTCTGTTTATGTTCTCTTTCGCCCTCTTTCCAGTTTTTTGTTTGTGTTCGGTGTCAGTGTGCCATTGGGTTGATGGTGTGAGTGAATATCAATGCAAAATGAAGAGCTCAGAAATAAAAAAATGAAGAAGACAAAGAAAAAATCTCATGGAAAAAATCGTTCTGTGTGTACATTTCACAGGATTTCTGGAAAAATCTTCGTGGAAATATCGGGCAATGTAGATCGGGACTGAGCAGTGAGATTTTTTGCGGAGATTTTTGATCCAAAAATTTCTTGGATTCACTATTCAATTTTTTTTCTCAGTTAAAACAGCTGTTTGTTTGACAACCAAGTTATAATTTTTTGAGGTGTGCAAATAAGAAAGTGGTAAATAAATACAAAATAAAGACGGAATGTTGGTGAAAACTCAAACTAATTCAATAATCTATAATCATTTTCATTAATTTCATTAAGTTTTTTGCTTTAACAATTAAATATTTAAAGAAAAGTTGAAATCTTATTTCCAAACTTGTATGAGAATAATAACACATGTTTTTTTTTTAAGAGAGCGGAGAATGTTGTCCCACCAAATGATTCTGCCTCCGTTAATCTGACATTGAGCGCTCAATGAGCGTTTGTGGTACACGCCTAATGTGCCCGATTACACGATTCGTTTTTTCGGTTGTTTCGTCTTTCGTCTTTTTGACAGATTGTGTGGGGGAGTAGAAATGTAGAGGGAAGGAAGTAACGAAAGCAGGAATGAAAATTTCAAGACATTTTCTGGTTGAACTCTGACGTTTCTGATTTGGCAACCACAATGCTCCTCGACGTTAGCAAAAGACGATTTGAACAAAAGTTATTGAATTGGAAATTTTTTTTTCGTAATTGGATACATTTAATACACGGTTGTATTTGAGAAATAAGTGATTAAAAAATATTTTTATTTATTATCTACTACTGATTATTTTCTTACAAAACAACCTCAAATTCCATGAACGTCAAAATAACGAATGGAACTACGTACGTATTTTGGGGAATCATGTAATCATGAACGTTCGTTCCTGTCAAAAAGACGAAAGACGAAACGAACGAAAAAACGAACTGTATAATCAGGCTCAATGGGTGAGTCTCGAAATGCTTCAGATGCAAATTTGATGCAAGGTCATAAGTTCCAAAACTCAAAAGTGATGTTAAAGCAGCCGGTTTCTTAACGCATCCGATGCGTATTCGATATGCATAGGGGCCAGTTATAGCTATCATTGAAAACCATCATTGAAAATATTAATTGTCAACTTTGAGAGGTTTCGAAGAAAACATAAATGATTATTTTGATGCCAAAGTAAATCTTATTGACTTATGCCGTTTTTCATTGGACGTCCGCAAGCGTCCAGAAGCGTCCGGAAGTCTTCTGAAACCATTCCATTGGCACAAAAAATACGCTTCTGATGATTCTGAGAAGAGAAATTCGATTCTGGATTTCAAATCAGAATCCACTCAAGAAGCACTAATACATTTAAACTTAAACGTCACAGCAAACTGCAATCTACTTGATGTTATTTTTAACTTTCCATTTTAATTTAATTTGATGTTCAAAAGGGTAGTTATGTGCATTCAAGAGGACACAAGCGTCCACAGGTTTTTCTCAAAATCCACCTCTGTCTACCAACTCCTACTCTCACCTCCACGTGGTGAACATCGGGTGTCTAGTACCTCAGCTGGAGACGGGGTTTAAATCCCCGTGGAAAGCTGTTGGGGACAGCCAACGAGAGAGGGGGGGGAGGAGTGTTCCCACTAAGGCACTTCTCCTTTCATCGAGGCGGCAGCGGACGAATTCTCTAGATGGAATCAACGGTGGCGTCTACAGTTCCAGTTAGGTTGAACTACTTAGTGAACACCTTATATGGGCTACTACGATGTATTTGTAGCTCAGGCCTATAAGGAGCGGTTTATCCGGCTCCCTACCCTTGGAGTTATACGAAGGGTCTGGTCCTCCGGGTCGGGGGTTGTGCGTCGGGGTAACTTCCCTACCACGTAAAAAAAAGTTGTTCCGAAACAACAACAAGCCTCGGATATGGATGATTTTAAAGTTGACGACCCCAGCAAACGAAACAAGGACAATGAATTTCGGATCTGCACGTGGAACGTCCTGTCCTTATACAGAACACGTGCAGCCGAACAATTAGTGGAGAACCTGGACAGGCTAAAGGCTGACGTAACAGCCATCCAGGAAGTGCGATGGGATGGAGAGGGCGTACCGAGACTGAAAACGTGTGACATCTACTACGGCGGGTGCTTGAAGGAACAGGGTCAGCGGCTCTTGGGTTGTGGTTTTGTGATAAGGGGAAGACTTAGGCAAGAAGTCTTGGGCTTCCGAAGTGTAAGCGAGCGCCTGGTCACAATCCGCATCAAAGGCAAATTTAAGAACATTTCGCTGATTTGTGTTCACGCCCCCCATGAAAGGAGAGAAGACTCAACCAAAGAAGCATTCTACGATCTCTTGGAGACAACGTATGATATGTGCCCGAAGTACGACGTGAAGATCATTCTTGGTGACTTCAACGCAAGATTCGGAAAGGAGGGCATCTTTGGTTCGATAGTCGGAGGACACAGCCTACACGACGAAACTTCCGGCAACGGACACAGGCTGGCAGACTTTGCGGCGGGGCGAAATGTCATCATCTCAAGCACCTACTTCCCACACCTCAATATACACAAGGGGACTTGGCGGTCACGTGATCAAGTAACCGTCAACCAAATCGACCACGTTGCGATAGACGCGAGACATGCTTCCAGTATCTTGGACGTCCGAACGTTCCGAGGGGCCAACATTGACTCGGATCACTACCTGGTGGTAGCTAGACTACGTATGCGGATATCCATGACGCGACAACGCAGAGCAGATGCTGTGAAAAGATTCGATGTCGAGAAGCTTAAATCGCAAGAGACTGCCAGAACTTTTGCAGACCACGTAACTCTTAATCTCTCAGGAGGTCCGCTACCAGCATCAAGTGCAGAGGACCAGTGGGAACACTGTCAACAAGCCATTAGAAGTGCCGCCTCTGATGTGCTGGGTTTCACTAGGCGAATACAACGAAACCCCTGGTTCGATGAGGAGTGCCGGCTAGCGCATGCAGCTAAGGACGAGGCCTACCAGGCAATGCTGCAGACTCGAACAAGAGCTGCTGAGAGAGTGGCCCGGGAGCTCTACGGGCTGAAACGAAAAGAGGAACGCCGACTTCTCAGGAGGAAAAAGAGAGAGCACGAGAAGCGGGCGGTAGAGTCTATTGAGGGTTGTAGCGGTAGGGGAGATGTTCGAAAATTTTATCAGAGGGTGAAGCGATCCACCCAAGGATTCAAGGCTAGAACGGAAGCCTGCCGAGATGAGAGTGGGAATATGGTAGTAGACACACAGTCAGTGCTGAGGATCTGGAAAGAACACTTCTCTAGACTGCTTAATGGCGAAGACAGCCAAGATGCCGCTAATAGGCAGAACGCTCCATTCAACTTGGACGATGATGGCCAAGAGTTCCGTCCACCCGACCTAACCGAAGTTCGGCTGGCGATATCCAAACTTAAGTCGTACAAGGCTGCAGGTGCGGATGGCTTACAAGCCGAACTATTTAAATCAGCGGGAGATGAATTGGCTAGGAGCATACACCAGCTCATCTGCAAAATTTGGTCGGAGGAAAGTATGCCCGATGAATGGAACCTCGGTATAGTGTGCCCCATCCATAAAAAGGGAGATGTTCTGAAATGTACCAACTACAGAGGAATTAGTCTCCTAAACGTCGCTTATAAAATCTTGTCGGCCATCCTGTGTGACCGCTTAAAATCTTTTGTCAACGATCTGATCGGCCCTTATCAGTGCGGTTTTAGGCCAGGCAAGTCAACCGTCGATCAAATGTTCACACTCCGACAGATTTTAGAAAAATCCCGGGAATTCCAGATCGATACACACCACCTTTTTATCGATTTTAAAGTCGCGTATGATAGCGTGAAAAGGGACGAATTATACAGAGCCATGTCGAGTCTCGGCATCCCTGCCAAACTCGTCCGCTTGTGCAGGATGACGATGGAGAAATCTCGCTGCTCCGTCAAAATTGGTACGAACACCACCGATTCCTTTGATGTTGAGAAAGGATTGAGGCAAGGCGACGCGTTATCATGCAACCTATTCAACATCGTTCTTGAAGCCATTGTACGCAACGCACATGTCAACACCAGCGGTACAATCTATCAAAAGTCCGTTCAATTGCTTGCATATGCGGAAGACATAGACATTGTCGGCAGAACGAAGCGAGCTGTGGCAGGGGCATTTGCGAGCATTGAATCGGAGGCGGCTAGAATGGGATTGGCGGTTAATGAGGACAAGACGAAGTATATGCTGTCATCGAGAGAGGAATCTCAACATCGTCGACTCGGGCAAAATATCACGATGGACAGATATAACTTCGAAGTTGTCAAGGACTTTGTCTACCTGGGCTCCACTATTACATCGCAGAATGACATCAGTGCAGAGATCAAGCGAAGAATTACTCTTGCCAACCGCTGTTTCTTCGGTCTAAGAAGGCATTTAAGTAGTAAGGCCCTCTCTCAGAGAACCAAGGAGACTTTATACAAAACCCTAATCATCCCGGTCCTGCTTTATGGGTCAGAAGCATGGACACTGAAAGATTCGGATAAAAATCTGCTAGGGTGCTTTGAGAGGAAGATTCTTCGTGTGATTTTCGGTCCGGTGTGTATCGAAGGAGTATGGAGGAGAAGATTCAACGACGAGCTATACGGGCTATACAGCGACGTTGACCTGGTCAAAAAGCTGAAAATACAGCGGCTTAGATGGCTGGGGCACGTGGAGCGTATGGACAGCAACGCACCTGCCCGACGAGTCTTCGAATCCAACCCCGATGGGGTACGCAGCAGAGGAAGAACCCGTAACAGGTGGCGCAATCAAGTGAATGACGACATCAAAGCACTCGGTGTGCGCAACTGGAAGCGGCTAGCTAGGGACAGAGCTGGCTGGAGGGGCTTGTTAGTTGAGGCCGAAGCCCATCCTGGGCTGTGAGCGCCATCAAAAGTAAAGTTTAATTTAATTTGCATCCAAAACCAAAGCTTTTGGTAAATTTTAATAGACAAATTAAGAAAAAACCAATCAAAAAATATTATTTGGAAGTTCTAAGTTGATACACTCGTGTTTTTCATTTCACTTTTTGTGTGGTAGCAAATAATTTTTTATTTCACGATTCACCTATACAGATACCAAACCCCAGAATTGTGTAGAAGCATCTTGGACTGCTCCATTGGATTTCAGAATGAGTGAAACCTTGAGTGAAACCAATGGAAAACGGCATTAATAAATATTTCTAGGTTTTAAAAAATTTAATTTTATTTTCAATAATGAAATTATTAAAAGTTACGTTATGGGGAAGATATGGGTCAAAATTAATTTTATTTTTAGGAGATTTAATTTTGAAATCGTGAGCAATATTTCTGCATTAAAATAATCAATGATTAAACTTTCGAAGGGTCTCAAAATCAACAGCCAACTTTTTCAATGATGGTTTTCAGTGATAGCTATAACTGGGCCCTAACTGAACAATCTGCTCATCCATAATTTGTTGGATGCTTTTATTTGACATTTTGTTTTGCAAAAAATTGTCTTAGCAGTAAGCAACATTTTTTTTTGTACTGTTAAGAATTCTTTAGTTTTAGTGAAATTGTGTCTTTTTTTTAGTGAAAAAAGTGGAAAATCGAAAGTGAAAAGGAAAATGCTGCCTGACTGCTGATTCAAGTTTTGAGAATTTGTCTTTCTTCGATGTATTTGGAAAACTGTTCCGTACATATGTACGTTTGTTTGTGCGTCAAATACGTGAATATTTTACACATAAATTTTGTTTAATGTCTTCTCTCCGAATAATTTGCGTTCCGAATTGCCAAATCTATACGAAGTAAAATGTTTACATAGCAGCATGTTTGTGTAGCTGATTGTATGTGAATAAGGTTTTGCTGCCGCATCAAAACTTTATGTTTTACATTTTGGAACTCAGCCAATGTATTAAAAAACCTCTTGGGAAACACGGTTTTTTTAGATGAAATTTTTCTCGGGGAAAAGGTGATTTTAGGGCTTTTGGGTGACATTTGGAACGAAAGATTGTGTGTACGCCGAAATTTAGTTGGTTTTCGTAATCGAAGTACGATTGCCATAGTTTTTAATTAAATTTATGTTAAGAATGCTATATATTCTAGTAAAAGCAGAACGTGGGGGGAGAGTACGATAACTTAGGCGCCAAGAATTGATAACGCTTTTGTGTAGAACAGTTCTAAACAAAAAAGCCCACGCCTCTTTCCCCCCCAGATACCGCACGCGCTGGGGTCCATTTTCACCGAGTACGACAGCAATTACGATTGCAAGTCATATCGGCACTTATATTAATTATTTGATGTTAGATAATAATATAAAAAAAAAAATCGTTACTTAGTTATGTTTAACAATAACACAGCAACTTGTCTTAGAGCGAAACGAGTAGGTATCAACGGAAGTTAAAAGAGATTAGGTCTGCTTAATGCAAGCAGTTGAAAACTTTAAAATTGAGAAAAAAAAAAATAAAACTATTTAAAAAATAAGGATTATGAAATCAAAAAATCAAAATTATGTTTAGTTTACGTTATATTTAGTTTATAAATAAAATGCAACATTAAGAATAAAACAAAAAATTAAACCGATCACGACAGTGGAGCACTGGTTCGAAATAAAACAAATAAAACAAAATGCAACATTAAGAATAAAACAAAAAATTAAACCGATCACGACAGTGGAGCACTGGTTCGAAATAACTTTTTAAGTCCTATTTTACACATGTTAAAATCAATTGAGGAAACATTTAAATTATAGAGTTTACTCATTCGGTTAAGAGGTTCATGCATTCCATAATAAGTTCTATGATAATTTACGTGAAAAAGTTCAAATTCTCGCAGGTGGTGAGAACCCCTGCGGTTGTTCAAGCCAATACAGGTTAGCAAATCAGGAGCATCAATTTGACCAGTAATAAGTTGATGAATAAATATTAAATCATTACTAACCCGTTTGGACCTGCAGAAGCTGGATCCTATGTTCATATGGTGGCAGATTATATGGATCAGTCCAGGGTAACCCTTTTAAAGCAAATCAAATGAAGTTATGCTGTATTGCTTCAATACGGTGTTTATGAATAACGTAAAAAAGAGACCAAACTTGTGAGACATACACAGTTCAAGCATTTCTTAATATGGGAGGGGGGTCTATTTCCCCCCCCCGTTCGGGCGGGAGGGGCAATTTTATTAAAAGGTACTAAAAATGAAAAAAAAATATTAAAAAATAACGGTAACACTTACAATTGAGTTTTATACCTTGTTCCAAAGCCAATACTTTTTACTATTAGCTGGTTTTTAAATCAAGTGAAATCTATGTATAGTTTCGAAAAAAACTGTTTTTAAACTCAAAATTTGGGAAAAAGAAGATAAAAAAAAGTTTTAAGTGTAATTTTTCAAAACAGTAAAATTACACATTATTTTTTTTTTTCTGAAATTCGTTGCTCTTATTAAATCTTCATTAAAATATGAAAACTAGATGATTTTATATCTTCTAGTTTTTGAGAAAATTAAAAATTATCAAACCTACTTTTTATTTGATTTTTTTTTAAATTATTTTCCTTTGTGGATTATGAAAAAATAGTTCTTTTTATAATAGGTATAGTACAGTAAGTAATGTAAAGTTTTTTCGTTGGTCGGAACTCAATCCTCAAATGATCAAAATATGGAAAAATTCCTAAGTTGAGGAAACTTGTAGCACATCAGGTGCATACAAAAAAAATAACGGGACAAATTTTAAAGCTTGTGCGTTTATTTTTTCTATGATCGATTATGTACAGTCCGTACCACTTTAATGGTCTCACAAAAGATTTAAATTAATATGAATGTTTGTTTGCTGTACCTATAAAGCTTTAATATTTTGAAACTTTGCTAGTTATTCAAATTGGAAGAGGAATTTATGTGATTATGTTGGAGGTTTTTTTATGGAAAAATTTGAATCCATAAGAAACTGTGTACATACCAAAACTTGCACCCACCCCAAATCCTATACTGGGCCAAACAGGGGGGCAACATGCCCCCCTTACCTATCATACTGTTTATGCACTAGTGTAACCAGAATACAAAAGAACTGGAAAGTAAGACCAAGTAAATATACTCAAATTAAAAAAATTATAAAAAAGCAGGTTCGATTATTTTTGATTTGCTTAAAAACTAGAAGACATAAAAGCATTTGGTTTTTTGTGCTCGATTCAAAATTAATATTTGCATTGACCGCTAAAATAAAATTTAGCACTTCATTTCACAATTTTGAAAAAAATTGATCTAAACTTTTTTTTTATTTTTGTTATCGAAATTTTGAGTTTGCATGCGAAATTTTCAAAAATGAATGACTTAAATAGTTTTATTTAAATTAAGGATTAAGGAACAGATTTCTGGCTTTCAAAACCGGTATAGTAGTTTATGTTCAGTGTTGCCGTTGTTTTTGTACTAATTTTTTCTTCATTAAAAGTAATTTTTTTTAAATTGCCCCTCCTACCCAAACGGGGGAGATAGACCCCCCTCCCATAGTAAAAAATGCTTGTATTAAACTGTTCTCCAAAAAACCGTAATTTTTTCTTGGCGCATAAGTTATCGTACTCGTGCCGAACGTGGCCACAAAGAAACTTGAAAAAGGTACTATAAGAATATGACGGTTAATGTACATATAAACATAATGTACAAGACTGGCCCGTGTGGCCTCGGGGTGGGGGCTAAGCAGGAAAATTAAAACAAAACTAAAACAGGGGAGTCCCCGACCAACCAAAGAAATAGCCGCAGACAGACGAGACGTAAAGGTTCATTATCCTATAGGGTGCAGTTCGGTTTGCTCAAAACAATAAAATAAATAAGTAAGAAGGTATAATATGGTAGGTAATAAAGTAAGCAATTCTAGAGAACACCTATTCTACCAAACTACATTGTAGACAAACAAAATTATTTCTCGCCAGTAGATAGGGTTAAGTAAATGATTTATTCAAAACCTATGTGTGTCGGTCTGTTGATAGATTTATCGATCACTTACTAGTTATATTTTTCAACAGTGGGATGTCACCCCGCAAATGGTGGAATACGGGGCGGGCCGCTGCACCCACCCCACCCTAGCTACTTCACTGGTTCACGTTGATACAATACAGTCATATCGATTACAGAAACCGCAAAATTTTATTCCCGGGCAGTTGATTCGATCCGCAACGACTTTAGTGCGGATTTGAAATGTCAAAAGTTATATAATGGAATGCAGAAGCCGATTAGCTTTTCAAACTACGTTCCCGACACTCTGCAATTTTTACAGCGGATTCTAGAAGAGGAAAAAACTGAACAAAATTGTCGCAGACCATTCATTGGATTCTGTAATCGGGTGAGTATTTAAATGATAACATTTTAAGAGCAAACATTGTTCCGCGTTCGAGATAGGCAATACATTCTGTGTCTTTACAAAGTAGGTATAATGTATTAATTAAAATTCCGATTTATTTTCTGAATATGTTTTCATTTTTATTTTTCTTACAAAAATTTTTTAACTCTCCTTTCTCTCTACACAACACATTCATCATGAATATATAAATTTTAACTTTATTAACATACAACTTCATTTGTTTTGCATATGAACAATGAAAAATTAATTAAATATCTATGCATATAAAAAAAAAACTTAAAACATAGTTCAAAATATAAAACTGAGCAAATACAAGTGCAAATTCTGTTTTTTTTTTTTTTTTTTTTTCTTTTGTGTATAAATAAACGATTTTATCTAATATTTCATTAGATTCAATGGGAAAAGAATGACTTTAAATTATTATGCTTATAAAATAAACTATCTTGCACGTTCACTTTATAGATTAAAGTTAAACAAAAATTAAAAAAAAAAAATCATAGATTTCATTTACGTTAAAAAAAAAAACTATTTGCTAAACGATTTATTATTGCGCGGTCTATAGCTCGTCATGTTTTGGGCCTGAGAATTCATCATGTGAAATGAATCCATTTTTGTCCTTATCCTCGTGCTGGAAGATCTCTTCAACGAGTTTATCGTTTTCTTTGAGCATACTCTTGAGTTCTTCTGTGTCTTGTCCTTCAACAGCAGACATTTGTTTCTTTAAGTATTCGCTGACCTAAAAGTAAATAAGAGCAAAAAAAAAAAATGTAATATAAATTAATTCAGTTACAATTTAAAAGTGCAATTTAAAAGTGCACCTTAAAATTGTAGGTAAATTCACACATAATGGCAAACAAATTAAAAAAAAGTAAGAAAAGGTTAATATTAATTACAATTTTGCTCTGCTTAAATTCAAAAATAAAATAAAAACTATTTTTAAACTTTGTACGCGTTTTACCAAGTATGGATATTCCTTGCGGTTAGTAATTAAGTATTAGAAAGAACCATGTAAATTATATACAAAGATGCATTTTATTTTGCATTATTTTGAATTTTAAATAGTTTACCCACCCAAAAACTATCGCATGTTTTAAACAAAATGAAACATGCACAAAGTTAAAACTTTTCTTTTAAATTTATAGTGCAGATGTCTTATAATATTTGTTATTATTTTTATTCGCAGCCCACGTCTCCGATGGAATCATTTAAGGTCAATTAAAGATCAAGTAAACAGACAGTGCAGTCAAGTATGTTAGCAAAATGTTCCATCATATCCTTTTGGAATTCCTAAACATTTCATTAAATTTGGAAGTTCAGTATTTCGAACTTTAACCATTATTGTACAATGGGTACTCTGTGGCGTATGCGTACTTTTTTCCATACGATTTTTTGTTGTTTTGAAGTTGTATGAAAAATAAAAATACTATATTCATTTATATTTTGCAACTTTAACATAAAGGGGTTTTTACTTCCCACAGCCACAGACTTAACAAAGTATGAGAATTAGAAAAAAGGGAGGAATATTTTAAAGAAGATACTGATGCATATTGATGGTTTTGTAGCTCTGAATATATTAATCCAGAAGACCCGTGCGAAAATTTCGCATATTCAATTAGGCTTTTCATTTTCAAATAGAATGTTTGAACAAAATTAATAAATTCCTTTTATTATTGATATGAACATATTAGTTTTACAAAACCTCTTTGTAAACAATATTTGACGTAAGAAGGAAAACTTTTTGAATTTTTTGTTTATCATTTTCTTTAATAGATACATATACATACATATGTATGTATATGTTGTTTTCACTTTTACATTTTAAATTACAGAAGTAATACATGTTTTTCTCTTTCACTCATTCAATGGGTTAAAAGTGAGGTATTCTTTATGTCAAATTTTTCATTTATTGAACTATTTGAAATTTTCGAAATTTATAGAAAATAGTGTGGTATAACATAAAGTTTTTGTGCAATATCATGAGTATGTGTAAATTCCTATTCAGTGATACCTATTTTAGTGGATTTGACTATTTGATAAATGAGAAAAAAGGAGTTTGACAACAGAAATAATATATATGATTAAAAAGAAGTAAATTTATTGTCGAACTCCAACTTTCAACCGAATACGATCGGCTAAATGAGAAGCAATTAACCGTGACAAGAGTAAATCTCATGAAGAACTCTTCATTTCTTCGAGGCGGTAGCTATCCAAATATGGTAAAATGCACTCAAAATCTTTATGCAAAGATCGGCTTTAATAGCAGCTTAAGCGTCTAGTCATCTATCTATTTCTGCCGGTTCCTCTATACAATAAAAAACTTTTTAAATAGTCATATTAAATGACTTTTCTTTTACGTCATTTTAATATGTCTTGCGCTAATCTTTTCACATAAAAGTATTATGAGTAGTATAGTAAAAAAAAAAAATAAAAATCAATGATTTTATGTCGGTTTTTGTTAACTTCTCTTTCTTAAGTTTTTTTTTTACACTATCCGTTTTGTTTGGAAATCTTATTTCCAACAAAAAGTCTTTAAATTTAAATTTGGCTTAGTTTTCAAGCTAACCTACCAAATATATTGAAAAATTACTTGTATGACCATTCTCTCAGAATGGAAAGCTTATATTCCACATTATCATATTCAATAATAAATGCAATTGTACCTTTCTTGCTTTTATATTCCGGTATAATCAATAGGCAACTAAGAGCAAAGAATTAAACGTACATTCCTTATGTGTTTTCACACAAGTTCAACGATCATACCAAATTAGTTTTTCAGTTTGTGTCACAAGCTTTATTTAGTGTGATACTAAAAAAAAAAATAAATTGGGTGGCACAACGGCTGGTGAAGAACCAGGACCTAGTGACTTACAACTCGCAACCATTCCTGTGTGCGCCTGCCAGGAATGGAAGGGACCTACAATTTTATGCCGAATCCGAACGGCTAGACGAGAAGCACTTATTCGTGACAAGTGATACTCTTGAAGGATTTGTCAATTCCTCGCAAGAGGCAGTAGCCCTGAAAAAAACTTTTTAGGTGGACGAGGCTGGGAAGCGAACCCAGACCTCCAGCGTGACAGTCGAACGCACTAACCATTACGCTACGTCTCCAAGCACTTCAATAGCCCAAGTTTAGAATTTTGTAGCCTGTAATTTGCGGTTCTATTATGTACATACATATTTAGGCGAAAACTTGCTTTATATAGTTTAAGAAATTTTAGAATTGAATTTTTTGATAAAATCAAAAGATTATAATGAATTTCACATACTGAAATTATGTTTAACTGGGCTAATTTATCCAATTTCTGGTCACAAATTTATTAAAGAAAGAACCCACAATGTGATAAATACCCTAGTATGGTGATCCTGGAAGGACATCAATCAAAAAGATAGACAAAGACAGAGTTATGCATATGCACTTTTAGACATCAAGCTGTATGTGCTCCTTAAGCTGTGATAGATGTTGTCTATGTGTTTGATAGCGTTGATTGCTTGTTGAGTTATGCATGCCCATGTGGGCGCTCATGGGGCAAGAAGTGATTATCTCTCTCCCACTTCACGGTTAGAAAGAGAAAAAAGTAATAAATTTTTAAAAAATTTAAAAATTTGGAAAAGTCAGTCCAATGTGAACACTGTCTTATAAAGTATATTAGTTAAAAGCACATTACGGACAATGTGAGAAGGAATGTGATAAAAATCTCTTCAAATCGTTGACCGAGGAGATTTGTATTCCTCACCTTATAGTTCCTTGTGTGAAAGAGGACTAAGTTATTAGATGTGGTAGAAGTTCCATTTGCATGAAAAGCTTTAGACCACATTACAGAAATGTCAAATTTTGTTCATTAATTCTATTATTCACTTTACTAAATTTTGTTATAGGTTCCTCAAAACTAAATTTGAACGAATGAAGTACCTAAGCAGTCAAACTGTTAAATAACAAACAAAAAAAAATCCAATTTTGTAATCGGCTTTTGAATTTTGTTGTTCTTAGCTATAAAAAAAAAACTGCACAAACTTAGCCTTATTATCTCCTTTAGGGCCAGTTTAAAAAAAAAAAATGCATCGATTCATCAAAGTATTGCACTATGACTCACGTTCATGGATCGGTGCATTTTTTTTGCAAAAAAGCATTTCGAACTTTAACAAAATCTCAAAAATAGTGGGAAAACTGGTTATATTCCATTTTCAGACTGGAATATCGTTCCCTAACCCATGTAGCGCTTTAAAATCAACCGATTTTTTGTGTGTGTTTTAAGCCATCTATCGAGTAAAAAGGAATATTTTTTAATTTTAAGGGCATCAATTTGTGCTATTTTATTATTAGCGTCTATAGGCAGCGAAAAGAAATATTTTTAAGTCGGTGAAACCACGTTTGATACGCAAATTTCTTGATCATTTTTTGACTTTGAAAAAAATCGTGTTGTTTATATATAAAAAACAGCCGCGGGGTCTGGAAGTACCTTTTAAAAAAATTTCCGGGACGTAGAAATACTTGTTTGGGTATCCACTTCAAGATCCACGATACCCAATTTGAATATCTGACAAAAAACAATTTAAGAGACACTCCTAAGCTTCCTGTCGTAACTGTAGACAGATCTATTACCAGATTTAACTAAAAATGTGCTTCTCAAAAGAAATTAAATCAATTAGTTTCAATTGCTGAACCTGACCAAACAAAATTTTTAACTTTTCATGGCTTAAGCTTTTTTACAGGTCAAACTGTCCATAGATAACATTCAAAAAAGTTCAAAAGTACCAAAATTCCTAACATCTGTCAAACTATAGATTTTGACATCACACAAATTTTGCTGAACTTTTTCATGAAAACGAAGCATAAATCATTTTTTCTTTTAAATATTTGTTTGTGTCTCAAAATCATTATTAAATCGACTAAGCATGCAAGTTTTTGCTTAAAAATTTAGTATGATCCAAATTACCTTTGAAAAACCCCTACTCTTATCATATTTACCTATAAAATATACCCCGTCCACCATCACCGAAGTGAAATTTTTCATAAACAAAAAAACAAAACGAGCAAAACAAAATTAAAGTGCGACCCATACATAAACGTTTACCTCTTCGCGACTCAACATTTTGTCATCGTTGTCATCGATTTCTTTGAACACATTTGTTGTTGGTGGTGTATTGCCAATGTTAATAAGTTCAACATCAAATACTAAAACAGCATTTGGTGGAATGACATTTCCAGCACCACGGTCACCATATCCTAAGCTTGGTGGAATGGTCAATTTACGTTTTTCACCTTTATGAATAAAAAAAAAGAGAAAAAAAAACAAACCCGTTAACATAAAAGTACTTTTGATGAAGTGTAGCTAGTGCTGTAGACTTTTAATTGCTACACAATAAGAAGAAGTGTCACATTCACATCCACTTACCAACACACATGTCTAACAATCCTTGGTCCCATCCCTTTATCACTTGACCTGCACCCAATTGGAATGTAAATGGTTGATCACGATCCAAGCTGCAAAAAATATAGAAAATTTGAAGAAAGTTAGTTAAATTTTTAAATTTTAAACAAAAATATCATTTATGCATGAGCAAATATACCTAACATACGATTGTACCGTTAACAAATTGGAAAGCTGCTGAGACATTTTATGATGCGCTAGCCTTATAATGATATACCGTAACACATTTGTCATATAATTTGATAGCTAAGCAAGCGCGTATCTCTTCACACGATTCATCATTTTGTAATTTTATTTATGGACACAAACATACACGTAAAGTGTTATGTTCTGTGCACCAAAAACCACCCATCAGTGACAATAAAAAATAAGACAACTTCCTAAGAAGAGCATGCATAAGAAGAAAAAAGGGAAACATTTGAAAAAAAAAAAAATGATTCTTCTATCTGTCATGCATGATTATGCGAAAAAGGAGCGAAAACAGTTTTAAATATTTATCATACACCACGAGATAAAAAAACTTCCTTTTTTTGCCGTTTAATATTTAATTAGAACGCCTCTGTTATTCTCTGGAACTTTAAAAAAAAGTCTACAAACAGTGATGTTGTTCTGCCTAATGAACAAAACGGTTACCTTAAGGCTACCATACCTTGTTGCCTTTCACAGAAACATGTCCCAATTTATTTATTGCATTGAAACATCGTCGACTATTTTTTTTTATTCAACTTTAAATTGTGCAAAAGTTTGTTTTATGTTTCCCAGGAGCCAGTGCGACGAAAAAGTCCTTATTATCTATGACTTTGCTCGTTTGCATAGGTCTCTGCTGGCCGGATTTGATGTTGCATTTCATACACTAAATATGGCGAACAATCATCCCAGGGGCAAAGTTTTCGATAAAAAAAACTTGGTTTTATGTCATGTTGCGCGTCTTAAAGCTCATTTTCTTTTTTCAAGTATTGTTAATCTCTTGACAATTCATCCGTGATGGAATGGCATATTTTGCTTGAAAAAAAAACCACGGCACAATAGTGGAGTTAAGCGGAACATAAGACTACAAATTTTTTTTCAAAACTCCAGAAGTTTAAGGTTTTTCTATTTTGTTGTAACTGACACTTTAACCATCAAAATATCCTTCTCCAGTATATGTATACGATTTGTGTAAAACAATGGTGTCCTTATTGTTATTATTATCCAGGTCTCCAAGCTGCCAAGATTTGGGTATCGGATAAGAAGAGGGGGAGGGGGGAATATTATTTATAAAGTTGTGGGTATTTTGTTTCTTAAGAAGCGTTTAAATATTTTATTTGATTCTCAAGGGGTATCAAGTCGTCCCTGTTTATGTTGTAGACTGTGACTGTATAGACGAAACAAAAATGGGGGAAGAGTCGCGAATAACATTGCATACAAATGTCATTGTAAAGCGGATTTTTGTTGCCTTCTGTATTGTTTACCATCACCTTTCTTTTTCTTTTTGAATGTTTTCACATGTTTTTTTTTCGCTGAAGGTGGATTACTTAAAAAAAGACGGTGGGATTTAGACATCTTTGGGTTAACCTATTTGTATGAATTTTTATTGCATGTATTGTATACGTAGTCATGAATATCTAGTGGTAAAATGTCATGGTTGTTCCATTTTTATGGTTATATTTCTGGCTGATGTAAGGCTTTTGGGAGATTTGACAATATTTTTTAACAAAAAAAATAAAATTGTATCGTATGAACGAGTTTTTACGACCGATTAACCAAGAGATAAAGTAAATTAATAATAATTGATATATTATAAAATACATCAAGGCTCTGTGCAGTGCATTGCATAAATCGCGATTTTAACGATGTTGATGGTTTAAATTTTAATAGTATTAAATTAACCACCTGTAACAATGGTACTTTTAACATAGCTACTTGTGGTTATGTTGTAAAAAACTTGTGTCGGCTTTGGAATTGCATGTTACATGATAATATATGCAATCTCAATGTTAAGGTAAAATAGAACAACAACCGCTATCTAGTAGATATGTATATTTGTACAAATGACCACGACATTGGCTTAGGCAACCAGAAACGGATGAGTGGCTTGTTGAATTGGCTTTATAAATTCAAACCGTTAAGTCATTGCTGAATTCTTGTCATCCCCAGTGAAAAAAGTAAACCATTCGTATTTTTAGTTGCGTTTACGTGGTATAAGGCAAGTTTAGGATTCGTGCAAAAAATTGAACTCGAGATTATAATTTACCCTAACATTTCGATGATAGGGAACGCGAAAAAACTGATTTATTTCAAAAACGACTCTAACTATTTTGAAAAAAAAAAAATTACGAGGTTCTATTACTACTATTGGCGTTTTTCTTTCTTGACTCTAAAAGAAGATCTGAGCACCGAGTAGAGTCTGAGCGATCAGAGCAGAGCTCTGAGCAGATTATGATCAGACCCCTCAGATTTATATATGAAACACACTTAAGCACTGAACTGTCATTTCATAGGTGTGTTACTAAAATACATTTGTTTTACCCGAAATAGACGTGTGTTTTCGCTTCGCTCAGCATTTCGCTCGATTTATTTCATTTTATTCTGAGCTAATCGATCAAGCTCTGAGCTAGCTCAGATGATCTTGCAACCAAACTTCCTTAAACTCCATTACCATTTCATCAGAAGTTGTTGAAAGCAAGATTAATAATCTGAAAGACGATTATTCTGCTGGTCCTAATGGGGTCCCAGCTATAATCTTGAAAAAGTGCTGCTTACACTTAGTTAAACCCCTGACTGCTCTTTTTCAACTTACACTCTCGCTTGGAGTTTTTCCTGCTCTTTGGAAAAACTCTTTTATAATCCCTATCCATAAAAAAGGACCCAAGAAAGAAATTTTCAACTACCGCCCTTTTGCTAAGTTATCATGCATCCCTAAGCTTTTTGAAAGTATCGTCTATGATACAATGCTGTTCCACTGCAAGCATATAGTCTCCCCAAACCAACACGGTTTCGAAAAGGGCAGGTCTACTACTACTAACTTGTTAGAATTTGTTTCAGGAAACTTATGCTTTCTTGAAAACGGTAATGAGGTCGATGTTATTGCAACCGATCTTAGCAAAGCCTTTGACAAAATTTCCCATTCTTTGATCCTTTTCAAGTTGAATGCCCTAGGATTTCAACGCATCTTCCTTTCATGGGTTCAGTCATACTTAAAAGATCGGCAGTATAAAGTAATCTTTAGATCCTCTGAATCTGATCCCATCCTTGCAACTTCTGGCGTCCCGCAGGGAAGCCACCTTGGCCCACTGATTTTCATCTTGACTATCAACGACGTCGACTGTATAATAAAAGACTCTTTTATATCAGTTTACGCCGATGAAAAGAAAATCTTTAGGCGCATAACATCCCCTGCCGACTCTATTCTACTACAAAATGACGTTAACCGATTTTCAACCTGGTGCCATAAAAACTTTCTTGAGCTCAATGTTAACAAATGTCAAGCTATCACCTTCTCCCGTAAGCGCTTTCCACTCCCTCCTAGGACGTATTTTATCGACAATGTGCCAGTCCCCTCGGTTGATTCACTGTGCGATCTAGAAATTATCTGCGATAGAGAATTGAATTTTCGTTCTCACATTGATAAATCCATCAAGAGAGCTAACTCCGCACTGGGCTTTGTGAAACGATGGTCAAAGGAATTCTCCGACCCTTATGTCACTAAATCTCTCTATACCACATTTGTTAGGCCACTCCTCGAATATGCAAGTCAAGTCTGGTCACCTTATTACCTTAATCACTCTCAGCGAATTAAAGCTGTTCAACGTAGATTCTTTCGTTTTGTCCTCCGCGGCCTTCCCTGGTCTGATGCACATAACCTGCCTCCCTACCAACATCGTCTAAAATTAATTAATATGGACTCCCTAGAATTTCGCCGCCGAGTGGCTAATATTGTCTTCACCCATCAGCTCTTAGCTGGCAATATCGATTGTCCAGCTCTTCTTCAAAAAATCTCCCTGCAAACAAATTCCAATAATCTCCGATGCATACCTCTGTTCCAAATCAAGTTTCACCGAACCAATTACGGTAGCAACGAACCTATAAACCGTATGCTACGTACCTCAAAAAGCGTGCACAACCTATTCGACTTCCATCTTACCAAAGACAGCCCCAAAACCTCCCTTTACCGTTCCTCGCACCCCTCCTAGCCATAATCTTTAAGTTAGTGTAAGTTTTAAATGTTAATCTTTAAGTTAGTATGTAAGTTTTTGCTTGTATTAAGCTAATAAAGTGAAACAATCTCTTGGAGGCGGGAGGGGCCTTTCTCCCCTCTCCCTATGGGCGTTTGTTGCTATATATAATGAAAAAGGTAACACACTTTTTGTGACCTGATGATATGCCTGATCTAAAAACAAACATAGAATTTTTGTTTGACCGTGATCTACTCATAATTAAAAAAGAAAAACGCCATATAGTAAAGATTTAAGTAAAAAAAAAAAAAAACATTCTTAACGGTTATTAACGGTACCTGTCATAGAACCGATTTTTTGGTTTTCAAATTTCTTGCTTACGACTACACCGATTTTAACCAATTGTTTCTATATAAGAAGTGCTTAACTATTTTTACAATTTTGCATATACAATTTTTAGAAAAAAATAATTTTTGGATTTTTAAAAAAATATTGAATTTTTTTTCTTGAAAATTCAATATCTTGAAAACGGGTAAGTAATTTTTTTTTAACTTTTTTACCAAATTTTATTTTTTTAATATGTTTTAGAATTTTGTATGTTTTAAATTAAAGTTGGAATACCAAATTTTATTTTTAAAAATGTTTTAGAATTTTGTATGTTTTAAGGAAACCGTTCTAACGATTTATGATTTTTTTTTTTTTCATAAATTGACATTCATCAAACAAATCAGATGGCGTATTATTTCTTAGGTTTATCTGTTTAAGCTATTAAAATAACAAATTTATAGTAATTTATAGTAGGTTATAATTTATATTTTAAATTGTTTTTAAAACTTTTTTAATGATATAATGTTATGGAACCAATACATTTATGTAAAAGTACATTGTCTATTTAAAGCAACGTTAAATTTGAGAGCAAGTTTTGTGCGATCCAGTCGTGAGCATTTTGTATTACGTTTTCTACGCCTATAGTTTTTCAGTTTTTCAGTTGTGAGTTAAACCAACAGAGTTAGTTAACTCTGGAAATAGATTTACATACATTTATGTCAAGAAGTAGTCTCTGAGATCTCATTTTCTTGAACTTGCTTAAGATTTAATAATCAATATTCCGAGAAAAATTAATATTTTACAAACGAAATTATGGAAATAAGACCATATTTCAACAAATATTCAGCCACCTTATGTAAATATAACAACAAAGAACTTTACAAGTCTGTCAACCGCAAAAGTGACATCCAATACTTTGATGAAAATGACAGATGCATTATTGGGTACAGCAAAAGTGACATCCAATACTTTGATGAAAAGTGACAGATGCATTATTGGGTACAGACATGTCATTATGTCAAACTTAGATTTTACCTAAATACTTTAACTCAATTAGTTGTTAAGAAAGCACCTTACCGTTCGACACACGCTCGAAGTTTCTTAAGAATCACCGACATTATATAAAATTTCGCCGTAATGTATGGAACATTTTATTTTTAATTTACTTTAACATGGCCCCACAGACAATTTATAAGAAACTTGGACTTATTTATAATTTGACAAGTACCAATTTTGACAAGAACACACTTGATTTAAAATGAAGGTACATATTTCTTGATAACCTTTCTGGTCACTTTCCAATAAAAGTTACTTTCATTTGCAGGCAATTTTTTGACAGTTGGCCAATCACAGACTAGAAACTTGCCTTAAGCCGGAACCACGCTTGTCAGGTGTGGTATGTTGCGCAGCTATTACTTCAATGTTTTTCGTATCCATAAAACAAAATTCGTCTCGTGCATTGAGTTGCTGTTTGGCGTATAAAATATATGGGCTCACAGCGGCTCCACAAAACATTACACAAGACAGGTTCGGTTCCGGCTTTACTTGCAAGTCGTCTTAATTATCTAAACGTACTCATTTTTTCAAGCAGATAGAGCTCTGTTAGCTGGTTCTCGCAGAAAATATTCTTCTTCTTCTTCATTTATCCGGCGATTGTCATGATCTCGAGGGTGACCACACCTCTCAAGCTGTATTTTGTCCAAGATGGTATTTTTGACGTGTAGGATTCCTCGGATTCTCTTGCTTCTCGCAGAAAATATAAGCATTGTAATTAAAATTAAGCATTAAAAATTAACAACACATCTATTGGCGGTGTTTCATTGGATTCACTTTGCGTGAGTCATTCCGACGCGCCACTTTATTTAATCTCACTTCAAAAATTTAACTGTTGGAATTTGGTCTAATTTTGTCCTGTTATCTTTCAAAATTTTATCAAACACAATTTTCTAATCGTTTAAATTATAGGTGAAAAGGGTGTAATGTTTGAATAATTGTATGTTTTAAGACTAACTGTTTCTAAGCTATTTCAGCTGTTTCACTTTCAACCCTGAACAATTGATTTCTACACTCTATTACACGATTGAGTAAAGTTTTCTCTGGAATGCTGTATCTAATCCCAAATTGGGCGCCATCTAAGCTCTTAAAAGTTAAAACCTAAATTTATTTATGTTGGGATAGCACAAGTTCAAAGCTTCTGAGAAGGTTTTTGTTTTTAATTGCACCTTCACTTATCTTTCATATACATAAATATCTGCAAGATTTGATTCATCAAAAATGTGTAGCTGTACTTCACTGTCTAAATAAAAATTCATTCTATTCGTATTCATGTCTTGTTTCCAGACTACGTTAATCATTATTTTAAGCATGCAGACGTTATCTTTATCTCTCAAAATGTTTTCATCTCGATTTTGCTGCAATAAAATCAAACGAGCGTACCAAAGCTGCAATTTGAAATACATTCCACCTAAAATAGGTACAGAGTATCCATGTAGAATGTAGAATATACTGTATAAATGTCGGCCATAACTCTTTTCTTGCAATTTTCGTTTTCAAATTAACGGCCGTTTTACAACATCTTCACGGTTTCTCATCATGTATGATTCTCCCCAACAACTAGGATACCTACACTTTTTTCCCACCGATTTCATGGGATTTTTTCATATCAAAAAGCGCATCGGGAATGGTTACTGTATATAGAATCATTTGCCCCGAAAAACATCTCATGTTTTAAATAATTAATAAGCAACAGCGCAATAGAATACCATCAGGGTGTCTGAGTGTCTATCCGCATGGTTTTTGAATGAACCGCGCAAACTGCTAAAAAATCTTCATCCCAAAAAAAGGTAGATGTATTGTATAGGTACCTCGACTTGTACGAATAAATGGCCAAAGAAAACGTGATGTTCTATCCCTAACTATAAATTGTTAGGAATTTATACATTTTGCGCTGCAAATATAAAAATGTAAAACAAACGCACTTCTTTGATTATTAACTGAAGGGTAAACGGAAATAGTAAGCATCTCTTCTTCGAGTACTATACATGGGAAAATCCTAAGGAAAATTTCAACTTAGACAAGCTTCTTAATCGAAGTCAAAAAGTATACTGATGGCTATGTCCGAAGTATTCATCATCTATTGCTGTATCGATATTTTCCCCCAAAGAAGTAAGAACTATGTACCAATCCACATTTTTTACTTATTTTAGATTCACATTTACAAAGGAGAATGTGGGGTTTTGTGAGTTTGAAAGTGCTAAAAATTGAGATTCCTTCAAGGTTCCCATAAAAATCGCATTGATATGCTCTCTATACATTATTCAAAGGGGTTGGTTGTATATATCACATTTACATGAGATGTGTGTATGTGGCGCTGGGTTTCAAAATGAACTTTACAAGGTCTACACACATTTGAATAACTTTCCTGATTTCCAGAGTGAAATGTTTAAAAATAAAATCCTTAAAAAAGAAAACAACAACACTCGAAAAGGAAACTTCATAAAATATTTAGTGAACTCATAAAAAAATGCAAAAGTCCGAAAGGACACGTACATACATATACATTCATATATCGGTGGGTAGTTGTTTTATTTGGTTTGGTTTTGGTAAATATTGGTTGGCGGACCAGACGGATGCCACCTGTCGTCCTTTTTTGGATTGAGAACTATACGACGAACGATTTTTATCCCCAATTGAATCCGTTTATGAGAATTTACCACACCCTGATAATGTGCGGAGTGATTTTTTGATTTCTTCCGGTCGGTCACCCCCCCCCCCCCCCTCCCTATAGGTCAATCCCACGGGTGACAGTTGATTCTGGTTCCTGAATGATATGTTTGCATTTTTATATAGGTAGATAATTCTTTTGTTAACAATGTAAACTTGGGTTTTTCGTTGATGTGGGGACAGGTGCGGGAGAATTGTAAATTTAATTTGTGCATTGTTGTCTTTGATTGATAAATTATAAAACAATTGTTATATTACTTTTTTGTTTTCAATAAAGTGGTGATTATTTTGGGTAAATTCTGACAGGGCTGGCAGGATGGTAGATATTATTGTAAATTTATGTATGCAGAGATAATAATTGCCAGTATGTCATAATTTCACAACAACAATATAAACGTACAGTTGCGCTTTGTGCACATAGATTTCAAACCATATACCTACACTACACGGTGAACTAAAAATTGTTGAGTGTTAAAAATTGCATGGTAATGACATTTCGATATAAGTTGGTGTAAACTCTGCTTAAGCAATGTCATCTAATGATAATCAAACCATTATTTCTTGTACTTCCTGGTTCTATATAAAGCTCTGCTGATAGTTCCTGTGATAATTTTTGTTCTTTTTGGAAAAGAAAACTTAAATCTATCAAAAACACAGAGCCAAGAAATTGATGGAGAGCTTCATCAAGCGCAATAAAAAAAGAACAAAAACGAAATCAAATTAAAAAAACAACAACAAGCACAATTTTTATTTCTCTACACACAACTTATGATCGAGGTAGTAAATTTAGTACCAACAAAAATAGTCCAGACTTCTTTAAATAACCTACTTGAACTATGAATTTTGATAGTCGAACAGCCTGTATACATTCCCAATACAAAACGATTTTTTTCTGCCGTCTCCAACAAGATATCAAAATGATGAAAAAAATACAGCGGACAATATTTTCGAGAGTTTTTCGAATTGAAAAAAGATATAAAGAATAACAGCTCTAACTAATGAGGTCTATGCATTTGGACTAAAGGACGCTTTACAACATTTTATTGAATTTTATTCAATACGGTCCACTAAAATAAAAAATAAAAATAAAAACAATTATAATTTCTATTCTTAAGGTTTTGTCTTCTTTAGAAAAGATATAATTTAGTAGAATAAACCAAAAACAGTAAAGTAAAACTCTAATTTCATTGTCAGCACACTATTGCTGGCACACTATTGATGGTCCATGATGCAAAAAAAAGTGGAGACTTATCTTAATTACATGCTTCAATTATCAATTTACTGCTGATATGAATGCAATACGAAAGACAGCAAAATGGTTACGTAAATGCATTGAAGAAACGTTTACGGAGAGTTTTAACAATTGAAAAAAAAAAAACAACACAAGAATCAAACCCAAATGCTATTTTTCTGCACACCATTGATGATCCGCATGATTAATTCTGTGCAGAAAAAAGAGTGGGACTTTTCTACAGCTATCAATTTAACTTCTTGAACAACAAAATATTTATCGTTTATGACTTTGTCGTATCATTTTAGTTTGGAAGTTTTTGTTGCGCACTAAGCCTAATACGCGGCTGATGGTGTACTTTTCATTTTAAAGCTATAACCATAGTTTTATGGTAATAGCTGATTGTTTCTAAAAGTCTCCACTCTATTGTATTAGTTTTTTTTATTGTTTAATTAATTGCTCGGATCAGAAATTGACGGCGGAAAATGAAATTTGGGTTTGTTCGTATAGATTTATTTGCTGTTTATTTTATTGCAGAATCGCTTTCACAGAATCGAGTCATGAGATTAGCTTGCGGAGGGTTATAAACTACCAAAGAGTAGGCAATTCTCAAGAGTTTTCTAGAGATAGTACTCTCAAAAATGGGCAAGCACCTAAAGAATGGCTTCAGGTTTTCTGACAGAATGGATTTCATCCATTATTTTGCCAATTTGTTGACAAAAATATGTACTCTCAGAATTTCTTCCATATTGCAGCACTATAGTAAAAAGTTTAATAAATATATAAAAGAATTAACTAAAAATGTCGAAAATACGATACTTTCTATAATTAAATTTTTTATATAACCTATCACACCAATAATTAATATTATTATGACGCAATTTAAATTTTAGCTTAAGGACAAGTTTGAATGCAAAAAGAATCGAAATAAAAAAAAAAAAAAACTAAAACCAGCCACAGGAAATGTTACGTGTTTAGCAGATCATAAGTCTTAAGGCTATCTTATAGTGTCTGGGATTATGCCATGCCAATCTCATCACTATTACGCCACACGACCGCGACGGCTCTAAACTTCGCTAAAAGAGAAAACATCTTCAAAATCCCCTCAATAAAATTACACACATACATATTTATACTCGTACGTTGCTCACAAAACACAAACGGATGTTGTTTAAGCATCCGAGAAACTACATTTACTTTCAGCTTTTTGTTTCGATAACCAAAGATGGTCTTGGGGGCAGCAATGCCCATACATACATTATACGTCTAGGTACCAGACAGTGTGCCAAGCATTTCATACTCAAGACCCCCATTGTTTGTATGTTAATTACATATCAATTTTAATTTTGTTTTTTTGTCGATGAAACAAGTTGTAAACCCCCACACCTTCTCAACAATACAACATTAAGATTTGCCAAAATTAATAAAAAATAATGCAATCACTCATTAAATAGTCATTAATTAGTCTGAGTTATCGAATTGGGTGAAAGCATTTTGCACTGTCCTTGGTCTACCGCCCCCCGTGTCTGTCGACACAAATGTTGTGCATACAGCCATAAACTTCAAAACTTTCTATACCTTCAAAGTATCTTGTCGATCGACTTATGTTGTTATGATCGATCATCATCCAAGGCGGCAACTCTGATGTGAATCATGACATGGAGTTTCGATAGTTGAGTCTTCCAGCCAAAAATGGTGACAAGGTAACTTTCACTGTTTCTCTCTTCATTAATGTTGTTCAATGTTAACTCAGCGGGTGATAAACAAGTGCAAGGTAGATGGACTGGTTGGTATAGATAAACTTGCTCCTGTTTTTGTAGGTGATGTCGGCACTACTTTACTTTCTTATGCAGTTTAAACAATGCAAACAAAATTATGGTCGTCTCGTAACATATACATCGTAGCGCAAGGCTCTCCGTCTCCATACAATGTAACGTGAAAGAAGAATTATGGGCCAACCAAAAAATGCTTAAATTAATCTGTAGACTGCTAGGTAACCATAAATAAAACCTTCTCACTGACAGCTACCGACGACGAAGAACGGTAGCGTTGAGATGCAACAAAGACACCTATTTCATGTCAAAATGATGCCATCCAAAAAATGAATGTGATGAAAGCAAATGAGACAAAATGTGTAGGTAACGGCTACTCCTACTAGATATTCATAAATTCTGATTAAGTAATTGCTCCCTTTTGGAGCATATTGTCAAATTAATTTTAGCCACCCACCTGCTTAAGGACACGTGAATTCGTTTAGAAGATGCTACAATTTGATGAAATAGGTTGTTTAAAACTGACAAAAGCCGTGAAAACGTGACACGAATTCAACTGGACAATTGTTTAAATATTTTATAACTCATTTTGCCACCCCTGTTTGCCCTACCATGTCTTCATCTTCATCTCCTCTCGGGGGATAAATAATTCAAACAGTGGTTGAGCCAGAGACAACAAATTGTCATCTTCCAACCCGAATCCGCCAGCCACCACCGACCGCACCACTTCGCTGCTGATGGCTTGCCCATCCCACAGCCAACAACGAATCGCTAAAAACAAATGCAAAGAAGATGAAACAACGGGAAGTAAATTGAGGCGAGTTTTTCATTCGAAATATAAAATAGCAGCAGTAGGTACATAGATATAGTTATAGTCACCCCAAGTATCCGATATTTTATTCATCTGAATGCCACCTCTTGCTACGTGCTCGAGGTTGGCAAACGACCCAAACTTGTATGCAATTCACTTTCTCTGTTTGAGATGGTGGCGAGTTGATGGAGGATGGTTACGTTAAGTTAGTAGTTTTTTTTTTGCCCATTTTCTTCTGTTTCTGTGGTCTAATGTGACCTCGTCGGGAACAACTATATAATGCTTGTTATGGCTGGACGAAAATGAATGGCAAACATGGTTGCATAACATAATCCACTTTATAATTAATCAGACACGTATGCAATTGTCTTCGTACGGAATAAAAAGAAGAAGCTACGCTATAGTTCATTTTCAAAATATATCTACAAAATAAAGCCTCCAAACCATTTCGCTATGACAGGTGGGTGGAGTTGTATAAAATACTGTCAGTGTCATCTTTGCTTTTGTCGATTGAAATTATTTTCCAAACGGATGGTTCACTTAAGGTTATGATGGTTTTATTGCTGTCATTGGAAGAAGACTCCTATCCTTATGTCCCATATCTTTTTACCCCCAACTAATTGGGTAAACGTTCTTTCAATTTGTGTACCTACCTATGTTTGATTAGTAATTTTGCCCTGAAAGAATTTATCTGGTTTGGACATTCCAATGAATGAAAAATAACATCCTTTCGCGGAGGATGGCTTTATGTATCTAGTATTTGCTTTAAGCATTTAAAATTATATCTTCATCCTTGTCTCAAAGGACGAGATGCTTTAATTGCTTGTTGTGCACCTGCTACAAAATTGCACAGCAAAATACAAAAAAAAGTTTAACATCGTCGTCTCGGGCAGAAAGATTATCCCTCGTCAACGATGCGAAAAAGATGCTCTTTTCTGTTAATTTCCGGAAAATAGTGCCCTCTGGCGTATGCTGTTTCTATCTTTCCCCATAGACAAACATGCCACCTACATTTAAGATGCAACCACAAGGGTACTCTTTTGATGCTAAAAAAAATAACCTTCAGCTTCGATGCATCCACAATGGGGCTTAAAGGTGCGAATGGGCTTGGGTAAATCGAAGGAGTGGGGTAAAATCAGTATTTAATTTTTTGTTTGTCTTGGTGTTTTCATTTTCACATCAACAAGTTCTATCGTGTAGACACGATAAGTACTTTTTTGAGTGGAGAATATTATATATACAAGACAGATTGTCGTCGGGTCGTCACAAAATGTATTCAAATTGCATAGAGAAAACTTTTTTTCATTCTTTCTACAGAACATCCGTCAACGTGGCCCTGGGCATGGGGTCAACAACAACTATATTGGAACTATGTGTATTTAGTTTGGCAGTCAGTTCGGAGTTCACTTTTGATTTTACTCAATTAGGCAAGGACGAAAGATGATGGAGTGTAGGAATAGATTTGTGAGGTTGAACTTCTGTGTGACTGAAGAGAAGTTTATATACAAAAAAAAAGGCACTTAAACTGTCGTATTATCATGTGGAAACAGGGCTGTAGTTTCCAAATAGAGCGCCTTCACAAATTATTTGAATTGAGTAGGTATTGAAGACGAAGATAAGTTTGGTACTATCCAGTAATCGTTTTGTTTTATTTTTGGAAAAAATCACCTCACATTTGTAATTTGTTACATAACGTACAAATTAGCGATCAAAACAAAAAAAAGTATTTTTACATTTTTAGTAGCGATATACATATGTGCATAGTCTAAGAACCGACACCAAATTTTGGGAATAGATGTACATATAACCAAAATCTAAGTAGGTATAAGGGTTGGGGCATATTTTGTGATATAGAAATCAAAAGTCTGGTAGGCTTTTTTTTTGTCAGCCTTTGGCGGGGTGGAGTGTTGAAAATATAGATTTTTTAAATTTCCTATTAGGGGTATTGTCATTTTTCTTATCATGATGCTCTGTCATTTTCCCTAAGTCCAAACACCTTATTCTTGGCTAAGAAGAGAATTTGACAACAAATTGTGGTCGGGGCTGAAAAATGTTCACGATAAATGAACAGTTAGTAATTTCCTGAAAACTATAAGTCCAGAGAATGCTTGGGGCTAAAATTGAGAAAATTCGAAAAAAAGTGAGATCGAAGCTTATAAATATAAATAATTAAATTGGGTGGCGCAATGGGTCATGAAGAACCAGGGCCTAGTGACTAACAACTCGCAACCATTCCTGTGTGCACGTGTCGACAGGAATGAAAGGGACCTACAATTTTATGCCGAATCCGAACGGCTAGACAAGAAGCACTTATTTATGACAAGTGATACCCTTGGAGGATTTGTCAATTCCTCGCAAGAAGCAGTAGCCCTGAAAAAACCTTTTTAGTTTTTAGGTGAACGAGGCTGGGAAGTGAACCCAACCCTCCAGCGTGACAATCAGTCGCACTAACCATTACGGATTAGGCTATGGGCTACTAACAATTTTTTTGGTTAAAGAATCCCCAAGAAAAATACCCTTTCACCATATAGATATTTGCATGGATTACATGGTTACACAAATTTTCATCAATATACCATTATTTTCAAAGGATTTTTTTTTTAATATTATGCCTATTTTACTGAGAATAAATAAATAAATAAAATGGGTAGCACAAAGGCTCGTGAAGAACCAGGGCCTAGTGACTAACAACTCGCAACCATTCCTGTGTGCGCCTGTGGACAGGAATGGAAGCGGCCTACAATTTTATGCCGAATCCGAACGGCTAGGCGAGAAGCACTTGATACTCTTGGAGGATTTTTCAATTCCTCGCAAGAGGCAGTAGCCCTGAAAAAAACAGAAGGTGGACGAGGCTGGGAAGCGAACTCAGACCTTCAGCGTGACAGTCGAACCCACTAACCATTACGCTACTACCTATTTAACTGAGAGTATAGTCATTTCTACATAAAAAGGACAATAATTTTCTAAAGACTATCGTATCCCCTTGAATGAATAAATAATAAAAGGGGTTTAAGTACACTGCGACATTAAGATCTATTGTGCTCCCGTCCCGTCTAGAGCTAGATGGGATTACTCATTCTAGAGCTCTTCCGCCAAATTTGTTTCTTTGAGAAACTTAAGTATTTAGAGTACTTTCTGAGATGGTAGTTCGGTCTCTTCTATCGGGTGACGTCCCAGATACCTATGTCTTTGTTCCACGAGTGCATCGCATTTACCTAATATATGGTCAGGTGTTTCCTCATGGGTGTTGCAGAATCTGCATGTGGAACTGCTCACCAGCCCCGGAATACAGAGATGTCTTTTCAGTTTGCAGTGACCAGTGAGGAGACCGGTTATTATTCTGGGGTTATTCCTGCTCAAGCCTATATACAGGATACAAAGCGTTCTTGGTTGTAGCTCCCAAGAAGTAGTTTCGCTTGCCTCAGGTGGGGAGTTCTGTCCATAATTTGGATCTTTTGGCATCATCTTCTGTTTTGATTTTATTTTTAATCAAATTTTTTCCTATACCACAATAGGGCTCAGGTCCCGTTAGGGGTGCCGTTGCTCCTTTTTTTGCCAAGGAGTCTGCCTCTTTATTTCCCTGAACACCTACGTGCCCAGGTACCCAATAAAGTGTAACATTATTATTTTTGCCAAGGTCGTTTAATCTATCCACGCACTCCCATACCAGTTTAGAACTAATTTCATAGGAGTTCAGTGCCTTGAGTGAGGCTTGGCTGTCCGATATAATGGCAATGTTTTGGTTACGGTAGTTTCTTTCGAGATTCCGTTCAGCACATTTTCTTATGGCATTTACTTCTACTTGGAAAATGCTAGTGGACTGCCCCATCGACAGAGAAAGTTTGGTTCTCGGCCCAAAGATTCCTGCTTGATGGCATTTGCACTAAGAGAGAGTAGGTCACTGTTTCGCCTACCCACTCTTTCTTGCTACTTAACTCCGTTTTGAATTTTTTCTCGAAGTTATACTTTTCAGTCATGCCATCTCTTGGAATGTCAAGTAATCTTGATACTGAAGACCTAGAAATGGATTCTCTTTCTCTAATTCCTATACATTTTCTCTTCGCAGTACCTTCCCTGGCAAATCTTAGGATGGCTCCCTTTTCTGCGCTTTCTACCACCACATGAAGTAGGATTAGGTAAAGGATAACCTCCATTACTGCAGTGGGGCATGTTCTCATTGCTCCAGTAATGCATATGCATGCAACCCTATGAATTTTGTCTAGTGACTTCCTAGTTGTTACTAATTCCGTTCTTTTGTGCCATGCAACAGCACCATATGTAATGATGGGCCTTACCATGATTTCCCTGCAAGTCTCTTGCATATCATTAGGGCTTTTGTGGCTTTCCCGACAGTTATTTCGACATGTTTATTCCAGAGGAGTTTGCTATCTAGAGTAATTCCTAGATATTTTGCCTCCTTCTGGATATCAATTACTTCATCAGCTAACCTAATAGTTTTCATGCGTGGCAGAAGTCTTTTCTTAATAAATGGTAAGATTGTTGTCTTCGTAGGGTTTATGTTTAGTCCTACCAAAAGACACCATTTCCTAGTAATTGTCAGTCCTCTTTGGATTATCGTATTATCGTATCCTATCCCCTTAATTTTGATGTTTGATGATTCAGAATTGAAAAATAACCCCAAGTCATTGTCAACTGTTTAAATAGACAATCAAGATAAATTTTTAATTTTGATAAGACCATACCTTATTTAAAATTTTGTTTGAATAGATTAATTTTGTTGAAAAAAAAACTTTTTTATTCATTTAATTAATTTTAGCAATTAGGAGAATTGATTACATATCATCACCCCTATTGCAATTTGCGATTGTTGATTGATAGTTGATAAATATTGAAATTCGATAATAATCCATCCAACCGAAAAAAGTTTAGGTCATTGAGAATAATGCAGACCATTGTGAATTATAAAAAAAATTGGCAAATATCAATGAATAGTTGATCACATTTTCAGTAAATTAAATTCGATAATAAACCATCCAACCGAAAAAAGTTTTGGTCATTGGGAATAATGCAGACCGTTGGGAATTATAAACAAATTGACAAATATCAATGAATAGTTGATCACATTATCCAAATATCAATATTTATCAAATATCAATCAACAATCGCAAATCGCAATAGGGGTGCATTTTACCCACGAGTGGACTGAAATTACTCATTTTAAGGGTAGTAAAAACCCGTTAACGTACAATTTAATGAAATGAATTAATTCTCTACAGCTCAACCGATTAAAATTTTAAGAATCAATTATCGTAAGATAATTCCAAAGTTTGAATGACGAAATGAAATAATAACTAACTTAACCATGGTTTCCATTCTCTCATATTACTGTTCAAATTTGAATAAATACGCCACTGACTACATTTTGCAATTTATTTCAGTTCGTCACTGCGCATCACAATTTCCAAAAAGTCTCTTTTAACTCGCGTGGTGCTGCCCGCACATTTGAAGTCAAAGCTCTTAAACTAAAAGTTATCCAAAAATATTTAAATCACATTATAAAACAATTTCCGAAATAAGTTCACCTAAAATTATCTATCTTTCTACATATCTATAAGCTATATGTATAGGTATACCTAGCCAAAGGAGGAACCTCTACAAATTGAGTGCCCATCAAGTTCGCCTTTGGGGTTTTCTCTATACATTACAAACAACGTCATTTTGCAAACCATTCAGGTGAAAGATGATTTAATTTGCTTGTCAAATTTTCTTTCCAAAAAATAAATATATAAAATCACATACATAAATGCACAATGTACACTCTCGTAGTCCAATTGAACGGTTCTGAGAACCAGGTTGTCGGAAAAATTAAACGATTCTAAAATGTTATCTCCAGCAAATTGGATTATAGAACGTGGTTGTTAATTTTTGTTTTACTATTTTTAAATTAACCCAGCTATATGCTTATCATTCTAACCAACCTTATCGCTGTTGGGTGTTTGGACAAAAATAATTTCATGCAATATAAAAAAATAGAATCGCTGCTCATGATAATAAATTAGAACAACTGAAACCACACATGGATGGCGGATCAGAATTTCAGGATGTCATCGTCGTGTCGTCGTAGACTAAAGAACCTTTTGCCGCAAATGTGAAATTTAATCCGACAGAAATTCTATGTAAACAACATCCTGTTTCTTGAAGCACAAGTCATATACGTACATACAAATCTGCTTGAAGTCATAGGTGGTTCTGCTATGTATTTAAACATTATAAGGATACATATTATACGTACTTATACTCGTCTTTCACTATAAGATTTACTAAGTTAATTATAAAACATGAATATTTGGCAAATAGAAACAGGAGTATGAGAGGTCATTGTTGGAAGATAAATTTATCCATGAATTTGTTTGAATTTAATTATACGTATATTCACGTGGGAAAAATAAATCAGCTGCCTGATCCGCCAAGCTATTTCGTGTTTAAATTGAACAATTCCCCTTTTTTTAAATTTAAATTGATATGAATGCACAAAATATTATTTACAAAAAGAAAATAGGGTGTTCAGTTTTGTTGGGCTGTAGCCAAAGATGAAAGCTGTAAAGTCATTTAGTGTTGCACATAAGTTAAACTTTCAAAATGCGTAACGGATGTTGAAAAATCTATTAAATTAAACCACTACTAAGAAAATCTTAAGACTTGTTCATTTCTTTGACATTACAAGACAAAAATGCAGACAAATTGGTTTTTGGGAAAGTAAAGTGTAAAGGATTTACCTCTATTGATTAATGGTCTATGTTCGTAACAAGTTCAGAAATGAGCTAAGTCAAACTCTCAACTGAACTCACTTTTAATAAAAAATTGTCGAACATTAAGCTATTCGTTAAATTATATGAATAAAACGAAGTACATGCTCAAAACTCTATTTTTCCGAGTAGATACGGACTGCATTTGGTATAGTAAAAGTCGTAAATACATGGATTTTAATGAGCACATGCTTTGATTTCCTATGGAGCAGTTGATCTTAAGACTCCAGCTGGAAAAATGCCAAGTTTATATCTAGTTTGGGCAAGGCGCTAGTAGGTTTTCAGTAGGGAAAATCTTCCCAGGAAAACTTGTCAGATACTTGGCAAGCCTTTGCTGGATTTCAGTACCAAAAATTTAGACCAGGAAAAGTTATTTTTATTTTTATTTTATTCTCTTAAAAAAAAAAGTTAGGGCCAAAAGATTTAAAAACCACCAAAAAATTAATTAAACAAAATTTGGTATTCAGTCACCACTGTAATTTTCGCCGCATTTTTATAAAAATTACGGCAATCGCTTCGCCTCGGCACAATCTAGTGCCGATATTTTTTAGTTTTTTTTTTATTTGTCTTAAAAAAAAGTTATGGCCAAAGGTTTTTTTTATTTGTCTTAACAAAACAGTTATGATAAACTAAACAAAATTTGGACTGCTGTTACTCATAGCTCGTCCAAAATTTTTAAGTTAGCAATTCAAGTGTAATACGACACTGTTTTCTCTCTTACTTTTATCTTCTTTTTCATATAACACTTTTTACTAAGGGTGTGAGATATCTGTTTATTATAGGATTGTTCAGTGAGGAAAAAGTCAGATCAGTACAGAACAGCACAGATTTTTGAGAAACGTCAGACAAGTTAAAACAGAAAACCTGTTCTAAGTTGTTCTACCTAAAAAGCAAATACATAAAATGATGTTCTATTCTGCATGTATTTGTTATGCAATATGATATGAAACATTAAAATATGAAATTTATTCACTTTCGACATTGAAATTTGGTATATCGAGTTAGCCCAGTTGGTAGCACATTGGACTCACAAGCTTAAGATCGAGGGATCAAGTCCCATATAAGTCAACTTTGTTTGCCTGACGAGGCAAAAAGGTTCATAATCCCCAAGGCCCTTGTTCTAGCCTTTGCTAACCACTAGCCAAAATCTTTGTAAAACACTCTAGTGCCTTATCGAAAACTATATTGTTATTCTGCGTGGGACGTGCTCCGTTTTGTTCATACCACCCATTGCCATCTTAAACAAAAAATAAAAAAATAAGCTAAACTGTGAGTTTTTTCGCAGCCCATTCTGTAGAGCTTGTTGATTTTGATAGGTGGTGGTACAAGCAAAAAGACATTGTTAATTGGTGGTTACCTTTGAAATTTGAGAATTTAATCTCGATAGCCTTTAAAAATACAAGGTTAAATGCTTTTTCAAACATTAAGGTCATTTTGTCATAGTTAAAGTTTTTCGAGTCACCCTTTATATGAAAATATAAGGGAACAATTGATACTACTTTTCTCCTGTTGTAATTTTAACAAAAGCCTTAAAGCATTCAGTGCAGTGTTCTATAAACCCTTTTTGTTTTGGGATTCCCTTAACAATTGATGGTGTGATGATTTTCTGGTTAAAAGATCTCTCATCGATATGAAGCTAATTTACGAGGTTAAATCTGCATTCTGCAGTACAAAAGGTACAATACATTATTGGCACAATAAGGATAAGCATAGCAACAACAAAAAAGTTAAAGGGTAATTTACATTTACATACATATATGTATGTACTTTAAAAACGGGTCGTATGTTATTTGGGCTTTGAATACAAATATACGGTAATTTGTGGTTTCTAAGTAAAATAATTGTTATGAAACTTACCTTGAATCAAACTTTTTGCCGTCTGTTAGTGTACCAGTGTAGTGCATTGTCAACATGTCACCACTTTTTGATTTCTGTTCACATAATTCAGGCACACTGACGACATCGATTTTAAGGTCACTGCATAGAGCACCAGCCACAAAAAGGCACGTTACAATAAGTACTGTTTTGAACATCTTCTGAAAGGATATAATTTAAAGACAAATCAATTAATTAAAGTTTACTGTGAAATAAAAAAAATGATTAAAGTGTATAAGTGGATTGAAGAAACTTGCTCTTATAGTTTAGGACTGTGTATATATAGTGTGTCCTAACAAGAGCGCGGGATTCAAATTTGCCACCATTTTGTTAATACGAGTTGTACGGTGATTTTTTTTTGACAGCTGTCACGTACAGATCACGCAATTTAACAATATGAGGAAGTATTTAAACCAACGACGTTTAATTATTGTAAAAACACATTACAAAAATGGTGAAAGTTTTTCGAAAGCAGTTCGCCAATTACGTGAAGTTTTCGGTCGCAATAATGCGCCAAATGAATCAACAGTAAAGCGTTTAATTACAAAATTTTAGACCAAATTTACGCTAATGGATCAGAAGATCATTGTTCGCCATTATGCCCCTGTCGGTCACTCAAAAAAATATTGCTACAGTAAGGGAATTTTTGGCCGAGAATCCAGTAACCTCCATTCGTTATCGTGGTCAACAATTAAACATTTCCAGAAGCACTATGCAACGAATTTGGGTAAAAGATCTGCTTTTACACGCGTACAAGGTTCAATTGGTTTCCTGCACCATAATGCGCAGCGCCGAGAATTTGCTGATTGGGTGTTGGAATTGGAACGTCATCAAATTAATGCGGATTTTTCGAAGAAAATCATTTTTTCAGATGAGGCACATTTTCAATTCGGCGGATACGTAAATAACCAAAACTGCCGGATTTGGGGTGCTGAAAATCCTGATGTGATACTCAAACAACCAGTGCATCCGAGAGCGGAACAATTGGGCCGTATTTCTTTGACGTAATTGGCGAACTGTTTTCGCAAAACTTTCACAATGTTTTGTTATGTGTTTTAACAATAATTGAATGTTGTTGGTTTAGATACTTCCCCATATTCTTAAATCGTGTGGTCTGTACGTGACAACTGTCAAAAAAAAATCACCGTACAACTCGTATTAACAAAAAAAACGGCAAATTTAAATCCGGCGCTCTTGTTGGGACACCCTATATAAATACTTTTTTATTAATAAAATTGTTACGGAAATGTGTATAAAATCCAAAAACGTTGTTTTTTGTATAACTTTTGGAATGCAATACTACTTTTATATTTTTAAGGATAAGTCTCCTGCATATCAATCTCAACAAACTCGAAAATAACTTTAAAGCATGGCACAGAAAAGTAAATTAAAAATTGTAAACAAAAAAAAAAGGAAAATAGTACGTATACGCCCGAGTGTACCATAATAGTTTTGAATTAAATTTTGTACTACGATATAGCTCTTGTATCAGTTGAAGGGGTCATACAATCAGTGAGGCATATTGAAATACTGGATACTATGAATGATGCCACTTTTTTTTAGCATGATTTCAATCGCGCAACTAATACAAAAGTGAAGAAGTTAATGAATACAATGTACAAATAAAATGCATATCTGGATCACACTAACTTGTTTGCGTGGGTTAACAACTTTGATGTAGTTAGACGTTGAAGATGTTTTAATTATGGTTCAATTATGTAATTATAATTATATCATTTACGAGAAAATTAAAAAAAATGTGATAATTTATTTGAATGCAATACTTGAGCTATCCAACATCACAGCAAAATTATGACAATGGGTTTAGCTTTTTTTTCTTAAAATTTTGAGTTTGAATAGAAATAATTTGATTTAAAAATAATATAAAAGAAAAAACTCCCGGCTTCCAAAAATGGTAGCAATTCATTGCAGGTGTTACCGTTGTTTTAAAATATTTTTTTTATTGTTAGTCTTTCTTGCTTGCTCTATATAGCCCAGTCATAATTACAAAAAAAGTGCCAAAATCGCAAAGCGCATTGTAGTTCTACATTTTGGATATGTTGTTGGGGCATATGTTAGAGTAGTCTCTAGCTAACTTTGCAGCTTCGAAAAACTTGTGCTCGCTCCAGGAAAAATGCAAACAAAAAAACAAATTTCGAGGTTTTTATCGAACCTAACATATTGCAATGATGGGTAAGTCCAAAAAAGTTATTTTTGTCAAGACGTCCGTCGCGTCGTCGGTCTGTTTATCTGTGCGTTTGTGTGTCCTGATCGAGCTAGCACCTAAACGGTTGGACGGATCTGCTTCAAATTTGGTGTAAAGAAGTGTTGTTAGGTGATTCCCAAAGGAGAAATTCGAATTTTTCTTTTAGCTCACCTAGAACAAGTAGCTGCCATACAACGATTTCGGTTTAATCAAGTTTTCTCGAAAACAGCTCTAACGATTTTGATTAATCTTTGTACAAGTCGTTTTTTAGTCTAGTTCTAGTTATTTTGAACTTTTTTCCACATTTTTGTTTTGTTTTAAATCAACAAATTTCAGTACTGCTATTTTAACATGTTTTTATTATTTTTTCGTTAACGATGTCTAGCTACATTTTAGTCGTTAGCTACGAGAGCAAAATCATGTCGTGCGATCTTAATATTTTTTTTTTTTTAGAAAAGTGCTCCTTCTGTCCAAACAGTTGTAGTTAGACCCCCCTTCCATAGTGATCAAAAAACGCTCGTATTTAACCTCTGTATGAAAAACCTTTATCGGTGGAGTATATAAATTAGTATTAAATTCGACAATTTTTACTTCCTCATAGAGAAAAAAAATGTTAAATCAAATGTCAAGAACAAATCATACGTACCGATGATGGAAAAGAATTGGTTTCCGTCATTGAAGAAATTATAAAAATTTGTCAACCGTTTCAATTCGGCAATAGACTGATTCCATCTCGAAAATAAAACTTTCCTACAACTGCAATGCATACGGCGCCGCCGTACCACCACTCAGCGGTCATGTCATTATGACACAAGAAACCACTTTATTGGTCAACTTAAAAAGCGATTTAAGAAAAGTAATTAAAATAAACGAAACGATACCACCAAGTTTCAAGCTCTTCGTGCATCTATCTATAAGTAATTTCTTTAATTTGTCCAGAAATAATCGTGCGATAAGTGTGAAAAGAAGCTAACTTAAGCTGACGGGTAACTAACAACCATGCACACCATACCCAGAGCTGAACCATTAGCTTCAATAGTCTTGTGTTTCAACTCAGGCTCAGGGGGAAAGTAATTTCATTTAAAGTAGGTATATATGCATAGTTAGTATAGGCTAGTTCATGATGATGGTGATGGTGATACTCTACTGTACAATATGTTATTTGAAACACGTTTTGCGAAGAAATCACTTGCAAAATACATACAATTTGGTTTACAAACAAAAATCAGAAATGCAATGAGGGTTCCATTTAAATATCTAAATAACAGTCAATATACGGAATCAAAACTATTTACATAGTTATAAGATGCGCATCAATATACAACACGACAATGGAAACGGAGTTGATCTATTTGAGTAATAAATTCAATGAAATCTTTAATCAATCGCTCACTTCAATGTATAAATCATTGATTTCACCATTTTTATAGCCAAATAGGATTTCTAATCTGTACCTTATCTTATAAAATAATTCAGTAAAATTGCTTAAATTGGTATTTAAACTTAGTTAAGTTCTTTTTGGTCTTATGGAATTTTGTTTTATGAAATGTCAACTCGTCAACTTAATCAGAATCCATTTTAAATACTTTTGTTTTTTTTAATTTAGTTTCTTAGCCATGAAGAAGAATTAAAAATAGTTGTGCAATGCAAGAAATAAGACAAAGTTGATAAATAAATAAGTTGTATGGGTACTTTTCTTTCTTAACTATTATGGGGCTTAATGCAGAGTGATGGTTGATGTAATATATCAATATCAAGCAGCTACAAGAACTTTTACCTGATGAGACTCATCAGTTGTGTAATGAATTTTTAACATTATTAATAATAACCATATTCACTAGACGGCAAGATGATTGATTAAAGTCTCTCCCAAACCAACGTGAAAGCGGCGCGGAACATTCGCCGATGGCAGTTTTTGTTGTTGTTTGGCATTCTTTGTTTGTCATTTTAGTTATCATTTTGAATGATTCGCCCTGCGGAGCGAATGTTTCGCATTGGTTTGGGAGAGCCTTAAGTGTTATTTTAGGTTAATTTTGAATTAAAATTCATAATCTGTCAAATTTAAGCAAGTGGGGTAAAACAACGTACAATAATATGCAAACTTAAAAATAATTCCCACAAAACAAAGCTTTAATGTGATGGAGATATCTTAAGGATCATCAAAAAATATATATAGCACCACACAAAGAAGTCTGGTGATCGGGTAGGCCCTCGTGAAATAGCTTTAACTTCAGCCAAATAACTTGGTGGTAGAACACTTTAGTTGTTTCATTCAAAATTTTCAATGTTAATTGTTGTCTGCGCAGCGTGACTGCGTTGTATGAACTTTAGTTTAAATATATTTTCAGTTTTTTGTTAAATCCCTTTAAAATAGCAGTTAATATACAAAAACAACTATGTTTATTGTTTATTTTAAAGGGGTATTAATTTGGCGTCTCTTCTTTTTTTTTAATATTGTCTTAGAACAAATTTCAGTAATACAAGATAATAACAAATTATTATAAGTACCTACAAAATATTCTATAGAATTTAATTAAAATGTGTCAAAGCAACGAGCCTATCGGTAGCATTGCATCGTGGTTCTACAGCGACAGCCGTTTTCAATTGGTTTCACTCAAGGTTCCACTCATTTTGAAATCCGATGGAACATTTTTTAATGCTTCTGCTCATTTCTAACGTTTTATCTTTGCATTGGCGAATCGCCAAGTCTCCTTTCACACAGAGAAACCAGTTGCTGGAGATTTTTTTTGACGTTTTCCTTTAATTTCCCTGTACCTTTCACACAAGGAAACAAAAATTGCCGGATATTTTCGTTTGTTTCCATATAAAGTCTATTGGCTGAACGCACATTACGGACAGTGTGAGAAGGAATATGATAAAAATCTCCTCAAACGTTGACCAGGGGATTTTTTTTCATTCTCGCCAACAAACTCCCAGTTTCCAGCAACTCAGTTTCATTGTGTGAAAGCAGTCCAAAAGATGTAGTCGTAGGGATGAGCGATATCGAAAAATCATCGATGTTAACATCGATAAGTCAAAATCGAAGAACCAATCTCGATGTCAAAAATTATCGAATCAGAAACACCGATCTTTTTTTTAACATCGATGTTTTTAATAATTTTTTTTAACATAAGATTGTAGTGCATTATAATTTCAAAATACCTTCATTGCTTTGAAAATTATAGCCATGTTCATGAACGTTATTTTCTTCAACAACATCAAGGAGTTCAAAATATTAAGATACAGGCCAAATTTTCTGTACAAAAATAGATCGAACAAGTTGCCGAGATTTCTTCTATGTCTCTGATTTTAAGGTTTGAAAATCGATTTTAATTATTTAGCAAGCTTTATGCACAAAAAAATGTGTGTAAACGGTGCCTTAGCTTTCTGAACATCGATGATTTTAATCTTTGAACACCGATATTAAATTATTTAGCATGAATGAACATCTTACAAGTCGTTTATACAAAAAACCATGTGTAATTGTTGCCTTAGCTTTCTGAACATCGATTATTTTAATACTTCCAATGCATTAAAAGCAAAAATAAATTTTTGTGCAACATCATGTTTTTTGTCTAATATCGATGTTTTGCCAACGTCGATGAACATCTTAACAATTTTTTTCATCTTTCACAATATGCTGTCAAAAAACTTGAGTGAGTTTTTTTTTGACATTTGATTTTGAATGTATTACTGCTTCTTGAGTGGATTCTGATTTTAAATCAAGAATCGAATTTCTCTTTTCAGAATCGTCAGAGCGTACTTTTCGTGCCAATGGAATGGTTTCAGAAGACTTACGGACGCTTCCGGACGTCCAGAGAAAAACGGCATAACATTTGCTAGCTGTCAAATCAAATATAAAATGTCTTCAAATTAATGACATTTACCTTGAGAGCAATGCATTTTGTATTCAGTATAAGGAAAAAAAGCCTTGATGGACACCAGGGTTGGAATCGGCTAAGCTGATTTGACTATCAAATTTTGTTGATCGTCGTTTTTTAAAAAGCTGTTTATCAATTCTATAGACAAACGAAGATAGAGAAAGCAATCAACTATCAAGCTTAGCCGATTCCACCCCAGTATTAACGATTTTTTACAGCGTCAGTTTTTAATATGTTTTGTAAATTTATATTTTGTTTAAGCCTGTAAAAATTATAAAAACGACACAATTAAGTAACGGTAACCCACCAAAATCGACGGATTATCAAATTTCATGATAAACTCAAAATTTGGATTTGTTGCTAAAAATGTTTGTTAGTAAGTACATTCGATGACTTATAATCATGAATATAAGATAACAAGGTCAATTGTGAATAATCTGATTTTAATGTACTATTTCCCTTTTTTTAAAATAGGGCAACTTTTACGGAATTTTTAAGTAATAGTCTGGAAAATTACAGGTATTTTTTAATAAAATTTTAGCTGCTTGGTGGCACGTGTTACCATTAACTCATGATTTAATTGGAGGAGGGAGAATTAGGTAGTGAGGACGAAATTCCTGTTTCCAAAATATGTCCCACCATACCCTAACATAAAAAAAGGAAGAAGAAGAAAAATAAATTGTCTCGACATTCGATAAGATAACAGAAATTTAAACAATGTGGTCGGTTAGCGTCAAAAGTTTTGCATTTTTATAACCAACAAAATCAGAGACAAAAGCAAAAAAAGAAAACAGCTAGTTCTGGGTCAATATTTAAAATATTTCCTCAATCTTAGATATCTGAATGTGGCTTAATTTCTTAGTTTTTCTGTCAAATACAGAAAAGTCTCCAAAAAGTAGATGTTTTTTTTTAATCCTCCTGATCTTTAAAGCCTATAGACCAAGAGCCTACAGCAAATTTTGGGAGTGGATTGATAACCAAAAATATGATGATGAGGGTTTGTAGGTGCATATAACGTGGTATCGAAAACAACCGTCTGGCAGGTTTCTTTTTCAGCCTTTGGTGGGGGTGGGGGTTTGAAAAACGCGATTTTCCTATTTATTTTGTCAAAGTATTACTACTTCAATAAATTTAAAAAATATATGCCGTTGTGCTTTGTCATTTTTTTAAGTCGAAACGTCAAAATCTTGGCAGTCCGACCATGAAGATATTAGCTTTTTAAGCGAACCTTAATCGATTTTTTTTTAGAGACTTTGTTTTGTTAATTTGTTTGTATTTTATAATTCTCAAAGAAAAAGACGACAATGTCCTTCTCTTAAAAAGCTATAGCTATTTTGGTTATCAATCCACTCCCAAACTTTGCTATGGGCTCTTAGACTACTAGTATATACTTTCTCGTGAAGTGAACATTCGCCTTTGGAGAAAGTGAACCTTTGATATTTATCACTGGTATACACACTTGTGAATGCGTTGTGAACGATTGACGTTTGAAACCTCAATACATCAAATGCCTAGCACAAAATAAATCTTTGGTGTGCAAATTCATTAGAAAAGAATCCATTGTTGCATTTTTTTTTTAATTTTCAACTTTAATTAAATTCTAAAAGCACGCAAAGCAAAGAAAAAACTGAAAATAAATGACGAATGCGAAACTGAAACTGTGCACAATGGTTTTTTCTTTTATTCAACTGTCAAAGCTTCACCAGGGGTTCACGTACAATTTGCTCGTGAATTGGTCGTGAACGAAAACTCTCCACTTTGTTCTCCACTCAGCTTCACGAGCACGTTGACGGGTGAACAAAAAAGCGAAGTTTGTATGGGTTCACGAGATGGTTCACAAGTATGTACTAGGCTTAAAAGTGATTGAATAATTTGATGTTGTAACTTTATTAACCACGCATAAGTAACTTACCCCCATATTTATAAACGAATCTAGCGGCGAGTTATCTTTAACTCGCGGATTAGGAGTAAGATTTCTGCCACTTGCGAGCTAGCTAAACCACCAAGGAAGGTAGTTTAGCGAAGGATTAACTAGGGCAAATAAATATACCTTCCTTGGTTGTTAAGCTAGCTCGTAAGTGGCAGTAATCTTACTCCTAATCCACGAGTTAAAGATAGCTTCGATTATGAATATGGGGGTAATTGTTTAACTATTCCCGTTTTCGATTGGATTTCGGAACAGTACTACTCCTATTTGATTCCAATCGAATTAATTCCTATTGTTCCGAGACTAATTTGTGAAATATTTATGTGTGTGTGCGTAAATTGTCTGATATTTATGTATATTTTGCACGTTCAGTGCTGTGCAGCAAAATTAATTTGACACATAATCCGATGAAAGGGTTTATATGTATATGTGTGTTCCGGGTCTACGCCTTTATTAATTCCGGAACAGAAAAATACTCCGAAAACATTATTAGGAACAGCCAATCGAGTTATTTTGGAGTAAGCGGAGTCAAAAAGAAGTAACTCCAAACCTCCAACCGAAAACGACATACGTCTTAAAAATGATTATTTTTGTTATTCTTAGATATAAACTTGGTGCAATAAACACAAATACTATTTTCATAACCAATTTAACTACTTAAAATATAAAAAAATGTACATATGTCAAATATTGACAAATATGGTATAATATAATATTTTTTTTTTAAATCTATTAAATTTTATACTTTTGACTTAACAACAGTTGAAAATATGACTTTCAATACGAACCCCACGTATTTAATATTATTTATTTTGGTGTAGCAGAGCGGCTATGTATACAACTTTCACTAGATTAGACCTTCAGATATGTTATTGATTCTATATTAACATTAAGCATTTATGTACAATTGTAGATACATACAAAAATGTATAACAATTTATTTAAACAGTTGGTACACGAGTCATAAATAAACGGATACTGTTATATTAGCTATATATACAGGTATACTGACACAAAGCTTACTTAAACATAAACTAAGTAAATATTCTTAATTTTTTAATCTTTAGTTCAAACTACGCAATATTATCATTGGTTCGGGAAAAGAAAATAGAACACGTTGAATATTTTTTTCTAGAAATCGCATCATCACATGCTACAAAAAATATTTGTTTCAAGGTTTGATTTTGTCTGGTAAAGGTATATTGCATAAGATAACAGTAAAATCCTTGAAATAATCTTCTTAAAGTTATTGAATGGCTGATATGGTTGCAATTAAGACGCTTCATTAATTTCATAAGAATGGAGACATTAGACAAGTTTCATTGATTTTCGTGTTTAGGACGACCTTGAAAAAATAAAGATTCGTTGTGGTTAAGTGATGAACACCTTTACAAATTATAATTATTGCTGATTTAAACTTTTAATATAAGATTTAAACTTTAAATTTTATATATAAGATTTACACTTTTAAGTTAAAGTATAAGACCAGCTAGAGAATTCATTTTTAAAAATATATGAGACTTGCAAAGTAACCAAGTACGGTTTCCGTGTATGATTTTGTATGTTTTTCTATGTTTCTTTCCTACTCGTTAACTCTCTTTTTGTTCAATACGCAGTACCATATTATTCTGTTAAACTCTCCATTTTTGCTGGCAAATAATTTACTGTCCGATACATAATAGTATACAAAAAAAGATGAAAGGGTATAAAAAACGTTTTATTTTTTAAACGCTCACATAAACTGTCATATTAAATTTTACAGACGTTATGAAAAGTGGGAAGCAAAAGAATGAATTTAGATAAACATACATATATAAAAAAAACAATTTCTTCACGGATTCCTAACGCTAGCACTTGTACCTGCATTAGTTCAGATATTTTCGACAGATATGTGTGTGTCATTTAGAAATCATATAAAATTCAAATTTATACAAGGAAAAATTTCATAGTACTTAGCATTTTTTTTGAAAAGCAAAAACACATACATATCTAATAAGTTAAATAGAATTGAAGTTTATTGCGACTAATTGCATTGTTTTGGAGACCCCACATCTGACATCAAATCACCTCGAATTCAAATAATGAAGAAATGCATAGCATTATTTATACGTCCTTGTACTTTGACACTACGTTTTTTGTTTTCTTTGAAATATTTCATTTAAAAAACACAAACGTAATTCTTGAATAGGTTCTAGGTAAATATGTGTATGTATAATAAGAGACAATTTCAGTAAAATGTGTTTTTTTGTTGCTCCGTCAAATAGTCAACAAGCTTATTCAAATATTCTGTTTCTCCAGTATTTAGACAGAGCCAAACTTACAAATTTTATTAAGCAATCCTGTTCATTTGACTGAACTGAAATAAAGTACTTAATTTTTTTCGTTGAATGTAAAATTATATGAAATGTCAGTTTTGTAAAATGCAAGAAATTCCCAACTGAAAATTCAGCTGACAGCTTTTCTATACAAAAAAAGGCTCTCCATTAAAAACTGACATTTTATATAATTTTTCGTTCAACGACAAAAATTAAGCACTTTATTTTCAGCAGTTGTCATATTTTTGCATTGGGCGCATTCAATACAAAATTTGACAACTGCTGAAAATAAAGTACTTAATTTTTTGTCGTTGAACGTACAATTATATGAAATGTCAGTTTTGTATGGAGAGCCTTTTTTTGTATAGAAAAGCTGTCAGCTGAATTTTCAGTTGGGAATTTCTTGCTGAAAATGCAGATGAAACGTAACTAAACTTCACTAAACGTAACTGAATGTCAGCTAACTTTTTATGAGGCTGGCCAATCAGAAGCTCCATCTGAAAATAAAGTACTGAAAATTTTGAAGCGTTGAATCCGGCCATTGAACGTACCCAATTTTCACCACTTAATTTGGCCAGCTGTCATAAAAAGTAAAATGACATTCTATAAATAAATAAATCTGGTGGCACAACGGCTCATGAAGAGCCAGGGCCTAGTGACTAACAACTCGCAACCATTCCTGTGTGCGCCTTTCGACAGGAATGGAAGGGACCTACAATTTTATAGCACTTATTCGTGACAAGTGATACTCTTGGAGGATTTGTCAATTCCTCGCAAGAGGCAGTAGCCCTGAAAAAAAACTTTTTAGTTTTTAGGTGGACGAGGCTGGGAAGCGATCCCATACCTGCAGCGTGACAGTCGAACGCACTAACCATTACGCTACGGGCTACTACAAATGACATTCAGTTACGTTTAATTACGTTTCATCTCAATTTTCAGCAAGAAATTCCCGACTGAAAATTCAGCTTACAGCTTTTCTAAACAGAATCTAGGCTCTTAATACAAGATTTACATTATCGTTTTGCGTTCAACGAAATAAATAACCTGATTATGTCTCGCAAAAATACGTACATATGTACTAAGGTGGTTCTTATTTGTTCTCTTATGCGAAAATTGAGTGCGACGCCCCCTAAATAATGTCTAAAAAATGATTTAAAAAAAATCCCCTATTTTTTTTTTTCAGATTTTTAACTCTAACCCTTCCTGGCCCTATTTTGATAAGATTTTTTTTTATTTTTGGATTTACACTATATAAACACCGTACCAGGGGCCTGTACCAAGAAACTACAAGTCTTGTACAAGAGGTGATTTTTAACAAATTACAATTTATTGTGTACCACAAAGCTACAATTAAATTTCAAACTTTACTATTGTAGAAAAATTAAACAGTATGGAAATTACAAGTCTTTTTCTCATTCTGTACCACAAACTTAAAAGTGTACAAAATATTTGTTAAAATGTTCGGTATACTAGACGCATTTCAGTTCTGTACCAAGAAACTACAAGTTTACAATTCTACAAACATTAGCTTAACAAGAATAATTAACAAGTAACTATCATTTCTGTACCACAAAGATTGTTGCTACAATTGTAAATTTTGAAAATTTCCCTTTTTTGTACAATTCACTTGTAGATTTTTTGTTAGATAAAGTCAAAGCATAATATCATTAACGATTGATCCCTTCAAGAAAAAAAAATTGATATACAAAGTTCTTTTTTGATTTAATAAATTTTAACAAAAATGTTTGTAGTTTTCGTCAAAAATGAATTTTTACACATATTTAAATTGCTTTAAACAAGTGTAAGGTAATATAAAAGTGATAATGAATATTTTATAAAGCATCATTAGCGATGATTTTATAAAATATTATTGTGGTCTTCTTTCAATATGATGATGTATGCGTTCATCTTGATTGATCAATATGACCGCTATCACACAAGGAAACTGAGTTGTCAGAAACTAGCTAGTTTGGAGGCGAGATTTCTTGTCTTCCTTTTACGCCCTTCTCAACAACAAACTAAAAATCGCCGGCAACTCAGTTCCCTTGTGTGATTTTGAAATTATTGTGAGGTCTAAAACCGTTTACAATGGGATGCTGTAAATCAGCTTCATCACCCTCATCCAAATCAAAAAAAACATTATTTTCATCAGTAAGACCCCTTTCACACAAGGAAACTGAGTTGCCGGCAACTGGGCGTTTGTAGGCGAAAAGAGGAAGTAGGAAGAAAAAAAATCTCCCCTCTCACCCTTCTCTCCTACAAAATAGCTAGTTTCTGGCAACTCAGTTTCCTAGTGTGAAAGCGGTCTAACACAACTTCGCAAATAGGTTCAATTAAATTCCGAGCTAACGAACGTCAACAAATTTATGTGAAATGTCTTCTGCATTTTAAAAGTTAAGATTATTTTTACATTTTTTTGTATAACACTTTTTTTGTCTACCCTGTTTATATATGTTTTAATATTGGTTAAACAGAGAAAACATGATGAAAAAAGTGTCAACTTATTTTTAGAACAATAAATTTATTCTCTCTTTCAATCTCTAATTTTAAAGGGAGAATCAAACTCCATTCTGAAAATTTGTTCACAATTATTTCCAAAATAGGCATGGATAACGACATGTAACTGCAAGATATTGAAACTTATTTAATAAATCTCTTAAAATTCTACTTGTAACTACTTAGCAATTTTCAATTCGTTGGTAGAATTTTTCAAACTATTTTACAATGAACTGTTAACTATTATAAGCACTTATAGCTTTGTGGTACAGAATCGGAAAAATTTCAAATTTCCCACTTGTTACAGGACGCTTTTTCCCTTGTAAAATTTGAAGTTTACTTGTAGCTTTGTGGTACACAATTAATACCTTTTTGTTAAAAATCGCTTCTTGTACAAGAATGCAAGTGCAAATCGTCATGTTGTGACAACTTACTTGTACAAATGAACTGTAGAAAAAGGGAAATTGGAATATTTTAACAGGTTTTACAAGTTTCTTTGTGGTACAGAATTGATTGTAACTTGTAAAATCTGGATTGTTAACAAATTATTGTAAGCTTGTAGTTTTGTGGTACAGGCCCCAGGTGTCATTTTTGAACTAATTAATGAAAAGACTTCGAATTAGGCTCAAATGAAGCATATCTGAAAACTCTACAGCCGCGTGCATGTTTAAAAAAGTCATTTGTTTAAATTTTATTGTTAATAAACAAAAAGGCAAATTTTTTGTTTCGTTAAATACGCGAAAAGTAAGCAACATTTTGACATAAATTATTTTTTTCTCTCCATCGTTTTCATTAACCTGAATTAAATTTGATTTTTCCTTATATATTCGACACTATCAACATTTCGATGTGTTATGTTAAAATGATAATAAGTCATTGTACTGAAAACGGCTATAGCGGCGGCGCACCTTAGTTTTGAAAATGTAATTTTCAATAGTTTTTTTTTCTACTTAAAGAGGCTATACACTGTCATTCTTTTTTCTTTGAAAGTGAATGATTCCATAAGTAAACAATAACATTTCATCAACTATAATGATGAAATGACACAAAATTAAAAAAAAAAAATTGCTAACGAAAGGTTAGGAATAAAAATCTGAAAAAATTAGTGAATTTTTTTTCATGAATTTGAACCCATTCCGGGGGCGTCTTCAATTTTTTCCCCTAAGAACCACCCTATGTACATACGTGCTTCCTTTCGTTATTTTAAGGTTCATGCAATTTGTGTTTGTTTTGTGAGAAAATAATCAGTAGTAATAAATAAAAATATTTTTACTTAAATATTTGTTGAAATAAATAAACATATTTTTAATCACTTTTTTCTCAAATATAGGTACCTACTCAATATATTCAATTACGAAACACAATTTTACAACTCAACCATTTTAGTTCAAATCATTTTTTTAGAAGCAGTCTCCAGGACGTCCGTAACAGAAGAGGTGCTGACATGGGAATGGCCCGGGACCACCATCTGATGGTTGCTACCGTAAGATTGCGTACAGCTGCAGTTCGGAGATCCCAAGGAAACACTCGAATGCCCAAGTTTAATACAGATAGACTAAAGGATCCTGCAGTGCGCCAACAACTAGGGGACCACCTTTCACAAGGATTGAACGCAATCAGCAGCACGGAAACCACATCCATCGAAAATCATTGGTGTGCTGTGAAAAATGTGTTCATATCCGGTGCTGAAAGTATAGTCGGCCGGGCGCAAGGAAGAAATAGTGCTTGGCTTTCCGACGAAACTTGGGCAAGGATCGAAGAAAGGAAACACCTTAAAGCTCGCATCGCAGCTACCCCAGCAGCAGGGAGAAACGAGCTTGAGTCTACGTACCGCATGAAGATGAGGGAAGTTCACCGTAGTGTGCGACGTGATAAGCGTAACTACATCAACGCACTGGCTACAGAAGCAGAAGAAGCCGCTAGTAGGTGTGACAGTAGGACCGTCTACAGAATTACCAAAGAGCTCACTGGTGTCCAGAGCTCAAAACAACACCTGGTTAAAGACACAAACGGATCCCTGCTAATTTCGGATGAGGACCAGCTCATAAGGTGGAGGGAACACTTTTCTGCGGTTTTAAACCGCGTTTTCGCAAGTGAAGTGAACCCTACTCCCACTGAGCTACCCGAAGTAACAATTTCCCGAATACGCACCGTACCCCCCAGTAAAGAAGAAATTATCACCGCCATCAAAGCACTGAAGAACAACAAAGCGGTTGGACTTGACGGTATTCCTGCAGAGCTCTTAGGAGCAGCCCCAACGACATCGAGCGAGCTACTGCACCCACTTATTAAGAGAGCTTGGGAAGCAGAGAGCTTTCCTGAAGAGTGGAAAAAAGGAATGATTGTCAAGCTCCCAAAGAAAGGAGATCTCACACAGTGCGAAAACTGGAGAGGAATATGCGTTCTGCCTGCAGTAGCCAAGATAATAGCAAGGATAATATTGGACCGAATTAAAGACCACCTCGAAGACACACTCGACGCCGAACAAGCAGGTTTCCGCACTGGATCTTCCTGTGTTGATCACATCAACACCTTGAGGATCATCATCGAACAGTGCGTTGAATATCGATCACCACTTCACCTGCTGTTCATCGATTTTGAAAAGGCGTTCGACAGTGTCAATAGAGAATTTATTTGGCTTGCTTTGCACAGGAGGGGCATCCCAGATAAATTGATTGCTATTATCAAGGCTACATATGATGGATCCAGGTGTCACGTTTTGCACAAAGGTAGGCTGTCAGAGGAGTTTGAAATCCAAAGTGGAGTTAGGCAAGGCTGTATACTGTCACCAATACTGTTCCTGTTGGTGATAAGTGACGTACTGCACGCAGCTTTGTCAAATGGAAATGGGGGAATTCAGTGGACTCTGCAATCTCACCTCAAACATCTGGACTACGCGGACGACGTATGCTTACTCTCTCATAGGATCATGGATCTCCATCAAATGACAACAAGGGTGGAGAGAGAAGCAGAAATCGTAGGGCTTAAGATCAACTCGGCAAAAACTAAAAGGATCAGCCTTGGAACTTCCTCATCAATCCAAGTAAATATTTCTGGACAACCGGTAGAGATGGTAGAGGATTTCCAATATCTTGGGAGTATTATCTCTACGGGTGGCGGAACTGAACTGGACGTAAACAGCCGAATCAGAAAAGCAAAGGCTGCGTTCGGAATGCTGTCCAAAATATGGAGAAACAACTCTTTTAGCTTAAAGACCAAGCTACGACTGTTCCGCTCCAATGTTGAATCCGTTCTGCTTTACGGCTGCAGCACTTGGAAAGTCACTGAAATTGTCACTAGAAAGCTGCAAACCTTCGTTAATAGATGTCTACGAAACATCTTGAGGATTTTCTGGCCCAACCGTATCTCCAATGCCGAACTTCATACGAGAACGGGTCAGGAGCCCATAGACTCCATTATACGAAGAAGAAAGTGGCAGTGGATTGGCCATACGCTTCGAAAAGGCGATCGGTGCATTGCATCTCAAGCAATGCAGTGGAACCCGCTCACACAGGAGGGAAGACAAGTGGGCCGGCCTAGAAGTACATGGCGAAGAACGGTCGAACAGGAATCGGCACGACTGGGGAAAAGTTGGAGAGAGCTGAAATATATTTCAAGAAATCGTACACGATGGCGCGTAGGTGTAGTGGAGGCCCTATGTCCCGTAAGGGAAACATCACGGACGTAATAGGTCCGAGGACCTAAGTAAGTAAGTATTTTTTTTTTGACAAATTCCAGGAGCATTGTGGTTTACAAATCAGAAACGTCAAAGTTCAACCAGAAAAAGTGTTGAAAAAAAAATCATTCCTGCTTTCGTTCCTTCCTTCCCTCTAAATTTCTACACCCCTCACCCAATCTGTCAAAAAGTCGGAGGACGAAACAATCGAGAAAAAAACGAATGGCGTAATCGGGGTCAAACTGAGTACTTAATTTTCAGAAGTTGTCATATTTTTGCATTGAACGTACCCATTGTAATTTGATAGTTCGTGTCAAATAATTAACCAGTTCAAGATGGCCGCTATTCAATTTGAATTTCTCTTCGTATTTTCGTTCCAAACAAAATGATGGTCTCTCTTAAAAAAAAAGACGACGAAATACTGAACTAATACAAACGCTGAGGAAAAATGTTCATATACAGCCATATTAATCAAAACAGCGCTTAACTCACCTGTAACTTTCGAGCTCTCGTGTAAGCATAAATTCAGAGATAACTCGTGAATTAAAACATATATTTTCTTTTCTAATTTAACCCTTTGGTAAACCACTTTTCTTGTTGGTTTAGCTAGCTCGTAAGTGGCAGAAATCTTACTCCTAATCCATGAGTTAATGATAACTCAAAGCTAGCTCCTTTTATAAATATGGGGGATAGAGTCTAACCAATTGCAAAAAAAAACAAACCCCAAATCTCAGAAAGCCATGCTTAAATAAAAATAACAACAATGAATGGTAACAGAATAATTACATACAATAATGACACAACGAAATCATAAACGAACAATTTTGATCCGCTCTAGCGCTGTTCGAAAAGGTACAGACTATTTGGAGAAGTCTCCACTATTTTTTCGCAAAGAATTAATTGCCCAAGCCATTAATTCTGTATACACAAATTACATTTGTGAGATTGTTCGTATTTGTTTCTTTCATTAAAACTAGATTCTCTGTTTTTTCCATTTTTGTTTTTGTAATGGGTGAAACTCTCCATCGTGCATAATTTTCCAGCTAGGCTTTGTTCACTTGTGAACGTGCTCGTGAAGCTGAGTGGAGAGTTTTCTTTCACTGGTAATTCACGAGCAAAATGCACGGGATGTTTTGACAGTTGGATAAAAGAAAACAAATTGTGTACAGTTTCAGTTTTTTGCGCATTCCTCATTTATTTTCAGTTTCTTCTTTACGTAGGGTAGTAGTAGTAGCCCGTAGCGTAATGGTTAGTTCGATGGACTGTCACGCTGAATGTCTGGGTTCACTTCCCAGCCTCATTCACCTAAAGAAAAAAGGTTCTTTTTTCAGGCCTACTGCCTCTTGCTAGGAATTGACAAATCCTTCCTTCCATTCCTGCCAAAACGCGCACACAGGAATGGTTGCGCCACCCAATTTATTTATTTTTTTTTTCTTTACGTAGCGTGTTTTTAGAATTTGAATCAACATGAAAAATTAAAAAAATGCAACAATGGATTTCTTTCCTAATTAATTTACATACCAAAGATATATTTTGTGCTAGGCATTTGATGCGTTGAGGTTGCAAACGTCAATCGTTTACAACGCATTCACAAGTGTGTACCAGTGATATATGTCAAACGTTCACTTTCTCCACAGTCGAATTTTCACATCACGAGGAAGTATGTACTAGACTAAAGGCTTTATTAGCAGCGTCGTACTAGGCGAATAAAGAGTGGAGACTTCTACAAATAAACTGACTTAAAGCCTGGTTGCACTGTTGATACTATTAGCAAGTTGATGGCATCTAGATTGCAATGCTTCAAACTGTATGTGAACAAAATTTGGAATGCTTTGAAACACTTTGAGTTAAAACTTCACCAGCTCGCACACTACTTGGGTTTTTTATATCTGTCACTAATTTTGTCAGATTTGGATTTGGGCAAACAATTTTTCTTTTTCATTTTGATTTAATTTTGAGGATTCGTATTTTGCTGCACAATTCGATAGCCATCAGTTTCACAGGTTAAATACCATTACGATGAAAATCAATATGAAATCGTATTCTTTTTTTAACGATACAAAATAAATTCTAATTTGATTTTTTTAAACGATCCCTGAACACTTTTCCAGAAAGTTTTATAGGTATACAAAATGCAAGAATGAATTATCTTTAATCCTTCTAATCTATAGAAATTCTGTGGGTTTGTTTTTGACACTACTTATAGTTAACTACAACAACTCATTTGTTATCTCTATTTGAAAGCAATTTAATTTGACACTCGGTATCAATATCAGAATCACTAAAAGGGAAACTAAAAAGATAAGGCTTATCTTTAAAGGGCAGTTATTTTTAAAAGGGTTTTGTAGAATAGAAATAAAGCACACATCTGTTTAAACCAATGAGGGTGACATCATTTAGCCTCATTATAGTTTCTCAATTAATTTAAACAAAAATGCTTGAATTTTTCCAAATGTTTTTGAATACAAAATTAGCCCAATAAGGGCGATTACATTCATCTAGCTACTCTATTATAATTGTTGCCAAAATTTAACATCAAAAAGAGAAATTTAATAATCAGGCTACCTAGTCACCATCGCAGTCCAAACGCAAAACCCAGTTCTCCATATTATATGTCACACGCACACGAAAAGCCACGTAGGTGTTAAAGGCCAAAAAATGAACGATCGATTAGCCTGAAAAGACCATTCGAGGAGAGAAAGGTAATTTCATTTTCTTGGAAGTGAATTCAGACAAAAAATGGCATTCCTTTACCCGGATAAACTGGTAATTCCACAGGTTTATCCACGCATTTTGGTAAACTGACAAAAAAGTATACATTTACGCACTATACTTGTATTCTTGTCAATGAAAACGCGCTATAACGGTTTAATAGAAGGTACACTTTGCCGCACCATCATCATTTGTGATTCTTTTTCTCAACATCACGATCATTTATAGCTGCCACAAAAAGGTTCTTGACCTCTATATTCATTTCATACCTACAGTAACACTATACCTGAATCGGAGGAGAATAGCTTAACTAAACAATAAAAAGAATCTGCTTGTGCGCAGGAAACTATTCGTCTATCTTAATAATTAGCATCACATCAATGTTAATGCATTTTACAGTTTTTTCCTTCAATAAACCAACATACAAATGTGTGTATTCTGTCATTATTGCAATAATTATATTTCAAATAATAATAAATTATCATGCCGCGATTCTCTTCTCACTTTACTTCAATTCCACCCACTTTTATGGTGAATTCACCACGAACCATACAAATATCATATTCAACGCTTCGATGACGTTACGATATCTTCAGAAGCATTAGTTTGCTATAAAGATCTGTCAAAGCAAAATGAAAACACCATAATTTCGAACGAACTAGCTGAATACACGTCTTAGATTTGGAAAATGCACTTTTCCGAGAAAAAGAAGAAACCTTATTTTTGCTAATAGATGAATAAGAACTAAACAGGTAAGAACAAAATAATACTGTCAGATTCTTCTAAATATTTTTTTTTTTCTTTTTTATTACACCACGTAATCATATTCACGCGATCGTCTACAACTACTGACTCTTTCGCACATGAACAAAAACGATCGAAGAAGATTTTCAATCATAAATCATTTACAGGTAGCTGTCACACTTTGCCACAAATTCAAAAGCACTAATATTTATAGCAGGGTTTTAATTATGATGTTGTTAGACTTACGTTTTTTTTTATGAATTAATTATTTGGAAATGTTAAAAAAAGGTCTTATAAAAATTCAAAATGAATTTTTAATGATACGTATATGCCGTTACTATAAGGAGCAATCACAACCACTTTTCATCGCGTTCAAAATACAACTGAATTACTGAATGTTGGAGTTTGGCTCTTGGGTCTTGGTTGGATATCTCACCATCGCAGCCATCAGCTATAATCTTGTTGTTGTGATTTTGCTTTGTGGCTGCCTTATTATGCCTTCCCCCAATCGGAAAATGTGGAGAAGTATGACAAAATAAAAAAAAAAACAGCGAAAGAAGATAACGTGTGACGTGTGAGTATTTTTGGGGGCATTCCCCCGCCCCTGTTATAACCCCCGCACAGCAGCGAACGCGGAGGAAACAATTTTTGTTTATCAATTTGTTTCAAGTGGCCTGTTGCCGTGGGGAGGCAAAAGCATCTTCATCATTAAATGAGAGTCCATATATTATGATTGCGGTTTTTATAGGTTAAGATGCTAGGTTTTATGTTGCAGCAGTTTGTTGAGTGAAAAAGCTTGCAGAAGAGCTTATATGAGTAGAAAGTTTGAAAATTAAGCTCCTCAAGAAGCAAAATATCAGACTTTTCCTGTTGAAATCGTTATAACGGTTTGTTTTTGGTTGAATTTAAAAATTCTGGTTATGTCAGTTTAATTGGTGAAGATGATGGAATGTTGTTGTAGATTATTGTTGCTGTTTAAGGACTGTAGGACAGATAATGAAGCACTTTATGTCCTTGATTCTGAGCCTGATTTGATGATGAATATTGGATTCGACGTGGAAGTCCAGAATGCTGCACGTCGAAATTTGTCTGTTGTCTCAACGAAATGCTTGCGAAACACAGTGGAAACTATTCATGGAGAGTTCCACCAAACACAAAAATAAGAAACAAAAAAACAAGAATTCAAAAAACACCAGCAACCAATATGTCATTTTTCATTTTGTCGCACACAATTAATGAACCGGTCAGTTTATTATATGCGAAAGAAGAAGGGGAGACTTCTTCATGTAGTTTGGTACAATTATCAGTTTCCCTCGTTGAACAGCGTACTATGCAGAACGTAATGTTTGTTTCAAGACAACACGTAACAAACTCGAGCGTATCAAATTTTAAGTTCTATTTTAAGTTTCCAAATTTTTAATTTCATATATCGCTCATTAGAAGAACAACGCCATAACTCAAAAAACGTCAAACTTTAGAAATCGCGTTTTGAAGTTTGCATGGCTATAATTCATAATTATCTTCATTTATATCATTTTTTTTTCTTTTTTCTTGGTTGAGTTATAAATAAAAATTTTGTCGCAAAATATGACACTTTTAAAATGAAAAAATGCGTAAATGAAAAAAATGCAGTTTATCCACAAAAAAATATTTAAAAGTGACAGTGTATACAACGACAAATGATGCTCTACAGACTTCAATTTTTCAGTTCTAGAAATAAAATTTTGCCAAAAAAGAGTTTATAGGAAATGAGTTTCGACTCTATCATTAGGTCAAAATTTGATGTTTTTTGAGTTATGACGTTGTTCTTTTTAATGAGCGATATGTACATATCTACCTAAGTGAGCTACAAATTTTCTTAATGTATCTTCTGGTTAAATCCAAATCTTTTGTTGTGATGAATGAAAATAAACGGTTATTTCTTCCAACAAAAGACCTCATCAACATGTTTTCGTTATGAAATAAAAACTGACACTCCCCCTTTACAAAGGGATAAATATAAGGATATCAATACTCCGCCTTAAAGCTTTTTGAGTCATGCGTGGTAACGTATTTTATTGGATTGAAAAAAAGCCCGCATAAATTAACCTGTTGCTTTTGACAAGGGCATAAAGTAAATAAACAATGGTCATCTTATAACTCATAATAGCTGGTTTGGTTTTGCATATATGAAAACAGATAATGTAATACAAAATAAAATAAAACTCTCCAAAAAGAAAAATAAATGCTTTACAAGAAAAACAGCTTCGGTTAAAATAAATAAATTAAGATGTATAACTCATAATAGCTGGTTTGGTTTTGCATATATGAAAACAGATAATGTAATACAAAATAAAACAAAACTCTCCAAAAATAAAAATAAATGCTTTATAAGAAAAACAGCTTCGGTTAAAATAAATTCGAAAGCAGAATATGCTGCTGATGCGAAACAAAAAATCCAAAACAAAAAAAAAAACACATTGAATTCCTAAGCGAACAACTTCCTTTGGTCTTGTAGTATAACTGATAGTTTTGTATTACTATTTGGAGAAGTCTCCACTCTTTTTTCGAGGTGGGAGTCAAAATTGAGTGGTAAAAAGCCAAGTACTCTGATGGTGTGAAAAGAAATTTGTCACTGGTCTACAAGCATACTACAAAATTTTTACGAAAACAGCGGAAATATATTCATGGACAGTTTAACAACTTGTAAGTAGGTAAATAAAACAAAAATAAACAAACAAAATCAAGAAAAGTCATACTGAAACAAAAGAATTAACGAATAAAAACACGGACATCCCCAAATGTCATTTGTTTGGTCTCAATTAATGGCCCAGTAGACTTCCCAAAACAATCTCGTATAATCATCAATTTTTTTGAAACAGCGTACTGCAGAAACAAAAGCACAACAATATTTCTCGTTTATAATTTCTTCGCGTCATTTTTGTATGAGATTTTTCATTTTGGATCAGCAGCGTACGAGACCTAGTACGCTGCTGATGTGAAGCGAAAAATTCAATACAAAAATGACATGACGAAAACATAAACGAAAAATTTCGTTGTGCTTTTCGTTCTGCAGTACGCTGTTCGACTAGCAAAATTGATGATTATACCAGATTATTTTAAGAAGTCTCGACTCTCTTTTCGCATAGAATTAATTGCCGCACCATTAATTGAATAGCCTAGTACGCTGCTGATGCGAAACGAAATTTTCCTGTGGTCTCCAAAAAGACAACGAAATGCTTACGAAAACACAGCGGAAAAATATTCATGGAGATTTCCACAAATTGCAAATAAATATATCAAAATTTAACGAAAAAAATAAACAAAAACAGTGCTGTAATGAAAGAAACAACAAATAAAAACACGAACAAACCCAAATGTTATTTTTCCGCACACAATTTATTGCCTGGCAATTAATTATGTGCGGAAAGAGAATGGAGACTTGTCAAAAAAACTTGGTATAATCATTAATTTCGCTGGTCGAACAGCGTACCACATAACGAAAAGTACAACGAAATTTTTCGTTTATGCTTTCGTCACGTCATTCTTGTATGTAATTTTTCGTTTCACATCAGCAGTGTACTAGGCTTAAGTGGTAAAATGACATTTGGGTTTGTTCGCATAGGGTGTGTTTGTATATGTTGTTTCTATCACTACAGCATGACTTTCTTTGATTGTGTTCGTTAAATTTTATTTATGTATTTGCAATTTGTGAAACTCTCCATGAATATTAAATCCACCCTGTTTTCGTTGTCTTTTTGGAGACCACAGGAAAATTTCGTTTCGCATCAGCAGCGTAGGTACTAGGTTTTATGCGAAAAAAGAGTGGAGACTTCGCGATATATTCTTGGTTTTGTCGGTGTTAAGCCTACGAGGCAGCTGAAGTGAAAACAAAGATTTCTATAATCTAATAAACAATCTATCACATGTACGTACATATAAAAATTGATAGATGTTTTAAATTTTTCATACAAATTTTTCATGCCGATTTCCTTATTTTATCTTCTCTAAGGCTCGTTTCACACACATTCGGTTTCATTTTCGGTTCGGTATGTATTCGGTTCGATTTCGGTTTCCGTCAAGACCTCTTCACACTCAGACGGTTCATATTCGGTTTGTACGCACTAATAATTAAAATTAAATAAAATGTATTAAACAAAAATCAGGAAAACCGAACACGAACCGAACGCTACGTTTACTTTGTGTGCCCTAGACCCGGATACGTAACAAATGAAACCGATTCGTGTCGAGGGATCGTTCGGTGCTATACGGTTTCTATTAGGTTTTTATTTTTGCCGTTTTATCATTTCACACATATCAGGCACAGCCGAATACAAACCGAAAAGAGACCGAACGGAATGAAACCGAATGTGTGTGAAACGAGCCTAAATGTTCATCGATTTTTTTTTCTTCAACGGCAACAACAAAAACTACAAACGTCATATTTTGACCAGTAATAATGTTACGGACAATCAATTATGTGCGGAAAAAAGTGAAGACTTGACTCTAGTAATCTACTACGATTTTCCATTTCCACTATCGAGCTTCGTACTCTGCGAAACAGACCGAAAACTAACATAATTTTTCGTTTAAGATTCGTTGTGTAAATTTTTGTATGAGAATTTTCACTTTAACTGCGTACAGTGCGTTAAATTTTACATTATTTGCTGTATAGGTGTTGGTTAATAATAAATTAAATTTATTTTCGACCCCAAACTGATTTCCATATGAATTTTATTTTTTTTACATATATGTACATACCTAATTAACCACTTTGTATTGAAAAAAGTTTTGCAATAACGGGTGGTTTGGATTCCAGATAAAAGAAATGAGCATTTATGACGCGTCAGCGTAGACTTTGTTGCAAACTATTAATAAAAGCTACATTGCATGGGAACAAAAAGTCACCATGCAACAGCTGATTGGAAAAATACAAACAGCAACAAAAAAATGTCTACATAATTTATCTTGACAAGTTAGTGGCTAGAAATGCACTTGTACCTTAAAACTGGATAATAGAAATTGTATTCTGGTAAAACAAACCGCACATCGCTTAACTAACTGGTTACAGTTTTGTTGGTGATCTCAAACAAGACACAAAGCGCCGCTTTACAATATATCGTTCAAATATACAATACATATACATACATATTATGTATGTTTATACAAGCCCGTGCCGGTTTTGTGTTGTTCAAATAAATTAATTGAAAACTCCCCCACAAATGTAGTCAGGTTGACGTCTATACTCTTTCAAGCCGCGTTTTGATGGAATTAGACGTGACAATAGGTATCGACCTTGATTGATTTTTAATTTTCCACCCCATTGAGCATCAACCAAAATTTAATTGCTCCACATCGATCGTGCTGATCTTCCCAATGCAAAATCTTATTTTTTAGATTTCAGTTAGGATTTGTCGCGTTTGTCATTTCAATAGTCCAGCGTGCGAGCATAGTGTAGAATTCTTAGCGGTGGTTTACAGACGGTTTTCTTAAAACGGGAGTGAATAAGCTATTAATAGAATAATTAAAGTAATTGAATGATAATTTCTAAAGTGCAACAATTTAAAGTACGAGTAGACTTCCAATCCAATCACAATTGTTCAATCTAAAGAAAGTTGATACTGATATAAGCAAACGTGATTAAATAAAGGTTGTGTTAAACTTTTTCTTATTTACCTTTGCACTTAGTATATCTCTCAGATAATGACGAAATCAAAGGACTTAGTTAACGTTCTAAAGATCGCGGGTGGACAAAGGATAAAAACTATCAGTGCTTCGGTCGAACAAAAGGATTCATCATCAGGGATTGTCAATCCAGGCTTTACACCATCTGAACATGGAGATGATGGATGTGCTGGTAGTGGAGATGATTTTGACTACACTGATTTTGTAGACTTATGGTATGTTAATATTATGAATGTATATTGAATATAACAATATAATATGTACGTTCATGTACATATGTATCTACCTTTACTCCAGTAAAAATGATTTTTTTCCGATCCATTTAAGTTGCGATAAAACTTAGTTACTTAAAACAGTAAATGTATAAATCTTGTAAGTCATTTGTCATGAAAATAATTTTTTCGTGACATTTATTAAATAGGCTATTGATTAAAAACCATTTAAGTGATGGATTTAGAGTGGCAATAAAATGTAGTGCTTAAGAGATTTTTTTCTATACATGCATTTTTATTTTCTCTCCATTTAATTTAAAAATAATATACACACTAAAATGTTTTTGTATTTTTAGTTAAGTCATAAGCTCATGTATCTACATACGTTTGAAAACCTACGATTACCTACATACGTCTGTGAATGTTAATGACACAATTATTTTGCTTCTTCTAAGACCTTATTGCTGCTGCATGGCCTAAATGTCATTTAGTTGATAAATAGGTCCTTTACTTTGTGCACAGAAAATCACAAACTGTCAGATTTTGGAGAGCAACGTTAAAATATTCTCAAAAATATCAAAACTGTGCAAAAGTACGGGATCGCAAATTCAACTAAATTCCGTATTACCTAATGTGCCAGACAAGTACGGCACGATATTTGGCTTTCTTTGTTTTTTGCTGTGATTTTATGCCCGAAGAAATTTCTCGGACAGAAAATAACAGGTAGGGGAAATTATTTACTCTCTCGTGAGCGTTGTCTTTTGTCGAAAACTGCCAAATTTTTAAGTACCTACGGGAATGGCTTTGGACTGAAAATCACACAATTGCACAGTAAATCACAGAAATTTAAAGTAAAGGAACGGACCTATTATTATCCTCTAAACAAAATCAAAAAAATAAGTTTCATATAAAATTAGGTAACGATGTGTTGTTGTTGTTTCGTCGTTGTTAAACATAGTACCATAGAGTAAGTACACTACTTCCTCTATGCATAGTACGCAGCTGAAGCGAAACGAAAACATACACAAATTGATAAGCCTAGTGCGCTGCTGATGTGAAACGCAAAATCCCATACAAAAATGACATGACAAAATCATAAACGAAAATTTTCGTTCTGTGGTACGATGTTCGACCAACGAAATTGATGATTATACCAGATCGCTTTGACAAGTCTCCACTCTTTTTCCGCACAGAATTAATTGACCGGACAGTTAACTGTGTGCGGAAAAATGACGTTTGGGTTTCTCCGTGTTTCTATTTGTTGTTACTTTCATTACAGCGTGGCTGATGTTGTTTGATTTTTTCGTTAAATTTTGTTTTACTTATTTGCAATTTGTGAAACTCTCCATGAATATTTTTCCGCTGTGTTTTCGTAAGCATTTCGTTGTCTTTTAGGAGACCACAGGAAAATTTCGTTTCGTATCAGTAGCGTACTAGGATTTAACGAAATTATAAACGAAAAATGTTGTTCTCGTTTTGTTCAGCAGTACGGAGTTTGATAGCGAAAATTGAAAATCATTGTAGATTGCTAGAATCAAGTCTCCACTTTTTTCCACACACAATTTACTGTCCGGAAAATTAAAGCTGGTGAAAATTTGAAGTTTGAAGTTTTTTTTGGTTGCCGTTGAAGAAACAAAATGGATGAAAACTATTATTTATTTTTTTTTAACAAGAAATATGTAAGAGAATGGACCACACCATTCTGTAATAACCTTAACAGAAATGTATAACCAAATTTAAAATGTCTTTCGATTTTTATTTTTTGAAGTGAAACTTCTTTGCGCGCGTTGAGAGTGAAAATTCAATGTTGAATTTTTGTGAAACGAAAAAATTAGCTAATTGGTGGGAAGTAGAGTAAAAGTAAACATTTTTATTGATAGGCTAATATATTTTATAGTGCAATAAGTTTGGATTTTTTGATAATGTATATTATTATAGCAGATAAAAGAGAAAATGTCCTTTAATGTCTTTTCTCTAATTTCGTTAATTAGAATGGTAGAGTTTTGAAAATTTTGTTGGTGAATAGATAATGAAAGTCTTAAAATCTTACTAGTTTAAGATTTTTATCTATCTCCTACTGGTATGGAGATATAAATTATTTTAAACATTTTATCTCAAAATAGGCTAATTTCAAAAAATTGAATTAAATCAGGAGTCCGCTAAAAATTTGAATAATATATGGTTGCAAAATAAATAAAACCAAATTTAAGTTTTCATATACAAATTTTTGATTTTGCAGAAATTTTGAGTGTAGGAATTTTTAGAAATAGTCGGAAAACCTACTCAATTAAAACTATTTATATCTTTTAAATGTTCAACTTTTTTTACTTTAAATTTTCACCATTATTATTTAATTTTCAAGTTTACAACCCCAACCCATCGATCATTTTGATATAGAACACAAAGCTGCGTCTTACGCATATAAGCTTAATATCCCTATACATATCGAGATTTCTAGATAGCCAAAGAAGTTTCACTTCTGCCACGAGTACTGAGTTATACGCGCTCTTTTTTTTTATTTTTTTGACACTCATCTGAAGACCTATCCATAAATATTTTTCGTAGCCTTTTCGTTTATGTTTTCGCTATTGATGTGGAGAGTGCAGACATTTTTCGTTTCGCTTTATAGCCTAGTACGCTGGTGATGCGAAATGAAAAATCCCATACAAAAATGACAACGAAATCATAAACGAAAAATTTCGTTCTGCTTTTCGATTTGCTAGTTATAGCAGATAGTTGTAGCAGATTATTTGGAGAAGTCTATACCATTTTTTCGCACAGAATTAATTGACCAGACCATTAGCTGCGTACTGGGATTTAGTCCCGATTTACATTGACCTATTTTCTCACTGCCGATTTTTTGTTGTTGTTGTAATTTTGTGAGATTGAGAGGTATAATGGACATGGAACAGGTCTGAGCTGTACCTAACAATCTCACACGATTACAACAAAAACAAAAAATCATCACTGGTCAAATCGGTCAATTTAAATCAAGACCGAACGTTTCGCATCAGTTTGGAAGAGCCTTAATGTGTGAAATCTGTAAATATAGGTAAAATATTATGTGGAGAAGTCTCCACTCTTTTATTCGCATGGAACCATTTAGACCAATAATTTGTGTGTGCGGAAAAGTGACATTTGAGTTGTGTTCGTGTTTATATTTGTTGTTTCTTTCTTTAATTACAGCATTGCAATTGGGATTTTCTTGCGTATAGGTTTATTTTTTGCAATTGGTGACACTTTCAATTTCACACAAATTACACGCAATTGATACAAAATTTCGTTTCAAATTAGCATATGGTGAAATGAATATTTTCCGTTTCTTATCAGCATCAGAATGCTTAAGCTGAAGTGAAACGAAAACTTAATATGGTCTCCAAGTCGACACCGAAAACGAACACGAAAAGGCTACAAAAAATATTAACAGAGCTTTATCAGATTTATCAACAAAATTTTTTAAAATTAAAATCGAAAGACATTTTAAATTTTTCATACAGAAAATATTTTTTAGTTTTCTTTTTTGTGCTTTAATTTGTGGTAGTTAGGGCGTTAAGGGAGCCAACCTTGCACTTTATTCTGACGGAATGAACTTTGGTACACTATTAGTCTACATACTAAATTTAATTTAAGAAGTGTTGCCACGGTGGCTACACTGGCAGGCTGGAGATATAAGGGTTTCCTTCTGACCATGTTTTAACCTGAAATTTCACATAAATTAGCCTATAAATCGGGAACCAGACATCGGTTGATGTCGTGAAATGTCTCGTTGGATTTAGAACACTTGAAGCCATAGGAATATGTCAATTTTTGGCCCCTCCCCCACCCTTGTACGCTGGGGGAGCAAAATACCTTCAGCGGATAAGGATTTTTATTTGTCAGAAAATAATGGTAATAAAATGAATAACCATACAATTTTAAGATGAGTGTCGACGTAAAATTTCATACTCTACAGCATATCCGAAGTTCATTTTTATCTATGTATTAGTTTTTTGTATAATCGCTTCCAAATTGGGGGAGGGGAAGGTGGAAGTGTATCAAACCACTATATATTTATCTTGGTGTAATCTAAGCATATGGCACATGAACTTAGGGCAATTTTTAATGCCCAATCTTATACAATCAAAATAATTTCAGTATAATTTCCCTAGAAAAAACTAATAACCTTTTTATAAAATGATGACTAAATTTTTAGTAAAACGAGCATAATATTACCAAATTTCAATGGTATGGTGATGAAACTTGGCACTCATGCCTCATTTGTCGTAAGCAATAAGAATCAAAAGAGTCCATAAAAATATCTGGTGCTAAAGTGTGTTTTTTGAGTGAAACAGAATAGTGTAAAACTATGCCCCCTCCAGAATTAGTACGTTGATGAAAGTTTGCAGGAATGTTTTGTTTTTTATTGTAACCAAGAATAGAAAAAGATAAATCAATATCTATTGTCAAAGGTGATTTTTGAGGGAAAATTTTTTATCTGCTCTATTCAAAAAATAAATTAATTTTTCCATTAAAACGACGATTATTTTCTTTATGGTGATTGTATCATCTTAATTTCACTTAAACTGGATTCAGCGTTGAAAAATACTTTAAAATCTTGTACCATTTCGAATATTTGTACCCCAATTACATAAAAATAAAATGTTGGGTTTATAACCCATATTTTTATTCCGCCTAAACAAAACACCCTTGGAACCAATATGTTTGAATGGATCCTTTTGAGTCTTGGTTTTAACAAGAAATAAAACATTTCTACCAACTTTTATCAACACACCAGTTTTGGGAGGGGTTTACTGGTAATAGTAATACACTTTTCCCTTTCATTCAAAAAAAAACACCCTTTCGCTACAGATATTTGTATGGGCTCTTTTGATTCTTATTTCTTGCGACAAATGATACATGTTTGCCAAGTTTCATCAGCATACCATTAAAATTTGGTAAAGTTATGCTCGTTTCACTGAAAATTTAGTCATCATTTTATAAAAAGGTTATAACTTTTTCTAGGGAAATTATACTGAAATTATTTTGATTGCAAAAGATTGGGCATTCAAAATTGCCCTAAGGTCAGATGCCATATGCTTAGATTATACCAAGACAAATATATAGTGGTTTGTTATACTTCCACCTTCCCCTTCCCCCATTTTGAAACAATTATACAAAAAACTAATTCATGAATAAAAATGGACTACTGATATGCTGTAGAGTATGAAATTCTTCGTCGACACTCATCTTAAAATTTTATGATTATTCATTTTATTACCAATATTTTCAGACAAATAAAAACCCTTATCCGCCAAGGGTATTTTGCGCCCCCCACGTACAAGCGTGGGGGAGGGGTCAAAAAATTAACATATTTCTATGGCTTCAAGTATTCTTAATCCAACGAGATATTTCATGACATCAACCAATGCCTGGTTCCGAATTTATAGGCTAATTTATGTCAAATTTCGTGTTAAAACATGGTCAGAAGGTAACCCTTATATCTCCGGTCTGCCAGTGTTGCCACCGCGGAAACGCTTCTTAAAAGTAAACTTAGGATGTGGACTATTAGTGTACCAAAGCTCATCCCGTCAGAAAGAAGTGCAAGGTTTGACCTAAAATATGGCTCTATCGCCCTAACTATGGTATGTATACAATAATTTTCGTCCATTTTGTTTCTTCAATGGCAACCAACAAAAACTACAAACGTCAAATTTTCACCAGTAATAATTTTACGCAGACAATAAATAATTGTGTGCGGAAAAAAGTGGAGACTTGACTCGAGTAATCTACTACGATTTTCCATTTTCGCTATTGAACTGCGTAGGTACTGCTGAACAAAACGAAAACTAAATTTTTCGTTTATGATTTCGTTGTGTAAATTTTTATATGTAAGTTTTCGATTCGCTTTAGCTGCGTACTATGCTTTAATCTAGAAAATAGGAGTGTCGTAGTGCATTTCTCAATTAAGGGCGTTAATAAAGCATATTAAAAATAAACACAAAAATCAAAGACCACTTTCTCTTTATTTATTTGAATCAAGCTAATTAATATCTTATATTAAGCTTAGTGCATACTTCCTCGTAAAGTGAACAATATGCCTAAAATACCGAGCACAAAACTGTCAAGGGTTTCACTTTACCTCCTGAATGAAAACTCTATAGACCCCTTTCACACCAGGAAACTGAGTTGCCGGCGATTTTTAGTTTCTAGGCGAGAAGGGCGTTAAAGGAAGGAAGACAACAAATTTGCCCTCACACCCTTCTCGCCAACAAACTAGCCAGTTTCTGCCAACTCAGTTTCCTTGTGTGAAAGAAAACTGAGTTGCCGGCGATTTTTAGTTTCTAGGCGAGAAGGGCGTTAAAGGAAGACAACAAATTTGCCCTCACACCCTTCTCGCCAACAAACTAGCCAGTTTCTGGCAACTCAGTTTCCTTGTGTGAAAGCCGTCATACTTTTTTCTCCACTCGACTTTATAAGCATGTTCCAGGGTGAACAAAAGAGTGAAATTTGTATGGGTTCATCACTTGATTCACAAGTGTGTAGAAACTATAGGCTTAAGAGGGGGTTAATAATGAGATTTTAAGAAAAGTTTTCGACCACTTAGTTAACATAAATAATATTTTCAATATAAAGCCATTTGTAAAATAGCAGCCTTGTTATAAAATTTCGGATACAAATTAATGAGGATACCTAAACAGTGTTGTCTTGGAACTCTTTATTAAGCTGAGGGCGAGGTTTCTAACACAAATTAATTTGCTTAAGATTTAAGATGGCGCCCAACGCTACAGATACAGGTGTGTCAAAAAATTGCATTAATCCCTTTTTTTTATAAAAAAAAAAACACCATCTTCATTTTTGTTTGCAGTTGAAAAATACTCACCCCCATATTAATAAAAGGACCTAGCGGCGAGTTATCTTGAACTCGTGTGGATTATCAAAGGGTTAACTAAGAAAAGTAAATACAGGTGAGTTAAGCGCTGTTTTTATTAATATTACTTTCGGTTATTTGTTAACATAACCGAGATGAACCGATAACAATCCTATTTTCTGGTTGAAGTGGAAAAAAATTAATCTAAGCCAAAAAGTAAATTAGTTCATGCAATTTCCAACAATTATTAATAAGTGCATTTTTAGTCAAAGTTTGAAAATTCTCGAGTTATTACAAAAAAAAAAATATTTTCCATAAATTCGAGATATTTGCCCCACCACCGCCCAACCGAAAAGAGCTAGGGGTGGTTTATTATTTTAGCTAAGACTCTCATAACCAACATTTGTATGATTTTAAGAAAAAGAAAAATATATCTAACTTTTCGAATTTCAGCCATTATTTTTGTGTAAGTATGGTTATTCATTCCTATTGAAATAAAATATCATTTATACAAATATCCACTATTAGTTTTTTAGAAACTAATGGTCCTCCTATTTTTAAGAAGAAAACATAAACAACTACGGGAACATAAACAACCAAACAAATTTTTTGCAAAAGCGATTCAAATTATTTTATAAGAGAAATACAAAACGGTTTATAAATCAATTGTTTTCTACGCGCTATGCAATTCCTTTTATCAAGAATCATCAATGCGAAGAGTTCCTAATTTAGTTTTATGTTAAAAAATTAAATGTAACAGTTTTAAAACACTAATCGATTATACACATAATGGGGCGTATTTATACCTACTCATTTTAGAGCTGTGTCTAAGTTAAACATGGTTAAGTTAAATTTTCAGACGTTGATTCTATTTCTTTAAGTTTATTAAGCTATTCGTGTAGTATACCAAGTAAATTATCTTATAAAAATATAAAACCAACAATTTGTAATTAAAATCGGTCTGTATCTGTATTCATTGAGCCAAAATTGTCTTAAACTGTAGTTTAGTTTAACCTGGGTCCATATCTGCGACTATGAATATGCCCCAAAATATGTATATCTATATAATATTGAAGTAAGATAACCATAGGAAAAGCGTTAACTAAAAAAAAGCTTACATTAGTTTTAAAAGCGCATCTTTAAACAAAAGCATATTCGTTAAAGTTGTCTCAAAAAAGTATCAAGTTCCGGTGCTTTTTTGATTAACTGGAAATTCTTAAAATATTTGAATAAACGGCATAAACGCCTTAAATCACTCAATTAAAATTGTGGAATATATGGATTGTGACTTAGCTTAATGCTTACGAAGACAATAACCAAATTTATCAATGTCAAAAAGCCAAACTTATTTTAAAAGCTTTTAAGTTAAAAAAAAATGCATGCTAAAAATACTATCAGCCGTATTCATTAGAAACCGCTGAACAGATGAATAGTTATGCACTGCATAAGGATTTATGTAGCCGCCACCATACAACGTTGCATAAATTGTTATGCATAAAATATTGTTCATCCCATTATAGTTATAATGAGCTTGTGTCAAAATTAGTATCATAAAGGAGAAATCTATTACGTTTTACTTTCAAAACTGACAAAGGAGACCCATCTGTGTGTGTGCTGTGTGAAAAATCGATGAAGTAATTCTGCTGGCGATTGGATTCTTTTTGTTTTTTAATTAATTTCTTTTAATATTATTATAATCAGCCAGTTACTTTGTTGATTTTTTGTGTTTGCAAATAAAATTAAAAATATTTGAAACAAATATTTGATTTATTCCATGAATTGTGAGTGAATGAAACAATTGTGATGGTTTTGTTGAGGAGAAAAATGAAAGCGTGGTGCTTATTTTTTAATGTTTGAAATTCATTTGTATTTTCCCGTGAAAGTGATGAAGGTGAATCTTTGTATAATTTTATTTAAATCACGCGCATGCCATCGAGCATTTGCAAAAGTTGTAAGAATTGATGGAAAATCTTTAAATCTTTTACATTTATTAAGTAGATTCTATAAAATAAAGTGTACACAAAATATTCTTAATTTTATTTAAACAATATCACAACAAAAATGTTCAATAAATTAACAAAACCAACAATATTTATTGTTGTATTTAATTTTATAAAATATTTTGATAGTCAGATTTCAACACCTCAAAGATTACAAAAATAAGCGCCCCCCTAATATCTATCTACATTATTGTTGTGTGTGAGTCAAAGTGACATTCCGATACTAAACAACCCTTATGTTGGCTCTATACCATGAATGAAAGAATACAAGATTACGACACTTCCTACGTTTTTGGAGAGAAAACGTAACAATAGATGTGACAGCCAAGAAAATTTGTATAGAGTAATTTTTTGTCCGCGAATTATTATATGTTTGATATAGATTTTCATTCTAAAAACACAAAAAATTTTACCGAAAAATGTTTTTAATTGTTATTCAATTGTTTTAAATTATGTTAATAGTCAAAATATGAAGCAAAAATAGAGAGTGCGATGAAAAAATTCAAATATTAGATATATTCCATTCTTGAATTATTATTTTTATTGTTGTTTTTATATCATAAAAATATAGCCCACAACATTAAAAAAAATGGTAAAAAATCACTTTAATAACAAGTTCAAGTAACTTAAAGTTTTCGCACCCCAATATCTCATACAAATTATACCAAAGTTTAGTCTTTAAGGCTCTCCCAAACCAATACGAAACATTCGTTGCGGCGAAAAAACATTCGTCAGTCAAAATTATTTCATATGTTTCTCCACAGCGTTGGTGTGGGCACTCTCATAAATCACCATGTAAATAAATTTTGACATGCGAATGTTTTTTCGCCGCAACGAATGTTCCGCATTGGTTTGGGAGAGCCTTTATTGTCTCCACTTGAGTCACGAAGCATGTTGAAAATTACAATAACAAAGCCAAAAATCCGAAGTGTCGTTATCTTGTATCTTTCATTCATGGCTCTATACATCCTCCAAACGCGTTTAGCTTATGTTGCCTCTATTCAACGTTGCATAAGTTTATGAATAAGGTTTTTGCGTTCAGAGGAATTATAAATAGTGCATAACACTATGCACTCGCTATAATTCGTTTATGCATAAGGCTGTATAAAGAAACTTTTCTATGGCATTGGGCATGCTGTGTATAGGTTTGACGTCATATCTCCGGTCAAACGTTTTTTTTTCAGAAAGGGTATGTTTTTGAATTGACATAAATTAAAAATGTCCATAATTTCCTGTCCAAATTGGAAAAATGGTATAATTTTGTTTTCATAACCCCGAAGAAATTGAACGAGAAAAACTCCATTTCGGCTTAGTGAGAAACTGCTCATTACATTATTCCCCTTAAATGATAGGGGCTGTAAAATATAAATTTTACATTTTGTTGGATAGAGAGAGAACACAACAATGCAGTCTGCATAAATGTATATTAGCCGTGTTTTTTGCAGGTCAGATAGAATTGGACAAAAAAACAAAAACTTTATCTGAACTAAGCAATTTACACGTAAATACAAAAACAACTGAAGTCCATATGAACTTTAGCTAAGTCCAGATAATTTTCTGTTCTTGACTTAAGTTCCGATACAAACCAGTACTGCCAGCTCGAATAACCATGTCCATGTTGTTATCGATATTTTGCATGGAAACGTCAAAATATCTGAGCAACGATTCAAACATTTTTTTTTTTAATAAAACAAAAAAATGAACGACCATTGCTTTAAAAATTAATTTGTTTTCCTAGTGATTTAAAGTTGAGTTTTTTGTTTTTATTTCACATATTTAGTTTTTATTTTGCAAGCTTGTCACAAAACTGAAAGGTTAGAGATGAGGAGATGGCGTTTTCTAAATTTCGTAATGGTGAGGTTTTTTTTTTTTTGATTCGATGACTTTGCTAAATTCGGATGTCGTTTTTTTTCGACAATTATATCTGAACACGGCTATTATTGGCGGAAGTGCATGTATTTCCGTCTGATGACTTCGTAAAAAAAGGGATATATTAAATATAAAGTTGTTAAACTTTGTTGGATAGGGAGAGTACACCAAAATGGAGAAGATATTCGTACATGCAGTTTATAGGAAGTGCCATAATGCAGATATGAAGTGGAACATGTTCATCTTCTTTATGGTTCTCTTTCTCACACTCGGTTTTTTAGGCATATATCTGTCCCGCTCTACTTTTCTTCATATTTGCAGATGAAGATACATGTAAATCCAGCATAATGGGGTGTCAGAATCAAGATATGAAAACGAACATGTTCATCTGCATGATGGTTGTCTTCACCCATTTGGTTAATTGCCATGTCTCTGTCCCGATCTACTTTTCTTCAAATTTACAGGTGCACGTTCATGTAAATGCACCATCTCCCAAATTATATAGCCTGAACAACATAGACCTACTTTTGTACAAAAGTACAAAAGTGAAAAATTAAAATGCTAGCTAAGGAAACATGCTTGCAAAAAAACATAGGAAAAATGTTCTGACATATAAATTAAACCACCATGCACAATTTTCCATTGTTGTTTTGCAAGCAGGTGTCTTCAGAATAGATATTTATTTCTCACTTTTGTACAAAAGTAGGCCTATGTAGTTAAACCTTATTTCATTAACAAATTATAATCATTAGTGATAGGGCAGTCAAGGCATGGCCTTATATTCAATACAAATTATAGGAAGAAATATTACTTTTGTTTCCAACTTAATTCAAACACCTATCTGCCATCCCTGTACTTACTGGAAAACCAATATTTTTGACATTTGGAAGTCAAACAAAAAAATAATGGAATCAACCTCTCTGTCTCTTTTTCCAATAAGATTATAATCTACTCTCTTTCTCTCTCTCATCCACCAATACCAAGTCAAGTTCAACAAAAAAAATGGATTTTTCTTCATAATTTTCATTTTTCCAACTTAAATTTTTCATTCGAAGTTTGCATCGTGCAAGATAAAGTTGTGGATTTTTTCTATTCAATTTGACGTCTCCTTTGTGTGTGTCATCATTTATCATCATAATCGGTCGTTTGATTACTGTATAATTTTCTTTCTTCTAAAGAAAAAATTAATAATAAATTATTAATTTCAATCTAAAACAAAACCCAAGTGTTGCAATTCCAGTGTGATAAAAAAACATAACACAAAACAGTGTTCTTCTCTCGCTGAAAAAAAGAATTTTCAGTAAAAAATAAAAAATACCCTGAAAAACGAATAATCGATTTTCCGTGTGAAACAACAACGAATATTCGTAGAAGTGAAATAGAACCAACACAAAAAAAAAAAGAAAAACCCAAGGCAAAAGGGTTTTTACTACTTAATTCGAACAACCACAACGATAAAAGGAATCAACCACCACAAGCACCCAATCATAATCTAGGAAGAGTGTATTTTTGGACAAAAAAATCCATCCAATCTTCAATAAAATCTAGATAAACAGGTGAGTTAATCCTCCTATACTTTTCTCCTCCATAAAAATGCTCAAAGAATTATCTAACTCTTCATTCCTGATTTTCTTGCCCTTTTTTCATTTTCATGTTTTTTTTTTTTCTTTCTTTATGTCCTGAGTGAATTCCTTCCTCTACATACCTACACCTTTGAGTGTCTGCTGAGTCTATCACCTCACGACCTCAGTTCCTCCATGAAAATATCAGCAAATCCTTTTCGTCCCCCTCCTACTGTTCATTTTCAAATTCTATTTTCATTTTTATCATTTTCTTCGAATTCCCTATGGAATTCTTCTCATCGCACTTCGTCTTCGGTAGATTTATTGTAATTTTAAGTTTTTTTTGTAACAAAAAAGTTCTTGTTATCCCCGTAGCTCGTAGTCGTAGAATTTTCATAGAAAAAATGTGAACATCGCTCATTGTAACCAAAAGTACTGGGAATCATTTTGCTTGTTGTATGTAACTAACTAGCTATCTATCTATCTAACTAACTGTAACTTATATACTTAATGTTGTTTCTTATTCTTTTTTGTTACTACCTATCTTACCTTACTAACTACCATCTACACCTTCTTTTCTTCCTGTGGATGACTACGTCGTCGTGGTGCTCGTGGTGCTCGTAGTCTCTTCCTCCTCGTTACATCCACCCCACCACCCGTTCTTAAAGCCTCTAAACCTCTTCGCTTCCGTTTTAACTTCAATTCTTGGTTTGTATATCTTTAGATTATCTTGGTTCTTGTTGTTGTTCTTGTTGGTGTTATTGTTCTTTAATATGATTGAGTATCGTAAAAATTGTATGTTCCTCTCTCCCTGCAACCTACTTCCGAGTTCCGATGTAAAAATAGATGGAACATTACAAATTTGCCTGCTCGTAGAATACAAAAAAAAAAAAAAAAATCCCTTCCAGTTGCGAGAGATTGCTGTTGGTTGGGTGAAAGAAAATAATATTCGAATGAGTCATTGGCAACCACCATGATCTCCAGCTCCCCGTTGCTGGATCTCCAGCCTGTCTGTCTGCCTGGTACAGATAAGCGGGAGCGAACGATGGAGTTTGAAGTTGAATTTCAGTGGGTGGGTGGTAGTGGGGGGTGGCTGTTGAAGTTGCAAGTGACTACTAACTGGTCAAAGGAATGGGTTACTATATGGGTGGTTAAACATTCAGCCGCCTCATTCTGACGTAATACCTTTGCGACCTGCGCTGGGTTTTGTTGGTTCTGGTGTCACTGCCACTGAGTGTTTTCTCTTAGCTCAATGCATTTTGTTTTTGGTTAAGGGCGTAGGTATGTGTGTTTGCTTCGTTCCTTGTGTGGCGTGTCCTCATTTTTCATTCGACCGACGTTGCAAATGAGTCCCTATGCGAAAAATCAGCTGGGAATTTTACATCTTTTCATTTCATGTTTATTCGTTTTAATCGTTGGATTCTTCTTCTTCTTCAGAAAATCTATGTTTTCGTGTTTCTTTTTTTATCTTTGTTGTTATTAGTTTAATGAGGAATATTTTAAGGATCCAACATACATAAGTATTTACAAATATTGCTGTGCGTTGTAAAAAATAATGAATGTACCTATGCACCTTAAGGTCGATAATAATAGTTTTGTTGAAATAGATTTGTTGTTGTTGGTGTATGCCACCTACTATACAGCTAACCTACCTACTCAATGTTGAGTAATGAAACGAGTTCATGGGAATTATTTACATATTATAGAAAGAGAGAGAGTTTGTATAGTCCTTGTTGTTGCCATGGTGAAGTGGGTATGTACTTAACTCAGAAGACTTGTAATTCTTTGAGTCGGGAATAATAATCAAGTTGAAAGTAGGAAGAGATGGTGATGATTATATAGAACCAACCGACATAGATTGCTGTACTTTATTTTTTTTTGTATTCACTTAATGGTTTTGCTTTATCCTTGAAATCGGATTTACCATTAAAAACGTATTAAAGTTGCTGGAAAATATACTACCGGTGAACTATTGACTTTTTCGTTGGGAGTCTTATGGTTGGGGCTTAGGGCTTTGAGGAAGCAATTATTATTTTTGTGGGTAAAAGTTTTGTAACTTTGTTATCTTGAATAGTTTTCGTTGTAAGTTAAGAGGTACCTACCTGAAAGTAAGCAATATAAGCGAGGAAGCGATAGTTGGTAGTTGAAAGCTTTACACCTCAGCTAGCAATTAGAATTTGTATTTATGTTTTTAATTCAATGCATTCAAAAATTACAGAATACTTCGATAAAAGCATAATGATGACCCAAATGATGGGCCTGGGTGAAAGGCATTTGAACTAAAAGTTGCAAAAAAAATTCAATTGGATTTATGAAATAAAACGAATCAATTAATTTTTACCTTGTTACGAAGTTAGCTGCCAAGGTGTTTTTTTTTATAATTTACGCGCACTCAAGGGGCTATAACTACCCTATGAATAACAGAGTGCGAGCAATAGGAAAAAAAGATAATTAATTAGGAGGTAACGGTGCGCATTGATTTTGATTTTCTGAGTATCACAATGGGAGAAAAAAAATAGTTAGGTAAACCATTATACATTCGAGTAGTGTGGCTGAAGAAGAAAATTTTGTACTTGACTGTACGTCCAAATTGGGGTCTATGGTGAACTGATAAACCCAGAGCCGACAGCAAATTTTGGGAGTGGATTGATAACCAAAATATTAGTATATAGGAGTTTATCGTGGTATCAAAAACAAAAGTGTGGTAGATTTTTTTTTGTCAGCCTTTGACGGGGGAGGGGTTGTCAAAATAGCGATTTTCCAATTTTTGTCCCAGAAGTATTTACTTACTTACTTACTTACTTAGGTCCTCGGACCTATTACGTCCGTGATGTTTCCCTTACGGGACATAGGGCCTCCACTACACCTACGCGCCATTGTGTACGATTTCTTGAAATATATTTCAGCTCTCTCCAACTTTTCCCCAGTCGTGCCGATTCCTGTTCGACCGTTCTTCGCCATGTACTTCTAGGCCGGCCCACTTGTCTTCCCTCCTGTGTGAGCGGGTTCCACTGCATTGCTTGAGATGCAATGCACCGATCGCCTTTTCGAAGCGTATGGCCAATCCACTGCCACTTTCTTCTTCGTATAATGGAGTCTATGGGCTCCTGACCCGTTCTCGCATGAAGTTCGGCATTGGAGATACGATTGGGCCAGAAAATCCTCAAGATGTTTCGTAGACATCTATTAACGAAGGTTTGCAGCTTTCTAGTGACAATTTCAGTGACTTTCCAAGTGCTGCAGCCGTAAAGCAGAACGGATTCAACATTGGAGCGGAACAGTCGTAGCTTGGTCTTTAAGCTAAAAGAGTTGTTTCTCCATATTTTGGACAGCATTCCGAACGCAGCCTTTGCTTTTCTGATTCGGCTGTTTACGTCTAGTTCAGTTCCGCCACCCGTAGAGATAATACTCCCAAGATATTGGAAATCCTCTACCATCTCTACCGGTTGTCCAGAAATATTTACTTGGATTGATGAGGAAGTTCCAAGGCTGATCCTTTTAGTTTTTGCCGAGTTGATCTTAAGCCCTACGATTTCTGCTTCTCTCTCCACCCTTGTTGTCATTTGATGGAGATCCATGATCCTATGAGAGAGTAAGCATACGTCGTCCGCGTAGTCCAGATGTTTGAGGTGAGATTGCAGAGTCCACTGAATTCCTCCATTTCCATTTGACAAAGCTGCGTGCAGTACGTCATTTATCACTAACAGGAACAGTATTGGTGACAGTATACAGCCTTGCCTAACTCCACTTTGGATTTCAAACTCCTCTGACAGCCTACCTTTGTGCAAAACGTGACACCTGGATCCATCATATGTAGCCTTGATAATAGCAATCAATTTATCTGGGATGCCCCTCCTGTGCAAAGCAAGCCAAATAAATTCTCTATTGACACTGTCGAACGCCTTTTCAAAATCGATGAACAGCAGGTGAAGTGGTGATCGATATTCAACGCACTGTTCGATGATGATCCTCAAGGTGTTGATGTGATCAACACAGGAAGATCCAGTGCGGAAACCTGCTTGTTCGGCGTCGAGTGTGTCTTCGAGGTGGTCTTTAATTCGGTCCAATATTATCCTTGCTATTATCTTGGCTACTGCAGGCAGAACGCATATTCCTCTCCAGTTTTCGCACTGTGTGAGATCTCCTTTCTTTGGGAGCTTGACAATCATTCCTTTTTTCCACTCTTCAGGAAAGCTCTCTGCTTCCCAAGCTCTCTTAATAAGTGGGTGCAGTAGCTCGCTCGATGTCGTTGGGGCTGCTCCTAAGAGCTCTGCAGGAATACCGTCAAGTCCAACCGCTTTGTTGTTCTTCAGTGCTTTGATGGCGGTGATAATTTCTTCTTTACTGGGGGGTACGGTGCGTATTCGGGAAATTGTTACTTCGGGTAGCTCAGTGGGAATAGGGTTCACTTCACTTGCGAAAACGCGGTTTAAAACCGCAGAAAAGTGTTCCCTCCACCTTATGAGCTGGTCCTCATCCGAAATTAGCAGGGATCCGTTTGTGTCTTTAACCAGGTGTTGTTTAGAGCTCTGGACACCAGTGAGCTCTTTGGTAATTCTGTAGACGGTCCTACTGTCACACCTACTAGCGGCTTCTTCTGCTTCTGTAGCCAGTGCGTTGATGTAGTTACGCTTATCACGTCGCACACTACGGTGAACTTCCCTCATCTTCATGCGGTACGTAGACTCAAGCTCGTTTCTCCCTGCTGCTGGGGTAGCTGCGATGCGAGCTTTAAGGTGTTTCCTTTCTTCGATCCTTGCCCAAGTTTCGTCGGAAAGCCAAGCACTATTTCTTCCTTGCGCCCGGCCGACTATACTTTCAGCACCGGATATGAACACATTTTTCACAGCACACCAATGATTTTCGATGGATGTGGTTTCCGTGCTGCTGATTGCGTTCAATCCTTGTGAAAGGTGGTCCCCTAGTTGCTGGCGCACTGCAGGATCCTTTAGTCTATCTGTATTAAACTTGGGCATTCGAGTGTTTCCTTGGGATCTCCGAACTGCAGCTGTACGCAATCTTACGGTAGCAATTATCAGATGGTGGTCCCGGGCCATTCCCATGTCAGCACCTCTTCTGTTACGGACGTCCTGGAGACTGCTTCTAAAACGCCGGCTGATCGCGAAGTGGTCAATTTGGTTGGAAGTTGCTTGTCTGTCAGTCGACACCCAACTGACTTTGTGGCACGTCTTATGCTCGAACATGGTCCCTCCAATAACAAGGCCGTTGGCGTTGCAGAAATCGACAAATCGTTCGCCATTGTCGTTTCGGTTACCAACACCATGTTTTCCCATGACATGCCTTAGCCCAGAGTTGTCATTGCCAACCTTGGCATTTAAGTCTCCCATCACCATAACTATATCACCTCGTGGAACGCTATCATAAGCAGCACTCAGCCGGTTATAAAAGGCCTCCTTCTCCTCGTCAGAAGAGAGTAAAGTTGGGGCGTAACACTGTATGATGGTGACGCGACGTACTCTAGTCCGGAACCTGGCTTTCAAGATCCTGTCACCTAAAGGCTCCCAGGAAATTAGGCTTTTGAGAGCTGTTTTGGAAAGCAGCAATCCAACGCCAGATTCCCGAGCGCTTCCAGGTGTTTTTCCGGAATAGAATAGTACAGTGTTACGGGTTGGTGACTTGAACTTCCCCGAACCCAGCCATCTAACTTCACTTATCCCTAAGATGTCCATCCTATACCGCATGAATTCCTTCTCTAGTTGCAGGAATCTGGCATTCTGAGGACCTTCTTTTCCATTGTCAAGAAGCGTCTTCACATTCCAGAAACCAATCTTTGTCCGGGTACAATAGCCAAAAGTCGTCAACGAGTTATCATTAATTATCCGAGGCGTAGTGTTGGTTTCGGTAGCGGGTTGATTTCAGTTACGGAGAATGCTAACCTCCGTAACCTATCCTAGAAAGCTAGGCCTTTTCGCACTTGTAATTTTAGCCTATTTATGTATATTGGGATACATAAATAGTTGCCCGGGGACCACCACGAGGAGGTAAAACAAGCACTTCATCGTGACTGATTGTTGCGCTACTGGCCCAGACCAAGTTCTGAGCAATCAATAGTTTCCCGATCAGGCACGATGCAGGTCGCCCAATCTTATGATGCTCTGTAATTTTCCAAGCATCATAATCTTGGCAATCCAAACAATAACTCATTATATTGGCTTTTTAAGCGAACCTTTATCGATTTTTTTGTCGGCTCCTAGACTATGCTTTCGGTTCTTAGACTATGATGGACATTTCTGGAAGCACGAGTATTATGGTTGAATTGTTTTAGGGGAAGAACACAACTAGCTATTTCTATTAAGCACTGTTTATAAAAGTAGCAATAAAATAACGAGAGACATGAAACGTTACGATGGTGCTCAAGAGATATAAACGTTTCAGTGACTGCTTTATCACCTATCATTTTTAAAGCTCTTTTCTGAATTCTATCTAAAAGACTTAAATGAGTTGAGGGAGCACCTGTCTGCTTGCATTTTCTTTTTTAAAGAAATCATCCATCGCTTAACCTAATCGAAGAAAGCCATGATATAAGCGATTACCTATACATATTTGATATTTTTTATCAAAAAAATGGATCTGTCAACAGTTGAGGCATTTACAGTGATCAAAAGAAAATTTGTGTGCGGCTAGTAAAAATGCTAGTTGTCTCAATAGGCAATTTATAAAGACAAAACCTTACATTGGATGGGCATGATCAGGTGACCTCGGTGGCGCAATGCGTAGTGCATAGGCCTCAGAGGTAGCTGGTCAAGGTTCGATTCCACTTGACGGCACCAATTTATAAATTAAAATTGAACATAAAGATTAAGCACCACTGAAAGGAATGTGATGATTGGTGTGGCAGCCATGAAATTGCAATAATTCCAGCCAAATACAATGGTGGTAGCCCATTACGGAGCGAAAGCTATGCAGCCTAACTGCGAGTGTGTTATCACACAAAAAACCCAATTTAAAAGAAATTTTGTTTGTGTTATTTTCTCAAAATAGAAAAAAAAAATGTAGGTGGTAAAAGCATTGAAGAAGACTGAAAAAAGGCTTTTTAAATGTTCTAGAGGTTCAGCTCCCTGCAGTGAAATGATACTCAAGTAGTTCACTGAGTTTCGTCACAAAGTGCAACACACATTAGGGCATATTCATAGTCACCGATAAACCTAGGTTTTACTAAACTACAGTTTAACACAATTTTGGCTCAATGATCAATTTTACTTACAAATTGTTGTTTTTTTATTTTTATAATATTATTAACTTTTTATACTACACAAATAGCTTTGAATATTTTGAAATGATAAACTTAAAAAAATAGAATCTACGTCAAAAAATTCAACTAAACCTAGGTTTAACTTATGTAGGCACAGCTTAAAAATGACTATGAATACGCCCCATTACGTCTAAAGTATGTTACATTGAAAAAAAAAAAAAAATTAGACGAAAACTGCGCGAAATTGTTTTGAACGATCATCTGGTCGAGTTTAGTGACTTGTGAAATAGCTTACATTGTAGCTATTTTAAATGAGATCGTTATTCATTTCCAGCTTACAAGTTAAAGATTACACAGAAGAACAGATTCTGCGCAGGCATAAAATTACACTTTCCAAACGATTTAAACTCGAATCCGACATCAGAATTGATAGATCAAAAAATTTGTTTTTTTTTGTTGTACTTTTGCGGCTATGTTACGTCATAATTAAATTTGTATCCGAAAATAAACTTGTTACACAATGAGAAGGTTTTTGCTCGTTAATAAAAATCCTGATTTTGGAATTGGCACAGGCATTCGTGGTATCATAGCCTCAAAGTGGGAAAAACCGTGTTGTATTCCGATATGGTAAGGTTAAGTTTCTCCAACAATTTCCTTTTTCCCATACAAATTATTACTGCGCCTAATTGAATTATTATTATGAGGGCGAGGCTTAACCAGGAGTTAGGAATGCAAAGGCGAATACTTAAACTAACTAATGATTTTTCCAAGGATGAACAAAGTATTGGAAAGGTAGGTTTCTTTTGGACGGGATAATGAGTACTTTCAGATGTCGTAATGATTTTTGTAATGGAATTGTAAAGGGACATGAAACTTAGCCTTAAGAGTAAGGAAAAATACGGTTTTGGCACTTTGAGACTTTAAGCCATCTCGAAAACTTGGGCCAATTCAGCACATCCGAGGTTAAAAAAAAACTAGAAAGTATAATACACACACCACAAAATATGTGTTGCTATTTTTGCTCATAAAATTTATCAAAAATGGACTCATTTCAAATTTCATAAGAGTGTTTGGACCTCTTCAGGCTCAATTTAAGTCAATTTTTGCGGCTCTTCGTAAAGGTTTATTATTATTAGCCTCGAAATGAAAAAAAAAAACAAATTAACAAATTGGACCTCTTGAAAAGAATAAAATCGAACAGAGAAACTAAAATGGCATGTGTTTTAGAGTTTAAGAAATACTTTTATTTTGGTCGCTCTAAAAAAGTACTTGGCAAATAAATTCAATTTTGTTGAATTCCTTTCAACCATTTAAAATCGAATATTTTTTTTTGATGAAAAGAATTTTATTAATTAAAATCGATTATTTTATGTGATTGTGTGGGTAACATTTGGACAGGATTTTTTACACACAAATTATTGCGTTCAGAAATTAATAAAAATTCCAAATTGCATTTGTTTTAAGCACTTATATCATATTTCTGTAATCCAATCAACACAATTTGTTGTTTTTACATACATACATTTGTATGTGCAATTATTTTCTTGAATCTATTAATTATTCACTTAAGAATATTTGTTTCTGCGACACGACAAGGAAAAAAATTAGTCAAAAGAATGAGAAATGTCAAATCTTCATAGTGTGTCTAGATTTTGCTAAAAAGGCATTATTTGATTTGATTTATGTCGAATTCCTTACAACCAAAAAAAATTCGAATTTTGTCTGAACAAATCCAATTTTTTCTAAACAAAATCGATTTTAATGCTGTCAAACAAATCTTGCGTTTTTAGCTAGATTTCACATCCAATCGCACACACACTATCAAGATTTGACATTTCTCATGCATCAAGATGGAATTAAATGTTCTCATTACAATTTTGTGACGGAGTTAAAAAAGAAAACAAATGTTTAAGTGTTCTTAATTGTTTAATATTTCAGTGAATGATGAAAAAAAGTAAAGATAATTGTGCGTATCTTCAAGAAACAAAAAATCTCATTAAAATAACATACAATTCGCGAGGAAAACACGTTGCAAAATTATTTTTCTTCGTCCCCTAGTGAAATAGATCCTCGCTACTGTGTTTTGGATTGTAATTTTTTTACTTGATTACGCGCACAATTGTTTTTGATGTTTTTCAATTATCAGACGAAATATATTTGTTTTTAAATTATCAAAGCAACGTGAAAATAAAATACACTTTAATATTTGCTTAGCGCGCACTAATTCTTAGTTTTTGTGCGACAACAAAATTCCTGTCAAATTGCACTCACACACTCACAAAAAAAATCGAATTTTTTTAAATTCCTTCTACCAAGAATTTTTTTTTAAAATGAAATCGACTTCAAATGGTTGTAAGGAATTCGACATTAGAAAAATTGATTATTTATTCTAAACAAATCGATATGTATAGAAAATAGTTGGTTTTTTGGCTGTCAAAAGATTAGAAAGAATTCAACATCATTTAAAAATCACTGACTTATCGAACAGTCCTCGTATTTTATAAACAAATGTATTTATTTGAAATATAAATTTGGATTTCTCTATTGGAAAATCCTTTATATGCTTACTTGTAAGCTATTTTATTTATCTTCTCACAAACAATTTTTGTCTCTACAAGTCTTAGGCAAAACAATCTTGAAATAATTTTGTTTCGACTGAAACTTATTAGATTGCCATCGAAATAATTCCTTTATTGGTGTATTGGTGTCAGTTTGAAAGCAATAACTTAAAACATTTTCCAAGTTTAAGTTAACAAAATTTGAAGCGGTATGAAATTACTCCCTTTTTTGTTGCATTTTGAAAGTACATTAGACAGGTCATGGTTGCTACTCCTCTGGAAATTCGGGGAACTAAAATTTGGTCAGGGAAAGTCAGGGAATTTCGAAAGCGATGAGGGAATTTTGTTCAACACTAAATTTTTTCACATTAAGACATCTTTCGTTGAACTCTGACAATTTTTTTTTTTTCAAAGTCAGATGACATTTTAAATCTTTTTAACAATGCAATCCGATTTAAAAAAAAAAAAAAAACAGAAACTGCTTCAAAAAAAGTTAAAAGAGCATCGAAAAGAAATGATATGCAGCTACTAGAATGTGAGGTTTGTGGTCTGCATGTAGTTCATGGAGCATTAACACCAGTTTGGAAAAAGCACATATTTTTAAGACATTTATATTTTGTGTTCAAGGTTACTCTAGCTTGAAGGAGTTTGTTCACAGCAAAAACGCAATGTACAACATTTCCATGGAAATATTGATAATTCTCTGAATTATAAAATGTCTTCAGTATGAAAAATACTGAGCTTCCTAAAACAAAACCAATCGAAAATGTCAAAATGTTCTTTCAAGATGAGCTTTTAGACTCCAAACTCAATTTTTGTACACTATCACTAGTGAACCGTTTTTAGCCAAGTTTCAAGACGAAAAACCCTTAATATTTTATCTTGAGGAGGATCTGCTCATAATAGTCAAAAACTTATTAGACCGGCTTGTAAGAAAAGAGTCATTAGTGCATATGTCCTCGGATGTTGGATTTATCTCCTCATTAAAACTGAAGAATTTGAAAGGAAGAGTCATCGCAGTATAAATAACCAATTTCATTGTGATTTATTTTAACTAAGCAATTTCATAGTGATATTTATTAATCAATTTCATTCTGATAGATACTTTAAACAAATATAAAAATAAACTTTTTATCTCAAAGATTAACTTTTTAAATACATTTCATTTTTTTTTTTGTAAGCTTCCAACTAAGAACTACAGAGCACTTTTAAAAAGCTACTAATTTATCATTCTTAAGTTAAACCAACTAAAAAGTTAGGGAAATTTATTTTGAAAAAAGTGGCAACTATGCAGGTATTAGGCACGCCAAGTTGACGACCTTAGTTTGCACTTTACAAATAAAAAGTCCACAAAGGAGATGGCCAAGAAAAAACCCAGCGTCGACAAGATCTATACTTGGTTTTTGAAGGCTTAATAAGTACTTCAAAAACATGTAATTGTTACATCGATAAACAATGAGGTAACAAAATGCAAACGAAGAAGTGCATTTTCTAACCAAAGCAAGCTGAAAAAACTTCTACGAGTAGTTTTATTATTCCTTTGACTAAAGATATCAGCTGGTACTCTCTCTTTCAACAGCCGCAAGGCAAAAGCTAATAATACGTTCACCTCCCGCTCTACTATTTTTAAACACCAAACAAATAAATAAAAATAAAATAGTAAGAAAATATAATAATAGTCTTATTTGGTGCTCGTTATGTTCTACAAAATGGCTTAAGCTCTCGGCCTACTATTATTTATGTCATAAGGTCATTGCCGTTGCTATATTACATACTTTTTAGATGTATACATACCTATGTCAATTAAATTAAGACTTTTTAATGCATTATAATAGCAACTAAGCTAAGCAGCGTGTTTTGTTTAAGCTCAAATATCCAAAACAAAATAAAAGATTCACCTGTCTTTTGTTTATTCATTCATTTTTTATTGCCAACTAATCATAACACAAACGTAAATAATAACAAACAAAGAGATATGGTTGTCAGTTCCGTCCATTTTTTTCTTTCTTTATTTTTGTTTGTATTCTCTATCTTTATGACTGCAAAAGTTATGTCACAATTATTATTTATTACTTGTAAATTATTTAAAACATTTTTTTTAATAATAAATTCAATTTTAAAAGCAAATATGAATATATTGTAGGCAAATTTAAATAATTGTTCATAAATCATGACAGGCATTGAATGAAATGAAGTAAAATCTACTTCTCTTTGGAGATCTAAGTAGGCACCGACTTGAATATGAGTACATTTGCGATAAATATAATAAATTAAAAAAAAAAGAAAACATATTAAAGGCTAGGTACTCATTCAGCTGCCCTATTTATTTCTATTTATTAAACTCTCAATTTAAAGGCACAAGTCGTATTGGAAAGTTTGAAGGTCATTCAAGAGTTCAGCAATTTATACATACATATCGTATCTCAAGTCATCAAATTCGTAAGTGGGTACTTCCTATGGGTTGATTTTTTGTTGTAGCGAAAAGGAGCTTATTAATAATGGTCCATTTCACCATCAAGGTATTATGCAATAGTTAGATACCTACTTATTTCCTACAAAGCCTAATAGAGCTCAACGAACCATTTATCATTTTTTCTACATATTTCATACGTTATCTCATGCAACGTTTGCGTTGTTATTCATTCTGTGTCCAAAATACTTATACATAGGTAGGTAGCTTATAAGCGAGTTCTATTGAAGCTGTTTTTTTTCAGACTCAGACCATAGAACTTTTACTTACTTAATATTTATATTGGAATCGAATGAATTGTCAACACTAAAAGAAGATTTTCTTTTGTGTTACAAAGGCTGCTTGTGGTTTTTAACATGTTGTATCTGCAATAATTCCAGACCTGAGCTTAATGATGTATAATGATGTGGGCTTAGCCACTTTAAGTGGCTTATGACATGCATTATGACCTCGCTTGTTTTATGGAAAGCAAAAGTGATTTCTGCATGATGACCTAGCCTTTTGTTTTTTTTTTTTTTTTAAGTTAAAACGTTTGAATAGTTAGAAGTCCCACAATGATCATTATTGAATATAAAGTTCTACGTGCCATCAGATATTTTAAAGCCTTTGCTTTAAATAATTAATACGAGAGATCGTATTTATAAACTTCGTATTATATAACTTTATATAGCCGTCTAACTCAAAATAAGTTCTAGTCTTCATTTAACCGGCGATTGTCATGATCTCGAGGGGGGCCACAACTCTCCCACTTAATTGCTTCACCTAAGGTTCCACTTGTGGGGTTCGCCGGGTTGACCTCAGAAAACGTCGACAGGCCTCAGGTTTTGGATTGTTCCATGTCTGAGGCCAACTAAATGCAGGTGTCGTTGCATTTGTTTCATCCAGGAGTTTTTCCGCCTGCCTTTCTTCCGGGATAGTGTTGGAACGTCTCGTGCTATTGCCTTTTGAACTGGGTTCTCATGGCATCTTACCTTTGTGTTAACTTGCTCGTACATGTCCATGACCATCCGCACGTAGACTTAGAGTTGTCAAAATTTGATAACAGAATCGGCTGTCTTTACCTTGACCATTGTGACATTTTTATTCAATAAAAAAAGCCTACTTCAATTCAATTTAGATCAATGAATAGACTGTCTATCTAGACAAAGCATGAGGGGAGATGTGTTACCTTAGTTCTTTTCCATTGTTTGTTGTTAATCTAAATTTTGGTCAGTTATCGCCCACTGTGGTCTTTCAAGTTATTTGAGATGTATTAGGATAAGATTCATGGAATTGATGTTAATAATTATTTTTGATACATTTTGGGAAAACTGTTTTGAAATTCAAAATAAATATAGTAGGAACTATAGCAGTTAAAGGTATCAACAAACCAACCAGTCATCATCACAATCATTATAGATAACATTATTTGAAGTCATTAATTTGCATTTCAATTTCATAAAACATCGCTTTGAAGCAATTAGTGTATAGCTTCAAGTTAATTTGCACTTGTGGCAGCTGTTACTCGAACCATCTGGTTTTTACTGGTTTTAAAGTTACTAATCGCTGTAAACACAAGGACCAGCACCTTATTTTACTTATTGACTCATTCATTTTTTAGATATGAAAATAATATTAAAAAATCCAAGTTAAGAATTCAAGTTCAGTGGTGGTATGCACTTAGATTCATTCGATGAAAACGGGAACAGGTTTAATTTATTATTATTGTGAATGTGATACAAAACGCTTTGACGAAAATAAGGCAAATAAAAGCAAATATGGAAGTCGATTTCTTTTGATATTCAAAGTTCGTTAAAAATCTTGTTTTACTCGCTATGATGCGATGAGGTTTTTGAAGAAAACAAAACCATTACAAAATTTATTATGATGAATCATAATTATGTCTTCTAAATCTATTGTTTGTAAACAAAGAAAACCTGTTAAATAGATAGCGAATGTAAATATAAATCATTGTGATCATTTGACTTAATAAATTTTCCATTTGTAGTTATATTTTGGGAAAAGGTGTCATATGACCTCATAATAAGAAGTCACGTTAAAAAGATATTTGCCAAAACGTAGGTATTTTAGAAGTTTTTTGTCTATTTTACATCCATAACAGTCAAAACTGAACATTTGGTAATCATTTTTTAAATTAAACCTCGCCAGAGTAAAAGCTTATTGCTCCCCAAATCCTTCACTGTGTTCAGTTCATATATTGACTAAATCGTCGAAACATGTAATTATGCATAATCTTGATCGTTTGATGAGATTAGGTTTGTTTTTTTTGGCAATAGATCGTTGACAGAGATGAGCTCGCTATTTTTCAATGACATATGTACATACATATGTATGTACCTTTGATTGATTTGGTTTAAGATTCACTGTGATTCTAACCTGTGATTCAAAAAATGATTTTGAGTTCGAAACATGTCCTTAGTAAATAACATGTTTTTACATGCTCCTTAGGGCAAGTATTGTTTGCTTGACAAAACAAATTTCGAGGTTCCAATGAAATTTTTGTTTTGTTTTCTTTAATTTTGTATGTACAAAAGGGATTTTGACTAACCCTGAAATGTTTAAACACAATGCGAGAGTTAGGAAAATAGTGAAGGATTTAAGAGGAGATACCGATGTACGTACATTTGTTTTGAACAGCTCTGAATATCAAAATGGCAGGGAAAAATAGTTCCGGGTAACGCATTTCTCATTCGAGTAGTGCGTCTAAAAAAAGAATCTCTATATTTGATAGTACGTCCGAAATGGGGCTTGAGGGTGTTGCGGGTGGATTGTTTTAGGGATGGAGTGCAACTGGCCATTTCAGTAGAACACTGTTTATAAAAAATAACGGTAAAATAATAAAAGACGAGAAACATTGCGGCGATGTTGGAGATATATAATAGTAATAATTTTGCCTGTCTGTAAGACATCAGGACTTTTTTAAATACAATGCACCGCACTAGTTAGAAGGAATAGAAGGAAAGGAAAGATTTTTGTTGGCCCAGTGGATTGATGTTAATTATCTCATGTAAATGAGAATAAACTTAGACTCAACCCTGCTAAGACTGTGGCTTTAATTTGTTCTAGAAATGAAATTCATTCTGCGGATATTCCCCCCATTAGTCTCAGTGGAGACATAATCCCTTATCTAGATAAGGCTTTACTTTAAAAAGCTCTCTTAGTTGTTTTGATGTAATCCCAGTTACTGTAAGAAAAATTTATGCAGGCCTTCCAAGTCTGAGATACTCTGCACAATTGCTCCTACCTGACATGAAGCTACGTCTAATCAAAACTCTTTTAATGCCTTTTTTCTTGTTTAACTGTTCAGTATATCCATGCTTAAATTCAGAATGTAAACGGAAGCTGAATGTTGCCTTCAATGATTGCTTACGTTTCATTTACAATAAACCTAGATATGTCAGTGTCTCCCATCTTCATACATCCGTTTTAGGAATTCCGTTTAACACGTATTATAAGTTCAGAACTATATACTTAAATTACATAATATTATCCATGGCAGGTGTGCGGAATACTTAAATGATCCGTTGCAGTTTGCACAATCGCGTCGAGGACTTAAGCTCATTTAACTGTGTTTTTCACACACCATTGCCGAGAGATCTTTCCATGTCTCAGTGATTCTACTTTGGAATACTCTACCAACTAAGTAACATTCTCTCTCTCCTTTCAAATTAGGGTGCGCCTTATATCAGGCAAAAAATGAAAATTGTTATTTTTGACCGTCCCAACCCATTATTTTGTTCTTTTAAATGAAAGAAAAATTATCTGAAAATTTTATAAAAATTGAACAATATTTAGAGGTCGCTACCGGCAATTTAATATTACAGGGTGTTCCATCATATATTAAATTTGTGAAAACAAAAGTGAAAATTTTGGTAACAGAGTTTATTTTATTTATTTAATAAACATGCAAACATAAAAGATAAACATAAAAATGATGATTTTTTTCATTTCATCGATGTCAGGATATTTATTTCTGTAAGCTTTAACTGTAAGAGAAACTGCTTCTCTTCTTCATTGTTAATGTGTAGCTGGTTGTACTCATCCATGAGCTTGACTCCTCTCTCAGCGATGTCGTTGACCACTCTTTTATTGCGTACTTAATGTTTAATTTGATTGGAGGGCTCGTTTTCTGGCCACTCTTCCACATCTTTAGTCAAGAACTCCGACGAAAATGCACTGATATTAAAGAACCGCCGCGTATTTGAGCTTACGAAATCTTCCAACCCTTTTGACTGAATATTAGCAATATCCACCCTTAATCGCTTTAAGGGATTCTTTACTCCTTCTGTTTCGAGGGCGGAAAACTTTTTTTTTTGTTTCATTAGAAACTCCTTCATCGAAAAATCCAAAAGATACAAGTTCTTCCAACAAGTACCAGAGATGCCCCAGGAACTTTTGGAGAGCTACTTTTGAAATAACTTCATTTATTTTGTTGTAGCTTTCAAGATTTTCGAGAAGTTCCAGATCATTTCGTGGAGCTGACGTCGAATCAGAAGTCATCCAGGTCCTTACATAGGTTCTCACAACAAATAGGCAAATATCACGAATTCCTTGTTGTTCCCTCTTTGTTTTAAGGCAGTTGATAGCTTTCGACATCCATCTAACACAGGGTAGTCCAGCTGGAGTTTTAAATGACATTTTTCTTCTCAGAAACTCCTCCCAAGAAAATAACTGTTAGTTCCAGAAGTTCCTTTTGTAGCCATCTCGCCGCTGGAACTTTTGGAGTTGAGATGTAGAAAAAGCAATCATTTCTTCATTGATAAATAAGGCTGCGAAAATTTCATTGGACAAGGCTGTTTCGTATTTTTGTCGATCGATGTTGGGATGTCTTTTAAAAATAAGAATCGATCTCGTTACCATTTCTTTCAACATGATCTCATGGATGTGGTGACGGCATGCCAATTACAGCAAGTCCTTGTCCATTTTTTGTTCAAGAAGAAGGCATGCCCCATTTCTTCTTCCCGTATTGACTGATATTGTGTCAAAACCTAAGCACTTAACTTTATCTCCAATTCCCCATGCAATAGCTGCCTCATAAACTACATTTGCGACAGTCTCACCTGCCACAAAACCTACAATTTTATGCCGAATCCGAACGGCTAGACGAGAAGCACTTATTCGTGACAAGTGATATTCTTGGAGGATTTGTCAATTACTCGCAAGAGCCAGTAGCCCTGAAAAAACTTTTTAGTTTTTAGGTGGGCGAGGCTGGGAAGCGAACCCAGACCTCCATCGTGACAGTCGAACGCATTAACCATTACGGCTACTACTAAAAAATTCCAAGGGATACTGAATTCTTGGAAGATGATTCAAACCAGTATAGTCGATGCTATTCGGACTGACCAGGTAAATTTTCAAAGCCAGGTAGCAACCCCTAAATTTTATCCGATTTGAAAATTTTTTTTTGTCAATTTATTTTTGTATGATAAAGAACCAGTTGAAGGGTTGGGAGAACGTAATTTCAAAAGTTTCAAAATAAGGCGCACCCTAGTGTACATACCTTCTTTTGTATTTATTTTTATCATTATTATTTTTATTTTTATCATTTTATCTTTTTTTATTGTTCAGTAAAATTTAAATTATATATATAAAGATTGTTAACTTAAATAAGTGACAAGCTTTTGTTTTACCTATATTTTTTGTTTGATTTAATGTTTATACAATTTGTAATGCTCATCTAGGATACTGCTTAAAAGATTTTATCTTATTGTATCTTTAAATAAATAAAATAAATAATAAATAAACTCATGAAATTCCACGGGCGGCATCCAGTTGAAACTGGGGAATACATAAAAGAATGCTACCTAGATTGGGGCTCGAACCAACACGTCCAGGTTAGCAGTCAAACACTATATCCACTGTGCCATTGCCACCCGGGTTGGAGGTCAACCATACCCATCCCTGGGGGGAATTAACTACATCAAATATTATAGGCTTTAATTTTAAATACATTTTCAAATTTGTCATATTGCCATAAATTATTTGTTAATAAATTAATTTCAAAATCATACCAACACACGTACATACACTGCTGGCAAATAATATAAAATCGATTAGAATATTATTGTGACCTCTAAAAATACAACCCGTGTGGGTTGTTTCATAAGCAGCTAACACCATTCTAGTGGTAGGTTAGGTACATACAGTAATAATTTTGAATTTTAATTATGCGGTTCTTTTGTTACCGTTTATTAAGTTGGGGTGCTTTTTTTTTTAAACAAAAACCACTAAAATGTGTAATTAACTTTTTTCTGCTTCGTTAGCAGATATGTATGTATTAGGGTGGTCCTTATAAAGGTCATTGTCTTATTTTGAATGCCGCACCGCCCTAATTTTTTCTAAATAAAAAATCCCGTAAAATGTTTGCTCATTATAACGTTAACCCGGCCCCTAAGACGCCTGAAGTTTTATATGGGAAATCCCATGTATTTTTGTAAATCGAGATTTGAAAAATCTTAACTTTGGTAATAATTGATAAAAAAAAAATTGAATTTTGGAACACATGCAGTCACTTAATTCATATTTATAAAAATGTATCTGAAAAAAATTTACAACAGTTATTTCCCTACTTATAGGCATATAAACAAAAATATCTTTTTTTATTTAATTTTTAATTTTAATAAATGTTGTAAATTTTTTTTTTATACATTTTTTTGAAAACATGACAAAAGTTACTACATGTGTGCAAAAATTCAATTTTCTTTATCAATCGTTACTCAAGTTATGAATTTTTAAAGTTGGATGTACAAAAAATGCATGGGATTTCCCATATAAAACTTCAGTCATCTTGAGGGCCGGGTAAACGTTAATAAAATGAGCTAAAGATTCACAGGAATTTTTTAAAAATTATTTAGAACAAATATAAGGGGGTGCGTCAACCAAAATAAGACAATGACTTTTATAAGGACCACCCTAGTATGTATGTATGGCCCCACACTAAGGATTCAATAAAATTCATTGTTTCAATGCTTGAATTCTCCTTTATATAATAGCCCAGGTGGTATGTCTGTGTAATGCCTCTTGTTCTTCAATTTTAATGTAATCAAATTAACACATCTAAATGCGATATCGTTGGCTTCCTTTTATATTTAACTTTTTTTTCTACTTACTTTTACATCAAAGTTAATAACTTTGCCTTACAATTTTAAGTGAAGCAATAAAAGTTGACAAGAAAAGGCAATGTGGATTTTAAAATCGATATCATTTTCTAAGTCGCATACCAAAGTGGTCTTTGAAGGATGTCGAAAAATCTACAAAATCAAGAAAACAAAAAAAAAAACCGTCGGGGTGAGAAAATATCTATAAAAAAAAAAATAAAAAGCAGTGAAGCTCACACTTTTCTTTCATTAAATTACTTTTTGATGAATAAATAAATTTTGTACCTTTACGACAGACTTTTAACTACGAGTTAACGTTGAAAACAAGTACCACATACTTTTATACTTAATTAGATAAATTAAAAGAGCCATGAGATTTAAAAAGGTCAAATACTAGGTACCTACCTATGTAAATATTATCAAAAGTACGCTTTAATGTTTGCTGAAATTTAAAAAGGTCAATTCTCAGCGAAAGTCTCCCACCGGTAAACCTCCATGCTCCATTATTATATAGCACTCACTTAGTTAGAACTTTCTGCGTCTTATGGAAAATAAATAATTTAATAACTACGAGTAGAACGTAAAATATGATTATTGTGAGCCACGACAAAGGAGGAGGGTTGTGAATTTGAATGTCACAAACGCCATAAATAAGATTAAAAGGGTGCGGCTTTCTGAGTTGATGGTTGAGTGTGAGTGGGAGGATTTTCCTCTGCTTTTAGTCAAACATGAATTGAATTCAAATTATACATAGATATATTTGGAAGAGAGCACTCACTTGAGTGCTTAGCTTTTACACCAACTAATTAGTGAGAATTTAGATTTCAAAAAAGCAAATGAAATATTTTAATGAGTTAAAACAATGAACCTTTGAACAAAAAAAAATAGTTTTTGTTTTATTCAAACATTTTAAGGACAAAATGAAACAAAGGTCTATTAGTTTTTTTTTTTTAAGTTTAGTTTTTTTGTTTAAAGTCATTTGATGTGTGAGAATGGGGCTTTCTTTTGTCTCTTGCGTCGACGGAACTCATCTACACATCATCATCATGAAGAAGGGTAGAGATGAGAAATTTTAATCTCCTACTTGTCCTCATCCTTCTTTTCCGTCTTTATGTAATTTCCATCGATTTATAAGTGCTCCTTGTAAGAGAGGTTTGGCGGTGGTTTTGGGTTAAAATTTAGTTTGTAATATCTCAACACATTTTGTTAGTTGGTGTGGACTGTGGTGTCGTTGTTGCTCGCCGCGCCGCGCCACCCCTGCTGGTGTAATATGTTGTGTACTTAATACAAGGTCACATTCAGCACCTTTTTCATAATAATACGTGCCATAAGTAGATGAATATGTAGTTTGAGTTAATTTGTCAAACTAATTTTTTTGTAACCAATTGTTTTTTTTTTTGTTTCCCTATAAACTATTTTATATGTATTATTATTATTTTTTTTGATATGAAATTCTTATACCTACTTCAAAGCTACCGTAATTTTATCGATTTCTTTAGTTTCCTTCGAAATATGTACATATTTTTCCTTTTTTTTGTAAATTACAATAAAGAAACATACATACACAACCTCGTCGTCGCCATTAACCTCCCCCACCGCACATTAGGTGTTTTGACCTAAAAAGCTGGTCAAAACTGTTTTATTATTATAAACATTTTATAAAGAGGCTACTTTTTTGTATTGAAACGCCAGTTGCTACCTACCACATAAAAGCTGAAAAGAGGAAAAGTGGTGTAACCTAGATTTTTGTAAGACCATAGCTTTGCTCTTAAACAAAAACTATTTTTTATTTGAAAAGATTCAAATTAAACAAAAATTAATTTGTAAAAGTAAGAAAAAAAAAAAAATAAATCGGATGGCACAAGGGCTCATGAAGAACCAGGGCCTAGTGACTAACAACTCGCAACCATTCCTCTGTGCGCCTTTCGCGAGGAATGGAAGGGACCTACAATTTTATGCCGATTCCGAACGGCTAGACGAGAAGCACTTATTCGTGACAAGTGATATTCTTAGAGGATTTGTCAATTCCTCGCAAGAGGCAGTAGCCCTGAAAAAAAAACTTTTTTGTTTTTAGGTGGACGAGGCTGGGAAGCGATCCCAGACCTCCAGCGTGACAGTCGAACGCACTAACCATTACGCTACGGGCTATTACGTAAAAGTAAGAAGATTATGTGAAAATGAAAAGTCGTATTTCGGGGTGGAAAAAAAGGTTTTTTTAAAAAGGTGTTCTTCTTTTGAAACTTTATGAACGTAACGTTATAGAGGGATCAGTCAAATGTGGTCGCCATAGCTGCCGCGCCGACCGCTTAATCTGACTTTCCTCAAAAATAATTTAAAACAAAAAAATTAAATACATAGATATAGAGTTATGTGCTTTTAAATTTGAGGAAGAGAACTTACCTATTTTAACTAGCGAATAAAGAAATGTTTGTAGTAGTCCGTAGCGTAATGGTTAGTGCGTTCGACTATCACGCTGGAGGTCTGGGATCGCTCCCCAGCCTCGTCCACCTAAAAAACTAAAAAGTTTTTTTTTTCAGGGCTACTGCCTCTTGCGAGGAATTGACAAATCCTCCAAGAGTATCACTTGTCACGAATAAGTGCTTCTTCGGATTCGGCATAAAATTGTAGGTCCCTTCCATTCCTGTCGAAAGGCGCACACAGGAATGGTTGCGAGTTGTTAGTCACTAGGCCCTGGTTCTTCATGAGCCGTTGTGCCACCCGATTATATATAAAGAAATGTTTCAAAGGTATTTTCTCGTGATAACACTTGCAGTTAGGCTGCATAGCTTTCGCTCCGTCATATTAACATTGAAGGTTTTAATTGAATAACAACCACTTGAGTTGGCTACCGCACCAAGTATTCCATTAGGCAGCAATTATAGATATTTCATGGCCGCCACAGCAATCATCAGAAATGTTTGTCTATTCGACCACGCTCAGGTTTTAATAAATAGTGACTAACTTTTTTTTTTTTTGAATTTTTCATTGTAAGCGAAGCTAATGAAATATTATCCGAAATTCGTCTAGACGACGAACATTCGATGGCGTTTTAATTGAGACGATGATTAACCACATTGTGATTCGCTTAGAATAAAAATGTCTTTATGCCGAACAAAAGCACCAAATTTTTGTTCAAGTTTACTACTTACGTATGTCCTTTGCTTGCAATTCTTGGTATGACCTACCACGAATTTTAGCCATCTTGGACATGTAAGGTAGTATACTTATTTGAATTTTTGGCCATGTTTTAATATAACTACCCCAATGTATGCCGCCCCCTATGCGGTGTTACGTAAGGTCTTTTGCACTGTTTTCTTTATTCGTGTTCTTGTTTAGTGGGAAAAGCCTTGATTATGATGCACGATTGTAAACTCAGCAGCACCGACCACTGTTTTTTTTTGTCCATTAAAGCGCCGAAAGGACAGAAATAAAAATCGCTATGAGGCAGGGACAGGTAGTATACAATGGGTGGGGGATACTTGGATAAGTAGTACATACATACATATCTAGTATATATAAATTTACGTTGTCCACCGACACGACTATAAAGCTTTATAGGTTTTTAATTCTACAGCTCCAGAGACCGAAAGGTGGTTTCGTTTTAACGTTTTTCTTTCTTGTAGGTCGAAGTCGGTCATCGGTCGGTTGTTAACAAAAGACTGCTTATTACTAAACTTTTCTACAACAACAACAACACAAAATCTATTGCACACAGAAATAGAAAAAAATAAAACAACAACAAAAAAAAAAAAATAACCGCCAAGTTGTATGACTATATTAATTGATAGGTGGTCTAGTTTGCTTTTTAATTATGTATAATTATCAGAATGGGTTGTTGGTGTTAGTAATACAGAGGAGCGAACAGTTAGAGTGAAGTTTCCAATTACTGGGTAGCTCTTTTAAGCGTTTTTTTTTTTCCTAAAGTGGGGTGTATTTTCCTGAATCACCTTTTTAGTTTAGGATGACATACACTTTTTATTCAATTTGTTAAAAATTCTTTAAATAACATTTAATTATTTAATATTTTACACAAAATTTTTCATTATTTGAGAGGTATGAAAGACTTTTTTCATCGTAGACCAAACAACATAGTTTGTCTTGTTGCTACTTCAACTGGAATTAAGTTTTATCTAATACAGTCGACGTCCAGTATAACTTATGATATATTGTTTGAGGTCATTCACTATTATCGAGTGTGTTCGTTATAACTAACGATGAGGGGTGGCCACGAGACGAGACTCTGCGAGACTTTTGTAAGTCTCGTCTCAGTCTCGTTAAAACCGACAATTTTCAGTCTCGGTCTCGTATAAGTAAGTCTCGTCTCGGTCTCGTCTTCGAAAAATACGATTTTCGGACAAACTGAACTGATTATTGGAACAAAATATTTCTGACTATCGTATGAATATGTGCAGAAGAAAATAAATATTTAACTGAAATTGGATTTTTTAATTTATTAGACTCTCTGTAAATTTCGGTCCAAAAACACAGTCTCGTCTCGGTCTCGTCTCGGTTGCTTAAAAGGCAGTCTCGTCTCGTCTCGGTCTCGTCATGCGAGACCGAGATCGAGACCGAGACTTTTCTCGTCTCGTGACCAGCCCTAGGGCGATTCCGCTATAGACGATTTTCGGCATCAATTTATAAATTACAATATTTTTAATTTTTTTGTATAACAATGCAAGGAAGATGGTTTGTATTTATTAAAAAAAACAAAAACATTATACTTAATTTAAAGAAAACACTTTTTTTTTAGCCTTGCGACATTGTAATGCGAAGAGTCAGTATGAACTGCAACTATCATAGCTGCTGACAAAAGCCCGATAGTTTGAGGTTATGATTTACTTGGTAGACATGTTGTCACAAATGTTATTTAATCACTTAAATAAAAACATATACGTTTTTGTTATTATTTTTTAAACTATTATTGATTGCAAATAGCCATTGTAAGTTTGTTGCACCCGCGATATAAAATATATTAAAGCTTGTTTTTCCCATAGAAATAAAGTGTTAACTTTAGTGAAACTTTGTAAAAGTAAGAAATCAAAAACAAAATTTAACCATTCATTGTTAGGAGTAAATTGTACGTTAAATAAAAAAGAACGTGGATTTAAATTGGTTGCACCCGCGATCGCTAAATTTAAATCGCGGGTGCAACTTATCGACAACTAACATTATTGAGTGATGTATCATATTTTATTAATAATATGCCTTGAATAATAATTTTTGTTGTGTAAGATTGTTTTTTTTTTTTAACAATTTAATATAAAATGCAGGGAAGTAAGGAAAGAGACTGCTTCATAAAAATATAGGCACAAGCTTGAAAAAATGCTGGACTTCATGAAGTGTAGGGCTGGTCACGAGACGATAAATGTCTTGGTCTCGCATAACGAGACCGAGACGAAACGGGACGAGACTGCATTTTAAGCATCGGAGACGAGACCGAGACGGGGCTGTATATTTGGACCGAAATTTACAGCGAGTCTAATAAATTGAAAGATCCAATTCTACTTAAATATTTATTTTCTTCTGCTCATATTCAAACTATATGGGGGACAAATTATAGTTTGACGTTCCAATAATCAACAGTTTTTCCAGATATCGTATTTTTCGGAGACGAGATCGATACGAGACCGAGACGAGACTTCCAAAAGTCTCGCAGAGTCTCATCTCGTGGCCGACCCTAATGCAGAGCACTTCTACATAGGGAATAGGTTAAAATGTAGCCCTTCAAGCAACAATTTGTTTGTTTATTTAATTATAAATATACTCAAAGAAGTCTCAACATTGCACCAGCGATAAGAGAATCGCACCACAGTATTTTTCGAAAATATTGGAAGTATTTAAAAAAAAAAAAAACAACGAATAATTAATAGAGAAAGTTACTGACTAGCCAAATATGTTATTTAATCTCTTATCCAGTTCATTTATATCGTTTTATTGATGTCAATATTCAATCAAGTACGACGCGTTGCACCCGCGATAATTTGATGTTGCACCCGCGATTGTTTTGAAAGTGAAAAAATCGTTGTTGATTTTTGTTTTTTATCTTTATTTGTATGTCTTTAGTTGATTGAATCAATGTCATTCAATAAAATGAAAGAAGAACATAATTCATGTTTCACAATTAACAGACTTTTGTGTTTTTTTTGTACTCTGATCAAGATCTTTTTTCTGAAGATTTATTTATTTAATTTGAGTTTTATAAACCAATCCCAAGCGAATAGTCGAAAATGTAACCCTTCAAGTAATAATTTCATTAAAATATTCTTTTATTTTATTATAAAAATACTTAAAGTTTGTCTAAATGTTGCACCCGCGATAATGGAATCGCCCCCTACTAACGATTTATAGTAGAAATAATTTTTAGTAAATGAATAAAAATTAGTGTATATTGAACGTCTTTAATTGTTTGTTGTTTTTCTTATGGAAACACATGTCTTCTAATTTTTCAGCTTTAAAATAGTATTTTTGTTTCGGTTTAAAAAAAAATTCTCCGATCCACCCTTTTTTATTGCACTTTGAGATTTCATTACATGTAACTTATTTTTTTGAATTCGTCTTAACCCTGCCCATATCTTCTTGTCAATTCGCATGACAATTTGACAAATCATTGCAACCGTTCGCTATTTAGAGATAGCTTAATTAGGCGGTATTCCAAAAAGCTTTCGTTGTATTGAAAATTCCCTATAAAAGGTATTCGTTGCAATGGACGGACACCCACTATACCTGTCTCTCTGTGTCGGAGATTGTAAAAAAGTTAAAAAAAGTAGAAATAAAACACAAAATCGATTGTTTGCTTTTGAATTGATGTTAAGGTGAATGAAGTCATTGTTTGTGAATTATAAAAATATAATTATTATTTATCACGCTAGATACTAGTAGATAAAGTATGAACTAACTTGAATAGGAATGTTCCTGATATTCAGATTTTTATAAATATGTATCTCAAAAAGTATTCGACAGTAAAGATTTTTAGAAAAACGTTTTTGAAGGTGATTTGAAATTAGGGTTAGAACTGGATCCATGACTTTTCTACAAAAAAAAAATCAGTTAATTACTTTAAAATATATTTTGTATATAAATACAAATATTCATGTTGCTTTTATCGAACGACTACATATTTGACATCGCCAAAAATGCTGTTAAGTGTTTAAGTTTTCTCCGTCGATGCAAGACATTTTTCTCCACATCTGATCTGTCTGTGATCTAGAAAGCCTTTATTCGTCCAAGACTTGAGTATAACTCTCATATTTGGGCAGGTGATCCAATTACCCACTTGAGTTTATTGGATAGGATTCAAAAGGGAGCTCTTAAAATGATAGGTGAAAGAACTATAACGGAAACATTCGCATCTCTTGAGCACCGTGGAAATGTTTCATGCCTTTCGTTATTTTACTGTTATTTCCAAATAACGTTCTAGTGAAATAGCTACCCGCGCAGAAAACCATTCTAGTTTTCGACATGGCACTATAGAGTTTCAAATAGATTCTGGCAAGGCCCTAGCATGGCTGAGTAATGGCCAAAACTAGGGCCTTGTCGATTATGAACCCTTTTGCCTCGTCAGAAAAACCACTCTAGGCCCCGGACCAGCACAAACCCGGACCAGCACAAACTAGATTTGTTCATATTTTTGCTAGAAACATTAAAAAGGGTATTTTAGTATCGGTTGTGATCCGATAGTAAAATAACTCAGATCAAAAATAAAAACATGAATAATAAAAATAATAGCGCAAATTTTTATGAATTTAATACGATATTAAATCAATTTTAGTATGATACTGGGCATTTTTGTAAAATACTCCTATTATCATATTATTTGATTTAGTATCGTGTAGAAAAATCTGCTTAATTTTTTTACAATTAAGACTATACTTCACAGGATCATTTCTGTAGTGAGTCTTCTTTTACTTTTGAAGAAAAGTACAAAAATGCGCTTAATATAAACTACATCCCACCACAAAAACAACCGGATATGAACCACTTGAGATGAACCATCTGGTGTTAAGTAAATATAGTTTAAGACAGTAGATTATAATTTTTGATTAATTTTAATGAAAAGTTCAAAAAGCCTTTGGCGGGGTGGGTGGTTGAAAATAGAGATTTTCGAAAGTAAATACATATATGATTTTCTTGGGACGGATTTGCAAGAGCGTGAAATGTTCATTTTTTTTTTTGAAACCAAAACTGGTCAATTATAATAAAAGTTAAAATTTGTATTTTTCGATTCATCGATTCAATTTGTTTAGTTTAAATTTTGCATATGTAACAATAACGATAGTGCTTAGTCTGATAGGATGCCGAAAACGTCCAACAAGTCCAACGAGAGAATGAAACATTTTACTCGTCTAAATTTTACTTACTGAAAACTTGCAAGGGCTTGATGTATATTTGACAAATTTTCCTCGTCTAGATTTTCCCTAAAGAAAACTGACTAGTGTCATGTCGAAACTAGACAGAAACTGGGGATTTTTCCAGCCAGGCAGTTGCATTCCTCCCCTTTAAACAATTCAAACGTAATACTCGCGCTTCTAGGAATGCCCATCAGTTTACCCTTGAGCCCAACTTTGGACGTACTGTTAAGTGCAGAGATTCTTTCCTTAGTCGCACTACTCGAATGTGGAATACTCTACCCAGCTCGATTTTTCCCTCCCATTGTGATCTACAGACATTCAAAACCAATGTGCATTGGTATCTCCTTTTAAATCCCCCTCAACCTACCCAATCGCTCGTCCTGTGTATATCATTTTAAGGGTAGTCACAGCCCCTTTTGCACGCCCTAAATAACTTCCCATATAACAATTTTTTTAGTTTTAAGACTGTCGAAAACGGGCTCTTCAAATATTGATGAAATTTTCCACCCAGGAGGTTCTAAGAAGTTTAAATAGGATAAATTTCTAGATTCAAAAACATATTTTGGATTTTTGTTAAAAATAGGTAATTTTAGTTTGAAACCAACATTTTTTTTTTTGGAATTACATATAATAATAAATTTTAAATTTAAAAGAATTAATAATTAATAAATTATAAGAAAAAAAAAATATTTTTCAGAACTTAATAAAAGTTACGTATATAAATACAATTTAAAAATTTAATTAAGACAAGATTTTTCTTATTAGTATTCGTCCAAGAAAGTCGTTTATTGTAACAGTAGAAAGCATTTTATTTCTATAATTAATATTTAGTTAAAAAATAGTTTGTTAATGTGTTTCTTGATCAACTTATTTTTTTTTTTTAACAAACTTGTTCGTTGTATCATGAAATATTTTTTTCTAAACAAGAAATATTTTTGAATTCATGGTGATAACAAATAACATAATAGAAATAAGAATTCATAATGCTAGTTACTTTTTTTTGAGACACGAAATTACTTTATAGAAATGAGAATTCATTAAAGTTATTTATTGTTCAATTAAAAAGTACAAGTGACCTCAACTCCAGAAATAATTGTGTTTTGCCCAAGGTATAACAGTGGGCCCTTCAGTCTGTCTGGAATACCCTACTAAGACACAAATTCTGGTCGATGTTTACCGATTCTATAAAAACCACAGCAAAAATACACTGTGAATTTTATTATAAGAAAATATAAGAAAATAAATACCCGTGGTCAGGTTTTTTTATAATAAGAAGATGAAGAAATTTAAATATTAAAATATTGAAATTACTTCTGTTTTAAGTGGAGTGAATGAATAAAATTCAATTAAAAAGTACAAGTGACCTCAACTCCAGAAATAATTGTGTTTCGCCCAAGGTATAACAGTGGGCTCTTCAGTCAGTCTGGTATACTCTACTAAGACACAAAGTTTGGTCGATGTTTACCGACTCTATAAAAACCACAGCAAAAAGATACTGTGAATTTTATTATTAGTGAATACAATTATTTCTGGAGTTGAGGTCACTTGTACTTTTTAATTGAATTTTATTCATTCACTCCACTTAAAACAGAAGTAATTTCAATATTTTAATATTTAAATTTCTTCATCTTCTTGTTATTTATTGTTGTTAATGTATTGTTAATTCTGTTTATTTATGTATTTTTTGCATAATTATTTTTTATTTATTTATATTAATTATTGTTGAAATGTTGTTGGTTATTTAATTATTTTATTGAAATCAAGTCATCCCATTTTTTCTTAATTTACATTGAAGGTTTTCGTAAGTATTTTTCTTCAAATAATGTTTCGCCAAAACAAAAATGTAAAATAAGTTTAATAAAATCTCTGAATTGTATAATGTGTACCTTTTATTTTTTTTTTTCGAAGTAAAATTATAGTTAAAAATTCGTTTAGTTTAACAAAAAACATTATTTTTGAGGCATACGTGGGGATAACGAATAGTTTATTAAAATGAGAAAATATTTAATTGATTTATTTCTTCTTCTTCGTTTAACCAATAACCTAGTTCGTTGATTGAAAAAAAAAATTTGGACAGCCAAATATTCACAGCAAAACACATAACTATTTCATTGATTGAATCTAACTGATTTGTTACGACTAGGTACTTTGTACTGATTTTTAAGTACATCGAGTTGTGAGGTAGTTAAATGTCCCGGCTCGCAAAATGCTTAGTTTTTGTCTAATTTGGGCAAGGCACTAGTAAGTTTTCTGTAGGGAAAATATTGACGAGGGAAACTTTTCAAATACTCGTAAAGCCCTCTATGGTAAAAACTTGTTGGACATGTTTTGGTATCGCATCAAGAATGTCTCCTGTACAACAAAACTGTGGAATTTCAGTTCCATATTTACATTTTTCTTTCTTTTCTTTTTCATCTTATTCATATGAATTTTTTTTTTGTTCTGTGAGTGTGAGACATCTGTATATAATATATATTTGTAATGCAATATCCCGTGCGGAAAAATAATCTAGTTTTCGACAAGGCACTAGAGAGTTTTCCATATATTCTGGCAAGGAGCTAGCAAGGGTTATCAAAGGCTAGAATAAGGGCTTGGCGATTATGTACCCTTTTGCCTCTTGAGGCAAAAAATAGGTGGCTTATGTGGGACTTAATCCTGCGATCTTCTGCTTGTCAGTCCAATGCGCGACCCACTGGTCTAACTCGCTATACAGGAATTCAATGTTGAAAGTGAATAAGTTTCATACTCTAATGTTTCCTACCATATTGCATAACAAGTACATACACAATAGAACAGAATTGAACGTATACTTGCTTTTTAGGTATAGAACAACTTAGAACAGGTATTTCCACACTGAACAATCCTATAATATACAGATGTCTCACACCCATAGTAAAAAGTATGATATGAAAAAGAAGACAAAAAAAAAGAAAAAGAAAAATGTGTCGTATGACACTGGAATTGCATGGTGACTATATTCTTTTGTTGTTGCTGTACAAGAGACATTCCTGATGTGACAAGTTTTTCCTAGTCTAGATTTTCCCTATTAAAAACTTTCTAGGGCCATGTCCAAACTAGACATAAACTTGTCATTTTTCCAGCCGGGATGGTATATGAAATATAAGAGTATGAAACTTGTTCACTTTCGACATTGAATATCTGTACAGCTATGCTCGTAGTTAGCCCAGTGTTTATCGTATTGGACTGACAAGGTGAAGGTCGCCGTTTCAAAAAATTATTTTGCCTGACAAGGCAAAATGGGTCATAATCGCCAAGGGCCTTGAACTAACCTTGAACTAACTCTTGGTAGTCTCTTTTTAGAATCTATGTACGAGTCTCTAGTGCCTCGTCGAAAACTAGATTAATTATCCAGGCGTTTTTTTTTTGTTTTGTTTACTAAATTCCATATACGCCCTGTTTAACAAAACGATTTAAGTTTTGATTAGAAAATGTAATAAGTTTCATCCTTACTAAAGTGAGTAAAGGCAATCCATTGCTAAAAAGAAAACTTTAAATTTTCGAAATGATACCGAACAAAGGGATTTTATTGGCTGATCCACAATCTAACATCAAACATTGACTAAGCAATATATACGGGTTCAGCAACTTTACAGCACACGATACCGCCCGCCGTCGTCGGTCGTCGGCTGTGTTACGTTTCTCTTCTGTTTAAATATTGAATCTCAAATAATTAAGGTCAACAAATGATAACTAAGATATCTACTCCATGACAAAAAAAAAATAAATAGAAACAAAAACAAATTTCATTCCCCATAGCATCATTACTTCATATCTGTATCAAAAGTATGGATACTATACAAATCCAGAGTCATAGTATTATTGTTACTTTAGTAACCGTGTCCGATGGCCAAGTGATTCTTGACATTTTCAAGTCGCATTACTGCGATGAAATGACGTCAGTAAGAATTATTTTATTCTTTGCTCATTTTTCATAACTTAATTTGTATTAAAAAAAAAAGTCTGTCATTTCTCGTTCACATCTATAGTTTTCCTGAATATATACCTCTTGATTATAAGAATGAAATCTTATTCGTTTAGTTTGCGAAACAAGTCTTTTGGCAGAGTAAAAAACGAAATACCAATCAAATCATAAAATAAAAAAAATAACAAAAGTAATTAACTTTAATTCCAAACCAATTAAACACAAAAAAAAAAAAAATTAACATTCAACCTCCTCTCCGTAGAAAATGTAATATTAATTGGAAAATTCTTCTTGGCTGCTGCTGATGTGATTCGAAGATGGGGATTGCTATGTGAAGGGAGGGAAGTTTCATACAAAAAACCTCTCTATAGTTAAAACAAACTAGCTCAATTTTTTGAATCAAATAGAATCACTAAAAAGAGAGTAAATTAGACAGACACATTATTAAAACACCATACAGAAATTGCTCTTTATCTGCAAAAAAATCAATTCATTTTAACCTACATACATAATAAGTTAAGTAAAATAAAAATTAAGTTGAGTTACAGTTACAGTTTTTTAAACCTAAATTGAGTTTAAAACGATGCTGTTGTTGGTGCAGTCACATAATGGATGAACATGCTGATGCTGACCTGAATCACGTATTTCGTATTTTTGTCGATGGCCAGTTACCTAGCTACTTTAAAAGTTTTGTGAGTTCATCTTTCTCTCTGCATGCATTAAGTCCAATAGTGCAGGGGCTGGCTTCCTGTGGTGGCATGAATGACCTGATTTTTCTTTTTAGTTGAAATCGATGATGTTAATGTAAGAAAACTGTGCTTTGAGTTTCGAAAAAAAAAAATTACTTTAGTAAATAATTTAGCTGTTAACACGTTCGTGGTGGTTGAAGTGACACATTTTTTTTTTATGAATTTCTGAAAAACATTTTTGGCTTTTATTAGAAAAAATTGGTCTTATGGTCTTAATGGGGTAGGAAAAGTGTAAAATTTTTTAAGGAGTCTAGAAAAACCACAACTTCAGACCTAACAAAGATAACATTAATATTTTTGGAAAATTATTCCTTATTCCTCTACTTAGTCCTCTTTTAGCTGGATACATTTTTTTGCACCAATGTGCAAGAGCTTCGATACCCTCTTTATAGGAAAAAGAGTAAAACTCTACAAAAAAGCGAATAATTGCAGAACATGTTCATTTTTGACAAATCTCTTATTACCAATCCATTTTGCTCAGATTGGGAACAGACAATAATCCGAGGGGGCTTGAATCTAATGATAAGCGTGAATAAGGATGCAATTCAAACTATCAGATTTTTACTTTATTGGTTTTTGCCATCGTGATAAAACATGTGAAAACTGAAGTGTTGTCTCGGTGAAACCATTTTATTTTCATAAAATGCGGCCGTTTCCATAGTATTTTCCGTTTATTATTCCCTATTAAAAAAAAAAAAACAAAAACAAAATAAATCAAAATTTTCACAAGCGCCACTCAAAGAACGGTTACGTGACCTTGTCTGCAGATTGAACAGTATTCGCACCTTCTTTGGAGCCGATTCAAGCATTACAGTCTACTGTTTTTAATACTGCTTCATACCATGTCACGCTGGCGGTCTGGGTACACTTCCCAGCTTCGTCCACCTAAAAACTAAAAAGTTTTTTCAGGGCTACTGACTCTTGCGAAGAATTGACAAATCCTCGAAGAGTATCACTTGTCATAAATAAGTGCTTCTCGTCTAGCCGTTCGGATTCGGCATACAATTGTTGACACGCGCACACAGGAATGGTTGCGAGTTGTTAGTCACTAGGTCCTGGTTCTTCACGCGCCGTTGCGCAATCCAATTTATTAATTATTCATGTCATGTGTAAAATGATGAACTCATGTTTCATCCATTGTAAGAATTCCGCTTTATGTCTCTTCGCCAAAAACACTTTGTTGAAACACCCTCACTATTGTGTTTTTGTTCGATTTTGAGTCAACGCGGTCCAAATTATTGCTAAATACGCAATAAAGAGCACTTTTTGAAATGTCTCACTTGCCTGCAAGCCTACACACTTTCACTCGACGTCCGTCGTCCCATACCAATTTGTGGTATTTTTTAACCATTTTATGATGAAAGATCTCAATTGTTCAACTGCTGAGATGTTGGTCTCTTGGCGGCTCGCACGGCCTCGTTAAAATATTGTCACTCAATATAAAGGGTTGTGAACGGATAACCAATGTGCTTTGGTCCATCAGCTCCATCTTAGCCAATCCTGCATATTAAAGATCTACAGAAGGTTCAGGGAAAGTTGTAAGTTAGTGTCAAGATCAGAATCTGTGTGCCACCGGTGCTGTTATGACTGATTCATGATGATGACTGGGGTCGACGTCCAACAATAAAATGTAGGTACGATAAAGAGTCGTTAATTAATGGACAGTTAAGAGACGACTTAGGGAAGCAGACCTTATACCGAAATGTCTTGCCACATGACCAAAATGAACTGCAACTAATCGACAATTTATTTCTAATTGTTTTTAAAACTTTTTTTTTAATGATATCATAAATTAGGGAACCGATACATACATCAATTTCTAGCTACGTTAAAGTTGTTAGCTACGAGAGCAAGTTTGTGCGATCCAGTCGTGCCCAGTTTTTTCTAATTTTTCGTCTTATCTTTTCATATTTATTTTAAAAACTCCAAAAAATGTCAAATGGCATTGTTGTTAAGAATTATATTTAGAAAAACATTAGCAATTATTTTTATTTCTTAAAAGTATAAATGGTCTAATCTGAACAAAAGAAATTTTACAATTTTACAGAAAAGACCATTTATGCCAATCAAAAAAAAAAAAAAAAAAAAAAAAAACAAACAGCCACACAAAATCAGACACATCCCCAACTCTCAGTCTATCTTGCTTTTCTAAACATTTTCAAATGATAGCATTGTGTTAGCTGATGTTGATGGGATATATATATTATAGTGGTTGAAATTTCAATAGAATCATTTGAGATAAAGATATACACTTTGTTTGTTTGTGTAAAGAGAAAAAAAATTATAGCTTGCTATTCATCTATCTCATCTTTCATGCGGGTATATTATTTTACAGTAACTAAACTACTACTTAGTCGCTTCTGCTGATTATTTCAATGACGAAAGTCGACTACAACCATCACAAGCAACAAAACACCAAAAACACAGTGGGGTTCAGTAACCTAAAACATGAAATAAAAAGGTTACGAATTTTTGTAGACTTCGTAACTGTTATGTCCAAAATAATATTGTAATAAATTGTATCAATTTTTAAGTAAAGAAATTACATAGCAGAAATAATTTTTTTTTTACGTTTTTTTCAGTAAATAATTTAATTTTTGGATTGATCTCGTATATTTATCTCGGTAATGGCACAACCTTTTTGGTTAAAATTATAACCATATATAATTTATAAATTAAATCGTACAAATAATGTTTTTTTCTTGTGAAAAAAAATACAAGAATTATTTTCTTGATAATTTTATCCAGTTCCTTTGGCAATGACAAAAAGTATCCAGTAGTAATGTAAATAAAATAAGTATTCAGTAGTTACCTACTACAATTCCAAATCATGCTCCCATGAGCGAGTAAATATTTCAAAAGAAATACGCTGAAATTGATTGTTTTGTATCAATAAACATATATGCAATGCCTTTTATATCGCAGCCATTATGCCTAAAACAGATGTGCAGCTTTTTCCATGCAGCGAAATTAAATAACACAGGTTCTTATGGGAGCCGATTCACTCAAAGTCTGCATGCAGCGCAGCGCTGCACGATGTCTCTATTTCTAAATTTGCTGCCTAGTTTCATTGCAGCCACAACTGAAAAACGAAAATTTCTAAATAATTGCTATTTGGCATTACTCATATTGACATCACCTGCCATTCTTTCAAAAAATTTTTTTGTGTTGGTGATTTTTGTTTAAGAATCCATGAAGCCGGCGTTACCACCCTACCATCGTCCAACGAAGAAAATCTCATTCCAACACTATTGTGTGACATCGGCAACGCTGTGCTTTCATGTATATGTTTGACATAACTATGCATCATGAATGTCATAAACTATGCACATGTGTTTCGTGTGCAGCTCTGCATGCAGAGATGCGTGCAGACTCGCTGCACATCTGTTTTAACCATAAAGCAGCGGCCACACTATGTCGATTTGTGTATATCAACAGTGCTGATAAACAAGGTTGAGTAAATTCGTACGTGTAAATCAACAGAGTTGATGAGCTTTTGTTGACCTGAACGCAACCCGATTCAAATGGATAGAAATCAACAACGTTGAGTCGACTGAACTATAATTTTAAAGTCTGGACGTGTTCATCAACGCAGGTGTCACTTTTATTGCGGTTGCTGTGGTTGTGTCTTGTGTTTGTGTTTTATGAATTGATTTGTGTTGTACTTTTTTCAGTAATGACACTTGACACTTGACACATGACATTACAGTATACACTTCAACACGTACACCACTTACTAGTAATGTGTGGACAGGTTAAAATGTTGAGCATGTTGATCGACAATGCAAATAAATAATGTTGATCGGCATTATGTGGACGCTGCTTTTAGAGTTAAAGTTAAGTTTGTTAAATCTAGTCATTAATTTTATTTAAATAAAATTATAAAAAAATCGACCCTACTGTGTGCTCCACTCTGTCCCACTGTGTGACATTAGGGGCTTGGGTTTTTTCAAATGTGATTTTTTTAGCTGGCTTCCTTTCTTGTCGTGGATTATGTATATCCAAAGAAAATTAAGCTATAGACAAACTTACTATATTTTGATATAGAAACTGATCGCGTGAAAACTCTGACTGAAAAATTACTGCGACAAATTTCTACATGAATTATAATTGACAATTGCTACTTTTGCATCGATACTATACTAGTTGTTATGTATTTCTATATAATTAGGTCCCATATTTGTACGCGCTACATTTTCTTAAGATAAAAATTGTTTATCTTGATAGTTGATATTCTTATGACACAAGAAATAGCCAGTCGAGCCGAGCCGGTCTGCATATTACTATATTCGTCGTATCTTAACTGAAACTGAACTGACATTGACAAAGTAGAAGAAAAAAAAAAAAAAATAGTCATGTAACATTCTAGCTTGTGTATGTGATTATTTATATTGTTATCATTATTATCATTCTCCTAGTTGCTCAGCACGCTTTTGACCCAGAATGTCTTCCATCCAACATATGAATGTGGATAGATGTATGAATGATGTGTGGGAGTCCATCGGAGAATGAATCAACCTTAAACGGAGAAGATAGTCGTAATTAATTAGCTGATATGAGCTGTCACTTAAGTGCGACTTCCCATTAAATTGTTTATAGGTATTAATACCATTTTGTTGTTTGCCCTCATTTTATATGCACTCATCATATTTTTGTGTGCGACTTATTTGTGTAGAGCTTAAATCTTATAAATATAAAATGCAATAGAAACTTTATTCTCGTAATGAAGATTCTGTTGTTGAAATACTTCAAAGATCGGATTTAAAAGAAAGATTACTTTTAGTGATCGGAGCTTATCCATAGAGTATTTGGAATTGTTACAAATATGACTTTATAAATTATTATTCACAAAATATTCTAAAATTAAAGAAAAAAAAACTTGAGTGAAGTATTTAACGAATGATATTCTTTAATTAAATACACAAGTGAATTTAACAACAAATATAAACGATTGATTGAGGTTGAGCTACGGACGCGGACGTGAGCTCAGAAAACCGGTCATTTGTAATTGGGACATATTATATCCATGTGAGGTAAAATATTGCTTGAAGAAAATGTGTCATTCTTTTTTAAACATTTACAAAACTATACAAACTGTTAAAAATGTGTATTATGATTTGTTACGTTTGTGACAAGTATATGTTACGAGTTTGAATAAAGAAAATTCAAATGCAAAATTATTGTCATAAAAAGTTATCGCTTACAAACTGTTTAAAATTTGTATAGTGATTTGTTACGGGTGTGACAAGTAAATGTTACGAGTGTGACCAATAAATAATAAAGGAAATTCTAATGCAAAATTATTGTCATGAAAGGTTACGGATGTGACGTCGTATACATCCTGTTAAAAATTTGTATTATGATTTGTTACATTTGTTACATTTGTGACAAGTAAATGTTACGGGTGTGATAAATTATGATTTTTATGAAAATTATTGTCATGCAAGGTTACGGGTGTCACATCGAGTTAAACTTATCATGTATACATAAATACAGTGGGTCCGTAACTAATCTTCGTAAACAACATCAACGCACGACCCATCTTCGCAAGCAAAATCTTCACAAAACAACATCCCCGCAACAACACATCCTCGCATCGACACATCCTTGAAACGACACATCTTCGCAAAGCAACATAAAAAATGTCAACTTCTTTGTTCTTGGACCAATTTCGATGAAATTGAATTATGTTAAAGCTGACATAGAATTATGGAAGAAAAAAATATTTTGAAGTTAGTTTCAAAAAAATTTCAACTTCGTTGTTCTTGGACCGATTTCGACAAAATTAAAATATTTTATAGCTGACACACAATTATGGAAGAAACAAATATTTTTAATATTAATTTAGTACCTGGAATTTCGTGTCAGCTTAGAATATTTCAATTTTATCGAAATCGGTCCAAGAACAAAGGAGTTGACATTTTTTTTTACCCCTATTGCGACCCCAACGAAGTTCGAATTTTTTTGAACCAACCTACAACCTATAACATATTTCAGTTTTATCGAAATTGGTCCTAGAACAAAGGAGTTGACATTTTTTATAAGGTAGCCCCGCACTTGCATAAATACCACCCATATTGCGAGCCCATCTTTCCATTATGATCTGTTATAGATTTCTCATGGAAATCCCCCCATTTCCATATTCGCTATTTAACTCGCGTTCTACTTTAAAAGTCCCTTGACAAATCACAAATCACCTGACCATTTGCTATAAAACATCATTTGTCCTGATTGTTACCAACTCAAACGCCGCCGAGCGAAGAAATACCTTGGTCAGTTGCTTGCGTAGATTAGTGACATCGAAGATTTTGTTTGCGAGGATGTGTCGTTACGTGGATGTTGCTTTGCGAAGATGTGTCGTTGCGAGGATGTGTTGTTTCGGGGATGTTGTTGCTTGTGAAGATGTTGCTTGTGAAGATGCGACGATGTTATTTGCAAAGATTAGTCGGGTTCCCAAATACAGTCTTCATATAAAATTCAAACTTTTGCAAATTAAATTAATCCTTTTGTAAATGAAATTCATCTTGTTACAAATGGAATTCACATTTTGAAATTCAAGTTTCTGTACATATTTACATACATAATGTATATGCTGAATTTGATTTGCAAAAAGGTGAACTTGATTTCCAAAAAAGTGGATTTGATTTGCAAAAAGGTGAATTTGATTTGCAAAACGGTGAATTTGGTTTGAAAAAAGGTAAAATCAATTTCCAAAAGCATAAATCGAGTTTGCAAACGGTCGAATTTAATGTGAAAAAACTATATATAAATTTCAAATTCATAAAATTTTATTTAACTGAAAGTCACATTCTCGGGAGTTTTTGTTGAACTGTTTGGTCCCTAAAAAATAAAAAAATAAATTGGGTGGCACAACGGCTCGTGAAGAACCAGGGCCAAGTGACTAACAACTCGCAACCATTCCTGTGTGCGCGTCTCGACAGGAATGGAAGGGACCTACAATTTTATGCCGCATCCGAACGGCTAGACAAGAAGCACTTATTCGTGACAAGGGATACACTTGGAGGATTTGTCAATTCCTCGCAAGAGGCAGTAGCCCTGAAAAAAAACTTTTTAGTTTTTAGGTGGACGGGGCTGGGAAGCGAACCCAGACCTCCAGCGTGACAGTCGAACGCACTTAACATTACGCTACGGGATACTAGAGCGCACTAAGAACCGCAAAACTTTCCTACTTTGCAAAAAAAAAAGATTTTCTTGTTTACCTACTTTTTCGCTTGTAACTCGGATACAAAACTTTTAGTCCAAAAGCTAGTGAATATTTACTCAAAGTGTGTTATACCGCTCCAAATTTTGTGGCCATGACGATTGTATCAGCGCAAGCTACATGTTATCGGTCTGGCAGCGGAACCTAACTCCAGTAAAATATCGTTTCAAAATGCATTTTTGTGGTCAATGGTCTATGATGGTATTGCTGCCAGACCGATGTATTCTGGTTAGTAGGCACAAGGCTTTAGTGATGAAAATTTAGAGCCGTATAAAGCTCGTTTAGAGGGAATATTTTTGTTGTTGCACTTTGAAAGTGCATTTAAGTGGTGTTGGGGCCGCGATATCGCTGCCAGACCGACTGATACAAACGACATGGCCACAAAATTTGAAGCGGTATAAAACACTTTGAGTAAATGTTCACCAGCTCTCGGGCTATATCAAAATGTCTTCAAAATTTTGAGTTTGAACTTGATTTAAAGATAAATAATGATTTATTGGCTTTGGGATTAGTTATTATTAGTAGGATTCGGATTTCCTTACAAATGCACGATTTTTCTCACTTAGACCTCTTAGGGCCAGTTTGTTCACAGTTGATTTTACTTAAATACATGATTAGTGGAGCTGAGAAATCCTCAAATGTTTTTGTTGATCAAATTTTGTTTAAAAAATTCAAAGTATGAGTTGCTAATCATGGATTTCACTAATCAGCAAATATTTCTTAATTAGCGTTAGTTAATTAAAGCCTATGAAAGTCACATACTAAATTTAACCCACTGTGAACAAAATGGCCCTTAGACCAAATTATCTTAACGAATCATAAAATTTTCTTTAAAATAAAATTCAATCGTTAGTGCATATTTTGCATATTTTATGGAAAATGCATAATGCATATTTTCAAAATAAATGCATATTTTCATTATAAATGCATATTTTTCATTATAAATGAATATTTTCATAATAAATGCATATTTTAAGTGCATATTTTTCAATAAACTGTGTTCATCTTTGAGAAGAGTTAAGACGATAGCAGCGTCACCGTGTAAAATACTATACGTTTACACGAGGTATTAAAGCGAGCTTCGGTCATTTGTAGAGGGACATCGAGTTGCAATGAGCTTAAATCGACTCTATCCGCTCGGGATCCGGAGACTCTTGACCCAACTCTAGATTTTTGTTGCATCCTATGCTTATCAAATCACCCAGGATAGTTAATGTTTTGACACAATGTCTAGTTTTTTAGTTGGAGAACTCTTTATTGTAGTCTGGATAATGTATTTCATATTATAGGAAAGACTAAGATGTTTATAAAATTATTATAATATTTTTTTCTAGTATTGCAACAGTCGATAAAAAAGGAAATAAGACATAATAGATAGTTTCCTTCAAAAAGATTAAGTTGTTTTTTTTATATAAAAATCCCTTTTGATATGATTCGATTAACAGAGTTATCATGATATATCCCTTCAGTTTATTCATAAAATACAAATCATAAAAACAAAGGGTTATTTTATTTCTATGCAATATCTACTTTAAGTGTCACAAAGCGTTCGAGGTCGGTTTTGGTTGTTCGACGAACAGGAAGGACGAATTGTTTTTTTTTTTCGATTAATTCCCAAAAAGGTTTCCTGATAAAAAATCAAAATACCTACATAATTTAACATTTTTAATATTAATTTTTATAGGAAATTTCCTAAGCTAAAAACTTTTTTTTTGTTTGTGAAAGCTGAAAAGATATTTATTAACTTGCCTAAAATCATTTTAATAACCTTTGACTTTGGATAATAAAATTTAACTGAATTGGTTATTATACGCCTCCGTTTTGTTTGAAAAAAAAAGTTCTTCTTTGTTTCAATTTTGTTTATACGAAATTTAGTTTTATTAGGACACAGAAAATAGTTACACATATCTTGAGTACCTACTTGCATTATAGACCTCGTTTTTTTTTCAAAAACGTTTGAAATAATTATTTACCTTCATTTGATCACTAACCTAAATGTATATTTGTTGAACTTCAAGAAGATCATTTTTATGTCAACAAAATTATATATTACAAGAGGCAAATACAATTGACCTACTTGTTTATTAAAAAAATAGAAGCTTATCGCATCGTTCCAGTCTGCGAAATATAAACAGAACCTAGAGAGGGTAGCTGCATATTCAACGTCATCTCGTCATCATCAGTGTTCCTCCGATCCCCTCTAGACTAATTTTACCGGCGTGTCGCGCGGTGCTGTTGTTGTATAATTTTCTAAATAAGGATAAGTGGCTTTTTGTTGTTTTTGTTATTTTTTTTAATTTCTAATGTGATTTTAATGCAACGCATATCCATGCAGATATGACTATAGGGAGTCTAGAGAACAGAACAAGCAAACTAGAACAATCATCAAATGTTTAATTTACATATGAATCTATTCAACTGTGTTTATGACTTTAAACCAAAATTATAAATAAATACAAACAAAATTCATTGTCCCATTCATATTCAAGTCAAAATAATGTTTATTATATAAGGTTAAGTATGGCTGCGTCGTCGTATGTGTGAGCTTTGGTTTCGAAATGTTTGTAGGTATTGACTCAAAGAACGGATGACTGGATAGCACAAACTTTCCCCTGTTGTTAAAAAAACATAAAATACACTCAGAAAAATAAATCAAGTAAATTATACCAGAAATTAATTAATATTTATTTTAATGAAAAGATAGAACCAGGGACCTATTTTCACCAAACATTTTTCGCTTTTCGCATTTTACTTTGTTACTTTTCACTTTTACTTTGCAAATTTCGTTTCACCAAACGCAAAGTATTGCAATGAATAGTTGAAAAGTGTCAATGCTGTCCATGCGTTGATGGCTGCGTTGACTGACTTTTATGTCGCTTCAAAGTCAAATGGGTTGAGCTCTACCTAAATCGAACATTTCTTTTTTTTGTTTTTAATATTTTTTTAAAACAAATCGGATTTTTTCAAGGTTTTTCATAATCTGTCATCATCGTAGCAATCCTTCAATCGAATTTGATAGTTCATGCTTTGACAGATAGGTAACCAACTTAATTTTGGCTTACGCAGAATATTTCGTTCCAAAAGGCATCCAATAAAAGCCCTTAAATCACCTTTTCCCGCGGCAAAATTCAATCTCAAAAGTTTTGATTTTTTTAATAATAAGTCTAAACAAAATTTGATTTCTCAAAGTCCATCATCATCGTAGCCATCCTTCAATGGAATTTGACAGTTCATACCTTGACAGATATGTAACAAACTACATTTGTGCGTGTACAGAATATTTCGTTCCAAATGTCACCTATTAGCTCTAAAATCAGCTTTGCCCAGGGAAAAAAATTTCAATTTCATTTCTCAGAGCTGTTTCAATACATCATATTCATAACAATCTCTCACTTTAATTTGACAGTATATGTCTTTACAGATCGGTAACAGAATATTTCGTCCGAATACTTCGTCAGAATAAGTCATCCGAAATCCCAAAATCGCCTTTTTCCCGAGCAAAGCGAATTACTATCAATGATTTTTGTTTTCGATGCATAATTGATCTAAATTGATACAATCTAAGTTTTACTTTGCAAAACACGAATTCAAATGCAAGGTTATATTTTAAATTTGTGACACACTTTTACTTTTCGAAAACACTCTGAACAATCGAAAAGTGAAAAGTCTTTTCACGATAATTTTGTGAAACACTTCGCACTTTTATTTTGCAGGAAATTATTTGTTTGCTAGTGATAAGTTAAAAGTGTTTGGTGAAATAAGAATTTTTTGGTGAAATTTATTTTAAACCCTCTCCTTTTTTTGCTCATACTTACACATCATCACATACATATTTTAGAACATAAACAAGATTTTGTGTTTGAATTAATAGGCACAGCGCTAAGTTAACTCAATACCAGATTAAATTTATCAAGTAAACAATTATTGTTAAAATAACTATATGAATTGTTAAATTAACATGTGCTTAAGGATGAGATGAATCGAACGGAATGGCTTTCATTTTGACAATACCCTAATAATATTGATTGCTTGTGGCTCAATTGCTCGACAAAAAAGTGTCACGTGGGTAATTTTCTAAAAACAAAATCTGAAATGTAAAATAAACTATTTAAAAAAAAAACAATGTCGACACTTACATTATTGTGATATATTTTATGTTTTAAATTAATTAAAAAAAAAAAAAATTATTTTTTTACATTTATGTACTTACTTACTTAAAGGTTTTTGGTTGCTTTTATGTCTTACATAATTGAATTTTATTCATTCACTCCACTTAAAACAGAAGTAATTTAAATATTTTAATATTTAAATTTCTTCATCTTCTTATTTATGTCTTACAGTTTTTCAGAAATTTAAAAATTGTAAAAACTTTTTTTTTTTTAGAAAGATCTTCTGTATTTTTGTATACTGCTTATAATTTTTCAATTTTTTTTAATTGTATTTCACAAGGAACACTGTTAAAATAATACGATATTGGTTAAAATAACACTGCGTTCATGTAAAAATTTGGAATAAGAAAATGTATTTTCCTGAATTTCAAGCTTATTATATGAGGCCTTTTTTATTGGTACAACAGCAAAGGAATAGTGCGGAAACTACACAACGTGTTATTATTTTGTTTTGTGATTTTTAAAAAATACTAGATATTTTTTAAACATCACAAAACAAAGTTATACCACGTTATGTAGTAAACGCACTTTTCCTTTGTTGTTGTTTTTTTCTGAAAAAATTTTGCTGCGCTGCGTATACACTTACCAATAAAAAAGGACTATTATTATAATATCGAAAACAGTGCCGTAGCAAGGCGCACCTTGATAATTTAATAAATCACTTGATATTTACCTGAAGTTTTTCTCACTAATGGTTCGTTCTTGTTGCGTGAAAAAATAGGAATTGAGTTATTTTTTTCCTAAAAAAAAGTACAGTCTTGGCCAAAAGAATAAGACACTCTAAATTTTCAGTAGTTTAAACAAATTAGAAGGATAAAAATTTGAATTTTATTTGATAAAAAAAAAAGATAGAAATGTATAGAGTTCTCCAAAAGAGGTGTTATTTTGATATTCAAAGAAAAATGCCATTTTTTAAGATAAATTATTGTATGTTTATTTCAATGTAAATAGGAAAGTATGCCATTAATAATGGAAAACAATATCAGCCAAATGGCCGCCACGGCTACGCGCACACAACAATAGCTATATTCAAAATAACACCTCATATTGGCAAACCCTGTATTTTTATCGTTTTTGATTTATACAAAACAAATAAAAGAAACAAAAGTTAAACATACAAAATTATTGATTTTTTGTTTGATTTTATTTGGTCGTAAAAATATTTATGTATAAAAATTTTAAATGTGATATTTTTTGATTTATTTAGAAGTATCGAATGGCAAAATTATAAAAAAATTAACCAAGCCAATGATGAGATATTCGGGAATATCTCAAAACAAGTACAAAATGGCAATTTGCTGAAAAAACACAACAAATCTTCTATTCTTTGTTATTAAAACTGTTGTAAAGATTACGTAATGTACGAAGTTTAATCAAAATCGTTAGAACAGTTTTCGAAAAAAAAACTTGATAAAATCGCAATCGTTGTATAGCAGCTACCCTTTCTTGATGAGCTATAACGAAAATTTGAATTTCTTCTCTAGGTAATCACATAAAACAGTTTGAAACCAAATTGAAGCAAATCCGTTCCACTGAAATTTCATGTTTTCTTACTTGCGTTATAAGGTACTATATGGCAAGTTATGGATTCGTAAAAAAATCGAACTGGAGATAATAATTTGCCCTATAATTATGATGATAGAGAACTCGAAAAAAGTGGGTCCCGTAATTCTGCCTGTCTGTTTGTATGTCCTCGCCCGTACAGCCTAAACGGCTCTAGAGATTTTCTTCAAACTTAGTATAAAGTAGACTAATATGACCAGACGTTTTCTTAAATTTTTCAAATAATGGTACTTTTTAATAATTTTCTAACTTTGTTAAATTGAATATTTTGGGTACCTCTAGTAAAGGGTACGCTACAAAAGTAGAGCAACATGGACAGCAAACGACGCCATATTTCTTGCCGCTCTTTTGACATTTCTCTTCAGAAAGGTTTGCCATTTTATAATGGAAAGATATACGAGCCAACAACGAGTCGAAATTATTAAAATTTACTACCGAAATTCGAATCAGTGGCCTCAACGTTAAGAGCGCTACGTCCGATTTATGGTCGTCATAATCGTCCTAGCAGATCAACAATTGAGCGTCTAGTGGAAACATTTGAATCCACAAGCACAGTACAAAATGGGCGCAGGGTCAAAAGTCCACAGGCCGAAAGTCCATAATGGACTGTGGGTCAAAAGCCCATAAATCAATTGTGAACTTTTGACCCACTCCGATGGGCCAAAAGTCCATACAAAAATCTTGTGGATTTCTGGCCCATTGATTGTGGATTTCTGACCCACTTCAGTGGATCACTTTATAGATAGTTTTCTTTAATAAGACTGCTTTGGGTGGCCCGCTTCGCGGGTTTAAGGATTTTAACTCCCTTTTCGGGTCCTCTGTCCCGCTCACGCGACTCCGTCGCTGCGCTTAGGGTATGCTCAGTCGCCAGGCAGGCGCCTATGTTGTCAGTTGGTGGTGCTTTAAGTTTACGAGTAGTGAAGAGTATACAAATTAATTCTTAACAAAATAAATAAATAATTCTTAATTGTTCTGCTTTTTTCAATATTATAATATGAAATTATTGTGGACATATGACCCACTTTCTTTCTAAAATTGGGGACTATTGACCCTTTTTTTTGTGGACTATTGACCCACTTGAGTGGGTCAAATCTTAACATTACAATTGTGGACTTCTGACCCACCCAAGTGGGACAAAAGTCCATTATGGACTTTTGGCCTGTGGACTTTTGACCCTGCGCCTACAAAATGTTACCGTGCCAGTGAGACAAAGAAGTGCCCGTAGTGTCGAGAATATTGCTGCCGCTGAGGCTTCAGTTGCAGAAAGCCCAAATGTGTCTCTCACACGTCATTCTCAAGCGTTGGGCATCTCTGTGACGTCGTTGTGACGAATTTTGCGAAAAGATCTTGGATCTTGATCCTTACAAGATTAAATTGACGCAAGAACTGAAGCCGCTTGACCACCAGAAGCGTCGTATGTTCGTGAATTGGGCTGAGCAACAGCTTAAAAATGATTCGGATTTTTATCTTCAGCGATGAGGCTCATTTCTAGCCGAATGGCTTCGTCAATAAACAAAATATGCGGTATTGGTCAGGCAGCAATCCACACGTACTCCATGTGTCATTATTGCATCCCGACAAAATTACGGTTTGGTGTGGTTTATGGGCCGGCGGCGTCATTGGGCCGTACTTCTTCCGTGATGATCAAGACCGGCACGTAACTGTGAATGGGGATCGCTACCGTTCAATGATAAACGAATATTTTTGGCCCCAATTGGATGATATGGACTTGAAGGACATGTGGTTCCAACAGGACGGCGCCACACAGCGAATGTCACAATCAAATAATTTGAAACCAAGTTTGGAGAACGTGTTATCTCACGAAATGTTCCAGTCGCTTGGCCGCCTCGGTCGTGCGATTTGACGCCGTTCGACTATTTCCTGTGGGGCTACATCAAGTCTATGGTCTATGCCAACCTGCCAGCGACGATTGATGAACTTCGTACGAATATCGAACGTGAAATTGCAGCAGTATCGGCCGATTTATGCTTGAAAACCGTCGAAAATTGCGTTCAGCGTCTGGAATTCTGCAAGCGTGCCCGTGGTGGCCATGCAAAAGAAAAAGAGTTTCATACATAATGGCATCGAACGTACTTTCACAGGAATAAAGAATTTCATTGATATCCAAAACCGTTTTGGCTTTATTTAAAAAAAATTTTGTAGCGCTCTTATTGAAAAACCCGATATTTTATTTCAAATAAACTTTACTGAAAAAAAACGATTATTTTTTAGTATACAAAAAAATATAAAAAAAAGTTAAAGAATTAAAATCAAAAAATAAATTAACGAATTAAAACAAAACCTCTTCTTGGATAAAATAGTATATACAAATAGTTAACACGTAAAATATTAAAGTACAATTACCGATTTCGCTGTTATCGCTTTTGCAATTAATGCAAATAAATAGAACTATCTCCACTTTTAAAAGCTTTCGAATGGGCAGGCATAGCACTCAACCCAATATAAAGCATGAATTTTAAAATCAGCGGGGCAAGTTGTACCACCACCGGTCCCACTTACCCCACAGCTAGTTTGATGCACATATTGCGTCACTAAATAAATACCACTGAAAACAATCTAATTTTAGTCACGGAATATTTAAATATAATACCGGCACTCAAGAAAATACTATAACTTGTTGTGAGACTCGCAGGTTTTCTATTAAATAACACAAAAAGAAACAAACTTGCTTTTTTTTACTTTGGCACTACAAAAACATTAATTGGTGTGTGGCCTGCGTTCTACTGACAAAATGAAACTGCAACTAATTTGGCACTTGCTTATTAATAAGCACGCTTCATTCGTGATCAATCATAATCGTGTAGGACTTTTATTTTTCCGAGTAATTCGCGAACAGTCGTAACTAGCAATCACTTTTTTGGTTTTTTCATTTTTTATGGTAAATCTTCTTAAAATTATAAACATTATTGTGAACAAAAATTAAAAAAAAATCAATTCTTTTTTGAAAACTACTTGATCAATATTTTTAAAAATAGGTGTAAAATAATTTTTTATTATTTTGTAGAATACTTCAAAAAATCATATTTCTAAATTCAAAAATAACGTTACCTTCCATAAAAATGTTGAAAAACGGTTAAGAAAAAAATTATTTTTCTCGAAAACGGGTCCAAGAATTTTGATAAAAAAAAATTGTATTTACTACTGAAGGTAGTGGCAATATTGTGATAAAAAAAAATTTACCAATAACGGTTATTAACGGTACCTTCCATAGAACCGATTTTTTGTTTTAAATTTCTCGTTAAAGGCTACACCGATTTCAACAAATATTTTTATGCAAGCACTCCTTTACAATTCAAACAATTTTGCACATACAATTTTTCGACAAAATAATTTTTGGATTTCCAAAAAAATATTGTTTTTTTTTTGTTTCAATATCTTGAAAACGGGCTTATAATTTTTTTTTTATTTTGCTTAAAATTCTATTTTATTAAAAACTAAATGTTGGCATACCAGACTTTATTTTTGAAAATATGCAACAAATTATATATAAAAAAAATTAATTTTTAAGAAAACCGCTCCAAGGATTTTTGATTTTTTTTTTTCATAAATACATATTTATCAAGCAAATCCGATGGCATACTTTATTTTTAGCTCTAACTTTTTTAGCCATTAAAATAAAATAATATTATAGGTACTAACTTATAGTAGGTATAAAAATTTACTTTTATTTGTTTTTAAAACTTTTTTAATTATATATCATAATGTTATGAAACCGATGTACATTGACTATTTTAATCTGCGTTAAAGTTGTTAGCTACGAGTGCAAGTTTTGTGCGATCCAGTCGTGCCCATATTTTAAACTAAACGAAAATAATATTTTTGAGACAAGAAGAACTTAACTCCAACAGATACCTACAAAAATAATCATAAAAAGGAAATTTGTTGACCAACTAAAAAAACTTAAAACTAGCTTTACAAAAATGTCACAAAGAAAAATAATTTTTTTTTCAAAGCTGCCTTTGAAAGCTTATACATTTTGTTTCCGGCTATTTCCGTCTGTCACAGTTGCCTTTCACTTTGAAGTGACATTATAAAAGTCACTTAAAAAGATTTTAAATTTACAAGAATATCTACTCATAGTTAAACTGTCCATCACTGACTCTTGGGCTAAGTCAACCAACTATGTACATAACTGTATTTATGAAATTCTTTCATCTCTCACTATCTCTTTAACATTTTATTCATATATTATTTGCATTTTTGTTATCTTTGCTGATGCTAGGGCTGATGCTGCTGCTACTGCTGCATCCGCTTCCGGCTTAATTAAATCCAAATAAAGTCACAAGCAAATACTCCTCCATATAATATACCTTGTAACAACAACCACCCTTTCCCTAGATGGTTTTAATCTCCCTAATTTTTTTGTTATGCTTCCTCACTTACTGAGCTTAATATAAATTAAACTGCCAAACTTGCTGACAGTACTATTATGTGAGCCATCAAAAGAAAATTCTTCTTGGTTCAGGAGATTACACAGTGCGACAACACACACAATTCATATACAAACATACTTAATGCATGTATGAAATGAGAACATACAGTGCTAATCCTTTGATTTAATACACTCACCAAATTTAGTTCTTTCATTCTTATTATGACAGTGGTATGAGTTGCCTTTTTGAACTTTAAGACATACTTTATGAAAATATAAATGTTGGAAACTTTTTGTGAAGCCTTAACAATTTGAAAGGGGGAACAAAATTACATGTTGTTTAGTGTCCCATTTTTTTGGGACATTCCAAATTTTGTATATTGTCTATGTATATGACCCAATTTTGTTTGGGACACGCCAAATGATGCTGACTATGCATAATGGGTCTTACCAATAATCAAATTTAGCGACGACTTAAATATTTCTGTAAAATGAACCATAATGGTATGGACTCTAACTAATTAACTGTACATGGTACGACCTTAATATTAATGTTAACTCTAAATAATGAATCAAATATGGGATTGACTTCAAAAAATTAAACATTCCATGATAAGGTTAATTTTATTGGAATATTAAAGTCCTTACTAAATTTGATTATTGATAAGGCCCAATGTGTCCCAATTTTTCGGGACGAACCAAATTCTTGCCATTTTGTATGTATAATGTGTGTCTAGTCAAGTATATGCTTCACCGAAATAGGACATAATTCACAGACTTAATTCCCAAGGAGTTTTGTCCTATGTTTCCACTCCATCCAGATAAACATATGTATAGTATACACTTTGTTGGGTTTCAAGGAAGGCCCAATAAAATTGGGACATATTATACGTACATCGATCTGTCCCATTTTTTTAGGACACGCCAAATTCTTAGTAACTATGTTTAATGTGATAAGAAGATGAAGAAATTTAAATATTGAAATTACTTCTGTTTTAAGTGGAGTGAATGAATAAAATTCATTTAAAAAGTACAAGTGACTTCAACTCCAGAAATAATTGTGTTTCGACCAAGGTATAACAGTGGGCTCTTCAGTCAGTCTGTTATACCCTACTAAGACACAAATTTTGGTCGATGTTCACCGACTCTTATAAAAATCACAGCAAAAAGATACTGTGAATTTTATTATTCTAGGGGAATTTGTTTAAATTCGTGCACCTAGAAAATAAATACCCGTGGTCAGGTTTTTTATAATAAGAAGATGAAGAAATTTAAATATTGAAATTACTTTTTTGTGTCTTGGTAGGGTATAACAGACTGACTGAAGAGCCCACTGTTATACCTTGGGCGAAACACAATTATTTCTGGAGTTGAGGTCATTTGTACTTTTTAATTGTATGTTTAATGTGTCCCAATTTTTTGGGACAACCCAAATTCTTGATATTGTTTATATAAAAAGTGTCTAGTCAAAAATATGTTTCACCGAAATAGGACATAACTCATAGACTTAATTCCCAAGGAGTTTTGTCCTTCGTAGGCTCAACCAAATTGAGACATATTAAACATCCACAGCTAATGTAAGTAGGTACTTCAAAAAAGCATCTATGCTTTTTGCAAATTTGTGATACAGGCTGTGTTGGAACATACGTATTTTCAACTGATTTAATAAGTCAAGTATGTTCGAATCGCTCTTACACTTTCCGCGCACATCGTATAATCTTACCTGGGTCATAATTCAATGTGGGACTAATGTCCCACTAAGTTAGAGATACATATCTTTTTGGGACTATTAATCCTGTAATACCATGTTTAACAGCTGCATCAAAACTTCATATCAGCTACACCATTTTTTTTTTTTTTTTGTAGAATACAACACAATGTTTTCAGCACCTAAGCCTAACCGCGCAAACCGTATTTTTATAATGAAAGCATGTGTTTCTGTCTTGTGTGGAGAAATGAAAAATGTGTCAAATACAAGCCAAGAGGCAAACAAATATTTCCATGGAAACAAGAACTAAAAAAACTGCGAGCTTACTGCTTTTTCTGGACTTAAGCTTAATCCTTTATGCCTCTTGTTGAAGTAATTAGCCTTAGGCCCCTCTGCTGCGCTCTGCCCGCCCGGTCGTTATACCTACCGGCCGCCTACAACTTATCAAAAGCTTTAGTGTTTATTCCCCCGTTAGGTCGCATTAAGTCTCAATGAGAACGCATGTAAGTGCGTCAAAGTTCCCTTAGTACACGAACATACCAACCACCTCCCCCAACCCCCATCCTTTCACGTGTTTCCATATAAATTTACATGATGCCAGAGCGAAGGTAAAACTTATAGCAATGACAAAAAGCCACAAATGTGATTCCGTTGAAAGGTTTCTGCAACGTCAATGCAATTTGTTTTATTATATACAAATAAGAAGTATGGGGTTAATCGACCCTCTGCCCTCCCTTTTCAACGTACTCCTCTTTTGGCTAAGGCCGCGCGCAGTCACACCAGAAATCAAACACCCCACACTGAAATCAGGTCGAGAGTGAACGAACGACGATGACGAACGACTCGATTCGACTCGACTCGACTGTGTGTTGATGTTGCAGCTTGCACAGTTGCAGAGTTCGTACCTATATATTATGTTGTCCTTCGATATGCATGGTGTTGGTGTTTCATTTTTAATTCGGATGCGATGTTTGCAACTACTGGCTATGGCAGGCATAATTGTGACCCGATTCCGATATAAACATTGGTGATGGCACTTAGTGGTTGGATTTGGTGCGGCACAGGGCCGCATAATCGCTTGCAAAAATGACAGCTATAACATATCGTGTATAGTTTATCCTCAAAAAACATACACACACAAAACCATCCTGGATATATGTTGAGTTGAATGCCAGACATATCGGTGTCACAAAAAACAGTTTTGTCCTAAATTGTGTCCTAAATACATTTCAAATGAATTTATATCTTCTCTGGTGGAAGGAGATTTGGGGGCGGGGGCGGGTAGGTTGTGTGCATTCAAATGGTCGGAGATGGAGTTGGTCATTTTATTATCCAATTTGAATGTTATCACACTCTTGGCTGTTGTAACCACATTGTGAACCGGATACTATTCCATGGTTGACCTAGGGTTCGCCCATGTATATTGTAATTTGTGTGTGGTTATACAGAAGTTCTGTTCTGATTTGATAACATACCTACATGATACAAAGTGTAGGAAAATAAAGGGGAGGGATGTGTGTTTTGCTGCACAGTTAAGAACATCCCTGTTCATCGAGTTTTGTTGCAACCACAATTTCCTACTTTGGTGGGAGGATCGTGTTACCAGAGAATCAACCCTGAAATAGGACAGTGCAATGGAGTGAAATACATATTTGTTTTTTTTATATTGTACAAAAAAAAACCAGGATGGGAAAACATTTTAAATAAACAAAAAAAAAACTCTTCGATATGTAAAATGATTTTTAATTGCCCATTGTTCAGTCACTAGAGGCAGTTAATTTAAATATACAAGAGAAAAATATATAAATCACCACTGGTTTTATTCGATTTAAAATCGATTTACAGTTTAATGAATTTAATGGGAATTGATAGTGTGTATTTTTTTTTTTTACTTGTTAGTATACTTTTAAATTAATGCCTTCAATTTAAATCAAAATTATTAATATGAAGTTTAATTAACATGAATGAATGATTTTTTAATTTGAAAAAAATATTAGTTTTGGACTTAATAAGCAATTTATTTTAAATTGAAAAATTAAATATTCATCAAGCAAAGCACAGGATGTTTTTGTTTCCTCTGAAAAATTTTCCAAATATTTAAATTCTAGAGAAACTATCCAGAAACTGGTTAGTAAACAAATAGGTATAAAAAACCAAAATAATCGGACAAGGGTAGGGAAGTTCTGATTTGTTGATATTGTAACGAAAGCGAACCTATGGCGGACGACAAAAGAAAAAAAACAAGAAATAAAATAATGTCAGTTATTAAGTTAGCTTGCCCCCGAGAGGATTTATTTATTTGGTTTTGTTTTATTTTTTTTTTTGTATTTAAGTTTTTCTTTTTTTTTATTTTTTTTTTGTATTTAAGTTTTTCTTTTTTTTTATTATTATTATTTCGTCGCCGGAATTTGAGAAGAAGCCAAATCAACTGTGTCTTCCCCAAAGATGAGGTGTCCTTTTATAGGGCAGCCACTGTCTTCCAGTGATTTTCCGTGTTTTCCACTCTCCACTGTCGAACTGCTGGAAACTTTCCATTTCCCGCCATTTCTGTCCAGCTGTCACCGAATTAATTTTCCGCAGGTCACAATGAATCGTCTAGATATTCGTTTCTTCGTATTCGGCATGAAATTTCCTTCCGATTAATGGAAAGTTCACCCAGAACTAAATTTCCCCATGAAATTCGCCTGAAATTAATTAATTTCTTTATAAGTGATTTTTGATAAGTTACCTGACCTACTGAACGGTTTCATTTAACCGTTCAGTCGGCTTTTTAGTTCCGGTGTGTGGATTGTGGAAGACAATTGGGCCAGGTGGTACACGAAAGTCAAATGTAATTTCTGTTTCCTTCACTCGTTTTCGCACACAACTATTAAGCAATCAACAAGACCTCCGGCAAAGTTCCCTACTACCAATTGATTGAATTATTTCATTATTAATTTAATAGTGCACAGGTTCGAATTCTTACACCACGGTGCGGTGCCCAGCATTGGTGTTTGGCGAGTCCCTCACGGGCGGATTACTTATGGCGGGCGGTGTAGATGAAAACAATTTCAACAGTGACGAAGATTATGCAGTTCCTCTCATATTTTCCGCCAAAGCAGTAGTCGATGACCCATATCCATATGACTTAGATGGTAAATTCGGCACAATATGTACAATTGTACATGTGTTATAATTCTCAATGCCTTAATAATAGTCACAAAAGTAACGGTATGGCTGAACATTTCCTTGGTTAAGATATTTTTCAAAAAGTCGGGCTATTCTTCAAGTCATTTGATGGTTGAGTTCACTACTTAGAGACGATTTGTCAATCATCAGTTAGACTATCAGAGGAATAAATACATACTATAGCAACAAGAACAAATTTTTGTTTTATTTGGGCCCAATTTTTCAATAGTCAGTTAAACCTCAGATAGTACTTATTCTTCGAATAAAATAAAAATTTGTTCCTCTTGCTATGGCATTAAATATTCCTCTGATAGATTAACTGATGATTGAAAAATCGGCTCTTAAAGAATAAGTGCTATCTAAGGACCTATGTGTTTCTGGTTTGAACTTAAAACGTTTTCGTATTTGCAACCTTTTTTATTTTCAAACCAAAGATATTCAAACATTTTTGAAGTTTGATTGACCTAAGCCCCAAATTATTTACTTTCCATTAAATTTAAATTTGCTTTCAAAAATTAGAAATTAATCGATTTTAAATGTTTGTATTTATCCACGCTCCTTTAACTATTTTAACAGACGTTTCCTCTTTTACCTAATTGTTTCATTAATTTAAAATCGGTTTTTAGCTAAATCGACAAAATTTATTTTTTTATAAGGGGGATGTTTTTTATACTTACCATATAACGTTTTTTTTATACTTCAGTTTAAAAGTGGAAAAACAAATTATATTAGTATTTAAATTTAAAGGAGCCATTTAAAGCGAACCAAATGACTTAAAGTTAGTGAATGAATCAATTGGATTTATTATTTTTTTTGTTGCATTTTGAAAGTATCGGTATCACTGCCAGACTAATGCCATGTAGTTGGCACTGATACAAATGGCATGTGCAACAATTACGATCAATTTATAGATAACAAAACAAACTGGGTCCCATAATTCTGTCTGTCTGTCTTTGACTTTATGCTAAAATCCTTTAACGATTCTTCCAACTTAGGACAAGCGTTTTGAATGCGCAAATCGATTTTCCTTTAGCTGCCAAAGTAACAGTATTTCACAATTTATTTTCCTCAAAAACCACTCTATAGATTTTATTAATTTTTTTCTGGACATATGTACATATTTGGATACAAAAGCCAAAAAAAAAAAAAAATAATTTACTGTATAGAACCATTCTAATTTTTTTATATCTTCAACTTTCAAACAGATTAACCAATTAAAATAATATTGTAGATTATTTAAATTTTCAATATTTTGAAAAGAAAAATTAAATATATTTTTGAAAAATCAATCGAAAACGTTACTGAGTTTTTGAATTTTTTAAAACTTAAATTGGCATATAACTAGCATTTCGAATTACTCAAGAAATTAACGTGCCTTTTTGAGAAATAACTAGGCAGGTATCTACATTATGTAGATTTTGAATTTAAAGCAATTGAAGCGTTTAGCAATTGAAGGTGCTAAGCGAAATTTTCAAAGGAAAATGGCCATTTTGGTCTACCTATGGCCCACAAATGAGATATATACCGTTGGAAAGCTTAGCTCTAGAACATCATTTTTTTGTAAAGTCGCAAAGCTGTCAACCATGGGGTTAAGGTACATATAGCAACAAAGATTGCAACTAGGGCAAAAATTAATTGCAATAGTTTTCCATTGATTTGACAGTATTGGTCACTTTCGATGACCTAAATAGACCCCAAAATTAAAGAGCTTTTATAGAAATGGCCAATAATAGCGAATAATATCATGGTTGGCGAATAATTCGCTTAACAGTATGAAAATTCTACCTTTTTTTATTCGATTTAGCGAATTTCATGAATTGGAAATTGTGCGTCTAGTGCCCACAATTGAGATATACAACGTTCGAAAGTTTAGTTCAAGAGCATCATTTTTTAATATGGACACATAACTGTAAACTATGGGGTTAAGGCAGTATATTGCAATATAAAGGGTGTCCTTATTCGTCAAGAGTATTTAAGGGTTTAATTCTGGGGTATATTCTAAAAAAAAAATTGTTTTACAGTAAGGGCCTATCTCCAATTTTGATATCGTTTATCGGCCTTTATTTTTAGAAGGAATACCAGCCTCTGTAATTGCGATCAAATAAATTTGATACCTTTTCTCAGTCTTAAGATATCCAGTTTTTAGCCTGTTTCATTTTTCTCGCCCATGCTAATTTTTTGACTTTGGGGTCAATTTTCTCCAAAAAATGCGTAATCAACATGATGTTTTAATAATTTTTTTGAATTTATTTAACAATAAAAAAATAAAATTCAGCAACAAGTTTGCCGGAAAACCCATAGATTTTATCATAATTTGGAAAAACACCGGCCGGTAAAATTAAAAAAAACTGTTTTTTTTAGCTTTAAGCTCGAAAAGCTATTAATAAAAATTATTTGTGTGGTTTTATATAATTTGTTTAGTATTTCTTTTACTAAAACAGTTATAACGGGTGCACTTTGACATTCCTTGGTTAGAAAAAATGCTAATTTTAGTAGCCACTTAAGTTGAATTCTACAAACTATCTGCAGTTGTTGCAAAATGATTTATCAGAACTATTGAAGGACATTCCATAGGTTCAACTATCTTCATCTTATTCATAACTTGATGGTGCTTCCGCCCACTTTGCTCGAGAGGTTTAAAATTGACAAGATGAAGAGTAAGCGGTAATCGTTGAATAGGAAAAAGTTAGATCAGTTCAATGGCCTGCAAGCTCACCTGACCCTACAATATTGGATGTTTTTGAATGGGGAAGAATGAAATAAATCATTTATTCAATAAAAACAGTAATTTAAAGTGAACACCTCTTATAACTGTTTTAGTTCACACATAAAATACAAATTATCGATAACCACACATATCATTTTTTATTTATAGCTTTTCGAGCTTAAAGCTAAAAAAAAAAACATTTTATTTTTAATTTTACCTGCCGCCGTTTTTCCAAATTATTATAAAATCTATGGGTTTTTCGGCAAACTTGCTTCTGACTTTTATTTTTAGTATTGTTACGTACATTCAAAAAAATTTATAAAGCATCATGTTGATTACGCATTTTTTGGAGAAAATTGACCCCAAAGTCAAAAAATTAGCATGGGCAAGAAAAATGAAACAGGCTAAAAACTGGATATCTTAAGACTAAGACAAGGTATCAAATTTATTTGATCGCAATTACAAAGGCCTAAACGAAGTTTCTATTATTAGTACTTACGGCGCAATTACCGGTAACATGGATAAGACTTTTCTTAAATTCCCGATAAATGATATCAAAATTGGGGGTAGGCCCTAACTGTAGAACAATTTTTTTCTTAGAATATACCCCAGAATCATACCCTAAAATACTCTTGACGAATTAAGGGGCACCCTGTATAAAACAATTCGTCTATGTTAATTCGAATTTGTAGTGTTTTTCTTATTTTTTTTGTCGCTTAGTTTAGCCAAATCCCATTGCTTAGGACAAAAAAAGTACTCGTACGTTGGTACACTCCATAGTACCCAATCATTTTCATAGGTCTCGTTTCTGGGCACTAGGTAGACCAGGTCCCATATATTTTTGCCCATTCTCCTTTAGTAGATATATATCAAATTTCGCTTAAGTACCACAGGAACAATATTAGAAATTCACTGAATCGAAATATTGCAGCAACTTTCATACAAAATATTCAAATTAAAAAATAACACGTATACGCCCCAGTGTACTTTTTCATGAGATTGTTTTCTTTTTTTTTTTAAATTATGTTCGTAACTGCCTACAAATTACTATCAGATTGCAGTTATGTTGGGGATGTAAAGTTCTATTTTCGTTGTCCAATTTGTACACAGGTATACCTACTCATTGATTATTATCAACAAAATAGGTAAAATCGATGGAAATACAATTTGCGTTCGTTCGTTTTCCATAGAAAAATTAATGTTTATGTAATTTGAAAGTTTTTGTCGAAGAGATGTCGAATTTTGAGTCGAATTAAGTATAAAATCGATTTTTGTTTGTCGACTTCAGGCTTAATTTGACTATAAATTAGTTAATTACTTATAAGTTATGACCATTATTTGGTGTTTTCTTTTGTTTGTTTGCAACTGATGACTGGTGGGAGTCGTGAATATGCATAGGGCTTTTCACCCCAATTTCACTTCTTTCAATTCAAAAAATGTCAAAAACTTCACTTTCTTGAAACTGATAGTTTTGTATGTACATATTTTTTCAAGGCAATAATATCATTGTTTGCAGTACAATAGATAATAAAAATAGGCATAAACGCTTTTTAGTTTACTTACTTACTTACTTTTGATGGCGCTCACAGCCCAGGATGGGCTTCGGCATCAACTAACAAGCCCCTCCAGCCAGCTCTGTCCCTAGCTAGCCGCTTCCAGTTGCGCACACCGAGTGCTTTGATGTCGTCATTCACTTGATTGCGCCACCTGTTACGGGTTCTTCCTCTGCTGCGTACCCCATCGGGGTTGGATTCGAAGACTCGTCGGGCAGGTGCGTTGCTGTCCATACGCTCCACGTGCCCCAGCCATCTAAGCCGCTGTATTTTCAGCTTTTTGACCAGGTCAACGTCGCTGTATAGCCCGTATAGCTCGTCGTTGAATCTTCTCCTCCATACTCCTTCGATACACACCGGACCGAAAATCACACGAAGAATCTTCCTCTCAAAGCACCCTAGCAGATTTTTATCCGAATCTTTCAGTGTCCATGCTTCTGACCCATAAAGCAGGACCGGGATGATTAGGGTTTTGTATAAAGTCTCCTTGGTTCTCTGAGAGAGGGCCTTACTACTTAAATGCCTTCTTAGACCGAAGAAACAGCGGTTGGCAAGAGTAATTCTTCGCTTGATCTCTGCACTGATGTCATTCTGCGATGTAATAGTGGAGCCCAGGTAGACAAAGTCCTTGACAACTTCGAAGTTATATCTGTCCATCGTGATATTTTGCCCGAGTCGACGATGTTGAGATTCCTCTCTCGATGACAGCATATACTTCGTCTTGTCCTCATTAACCGCCAATCCCATTCTAGCCGCCTCCGATTCAATGCTCGCAAATGCCCCTGCCACAGCTCGCTTCGTTCTGCCGACAATGTCTATGTCATCCGCATATGCAAGCAATTGAACGGACTTTTGATAGATTGTACCGCTGGTGTTGACATGTGCGTTGCGTACAATGGCTTCAAGAACGATGTTGAATAGGTTGCATGATAACGCGTCGCCTTGCCTCAATCCTTTCTCAACATCAAAGGAATCGGTGGTGTTCTTACCAATTTTGACGGAGCAGCGAGATTTCTCCATCGTCATCCTGCACAAGCGGACGAGTTTGGCAGGGATGCCGAGACTCGACATGGCTCTGTATAATTCGTCCCTTTTCACGCTATCATACGCGACTTTAAAATCGATAAAAAGGTGGTGTGTATCGATCTGGAATTCCCGGGATTTTTCTAAAATCTGTCGGAGTGTGAACATTTGATCGACGGTTGACTTGCCTGGCCTAAAACCGCACTGATAAGGGCCGATCAGATCGTTGACAAAAGGTTTTAAGCGGTCACACAGGATGGCCGACAAGATTTTATAAGCGACGTTTAGGAGACTAATTCCTCTGTAGTTGGTACATTTCAGAACATCTCCCTTTTTATGGATGGGGCACACTATACCGAGGTTCCATTCATCGGGCATACTTTCCTCCGACCTGCAGATGAGCTGGTGTATGCTCCTAGCCAATTCATCTCCCGCTGATTTAAATAGTTCGGCTTGTAAGCCATCCGCACCTGCAGCCTTGTACGACTTAAGTTTGGATATCGCCAGCCGAACTTCGGTTAGGTCGGGTGGACGGAACTCTTGGCCATCATCGTCCAAGTTGAATGGAGCGTTCTGCCTATTAGCGGCATCTTGGCTGTCTTCGCCATTAAGCAGTCTAGAGAAGTGTTCTTTCCAGATCCTCAGCACTGACTGTGTGTCTACTACCATATTCCCACTCTCATCTCGGCAGGCTTCCGTTCTAGCCTTGAATCCTTGGGTGGATCGCTTCACCCTCTGATAAAATTTTCGAACATCTCCCCTACCGCTACAACCCTCAATAGACTCTACCGCCCGCTTCTCGTGCTCTCTCTTTTTCCTCCTGAGAAGTCGGCGTTCCTCTTTGCGTTTCAGCCCGTAGAGCTCCCGGGCCACTCTCTCAGCAGCTCTTGTGCGAGTCTGCAGCATTGCTTGGTAGGCCTCGTCCTTAGCTGCATGCGCTAGCCGGCACTCTTTATCGAACCAGGGGTTTCGTTGTATTCGCCTAGTGAAACCCAGCACATCAGAGGCGGCACTTCTAATGGCTTGTTGACAGTGTTCCCACTGGTCCTCTGCACTTGATGCTGGTAGCGGACCTCCTGAGAGATTAAGAGTTACGTGGTCTGCAAAAGTTCTGGCAGTCTCTTGCGATTTAAGCTTCTCGACATCGAATCTTTTCACAGCATCTGCTCTGCGTTGTCGCGTCATGGATATCCGCATACGTAGTCTAGCTACCACCAGGTAGTGATCCGAGTCAATGTTGGCCCCTCGGAACGTTCGGACGTCCAAGATACTGGAAGCATGTCTCGCGTCTATCGCAACGTGGTCGATTTGGTTGACGGTTACTTGATCACGCGACCGCCAAGTCCCCTTGTGTATATTGAGGTGTGGGAAGTAGGTGCTTGAGATGATGACATTTCGCCCCGCCGCAAAGTCTGCCAGCCTGTGTCCGTTGCCGGAAGTTTCGTCGTGTAGGCTGTGTCCTCCGACTATCGAACCAAAGATGCCCTCCTTTCCGAATCTTGCGTTGAAGTCACCAAGAATGATCTTCACGTCGTACTTCGGGCACATATCATACGTTGTCTCCAAGAGATCGTAGAATGCTTCTTTGGTTGAGTCTTCTCTCCTTTCATGGGGGGCGTGAACACAAATCAGCGAAATGTTCTTAAATTTGCCTTTGATGCGGATTGTTACCAGGCGCTCGCTTACACTTCGGAAGCCCAAGACTTCTTGCCTAAGTCTTCCCCTTATCACAAAACCACAACCCAAGAGCCGCTGACCCTGTTCCTTCAAGCACCCGCCGTAGTAGATGTCACACGTTTTCAGTCTCCGTACGCCCTCTCCATCCCATCGCACTTCCTGGATGGCTGTTACGTCAGCCTTTAGCCTGTCCAGGTTCTCCACTAATTGTTCGGCTGCACGTGTTCTGTATAAGGACAGGACGTTCCACGTGCAGATCCGAAATTCATTGTCCTTGTTTCGTTTGCTGGGGTCGTCAACTTTAAAATCATCCATATCCGAGGCTTGTTGTTGTTTCGGAACAACTTTTTTTTACGTGGTAGGGAAGTTACCCCGACGCACAACCCCCGACCCGGAGGACCAGACCCTTCGTATAACTCCAAGGGTAGGGAGCCGGATAAACCGCTCCTTATAGGCCTGAGCTACAAATATGTCGTAGTAGCCCATATAAGGTGTTCACTAAGTAGTTCAACCTAACTGGAACTGTAGACGCCACCGTTGATTCCATCTAGAGAATTCGTCCGCTGCCGCCTCGATGAAAGGAGAAGTGCCTTAGTGGGAACACTCCTCCCCCCCCTCTCTCGTTGGCTGTCCCCATCAGCTTTCCACGGGGATTTAAACCCCGTCTCCAGCTGAGGTACTAGACACCCGATGTTCACCACGTGGAGGTGAGAGTAGAAGTTGGTAGACAGAGGTGGATTTTGAGAAAAACCTGTGGACGCTTGTGTCCTCTTGAATGCACATAACTACCCTTTTGAACACTTTTTAGTTTTGCTTAGCAAATTTTGCATCAAAGCAATGTCATTTTTGTTCTTGACAGGTACGTAAAGTGCGCTTTCTTAAAAAATGTATTGTTGTAAAATAATATTTGACTCCTTGTTGTTGACAGCTGTCTAATTTGAAATGCTGCAAATGTAACTTTTTCTTGATTTAATTTGCAAATAATTGATTTCTATGGTCAGTCACTTTGTAAATTTTGTAATCTTATTAAAGTAGATGGCCAGGAAAAAGCTCAGAGTCGAAAAGAAAAATTTATATGTGGTTTTTAAAGGCTTAATTAGTATTTACAAGGTTAGTTTTGAATTTTAGTTTTGAATTACTTTTTTACTAAATAAGAAAAAATTATTTTAACTGATGGGAATCTTTATTTGGATCTTTACATTTTTGTCTGTTAAGTGCAAAAGATAATATCCGTCAAGTGGCTGCCGCCAGTGTTGGTACACATTTGTTGTTTGTAACACGTTTTATTGCATTTTCCTTGGCTTTCCGCAAGACTTCTGGTGATAACTATTCGCATTCCTGTCGAATATTCACCTTAAGGGTTGCGATTTTCTGAGGCTTGTTGGCATACGCCTGCGACTTCAAATAGTCGCGAAGAAAGAAGTCTGGGATGGTTAAATCTGGTTAGGTCTTTTATTGGTAAAAAGAATAGACACAATATTATTCCAGACTCTTGCGGAGCATAGCGCTCCATTGCTTGTCTGTTTGTATTCTGCAGCTGTCTATTTCACAAATGTCAAATATGATTGACGTACGACGCCATTTGCAAAAAATATAACATCTTCCGATAAGGGTGATTAACTTTGCGCCACCTTGAACTTCAAAAATATATAAAATCGTTTCGTTACATCGATCAACAGCCGCGAAGCAATAAATAATAAGTAATAAGAGCCTCCCGCTCAAAACACAAAACAAATAAATAAAACTTAAATACTAACAAAATAATAATAATAGTCATTATTGTACTATTCGTACTAGAATGTCAACTTATTAGGCTTACTTACTTACTTAGGTCCTCGGACCTATTACGTCCGTGATGTTTCCCTTACGGGACATAGGGCCTCTACTACACCTACGTGCCATCGTGTACGATTTCTTGAAATATATTTCAGCTCTCTCCAACTTTTCCCCAGTCGTGCCGATTCCTATTCGACCGTTCTTCGCCATGTACTTCTAGGCCGACCCATTTGTCTTCCCTCCTGTGTGAGCGGGTTCCACTGCATTGCTTGAGATGCAATGCACCGATCGCCTTTTCGAAGCGTATGGCCAATCCACTGCCACTTTCTTCTTCGTATAAAGGATTTTATGGGCTCCTGACCCGTTCTCGCATGAAGTTCGGCATTGGAAATACGGTTGGGCCAGAAAACCCTCAAGATGTTTCGTAGACATCTATTAACGAAGGGTTGCAGCTTTCTAGTGACAGTGTCAGTGACTTTTCAAGTGCTGCAGCCGTAAAGCAGAACGGATTCAACATTGGAGCGGAACAGTCCTAGCTTGGTCTTTAAGCTAAAAGAGTTGTTTCTCCATATTTTGGACAACATTCCGAACGCAGCCTTTGCTTTTCTGATTCGGCTGTTTATGTCCAGTTCAGTTCCGCCACCCGTAGAGACAATACTCCCAAGATATTGGAAATCCTCTACCATCTCTACCGGTTGTCCAGAAATATTTACTTGGATTGATGAGGAAGTTCCAAGGCTGATCCTTTTAGTTTTTGCCGAGTTGATCTTAAGACCTACGATTTCTGCTTCTCTCTCCACCCTTGTTGTCATTTGATGGAGATCCATGATCCTATGAGAGAGTAAGCATACGTCGTCCGCGTAGTCCAGATGTTTGAGGTGAGATTGCAGAGTCCACTGAATTCCTCCATTTCCATTTGACAAAGCTGCGTGCAGTACGTCACTTACCACCAACAGGAACAGTATTGGTGACAGTATACAGCCTTGCCTAACTCCACTTTGGATTTCAAACTCCTCTGACAGCCTACCTTTGTGCAAAACGTGACACCTGGATCCATCATATGTAGCCTTGATAATAGCAATCAATTTATCTGGGATGCCCCTCCTGTGCAAAGCAAGCCAAATAAATTCTCTGTTGACACTGTCGAACGCCTTTTCAAAATCGATGAACCGCAGGTGAAGTGGTGATCGATATTCAACGCACTGTTCGATGATGATCCGCAAGTCGTTGATGTGATCCACACAGGAAGATCCAGTGCGGAAACCTGCTTGTTTGGCGTCGAGTGTGTCTTCGAGGTGGTCTTTAATTCGGTCCAAAACTATCCTTGCTATTATCTTGGCTACTGCAGGCAGAACGCATATTCCTCTCCAGTTTTCGCACTGTGTGAGATCTCCTTTCTTTGGGAGCTTGACAATCATTTCTTTTTTCCACTCTTCAGGAAAGCTCTCTGTTTCCCAAGCTCTCTTAATAAGTGGGTGCAGTATCTCGCTCGATGTCGTTGGGGCTGCTCCTAAGAGCTGTGCAGGAATACCGTCAAGTCCAACCGCTTTATTGTTTTTCCGTGCTTTGATGGCGGTGATAATTTCTTCTTTACTGGGGGGTACGGTTTAGGCTTGACCATTCTTTATTCCGTCAATTTCATTGAATTTTTGAACGAGAACAACAACTTAAAGGCGCTACCACCAATTTTTTGGCTGGAGATATAGCTATTTCGTGCTTTGCCACTTTTGCACTCATCAGTCTCCTTTTTTGTGGTGCTGAGCTTTTAATCCAATTTTATTTGAAAAACTTTATGCACACCATAGGATTTGAACCTACGCATATCAGATTTGCTCAGTCTTAGTAGTCGTGTGCACTACGCACTCCACCGCTTTAGACCACTGACGTCACAGGTCGAGATGTGTTATTTGTTTATCAAATGCATTTGGAGCATCAGCATTTTTATAAGCACCTTTAATAATTATAGTCGTATTTGGTGCTAGTTATGTTTTACAAAATGGCTCATAGCTTCTATACCCCATGGGCTTCGGGGTTGCCCTTTTGATCACGTCATAGGCTTATTACACCTAACGAATTAGAAAGCATTTGGTTCTTGTCGATTCTGGGTTTCTTGTCCATAATTATTTGACCATCTCCTTTCAAGTGACTCGACCATTCAATTCCATTAGAACCTAATATCTGTGTTCTTATACGAAACTTAAATGTTTTAGTTGAATTTTAACTCCTATGTGTCACTTTATTATCTACTTAAACCATCACATAAACGCTTGTGTTGAATTTAATTTTTTAAAATTTCTTTTCGACAAATGAAAATGATTCTTCTACAATTCTACTTTAAATTCTACAAACTTCTAAAAAAAAATTTTAAACTAATTTGCATCGTTGCGTTGTATCTATCAATTAATGTCTCAATTAACCACATAATAAGTCAACTAATAACGATTGCATCAACATTACCTCTCAGTATGTCACGTCTATCACTCTCTCAATCGAGTCTAGGTTGTTATCCTCCATTTATATTTCAATTACTTTACAACAATTATACTCGTAGAGGTTATTAGTTTGTAATTAGCTACTCAACCACAGACCCATCATCTCATCATAAATTGAACTACTGAATTTTATTAACAAAATGTGCTGACATTCTCTGTACTATATTATGCGCTTGCTCTTGAAAAAAGTTTAAAAATTTAATATTTTACTTTTTCTTCCTAATTTTGGGTCTGAATTCCCTCATACACTTTATGCCAATCAAACAACAAACAATAAAAGTAGGCTACACCTAGTTGCTTTAAGAAAATAAATAAATAAATAATACCATCGTGCCTTCTCTTGTGCTTTTTTAACATAAAACAAAATTCTAAATTTAAACTAACGTACGCCACATCACCATAAAAAAATTAAAATAAATAAAAACAAGTCCTTGTACTTCCATTATTATTATTTTTTTTTTTATATTTGCTAAATCACGCTATCGTCACATAACCTATAATAACAAACAACTTTACATTTTTTGTATGCGCTGCTTTATTCACGTCACATCACATCACGTCCTTCATACATTTTTTTTTTTCAACACACCGGATTTATTAATTTTTAACAAACCTACAACTCGTATACTATCAATTTTGTGTTCCCTCTTTCTCTTTTGCTTATATACACCATTATTTAAATTTTAATTATTTTTATAAATTATTTTTATATTTGTTTGTTTTTTTTTTCTTTTTTCCTTTCTATTTTCATTTTATTGCGGCAAAAAAAAAAATATTGTTTTTCTTATACGAAACACAACACCGAAATAAAAATAATAATGAAACAAAAATAAAAATCAATAATTGACCCCAATGTTGAAATTGAAACACATTGGCAACACCCAACCACCACCAAAACCACACCACCACCACCATCGCACCTACTTTGATATCCTATAAACAAAATTATATAAAATTTAAACAATTTTATAAACAAACAAAATTGTTTCCGTATAAATAAAAAAATTATACTGCCTACTTTTCTCTGTTGAAACTGACAAAACAAAATTGGTTATATAAAAAAATGTATTAAAATTAAACATTTGCAATTGGATTGTTGCTTCGCTGATTACGCTCTCACGCAACGCTCTCGCAACGCTTTGGCTGCCTAAATAAATATAAAACAATCAAACAAAAAACCAGAAACTATCCGTCCTTCTTGTACAAACAACAGACAATCTTAAGATAAGTATTTAAGAAAAAGGACAAGAACAAAAAAAAAAAAAAATGCCTCAAGCTGAGGGAGGTTACATATCATTGGGTGATAACCCAAATAGCGCCATCTACAATCAAACAACAGAACCTACCGGCCCACAATCGATGTTCGAGTCTGTTAAGCGAGCGATTGGTCAAGTTGTTGGTAGTAATGGCAATAGCGGTGGTGACACAGATGATTTATTAGCCTCCAAGGGACGTCCAATGATTGTCGGATCGAGGTAAGCGTTAATCTGTTCTTAAACAAACAAAAAATAGATCAGATTTTTTTTTTCGTTGATTTCTGTTTTTTTTTTTCATGTAAAATTAACAAGTATATCTCTTAAAAATAAAATAAAAAATACAGAGAGTTGGTGTAACGGTGTTTTTTTTATTGTTCTTTCTCTTTAAATTTCGATAAAAGAAATATTGCTTGCTAAATTTGCTTTTTTCGCATTGTAGTTTTTTTTATCTTCTCTTCTAAATGTTGTAGTTTTTTTCTAATATTTTTTTTTTCTTCCGAGGGCATACACTGCTCACATTCTACTTTACTTTTATTTTTTTATCGGAAACAAAAAAATGGCTAAAAGGTTTTGTCGATAATTTAGTATCTACATATGAAGAAGACGGTGACGTGAAATAAGGCCCAACGAAATAAGACCAAATTTCAAATTTGGCCTAATTTCGCTTTGAAAATGGAAATAAGGCCAAATTGGCTTTATTTCTATTTCCAAAACGTAATAAGGCCAAATTTTATTTGGAAATAAGACCAAATTTGTTTTAACGAAAACATTCAGTGATAACAGAAGCTTTGAAAGCAGACCAACTGACAAAATAGGTACCTGCCAGGCGACTGAGCATACCCTAAGCGGAGCGACGGAGTCGCGTGAGCGGGATAGAGGACCCAAAAACTTTGATTACAGATCAACTGACAACATAGGCGCCTGCCAGACGACTAAGCTTACCCTAAGTGGAGCGACGGAGTCGCGTGAGCGGGACAGATGACCCGAAAAGGGAGTTAAAATCCTTGAACCCGCGAAGCGTGCCATCCAAAGTACTGTTTAGTTCAAAAACTTTGAAGCATAGGCGCCTGCCAGTTGGCAGTTCCCAAAAAAAAAAGGAATCAAACCCCATCTGGCAGGCACCTATGTTATCAGTCGGTCCGCTTTCAAAGTTTTTGTACTAAATAGTACTTTGGGTGGCACCTTTCGCGGGATCAAGGATTTTAACTCCCTTTTCGGGTCCTCTGTCCCGCTCACGCGACTCCGTCGCTCCGCTTAGGGTATGCTCAGTCGTCTGGCAGGCGCCTATGTTGTCAGTTGATCTGTAATCAAAGTTTTTTTTGTACTAAACAGTACTTTGGGTGGCCCGCTTCGCGGGTTCAAGGATTTTAACTCCATTTTCGGGTCCTCTGTCCCGCTCACGCCACTTAGGGTATGCTCAGTCGTCTGGCAGGCGCCTATGTTGTCAGTCGATCTGTAATCAAAAAAAAAAAAAAAAAAAAACGGTGATTTGTTTTGCAGTTTTCTGAAAAAAACATGAAAAGGAAATAAAGCCAAATTGGCCTTATTTCGTTTTCTAAAGCGAAATAAAGCCAAAACTAAAATTTTTGACATTCGGCTTTATTTCGTTGGGGCTTATTCCACGTCACCGAAGAAGACAAATGAAAACTGATTGGAATGATGAAACATTTATACAGAATTTAAGGGTTTTAGTGAAAAGTTCAAGGTGAATATTTTTGTTAGTTTATTTTTTTTTGTTTTCATATATGAAGTCTTCACAAAATCGATGTTAAAGGTGAGAGATATTGAAATAAGTTCCTTAACAGAATGTAGCATGATAAAACAAAACTAACTATATAACCGGCAATATGGAGAGGCCAATAACATTAATTTGAAAATACAATTGCACGTAAAATACGATTTTGATTTAACCATAATAATGACTGACAAACATGCAATGTGGTTTCGTTTTTTTCCCCGTATGTATGTTTGCAATGCAGCACGCTATTTTAGAATTAAAAAAAAAATATATATTACAGTCACTCTGGAGAAAAAGTATTTTTATTTTTTGAGAATTTATTGCATAATTTATTTTTGTTTGAAAATCAATTTGTCAGAAAAAGGGTTTTCTTTGTGTATAGTGACAGTTTACTACTTTTCTAAATAATTGATATAGCGATGTGATATTAGCATTTTATTGGTTTCCACACCACATGAAATGCATTTTTTTTTGAAATAATTATAAATGTGTTCCGCCTGGTCATTCCGAAGCTTTTCGAATACTTCTAGTAGCATTTTTGTTTGGCACTTAATGATAGTTCTAGTTCTAAAAAGCAGAGAAAATCAATTCTGAATTTGAAGAAAGCATCAAAACTAGAAGCATGCTTCACAGGTTTACCCGCTCAAAAAACAATCTAGTTTTCGGCAATCTAGTTGACGATTATGAACCCTTTTGCCTCGTCAGGCACAACAAAAAAAGAAGTTGGCTTTTGTGGGACTTCATCCCGCGATCTCCTACTTTTTAGTCCGATGCGCTACCCACTGGGCTATACAAAAATTCAATGTCGAAAGTGAACTAGTTTTGTGAATAAACTCAGCCACTTCTTCTTAAAAATGGTGATTTCAGTGTCTTTTTTCCGCACCTGCTAAATCGTTGAATTGCCTTCGATTAACAATGATCGTTCATTGGGCGGGAAATTTAGTTCGAAATATTCGACAATGTTTCCACTTTATTCTGATTCGCAGCGCTATTACTTCGCCCTGTATGGTTTGGCATTCCGAATCGAAAAGTTCTGTCGACTTTTTCCAAATTACCACAAGGAAACGCTATTAATAAAGCCAAAAACCTCAAGAGACCTTTATGATGCCGACAATTTTTGAATGAAACAACAACTTAATTTTTCTATATACCATATGCAGGTAGTGTGATACTGATGAGGAAACGCAGGACCATATTCTAGGCAGATATAACACACTCATACATAAAAGAAAAAAGCACCTGGGACGCCAGGTAGAAGAGAGTGACTTACCATCTCTTAAATACTGCAAATACTCCAATTCTTGAGAGGACTACATTTGGAGGAAGAGCTGTAAGATGAGCAAGCCTCATCCAGCTCAAGATAGGAGGCACAATAGATCTGAGACTTCTATGTGTGGTGCTGAGTTTTAAATGTTCATTTTTATTTGAAAATCTTTGCCCGTTATATAGGGATTGAACTTAAGACATAAACTGTGACTGGAATAATTCGGAAGCCGACCACGCCTAACCATCGCGCCACCGAGGCCACGTGCTAAGCTCCATCTCAGTGCATCTGATGCGTATTACCGTCATATGATCATAGGCCCCCCCCCAAAAAAAAAAAAAACAAATAAACCTTAATACACGTACTTCTAGCACATCAGTTTACCCTTAAGCCCACTTCGGACGCACTGACGTCGTTTTGATATTCAAAGGCTCAAACCAATGTACAAGAGTATCTCCCCTTAAATCCTTTTCTATTTTCCTACTGCTTGCACTGTTGTTTGAGGGAAGGTAAAAACGTCATTAGTTCGAGCTTTTTATACAAACAAAATACGAAAGAGTATCTGGTATCAAACGAATTTTTTCCGGGTAATGCCCGAAATACAGGTTCACCCGGGTAGCCTTTATTTAGGTATTTCACTGGTAGTTGGGTAACCGGGTAAACGAGTATCCGTTTGGTACTCGAAAAGTATTGGGTACCCAGTTACCCGAGTAACAGTAGTTTCCCGCCGCCGTTATCCGAGTAACTGTGTGGTGTTGGGTACCCAGCTTTCCGGAAAATCCCAAAAACATGGTTATCCGGGTTCGCGGATAATTTCTCCTTGGGCATCCGGGTACGTTGGAAGTTACTGGGCATCGGGGTATCAAGAAATCTAGGAAGGTAGAAATAGCGGCCACGGGCAGTCTAGCCCATAGCCCAATTAGCGCTGAAGTGCGCCGTTTTGATACCATAACTCGTTAGAACTGTGGATGGAATTGGCATATCCTCAGGATATCATCGATTTTTATTTGAATTTAGAATAGGTTTTGAAGAATTTTGTTGCTTGTGGAATGACTGAGTAGCTTTTAGCACAATCATCAGAAAGCGGATCACTCACTCAACCAGACCAGCACCCGCACCTGCACCAACCACAGTTGGCCCAACTAGGCAGTTTGTTGGCTGGCACTGGAGCGTGCACTGCTCTGATCGACTAGAACCCCCACCAGAACCCCAGTCCGCTATCTTGCGATCATAAGGAATCAACGGAAGGTGTGATGCAAAAGTAGCCAAAATTTGTCCTAGAGCCATTTCGTCACGTTGAGGAAAGAAACCAAGTCTTTGATCTTTATTTCCGAATGTTCGTTAATGTCGTGGAAAAATGCCCTTCCGAATGATTTCGCTCTATCTCTGGCCAGAGCGGGACATTTGCAGAGGAAATTAATTACTGTTTCCTTTTCCTGCTGGTCCTCACAGCTCCGAAAGTGATCAAACATCTAATCTACACACCTTTTTTTCTAACTTTAAGTAACAAAAAAAAAAAACAATTTTTTATAAATAAGGAAGGATTTGGATGTAGGGCGGCAAACCAATTTTCAAAGTCAAAGCCAGGATGCTATTATTTTGTAGACAAGTTCAACAATTTTAATTGAAGTTTCTTCAGTAGAATTTTGTTCTGTAAATTTAAATGAAGCCTTTCGAAGGTAGTTCTCAATTTGTATGGCTTACTACTACTTTTAGTATAATTTTTTTTTCACTTGATTCAGCTGATACTAAAAAAAAGAAATTATTCAACCGAGAAATTGATAGCTCTATTAGTTAATTAAGAAAAACCGGCTAGACATAACATTGAACAAAATTAATTATAGTTTCCAAACAATAAAGCTCGATTACCAAAGTAATCCTTTAATGCACTTTTGTGTCGCTATTTAAATAGCAATTTCATTATCTTAGAGCAAACTTGTGTGATGAGCTATATGTACTTAAAATATGACTGAAAAGGCTCTTCATATCCTTGGCTCTGCACCACAGGCAACCCGGGTTTGCAACCCAATGCCGCAATTGTAGTCAACCAACCAACATACCAACAACCCCAATTCATTCGAAGGACAAAAGTGTGACTGCTCCTGCTTTAGAAGGTATTATTGATTTTGCGGTTCGTTTCGTTATTTTAGTTTTTGTTATTTTGTTTTTGTAAACAAACATAAGTAAGAAACAAAAAAAAAAAAGTTTGCTTTGTTTCCGATTAAAGCTGTTGATAAAAATTTCCCACCCACTTCACCTTGAAAGAAGCCAAAGCCATTAGAAGTGGTTTGTGACAGCACTTTTCCACCTCGTTTACCATTCTTGACGATAAAGTATGTGGTGGTGGAGGTGGGGGCCCTTCAAGTGATGCGTTCCTACCTGATCCATCCATCGAGTCAGGTATTCATTCGTTTCGAGACTCACAGAAAACATAATTCAGCAAATTAGGTTAATAAAATATACAATACGAGGGTAGGTATACCTACATGATTGACAGTGTGTGTTGTGTAGGCTCTCATTCAATGGTTCTTCTGTTCCTTTTTTACTCTTGTGGTGTTTGTTCTTCTTCCCGCCGCGCCACCTAGGGAGAAATCTTATGACATTGTTGTCGCCAAAGGAGTATAGAAGCTATTGTTGTCTCATTTTATTTTTTTTTCTTTCCTTACTCACTACACAGTAGATTGGAATCTTTTGTATAGGAGGCAATATGGTGGCGGCAGTCAGAAGTCATGGCAAAACTAGCGTAAAATCGATAAAGTCAATATGGCGGAATGTATTATTTAGTACCTATATACCTACCTACCTACATATAAAATTGATATAGGCGTTGTGTTTTTCTTCGAACCGAAAGAGAGAGATAGTAAAAGAGCTCCTTTTTATAGAAAAATCCTTCAATCGGAAAATTGCTTCTGTGAAAATTGCCTGTGCTTGTCTCATGCGAAGTAGGTTAATATTTACACTAACTGAATTAAATGCATGACAGAATTTCATGAAAAAGCTTATGCGTGCTATTTAATTTTGTGTGTCCATTTGGGTGTGAGAGATTAATTCAAAGTTAAGGGAATCTTTAAAAGTTTTTGAGATGTTGTATGTATATGTATAAAATAGAAACTTATTTAACTGGGTAGGTTTTGGAAACAAATTGATGCAGTAGTTCTTTTGAGAATCAACAGAAAATGATGCTACTTGATAGTTAATTTTTAGTTTCACTCTTTCAATATTTGTATACGTAGTGAATTTGAGTTTTATTATGCATACAGCTGACTCCGCTTATCTGGAACACCATAACTGCAGAGCATTTGTTTTAGTTAAGCGCAGTTTTCAGTTAACCGAACTTCTTATAACTTTTCAAATAAGCGGAGCTGTCAAAACAAATTAAATTTCATTTACCCTGAAAATGATTTGACAGGTATGATTTTTTGTATTGTGTCAAAATAGTAATATTTCCATATTAAACAATTCAAACAACAAAGGTTTTTATACATTTTTAATCACAAATATTGCGTCAGCCATACGTTTTCTGTAGAAAATTTAAGACAAAAAATAAACAAAGATTTGATTTCAGATTTGACATTCCAAATTCAACGGGTGTGTTCGATTTAAAATTTGATGGCAGCGTTCAACGGTCGTTTCACTTATACAGAGGTGAATAAGTGAAACATGTTCATTTGAGGCACACAATTTTGTTTCAATTATCCGCAGTTTGTAATTAAGCGGAGTTCAGTTATGCGGAGCAGTTGTGTGAAAAATTCTCCGGAATAAATTTCTTGTTTCAGATAACCGATGTTTTAGTACAGCTAAGTAGATTTAAGCGGAGTTGACTGTATCTCCTTTGTATTGACCACATGATCTACCAGTCAACCAAATTTTATTATTCTGCAACAATCCCAAGTGATCCATATAATTAATAACAAGTGGTTGTTGTTCATTCAAAACCTTCAATGTTAAATATGACGGAGCGAAAGCTATGCAGCCTAACTGCAAGTGTTATCACGACAAAACACCTTTAAATGAAATTTAATTCTTGACCAGTGTCAAATCTTTCATACAATTTCCCTCGTTACAACGAATTGTTGCGGTGATAACGGAGAGGAGAAAAAGAAAGAACCCGATTGAATAACATCTAACTTGTGTGTGGCTTGTAAAAATGCTAGTTGTCCAAATGCAATTGTAAATTAGAAAAACCTTCATTAGGATGGGCACGATCAGGTGACCTCGGTGGTGCAATGCGTAGTGCAACGGCCTGTGAGGTAGCTTAGTCTAGGTTCGAATCCAGTTGACGGCAAAACAATTTATAAATTAAAATTGGAACTGTAGACTAAGCACCACTAAAAGGAATCTGATGATTGGTGTGGCAGCCATGAAATTGCAATAATTCCAGTCAGAATGTAATACTCGGTGGAAGCCAACACAAGTGGTTGTTGTTCATTCAAAACCTTCAATGTTAGATATGACGGAGCGAAAGCTATGCAGCCTAACTGCAAGTGTTATGACGAGAAAACACCTTTAAATAACAATTCCTATTAAATGGTTGCATGCCACGCCCCCGAATGTTAAATATCAAATTTTTAAATTAAGCCTTTGTTTGCAGTTCAAGTCTTACCGCTCTACCAAATTTCATCATTGTACGACAATCAGAACTGCTCCTCATAAATGATATCAGTTCTATTCAAATGGGTGGATGTCACGCCCCTGAATGTAAAATATCAAATTTTCCAAAATTTTGCCTTTGTCTGCCCTTTAAGCCCTACGCGCTGTACCAAATTTCATCATTCCACGACAGTCAGAAGTGCTCCAAATAATTTATATCAATTCTATGAAAATGAGAGGGTACCACGCCCCCTGAATAGAAAAATCTTTAATTTTCGATTTTATATATATGTATACACCACAAGGCCTACCACAAGGTCCGAAATTACAGGGGATGTCTGTCAGTGAGTGAGAGAGTCAGTTTGCAGTTACGGTTTTTTGCAATTTTTGCAGTCTTATATCTCGGGAACCACTGATGCTAAAGAATTGAAATTGTAAGTGAGTTGCCTAAACATAGTGAGCTTAGCAAATGGGCTCCTAACCTCATATATGGGATATTCGCAAAAAAGTATGCCATCTAAAAGGTCAGTAAGTTGTCAAAAAAGGTCAACTAGTTTCAGAAATTGGTCAGACATAGAAAATTTTTTATCAATGATTACATTTTACCAACGTCACCAACTATTTTCGGCACCTCATTTATGGGATATTCGAAAAAAAAGGTATACCATTTCAAAGGCCACCGACTCCTGATAAAAGGTCAGCTAGTTTCAGTAATTGGTCAGTTGGAGGGGGGCCGAAAATCGCCTTAGTTTGGATCCTGTAAAAAGGGTGTAGTGCCAGAACTTGTTTATAAGAAAGAAATTTCTTGGATTATTAGAGTTCTTATATTTGTGTTGTACTGTAGCAAGTAAAAGTAAGAAACTGACTCGTATTCAAATTTAATCAAAATCGATGTAGCTATTAACGAGAACCATCTTAAAACCTAGCAGTCCAATCAAATTAGCAAGAATATCTACAAAAATTCGGGAGGAGAATTTTATTGTTTTATTTTAAAGAGTACCTCTTCGGGATTCTAATACCACAATTTTCCAATAAAAAAAAACACTGCGTCGTCCGACATTTTGAAAAAGGTGTTTAAAAGTGTTTACTCAATTTTCTCAACCGCCATTAGTCGTAGAGTAGTTATTTTTGTTTATTATTGTAGGTTAACTTGTTCTCTACAATTTCTGTCTTAAATATTTTTTGATAGCTCCTTCCTTTAAAAAGTTGTTGTTGAAAAATCAGCAAATTATCGATTTTTAAAAATGGTTTTTCAAGTTTATCTCACCCAATGTGCATCCGAACCAAAAATCACTTAAGATACTTTTTTGGATTTCATGTAAGTCAAAAAACTTTCAATATATAGCACGACAAAATGTATAATATTATATAATAAAGTGTCGATTGATTATATTAAACTGCCCCTACTTGTTCCCCGTTAGATTAGCAAATATAAAATTTACCAACATATCTGTATAATTGCGTATAATTTGTTTCTTAAAAATTTGAAATAGTATATTTAAAGTTGACGGGACAATTACACACCCTTTTAGTACGAAACTTTTTGCCCCTGCCCAATAATTTTTATTTAGCCACGTTTGAAAGCTAAATTTTGAGATCTTAATCTTAAAAATCTGACCAGTAGAAATGAAGTAAGGATTTTTTAAAAGGAAAAAAGCCGATAAGAAAAAAAAATAAAATTAAAAAAAAACAATAAAAATAAATTTTTTCTAATCGGCTTTTTTTACTTTTTAAAAATCTTAACTTCATTTCTACTTATCAGATGTTAAAGATTAAGATCTCAAAATTTAGCTTTCAAACGTGGCTAAATTTTTAAATAAAAATTATTGGGGAGGGGCAAAAAGTTTCGTACTAAAATGGTGTGTAATTGTCCCGTCAATTTTAAATATACTATTTCTACTTTTACATATGATGCAAAATTTAAAACTTTTAAGAAACAAATCATACACAATTTGAGGTATAACCTTTCTCTACAGATATGTTAGTTATTTCATATTTGTCAATCTAACGGGGAACAAGTAGGAGTAGTTTAATATAATCAATCGACACTTTATTATATAATATTATACATTTTGTCGTGCTATATATTGAAAGTTTTTTGACTTACATGAAATCTAAATCAACAGAAATATAGGAAATTTAATGTTCTATAAAAAGTATCCTAAGTGATTTTTGGTTCGGATGCACATTGGGTGAGATAAACTTGAAAAACCATTTTTAAAATCGATAATTTGCTGATTTTTCAACAACAACTTTTTAAAGGAAAGGAGCTATCAAAAAATATTTAAGACAAAAATTGTAGAGAACAAGTTAACCTACATTAATAAACAAAAATAACTACTCTACGACTAATGGCGGTTGAAAAAATTGAGTAAACACTTTTAAACACCCTCTTTCAAAATGGCGGACGACGCAGAGGGTTATTTTATTGGAAAATTGTGGTTTTAGAATTTCCAAGAGTAACTCTTTAAAATAAAACAATAAAAGTCTCTTCCCGAATTTTTGTAGATATTTTTGACATTTTTGTACAATTTGATTGGACTATAGGAGGTCTGTTTGAGAAGTATTATACGTACATATTATTTATTACATATTTAATTCAAGTTTAAATAAAACATTAATATTAATTTTTCAGCAAATAATATCTCTCCAAAGGAAGTTAAATAGTAATTTACCCATTTAAGTCAGCTGTCAACCAAAAGTACTTTGAAATTCGCCTTAAAAAAAAACATATACCTATATCACTCCAAATTGCTTTTGTTATAATATATTTGATGGAAAAGCATCTCACTGTCTGACAAGCACCATGTGAAACCCCCATTATAATAAATAAATAAATACACAAAAAAGAAAAATTAAAATCCCCCATATACACAAACCGCAGGGAAAATATAAGTTCCTTAACCTTTCCAATTCCCTTAGTACCTAAGTCAGACGATAACAAAAACAAGAACGTACACATGTGGGGGCTTTGGCTTAGCAAAAGTACATATCCTCTGCTTAAGCTAATACTATTGTGGTATACTCCCGTCTGTTCGTCGTGATCGTCATCGTTTATGTGCCGGCAGATGGGAACGTGTTGTGCATTTGTAATCGCTCCCAGGAAGTTGTTTTCCAAATGGAATAAATTTACTTCCATCTTTTCATATTCTCCATCATCCGTATCCGTCCCCGAAAAGTAAAATTGCAACCAATTGTATATACCATGTTAATAATAAGTATGGAGTATTGAGGAAAAAGAAGAAAAAATTGGAATCATCAGCTTTTTGGCTGATACCCAAATTTCTTGATGAGTTTCTTCTTTATATAATGCTCGGCTCGTATTCAACTCTCGAGGCCATCTGATGGTGGTATACAGGGACTAACCAGTTATAGTCATATGGTGCAAGAAGACATCACATGTTCTCTGCTTCCTCCACTTGAATTGAATGGACTCGAAATTGTCTGGTTATTGGAAAGATGAATTGGTCAGCACGAACCAGTTTGGACCGAATGGCAAGGAGACCTTTGATAGTATTTGATTTTTTGTTTGAATGCATCTAAATTACTTGGGACTCGAATGTGTACTTATTTATATAAATGGTTTTATTACATTTAGCTTTGTTGCAAATTGGATTTGTGTAAATTATATTAAATCTTAAAGGAAAATCAGAAACACGGTCAGAGGTGAGTATATTGAGGGCTTATAGCTTGATAATGCAAAAGTTATTCTTCCAAATCATCCTCTGCACTGAACCGGTTCGATTTTCTTTGATGAGGCTCAATCGAGTTTATGCAGCTATTCACACAAAGAAAAAAACAATTGGTTTGTTTTTCGTTTGTCTTTTGATAAAATGCGATGTTTACCTCTTGTGAATATTTTTATAGTAATAATAATAATAATTGTGGAAGTCGTTAAATGATGTTTTGTTTGTGAAATCTTATCAGTAGTTGTAGGCTACTTATATACAAACACTTAAATATATTTACTACGTATGTTTTTCTTTGATATAGTATGTAGGTACCGTTTGTATATTACTTAATCATTTCAGTGCTGAAATATTGACCGTTAAGTAATTTGGAGAAATTGTAGTCAGAGTCAAAATAAATAAATTTTGTAACATTTAGGAATTCTTGTTAGATTAAATATTTTGAGGCGTATTCATAGTCATTTTAGAGCTTTGTCTAAGGGGCTTATTGCGAGAGTCTATTCGACTTACGTCTTTTCGACTTCTTTCGAATCACTCAAATTTGAAATTAGTATCGCCTTGCGAAAGCTCTCGGCTAGAGCTTTAGACTGGAACGTCAAATCTCCCCAAGAGTTTTAGAAAATAAATATAGTTTGACGAAAATTTGACGTTTTTTGATGAAATAAATAGTTTTTCATCAAAAAAATAATATTTCATACCGCGACTAATTGCAAACATGAACTCCGGTCCTTTGAAATTTAGACATTGGATGAAAATATGCTGACATACATTTGTATAATATTATTATGGTGTATACATATTTATGATAACGTGGTAACTTCGCAGACTCCTTTACGGGTGCAGTGGTGATTTGTGCATCTTCAAAATGCACTTTCTCTAAAAGACTTAATAGCAGTTATAACAACTTGAAAAATCATTTCGCAGTTGAATGTAAAGCTCCTTTGTACCAAATATGACATTGCAGCATTTTGCAAACGGAAGGACATTGAGAAAATTGTTGGACATCCATATAAATATCAATAAATACATCAGCATCAACTTTTAAGACTTTTGTAAAAAAGTGCATTTTAAAAATGCATAATTTCTAAAGATTGTATAAGAAGTATAAAAATCTTTAAAAAAAATGCATTATGGTAGCAAATTTTATATTGCAGCACATGTTAAGATGATTGAGCATCTTGGAGGAAGGACACCAAACATGAATAACGATATGAAAGTTCATATTGTACCAGAAGATATTCTTTTCCACTAAAACACATTCTTATTTAAGGTTTAAACAAAAATGTACACAAAAGTCGATCAGAAATTCTTGATCGAAAAAAAAAAAATCTATTTAGTAGAAAAAAATTGATTCTAATAGAAATTCGCAATACCGATGATAGACTATAAGTCTATTCGACTTTAAGTCTATTCTGAATAGACTCTCGCAATAAGCCCCTAAGTTAAACATAGGCTTAGTTGAATTTTCGGACGTTGATTCTATTTTGTTAAGTTTATCATTTCAAAAGACTTGAAGCTATTTGTGTAGTATACCAAATACAAATATTATCTTATACAAATATAAAACCAACAATTTGTAATGAAAATCGGTCTGTATTCATTGAGCCAAAATTGTCTTAAACTGTAGTTTAACCTTTAACCTGGTGCCTCATCACGTAAAACAAAAACGATCGAACGATATCGTTTTGGAGATAGCTGTCTTTATTTTTCTCTACTGAAGTGATAGAGATAGCAATATTGAAAATGGTATCGTCCTATAGTTTTCGTTTAACGTGATGCGGCCCCTTGGTCTATCTGCGTTTATGATAATGCCCCTTTGTTTTTAGCGTCATTCATTCATTCCGTATATCCATTCTGGTATTCTTGTCTATTTATTTAATATTATTGGTTAATGCTTTTGAATTCTAGTTGCTGAATTTTGGTGGAGAGCTTCATTTGAACGTCCTTAACACTTCCTAAAAACTACCCTAAATTTGGAGTGGAGCAAAGACTATTTAGGGGGAGGGGGGAATTCAGTATTTTTTCCAAAATACTCGAAACCTATAGGTTACTTTAAAAGAAATGTAAATCATTTTTAGTTACGCATTGTAGCTCATGTAATTATACACAAAAAAGATTATTTAACACTTTTTTTTTCGTACAATTGATAGATTTGGAGAAAAACAATCGGAAATAATTGGATGTAGTATACCTTTATTTAGTCAAACAAATGTAATTAAATTATATTTTTATGTGGAAAAGATACATGCATCCTGCAGAATGTTGAAAACCCTTTTTATAGAATGATGCCTTTTTTTAAGTACAACAAGTAAAATATTACCCAAAACCATTTTAAATCCTACCCCCTAGCCCAATTAGGGCTGAAGTACGCCGTTTTGATACCATAACTCGTTTGAACCTGTGGATGGAATCGAAAGGAGATTGTGGGTATATCCTCAGGATATTGTCCATTTTTCTTTGAATTTAGAATAGTATTGAAAGAATTTTGTTGCTTGTGGAATGACTGAGTAGCTTTTAGCACAATCATCAGAAAGCGGATCACTCACTCAACCAGACCAGCACCCGCACCCGCACTATCCACAGTTTTCCCAAATAGGCACTTTGTTGGCTGACACTGGAGCGTGCACTGATCTGATCGAATGATCAACCGGCCGCTGTGCACCACGAACCCCACCAAAACCCCAGTCCGCTATCTTGCGATCATAGGGTATCGACGCAAGGTGTTATACAGAAGTAGCCGAAATTTGTCCTAGAGTTATTTCGTCGCCTTGAGGAAAGAAATCAAGACTTTGATCTTCATTTCCGAAAGATCGTTAATGTCGTGGAAAAATGCCCTTCCGAATGATTTTGCTCTAGCTTTGGCCAGAGCGGGGCATTTGCAGAGGAAATGAATTACTGAATTCCTTTTCCCCACAGCTCCGACAGTGAGTATTGTGAGGTATGCCAAGCTTCGCTGCATGCCCGCTTATTGGCCAGTGTCCGCTACAGGTTGCAACGACCCTGGCTATGTCTTGCCTGGGTCTGCGTATTTGATCAATTGTTCAGGGTTTATTATATGTGGGCCAGATCTTTATACGTTTAATACTGAAATTGCATAAAGCTTATATTTTTTTTTTTTTTTTTTGTGTAAAAGAGACATTCCTGGTACCGAAACATGTCCAACAAGTTTTCAATAGGGAGGACCTTACGAGTGTTTGAAAAGTTTCGCTCATTTAATTTTTTGGTAATGAAATCCAGCAAGGATTTTCCAAGTGTCTCACAAGTTTTCGTCGTCTAGATTTTCCTTACTGAAAACTTACTTGGGCCTTGCCCAAAATAGACAGAAACTTGGCATTTTTCCAGCTGGGATGTTTACCAAGAATCAAAAAAGTCCCCACAAATATCTGTCGTGAAAGGGTGTTTTTTTTAGGGAGAGATGCAAGTAAGTGATTATACCATAACGTCCATGAACAAACTCTGACATTTTTGAAATTTGCTAAAAATATTAAAATTATGTTGATAACCAAGGATCAAAAGAGTCCATAGGAATATCTATGGTCCAAGGGTGTTTTTTTTAGGGGTGTATGTTTGACCTGCTTAACGGAAAATATCTCGATTACACGAAAATACAATTTTTCGTCAAACCTAACATTTTGCTCCGTAGGGCAGGTCAAACATAAACTCTCTAAAAAACACTCTTTAAGTCAAGTTATTTTATTGGAATCTCTTGATTCTTGGGAACCATGACATATATTTAATATTTTTAGCAAATTTCATAAGTGTCAACTATTCTACTATTTTTGTTTCCAAATTTCAATGCATTTAAATTTTTTTAGTCAAAACATGAAAACCGGATGATTCTTAGACTTGCTTTTTAAAATATTCAAAAATAAAGAAATCTTAAGAGACACCGCGACGTGACTTAAATCAAATCTAATATTCTGTTGTTAATGAAGTCTCAAATTAACATTCGGTGTGAATTAATAAGAATCCGCGTGGTAAGAAATAAAAATGCAAAGCTCATTTTGAAAATTTTGATGTTTTCTTACTAAAATGTTGCTTAAATATGACAACAAATCATCAACCCTAGTTAGTACTTACATAGGAATATTAATAAATGCTTTAAAATTCGCCATCATTGGCCTTAGCTTGAATCTCATTTAACATTATTTTGTACCCAGTTGTTTAATAAATTATATTCCAAAAACAACATCTCATTAACTAACTTCCTTTATTCAAATACAAAATACAACACAAGACAAAAACCGATGTTGTCGAAATGGAGCAAAATAAACAAAAAAAAAAAAACTTGGCAACGAAAAAAAGTTATTTTAACTTTACAGCCAGTCCACCATCCTCATAAATAAACTTAAATTGCTTTCATCGTTAAACTCGTGTCCATGTTTGGACAATGTGAAGTTGTAGGTACATTAACCCAATATCGGAGGGGGGATACGGAATGTTTTGGCCTTTGTTCAAACAAAAAATACTTTTGGTTCATATACATAGACAAATGGCCTTATTACTGATGGGTCTACAGTCCCATTTCTCATTAGCAACGTCATTTATACTGAATGACCTTTTAAAATCCTCCAAAATTCCCTTATATAGCTATAGGCTAGGAGCTATGTAGTGTTGCAAGTCTACAAATTCTTTTATTGCCACGCCCGTCCCGAACGATTCAACAAAAATGAAAGGTGGTATGTTTTATATTCCTACAAGCTTTCGTGTTTCAAAAAAGTGACAGTCGATATACAGATACGAAAATAAATAATTTGATTCTCTCCTTTAAGTTATACGAGTTACGACCTAAGAGATGAAAAATAAAAAAAAAACTTGGATAGCACGATTGCTCAAGCTTACTTTTCTTAGTTAAGGCGTTAATTGGATGTTAAATGTATTGTCATGCTAATTTTGACGTAATATTTTGTTCATGAGCTAAGCATTAGCTCTGGCTTTAAACCTTAAATATACACTCCTCGTCAACTGAATACGCACAAACATTTTTGAATATATTTTATCCATTTTTTCCAAACAGTGATGGTTATTATGCCTTCTGTTGATGGTAAAAATTTTCGTAACATATAAATAACAGAATTTCAAAGTTTTATCCAAAAACAACCGTGAGTTTTTCCTTCAACCACTTTCAAAGTGTAACTTATGCAAAGTAGAAGTTTTTTTTGAGTCAACTGAATAGGTACAAAAATTAAAATTGGTATTGGAATGGAATGAAACAAGTTTTTGTTTAAGTTTAGTAGTGGGTACTTCCACCTTTATTTTTAATTACTTCGTAAATTCGATCCGGCATGGAATCGTATAGCTTTTTAATGTAATTTAACGAAATTTCGCTCCACGCTAATTTGATTGCAGAAATTAAGGTTTCTTTGTCTTCGAACTGACGACCACCCTCATAAACTATGCGTACTAACCAACCCCACACATTTTCTATGGTGTTTAGATCAGGTGAGTACGGCGGCCATTGAAGCAACTGCACTTGTTGCTCCTCTATCCATGTTTTTATTATTTTTTTATTATGTGCGCTGAGTGAATAGGCGCATTATCATGTTGGTAGGTCCAGTTAATGGGTCCAAAGATGTTAGAAAATTTAGGAAAATTTCTTTCCAAAATTACTTTATACCCAGCTGCTGTCATTCTTGATGTTACAACCTCGAGCTCAACTGTTCCATAATAACTGACTGCTCCCCATATCATGACACCTCCTTCACGACTATGATGGCGCTTTAAAAATCTTTTTTCTTTTCTTAAGTCGTGAAAATAGAAGTTGAACCCATCAGGGCCATCGAAATTAAACTTTTTTTCATCTGAAAAAACCACGTGATACCATTCTTTTTTCCAACTCATGTGAAGTCTTGAAAATTCTAATCGCAACATTTTCCGTCTCTCCTCAAGTGGTGGTTTTTTCTTAAGTTTCATTCGTTTAAGATGACTTGAGTTGTTGATTACTCTTAATACTGTTGAGCAACTCTCGTTTACGCCGACTTTTTGTTTTATTTTTGCCACAGAATCAGAAGAATTTGATGCACATCTTAAAATTCTTCGTCTCTCAGCTGTTGTTGTTGCTGTTTTCTTACCTCCCTTCATGTTTTTGCCGTATGCATCTTTATTTTTCAAGTAAGAATAAACTACATTAAAACTTCGGCCAACTTTATCAGCTATTGCACGTCCAGTTAGGCCTTGGTCTCTAAGTAAATCGATTTTAGCTTTTTCAACACTGTTAAGACACGTAGATCTACCCATTTTTCTTAAAATTTGAAATCAAGAATTAAATTTTACTGAAAACACTAAAATCATTAATTTAAACTGTCAAGCACTCCAAAAAACTTATAAACAACGAAGAAAATGGCGTTGTACCTATTCAGTTGACTAAAAAAAAAACTCCTACTTTGCATATAAAACACTTTGCAAGTGGTTGAAGAAAAACTCACGGTTGTTTTTGGATAATTCTTTCGGAATTATCTGCTTAACATCTTAAGGGAATAGTTAGCATCAACAGATGGCATAATAACCATCACTGTTTGGAAAAAATGGATAAAGTATATTAAAAAATGTTTGTGCGTATTCAGTTGACGAGGAGTGTAAATTGACTGTAGTTATCAAAAGTCCATACTATCAAATCTACCAGGCAGGCGATTGTACTGAATTCAAAGAAATACGTTTTTCGATGTATTGTTTGTTATTTGAGAAATAATGTTTGTGTGGGTGATGATGGTATAGAGCCATTTTTTAAAAATTAGATTAATTCATCTTTATGGTACAAGAAGATCAATATGCTAGTTGCACAGTATATTCATGCTGTGATTTCTATAAGAGTTTGTAAAAATCGACCAAAATTAGCGTGAAAGAAATATCAATTGTTTAAATTGATTATAAGTTGAATTGTTGGTTTTCAGAAGATACTGGTTAATATGTTGACATCCGAGAAACCATATTACTTCTATTACGGTTTTACTAAAACGAAAGTAAAACGTCAAAAACTAGGTAATTTGTACTAAAATTTTTATTTGCCGATAAAAAAATATTTTGAATAAGGTATTTTGTCCTTTTTGCTTTCGTCGAAAAAGTGTGTCTCCCAATTCAGTCACTCTCGCCGCGGCTACAGCTGAAACGCCTGGATGGATTTTCTTTAAATTTACTACCGTTTTTTTTTTTGGATATTATGATCAGAAATTTTTGATTCTCTCAAAAAAAAAATACGCTTAGAAGCTTTTAAAAATTATAAATAGTATTGTACCTATACCAAAATTTGAAAACCACTATTTTAGAATTTTAAAACAATCGGGACGAACAAAACATTTTCGGCCGAAATGTTTTCCTTTTTTATAAACTTTACATTACAATTTGGACACATCGTTAGAAAGCAACGTTAAATTGTAGATGTTATATGTAAAATTATACTGTCTTATACACTCCCGCTCAAAGACACTCTCCCAAAGACGCTTCTTAAAAAACCTGATGGTTTTCGAAAAATTTTCAAAAATACTGGATTTATACGCTTTCACCACAGAAAATTAAAAGTCCTTGTCAAAATTTAAGGTATTTGTTTAAGAAATGCGTAAGACATCAAAACGAAGATCTCCACCAAAATTCAGCTCTTTCGGAGTTATATTTGAAGTGAAATTCTAATTTTATCGAAATATTTGAACAAAAATGTTTTATTTTTGTTTGATTTTGAACCTGTTTGATTGGGTTCAAACGGTTATAACTGTCTATTTAAACATAGCTTTGGCAAGTTTAATTCTTTTTTTGAAACTACAGAAAAATAGGCAATTTTTGAAATATAAAACCTGTATTGAGCCATACGAATTTTATTCAGGGGGCTCATCAGAAGATTAAGGTCAAAACTTAATTTTGGCAAAGTTCAATATTATCTAATTATTTGTAGGCAAATAGTGATGCCAATCAAAAATATTTTACTCAGTAAAGTTAGTGAAACTATAAGTGATTTTTTTAATGCAAAATTTGTAAAAAACAAAAATCAATTATGGACAGGGTGAGCAAAAAACTGGTTCAAAGTTAGATTTTTTTCAAATTTCAAAAAATAGCCGTTACTCGAGAACCGCTATGATTCGGTATGGAAAAGTTACCAAATTAAGATAGTTCATCACCATTGTTAATGGGACACCCTGTATAAAATAATAGTTCAACATTTGACCGTTTCTAAGAATAAACTTGTCTATCTCGTAATCGAATTCATTTTAATGTATCGATTAAATAATAAAAAAAAACTTTTGCAGTAAAATGTTTTTTTTTATGTATTTACAGAAACTTTTGTTTAAATGGCTTTTTTATGATTACCATACTTCTGAGTTCACAAAATTATTACACAAAAACGAGTGACTTATTTTTGAGAAATGATAGCTGTATTTATTATATGATACAATATTATGAAGCTGTAATTGCAAAAGTTACTTTACCCATGTTTTTCAATTGGTTTTGAATCTATCCAAAATATACACATAATACATTTTTAAAATAACAATGTTTTAGCATTTTTACAAAATCCAAAACGCTCGGTCTCAATTCGTTTATCTGCCTAAGAGCCGATTTTTCAATCATCAGTTAAACTATCAGAGGAATAAATACTTTACCAACAGGAACAAATTTTTGTTTTATTCGTAAAATAAGTACTATCTAAGGCTATTGAAAGAAACAAGAGACAAAATGAACACATTTTACACTTACTGTCTCATATATTAAGCGTGTTTTCTTCAAAAGTGTTCAATTTCCATTATTTAAGAATAGTTTATTTTTCTGGTTATATGAAACATTGTTATTTGCTGACAATATTAATCTTCTTTTGTTGAAGTCAGCTAAAAAAAACAAGCTTAAAAACCATCCTTAGTATATAACCTTTCAAACACTAAAAGCATTTAAAAAAATGGATATGTATTTTCTGAGATTATCCCGGACAAACAAAAAAAAAAAAAACAGACAAGCTTTATATTATTGTTTTTTTTTATGCAGGGTAACGTCAAGTCAAACAACCAACTTGAGATTTCTCGGGGAATAAGTGAGAAATTGGAATTTTGAAAAAAGAACTTTAGTAATTCCAGAAATAGTTGCAGATTTACCTAGCGTTATAACAAAAATAGTATTTTGTTTAATTTTTAAATGAGAATAACTCAAAAGACTCACTTTTTCCAGCGATTCCGAGTTTTAGTTCCTGGTTAAACAACAATTATAAGCAATTTAAAAAATAAAATTATAGTCAGGTGTCTGTTAGAAAAATTTCAATTCTTAAACAAATTTTTGTTTGGTTTTGATATCAAAAACCCAGTTGATCAGTTTCAGGTGGTCAGTAATGTAATTTTTGTACCTTTCAACGCTGGCATACATTTCTATTTCAATACGGATGGTCACCACACACTTGTGATTCAATCTTCATTCATGCGATGTGTAATGTCTATTTTCACAAGTCAATAAAACAAAAAACAACAAAAATTCTTTTTTAACTTTATCATCATGGCAGTAGACAAAGTTTTCTAGGCCTTTACATAAAACTTAGTAGTAAAAGTTCTTATCACTGAGTCTACAGAAAAGTTATACCTACATTATGAAGATGTATGCCTATTCTATAAATGTATACTCTTCCTGTATCAATATTAAGCTTTTTTTGTTTCTATTTTATTAGACTATTCTCTTAGTTAAATAAATACATCAAAGATGTGTGTCCCGTATAAATTGACCTAAAACATTTTTGTATGGCAGTTTTTATATCGTATGTCCCCCAAACAGCACATTATCTTGGAAAAATTGTTTTTAGAAGAAGACGAAAGCTCTTACCTTTCTCTTCCTATCAAAAAAAAAAAAAAAAAAATATCAAAATGTAAGTCTGATGATAATAATGCTTCTTGTTGTTTTGAAGTTAATTTTGTGCTCTGTGGTTTGAGTCTCGGCTATAAAAGAATTATTAAAACATTAACATTTTTGCTGGCTATTTCTTTTGGTATATGTTATTGTTGTTGCTAGTTCTAGTTTTTGTAGCTATATCAAACACACACAAAAAACAACAAACAAAAAAAAAAAAAAAAAAAAAAACACATCAGAAAATATATATGTTTTCATTTGCACGATTTGTCATCACTACGACTATACACTACTCTAATCATCGTCCTTTGTTTTTACACACAACTAAAGAACATATTTTTTGTCTAATTCAATGGAAGTGCGGTTTAACGTTTCCTTCCGATAGCTTAAAACTAACAAAAAAAAAAACATCGTAAAATACATAAACACACAGTCATGGATTAACATTTTTGGCTCATACATTTTATTATGAGCGCACTTGCGACTGCGAAAAAAATATCATTTCCAGGATGACGCCTAATTTTATGTCTTCTTCTTTTTTTTTGTATATTCTGTTCCTTATATTTTTGTATTATATTTTGTTTGAGTTTTTACTTTATATCCATCCTATATCTCTGTTTACACTATTACACTCTATACCTTTGACTTTTTATGTTTGCTTTTTATTTCGCTAACTTCTTCTTCTTCCTCTTCTACTGCTAAGCCTTTAATTTTTTTTTAAATTGTAACTAACTGAAAAATAAAACATAAAATTAACACTCTTAATTTTAGTTAACATTTTAACAAAATTAAATTAAAAAAAAAAAAACTTAAACTTAGTTTTAGATTTAAAATATATTTTTTTGTTGTTTTTGGAAAGATCCTTTGCTTGCATGTTTATAGTATTTATTTCAGAGATCGGGACAAAACTGGTAAGACACTACTGAACACTAAGATGCCATCAGCACCAGCACACACTGCCGAGGAGGCACGTTTACTTGGGTAAGATAGGTGTTTATTTCTTGTCTTAGTTTTATTTCTCTGTGTTGTCAATGTTCCTTTTCTTTAAATTCCTCAACAAAAAACAAGCGATGAGATATATTTTTGTGTGTTATTTTAATTTTCTTGAGAGAAAAAAAAAAAAAAGTTTACAAAAGTTTGTTAAGGTGAAAAAAAATCAAACTTTTCCCTCCCTCTATCTCTTGACATAAAAGAAAAAACTTCTTTTGTTCGATGTGCGGTGCGGTGAGTGCCACAGGAGAGAACTGTTTGTCCTTAACTTTTTCATTTAATAAATTTTATTTTGTTCCACTTCACTGATAAAAAAAAAAGTTAAAACCACTGTAGCTGCACTTTAAGCGCATGAACTAAGTAATATTGAACATCAACAAAACTCTGTAGCAATGGAATTAAAAAAAAAAAAAAAAAAAATAGTAAACTGTACCAACACCCACCCAACCAAGTACCTTATCTAATGCTGGTAGCATCAGATGTCCAATGTAAAAAAAAAAATATATATATATATTCTATAAGAATCTAAAATATGTGCGTGTTCAATCTTTTTTTTATTGTTTTACTGGAGTTAAGTTTTGTCTTTTATTATATCTCACACCCCTCCATCTAACCGAAGAAGGGGTGTATCTATATGTTGGATTAATATTTATATTCATATTCTCATCTATTTATACATATATATTTCTTATAGGACAATGCCAGTTGATCCAATGGATGATATTGAATTACGTTCGGTTCAATTGCAATTCAATCGACGTGATTCAATCGTTGACCATTGCGAGCAGAAGCGTATACCCACGGATAAAGGTGAAATTCAAGTAGCAATACAAGGTGATCCAAAGAAGTCGGCTATATTGACGTATCATGATTTAGGATTGAACTGTAAGTAAAAGTTGATCCCATATATATAATTATATGCATGTGTATTGTGTATATTCAGTATGATATGGGAGAGACACTGTGGTATATTGTTTTATATTATGTGTGCTTAATATTAATTCATTTTTTTTTTCCATTTTTCATTCTTATAGATGCAACGAGTTTTTCTGGATTTTTCAATTATCCAGAAATGCGGGAGATATTGAATAACTTTTGTGTATACCATGTAACTGCACCAGGTCAAGAAGACGGTGCACCAACTCTGCCAGAAGAGTAAGTGAAATACAAAATATAAAGTTTTATTTTGTTGGCTGTTGGCTGTGGTGTTATTTATACTTTTACCCTTAAGTATAACAATTCTATATGTTACTTCTGTGTGAAGAAGTATAAATATGCTTCATGTTACAAACTTTCTTCTGACTACCTTTCGCTTTCCTGAATTTTTTTTTTTTTTTTACGAAAAAAATGCCTTTATGGAAATATTCTATGCAGACACAATTGTAAAGGGTTTTCCAATAAGAAATGTTATTTGAATAGCCCGCTATTTCGGTAGTTGTCACTTTTGAAGCTGTAATTTTTTGATTATAATTAAAATGGAACGATACACGCTTCAACAACGCATTGAAATTATTAAAATTCACTATAAAAAATGCATTAAAATGACCCGGAATTTTATCGAAAAATCATCTTGACTGATGAGGCCCATTTCCAACAAGCAAAATTGACGCATCTGGGGCTCGGAAAACCCCAGATTTATTGTTGAAAGGCCTCTCCATCCTCAACGAGTAACTGTTTGGTGCGTTTTATGGTCTGGTGGGGTCATTGGACCTTACTTTTTCGAAAATGAGGCTGAATCAACAGCTACGGTGAATGGGTTGCGCTATCCAGAGATAATTAATAATTTTGTATGGCCGGATACGGATGTTATTGATCTGGACAACGTTTATTTTCATCAAGACGGCGCTACATGCCACACCAGCAATGAAACCATCGATCTTTTACGGGAAAAGTTTCCAGACCGTGTTACCTCTCGAAGAGGTGATCACAATTGGCCACCGAAATCTTGTGATTTAACACCTTGCGACTTCTTCCTATGGGGCTACGTGAAAGATAAGGTCTACTCCAACAGCCCAGCGTCGATTCAAGACCACAAAGATGGAATTCGTGAAGCTATTGAGGGCATACAGCAGTCACTTTGCGATTTGGTGATGGAAAATTTCATGAAAAGAATATTGTTGTGTAAATGTAGTCATGGCGGCAATTTGGCTGAATTTTGTTGCCATTATTAATGGCATACTTTCCTCTTCACATTGAAATAAACATACGATCCTTATTTCAAAAAATGCCATTTTCTTTGAATATCGAAATAACACCTCTTATTGGAAAACCCTTTATTTACATTTTGCTATTCGGGCCACAAAACACCCGAACGTATCGATATCCAATTGCCCAACTATTGAACGCGACAAATTAAAGTGTATCGTAAACGACAAAATAAGAATTTTCTGCTGGTCGATTTTCACATTGGCCTCACTTCGCGCGAGTAATTTTTACGTCTCCATATTTAATCTCGGGTACTCAAGTATAAATGTATGTTTGTGAATGACCCTTTATTTGATATACACAGGTCATCGTCATCAATTATAAAATGTCAGAATTTGATGTTATGAACCATACTTTAACTAAAATCTAGCAATTTGCAAAGAAAGGAAATGAAATGTTAGTTTTTGATGGTGGTAAAATATCGGTTTACCGAGATCTTTGGTGAGCAAAATCAATACAAATCAATCCGTTAACACTTCAAAATAAGTTTCTCACCTATGATTTCCCATGAAGGTCTGTTTAAATGTGTGTAGGTGAATGCAGATCAAACAGAGAAAATCGAACCTTGTCGCACCTGTCTGTTAAGATTATAAAATATTAGCAGGTTTCATAAATGTAAGTGCCAATATTGAAACAGTTTTGTAAAATTAGGTACTTATTTGTAGTCGTTGAGCGCAAAATTATCTGAAATGTCAATTTTGTACAGAAAGCAAGCGAGCAAGTTAGAAATTAGAAAATTATTTACACATACATTAGGGTAGATCGTTGCTCACTGTGTGCAACTCAGAGTATATGCTTAATGGTTTTCTAAACTTATCCTCATCATTTATTTTGAGTCGCCCTTGGGAAAAACAAAATCGGCAAGCCATCGAAAATTGGTCTTTTTTCACAAAAAAATTATATACCTACCTATTAAGAATTAGGGACACGAATAGTTGGCGCAAAATAATAACGGATTCTTGTAGAGGGACTAAATACTTCCTTCCGTATAGGTGGGAGGGGAAATTTTTAAAAAATACTTAAAAATGAAAATAAATCATTTAAAAATTTTTTTAAAAAGAACAGAAATACTGATAATAAAAAATGATACATTTTTAAGGGTTTTTCAACAGGGACGCTACAAAAGTAGAGCAACAAGGACAGCAAACGACGCCATATTTCTTGCCGTTTTTTTGACATTTCTCTTCAATAAGGTTTGCCATTTCATGATGGAAAGATATACGAGCCAACAACGAGTCGAAATTATTAAAATTTACTACCGAAATTCGGAGTCAGTGGCCTCAACGTTAAGAGCGCTACGTCCAATTTATGGTCGTCATAATCGTCCTAGCAGATCAATAATTGAGCGTCTAGTTGAAAAATTTGAATCCACAGGCACAGTACAAAATGTTCCCGTGCCAGTGAGACAAAGAAATGCCCGCAGTGTTGAGAATATTGCTGCCGCTGAGGCTTCAGTTGCAGAAAGCCCAAATGTGTCTCTCACACGTCGTTCTCAAGCGTTGGGCATCTCTGTGACGTCACTGTGGCGAATTTTGCGAAAAGATCTTGGCCTACCTCCTTACAAGATTAAATTGACGCAAGAACTGAAGCCGCTTGGCCACCAGAAGCGTCGTATGTTCGTGAATTGGGCTGAGCAACAACTTGAAAATGATTCGGATTTTCATCGAAAAATCATCTTCAGCGATGAGGCTCATTTCTGGCTGAATGGCTTCGTCAATAAACAAAATATGCGGTATTGGTCAGGCAGCAATCCACACGTACTCCATGAGTCATTATTGCATCCCGACAAAATTACGGTTTGGTGTGGTTTATGGGCCGGCGGCGTCATTGGGCCGCACTTCTTCCGTGATGATCAAGACCGGCACGTAACTGTGAATGGGGATCGCTACCGTTCAATGATAAACGAATATTTTTGGCCCCAATAGGATGATATGGACTTGAAGGACATGTGGTTCCAACAGGACGGTGCCACAAGCCACACAGCGAATGTCACAATCAAATTATTTGAAACCAAGTTTGGAGAACGTGTTATCTCACGAAATGGTCCAGTCGCTTGGCCGCCTCGGTCGTGCGATTTGACACCGTTAGACTATTTCCTGTGGGGCTACGTCAAGTCTATGGTCTATGCCAACAAGCCAGCGACGATTGATGAACTTCGTACGAATATCGAACGTGAAATTGCAGCAGTATCGGCCGACTTATGCTTGAAAACCGTCGAAAATTGGGTTCAGCGTCTGGACTTCTGCAAGCGTGCCCGTGGTGGTCATGCAAAAGAAATCGAGTTCCATACATAATGGCATCGAACGTACTTTCACAGGAATAAAGAATTTCATTGATATCCAAAACCGTTTTTGTTTTATTCCTTTTGTAGCGCTCTTATTGAAAAACCCGATATAAAGCTAGAAGTCTGATCTATTATTGAGTTTTTGAACCAAGTTTTTTCTGTTTATAGTTTTGGAAAAAAATATTTTCAAACTCATACTTGAAAAAATATGAACTGATTTTTTCTTTCAAAAATGTGGAATTAGGTTAGAAATTCGCTTCAATTCCTTAGTGGATAAGTGCTTTTATTATTTCTTCATCAACCACTGAAAACCAGATGACTTTATGTCTTCTATTTTTTATTTAGAAAATCTAAAATCACGAAAAATACTAATTGTATTCCATCAAATATTCCCAGCCCGGATTCATAATATATCATTTTTTGTGAAAAACTGCAAATTTTCAATGGCTTCCCGATTTTGTTTTTCCCAAGGGCGACTCCAAATAAATTTTGAGGATAAGTTTAGAAAACCATTAAGCATATACTATGAGTTGCACACAGTCATTTGGCAAAAACTGAAAACGATCCACCCTAATATGCATATGCATATATTTCACAACTTTACCATTTTTAACCAAAACTTATGAATCTACTACATGCGACACCTCGATGGAAATCTCGATTCGCAGTGATTCACAATCTAGTCTCCTCTTTATCTACTGTTAATGAGTTGATATGAAAGAAACCATTCCCCTGCAAATTGAGTTTTGCAGAGAAATTAGTTTGTTAGTAATGTAAGTACGCTTATTGCCTAAGGCTATCTGGCAAAATATGAACTGTTGGAAGGTATTTCAGCTTCTAAAATATAAATATTTTTCTTGAATAAACTAAGTTCAAATTATAACGGCATACTTTAATCCTTTATTGTTAATATGTCAAGACTTAAAGTCTAATTCAGAGTTAATAATACTTTTATCTTGGCAAATACAATTTGCTCGCATTCGAAAAATCACTATTAATGTTAATGGAAGTACACCCTTGTTTTTGATGTACTAAAACTGACTTCTTCTTCTTCATTTCACCGGCGATTGTCATGATCTCGAGGGGGACCACAACTCTCCCACTCAACTGCTTCACCTAAGGTTCCACTTGTAGGGCTCGCCGGGTTGACCTCAGAAAACGTCGACAGGCCTCCCAGTTTTGGATTGTTCCATGTCTGAGGCCAACTAAATGCAGGTGTCGTTGCATTTGTTTCATCCAGGAGTTTTTGCGCCTGCCTTTCTTCCGCGTTCCGACGTGTTGGAACGTCTTGTGCTATCGCCTTTTGAACTGGGTTCCTATGACATCTTCTTTATACATGACAGTACCAGCTAAGTTGGTCATGCTGTATTTTGTCCAAGATGGTATTTTTGACGTGTTGGCTTCCTCGGATTCTCTTGCTTCTTATTCGATAACGCTTTGTCACTCCTGCTGTCATGCGAAGCATCTTCATTTCAGCTGCCGTCAATTTACTCTCATACTTCATGCAGATTATCCAACATTGTGAACCGTATGTAAGCGCTGGACGAACAACTGCCGTATAGTGCTCTCCTTTCAGCTAAGGGGCATTTTTCTATCACAGAAGATGGCGGAGTTTTCCCGCCACTTCATCCACCCTACGCTTACGCGATGTTTGATGTCGTCATCACAAGATCCTTCGCTATTGATCATTGATCCAAGATATTTAAACTTTTCGCACTTGGGAAACACTGTTCCATTCAAATAGATGTCCGGAATAGGCCTGTGTGGATCAGAAAATGAACAGATGTACTAAAACTGACTATATACTCAAATCGTCTAAGATTTGACAGGTTGAAATTACTAATAAGTACCTACGTGTGTATATTTTTTCGTATTTCTGCTATCGTAAAATTTTTCAAAAATTTAGAAAAACGATATTCAGGTATTTAATAGTTTTTAAGAAGGTTTTGAAATAGAAATAAATGATGTAGAATCGAGAAATTGCGAACTTAGAGATTTTGTTTCGTCAAAAGGTGATCAAGCGAATCCAAAATTTGTTTTCCTCAGCATATCGACCACCAAACTGACAATTTTTGCTGAGTTAACTTGTTCAAGCACCTGAGATTTTTGATAAATAACCGCTGATAATAATACACAAACTAACGTATACACAGTATATTATTATTCGTCTAAAACCCTATCATAATTGAAATTATAATTGATTGTTCTTTCCATCACAGTTATGTCTACCCAACAATGGATGAATTGGCTGCCCAATTGCTCTTTGTGATGTCACACTTTAACTTGAAGATCATAATCGGATTTGGTGTCGGTGCTGGTGCTAATATTTTGGCACGTTTTGCTCTGCAAAATCCCCAAAAGGTAGCCGGGCTTTGCCTAATCAATTGTGTATCCACAACATCTGGTTGGATTGAATGGGGCTATCAAAGTTTCAATGCCCGTTTCTTGCGTACGAAAGGCATGACCCAAGGTGTTGTTGATTACTTGATGTGGCATCACTTTGGCCGCAATCCTGAGGAACGCAATCATGATCTTGTACAAATGTACAAACATCATTTTGAGAATAACGTCAATCCAACCAATTTGGCAATGTTCATTAATTCGTACATTAGTCGCAATGACTTAAATATCACCCGGTCACCACCTCCAACTCCCGGACAACAAGCTGCTATTACTACACTCAAGATGACAGTAATGAATATCACCGGATCCTTGTCTCCCCATGTTGAAGATACCATTACCCTTAATACACGTCTAGACCCTGCTACATCAACATGGATGAAGGTAAGCAATTCATTTCCAATTCTAAATCAAAATTTTTAAGTATTTTTATAATTTTTGAATGTTATAAATTTAAGATCTCCGATTGCGCAATGGTTCTAGAAGAGCAACCTGCTAAGGTTTCCGAAGCTTTCCGGTTGTTCCTCCAGGGCGAGGGATACGGTAAGTGTTAGACAAACAAAATAATAGATTCATCTACAATAAAACAACAACTACTACTACAACAACTTCTACAAACTTCATGATAATCAAAGCATCAGAGAAAAAAATCAAACTATTAATCTTTGCAAAGCATTTATCATTCAAAAAGAAAACATATATTATACCATTGAGAGAGCACACACACAACAACAACAATTTACAAAATACAAAATCATTGTTTTAAATTTTTTGTTAAATTTTGTTTGTGTCTTCACAATTATTTGTTCACGATTATTTTGGTTCACTTTTCATTGTGTGCCTTTAATTCACATTATTTCTCTCTCATTTTTGATAGAAAACATAACAAACAAACAAAAAAAAAAAAATCAAAAAATACATTTTGTTTATACTTATCAATTTAGTATTTTGTAAATAATTTACCTATTTACACTAAATTAAAAAAAATAACACAGAACAATCAAATTTGTACATTAAAAACCGTGACTGCAATCAAAATTGAATATTTTTTTTTCTATTGAAAAAAAAACATCGAATTTATTAATTTGATAATACTTAACAAACAAAAAATATCTCTTAACACTCACAACGGAGAAAAAGAACATTATGTAGAATATGAATGTAAAAACAAAATGATTTAAATAGACTTAAATGAATCATGCTTTTTTATGCTTTTGCTGTAAATTACAAAAAAATAACAAATCAACTAGAAGCACATCAAAGGAAATTGACGAAGTTATTGAATTTTATTGGTAATAAAAATATTTCAAGTTTTTTACACTGAATATACATAGAGGGAATTTCGCTGCAGATTCCCTGTAAATGTATTAAGAGCTCGTTATATTAGAGACGCATTTAACTAAATGTATATTTGTGTATAGTTAAAAGAATTATTTATACGTTAGCTTTAAAAACACTTGTTGACAACAATATCACATATGTATATAATTTTACAAAAATAGTACCTCCTTTCCATATTTGAGCACATACAAAATCCTTCGTAACATAAGAGCCAATTTTATTTTGATAATTCTTGGTTCACTGGCCAACAAAAAAACACTTTTTGCGTGCAAATGGAAACTTTTTTCTTGTTATGTTTAGGACAAGGATAACAAATATAAAATTAAAATGCTTCAAATAGGAATACTTTTTTGTAATTATATTTTATTATATTTTAGAAATTTTCAGTCTTTAAAAAAAAAGAAGTTATTACGGTATAATGCATCATTAATATAAAAGAAGATTTATGATTTTCGTCTATATTTTGCATCAGGGACGTCTCGTTGTAATGTCCAACAGTAATCCGCTAGTATACGTGGACTCCACTTGCCCTGATATCGTTTTTCCATGGTAGAAATGTCTTGTGGAATCTTTCACCGTGTTCATCGCTGACGGCGCCCAAATTTGCAGGAAAGAAGTCCAAATGAGAATGAAGAAAGTGTATTTTCAGAGACATATTACAGCCTTATAAGTAGATAACAGCTCCGCAATTATACTTTTATAGTCACTTGATCGGTGATTTTCTAGAAAATTTGATGTTACTTTCATGAAAGATTCCCAAGCTGATTTTTCCAAAGCGCTAAGCTTTTCTTTAAAAGTATCATCTTTCATCAATTGCCTAATTTGAGGGCCAACAAAAATGCCCTCATTAATTTTTGCCTCACTCAGCTTAGTAAATTTTTCTTTCAAATACAAAAAGCCGTTACCACTCCTATCCATAGCTTTGACAAAGTTCTTCATGAGTCCAAGTTTTATGTGTAAAGGTGGTAAAAATATTTTATCAGGCTGTACCAATGGAGGATTTTTAATATTTTTTTTTGTCCTGGAGTTAGAGATTGCCGTTTGGGCCAGTCTTTCTTTACATAATAATTTTTTCGGTCTCTGCTGACCCACTCACAAACAGTATTTTGTGTACCCTAGTTGCAATCCTAAAATAAGGGTAATCACCTTCAATCCTTCCAGTTGTGTTCGTTATATTGAATTTGTTTGTATAGAGGGAAGTTAGTTGCCGATATGTAAAAGAACAGCCTTTAAACTTACTTTTGAACCATCGATAAATAAACGCCACTCTTCTGCTTTATATTCTTTACCCAATACAGTCATTACGCCATATACATTATTAAAAAATACCAGCTGATCGTCTTGTGAAAAAAAGATCAGTTCTTCATCTTGATTGCGAAAGTAAGATACTTTTGTTTTTGGTTGTAATAAATTCCATCCCTTTAATCGAGAGCCCAAAAGTTCTGCCTGTTGTTTGGACAAATTTAAGTCATGTTCCAAATCATTGAGTTCTCCTTGAGATATAATATGTGGCTCATTAGATGAGGAAGGTTCTTGAAAGTCAGGGTCTAATTTGACATTTTCGATTGTTTCTGGCGTATCGGCCAGATCGAACTTTGAGGTGGTTCTGGTACAGGTAGTTCTTCACTATGAGGGATCGTCGTCTAAGCCGGTGGCAGGTCAGGGTACTTTGTTTTACTTTTTGTTTTAATTGTAATACCTTTCAAATCTGTTAGACAAAAATAACAATCAGATGAGTGGTTCGTTGGTTCCGTCCAAATCATAGGGAAGGCAAAAGACATAGATCGAGATCTTTTTGCCCATCCAGTTAGAAGACACACACATATTACACAACAGACGTGAGGAACCCATGCTTTATCTTGTTGTCCGATGGCAAATCCAAAATACTGCTCATATAACTTAGTTACTAATAGTGTCAAATTCCTTCGCTGAGTTTTAAAACTGATATTGCCACAAATGTAACAAAACATGTCAGGATCATTTTTAAACTTTCTTGACATTATTTAGGAATCACTTGACGGTGTTCACATTGGACTGACTCCTCCTAATTTACAAAAGAGAACGTCAAAAAAAAATCCACAAATTTTTAATTTTTTTAAAAATTTACTACTTTTCTCCCTTTCTAACTATGAAGTGGGAGTGAGATAAATAACAAAACGGAAAAAAAACATTGCGGACTTCAAATGAATAAATTCCCAGAATGTGAAAGTAAAACAAAAACGGTTAATTTTCACTTTTTTGGGTAGAAGCTGTAACACGAAAACGGGACCTATTGAAATCAAAATAAATGTGGTTATAAAATGAGTGCAGGGAGGTTATTCAAAATTAGTATGCACTTTTTTTGTTACAAAATTTTGTTGACCAGTGATTATTAATACAACTTATCCCAGAATAACTAGGACACTTTTATATTTGACCAGAATCCGCACCACAAAGTGACATTTTTGGGATGCATTTGATTCTATGCTCGTGTATATCATGTGGATTGGTATCGTTACCTTAACAAATCATACAGTTATGCTTGTTCACTCATTCATTTATCCAAAAGTGATTTTTATGGAAGTGCAGAAGATAAAGATCAATTAATTCGCGGGAACTTTCTTAAACTTAGCGCTGACTTTCATACTAATGGTCGCTGTAACCTAACAAATTTCGAGCGCCCATATTAAAAGACCGGCCTTTGCGTCTCGTCAGAGCGGTCAGAGAGAAATCGCTCGTAATTTACAACCAATTGTCCACATTTACATCTAACATTTCAACAAAACTAAAATTATACACGCAATTGTATGCCTGGCGACCAGCACTATTCTACGCTTGTGTGCTGCCACAAAGAGATGAAGTTGAGCAGGCAGTTGAAACTACCGTGGGCTACAAACAAGATTAATACACGCTGCAAATAAGCATAGTACGTGACTATGACGAGGCGGTTAGTGGGCAGCCTTTTTTCAAATCTGGGCCGATGTGAGTTAAGGATTTGTAAAAAATTGAGTAACACTTTTCACGTTTAACTTTACAAAGATAAAGTTGGTTTGTGTCTCCACTTGTACAAAAGAACGATTTTTCATAAAATTTTTATAAATAAATTTTATCAACTTATTTTGAAATGGCATTTCTGATTCATTAGGACCAGGAAACCTCATACTAAAATGAATAACAAATAATAACAAGGTTTACACAAAATAAATTGTATGAACAAAAATCTCGCGGCTTTTATCCAACGCAATGTTTGACCAGTTTGCATAGGACTTGCGAAAAATCGGCACCTAAAATTCCCGTTGCTCCAAAATATTTATTAACCGGCGATTGTTATGATCTCGACTCGTACCACAAGTCTTCCACTTCATTGCTTCACCTTATGTTTTCACTTGTGGGGTTCCCCTGGTTTACCTCAGAAAACGTCGGCAAGCCTCCTAGTTTTGGATTGGTCCATGTCTGAGGCCAATTAAATGCATTTGTTTGGTCCTTTCTAAGCGCATATTCCTTGTACATGGCAGGATGAGCTTATTTCGTCATGGTGTATTTTGTTCAAGATATTATTTTCAATTAGGAGGCTTACTCGTATTTTCTTACTTCTTATTCGTTCACAGTAATGCTAAGCATCTTCATTTCAGATGCCGTCAATTTACTCTCATACGTCTTGTACATTGGCCAACATTGTGAGCCAGATGACTCATATATAGCAAATCGTTTTAAGTAAAGTAACAAGTCCTAAGGGCAAATATTGATCGTAAGAACTAGACGAACAACCTGTAGAGCCATCCTTTCGGCTTAGGTTCGGCTTTTTCGATCACTGACGAATTATTCCGTACGAAATAATCACGAGCGTTTCGTGTTATTGTTAAGCAAAGCGTTTCATGGCTTTTTTACGTGTATTCTAAATTTTGTACGTTACAAATATCAAAGCTGAAATTTGCCGGCATTTCCAAAAGTTATAGTATGTATACTTCTATAGGATTATATTTACAGTTTGGGCCGCCTTGTTCGAGCACAGTGAGATTCTGATTTGCCGAAATTCTTCCTACACAAACCTGTCCGTTGACCATAGGTTAAATTTTTAATTCGATTTTCACAATTACTTGCAAAATAATGGCGCTTCAGTGATTTCTATCATTTTTTCTTTCTTTGACTTTTTTTGTCACTGTTCGTGACAATGAAAAGTAACGTTGATTTTGTTCCCAACGTTTTAAACGGAATTACTGTTCCCTTCAGGGGATCTTATTATACACTATAAAATAAAAAAAACAACAATATTAAAAGTTCGATTATTTGCAACTCAAATGATGGTTTCACAATTTAACAGCTTAGCTGCAATAATAACTGATAATTAGTTTGAACAAACTGGCCGTAAGATCTTATATCTTTAAAACCTAACTTAAATTTTTAAAACCTAAGTATCAATGTAAAAAATGATTAAAATCCATAGATTAAAAAAAATTGTTTCCTTTGATGTGTTTCGTTCACAAAAGCACTGCCGCTTAGACCAGCCTGTTGGTTTTTGTTTTGTTCGTTTTGTTTATTTATGTTATGGCTCTTAATAAACAAATACTAAATATAAAATCTTAACTAAGCAGAAACAATCTTGCTTTGCTTTTTCATCTGAGAAACTGAGAAATATACTTACCTATAGTTTCAAATCATTTTCATATTATTTTCTTATTTTATTTTTAAATGCTTTACAATCACAGGAAAAACATTTTCTGTCGTTAAAAAAAAATGATTCTTGTTCTCAAAGACTCGGTAGTTAACCGTTTAAATTTTGTTTTTTTTTTTTCTGTTATTTTTTCTTATTTTTGTATTTTCTATATTTACTATAGCATTGCAGGTTTTCTACTTTCTTTGAATGGATAGTTTGTTAAAAGTTCAGCTTTAATTGATTGATGTTTTATGATTTTTTTTTTGTTTAAACAAAAAAAAAAATAAAAAAAAGAAAAAACAGACAGACAGAAAGAAGACAAGTATGATAATTTGATCAGTATTTTCCATAGGATTATTTTGTTAAATTTAAATATAATATTAAATTTAAAAGAAAGAAGAATATAGACCATTTTACTATAAAATTAAATATAAAAAAAAATAAACAATATATACCTACTGTTAATGTAATTTGTTTGCATTATTTATAATTGAAATAATAATTCAGAATATATTATATAAATTATATACATTAAATTAGTATCAATTTTGTGAACAGCTTACGAATTAATTAATATATATTTATTATAATATGTATAGATTATAAAAAAAAATCCTTTATAAGTATATACCTATTATAAAAGAAATCACTGTTTATAAATAAAAAAATATATTTAAAATTTTAGACCTAGACGAATAAAATTTTAAATTTGCTTGCTAACTTTAAAAGTAAAAAAAAAAAAAAACAATAAAGTGAAATCAAACCAAATTGGATTTTTATCTTAATATTTGTTTTGTTTGCTAAGTAGAATATTAGCTTGCTTAGCGCATAAGTTTTTAAAGCAAAATAGATGGTGAAAGTTTTCTTTAATTTTAGATTAGTTTTTTGAAGTGGAAATCAGAATTATATAGAATAGTTTTTAATGAAGTGGAAATCAGAATTAAATAGAATAGTTTTTAATGAAAAGATCTTGACACCTTACATTAAAAATTTGCACGGAACATTACCATAAAATGTAAACTTGTCACGCTCTAAAGCATTATAGTAAAATTTATTTGGAAGGTTGATGTCAACTTTCTCAAAAATGTTCGTTGTCTATTAATTAATTAATTTTCTTAATTTCATTGAATTTTGAAACTAAATACACCCCAGCTAAATGAAATATCTTAAATATATTTGATAACTAGAATAGATTGAATATTTTGATTGACGTGAATTATTCGATAAATTGGCTTTTTTCTTTAACCCTAGAAAGATAACCTACGTCGAATCGACGTAACAATTACATGTAACTCTTATGGGACATGAAATATGGTTATTTTTCTAGCGTTAAAGTCATTTAGTCTTTCGTATGCAAAACGTTTCTGCTGCTTTTTTTTAAAATCTACTAAGCATAAGGTTGTTTTAATTTAATTGGAATTACTTTTTAAACAGGTTGTTTGATTTTGTAATAATATTTGCCAGACGACTTAAAGCTAAATACAACAGTAGGAACCCGGTAATTCGAACCACGGGATGATCGAAATAACTGAATACTTTTTTCATAATAAATATTTCGGATGAAAAAGGAGTCTTGAGCGGTTTTTCAGTTTAATAAAATATTATTTGTCTGCTCAAAGCAATGAAGAGAATATTGGCCCTCATCATGAATAGCGAATCGAACGTTCGCCTTAAAGCGAACGCCTTAGCGAATTTCACTTGTCACAGTAAAATAAAATTCCATGTCTTGAAATGTTTTCAGAACGATGTGGTTAATTAGTAACAGAAGAATACCTATAGAGGGATAGTTGATCTAATTTATTTCAGCTCCCAAATTATTTGCATTTTGCAACTGTTGGGCCAATTTCATTATCTATTCCGGTTCATATTTCTTCTTTTTTCCACGGTTATGTTCTATCTTCGCACTAAGCAAAGACGCATATTTGTGTGTCTAATTGGGAAAATAACATTTCCACATTCATGTTCGTTACTTTTACAAAATTAGTGAGTGATTCCTTTTAATTACATAGTGTTATCAGTTATCACATAGAATTTAAGTTCGATATGTTTTGACTCTTTAAGCTAACAGATTAGTGAAAGTTCGCTATTTGTAATACAGTGATAATCAAATTCGCTAAAGTTTTGACATTTGAAGCGAACTTAATTTGAGCGAATCGCTATTCTTAATACGAAATTAGTGAATTCGCAAAGTTTTAAGTTAGATTCGCTATTCATAATGAGGGCCATAGATTTTGCTTTAAAAAGTCGGAAAAAACAATGCAATACAGTGAAAATTGGTGAAAATTTAATGCTGATGTTTTTGAATGGTTCATATATACCTAAAACAAAATTCTAAGTAAATGTTTTTTATTAAAATAACAAACAAAAATGCTTACTTCACAAAACCCCACAGCCCAATGAACTAAAATCATCATCGTAGAAATATTTTCCGCTAATAATTCTAGGAAAATACTTTTGACTGCAGCTGAAAATGCAATTAAAAAAAGACGATACCTTTTTAATTAGGTACACAGTACCAATTTCGGCAAGTCTCTATCCAAATAAATAGGCCGTCGATTTATTGGAACGTTTGAATTACCAAGTGTTCGAACTACCGAGGTCCTACTGTATAAACTATATTTGAGCTTGTTGAGCTAAATTGAACGGCCCTGATCTTAACATAAATTAATAAATTCTATATATTAGGGTGTTAGGTTAGGTTGAAGTGGTTGCCAGGAAGACCAAAAGTTGGTCCGTTGTGATACCACAACGTGTTAGGTATTTCCAATCTTATTTGTATTGAAACACCCTTAATAAAAGGTTCAAGTCCTAGGAAAATGTTTTCAACAACAAACACTATTTTTTGTTTGTGTTCACTTTTGTGGAACATTATCTTTTCACAAAAATACTAATTACTTTTTTTCTAGTTTTCGTTTTCAAAAAGAAAACTTTTTTAAGATCTTAGGTGTCTGATTAAAAAAAAATGTTTTGGAAATAACGGACACCTAGATGTACATTTTTGTCCACATTCATAATAAATATACTAGGGTGGAGAGTTTTTGAAAATATTCTAATTTCTGTCGTCACCGTCCCTAAAATCAATCATAATAACAAATATACGCTAAATTTGACATCGGTTAATGTTAACACGTGCCATCAAGCAGTTGAATTTTCCATTAACGTTATTTTCAGAGTATTTTATTCAAAAATTCGGTAAAAGTTGATGACTAATTTTAGAATTTGGCAAATAGATTCATTAAACATTATAGGCATAGTCCTTGAGGACTATCAAAAAAAAATCATTTTCAGTTTTCTTGAACCCCGTTTAAAATAACAGTAAATACACAATAACAACGATATTTATTTTTATTTTCAACGGGGCAGTTATTGTTTAAAAATTAAAAATAATCTTAGGGAACCAATTAAATAAATTATACGAATGAAAATAAGCTTTGCCAGCATGTTCTTTATGAAAACAATTTTAGTCCATAGCGGTTTGCAGAAGCCCTCATTTTATTTGTGTTTTTTTTTTTGTATTTTGTTTAAAAATTTATTTAAACAATTTCTGAAAAAATACTTTATTTTTGAATTTGTGTTTGGGTTGCAAGACTTTACTATTTGTTTGCACAGTTGTGTGTTTGTGTGTGTTAAAACAAAGTTAAAATATTGGTCATTTCTCATTTCACTGCAAAAAAAAATCAAAAAAAACCATTTGCAACATTAGCTGACAGACATAACCTTTAAAATATACATTTACATACATTACAACACTCAAAAAAAAAAAAAAAATAAAACCTTAGATTTATTATCAACAACAAAAAAAAAAAAAAGTTTTTTAAGTAATTTGGATATTTATTTATTTTTTTCTTTTTCTCTTTATATAACCCACCACCACATCATAACATACACTTACCATCCATTGATCCGCCCCACAATTAAAATAAACAATTTAAAATAAAAACGTTTGCCCTTTTTGATTTGGTCATTTGCATCCTAATTTAAAAAATAAACCATATCGTTACTCATAAAAATGCACCATTCATTCACCGCGTCTGTACTAAACAAAATAATTCAACTCAATATCACCGGGGCAACATCGTTGGATCAACAAAAATATTTACAAACTTATACGTACCTACAAATTTAAAAATACGGTTTATAAAAAATATTTTATTTCGGTACGTATACTTCTGTCCCACGCTGTATATTTTTTGTTTGTTTTCTGTTCGATAATGTTGTAAAAATGTGTGTTTCTGCTGGGGCATATTTGGTGGTTGATATTTTGATTGTCACCTTCGGTTCCTTTTTTTCTTGGGGGTCGCAATAGCTGAGAAATCACAATAACTTGTTACTTCATTTTATATACTACATCATGACGCTGCTGATGTTTTTAATACAAAATGAGACGCCACAATCATTTTCTCCTCACCATTCTAACCGTTCAGAGTATTATTAATAAACCAAAAAAAAAAAACAAAGAAGAGTAAAAGATACAAATGTGGAAAATAAAATTTAATAATTTAAACATTTCTCTGTCAAAACTTATTAAAAAAAAAAAACAATGAAATAATTCATAAGATTAAATTAATCTATTTACTTTTGTTTTGTTTTATGCAATGGTTAATGCCTGTTTAACTTAGCTTTTAAATAACGTAGTTTTCTAGTTTTTTTTTTTTAATTGAATTTTGTATTAATGTTGATTTTGCTAAATTTCACGGTTTCACTTTAAAATTTAAAAGGGTATTTAAAAGTATCTATACAAAAAGTATTTTTGATTATTTTGCCTTTAAATCTGCTTCTATCTCCACTTAAAAAAATTTCATGTACAGTGCAACAATTAGGAATTGTTGTTGTATTTAAAATGGAAATGATTTTTAAGTGGATTTGGAAGCGTATATAAAACTTCAAAAGAACACGGCTTTTGGATAGTATTCATGTTGCCATTATGCCAATTATGTCAGTCGCAAGAATTAGAAATTAACTGACGGACGCTCAGAGCGCCTTTGTTTTGACTACATAAAAATGTACTTATGTACATACATTATGTCATGATTGAATTGATTGTATTTATTATTCTGCCAGTTTTTTGACAGATTCGCTTTTTTGTTTCGTCTTTTTGACATATTAAGTGAGGGTGTAGAAATGTAGCGGAAAGGAAGACCGCTTTCACACAAGGAAACTGAGTTGCCAGAAACTAGCTAGTTTGTTGGTGAGAGGGGAGATTTTTTGTCTTCCTTTTACGCCCTTCTCGCCTACAAACTAAAAATCGCTGGCAACTCAGTTTCCTTGTGTAAAAGGGGTCGAAGTAACGAAAATACGAATGAAAATTTGAAGACTTTCTGGTTGAACTTTGACGTTTCTGATTTGAGAACCGCAATGCTTCCCGGTGTTACGCCTAGTACGCTGCTGATACGAAACTATATTTCTGTGATCTCCAACAAGACAACACAGCGTACAAAAATTCATGGAGAGTTTCACAAATTGCAAAAACATACATAAAAAAAAATTTAACGACAAAACTCAAAGAAATCCATGCTGCAATGATATAAACAACAAATACAAACACGAACAAACCCAACTATCATTTTCCGCACATAATTAATGGTCCGGGAAATTAATTCTATGCGATATAAGAGTGGAGACTTCTCAAAACGATTAGATATAATCATCAATGTCGCTGGTCGAACAGCGTACTGCAGAACAAAAAGCACAACGAAATTTTTCGTTTATGATTTCTTCATGTCATTTTTGAATGGGATTTTTAACTTCACACCAGCCAGCAGCGTACTAGGCTTTAACAAAAAACGATGTAAACAAAAATTATTTAATTGGAAAATTATTGTTTTTCGTTATTAAATATATACGTGGTATACAATATTTGAGAAAGTTTCTTATTTTCGCCAACCGTATAATCACGAAGGTACGTGCCTGTCAAAAACACAAACAAAAAAAAACGAAACGTGTAATCAGATTCATTGGCAATAAAATATGATAAATTATAATAATTAATCATGACCGGTTGACTATTCCTCTAAGTTAGGTAAAGTTTTGTGTATATCCTTTAAATATCTCTCCCTAGTTTAGCTTTGTATTTTCTTGTTTGTATTTTGTTTATTAACATTTTATGTTTTTTTTTTAATTTTAATTTTACTTTTACTTTTTATTTATAATTTTTTATTTATTAAATATTTCTTTTTGTTTTGCTCAGCTGTTGGTGCCCTACAATCAATGCGATCGCATGCAACATTAGCTTTTGGTAGTTCCAAAAGTTTAATTTCATCACGTAAGACATCAACATCAACAACCGATTCGCGTAAACAACCGCAGGAATGAATTCTTTTTTCTTAACATCAACAATTTAATTATTATTTCATTATTTATGTATATTTACACTTTTTGTATGTAGGATTTATATTATTATAAAAAAATATAATTAAAACAAAAATTAAATATTAATTTATACCAACGTGTTAGTAATTATTATTATTTTACACTTTTAAGTAGTTGATTTATAACATTCAGAGAACAAGAATATTCATAAATACTTTTAAATAGGATATAGGATAAAATATATGCCTGTTATAAATTGGAATTATATAAATTTAGTATGTATTCGTGGAAAAAGTGTTGATGATTTAATTATAAATATTATCAATAGACAATATAATTGTATTTTCTTAAACAAATTTTACTGTCGTATTATGAGAAGCACATCTTAAGTTAGCATTTCCAAAAAATAAAGAATTTTCTATTTGATTCGACTACTTTCAAAAAATGTCATCGCTAAGCAAAAAATACAAACGATCAAATGTATTTCAGATTAAAATTGTTGAAAATAAATCCAAATCAGAAAATGTGGATGGTAAAATGCGGTTTATATTCGTACCTACCTACCTACTGCATTTTTAAATAAAACGAAACGTTTTTTTGTTGTTTAATGAGAATCATATTCTGAAAATATTTGTTTTTGATAAAAAATGTTTACTTGGAATTTTTAACCACAACACTCTTTCTCATTCTGAATATAAGTTCTTTTTTTTCTTGTATTGTGTATTAAATTTAAACTAAACATAACTTGGCCAGCAGAAGAATCAAATTAACTATTATTTCTACATATTAAAAAAAATGCGAAATTATGACAACCAAAAAAATATTAGCTATTGTATAGTTCCTTTTATTTTTGTTTTCTTGTAATTTAATTTAAAACAGGCTTGGCACGATATTAAAAAAAAGCTAAATAAAAAAAATCACAATCATATACCACCTTTTTTCAATTTAAGTTGTTTGTTAAAATATTATTTTGCACCTTAAACATGTATTGGTATTTAATTTTTTTGTATTCATTTTTCTAAGCACTATTTTTAAAATATATTGTAGTGTGAAATGCTAAGAAATTTTATTTTTCTTCCGCACCCATTGTAGATAAATGTATCTATTGTTTTAAGTATTTTTTTTTTGTTTGTTTTAAATATTATGCTTTAAATATACATATAATAGTTTTTAATGGTAATTCGATTCGAAGTGTTTCATGCAATTGTAATGGATTGAACAAATACATACATACAAATTCGAAGACAAACAAAAATTGTTCTGGGCTTAGAAATATTTCAGTATGAATCATATAAATAAAAATAAAAGAAATCATTAGATATAAATTAAAACAAAAAAAAAAAATGAGCGATCTATATTTAATTAAATACTATATAAAAAAAAAAACCGATACGTCGGTGAAAAGTTTTCAAAATGCACTTTTCTGAAACGTCAGAAATTATAGTTTTTAGCAGATGAGTTTAAACTTTAAAGTTTGAGTATAATACATGTTAATCGATGGTTTTTTCCTATAGATGATCTGCTTATTTCTTTGGGAAGCAGTGCGTTGCTCTTTTTTCAAGCAGTTATTCTCTAAGGCCCGTTTTCTGATACGTAGCTTAAGTTTAAGTTAAACCTAAACGATTAGATTCGACTTTTTCCACAGCATAGACTATCACATAAGTTCTTATGTTAATAATAAATATCTTAGTTTCGTATCAGCAAATGTGACTTAGTTCCGTGTGTTAATATGAAAGGAGAATGGGCAAAAATATATGAGACGTGGGGGCCTTCTCTGTATTTCGTTCCGAAAGTCAATCCTAACCGAAAGTGCTTTTCGTTCCGCTTTTGATTTTGTACTCTGTAAAACATTCGAAACGGAAAAAATAGTACTTAATACTTTTCCATCGTACGGATTAGTTTTTTTTTTCGAGTCTCGAATTATTTCTCATGAGATCTGTCAAATTAAGAAATCAAAACAAATAACAAACAAGGCGGATTAGGAAAATATGGTTCAAATGGAAATGGATTCGATTGAACTTTGGATGGACGCAGAAAATAATGAAGAATGGATTGCACGGAAAATTATACGGGACAAATCAAATATTATGGAAATGTGTGATAAAAGGTAAAGTTTTATTGGTGGCAAAGATTCCACAAATTTTTGGATGTTTGCTTGGCGTACGGGGTTTCTAAATGTCCATTGGCCAAATCGGGATGAGCACACATGCTCCACCAACATCTCGAATTGTTTGTGTTTTGTTTGCACTTTTTTCTGTAATTAAATTTATTTGCTCAAATTGCTATCATAACTAAGATTTTCTAAAAAAAAACATACATTTTAAGACTTTCCTTCTCAATTCCGTTATCACATTAGTTGTAGAAACAAATTTTCCGTATTAGAATGCTTTTGACGTTCGAAAACGAATTGCCAGGTACGAAAATTCCACTTTCGGAATTGTCATTTCGAAAGTAGTAGATTTCATTCCGCTTTAGAAATAGAGAGTACAAAATATCCGTTTTATGAAATTTTCACTTTCGGAACGAAATACAGAGTAGGCCCCCTGGTTTACCTAGTGCCCAGAAACGAGACCTATGAAAATGATTGGGGACTATGGAGTGTACCAACGTACGAGTATTTTTGTGTCCTTAACAATGGGAGTTGGCGTAAATAAGCGCCCAAAAAAATAAGAAAAACACTTTGCAAATTCGAATAAACATAGACGAATTGTTTTATATTTTGTAATATACTGCCTTAACCCCATAGTTCACAGTTCTGTGTCCATATTCAAAAATTATGTTCTTGAACTAAGCTTTCTTACGTTGTATACAGTCGACTACGCTTAACTGGAACACCATAATTGCAGAACATTAGTTTCAGTTAAGCGGAGTTTTCAGTTAACCGAACTTCGGATAACTAAAACCTGTGAAATAAGCGGAGTTTTGTCAAAAAAAAAATAAAATATAATTTAGGTGGAAAATAAATAAAAAAGTGAAAGTATGATTTTTGTATTATGTCAAAATAGTTATATTTCCATATGAAACATTTCAAACAACAAAGGTGTTTATATTTTTAAGCACAAATATTGCGTCAGCCGTACGTTTTCTGTCGAAAGTTTTTGAGGACATGCCAAAAAATAAACAAATTTTAAAGAAACGACTGTTACCAGAAGGGATTAACAAGAAATGAGATTTTGACATTTAAAAATTTAACATTCCAAATTTAAAATGTCTGTTCGATTTAAAATTTGACGACAGCATTCAACGGTAGTTTTACTTATGCGGAGTTGAATAAGTGAACAATGTTCATTTGCGGCAAACAATTTTGTTTCAATTATCCGCAGTTTGCAATTAAGGGAAGTTCAGTTATGCGAAGCAGTTTGTGTGAAAAATGCTTAAAAAGGCTCCGGAATCAATTTCTCGCTTCAGATAACCGATGTTTTCAGCTAAGCGGAGTGCAGTTAAGCGGAGTTGACTGTATCTCAATTGTGGACACTAGATGCACAATTATTCCCATTCATTAAATTCGCTAAATCGAATAAAAAAAGTAGAATTTTCTTACTTTTAAGCGAATTATTCGCCAACCATGATATTATTCACTGTTATCGGCCATTGGTATAAAAGTTCCTTTATTTCGAGGTCTATTCAGTTCATCGAAAGCGACCAATACTGTCATTTCAATGGAACACTATTGCAATTCATTTTTATTCTAATTGCAATCTTTATTGCCATATACTGCCTAAACCCCATGGTTTACATCTTTGTGTCCATACAAAAAAATGATGTACTATATCTCATTTGTAGGCAATAGGTAGACCAAAATTCCCATTCTCATTAAAGTATTTAAATTCTACATATAGTTACACTTATTTTCTACTTTTTCCCTATAGTAAACTGTCAATCATAAGTTCCTATATTGAACTTAAAAAATAAACCAAACAGCCCTTAGATGAAGTTAGGGAAACCTTCTTACATTTATGTATGTATTATAATCGCGGTTGAATGAGAAACAAATTTCGACAAAAATAATCGATTGGGGCGACTTTCCATTAAGGAGGCAATAGCCCTAGAATTTTTGATTTTTTGTTTACAGTGAGCTAAGGGTCAGAGAGATTAAAAAATTGTTTGTTCCTTTTTTAGAACAGTTTTGCAAATTATATGATTTGTTTTTAGTTCTCTGTCCGCTCACGCGCCTCCATCGCTCCACTTAGGGTATGTTCAGTCACCTAACCAATATCAAGACTTTTTTTTTTAAATTAATTAAAAATTATAAATAAAAGTTTCCTCACATTAATATTATTATATTTATTATTTTAAATGATATAAAATAAAAGTATACGCGTGTGAAAATTTGTTTAGTAAGTTGAGCCAATTGATTAATATTTAGTCAACTCCCAATATCGTATGTTTCTCTCCGTAAGTGCTCAACAAATCTGGATGTTGTACGTATTACAAATACGAATACGAAATTGTGTCCAAAATACAAATTTTGATAAATCCTGAACAGAAAATTATTCATTTCATTTAAAAATCAAACCGATATTTGTAACATCATTCAAACTTCTGAATAAAAACAGAATTCCAAATAGATAATTGCCCAAGAAATATGTACCACCAGCAGCATCGACGAAGATATTTGAGAAGTATAGTAAATAGGCGTAGGTAAGGACCTGTAATTAATTCACTCATCTTATCATGAAATAAAAATACATAATCTCATAAAATTTTCACTTCAATTTTGTTTTTTAGTACAATTTATTGAGAAACATACATACATAATACATATACACAATAAATCGTAAAACATGAATCATTATTTTTTCATAGTTGATTTTGCTTTCACCAATTCATTTAAAATCAAAATAAAACCTCCTTCCAACCCACTCCTCCTTTCTACCCACAACAAAAACAATAACAAAACACCAAACAAACCATCAAGATGGTTAAAATAAATTTAACAAAAACAAAACTATCCCCCTATCCAATTGTGCGTGCTATATGACCTAAAATAAAAAAAAATATCAGTAACGCCACTGTCCTCGCCGACAACGCCGTCTGGTGCAAGCAAAAAAACAGCATCTCTTTTCTTTGTCAACATCTATCAACAACAACTAAAACAGCAACAGCAGCAGCAGCAAAAGAAGGAAGCCGACCTGGAAAACGGAAATGACATCAGTGAATGTGGCAGTTCTGATGAAATGGACATGGACACCAATGTAGACATGGATAATGCTACTGTCTACACAGGAATCAATCTGAATTCAAATAAAATTCGCATAACAGAGAATCCTCTACCAGAGCCGGTTTCATGTTAGATAGATTTATAGTATCCTTGTATCATTTAAAAAAATAAATAAATATATCATGAACAGTCATTATAATAATTTATAATTATTGTCCTGCCCATTTAGAAACAGAAAGAGTGTCTCCCAACAAAAACATTATCCCAAATACGATGTTCAACAACAAATAATTCCTGTAAAAAAAAACTAAAACTTTTCAAATAAAATAATTTCAAACAAATTGTAAAATCAAAAAATGTATTGTTAACAATTTAGCTAGCTGTTAAGAATAGAAAAATAAATAAAAATAATAAAAATAGCTACAGTAAGCGACGGAAAATTTATACATTTTTTTTTTTTTTTTCAAAAAGAATTATTAAAAAGGAAAAGTTGTTAGTTTATGAAACGTAAATAACTATGTAGCTACAAAATAACATGTGAGACTTGTAAGTATGTAGTTGTCAATTTCATAAAACCCGAAAAACATAAACTAAAAGCCTTTTATTAACTTCTTATAGGTTAATCTAAAGATTTCGTAGTACCTTACTAGATAGAAGGAACATTTATTTGGATTTAAATTAAATTGTATTATTAAAATTACAATTTACTAGTTTTTCGGTTGGGTTTTAGAAGTGTTTCATTTCCATGGAATATGGGATATTTTCCATACTCGAACCAAATCCAAAATCCAACTGAAAATGACATACATATATAGGTATGCAAATATGTGTGAATAAAAAACTCTGACAAAAAGCGAAATGGCCAAAAAATTATGTTATTATAAGCTACAAATTGGCTTTTAACCAAAACTTTATGGGGGGAATTCATTTTCATTTTTAAACTATGTAGGTTTTTGTAGATTTTCAGACGTTTTTGTAGCTAAGCATGCCAATATACAACATATTTAGAACAACTGTGGAGTCTAACGAATGAATAGACTTGTTAAAATATAAACACAACAATTTGCTATCGAAAACAGGATGTATTCATTGATGCACTTCTCTTTAACTTAAGTTTAGTAAAACCAAAGTTTATCAGCGACTATGAATATTCCCCTATGTATTTAGTTTTGATGTAATAGTAAAAAAGGAAACTCGCACGAGTACCTAAAAACCGATTTTACTGTGATAATTTTTGCGTTTTTGAATTTTAAACATTCATGGTTCGTTTCTTAAATTTGTTTCGAATGTTATGTTCGTTCATATATGTAGGTATATCGTATATGCTATGTCTACGATTTTAAATAAATAAGTCTTCGAATTTAGAATTGTTCTTAAAATCAATTTCTTTTTTCATTAAATCCAAAACATGTTAAATAGATTTCGAAATTACAAGTGATTTTAAATATTTTAATGTCGGTATGACCACCGACGTCAACTTCATTTTAAATAAATCTGTCAGTGCTGCAAATAATAAATTAGAAAACAAATCAACGGACAAAATATTTATAAAAATAAAGCTTTATTAACAAAAAACAAAATTAAATACAGAGCACTTTATTTCCGCCGCTTACTGTAACTATCCATTAGATATAATTTTTTAGTAGTTATAAAATAACCTCAAAATTTAGAAGAGATCATTTTCGTTTCCGTTCTTAGATATTTAGAGATGCAACTTTTGCATTGCTTTGAGCTTATAAAAGGGCAGATGCATTCTGTTTGTATGTTCATTTAACTAAAAAAAATATATATACATTATGTAGTTCAAAATTTGTTTGTTATTGAATAAAAACAAATAAGAAACAGAAACGTATAAATATGAATACCTACCTAAAAACATACTTTATTTTGTAGTCTGCAATGAAGACTCATGCGAAAAGTCGAAAAGTAAAAAAAATTGTTCAAAAGGGGAAAACAAATAAAAAAAGAGACCTACTCGCCATTAAATAGTAAAAAAAAAACACATTTTAAAATCAAAAATTCTATTGCGACCACTGTCTTAAAATTAACAATAATAATTTTTAATATAAAAATTAACTCTTCATTTAAAATTGCGCACTTTTACGTATTTGTCTAAATAAATTAAAAAAAAAATTCTTTAAAGCTTTTAAAATGAAAAAAAGAATAAAAAAAAAATAACAGGGAATTGATTTATAAATTTAAAAAAGAAATATGTATAGTATTAAACATTTATATATATTTTTAGCATTTGCGAGGTTTTTTTAAATATTACAGCATAAATTAATTTCACTTTGTGCCTATTCATAAAAAAAAAAAATGCAACCCAATACCTATGCTAAAAGAATTTGTTAAAATTATTATATTTTTTTTTTGTAAAATAGAAAAACAAGAACAAATTAATTATAAAAAAGGAGACATACACACACACACATAGTTAAAACAGAGTATTTAAATAAAAGCAACCATATCAAAAGATTTTAACCAAGTATTTTTTGTTTATACAAAAAAATACAAATTTAAATAAAAAAATAACATTTTAATAATTGCATTTTTAACAACGAAATTTACAAAAGAAATTTAAAGTAGTTGTTTGAAAAGAAAAAAAAATATCGGATATAAAATTTACTGGAAGTAATTATTTGTATTAATAATTTAATATTGACAAAAACAAACAAATATTCGATAAATAAATTAGAGAAAAAATGTTTTTAAATTTTACACACTTAGATATAAATAAAAAAAATTATTATAAATAATTAAAAATAAAATCAAATATAAAATTAATCGCTTTTGCTAAAAGCAACCCCAATTGGGAGAAAAACAACACAAACACACACACACATCAACAAAAATCAAAATAAAAAATTAAAACTTAATTTATGAATTAAGTCACAAAAATAAAGATTAAACATAAAATAAAATATAATATTGATGATTCTAACGGTTTTTGCTTTTTGTAAAAATAATATTATAGGTAAAGTATACCAAAAGAACAACAAAAATAAATAAATTATTGTATTTTTTTGTCCGAATAAAAAAATAATAATAATTTATGCAAGCTGATGAGATTGTTTTATTTTATTATTTAATTTTTGTCATCAAAATCAAAGTAACTGCGTGGTCAACTACCTCAGTAAATGTGTAGGCAATGGCCTAGTAGGAAATATTCAAAAAATCGCTACTGAAAAAGTAGCTTTTTCCTCAAGGAAATGAAGTATCATGAATGAATTTTCTGGTGATTCCTATAAGGAATTTAACATTGGCTTATTGGCCTAGGAGGTAAGTAGGTGTACCCATTCTCGATGATTTTGTAATGAAATCACCGATTACATGGAATCATGAAATTCATGAGTTCAGTTTCTTGGTGAAAAAACTGACACTTGAGATGTGATGAATTGGTGATTTATTCAATGAAAAAGGATTTATGAAATCGCTGCGCTCGTGGAATCTTCAAATTCATAACTGCTTTTTTTTTTTGGTTAATGGTAACCTTTACAAAATAGTTCTTATTCTTATGGTGTGATGCTTTCTTGAAAAAAAAAATACACAGATGAATGTCATCATTCCATGGATAAAGTGATTTCATTACGAAATAAAAACAGTTGATCATTGTAGGATTCCCTAAAATAGAGTCTATTACATTTTAAAATTGTAATGGAAATATTATGTTAACCTAATATTATAAATATCACTGCATGAATACACTGTGAATTTTATTTTTCCAGAAAAAGTTTTGTTTTATATTTTTCTCGCAATCAATCCTCATCAATGTTCAATGAACCAAATGGACTTATGGACTAAATGCATTACCATTCATGCATAGATTCATCAAAGATGGAACTTAATTGTTTTCTGTTTTTTTTTCTTCTCGTAAGCAAAAGAGTGGATTTACACAACGAACTCGTCCGAACTTATGCATGACTTTTCATCAGTAGAATCATCGAGTATGGTTTTTTAGTTGAATAACTCATGCAATTGAAAAGATGCAGGAAAAAATTATTGCGTTCATCTGTGTATTCGTTTAAGTTTTTTTGTTGTTGTCTATTCTCTACATTTTTTCTTGAGCAAAGCACAACACGTTACTTAAATTGAAAACTGGTGACCGGCTGCATTACGTTTCATGAGTGAAATCATTGCATAATCTCCACTATATGACTGTGTCATATATGATTTCATCAAGGAATTTTTTATTGAGGAGTGAATTTCCTACTGGGGAGTCTGGGGATGAATCACGTCCTCCGTGAACAGATGAGCGATCGAGTAAATGACCTTCGACCTTTGTACGTTAAGTGATCCAACTATCTATAAAATGAAAAAAAAAAATTGGTGTAGTACATTAATGTTCAAATACCCCGTTTACAAACAGAATCGAGAGCTCGAGTTGGATTAGGGTCGGATTTTCGACCCAGGTGTTTCGTAACGTGTGTTGAGAGCCCCATTTGAAGTTGAGTTGATATGGTGCTGAGATTACATTTAATGGAATGGCAACAATAATTTATTTTACACAAAAACAGTTTAAATTTAATGAATTTAAGTACATACTTCACATAGCTATCAAATCAAATAAATAATTTTACTCGCACATGTGCAAAACCACTGTGGTGAACACATCCTCAAGACAGACTCTTCGACCCAGGTTTTTTATCCACAATTTCGATTCGACTCCACTCCTGAAGTGGAATTGAGTCGGTTGAAGCTCATTTCAAGTCAACGCAGGTATACAAAGGGGCCAAGCGAGCTTGAAGCTCGCTCAAATACCTCATGTAAACGGGGTAAAAGTTGTAACAAATCAAGTTCTGAACGCACCCATATTATGTCATTTTAAAGTTCTGATTTAAATAAGACTGCTTTCACACAAGGAAACTGAGTTGCTGGAAACTGGGAGTTTGTAGACGAGAAGGGCAAGAAGTAAAGGGAAGGAAAAAATCTCCCCGGTCAACGGTTGAGGAGATTCTTATCACTGTCCGTAATGTGCGTTCAGCCAATAGACTTTATATGGAAAAACAAAAATCTCCGGCAATTCAGTTTCCTTGTGTGAAAGCTACAAGGCAATTAAAAGAAAACGTCAAAAAAATCTCCAGCAACTGGTTCCCCTGTGTGAAAGCAGTCTAATACTACGTTTCCACCAACCACTAAACCGAGATTTAGGTAATGAGATTTGTTTGGTGTTTCCACTGCACAAAAAGAGGATTATGGCAAAACATTCAAATGATGTCTAATTTTTTTGATATGAAGTGGAAGTGAGATAGAAAGTTTTTGTTTACATTTCCATCTGTCAATAAACGATAATAGGTCGGTTCCACAATTATTCTTCGAAAAAAAAAAGTTTTTTTGATTTGACAAACTAATGTTTCCAAATAGATTTGAATGAGTTTCATTTGAAATCTTCATTTGAGGAGATTAAAATTTGTATGGTAAATCTTGCAGATTTCAAGGAGATTTGTGATAATCTTGTTAAATCTCGGTTTAGTGTCTGGTGGAAACGTAGTATAAGAATAAAATAAAATGGACGTGGAATTGTTTTTGAAGTTGAGAGTTAAATTCCACATGTGCAACGCTGAGATCATTGATAAGCTAAGTGGTGGAAGGTAGATGAGTAAAAGTAAACAAATTTAATTGATAGGCTTATATATTTTACAGTGCGATACGTTTGGATCTATATTATTGTAGCAGATAAAAGGAAAAATGTCCTTTAATGTCTATTTTCTAATTTCGTTAATTAAAATGCCAGAGTTTCGAAATTTGTTTGGGGAATAGTTAATAAAATTCTAAGAATCTTACTAGTTTAAGTTTTGTATCTATCTTCTATTGGTATGGAGATATAAATTATTTTAAACATAATTATTATCTCAAAATAGGCTTATTTCAAAAAATTTAATAAAATCAAGAGAGTCCGCTAAAAATTTGAATTACATGTATATGGTTGAAAAAAAAAATAAAACCAAATTTAAGTAGTAATTAAGTGTAGGAATTTTCGGAAATAGTCGAAAACGTTCTCTCATAAACTGAGTTATGTATTTTAAATTTTCACCTTTTTTACTTTCAAGGATGATGAGCAAATTTGTATGAAATCTGGTCGTCAGACCAACACTAATGTAATTGGTATCAAATGAAAGGTGATGTTGAGCTTCTTACATTAGGGCAATATTTTCAAAATCGTACATGGGAAATCCGAGATATTTGAGCTTGAAGCTGGCGATTCCAAATACCATATTTCATAGTCTTTTTCGAAATAACAGTTCATGACTTTTCATATAAAAAACGTAGAAAAATGATTTTAGTGTCAAAAAAAAGTAGTTGTCTCATCAAATATTAGTAAAGTTATTAAGCTTTGTTTTATACACTATGAGATTTTAAGTTTTAAAGTATTGAATAAAAACTTTTTTATCACTGGCCTTACACACCAATATCTTAAAAACTTCAGTGGTGACGTATACTTTTTTTAGCACCATCAAAAACCTATTTTTGAAACTTTTAATTAAATATATAATAAAGTGTCCTTTGCTTAAGTAATACCTACCTGCTTATAAACAAAAAATGTTCAAAAGACCCTTATTATGCTTATAGACCAGGAAAAGTAGATTCAATGTTAAAAACAAAGGAATTATATAGTCTTAAGCCTCAACTACATAGATCTACTTCTGTGCAAAAGTACAAAAGTGAGAAATTAAAATGCTCGCTAAAGAAATATGCTTGCAAAAAAACATACGGAAATTGTTCTCACATATAAATTAAACCACCATGCACAATTCTTCATTGTTTTTTTGCAAGCAGGTGTCTTCAGAATAGATATTTATTTCTCACTTTTGTACTTTTGTACAAAAGTAGGCCTATGTAGTTAAGCCTTTAGGACTGGTATCGACGCATACTTTCACTCTACATTTTAAAAAAATAATTAAATACAAATACACTCTGGTTCGGCCGATTAAATCATTATTTATTGAAAAATCTAAAAAAAAATCTACCGGCCCGGAGTGTATGGTTAAGTTTTTATGTTTGTATTTACAAGGGTATATTTTGTCAATGAACCGTGTTGGATAAATTGTCATTTTACAGATGAAATAAAAATGGAGCACAAACCAGTCTTTTTCTGGTGTAACCAACATAGCAACACCAAAGAAATCAACGGTATTTTAACCATTTGATTATGTATCCTTTGTTTGTAAAGCGGGGTACACATTATCAAACCTGTTTGACAAATCTGTTTACGTTTGATAATGTGTACTTTCTGTTTGACAATAACACGGGTTCTTTGTTCACAATTCTTTTTTTGATACTGTCTGATGTTTAACGTCAAACAGATCTGATAATGTGTACCACGCTTAAGGTGCCTCCTAAAATGTGTTGTGAAATATTTATTGTTGTTTCCTATGTTCTGATCAGTGATGCCAGAGTTTTCCAGTTGGCATGCCCACACAAATGAACGAAAATTCCCTTTTCGTTCACGCAGCTGTCGACAAATGCCAACGATGTTGCACACGAAATTATTTATACAAAAAACTTAAAAAAATTATAGTAAAAATATAGTTAAGCCCGTATGATACTACCTTTTTTTCTTATTTTTAAGGCATTAAAAATGAAATTGGAGTAGTTCAAACAATTTATAATTGAAAATACCGATATGAGTGATATAATATGATATGAGCGTACACAATAACCACATTAATGTAAAAAAGTCACAAAAAACGTATTAAAAATGAACATATTTCAGATTCTGGCAGCTTTTTTTTGACTTTTCAGAAATTGAAAATTAAAAATTATTTCAAAGTACACTGTGACTACAAAAAAAGTATACACTGGACTCATGAGAACACTAGTTTTTGGTGTATATTTACTTTTGTGGACATTGTAATTGTCAAAACATAATGTCGTTGTTTTCATAAAAAATACTTTTTCTCGTTTCCTCTTTGCTGACAATAAGTCATGATTTAATGAATTAAAAATGAGAAAAAAATGTAGTATCATACGGGCTTTAGCCTTTTCATTTTATTGAGTTCCAATCAGTGTTACCACTGGGACTCATATGAGTCAAAAGGGACTCATTTTTTTAAACTGGGCACAGGGACTCATCTTTTTTAGATTTGGCTCATTTTTTTAAGAGTAAAAATAAACACTTTAAGGTTAGACCGCACACAACTGCAGCGGAGCTACACTTCACGACGCGGGAACAAATTATTTGTATGAAATTGTGTGAGCTATATCGCACTAAGCGACAACTGAACTTCATAAAATTTCAAACAAATTATTTTGAATCGCAGTTCCGCTGCAGTGCAGTTCCGCCTAGTGCGGTCTAACCTTTAATAAGGTTAAGCCAATAAGTTCTAGCGCTTTTATTTCGTTTGCTGAAACAAATTTATGTTAAATAAGTAAGTTTAATAATATTTATGAATTAAAATAAGAAGATAAAGAAATTTAAATATTAAAATACTGAAATTACTTCTGTTTTAAGTGTAGTGAATGAATAAAATTCAATTAAAAAGTACAAGTGACCTCAACTCCAGAAATGATTGTGTTTCGCCCAAGGTATAACAGTGTGCTCTTCAGTCAGTCTGTTATACCCTACTAAGACACAAATATTTTTTTTTTTTTAATTATTAAAGAATGAAAAAAGGTTTATTATACACCTTGAACAGATTTTTTATTGGGACTCATTTATTTTCAAAATGACTCATTTTTTCAGCGTCTAGGACTCATTTAAAATTAAACCTGCGGTAACACTGGTTCCAATATTAAATTAATCATTTTTAAAGATTTTTTTGTTTTTTTATTCTTATATGGGTACATTAACATAATGTTTTATACTAAAACTAAGTTATAAACTAAGGCATTTGTACATCTGGAAACGTTTTTTGCTTCCCTTTTCTTCAGACATTTTACCAAAGACATTAGAACGAAATAATAATTAACAATATTTACCAGCCAGCGAAACTCCTAAACAGAAAAATACAAGAGCGATCCACGCATCCGTGCAATGAGAAATAATAATTTGGCTGTCAAAATACTGTGGAACAAAATTTTTGGATTCGCTTGCTCAGCTTTTGACGGAGTTAAATCTCCGACAGCTCTGTTTGGTGAACGCACCTATTGAAATATACAAAAGGCGTTTGCAAATTTATAAACGCCAAAAAGTGTCGACTTGCCTGTCGTATTAGTTAGCTACAATAACGACGAGTGACTTTTTTCTCGAACAAAAATTTACATTCCATTTAACGCCAAACGTCAAGTGGCGTAACACTAGTGAAACGACTCCAAAACGACTTTCGTAATTCCAAATTATTCAAGTGAGATCTGTCGTTTACACCTTAAACGCCTGCTATAATAGGCTGACTATAAATCATATTATGTAGACGGTTAGGCCATAACACTTAAGCTTAACTGTGGCTGTGTCAATCAAAGCAATTGCTTATTTAGATTTCCAAAACCCTTTAAGTAAACAATTATAATAAATTTATAGTGTGGAGTTTAAATGAACGCTATACCTTGCACCATACGTTATTTGTTAAACTTTTAAATTGGATTTTAAGATATTTCTCAAAGTATGTAAACACGTCAAATCATCCCGACCTTACCCTACTTAGACAATAAAATAAAAAAAAACACCTGTAAATTAAAACAAAAAATGTTTTTATCTCAATAAATGTACCTATGTAATGTAGGTACCTACATATATATACCAAAAAGAACACTTTTCTTGTTTAAAGATTACATTATGTTTACATCTAAATATTTATTTAAGCAAATAATACAATACCTTTTTATTTTGTTTGCTTACTTAAGAAACTACGTTCTTCTTTTGACTGCATAGTTGATAATTTGAATTTTTTTTTCGTTATTGTCAGCTATAAAAACTCGAGAAATTCTTTGAAAGTCATTAGTTACTACTTTCCGTTTCTGACTAAAAGGTTTCTACTGAAAATTTATTAAAAAAAAAAATGTTCCGATCCAAATTGACGTTCCTTGTTGTCCTGGCAATCACTATAACTATTGCTTCAGGAGATTTGAATTTACCATGGATATTGGACTTTTCAAAAAAATATCTTGGTGCTATTACGATTGGAAAGGCGCCTCGTATTTGTGGTCCAAACCTAGATACCTTTATCGTTTTAATTAAAGAGGGCTTTTTTTGTATTAAACTCATTCCTAAGCCGGGTACGAATCCTCAGTACTCAGTAATAAATTTACAACCACTAAGCCCTTTAGCTGTTACTAATAATAATTATAGTTCTATATAATATTTGTATACATTTTGTCTTGTTTTTGCAATAAAATTATTTAAAAGGAATTGAAATGTTATTATTTTTTATTTTATTTTAATTGTGTTGGTAATAAATTATTGTACAGTGGACGCCATCACCTATAACGACGAGTAGTCCTGCAAAAATTGTCAGCTCTCTATAATAGCACATAAGTAGTTCTTTTGATATAGGACTACAAAAACCGCAAAAATCGTAACTGACCGATTGACTCACTGATCCTCAATGTTATGGAGCACTTCCCGACACTGTGGAATCTTGTAATATTGCACAACGGTTATTGGAAATATTGTGGTTTTGCATTAAGTGAGCACATGACATCCGCCAGGGTCTACCACGATATCTAGAAACCAATAATCCAGAAAGCAAAAACCCCGAAAGTAAAAATCTCAAAAAATACCTAGAATTGAAAGAAATCTCGAAACCAAAAATCTAGAAAGCATAATCTCAAACTGCAAAAATTTAGAAAAAAAAAAAAAATCTAAAATGCAAAAATCTATAATTTATATTTAGGGTACAATTATAGCGATCAGGAAAACGAATCAGGAAAAACTTTCAAATAGATTTTTTTCACTGGTTTTCATTTGATTTGAAACAAAAATGCTACACCAATCGATGACTTATAACTGAACGAATTTTGTGTGCGAAAAAAACTTTCAAAAGAACCATTATACTTTTTGTTAAAAATGAATTTATTTATTTTCCTGATGCAAATTAATTTTTCGTGTCAGCTGAACGTTATTTCCTACAAAATGGAACAACATATTCCAATGATTTGAGTTCCAATTTCACGCATTCCACTGACCGAATTGCGTACGAACAATGTTTTCGTATGCATTTCAATCAGGAAAACTTGGCGGTAGACTGCCCAACTGACATAATTTTTCCTGTTCGCTATAAATTACCATAAGGAAAAATATATTCAATTTCATACTGTTCCAACTTTTCCTGATGCGTTTTTCTGTACGCTATAACTGGTCCCTTACTCTGATTCGATCCAATTACAGAATCCGATGAATGGTCTGCGGATGGCTTTCGTCAATTTTGTGGAGTTTTGTACTTGTGATATATGTACTATATGGTAAGTTATGGATTCGTAAAAAAAAATCGAACTCGAGATAAAAATGTTCCCTAACATTACGATGATAGAGAACGACAAAAAAGTTGGTCGCGCAATTTTCTGTCAGTCTTCGCCCGTGCATGACTAATATGCCCAGACGTTTTTTTTTTTAAATTTTTTTTAGGACCAATAATAACTAAAATAAAAATAAAATAACAGTACTTGCCATACAATTTTTTTTCGCCAAAAAGGAAAATAACATTTTTATCAAAAACAAGTCCGAGGATTTTGTTAAAAAAAAACTCGAATAAATTAAGTAAGGAAATGCTACTTTTTAATAATTTTATTATTTTCATAAATTTAATATATTGGTACTTCCAGTATAACCATTTTTTTTGGTTTTTGATTTTCTCGAAAACAATAAAGTTGAAAATTTTCATTTTTTGTATGGTAAATCTTAATATTAACATATAAACATTACTGTGAACCAAAATTAAAAAAAAAAATAGTTTGGAAAATTAAAAAAAAAAATCATTTGTTTTTTTTTTTTGAAAACTAAATATTTTGAAAACGACTATGTCAATATTTTCAAAACTAGGTACGAATACTTCAAAAAATCATCTTTCTTAATTAAAAAAAGAACTGGGGGGGAGGGGAGTTTCGGGGGGGGGGGGGTTCGGGTCGACCCGAAACTAAATTAATTTTAAGAGTTTAATTTCGGGTCGACCCGAAACTAAATTAATTTTTCAGAGTTTAATTTTAGAGTTTAACTTTAAACTCTTAAAGTTGGTTTTAGTTTCGGGTCGACCCGAAATTAATTGAATTTAATTTCGGGCTGGCCCGGCACTAAACGTTTCGGACCGAGTTTCGGGTCGGGTTTCGGGTAGGGTTTTGCACCGAGTTTCAGTTTGATTTTCATTTTGACTTAGACATTTTTGACATAGAATTATTATTAATTAAGAAAAAATAAAAATAAAATTTAGAATTTGGGTAGTTCATGTTTTGTGCAAAACATTGTTTTCTTTCATAATTCTACCAAAACTGTGTCCTGCGTCAATTTCATTGAAATCGATGAAAAAAAAATATTATTTTGAACCACCCTACTGTGCAAAACATTGTTTTCTTTCATAATTCTACCATAATTGCAACGTGTGTCAATTTCATTGTAATCAATCAAAAAAATATTTTTTTGAATCACCCTGCTGTGCAGAACATTGTTTTCTTCTCCAATTTCATCATAACTTGAATCAATTTTATTGAAATCGTTAAAAAATAAAAATCTTTTGAACCTCCCTAATTTGAAAATATTTTGTTTGTATTTTGTTTTCTGTTCAACTTTAACTTTAGTGCCACTTAATTCCACTTATTCCGAATGTGAAATTGGGCCTGACCCTTTATTAATTAAGGGATTCAATGTTTTTGTGCCGATTTAGTAATTTCGGACCGAGTTTAGTGCCGGAAATATTTTCGTGCCAAGGAAAGAATTAATTTAGTGACGGTTTTTCACCAGTTTGGGGTCGACCCGAAATTATTTGAAAAGGGCCAAACAGTTCCATTTAATACCGGGTCACATCCCTGATATAAGGTATGGTCAATACTTTGATGAAAACAAAATTTACCAATAACGGTTAATAACGGTACCATAGAACCGATTTTTTTGTTTTAAAATTTCTCGTTGACGGCTGTTCCGATTCCAATCAAAATTTTTATACAAAAGCTCCTTCACAATTCAAATAATTTTGCATATACAAATTTCCAAAAAAAAATAGTTTTCGGATTTAAAAAAAAATATTGAATTTTTTTTTTGAAAATTCAGTATCTTGAAAACGGGATAGTGAAATTTTTTTTTTACTTTGTTAAAAATTGTATTTTATTAAATACTAAATTTTGGCATACTAGATTTTATTTTTTAAAATATAGACCTTTCTGTAACAATAAATAAAATCCTAATGTGGGCTTCAGGGGAAACCCACATTAGGATTTTATTTATTATAAGAAATTAATTTTTAAAAAAACCGCTCCAACGATTTTGTATTTCTTTTTTAAATTCTTATTTGTCTTGATTTTGTTCTCTTACTCTCAAAGCCATTAAAATATTAAATTTATAGTAATAATTTATTTATTTTCTTTTTTAAATTGTATCATAATATTTTGGGACCTATAGCTATCAAAGGGCACGGTAGTGCCCAGCCAAGTTCTGGTACTGCACTCTTTTTACAGGATCAAATTCAGGCGATTTTCGACCCCACTATAACTTCAGTACCAATAAAGTCAGAAACTTTAAACTCGCAGCATTTGCTAAGCCCACCAGGTTTAGGTAACTCACCAAATTCCAATTTTTTAGCATCAGTGGTTCCCGATATACAATAAGACTGCAAAATCCGTAACTGACTCATACTCATAATTATGGAGCACTTCCCGACATCGTAGAATCTTGTAATTTCGCACAACATTAGGTCTTGTGGTGTAAACAAGGAACAATTAAAGATTTTCCATTCAGGGGGCGTGGTACACGCCCATTTTCATAGAATTGATATAAATTATTTGGAGCTATTCTGATTGTCGTGGAATAATGAAATTTGGTACAGCGGTAGGGCTTAAAGTTTTAAAATTTGAAATTTTAAAATTTGATATTTAACATTCAGGGGGCGTGGCCTCCATCCATTTTCTCAGAATTGTTATTAATTATATCGATCACTTCGGATTGTTGCAGAATAATAAAATTTAGTAGACTGGTAGATCTTGTGGTCAATAAAAAGGAGCTATTGGAAAATTTTAACTTATCCATTCAGGGGCGTGGCACCCGTCCGTTTTCTCAGAATTGATATCAACAATGTAAAGAACTTCTGACTGCCGTAGAATGATGAAATTTGGAAGAGCGATAGGACCAGACATGCAGGCAAAGGGAAAATTTAAAATTTGAGATTTTACATTCAGTGGGCGTGGCAATCACCCATTTTCATAAAATTTAATATTGAATATATTGTGAGCACCTCCGATTGGTGCAGAATTATGAAATTTGGTAAAACGGTTAGTTTTCAGGTGTATGAATAAAAGAAAAAGTTGAAATCATGAAATTTTCATGCAAGGGCGTTTCATCTGCCTACTCCTTATCAATTATTATCATTTCAATGGAGCATTTCTAATATATGAATATTGGTAGAGGGGTAGGACTTGTAGTATATACAAAAGGCATAAATTAAAAACTAACTTTTCCTTATGAGGGTCTTATTTGGCGTTTATTCCACTCACTTTTCCTGTTAAAAAGAATATTTGCAAAAGTAGTGTGACATCACACCAAAAACATAAATGTTAAAAAAAAAGCCAAGCTGTTCTATAAACAAAAAAACCTTTGCTTAACAAGTCAGTCGTAAAAAGAAGTGCGATCTAAAAGTACGCCAAGTTCTAAGTTTATAAATGGTAAATATCAAGTATTTTAAGTAGAGTAATAAGGAAAAACCTCAAAATTATCAGAGAAATCTGTTATTTAATGATTACTGGCTTAAATTGAGTTGGTTAACTTGGCAACTTTTCTTTTATTACCTTAATTACCTACTCAATTTTGAAATGAAAACTTGACTAGTAAACCAACTCAATTTAAGTCAGTAATCATTAAATATCAGATTTCTCTGATAATTTTGAGGATCCTCCATATTACACTACTTAAAATATTTGATATTTAACATTGATCAGCTTAGAACTTGGCATGAATATGCCTCAAAGCTATAAGTCAAAAACAGCTGGTATGGAGAGTGTTTTGGACTAGTAGAGTAAGAGCCCAGGGCCGCCAGACATACGTCATTTTATCAAAGCTAAGATTTTTTCTGCGAACAGGTACCTACTATGTTAGCTAGGAACAAAGAATCTTCAATCCGGGTGCAATTAAGAGGTAGCGAGCGTTAAAGTTGCATACAAATGTCGCAACATTGCGTTATTTTATCAAAGCTGAATTTTTGATATGTGTTTGGGGATGGTGTCATTTAATTTATTTGACACTTCCCAGACACCTACAGTTACGCCTAACGTGAACCAGACACTTAAAATCTGTCAAACTAATCGTGTCATTAACATAAATAAATTATTTGGAGCACTTCTGATTGTCGTGGAATGATGAAATTTAGTACAGCGGTAGGGCTAAAAGTGCAGACAAAGGAACAGTTTTAAAATTTGGTATTTTACATTCAGGGGCGTGGCACCCACCCATATGAATAGAATTGATATTAATTATGAGGAGCACTTCTGATTGTCGTAGAATGATGAAATTTGGTAGAACGGCAGGGATAGAAGTGAAAGCAAATGCAAAATTTAAAAATTTGAGATATTAAATTCAGAGGGCGTGGCATCCGCCCATTTTCGCAGAATTAATATCAATTATATGGAGCACTTCTGGTTGTCGTAGAATGATGAAATTTGGCAGAGCGATAGGACTTGACATGCAAGCAATGGGAAAATTACAAATTTGAGATTTAACATTCAGTGGAAGTGGCAACCACCCATTTTCACAGAAATATTATTAAATATATTGAGAGTACTTCTGTTTGGTACATGATTATGAAATTTGGTATAAAGCAGTTCGTTTTCAGGCGTATACAAAGAAAAAGTTGATATTTTAAAATTTTTCATGCAGGGGCGTTTCATCTGCCTACTTCTTATCAATTATTATTATGATTTCAATGAAGCACTTCTAACTTATTAAAATTGGCAGATGGGTAGGACTTGTTGTATTAGAAAAGGCATAAATTAGAAACTTACTTTACTTATGAGGCTCTCATTGGGCGTTTATTCCACCCACTTTTCCTGATAAAAAGAACCTTTGCAAAAAGTACAAGTTTTCTTTTTTAACCTAATTACTCAATTTTGAAATGAAAGCTTGACTAGTAAACCAACTCAATTTAAGTTAGTAATTATTAAATAATAGGTATCTCTAATAATTTTGAGGTTCTTCGATATTACTCTACTTAAAATATTTGACATTTTACATTAATAAACTTAGAACTTGGCGTACTTTTAGATCTCATTACTTTTTACGGCTGACTTGTTACGCAAAAGTTTTTGTATTAGAAGAACTTGGCTACTTTTTTAACATTTGTGTTTTTGTTGTGATAAGATTATTATGAAGCTGAATGAGATGGATATTCCACAACTTTATGAGTAGTTACTGCAAAATTTTCTTGAATTACGGTTGAAACACAGGACGGTTGAAACAATGCAAATATCTTGCAAACCGTGGGTGGCGGGTGGATGGGTATCAGAGACGCACGAAGCGGCAACAGGTTAAAAGACGAACTTCAATCTTACTTCGGTCGTAGCATGCTTCAGTTGTCTACGGGAGGTCTTTTTGTTTTTTGACATCCAAAAGTAAGTTTTTTTGTTCGAATGTTTTTTCTATTACCGTGTTTTCCATTCGTTGGAGAGTGTTGAGTATATTTTTGTGATCGAAGTGAAGAATGTAGAATACAATATGGTGATTTTTTTCAGTGTGTCAGTATTATTACCGACACTATTTATATTTGTTTACCTACAGGAGGGCCGGGGACGGTTAAAAAAATGTATCTGGGTACGACAGTTGTCACTTGAAATATTTCGAAATAGTAATTTTATTGGTTTCTGACCAATCAAAATTGAAGAAAACTTTTCTTTTAAATTATTTAATGAAGTAACGTTTTATTTTTAAATTATTTCATTCTTATTGTTTATTGTTTTTTTTTTTTTTTTTTTGATAATCATTGAAACACTGTAGGATAATAAAACTTGTCATACAATATCATAATTTATGTTATAATTAAAACAAAATCATAAACATGTAAAACTATGTTATATTAAGCACTATTTACATTAAGTTCAACTGACCCCAATCACGGTTTCAACCGCCCCTGGTATGGGTACGGTTGAAACAAATTGGATTTTTGTTTTATTTGTTGTATACTTAAAATAATGCACATGGTTCTAAAATAACACTGTACATATGTGGATAAAAACATGATCTTTCATTTAACATACCATCAACATCGCTCGGTGTTCACATGGCAATACTATGGACGATATAAGCAAAATTGTTTCAACCCTACCCATTCTCTCCCCTATAGGGAAAGAATATAAAATGAAGATTTCTGAAAAACAATTTTCACAATTTAGTCCAGTCCAATTAGGCTAAAATTGGAGCATATGTGGATGTAACATATATCATGTTAGATTTGTGTGGGATTCGATCAGAATTAATATAAACAACGAGAATATGGGGTTGCTCCCGCTCAAAAAGGTGTGCTATTTGCACGAAAAATCAAAAGCTGCAAGAAAGTGCATTATTCACTCCCTATTTTTTGTTATTTTCCTATATAACTTTGGAAGTAGGTATGTATCTTTGGAAAAAACGTCCAAACAAAAGGAGAATGGGCAAAGTGGTCTACCCACTCAACAGTAATGTGTTGTATGTCGTTGAAAAGGTAATTTTACTGACTTCATTTCATTGTATGACCATTAAGCTCTAAACTATGGGGTTCGTGAGATATTCGGAATCAAAGCACCGAAAAAGACAATAATGCATTTCTTCATAGGTAGTGTGTCCGCATACCTACATTAATCTGTGATATATCGTTAAAAAGATTATTTTGTGTACTTTATTTTTGTATATAGCCGTGAAGACGTAGATCATAGGGTGCAAGAGATATGTGGGCATACAAATCGGCAAATATAACAACAATGCAATTCTTCATTTGGTACTGGTCTACCGACTCAACAGTAATGAGTCATACGTCGTTGTAAAGGTTATGGCATTTGCTTCATTTCATTATGTGGCAGTTAAGCTCTAAACCATGGGGTTCGTAAGATATTCGGCTCTTAAGCACAAAAAACAGCAATAATGCAATTCTGCATTGGTAACTTATCAACCAAGTCAACAACTATGAGTCATGTGTCGTTAAAAAGGCTGTTGCGTGTACTTCTTTTTATTATATGACCGTTAAAGTGTAAATAATGGGATTCGAGAGATATGTGCCAAAAACGCTGAAAAGTGCAGTAATGCAATTCCGCACTGGTAGCTGGTCTTTCAACTCAACAGAAATCTCTCTTATATCTTTGCAAACGCTATTGCATGTACTTCATTTTGCAATATGCCGTTTAGCTGTAGACCGTGGGGTTTAAGAGGTATTTGGATACAAAATATAAACATAAATAAAAAATACACACTTATAATATTTTATTTGAATTTTTTTTACATTTATATCATACTTTCGTCCAGTATGACATTACTAAGGCGGTCCGCAGGTGGTGTAAACCCATTTTGACGCCGGGCTATGCACATATACCACAAAATTGATACATTATGTGCACATGTACCGAAAGTTCGGCGCCCCGTCAAGCATGAACAATAAAAGTGTTTAAAAGCCTCTCGTCCTTCCCTACCTCTATTTATAAGTATATATCTGTAGTATTTCTTGGCTCTACTGTGACGCGATTGTATTCGTCCCCTCAATAGGAACATATATACGAACCCCATGGTTTAGAGCTTAACTGCCATATAATGAAATGAAGCAGATGCTATAAGCTTTTCAACGACGTATGACTCATCACTGTTGAGTTGGTAGACCAGTACCCAATGAAGATGTGCATTTTTGTTATATTTACCTATTTTGATGGCCAAATACTTCTTGAACCCCACGGTCTACAGCTAAACGGCATATTGCAAAATGAAGTACATGCAATAGCGTTTTCAAAGATATAAGAGAGATTTCTGTTGAGTTGAAAGACCAGCTACCAGTGCGGAATTGTATTACTGCACTTTTCAGCGTTTTTGCCACATATCTCTCGAATCCCATTATTTACACTTTAACGGTCATATAATAAAAAGAAGTACACGCAACAGCCTTTTCAACGACACATGACTCATAGTTGTTGACTTGGTTGATAAGTTACCAATGCAGAATTGCATTATTGCTGTTTTTTGTGCTTAAGAGCCGAATATCTTACGAAGCCCATGGTTTAGAGCTTAACTGCCATATAATAAAATGAAGCAAATGCCATAACCTTTACAACGACGTATGACTCATTACTGTTGAGTCGGTAGACCAGTACCAAATGAAGAATTGCATTGTTGTTATACTTGCCGATTTGTATGCCCACATATCTTTTGCACCCTATGATCTACGTCTTCATGGCTATATACAAGAATAAAGTACACAAAATTATCTTTTCAACGATGTATCACAGATTAATGTAGGTATGAGGACACACTACCAATGAAGAAATGCATTACTGTCTTTTTCGGTGCTTTGATTCCGAATATCTCACGAACCCCATACTTTAGAGATTAATGGTCATACAATGAAATGAAGCAAGTAAAATTACCTTTTCAACGACATACAACACATTGCTGTTGAGTGGGTAGACCAGCTCCCATACATTTTTGCCCATTCTCCTTTGTTTGAAATAAAATTCGCCACAAGATGACGTTTTTATAAAACTTTCTGGTGTTATATTTTTGTTGCTATACAGCGTTGAAAACAGAAAAATAGCTGTAAGAAACAGAGTAGTTTTGAAGCGCTAAACTGATAGATAAAAAATGGTCCAATTTTACTATAAGTAGGGACTCGAGTACTCTGGGGCCTCGGTTCCAAAACTATGTTCAGCGGAACCCTGGGGTTGCACCGAAGAGTTTTCAGGGTTTCGCGACTTTCTCGAAGTACAAACATTGAAAACACAAAAATATTTCTTTTAGTACAGTGAAACCGGGTATCTTTGGCGCATTTTTAAAAAAATGAATAACTTTTGGAGATTTTTTTAAAGAGTAAAGATTTGTTTGCACACGTTCCGTTAATTTTAGACAAATCAGTTATCTATTTTAATTTTTGAAAATAAAAAAATTGGGTGGCTAAAGTCATTCTGCAGTTTCTGATGACCTTGGCCGCGTAAACTTATTCCTTTTTATATCATTGCTATTCAATCAATGATCCCTTATAGACCAAGAGCCCACAGCAAATTTAGGGGTGTGAAAGTGAACCGAAAAAAAAGTATATGAGTCGAAAGATGTAGTAATGCTTATGAAAGAAATTCAAGTATTGCAGTCCCTGGAAGCGGCTTAAGATGCGTTATAGCAATTTGAAAACCTAAAAAAATCAACTTTGAGGATGATTGTATGAACCAAAAAAAAAAATGTTTATCCATCCCTATGTATTGAGACCCTGATTACAGATCCGTATGTCCAAGACCGATAGGAGGCGGCATTTACACTTCCAGACCGCTAATAGAACCCGACAAATTTGAAAGAAATGGATAAAAAAAATTATTAAAAAACAACGGTAAGAACTAAAACGCCTTTTTAGTCTTGTATGTAAAGTCAGAAGTTTCTTCTATCATTTCCTTTTTACATAAATGAAGTTCTTTTAGTGAACAGTTTTTGAAATAGTAATTTTCAAACTCAAAATTTTGAAAAAAAAAAAATTAAAATATATGTTCAAAATACTTTTTTTCAAAATGTCACGTAATTAGGTAGATACTATTTTTTCTTTAAAAATTCAATACTCTTATCAAATCATAGCCAAATATTGAAAACCTTTTCAAGATATTACAAAATAAAGAAACCAACTTCTTAATAAAAACAAGAAAAAACGAAGTTGATGATAATCAAGGTTGTTAAAATGATCATTTATCCGCATTCTTCTTAGTTTTATGAGAAAGTTTTTTTAATATCTTGAGAAGTAAACATCCTAGAATCATCCGGTTTTCAGTATTTGACTATGCTTTGATAAGATCATTAAATTTTGAAAGACAAAATAGTACCTAATTACGTGACATTTTGAAAAAAGTATTTTGACCATTTATTTTAATTTTTTTTTCAAAATTTTGAGTTTAAAAATTAATATTTCAAAAACTGAAAAACTGTTCACTAAAAGAACTTCATTTTTGTAAAAAGGAAATGATAGAAGAAACTTCTGACTTTACATACAAAAATAAAAAGGCGTTTTAGTTCTTACCGTTGTTTTTTAATAATTTGTTTACCCATTTCTTTTAAATTTGTCGGGTTCTATAAACGGTCTGGCAGTGTAAATGCCGCCTCCAATCGGTCTTGGACATACTGATCTGTAATCAGGGGCTCAATACCTAGGAATGGGTAAAACATTTGTTGGTTCATACAATCATCCTCAAATTTGATTTTTAGGGTTTTTCAAACGGTCTGGCAGGGTAAATACCGTCTCCAATCGGTATATGAATCTGTAATCAGGAGTTCAATACCTTTGAATGGGTAACAAAATTTTTGGTTCATACCAGGGACTGTTTTAAGAAAAAATCAGAACTACCAACAAATCATTATTGAACAAAATTAAACAAAAAAAATTTGTTTCGATTTAAATTTATGTTTCCTACATGTAGCCCGTTTATCGGTTTGCTTTTTTTATCGACACTTTCTTAATTTTGTTGATCTCACCAGAGGTAATTTTACCGCGCTAGCTAAAACACTTTCCAATAAAATATTTAATTTTTGGAAAAGCGATTCAATACGAGTTTGTTTCGAAGAACGCGTGATGCCAAACCCATTTTTTTGTAATTAAATTTGATATTCTAAAGGCTGATGCTGAAAATTTATTTTGCTTGTTTAACGATTTTTTGTCGCATTTGATTCATTGAAAAAAGTTGTTTAAGAATCATAAATAAGTCGCTAAAAAACGTTGGTTTCTTTTCTACTTTCAATTGAAATTGCAGGTGAAGTCGTTGAAGCAACAAAACCGAATACCCCAATTCTGTGCGGGTAATAGGTGTATCCGTTTGAAATTTTGAAATCAGATAAAAGTTGAACATGTTTTCTGTACTTTCTTAGATAATCCTAATAGTAATAAATCATTCGAAATATAAATAGGCAGCAAATATTCGATCCTACACTATGATTGAAATTTGACATTTGCAGAAGTACTTTTTGTTGAACTGGTCGAAAAATGGGCAGTGTTAAATAACAACTACCAGAAACGTGATTTAGAACTACCAATTTCAAATATCAACTACCAGAAAATATAACAACTACCACTTAAAACAGTCCCTGGTTCATACAATCATCTTCAAAGTTGATTTTTACGGTTTTTCAAACGGTCTGGCAGGGTAAATGCCGACTCCTATCGGTCTTGGACATACGGATCTGTAATAAGGGTCTCAATACATAGGGATGGATAAACATTTTTTTTTTGGTTCATACAATCATCCTCAAAGTTGATTTTTTTAGGTTTTCAAATTGCTATAACGCATCTTAAGCCGCCTCCAGGGACTGCAAGACTTGCATTTCTTTCATAAGCAATACCACACCTTTCGACTCATATACTTTTTTTTGGTTCACTTTCACACCCCTAAATTTGTTGTTGGGTCCGATTTGGATAAATCTCGTTGACACGTATTACCTGTCAACGCATTTTGGGACAACATTGACGGATTTGTGTCATTTGTGTGATCGTCAATACTTCAGGTGTTGACACGGTAAGCGTTGACGTTGCCATGTCAGAGCTTTGACCGTTTTTTGGTGACGTCAGAGAGTCAACGCATTGACCATTTACGTTGACCGTCTAAAAGTAGCTTTAGACTTACTAATTGGTTACAGAGACATTTTCTCATACTGAGGATTTTTTGTTTATTTTTTAGAGTTTCATTAATGTTTTTTGTTTGCTGTTTATAAATACATGGATTATTAATTTTACTGGAAAAAATATTAGGAGAATCAATCTTTCTCTACTCTTTTGCAGCGTAAAAATTATTTTACTGTAGTATTTTCATATTGAAACCTTTCAACATTTGTTGGTGTTTTTTTTTTTTTTGTTAAGGTTTTTTAATAAAAATTATTTAGTTTATAACTGTTTTCTTAATTTATCCCAATGAAGCTATAACAATCATTGTTTATTTATTAAATTATACATTTTTAGAAAGAAAGCTGAAAGATTGGAAGATTGACGTTTAAATTTTCTTTTTATCGAAGTGTGAGATTCTCATAATTTAAAAAAAAGTAAGCAAAAATGATACAACAACAATAATTTCTTATTGTTATTATGTACTATTCGTACTAGAATGTCAGCTTATTAGGCTTGACTATTCTTTATTCCGTCAATTTCATTGAATTTTTGAACAACTAAAACAACTTAAAGGCGCTACCGCCAATTGTTTGGCTGGATATATAGCTATTTCGTGCTTTGCCACTTTTGCACTCATCAGTCTTCTTTTGTGGTGCTGAGCTTTAATCCAATTTTATTTGAAAAACTTTTTATGCACACCATAGGATTCGAACCCACGCATATCAGATTTGCTCAGTCTTAGCAGTCGTGTGCACTACACACTCCATCGCTTTAGACCACTGACGCCACAGATCGAGATGTGTTATTTGTCTATCAAATGCATTTGGAGCATCAGCATTTTTATAAGCGCCTTTAAGTATGCTGTCTTGTTTCGGCTCCATTTTTTCAATACCTTATATTCATAATAAATTTACGAGCCACACTCACATGATAAACAAAAAATTGATTTTGAAGTTAATTGTGTTGTTTTTCATCTTTTGCTATCGTTAAGAGTCGGGGCAGGGTTCCGAAATATATTTTGACCTTGTTAAGGGTTCCAAAGCTTAAAAAGTTTGGCAATCGCTGCTCTAGGGAATTACAAAATGAAATATTGAAACCCGCCTTCAAATTGGTCTGACAGGTTTGGCATGAGAGATAATGTTAAAAAAGGGCACCGCGAAATTTTTGCTTCAATGCAGTGGTCAAAGTTAGACATTTAAGCTGGGGCAAATTTTGTACACATACTTGGAACCCTTAACTGTCGTAAAGTATCGTTACAATTTGTTTTAAATTTTTTTAGTGACTTTGCAAGCGATTTTAAAAGAACAAAAATCGTATGAAAAATGTTTTTTTAATAAAATAATTATTTTAATTTATTTAAAAAAGTATTTTTTTATACGAATAGATAGTTACTTATGGGGTTTTCGATTGGTAAATTCAGATTTCAATCTAAAAATTGATTTATTTCGTGGTAAATCGCACGCCAATTCAAATTGATTTATTTTTGTCATTGTATTCGTGTAATTTTATGTTTGTTTCAGAAGAAAACAATGAGATTCATGAATTTACCAATACATTTTTAACAGCTTCCATTTTATATCAGAAACGCTTCCCTTTATATTAAGAACACAATTTTCATTAACCGAAATAAATTCAAACAATACAAACAATTTTGAAAAGTGACAACTTAAAATTGTATTGATAGTGTAGGAGGGATAATTCTGCCAAAAAATCTAGATCTGCAAATTTAATTTTGAATCAAAAAGTAAATCAATTTATTTGCCCATTGGAATGTAAAATCTGCGTGTTGACAGATTTAAATCAAAAATAAGTTGATTTATTATACCAATCGAAAACACCATTAATAGTTGCTTGAAGCCTTTGTCGCAGTGTGTTGAATTTTTGTTTTCAAATCCTTTTGTTACGTTTAGAAAGTTGCTCATGAAATTCCTAAATTCAAATCCTTCTTGTTGGTAATATTATATTTTCTTTGACTAGCCTTACCTTTAGCTATTTCTTTAGTACCCAAACTGGCCAGGAAATTGTCAGGGAAGGTTGTTCAAGGGCGTTTTTATTTGAAATATTCACTGCAAACAGCAAGGAGAGCAGGTCGAGGGCCGAGCCAAATACTGTAAAACCTGCAAGTTTTTTAGTGCTCGGATTTCTCTTAATCTCTGGAAGTGAAATCAGATCATCTGGCGCAGAAGAGCATACGAACACTAATGTTTTATGTTGATTACCAGAGAAGCGCGAATTTCGTTTTTTTTTTAGTTTGGTTTCACGGTATACTTATTTCACATCCATGTCCTTTAGATGTGGAACTTCCACGGCAACATATGAAAAGCTTATTCAATTATGATCTCGACAGCATTGTGCGTTGTCCAATTGGGAATCAATAAACGTGTAGAATTTAGTGCTTACAAAACTGTCTTCTGTCGTCAAACATTGCGGCGCCGCCACAGTGGCCCGTATTGACTTTTTTGGTTGCAAAAATCATAACTCTTAAACGAATAAAGATATCGACACAATTTTTTTTTATCTTCAAGAAAATTTCCAAGGCAATAATAGATAGTGAGACAAATTGTACAGGGTGTTTCAGAATTTGCTGTTGAAATAAGAAGTTTTAGTTAAGGTGGTTAACATAATTGGTAGTTAATTCTAAAAAGGTTTCAATTCATGAAGTAATTTGAGTGTAGTTTAAGTGAAACAGTAGAGAAAAAAGAAAACAAACCAATTTGAGTGAAACAGTGGGGTAAAAAGACATTTTTTTATTAATTGATTTTTTATGTTTTTATTTTTTTTTGTTTTATAAAAGAGTACATTAATAAAGTAATTTATTGATAGATTACAGTTCAAAAAGTATAATATAGTTATAAAGTATATATATATATAAATAAAAGGAACAAAAAATTACATATAAACATTAGATTTCTTGGAAACTATCATCTAAGTCCGGGGTAATGCGTAATAAACTTATCATTTCCGGTGAGTATTGTGCTTTCAGATCTTTTTGGTTACATGTCTTAAGGAAGAAATTTCTGGGTCCAATGAGATTGCTAGCATGTTAAATAGGTCTTCATTCTTCCGAATTTTTGAAACCTTACACGTATTTAGATATCTGTATTTCTTGTAGTCTTTATTTTTGGACTCCTGGGCTTCTTCTGACAATTCTCCAAGTGGCAGAGATTGGTATTCGATAATTTGTTGGCTATGAACCAACATTTTATGAAGAGTAGGTGTGAGTTGTTTTTGAGCGTACTTTTGTTTCAATAGCTTTGCGGTTTTTTTGGTGTACTCTCCAAATTTACCTGTATTCACTACTTCCCTGCAATTCAAAACATTAAATATTATTTGGATCCTAGTTATAACCTCTCCATTGACTCCAATTATTCGAGCAGTTGCCTCAGACTGTTCAAAAAAGTGTTTCTATCATTGCTATTTCCAAATCCTTGCTTTGGTTTATCCACATCAAGTCCAAGCTCGCGCGATAGACCAAAATCCATAAACAAAGCTAATGCATTTTCATTAGTATATATTATGGGATCCTTTTGTGGAGTAGGAATGCTTTCCCTGACTCTTTTGACTCGAAGTGGACTTGCAGTAGACATTTTTTTTCCCTACTGCTCGATCGCTCGTTCAAGTTTTCAATGATTGTTTCATCCCATTGTTTTATCTTTACAACTTAAAAGTTTTATTAGTGGTTACAAGAAATAAACTATAAAACTGGTAATATGTTTTCCTTCTAAATTACAAAACCATTTTATTTTAAACCAAAAACTTATACCTGCAAAGCAAAGAAATAATATTTTCCATGATATTTTTTTGCACTTGACAAAAAAAACTCAGAAAAAATTACTGATTTCTTCAAATCAAATCTCTCTAGCTCAGCTCTATGCAACTCTATGCAGCTCAGTTTGTGGTTGTAAGTAAAGAGATATATGTATATGGATTTATTATCCGTCCAGTTTGGCTTGACAACTTTTGAAAAAAATTTGTCTACTCAATGTAAAGTAGAAAAAGTGTGCAAGAAGGGGTGTTTCAAAAAACATTAAATTTAGCAGTTTACAAAATTTATAATTTTTTTTTTTCATTTCTGATTATAGCGACTAACACAAATATCAAGTAAAAATAACAAAAAAAAAGTTTTACTTATATTCTTTTCCTAGTTTTTACACTCAAATTAAAAAAAAAATGTTTTTTTTTTTCTACAAGCCAAACCATTCATACAAATGAAATAATTTTTCGATTTCTTGAGCTCCAAACATTTGTTAGTTCAGAAAATGTAAAAGTTTTGCATTATAAATCCACCCGAAAAATGAATTTCGCAAGCACTTTTGCCTGAATGGGCTACTGTGCGCCGCCGGCCGCCGCGTCGCCGCAATGTTTCTCCTCTTTCATTATTTTACCATTATATTTACAGTGTTCTTATGAAATAGCCAGTTGTATTCCTCCACTAAAACAATTCCACCGTAATGCTCGTATTTCTTGGAATGCACATGAGTTTACCCTCGGGCCCAATAGAGATTCTTTTTTAAGTCGTACTGCCTTAATGTGTGTATGCTTTACCCGGCAATATATTTCCTGGCATTTTTAAAAATTCAAATTTAATGTGCTTCGGTATTTTCACTTAAATCTTTTCCTATTTTCCTAATGGTCACACTGTGTTTAAACATTTTATGGGTAGTAAAAATCGCTTTAGTGCGTGTTTAACTTGAAAAAAAAAAAATATGTATCTGCAAATCCTTTAGAAAGATGGTTTTGAAGGAGCGATTTAATATTTTATGCAAGTACCTACCTATATTTTTGGTCTTTTTCGATTAGTATTTTTCTAGGCATCATATTCTGCGATTCGCTGCAGAACTGCTTTTAGAAAGTTCGAGGTAGATATTAGCCTATGTATCGCAATTGTAAAGTATTTAGTTCGCATTGAAATACTTAAATATATGATCTAACCATGCCGATTAGGTCCCAGTTATAGCTATCATTGGAAACCATAATTGAAAATATTAATTGTCAGTTTTGAAAGATTTTGAAGAAAAAATATATGATTATTTTGATGCCAAAGTAAAGCTAGTTGACTTAATATTTATTTTTAGTTAAAAAAAATTCAGTTTTTCACAACTTTTCTCATAAAATGACTTTTAATTTTTCAATGATGAACTACCTTACCAATGATCATTGAAAAAATTAAAAATTACGTTTTGGGCAAAATATGGGTCAAAATGATTTTTTTTTGGATGAGAAATAATTTTGAAGTTGTAATCTATATTTCTGCATTAAAATATTCAATGATTAAGCTTTCGAAGGGTCTCAAAATCAACAGCTAACTGATAGTTTTCAATGATAGCTATAACTGGCCCCTTATGCAATTCGCAACAGAGGTTCCGTAGTGTTTTTTTTTTTTTTTGTGTTAACAATATGCCCGTAAGACCTATGGTCTTTTAAATGCAATAAGAAGGAACAGAAGGAAAGGAAATAATTTTTGTTGGCACAGTGGATTGATAAAAAAAAAAAAAAAAAAAAAATCGGGTGGCACAACGGCTCATGAAGAACCAGGGCCTAGTGACTAACAACTCGCAACCATTCCTGTGTGCGCCTTTCGACAGAAATGGAAGGGACCTACAATTTTATGCCGAATCCAAACGGCTAGACGAGAAGCACTTATTCGTGACAAGTGATACTCTTGGAGGATTTGTCAATTCCTCGCAAGAGGCAGTAGCCCTGAAAAAAAACTTTTTAGTTTTTTAGGTGGACGAGGCTGGGAAGCGATCCCAGACCTGCAGCGTGACAGTCGAACGCACTAACAATTACGCTACGGGCTACTACTGGATTCATAAAAAGGTGTTAATTATCTCATGAAATTCCACGGGTGGCATTCAGTTGAAACTGGGAAATATAGAAAAGAATGCCCGAACCCACACCCCCAGTTCAACAGCAAAACAATTTATATCAACTGTGCCATTGCCACCCGCATTGCATTTCGCAGTTTAGTTTTCTCGATTCTTTTCACGGCAAATTAGTAAAGAAAATCTATAAGACTGCTGTGGAACCGTTTTTGCGATTTCCATCATAATTAATACGAATAGAATAGTTTTATAAATCATACATACATATATTGGGGCATATTCATTCATAGTCGCCGATAAACCCAGGTTTTACTAAACTACGCAGCTTAAGACAATTTTTGCTGAATGAATACAGACCGATTTTAATTACAAATTGTTGGTTTTATATTTTTATAAGATTATTAACTTGTTATACTAAAGACACACATGGGGTTTACATACTATAGTTCAGATACTATGGTATTGCCGATACCACGATGGGTGACACACATCCTTGTATAGTTTCAATTGGCAGATCTACATTTTTGATATTTGTCAACATGTTTGCTGTCATTAATTAATTATACTTACAAAATAATAAAATGAAATAATTGAGAATAATTTCTGAAGAACTGAATAGTTTTTGTTTTTGTTTCATTTTTTTTTTTCAAAGTTCTGACCTTTACATATTTAATTCGATTTTAAAATTTATAAAACACAAATAAAAATTATTTTCCCTCTCAAAATTGTAGTTCACTACTCGTCACTTTTGGAGAAACGCGCTAGTATCGTTAAAAGGCAACGTATACTACGGTAAAAACCCAAGTTTTGATACCATGCTGATACTAGTTTGCTCTCGTGGTATAAGGATAGTATAGCATGACACACTAGCGGTATAAGCGAATACTATAGTATCCGTACCACCAGTGTGTCACGGGTATTATACTACACAAATAACTTAAAATATTTTGAAATTATAAACTTAAAAAATAGAATCAATATCCGAACATTCAAATAATAGTATGGGGTACTTGGATTTCATTATATGGTGCTCTGGGAAATAATTCCGAGGTGAAGTTTGACTTTGGGATTCGAAAGAGCATCAGTACACGAACCGAAAACCACATTTTTCACAACTGTACCTAGAGTCATTATGCCGCCATTTTGTTTTTAACGGTAATTTTTGTTTTCTGCATAACTCTCGTATTTTAGATCTTAGAGAAAAAAGTTATATGAAAAAGTTGTAGAAAATCAGATTTCCTACAAAAAATATATTCCTACAAAAAATATTTGTATTCGTCATATTATTTTTTTTTTGTCACTAAAATCGAAAAAAAAAAAACTCAAACAAAAATTATAGAGCTTTTAATAATCTATATTTTTGGCTAATATAGTTTCTAATTAGGAAGTACGGTTCTCGCTCTATAGCGCATACAAGTTCGAGAAAACCGTGCAGCATCATTTTCATCGAATATTACAGATACGAGTTTGGGCTTCGATTTTCGAAATGTAAGCAGTACACGACCTAGGAGTAAGTATCTTATTTTGCACATATCTTTTCAGTGGTGAAGAGGCTTCATATTTTATTTCTTAAGGGTTATTTAAGTATTTTGCAATTGTATCCAATTATTTGCGTAGTTTTAGATTTTTAATAAAAAAGACATAATTTATGTAAATTTTTTTGGTAATTTGATTATTTCCTATCGTGAATTTTATATCGGTTGTTTTCATGTGTTTTTGTTATACCTATTCATACAAATTTCAGACATTACCTACTGGAAAGGCTTAACTCTTATGCACACCACCCATGAGGTAGAGTTTCGGTAGAGTCGGTTTGCAGTAGACTAGCGTTTGTATGCCAATGTCAGGCGCGTTGTTTTTTTTGCGTGGTTTCCGCTGGAGGCCTAATCCACAAGTCTTAACAGGGCTAAACTTTTTCACACCACGCATGAGGTAGAGTTTTTCACTGCAAACCAACTAGCGTTTGTTTTGCAATGTTAGGCGTTCTTTTTTTTGCGTGGTTTCCTTGGAGGTCTAATCTACAAGTCACTAGCTAGATGTTAAATCCTTGGAGTAACTTCGATTTCCGATTTTTTTCTTTAACAATTTTCAACGGTAACTGCGAAAGTTTCATGTTTCCTCGCGGAAGGTGTTTTGTTGAGCTACTGCATCGTTTTACTCCAAAAATTATGAAGCGATTCAAAATACAAATTTTTCACTGATAAATTTTAGTGACACCCTTTACCAGTGATTCTCTTTACATCGCGCCGCGACGACGGTGCCTGTTTCGGAGAACCGCTTGAAAAGATCCCTTGGTCTATGCTATAGAGAAAAATGAAACCGATACGCACAAGCGAAACAAGTATAGAAAGCAACCCAACTGTATTCCTGAATGGCCCGAGAATATGATCTCTACTTTTAGTAGACATTATAATCCTCATTTTCTTTTTGGAAGGGCCTTATACGGTGATTTCTTCATTTTCTAGGTATCCTTCATTTCCAGTGTCGGAGAAAATCTTTCGGTATGTAAACGAACCCTCCTTGGAAGTGTCTTCAGCCACTGCATCGTCATCACCTTCTACTTCTTCTCTAAACTCTACCTCATGGGTGGTGTGGAAAAGAGTTAAGCCTTGTTAAGACTTGTGGATTAGGCCTCCAGCGGAAACCACGCAAAAAAAAAAACGCGCCTAATATTGCAAAACAAACGCTAGTCGGTTTGCAGTAAAAAACTCTACCTCATGGGTGGTGTGCACAAGAGTTAAGCCTTTCGAGTAGGTAATGTCTGAAATTTGTTTAAAAATCTAAAACTACGCAAATAATTTGACACAATTGCAAAATACTTAAATCACCCTTAAAAAATAAAATATGAAGCCTCTTCACCACTGAAAAGATCTGTGCAAAATTAGATACTTTCTCCTGCTTAAATTTCGAAAATCGAAGGCCAAACTCGTATCTGTAATATTCGATGAAAATGATGCTGCACGGTTTTCTCGAACTTGTATGCGCTGTAGAGCGAGAACCGTACTTCGTAATTAGAAACTATATTAGCCAAAAATATAGATTATTAAAAGCTCTATAATTTTTGTTTGAGTTTTTTTTCGATTTTAGTGACAAAAAAAAAAAAATATGACGAATACAAAAAATAAACCCCTAATTTTTTCACAAAATTCACTCTAACGTTTAAACAGTATGATTTATCGAAAAAAGTTTTGAAATATTTTTTGTAGGAAATTTGATTTGCTACAACTCTGTCGGATAACTTTTTTCTCTAAGATCAAAATTACAAGAGTTATGCAGAAAACAAAAATTACCGTTAAAAACAAAATGGCACAGTCGTGAAAAAGTGGTTTTCGGCTCGTGTACCGATGCTCTTTCGAATGGAAAAGTCAAACTTCACCTCGGAATTATTTCCCAGCAAAAGTCTAATTGCCCTGGACTATAAACCCAGGTTTAACTTAGACACAGCTTAAAAATGACTATGAATACTCCCCATTATGCTTAAAAATTAAATATTTCTTTATTAGAATAAATTGATTATTAAGTCATAATGCTTTAGCTTAACTGTGGCTGTGATAACATAATAATCACATATTTAGCTTTCCAACAATTAAAATATGTATAAAAGACTGTACACATGAGAGCGACCAACGACCGACGAATGAATGAACAAATGGGATTTAAAACATTAATAAAGCCTAATTGTTTACAAAATCTAGACATAATAGGAGACATATAATTGAGGATTATTATAAGATACTAAAATTTTCAATTTAATTGCTAAAACAAGAGAATTTTAAGAAAACAATTTGTTCGTCGCGAATAGCCGCAATTCGTTACGACCAATTTATTTTCTCAAATTTCTCATATTTAAGCAAATAAAAATTCAGATTTTACAATTTTAAAATTAATCTTGAATCGAATTCTACCATTTTGCCTAGATTTTGTGAAATATTAAGGTTTATTAATTTTGTAATTTCCATTTGTTTGTTTATTCGTCGGTCATTGGTCGCTCTCATGTGAATGGTCCTTAACAGCTTCGTTCGTTAAACTGTCCAGGGATAACCTAGGTGGTTCTAGGTTTTCTTGACACCCCCATAGTTGTCAAAAAAAAAAAACAGTTTTTTCGGTTCTAAAAAAAAAACACCCCATGGCACTTGCAGCCGCTTCTTAAGTGTGACATTTGATTCTCTACCTGAACTCGTCGGAGTAAAAAAAACTAGATCTCCTTCATGGCAAATTTAGGGCGACACCACATGGTTTAAAAAAAAAACAACAGAGAATTGCACGTCCGCCAGGGTGAGTTTATAAAAAAAAAGGATTGAGACGACTCCAACGTGACTTCAGGGCTCAAAAAACAAACCTAATATTGAGTTTCAATGACAGCTATAACTTTTATACTTACATATATTAATTGTTTTTGGATCTTAAGATGTTTCACATAAAGTATGTAAACATGTCAAATCATCCCGACCTTACCCTACTTAGATAATTTTTAAAATTGAAGAACACTTACAAAAAGTTGTTTACCTTTAAGTTGCGGTAATACCTACTAACTTAAAGTTTTTATCTGAATAAATGTAGAAATACCAAAAAAGAACACCTTTTTTATGATGTTCAAAGATTACATGATGATTACATCTATTTATTTAAGCAAATAAAATAATAAATTTTTATTTTATCAATTTTCAGTTTGTTTGCTTACTTAAGAAGCTGCGTTCTTCTTTTTGTTGCATAATTGATAATTTGGTTATTTTTTTTTTTGTTTTTTTCAGCTATAAAAGCTCGAGAAATAATTTGAAAGTCATTAGTTACTACTCTTCGTTTCTGACTTAAAGTTTTCAACTTAAATTTTATTAAACCAAAATGTTCTCATCAAAATCGACGTTCTTTGTTGTCCTGGTAATCACTGCAATTGCTGTCTCAGAAGCTAACAACATCCCCGGGTTGCCATTCCCAATTAATGCGCTCCCAATTAATGAGCTCATTAATGGGAACGCAAAGAATATTGTTTGCACCCAACAAAGAGGTCATCCTGTGACGTGCACAGTTGATAGTTCGATTTCTATGTGTGATGGAAAAGATAACGCTAAAATCTTTCATTTAGTATCTAACAAAATGTACTTATTTTGTGTTCGCATCGGACCACCTCTGCCGGCTAATCCAATGCAAAAGCTCAGTGAATAAGTTACCAACACTAAAGCCATTCGAATAACTTTACTTACATATTAATAACTAGTACTTTTGTGTCTTGATTATAAAATAAAATTATTTAAACTAAATTGAAATGTTATTATCTTATAATAAATGATTGTATTGTTTTAGTAATTTTTCTTCCATTTAAATTAGCTAAGGATTCTTACAAGAGACTCTCAGCAGGGCTGTAGCGTCCATTGGTTTGATTACACCAATTGTAAGCTTAGCCAGAGCCACTAATATTAAAGTATTTGTTGTTTCGTTTTGTGTGCATAGTCCAGTAAAATCGTCACCGGAGTACCAGTTTTTGAGTGAAGTTTTTTTCTCACTTGCCTTTTATGTTTTAAGGGTCGCTGAATCCGAAATCCACCTTTGTTACTTCCTACGAATGGCTTCACAGCGAAAATCGCAAAAACCTCAAAATGTTTGACCTTTTTTCCAAAATTTTTGCCAAAAAGTCAACAAAATATACAACTTTTGGATAAAACTATCTTCTACACTTTATAGAACATAAAATTTCCTACAAAAATGGTTAACAACTTTTTTTTTTGTAGGTAGGTGGCAATGGCACAGTGGATATAGTGTTTGACTGCTAACCTGGACGTGTGGGTTCGAGTCCCAGTCTAGGTTGCATTCTTTTGTATATTCCCCAGTTTCAACTGGTTGCCACCCGTGGAATTTCATGAGATAATTAACGTCTAATTCTCAATCCACTGTGCCAACAAAAATCTTTCCTTTCCTTCTATTCCTTCTAACTAGTGCCGTGCATTGCATTTAAAAGACCTGAGGTCTTACAGGCATATAGTTAAAATTATTATTATTATAAAAACAAAAAAAAAATTAACGGTTTGGTCACTAGAGTACGGTGAAAAAAGACCAAAATTTCGTACTCTTTAGAAAACACAGTTCTCCAGTTAGATTTTTGCTTGTAACTCAAAAACCATGCCTGTAATTGTAGAAACCTAAGCTTCTGCTTAAATAACATTAAATTCTCTACAAGTTTGACACCTTCTTGACTTACATTGTCGAAAAAAAGCACCGGCTAGAGCGTGATGAAACTAAATGTCATATTACAGGCACTGGCGGACTTAAGTAGGGGCGGGCGGGGGGTGTTGGTGGTCCGCCCCGGGCCCCCGGTGTCCGCGGGCCTCCAAATCCAATTCAACTTCCATTACTGTTCATTGAACAATGAAACAAAATATGTGTAGAATGGATGTACCTACTTTACATAGGTATTAAGATTTTATGAAAAATACGTTCATATGAACCTACTACCTAGTAATTATATTTTTTTTTGTAATGTTTCTATATCACACATGAAGACAAATTTTATGGGGCCCCCCATCTCGAACTCAAATTTTTTTTTGTTCAAACTTAATTTATTGACGGGAGCACTCATTCCACTCAATGAACATATATGTATTTACATATTCTATAAAGACATATATGTACATAATATACAAAAATTGATGTATGTAAGTACGTTCCATATAGACTCAAAATGACGAGACCGATTTTGGTGAAATTTTCAGGAAATCTTCAGATTAGCCCAACTGTATCAAGAGAATTTTTTTTTTGTTTAAAGTAAAGTATTCCGCCAGTTTTGAATAAAAGCTTTTATTTTGTTTTCTATTTACTGGCGCAAAATTTTAAACGGTTTAGTAAATTGTTAAAGCCATTTTAGTCAGTTACTAAGTTAAAATGAAGGTTTTGCTAATTTTAAACGATTTTAACATCTTACTATCTCTTAACAGTTTACTAAAGTTAAAATCACAAAATGGTTACTTTAACTTTTAGAAATTTGCTAAATCCATACGACATCTGTCATTTTCCTCGAAAAAGATGTCTTACCCATTTTAATTGGAACAGTGAATTGTTTTTTTTTGCATGATTCGTGAGCTATAATTGTTTTTTTAAGTAAATAAAATAGTACTAAGTGTTTTCGGAAGACGAAGATTTCGACGTATTTGAAGATTCAGCGTTGTGCAGCAAAGTGCGAAGTTTTAAATCCCGAGCACATCCTTTTGAAGAGCTGGACGATAGAGAATTTTACTCCAGAGATTAAATAATGTGATTCAGTTTTATTTTTAATTTCAAACTAAACTCACTTTTGGTTTTGACCATTTGCTTTTGTCCCGTAGGCTGTCGCTCTCAACTGTGAGAATGTTAACTATGTTCATGAGAGAATTTTCCATTCGGAAGATATGAACACCATTCAGCAGTTTCAGCTTTCGATGAATGATACAGAATGCAGTAGTGTGGAATGTCGAGCCGTTTTTAGTTATTCCAACAACATATGATTTCTTTGATATAACTTTACCGCATACTTTAAATGTCACCCCACACAATTGATCCGGCATTGTAGAGCTCTTGGGCGAATGCGACTCTTTTAATATCTTTTTTCACCTTTAATAGATTAATTTCCTATAAACTAAGTTCCCAAAATTTACTAGTTAGCAAACCAAAAAAAAAGGTTTAAAATTTTGAAATAGTTAGTAAATTTCTAAATATTTAGAAAATAACTTACTAGTTAATTGAAGGTTGTTTAAAATTTTGCCCCATTGTTTTTTGCAATTTACATGTTGGTTGGTATGCCTATAATTGCTGATGTGTTGTCCTAATTTCTGTGCCCGTTCTAGTAATCGGTTCTAGTTCGCCAAAATGTTTTGTTGGATAATTTTTCCCGGAAAAGTTTACAAGCTATGTTTTAGAACACATTAAGCTAAAGTAATGACATCAAATTGAACGGGTAACCAGAAAACCCCATCGAAATCTGCCGGGCTCTGTAAAAGAACTTGAAAAATAGGGCATACATATTTGCCTCACTTGATTGAGGCCACTTCAGAAATCTTTCAAAATTGGTTGAATATTTGAGTATGGCCATCATTTTGTGACAAAATCTCTATTAGAAGGCTTAATTGAATGATTCAGGTTTTTTTAAATAATCTCGACCCAGTCATCACTGAAAGCTTCTATTAAGACGTCAGCATCTTCAAAACGTCTACTGAGTTCAAAAACTTTTTTGAACTTTTTTTCTGCATGCGCAAACGTTTTTTTAAACTTCATTTTTATTTAAGGAATACAAAATATAGTTTTTTGCCCTTTCTTAAATATTTGAAATTTTAATTTAGAAAAAATCCATTCCGTTATATTTTCAAAGGCGAAATCAACGTGGCCTCAATCAAGTGACACAACTTTTTGTACCTTTTTTTCCAGTTCATTAACAAAATCCGTGATATTTCTTTAAATATTTCAAGATACTCTTTAGTTTTGCATCTTTATTTTTGTAAAATATGTATGTACTCACATGTACCCACAACTAGTGAATTTATTTTGAAACACAATTTGTTCAGTAGATATCTATTTTATGCAACATAAATAGCGAATAAAGAGTGTATTATAATTAGTATGGTTTATGTTTTCTCTGTCGTAAAAGCTGACATTATTTAGACTACAAAAATATCTGATCATACAAAGGGGCCCCATTTAGTATTGCCGCCCGGGCTCCCAACAAGCTTAGTCCGCCACTGATTACAGGAAGCCACCAATAGGCTATTGATTATGTAATAATAGAATGGAACTAAGACGTTCCAGGGTTTTTGTTTTCAAAACAGAGGCTGCAATTTTGAGGAGGGGGAGTAACTGCAACCCTTTTGGTTTTTTGCATATAACTTGAAAACCAAGCTAAATTTCGAGAAAATTTCGAAAACATTTTTTGTACAGAATAAAATTTTCTATAGAATTGGCCTATTCAAAAAATTTGAAATACATTCTAATGTGTTAAAATAATAAACTATTAAAAAAATCGATTTTTTTTTTTCGTTTTTTTCTTTTAGTTATTTGCCTATAACTCTTTTTCCATCAGAGATAGGTATAGAAATTGGTCAAAATAAAAAAAAGATAATGAAATTTTCTTCAAAGTGACCTATTTTAAAAAGTTTTTTTTTTAACAAAAACTCAACCAAGATACGGTCGCTCAAAGTAAGCCATTTTTTCAATCTTTATTACGTTTACCTCGACATTATTTTAATTTGAAAAAAGTCAAGTTCGATTCTGTAAAATTCACAAAAAACTCATTTTGGTTTTTTGTTGAAATTTATTCAACCAAAACTAAGGTATTTCATTTAGAAATAGGGCTCCATATTTGGTTTTGCCCCAGGGCCCCCCAAGCTCTAGCTACGTCCCTGACTCTAAAAAAATAATTAAATCGGGTGGCACAACGGCTCATGAAGAACCAGGGCCCAGTGACTAACAACTCGCAACCATTCCTGTGTGCGCCTTTCGGCAGGAATGGAAGAGACCTACAATTTTATGCCGAATCCGAACGGCTAGACGAGAAGCACTTATTCATGGCAAGTGATACTCTTGGAGGAGTTGTCAATTCCTCGCAAGAGGCAGTAGCCCTGAAAAAAAAACTTTTTAGTTTTTAGGTGGACGAGGATGGAAAGCGATCCCAGACATCGAGCGTGACAGTCGAACGCACTAACCATTACGCTACGGGCTACTACCGTCGCTGAAACAAGCTGTTAGTATAATTAATTTGACAACAAGCCCCTGACTCTCAGTGCAACAAAAATACAGTACCATCTTGGTCTCTCGGATCGTTTTTCCGAAACAATATGTCCATGTGCAGTTTCGTGGCCAGTACTTTTTTTTCCTCAAAATTTTGAGTTTGAAAATTAATTTTTTAAAAATCTTTCTCCAACCCAATTTTTTTTTCTAGCTTTAAAAAAAGCATAGTACTATAATATTTTAAAAGTGCCGTTGCTTTCTAATATATTTTTAATTTATGTTAACGTTTTTATAAAATGTCCCCATAATAATAATAATAATTTTAAATCTATGCCTTTAAGACCTCAGGTTTTTTAAATGCAATGCACGGCACTAGTAAGAAGGAATAGAAGGAAAGGAAGGAAGGCGAATAAGGAAGGGGAAAATAGACCCCCCTTCTATACGATTTATTTTTTGTCTCATCCAACTTATATGATCTTATTATATTTATCCGCTTTGTTTTTATAAGCAAAACAAAAGGAATGTTGTTAAATTGTGGTTAAGCGTTGCATAATATGCTCCTATGGAATGAGGTTCTGGCTTTCCAAATGTAGAACTCTCTTTTTTCATCCAAAAAGCTTCTAGGCGCAGAGCTGGCAACATATTTTTCGACCTCATCAATACATGGATGAAAGTTTGGTCAAGGAAAGATTTAGGGTCGTCAAACACATAGATGTCACTCTTACACTCCGGCCCAGAGGCTTAGGTCTTATATTTTTTAAACATTAAAAATAAGGACCTAATCGATCGAACCGGAGTGGCATACTGTTGTTTTTGTATTTAATGGTCATAAATCTTTTTGTGACCAAAGTTTCAACCTTTTACGAAGTGAGGTATGTATTATGTAAGTTAATCGGTCGCTAGTTTTCTGAATAGACCAAGAACTAGCAACGGCTGTACTTGCGCCATAATTATAAAAATTTGGGTACTGGGAGATTAATAGCCACTTAATAGAAAAACAACAGTCTGCCGTACTCCGTTTCCATCAATTAGGCCCTTATTTTTAATGTTTTAAAAATAAAAGACCTAAGCCTCTGACCCGGAGTGTAAAAGTGAAATTGTTGCACTTGACGGCCCTCAATATTTCTGTGATCAAAGTTTCATCCATGTACCGATGAGGTCGAAAAATATGTTGCCAGCTCTGAGTCTATTATGAGTTAAGAGTTTTCTTTTCCACGTGTGCATTGAATCGCTTTGAAGTGAGAATGAATGTCCGCTGCGTCGCTCCAAGACTCAACCATGATATTCTTTTCCGAATCACCAGAATCGTTATTTTTTTGTAGGTGTCTTGTCTTCTATCATCCATCTTGAGAGTATTTAAAATGTAGCCAACTTGCATTTTCAGTGTTGAGATGTATAAAGGTTTGCCGTAATATCTTGTTACCTTAAGGTTCTTTTCAAGAAGTATCTCAGAAGCTGCTACACCTCGTCTAACTCCTAAAACTTGTGCGGCATAGCACATTATCGCTTTGGCTGTGGCTTGGAAAATTCGATACTATGACTCATATTCCAAATTGTTGCAGTGCATCACAGTCTTCCAAGTTGCGTTAAGGGCATTTTTAGATTTGACTAATTTGTCTACCAAATGATTGTTCCAGTTGAGATTTCTACATATCCGAACCCCAAGGTAGCTGTAACCACTTCAATACTTTTAATTTCCGAGTTTCCATTATTAACTGCGACAGTGATATTATGTCATTTTGTATTGACACCTGGTAAGTTGCTTTCCACGCCACCTGCATCTCAAGCGCTTAAGCTTCAAAAGGCGATAGAATTATTTTCGATTTGACGTTCAATGTATTTCCCATAAGAGAAAACGAAAAAAGCGCCTGATGAAAATTAGTTATACCAAATTATTTTATATCAACGGGTATCCATATTATGATTGAAATAGAACCAAAAAATGTGTAAGCTTATAAATCAACCCGAAAATATATTAAAATAGATAGCTAAAATGCTTTGCTTTGTAAATGAAAAATGTAAACAAACCACCTTTACAACCAGAAACAACAACAAAAGTACTCGATTAGAAATTGAAAAAGGCAGAGGCGTAGTCACGATTATTAAAAAAATATGTTTGTTCGTAATTGAATAAAAATCTTCTTGTGAAAAAATTGTTAAAAAAAATATTTTTCAATTGGCTATTTACACATTTGTTTCTTGGTTTACAAAAGAGGCAAGGTATGAATGAAGGTCAAGCTCGATCACTCTTAATTAGTTCTATTTTTAAGAAGAGTTAACTTTAATAGAGTGCTAATCTTTTTTTAAATGGAGGGTAAAAGAAATCAAATGATGCCCCTATAATTTATATTAACTTTATATTAAAAGCACGTTTGTTTACATATTTCATCTGCAAAATAAAGAAAATTAGTAATAAGTTTCGATATATTTTACGTTTGATTTGCAAACTAGCATGTTTATTTATTCTATTGCAGTTATAAAACAAAAAACCATTCATATAAAATTAATTTGTTAAAATAATGTTTCTACGAGCTGTTTTTCTTTTTCTCTTATGGGAAATGCATTGAACGTCAAATGGAAAAGAAATCTATCTCGTTTGTTAGTTTCACGCGCTGGCTGCTAGGTGCCGTGACTCCATGTGCCAATAGATCATTTAACTTTACAAGTTGTTCTCAGATCATATTGTGAAAATATAAACTTCTCTAAAGTTATTAAACAAAATAAGATAAATCAAGTTTGTCAAGATGGCGGCATTTTCCCTCTGGTACCACTCTTTAAACTTGGTTCTTTTGTAGGAAATGTTTTTCCAAACATAACCCCAAACAAAAAATTCCCCATCCAAAAATATTATGAGTGTCAAGTTAGCAAAACAACATTCACGAATCGAAAAATGGTTAATTGGATAATTTGCCGTTAATTTGTTGTTAATTATTTGTGACAACTTCGAATTTGTCGTTCAATGTTTTTTGTGTTGCTTTGTTAACTTGATATCAAGTTAAAGCTACCCCTCAGAAAAGTACTAAAAACTCTTTACAGTGAATTATTTATAGGTTAATAATTTGCCGTTAATTAGTCGTTAATTAGTTTTGACATTTTCAATTTTGTCGTGCTATGTTTTCAATGTTTTTTTTTGCTAATTTCCTAATTCGATGTCAAGTAAGCAAAGCAACACCTCAAAACGGAGTTAAAACATCTTATATTAAATTATTTATTGCTTAATAATTTGTCGTTGATAAGTCCTTAATTAGAAGTAACATTTTCAGTTTCATCGTGCTATGTTTTCTATGTTTTTTTTTTGCTGTTTCACTACTTGATGTCAAGTTAGCAAAGCAACACCACAAAAAGGGGTTTAATCTTCTTATATTGAATAATTTATTATATTTGAATAATGTACAACAAAAAAAAACATAGAAAACATAGCACAAGGAAACTGAAAATATCACAACTGATTAAGGACTAATCAACGACAAATTATTAAGCAATAAATTATTCAATATAGGAAGTTTTAACCGTTTTTGTAGACATTGCGTAAAACAGCAAAAAAAAAAACATAGAAAACGTAGCACGATGTAATTTAAAATGTCAGAACTAATTAAGGACTAATCAACGACAAATAATTAAGCAATAAATTATTCAATATAAGAAGTTTTAACTCCGTTTTGAGGTGTTGCTTTGCTAACTTGACATCGAATTAGGAAATTAACAAAAAAACATAGAAAACATAGCACGACAAAATTGAAAATGTCAAAACTAATAAACGACTAATTAACGGCAAATTATTAACCTATAAATCATTCACTGTAAAGAGTTTTTATTACTTTTCTGATGGGGTGCTTTGCTAACTTGATATCAAGTTAGCAAAGCAACACAAAAACATAGAAAACATTGAACGACAAATTCGAAGATATCACAACTAATTAACAACAAATTAACGGCAAATTATCCAATTAACCATTTTCGATTTGCGAATGTTGTTTTGCTAACTTAACATCGAATTTGTAAATAAGCAAAAAAAACATAGAAAACATCGCACGACAAAATCGAAAATGTCACAACTAATTAACAACTAATTAACGGCAAATTATTAACCTATAATCATTCACTGTGAAGAGTTTTTAGTACTTTTCTGAGAGGGTGCTTTGCTAACTTGATATCAAGTTAGCAAAGCAACACAAAAAACCTAGAAAGCATTGAACGACAAATTCAATTTTGTCATAACTAATTAACAACAAATTAACGATAAATTATCCAATCAACCATTTTTCGATTTACGAATGTTGTTTTGCTAACTTGACATCGAATTTGGAAATTAGCAAAAAAAAAAAACATAGAAAACATCACACGACAAAATTGAAAATGTCATAACTAATTAACAACTAATTAACGGCAAATTATTAACCTATAAATCATTCACTGTAAAGAATTTTTAGTACTTTTCTGAAGGGGGTTCTTTGCTTACTTGATATCAAGTCAGCAAAGCAACACAAAAAATATAGAAAACATTGAACGACAAATTCGAAGTTGTCACAACTAATTAACAACAAATTAACGGCAAATTATCCAATTAACCATTTTTCGATTCGTGAATGTTGTTTTGCTAACTTGACACCCATAAAAATATAATAGATATCTTCCCATATTAAATGTTTACTTGCGATGTACGTAGTATAGTGCATAGAGTAAGAAGAAATCGAACTCGAGATAATAATTTTCCCTAATAATACGATGATAGAGAATGCGAAAAAAGTGGGCCCGCAATTCTGTCTGCCTGTTTGTCTGTACCTCGAGCTGCAGCCTAAACCACTGAAGTAATTTTCTTCAAATTTTGGACTTAAGGTTATTTGAGGATTCTCTAGAATTGATTTTCTTAAGTCAATAAATAACGGTACCTGCCATACAACCAATATACAAAAATTGATTTTTTTTTCCCAAACATAAAAAAGCATGGCTACAAAATAATAATCCTTGTTATTTATAACTAGTAACAAGAATAATAAAGAAACTAATGGATTTAAGCATTGAAACGATTTATTTTTTGTTGGTCAGCTATTATTAACGGCAATTACAAACTCTTCGCGAATCGCACCATCCTCCTCGTTTTCCCAAAGCAAGACAATGCAGAGCACAGGCAGAATGGTCTACACCGAAACCACTCAAAAGATCACAAGTAGCACGTTTCTGTCGAACAGGAGCTGCTGCTGCTTCCAAATTATCCGACTGGCCAACGAATTCAAGCTGAGGTGATAATTCTGAATCTGCAACTGGAACAGCCGAAGCAAATGCACAGACAACTCCAAAAAACAAAATGGAGGCAATTATTACTGAACGCATTTTGCTTATTTTTCGTTAGTTTACGCTTTGCCTGGAATGAGAAGTTCTTGAATATGATTGAATTCAACTGCAGCCATAGCTTTTATACAAAACAGTGCTCTCTTGGGGACTTACCCGGAGATAAAGCTAATCTACTGTTAAATCTCCGAACTGTATAGGAAATTATATACTTGACATGCTTTACATATGCTTTATATTTAGTATTTCCGTGTTTATAGGTACTAAAGTTCAAGAAATATTACTCTAAAACGACTTATTGAAAAATTCCCCAGCCCAAGATTATAATTCTTTTCACGAAAAAGTGCATCTCACCTTTTTTTCGAATAATAAAACACGCACTCAAGAATTACAGCGATTCTCTAGGCAAATTTGCCACTTCCTCATAGTTTTTCTAGAAGTGAATCAAATCAGCAAATAAAAAAAAAACCGAATTAATGATTGAACATTGAATTATGTAAGCATAATATCCCGCAGTTAAGGGATTTACCGCTAGGTTTTCTTTATCTCCGGGTAAGTCCCCTAGAATGTAAATCTTTAGAGCACTATTTTGTATAAAAGCTTAGGCTGCAGTTGAATTCCATCATATTCAAGAACTTCTCATTCCAGACAAAGTTGGCGTAAACCTACTAGAAATAAGCAAAATGCGTTCAGAAATAATTGCCTCTATTGTGCTTTTTGGAGTAGTCTGTTCACTTGCTTCGGCTGCTCCAGTTGCTGATTCAGAATTAACACCTCAGCTGGAATTCGTTGGTCAATCTGATACTCTGGAATCAGCAGTAGCAGCTCATGTTCGGCAGAAACGATTTGTTTGTGATCTTTTGAGTGGTTTCGGTGTAGACCATTCTGCCTGTGCTCTGCATTGCCTTGCTTTGGGAAAACGAGGAGGATGGTGCGGTTCGCAAAGAGTTTGTAACTGCCGTTAAAAAAAAACTGACAAAGAAAAGAAATCTTTGCAATAATAATTTCTTTCAATAATTAAATTTGTTGATTTTTTTATTCTTATTGGTTGTAAAAACATACGAATAAATGTAGTGTTTTTCCTATTTGGATATTATTTTTGAATCTTGTAGCCACTGAATGTAGGGGAAAAAATTAACACTTGCATTCGAGGGTTTTTATTATTTTATAAGTTTTTTGCGGGACCTAACGCATGCTTCTACCACAAAATACTGCTAAATGCCATCCTTTGCATTTCTAAGTGTATAATCACATTCGTCACTTTTTATATTTCGGTACACTATACTCGAAAACTATTTTTGCAATTTTTAAGCTACGCAAAAATAAGAAATTAAAATTGAAACTATATTTCTTATTTATGTTAATATGTTTACCAATTTCTTCCACGTTTAGAGGTTAGAAAGTTATGCATTTCCAATGTTTTTCTTGTACAATTTCTTTGGAAAAAAACAAAACAAAATAGCGACAAAGGAACCTCTAAACATCAACATTTTAAGCCCCGTTTTTTGTCAAGCAACAATTTTTTCGAATTATCATCAAAACAAATGTAACTTCGTTCAATCTGAACCACCCTGATGTTCGAAATCTTCACAGTTATATTTACTTGCTTTGTAGGGCAAGTATTTGGGTTTCGTGTCTTGTGCTGTCTTAATCAAAAACTAACATAAAGTTGATGGAAAATTCCAAAAAAAAATTTGTTTTAATCTGGCCCACCGTCACGTGCGTCGTCGGCCTGTTTGGCGGTCCGTCCAGTATACATCGAGCTTCAACCTTGGTACAGAGAATTTGTCCCTATACGAAATATTGAAATTTTTGTGGGTCAAAAATAAAAGTAAAAATTATTTTCTCTCTAAAACGATCTCCAACGATTTGAATTAAAAAAAATCTCAGTGTTCTAGTCTGAGATGTGATTAACATTTTGGAAAACAAATTATTAAAACCCGTTTCTAACAGTAGGTATACACAGAGAAAAAAACAACTTAAAATCAAAGCAAAAAACTTCGATTCTAATATTTTTCGGAACGATTTGGCGCCAACGCCGAAAATTCTTAAATCAAAGTGGAGCGACTTTATTTCAAAGTTATTTCATACTTAAAAACGAACTAGATTTTACTACGTTTAGATGTTGATTCAAAGTGGAATCAAAGTTAAATCAAATTCATCCATCTTTTAAAACAAAATTTATCTACTTCGAATCAACGTAGATTGAACTTCGCTTGGTTAGGTATTGATTCAAAATGGCTACCCACGCCACGCTTCTTTGTTTAAATTTATGTAAGACAAAGACAAATGTATATTCATGCTCGATGCATTTCATTTTTGTGGTGAATCATTTGTTTGTGACGCCTTAAAGTGAATCGTTTAATGCTATGAGTATTTCATAGTAATAAATATAGGAAAAGTAATTAAATATTGTTTTTCAATTATGTGACAGTGAATTTTAAGTGCGCGTTTAATTTGTTCACAAATGTAAGGGAGCTACCTCGAAAAACAACAACGCGCTCTCTAAATTCTTTATATTAAGCTTACAAATACAAAAAAATTGAGGTTTACTTAACTATGCAACACTTTGAAACTACGTTGATGACACTTTAAATGCCACAAAAGTGGATCGCAATGTAAAATGTGGATATAATTGTAAAAATGAATACGTTTCACTTAGAAACAAGGTTGAGCGCACTTTAAATGTGGATCCCATTTTAAAAATGATAACCTTTCACTTTAAAACAACGTTGAACGGAATTTAAATGAACAAAAGTTTATTTCAATGAATAAATAAACATGTTTTACTTTGAAACTCGGTTAAATCTCTTAAAATTACGTCGCATATTCAAATTAACATTGTTTCAACGTAAAAATAAAAATGCGCCACTTTATTTAAAATACTTTAGATCAAATACGGTGGTATTTACTTTTAGATCGCATTTTTTCCCTCAGTGACCAATAATTGAACTGTATTTTTGTTTTACAAATGTCTCCAACTCATCAATTTGTATTTAGAAGCTCCCCCAACTAGCAATTCAGCTTGTTTTATCTTAAAAATATTGATGCGCCACAGGTTTATAAAAAGCTTCGGTAAATAATTATTTTCTTTTTAATTATAATAAAAGTCCCTTTTTGTGTTCAAGTGTTTTTTTTTAAATTTAAAAAAAATTTTAAATTCAAAAGACAAAACCAATTTCAAAAAATTCCATAAAAAACTAATGTCATTCGTATTCATTAGGAATTCATAGGAAAATCAAAAAAGTGTGAGATAAACCTTGCCTTAGTTCCAAAACTATTGACTCGATGTTGGTGATTCAAACGTTCATTAGTCCTTATTGAAGTTTTTTCATTTGGGCAGGTGCTCCAATAACCCACTTGAGTTTATTGGATAGAATTGAAAAGAGAGCTCTTAAAAAGATAGGTGAAAGAACTATAACGGAAACATTCTCATCTCTTGAGCACCGTCGAAATGTTTCATGTCTTTCGTTATTTTACCGTTATTTCCATAAACAATGCTCTAGTGAAATAGCCAGTTGCATTCCTCCCCTTAAACAATTCAACCGTAATACTCGCGCTTCTAGGAATGCCCATCAGTTTACCCTTGAGCCCAATTTCGGACGTACTGTTAAGTACAGAGATTCTTTCTTTAGTCGCACTACTCGAATGTGGAATGCTCTACCCAGCTCAATTTTCCCCTCCCATTGTGATCTACAGACGTTCAAAACCAATGTGCATCGGTATCTCCTTTTAAATCCCCTCCAATCTACCTAATCGCTCGTGCTATGTATATCATCTTAAGGGTAGTCACAACCCCTTTTGCACGCGCTTAATATAAAAAAAAAAAAAAAAAGTGTTCCAAGTGATCGTTGCATTAATTTTTAATTTTGAGGATAATTACAAAACATTCCATAAAAACTAATTTCATTCGAAGGTGTTTTCTCGTGATAACACTTGCAGTTAGGCTGCATAGCTTTCGCTCCGTCATATTTACATGGAAGGTTTTGAATGAACAACAACCACTTGTGTTGGCTACCACCAAGTATTACATATGCTGGAATTATTGCAGTTTCATGGCTGCCACACCAATCATCAGATTCCTTAAGTGGTGCTTAGTCTATAGTTCGTTGAATCACCAAAATCGAGCCAGTAGTTTTGGAATTAGAGCAATGTTTATCTCACACTTTTTTGATTTTCATATGAATTTATATGAAAATCAAAAAAGTTTGAGATAAACCTTGCTCTACTTCCAAAACTACTGGCTCGATTTCTGTTATTCAAACGGTTCTGAGTCTTTATTGAAGTGCTCTAAGTAATCTTCACATCAGTTTTTAATTTTGAGGAATATTTAGAAAAAAATTCCTATGAAACATATACTTAATTTAATGCAAAATTCGAATGAAATTAGTTTTTTATGGAATTTTTTGTAATTATCCTCAAAATTAAAAATTAATGCAACTATCACTTGGAACACTTCAATTATTAGATATGGATTAATTTAAGATGATTGATAATTAAAGGCAAAATAAATCATTTACATTTGTTTCCTTACGTGAAGAGGACCAGGGAGTTAAGTAAATCTTTATCATGTGTGAACATTTTTAAAGAAGCTGTGGTTTGTTTAAGGTAACATTTTGAAGTTCTAAAAAAGGAAAAGTCTGATTAGGTTTTTGCATCTAAGATGGCTGAGTGGCTAGAGTGATGGACTATCACATAGGAGCTACGAGTTCGATCCCTATAGTAAGGTAAAAATATAATTTGTGTTTTATAATCATTTGTAATACTATAATTAATGAATAAATGAATTTGATACTTGATTTCAGATAAAATGCAGTAAAAATCACATTTAAAATCAAAATAATTTTTTTTTTAATTTAATTTTGTTAACCTTCTATAAGACTTGTATTTTTAGCGTCTAATAGGTATTATACAACCATACACAAAAAAGTTGAGACTTCTCTTAAACTTGCATTTTACTTTTATACAACCATGTCCGAAGCTATCTGTCAAGTCGCTCGTTAAAACTTCGTATCGGCGTGATGAGAGAATGAGGAAAATTGGAAGATCAAGTCAGTGCTGTCGAAGTTACAATCTTTAAGATTTTTGACTTGTGATAAAATACAGAGAACATAGGTACTTTATGGTTAGTTATGGATCCATTAACAAAATTGAACTCAAGATATTAAGGTTATTCACGCAACGTCGTAAAACGATTTGGTTAAGTTTTTCATTTGGTTAATGAACTGTCAAATTTTGTATGGGAAATGGTTTCCACAATTTGGTTATCCACGAATTTTGCTGTAGAGTGACCAACGGCGTATACAGGGGGGGGGGGTCACGGGGTCATGCTTGCGGTGAACCGTTTGACCAGTCGGATGAAATTATTGACGAAAAGCGACTAGGCTCGTAGAATTTAACAACTTTGTTCATTATTTTTATCAGAAAGGCTTACTGGTAAGAAATATTAGGTATATTCGATATACATATTTATTTTGTAAGGTGCCTTTCACTTTTCCATCGGTGGCAGTCTTAGAGACATACATTTTTTTCAAATCAGAGGCATATCAAAATCACTCGTGAACTTTGCTCACACTTCTCTTGAAACGCAACGAAAACGAATCTTTGTATTCAATTATAATACGAATATATAATGTATTTTAGTTTTTCCACTGCTTTTGGTTGAGCAATTTAGCAATTTAGCAACAGCAATTTACACAACTGGTCATTTTTGAAAATCAGAGCTATTCTTTTCATTTTTATATTTGTTTACTAAAATTAAGAAACAGAAAACAGTGCACAGTACCTATGATATTTTACTAATTTTTCCTGCAACTTCAATTCGCTGAAATAAAAACTTTGATAGGATTAAAATAAATTCTGAATAAAATTCAAAACAAATGATCAAGCGAATCCAAAAATTTTTTTCCTCAGTATTTTGACAGCTAGCTTAACTGATTTTCAAGCAACTGGTGATTGCTGTATGCTGTTGCTGAGGCCCTCCGAAATAAAAAATGTAACAGTCAGGAATAAAAACGAAGAGCGCGGTCGCTGGTCCAGCTAATAAAGGTTCGTTCGACTCAGTTGTTTATTTTAATTTTCTTTGGAACCAAAAATGAGGTAACTCTGCAAATACCAAAAAAGTGTTTTCGTCTTAAATTTGTTAATTTTTTTGTATAGGTAGCTCATTTCATTTTGAATTGGCTTTGGCAGTTCGAAATATATATTTTCAACGAAATTGCCTAACTTGGCGTAGTGAAAATTTAGTATTACATTCGTAGTCTGCTATTTCACGCCGACTTTTGATTCTTAACTGTCTTGAAATTAAAGGAACGATATCTTTTTCCAGGATATGAACGATTTTAAATTATTTTAACTTATTTTTAACAAAGGTAATGTATTGTAGGGTTTCCTATTAAGGGCGGGTCGATTGAATAAAACAAGATATCAATAAGGTTTTATCTTTATTTGAGAGCCCTATTATAGTTATGTAACATCGTTCAAATGGCCGGCCCTGCTTCGCTGTGTGGCGCGGATTCGAAAGGTCCAGTTTTCGATGACTTTGGCACATAAATCAGGCTGAATTTGACCGATGGCATTGATTATGTTGTCTTTGAGGGTCCAGGTGGTTTGCAGCTTACTCGCATAGACCTGCGACTTAAGAAAGCTCCCCAAGAAAAAGTCCAAAGGGGTCAAATTACACGATCTTGGTGGCCAATTCACGTCGCCTCGGTGCGAGATAACCATGCCATGAAACCGCTCGTGCAGAATATCGATTGTGTCTTCAGCTGTGTAGCACGTAGAGGATTCCTGTTGAAACCATATATCTTCAGTGTCCATATCATACAATTTAGGCCACAAGAAGTTGGTGGTCATCGACCTATAGCGATCGCCGTTGACGGTGATGGCCTGGCCAGCATCATTTTCGAAGAAGTACGGACCGATGACGCCTCCAGGCATCCAGCCCAAAATCCACACAAAACAGTTACTTTATTTGGATGCATTGGCACCTCGTGAATCTCGCGTGGATTAGTGTCATCCAAAATCCGGCAATTTTTCTTATTCACGTACCCATTCATCCAAAGATGGGCCTCATCGCTAAAGATGATTTTCGACCAAAATTGGGATAAACTTTTAACTGCTCTAAAACATCATTTACACGTGTTGCTCGACGCTGTAACTCAACATGATGATTTGTCTGTAGTAACTGATTAAAAGACGATATTTTGACCGAAAGTATAAAGAAACAATATGGCCGCCACGAGCTGTCAAAATCAACCCGTCCCTATTGGAAAACCCTTTAGTATAGTCCAATAAGATTGTTTCCCTGTCTTTTATATAGCTACGCACAGTAAAATATAAATATAACCCAACTAACAATTTAACTAGTAAAAGGTCCAATTTTTAGAATTGGATAGGCTATTGCTGACATAGAATAATTTTAAGGCTAAATAATGCAAGTCAAGCATTTAACGATTTATTTATTTCAAAATAGCTTGTTTAGTGCCTTTAAGTTTGTTTCTATATAAGACTTCATGTAATGAGTTCTACGGAGACTTTTTTAAGGCCTGCCGAAATTGGTTGCCTTAGCAAGAAAAATAATTGCTTTTATAGAACATTCAGATGAAAGTCATTACAGACAACTCCTTTAAGGCTTGTTTAAGAAAGTAATCGCGCATCATGAAAATGTCAGATAGATGTTTAAATAGTTTGATTTTAGTCAGTGTTGTTATATCGTTTTGAAGAACGGAATTTTCATAAATTTATAAAGCATATTATAAATGTTAGAACATACGCTTACCTAAATTTGCTAGCATGAAACAAATAAAAACTATAAGATCTGCTTCTGCAATTTTGTGCATGAAAATATCTTAGTTTGAGTTCCTCAAAAGTGAAGTCATGCAAGACATTTGTTTAATGTATATAAAACTCCAACAAGTTAAAAAAAGTTGTTCTCATAATTTTTTCCTAATAGCCTCAATTCGTTTTTAAGAGTAAACTCTAGTATCCTTCGTTTTCATTGACCACTTCACCAAAATTATTTTTGAAATCGGTGTATAACAAGACTGATGACGGTAATCAAATATTTTGCACGAGTGGGACTTGCACTTTATTGACTTACGTAAGAGTACATTATAGCTTTTGCATTTTGTTAATAGCAAACTTAAGGAAATCAAAAATTAGTTTAATATAGAGCGGGAATTTTGCTTTGGTTGTGACCTCTATATTGGACTTCCGTAATGAAATGATAGCTTTTGCATTTTGTTAATAGCAAACTTATACAAATCAAGAATTCATATTTGTGACATATATTGCCATCCCTTTGAAATGTATAGCTTTTGCATTTTGTTAATAGCTCGCTTGCAGAAATCAAAAATGAAAGCTAAGAAAAAAGAGGATTTTTTTTTTTTTACATTTATTGCCTCCCCTAAAACTTAGGTATATGGAAAAATGAAATATTTTACATACCTAATTGTCCCCTTAGGTGAGACTTTGATAGAATTAAGCAACTTAATTACACTACTGCATCGCACATATCTACTTGCTTGAAAAAAAAAAATATATAAGAACTTTTTTCAAAAATATGGTACGATAAAAAAGGTCATGCATACCTTACGCTAATGTGAGTTTAAAATATAATACTTAACTTATGGTATATAATTTTCAAATACTTAAAGAATTTCATGATTGATACTTTAAATTCAATCTTCTAAAACCCTGTTACGGGTACCAATGTTTCATGAAAATTTAGTTTGATTTTTTTGGGCTTAAAGTATCAACTCATTAAAATTTTTACACGCGTATGGTATATTGCCAATTGGCCTGGTGTGTTGCGTGGTGGCCTACTAATAGAGAGGAGCTGAGTTCGATCCCTGGATTCTGAAGTTTAATGTGAGTAAAAGTTGATTTTTTTTTCAAATAAAATAAATTTCTATATATTTCAGAAAAAATAGAAAAGCGGTTCTAACACCCTAAAGTCATGGGGAAATGGAAGGAAAAATAAAAACAATAATAATAATAAAATTTAAAGCAACGATTTTTTTTTTTAAATAACACACTGCTTTACTAGGCCTTTGTAAGGCCTTACAATGTGAATCATTTCATTTATGCGACCTGAAAGTGAATGTCTTATAAAAGTCAGACAACTTGTTTAGTGGAGCAATAACACTGTTTTGCTTTGTTTATTTTATCAATAAGACTTTCCATGGGAAACTGTTTAATTATACAGAACTTCTGACCAAAGGTCTTAAAGGAAATGAAATAGCTTGTATAATGTGCGCCAAACTGATTTGCATAAGGTCTTTATTAGTTACTATACAAACTAGAAAATAGCTTGTGTAGACACTTAAACAAGTTAAATTGTTAGTTGGGAAGGCACTTGACTTTTAACAAATATTAGTTTGTGTTATTTTTTTTTGGCATGACCCCCCCCCCTCAAGAACTAAAGCTCTATACGCCCCTGGTCATTATCGGACCGTAGTGAAGATTTTCCTCAATCAATTGATTTTTATGTGTTTCATTAAAAAAAAAACAGCAAGCTCTCTTATTGATCATCCTAAGTGCTGACTTTAATAATATGTAAGGGACATTTTGTATGACCTACAAAAAATATTTCAAAATGTTATATTCCATCCATGTCCTAGATCCGTGCATCTGCATATTCACTTAATTATTTTATATGTTTCTCATTACATTAGTTTAACCTTGAGCCGAAATTCGGACCTATTGTTAAGTAAAGAGATTCTTTCTTTAGCCGCACTACAATAATGTGGGATGCTTTACCCGGCACTATTTTTCCCTGCCATTTTGATATTCAGAGGTTCAAAACCAATGTTCATCGGTATCTCCTCTTAAATCCTTCCCTTTTTTCCTAACGCTCGCATGGTGTTTAAACATTTTAGTCCGCGCTTTATAAAAAAAATGCATAATACATCATCGATTGTACGATGTCACAGTTTTTATATAAAATGTATAAACACAAATCTCAGGTTATTTTGTCATTGACAACTGTTTCCCGCTCCAAATCTTGACAGAAAATCATTATCATACCTCCGTGGAACGAAATGAGTCGCTTTACGCTTGAACAACGTTGGGAAATATTGAAAACTTTTAACCAAAGTGAGAGCTGTCAGCTGTGTAGCCCAAACAGTGCCTTTTTTGAAAAGAAGTTTCGGTCCAAATGAAAAACCCACCGCGCGCCTGCAATGTTTAGAAAATTGGCTAATATGGGGGTCAGAAAACTAGCATTTGATTGATGAAAAGTCAATGCATCCACTGAGTGACAGTTTGGTGGCGGATTGTGGAGTGGTGGCATCATTGGACCATTTTTCTTCGAAAATGAGGCATGCAAGATGGCGCGCCATGGAACACAGCCCATGCCACAATCGATCTTTTGCGCACCGAATTCCCAAATCGTGTTATCAGCCATCAATTGGCTGCCTCGGAGCTGCGATTCAAGCACTTAAGGCCAATATCATACAAGCAATCCGTGAGCTACGGCCCGAAACCATCAACAAGGTCTTGGAAAATTGGAGTGACAGAATGCACTACTGCGAAGCCGGCCGAGGCAGCCACTTATTAACGACGCACTTTGTGTTCGTAATTCATGGGAATGTTTGTTCTTACCAATAAAGCCATGAGTTTAGTAATACACCGAAAACAATTATTTTTTTTCATTTTATTGCATTTTTAAAAAGAAACTTGTATTTGGCCCACCCTTAAGTTTTAAGAAATCAATAATCATTTGTAATAAAGCGCTGTTAAAAGAAAGTACCCCTTGTCTTTGGATTGTGCTTTGTTCTGAAAATCTTAAAAATAAGTTACCTTACTTCGTTTATCTCATCATTGAATCATTGAATTATATAAAAATATTTTTGCTTATGAAACATTTAGAGGAAATTTTTTGATAGTCAATTAAACTTCACATCGAACTTATTTTTCAGATAGAGCCTGCTTGTTCCTGCTTCCATAGTGTTTATCTGTCGGATAGCTTAACTGATGATTAATAGTAAGTAGTAGAAAATAGTAAGAGCTTGATAATTTATACACATAAGACGCGTCGCCGACATGGTTTCGTTTAACCAAAGTGTTCTTACATTAAAAGTCCTTCATTAAGCAACATCTAAAAACAATTATAAACCAAAAAGAACATTAAAATAAAACAAAAATCCTTCATTAAGCAGTAACTTATTATAAAGCAAAAAGAACATTAAAATAAAACAAAGGGAAAGGGTCAACTTGTTTTAAAATATTTTATTCAAATATAAAACAAACAAATACAAAAAGTACTAATTTAACTACATGATTCAATATAATATCACGTAAAAAGGTTTTCGGTAGAAGAAGCTCAGCCTATAACAAGCTATTGTCACCATTATTACAAAGCTCAAGATCTACAACTCCATCGGGACCTTCTCCACAATTAGTATCAACGTCAATAAGACTACCCTCAAAAGGTAAGGCATCACATGCCGAAAACGAAAGGGCAAACATTGCCAGTAGGACAATGAACATCAATTTGAATGCGTACATTTTTATAATATTTTAGTAAGAACTTTATAATGGCAAAGAAGTAACTAATGACTTTCAAATAATTTCTCAGCCTTATATACCACAAAAAGTGCAAAATTTCCAACTTTCGAAAACAACAAAATTTGCTTAAGAAAGCAAATAAAATAACAATAAATTTAGAACAACACCAACTGTCAAAATATCAGTTATTTATTGCAATTTGTTTGCGTACAAAATTTAGCTAAAAAATATTAATACACATGTTCTACATACCTATCTGCGTATGTAAATAATAAAATAATATCTCTTGTTATTATGTTTTATAGTCTTAGAAACACATTTTATAAACGTGGGTTTAACCCAAAACATAAAATTATTTGCACAAGTTTATATTGTAGAGCTTTTCTTCATAACACCAAACAAATAGGTGGATAGAAAGAACAAGATTATCATTAGTTATTTGACATTGCCAACAAAAAAAAGGTCAAACGAATTGAAAAGGACTTATTTTTTTTAACAAAATAATACTTAATTAAAGCAAAATAGTTCAGGCACATTATAAAGTGTGTTTTCTTCAACATCAAATTCTGCAAATTTTCAAACACAAACAATTACAATTAACTAGATTAGTCCAGTCTATGAAGCAATGGCTCCTAAGAATGCATTTTAGCCCAGAAAACAAAAATATGGCTCCATACAAGTTTCTAAATTTTGGTAATAGGTTTGATACTTACATATATTGTACCTTATACTTTTATACGACTGTAGCTATTGAGCAAAAAAAAAAAAAAACGGGATTTAAGTGTGATTTTTTTTTTTTTAATTTTTGGTAATTCTTCGTTTCATTAAAATGGCTATATCTTTGGATATAATTGGTTAAACAAGATTGGCACGTCATATGATTTATAAATGTTTTTTCTTAAATAATAAAATATAATACGAAATATATGTTCGATAAAAACTTTTTAAAAATACACAAAAAGTCAATTTTTTGGAAAGAAGTCGTAATGGAAATTGGTTTAGTTTTGTTTATTCGTTACTTATTAAAAAGAAAAAAAAAATTGGCCAGTTTTAAGAATTCAAGTGTGCAGAAAACCTCATTTTAAGAATTACAAAAATATTTAACTGTGTTTGAGAAGATTTTAATTGCACCCTTTCTTCAAAAAATTCCTTTAGAGACATGCCTCCATACAAAATTCTAATTTTCGGTAATAGGTTTGATACTTACTTATATTGTACCTAATACCATTATATGACTTTTCACAAATATCCCCACCTGTGGGTGTTGAGGAAAATATAATAACGGTATTTAATTGTGATTTTTTTTTAATTTCTGGGAATTTTTCGTTTAATTAATAGCTATATCTTTTGGTATTATTGATATAGGAATAAGTCTGAAACGTGAAATGTTTAGAAATGGTTAGTTCTTAAATTATAAAATTTAAAACAAAATGTATTCATGCGTAAAACTTTTTAAAAATACAAAAAATTTCAATTTTTTGTAAAAAAAAGTCAACATCCAGGTTTGATTTGGTTTCAACGTTGACTAATACCAAAAAAAAACAATAACCTGCACCATTTTAAGGAACCGTGGACTGTACAATATTCCACTTAAGACACCACTTGATGGAGAACAGTACCGCGGTTACAACAGGTGATTGCTAATCTGCAGTTATAGTCTAAGAGCCGGCAGCAAATTTTGGGAGTGGATTGATAATTAAAATATGAGTATGAGGGTTTGTAGGTGCATATAACGCGGTATCAAAAACAACCGTCTGGCAGGTTTCTTTTTCAGCTTTTGGCGGGGGTGGTGGTTTGAAAAAAGCGATTTTCCAATTTATTTTGTCAGAGGTATTACCACTTCAATAAATTTAAAAAATGTATTATGGGATGCTCTGTCATTTTCTTTAAGTCAAAACGTCATAATCTTGGCAATCCGACCATTAGAACTATTACCAAAATTTAGAAACTTGTATGGAGCCATGTTTTTGTTTCTAGGGCTAAAACGCATTCTTAGGAGCCATTGCTTCATAGACTGGACTAATCTAGTTAATTGTAATTGTTTGTGTTTGAAAATTTGCAGAATTTGATGTTGAAGAAAACACACTTTATAATGTGCCTGAACTATTTTGCTTTAATTAAGTATTATTTTGTTAAAAAAAATAAGTCCTTTTCAATTCGTTTGACCTTTTTTTTGTTGGCAATGTCAAATAACTAATGATAATCTTGTTCTTTCTATCCACCTATTTGTTTGGTGTTATGAAGAAAAGCTCTACAATATAAACTTGTGCAAATAATTTTATGTTTTGGGTTAAACCCACGTTTATAAAATGTGTTTCTAAGACTATAAAACATAATAACAAGAGATATTATTTTATTATTTACATACGCAGATAGGTATGTAGAACATGTGTATTAATATTTTTTAGCTAAATTTTGTACGCAAACAAATTGCAATAAATAACTGATATTTTGACAGTTGGTGTTGTTCTAAATTTATTGTTATTTTATTTGCTTTCTTAAGCAAATTTTGTTGTTTTCGAAAGTTGGAAATTTTGCACTTTTTGTGGTATATAAGGCTGAGAAATTATTTGAAAGTCATTAGTTACTTCTTTGCCATTATAAAGTTCTTACTAAAATATTATAAAAATGTACGCATTCAAATTGATGTTCATTGTCCTACTGGCAATGTTTGCCCTTTCGTTTTCGGCATGTGATGCCTTACCTTTTGAGGGTAGTCTTATTGACGTTGATACTAATTGTGGAGAAGGTCCCGATGGAGTTGTAGATCTTGAGCTTTGTAATAATGGTGACAATAGCTTGTTATAGGCTGAGCTTCTTCTACCGAAAACCTTTTTACGTGATATTATATTGAATCATGTAGTTAAATTAGTACTTTTTGTATTTGTTTGTTTTATATTTGAATAAAATATTTTAAAACAAGTTGACCCTTTCCCTTTGTTTTATTTTAATGTTCTTTTTGCTTTATAATAAGTTACTGCTTAATGAAGGATTTTTGTTTTATTTTAATGTTCTTTTTGGTTTATAATTGTTTTTAGATGTTGCTTAATGAAGGACTTTTAATGTAAGAACACTTTGGTTAAACGAAACCATGTCGGCGACGCGTCTTATGTGTATAAATTATCAAGCTCTTACTATTTTCTACTACTTACTATTAATCATCAGTTAAGCTATCCGACAGATAAACACTATGGAAGCAGGAACAAGCAGGCTCTATCTGAAAAATAAGTTCGATGTGAAGTTTAATTGACTATCAAAAAATTTCCTCTAAATGTTTCATAAGCAAAAATATTTTTATATAATTCAATGATTCAATGATGAGATAAACGAAGTAAGGTAACTTATTTTTAAGATTTTCAGAACAAAGCACAATCCAAAGACAAGGGGTACTTTCTTTTAACAGCGCTTTATTACAAATGATTATTGATTTCTTAAAACTTAAGGGTGGGCCAAATACAAGTTTGTTTTTAAAAATGCAATAAAATGAAAAAAAATAATTGTTTTCGGTGTATTACTAAACTCATGGCTTTATTGGTAAGAACAAACATTCCCATGAAATACGAACACAAAGTGCGTCGTTAATAAGTGGCTGCCTCGGCCGGCTTCGCAGTAGTGCATTCTGTCACTCCAATTTTCCAAGACCTTGTTGATGGTTTCGGGCCGTAGCTCACGGATTGCTTGTATGATATTGGCCTTAAGTGCTTGAATCGCAGCTCCGAGGCAGCCAATTGATGGCTGATAACACGATTTGGGAATTCGGTGCGCAAAAGATCGATTGTGCCATGGGCTGTGTTCCATGGCGCGCCATCTTGCATGCCTCATTTTCGAAGAAAAATGGTCCAATGATGCCACCACTCCACAATCCGCCACCAAACTGTCACTCAGTGGATGCATTGACTTTTCATCAATCAAATGCTAGTTTTCTGATCCCCATATTAGCCAATTTTCTAAACATTGCAGGCGCGCGGTGGGTTTTTCATTTGGACCGAAACTTCTTTTCAAAAAAGGCACTGTTTGGGCTACACAGCTGACAGCTCTCACTTTGGTTAAAAGTTTTCAATATTTCCCAACGTTGTTCAAGCGTAAAGCGACTCATTTCGTTCCACGGAGGTATGATAATGATTTTCTGTCAAGATTTGGAGCGGGAAACAGTTGTCAATGACAAAATAACCTGAGATTTAAAAAAATTAACCACTAGATGGCCCACCCTGTATAAATAAGCGGTTGTGTATATCGATTTGTGTTTATACATTTTATATAAAAACTGTGACATCGTACAATCGATGATGTATTATGCATTTTTTTTATAAAGCGCGGACTAAAATGTTTAAACACCGTGCGAGCGTTAGGAAAAAAGGGAAGGATTTAAGAGGAGATACCGATGAACATTGGTTTTGAACCTCTGAATATCAAAATGGCAGGGAAAAATAGTGCCGGGTAAAGCATCCCACATTATTGTAGTGCGGCTAAAGAAAGAATCTCTTTACTTAACAGTACGTCCAAAGTTGGGCTTAAGGGTAAACTAATGTAATGAGAAACAGTATAAAATAATTAAGTGAATATGCAGGTGCGCGGATCTAGGAGATGGAGGGAATATAACATTTTGAAACATTTGTTGTAGGTCATGCAAAATGTCCCTTACATATTTAGGTCAGTTCTTAAGATAATCAATAAGAGCTTCCTGATTTTTTTTAATGAAACACATAAAAATCAATGCATTGAGGAAAATCTTTATTACGGTCTGACGATGACAGCCAATAAGCTACACCTACACACTGCTCTACGCACTCTGGTTGTTGGATGAATGTCCAATATTGTAAAACTGGTTCAGAATTTGGTGCTGCTGTCACAAATAGTGTGTTCAATTGGATATGATTATGAAGATCAAACTGTGGTCGAAGAACACTGGAAATAATTTTCACCAATAATTAGTAAGCGTTACTCTAGCGTTGTTCAGCGTCATTTGAAAGATGAAACGGAAAAGAATATTGAACACAAACGTCATATTTACAAGCCAGTTGAAAAATAAGAACTGTAAAAACAACCAGTGGCGTCCTTAAGCATGTGCCCGGCCCATGCCTTTTTAATTTCAAGTTGGAGAAAACGATTTGTTCTTTTCATTTCCTTGTAAGACTTTGACCATGTTGTCCAGAAAAACATTTCGATTTATAAATTTTGAAATTTAGAGAAATGTGAGTTGGTCCCAAGTATCTTGGGTTGGTGTGGGTTGACACCTTAATAGTACAATCGAAAAGCTATCAACCGTTGAAATTCATTTACTCCTAAGAAATACACAACAAATTCCTTTGAATAATCAAAACATAGTAGGCAGTAGCGGGTCTAGGACTTGGCTGTGGGGGGGCTTGGAGTTTGGAAATCCAGTTTGTACATAATGAATGTATATAACAGAAAACGAATTTTGACATCACTTTTCCTTTAATAATAGCCGTGTTTTGTGTGCTTTTATATCCGCTCCTACCGCGCTTTAAATTTTTTTCAAAATAAAGCACAATAACAAGAATTTGGGATTGATGTGTAGGGAATTATTTCTAAAAGCCAATTTTAAGGCTCAGCAAAACATGGTAGTATAACTAATTGTATAACTTTAAGTTCTAGCCACGTTACAGCCTCAAACTACACAAACAAATTCGCTTACTTATAGGTATATTGCTTAATAATTGATTAGGTATCAAGTGCCCACCTATGTACATTATGTAAGTGTTTGTTTAAATTAGCTGAAGGAATGCTTTGAACTTCACCTTTTTAACAAAATTTAAAAACTCTTTGTAATGCTTGTTCAGAAAAATGATATTTAAGTGGTCTTATTGGCAAAAGCTCCTATGTGTTTTGACAGTATCAGTCCTCTGAGATCTCATTTTCTTTAATTAGCCAAATCAACGAACCTACCTGTTTTCGTCAAATTGTCACTGGAAAGCACGAAAATAATATTTTGTGGATCGAAAAATAAAGTATCAAAATTTCAAGACTTTTAGTCGGGTATAAAAAACAGCTGCTCTAAAAAATAAGCTGCACAGCCCAATTTTGCAAGTGTCAGTGAATTTTCGTTTACGATGCACCTACATACACTTTGTATTCCTGCTCAAAAAATGTGTCGATAAATTTGTAAGTCACTCAAGAGTCTATAGAGATTGTAAATATTCAAGTCCACCTGCAAGATTTTTCTGAGTTCACAGAGTTTCTCACGCTTTTGGAGTTTGGCTCCTCGACTAAAGAATTCGTATTGAATTGCTTAACCCAAAAATGTTTTGTATGTATTGCCTTGGACCTTTGAAATTTTAAAAACTAAGTCCCAAAATGCTCTTAGCCCAGCCAAGGCCGTAAGAAACAATTCCTATTGTATAAAAACATTTACACTAAGCTTTACACCCCGGTGTTTTTATTGTTTTAGCCTCAATTGCGTTTCGTTCGTTAAATTAGATAAGTTTTAAGTGTAAACAGTTGTTTTTTGACATGTAAATGTTAAGAGTTATTATAAGCCCCGACCTCGTAAATTATATCTTCGAGCTTTAGCCCTAACTTCGGACTTTTAAAATCTTTAGACCTATGCCCCAAAAGCTCTCTGGTATAAGGTTAGTTTTTAGGGAGTTAGTTGTTCAACCCTGACTACGTTTTTTGTCCAATATTCTCAGACCTTATTAGTCCCAAGTTGTTTTTTTTTTTCCAATTTTCCCGGTTTTTTTTTAAGGAAAAATTGTCGTTAGATGAAACATGTCCATTATTCATAGCCCCCAATTGAATTTTTTTTCCAATTCACTTCAGGCCTTAGCCCCAACCTTAGGGCTAAGAAAAGAAGTTGCACAACATGTAAATTGTTTAGCCCCAACCACGTTATTTTGTCCATCAAAATTCTCATCTTAACAATATTTTAGACGGATATAAAACTTTACACGTTGTAATGTATTGCTTTCTATATTTCAAATTATTTTAGCAATCGGCTATGGCGGGGGGGCTGTATCCCCTATAGCCACCCCCTGGATCCGCCACTGATAGTAGGTAAAGGTTTGTCTTATAAAAAACTTCGCGTTCGTAAATCGAAAAGAATTTTGGAGAAAATCTAAAAAAAACTCCACATGTTTTTGTAGGTATGGAATAAAACAAATGAAAAATTTTATTTTAACTTGTTATTTCGTTATAGTTAGGGCGTTAGGGCCATATTTTAGGTCAAACCTTGCACTTCATTCTGAGCTTTGGTACACTAATAGTCCACATCCTAAGTTTACTTTTAAGAAGTGTTTTCGCGGTGGCAACACTGGCAGATTGGATATATAAGGGTTACCTTCTAATCATGTTTTAACCCGAAATTTCACATAAATTAGCCTATAAATCGGGAACCAAACATCGGTTGATATCGTGGAATGTCACGTTGGATTTAAAATACTTAAAGCCATAGGAATATGTTCATTTTTTCACCCCTCCCCCACCCTTGTATGCGGGGATAGCAAAATACCCTCGGCGGATAAGGGTATTTATTTGTCAGAAAATAATGGTTATAAAATGAAAATTCAAAAAATTTTAAGAAGAACGTCGACAAAGAGTTTCATATTTAACTGCGTATCCGAAGTCAATTTTTATTCATTTATTAGTTTTTTTGTATGATCGCTTTCAAAATGGGGGGAGGCGAAGATGGAAGTATATCAAACCACTATATATTCGTCTTGGTATAATCTAAGCATATGGCAAATGACCTTAGGGTAATTTTTAATGCCCAATCTTATGCAATCAACATAATTTCAATATAATTTTCCTAGAAAAAGTTATAACCTTTTTATGAAATGACGACTAAATTTTCAGTGAAACGAGCATAACATTACCAAATTTCAATGGTATGGACGTATGGTGATGAAACTTGGCACACATGTCTCATTTGTTGTAAGAAATAAGAATCAAAAGAGTCCATACAAATATCAATGAACATATTCCTATGGCTTCAAGTATTTTAAATCCAACGAGACATTCCACGATATCAACCGATGTCTGGTTCCCGATTTATTGGCTAATATGTGTGAAATTTCGTGTTAAAACATGGTCAGAAGACAACCCTAGGATGTGGACTATTAGTGTACGAAAACTCATCCCGTCAGAATGAAGTGCAAGGTTGGCTCCCTTAACGCTCTAACTATTACATATAAAAATATTATCGACACATTACTAAAAACACCGTCAATTATTGGTAGCTATATTCTAGATGTTAGCTACAAGAGAAAGTGTGATCCAATCGTTAAAGCAGTAATCCTCATCAAAACTACTTTCCAAAATATAAGTCTTGTGTGTGCACACTCCCCTACCGATGAAGCTGAAGACCCTAACAAGGAAGAATTGTAGGACCTCCTGGACGGAGCCTGGTCTGGAGTACGACGTCAAAGTTGTGCTCGGGGTCTTTAATGCTAAAGTCGGAAAAGAAGACATCTTCGGCGTATTAGTTGATAAGCAACGAGCCACGAAACGACAATAGAAAACGGCTTCCGACTAAAAGCAACGGCTTGTAATACGGTGATAAGGAGCACTAGGATTCCAAGAATAGTGTTGATGTATTCAACCAGCCTAGCATTTCTAGCAGCTGCCAAATGGACATCAAGTGAAAGGGCAAGAAAACCCAGTCAATGGAAACCAAGTTCTTCGACCCAGTATAGAAGAGGTACCATTGTAAGGTAAAAAAGAATTATGTTAATCATCTTAAATAAAATTTCTTATTTCAACAGCAAACTCTGAAAAGCCTGTGAATTTTTTTTTTTAACTCACCACTTACTTTCATAGCCTTGGAAATTTCCTTGAAGACAAAATACAAAAATTGTGGCGATATCTTCATTGATTTAAAAGTTATGATTTTAGCAACCAAAAAAGTCAATATGGGCCACTGTGCACTGGCTTTTTTAAATTACCAGCCGGAGTATTTAAATTTCGGGGGAAATGTTTTGATAGGGCGCATAAGCATGCCTGATGATTGGACTATCAGTTCCATAGTTCTTAAAAGGCGATCCTATGTCTTGCAAGAACTATCGAGGCATACATTTGCTAAACGTCACATATAAGGTCCTATCGAACGTATGTACTGTGTGAGCGGTTGACGTAAAATAAGGCCCAACGAAATAAAGCCAAATATCAAAAATTTGGCCTTATTTCGTTTTTAATATGGAAATAAAGCCAAACTTTAATTTTGGCTTTATTTTATTTTTACTTCGCTTTAGAAAACGAAATAAGGCCAATTTGGATTTATTTCGCTTTCATGTTTTTAAATTCAAAAACTCCAAAACTCCTTTTTTGGGTCCTCTGTCCCGCTCATGCGATTCCGTCGCTCCGCTTAGGGTATGCTCAGTTGCTTGGCAGGCGCCTATGTTGTCAGTCGGTCTGCTTCCGAAGCTTCTTTTATCACTTATCTTATTTCCAAATGAATATTGGCCTTATTTCGTTTTGGAAATAGAAATAAAGCCAATTTGACCTTATTTACATTTTCAAAGCGAAATAAGGCCAAATTTGAGATTTGGTCTTACTTCGTTGGGCCTTATTTCACGTCACCGTGCTGTTTTACAAGATTTTAATTGACAAGTTAGTATCAGTGTGGCTTCCGGCCCGGCACATCGACCAAAGACCAAATCTCCACATTAAAGCAAATTCTGGAAAAGACCAACGAATTTCAAGTTGAGACCCAACATCTTATCTTCGAATTTTGGGCCTCATATGATAACATTCATCGTCAGGTGCTCTAGTGGCGATGGTCGACCTTAGGATCTCTTGAAAAAATGATCCGATTATGCCGCGTGACCTATAAAAAGACACGGTGCAATGTAAAATTAGGAAATAGCTCTTCAGAACTTTTCCAAGCATGCACACTGTTTCGGCTAGGAGATACGCTATCATGTGACTACTTCAACCTCGTTCTAGAGCAGATAGTGCATCAGGCGTGAAGGTACTATCTTTAACAGATCCGTCCAACTACTGGGATATGCAGAGGATTAGACATCATCGGTGCCGTTATAGAGTACTACACGGCAATTGAAGAACAGGGGAATTAAATAAGGATAAGACCAAATTCCTGCTGTCAATAAACAAAAAAGTATTTGTCCACAGTCTAGAACAAAACATAACTATTGATAGCAGCAACTTTGAAGTAGTTAAGGAGTTCATCTAACTACCTCGGAGTAAACATGAACTCAACATGAACTCTGGCGAAGAATTGCCCTAGGAAACTGCTGCTTGTTCTTCGGCGGATACAGGAGTACAGACTGTACCTAGCTTTGCTACGGTTAGTTAGATATTGAAATTTGTATCCAAAAATCCGGAATAAAATAAAAAGATAAAAATCAACGAAATCATTTATCATAAACATTTACATGCGAAAATTGTAATAATTTACAAAATGTTAACGCAGACAAATATGTATATAAGTGACTCACTCTTACCCAAGTGTATTTTATGCCCCTGTTCTCATTAATTCAATTTGAAAAGTACTGGATTGATAGGGCTTTTTTAAAAAAAAAAAGCAGTATATCTCTGTCTCACAATTTCTCAACGCCAAATCGACACTTACTTTGGCATAATGACGTTTATTTAATCGCCAATTATTATTTGTTTTGGAGACAAAAAATATTGTCGTATGAGATTGTTCTGTAGAAATAATTCGTAACAAAAGTACATACAATTTTCAAAATTGGTATGGCTTTTATAGTTTAATATTTAAAATTGATTTATACGAAAACATTTAGCCAGATAATTTCACTTTCAACAGTAATCATAACATTTTTACTTGCGATATACGTAGTAGATAAGGATTCGTGCAAACAAAATATTCGAGATAATAATTTTCCCTAACATTACGATTATAAAGAACGCAAAAAAAGTGGGTCTCGCAATTCTGTCTGTCCGTCTGTCTGTCCGTCTGTCTGTCTGTCTGTACCTCGCCCTGCAGCCTAAACGGCTGAAGCGATTTTCTTCAAACTTTGGACTTAAGGTTCTTATGTGATTCCCTAGAGTGGGAATTAAATTTTTTTTTGGCTCAAAAAATAACGGTACCTGTCATACAACCAATATACAAAAAATTATTTATTTCAAAAACAGCTCAAACGATTTTCAAAAAAAATTACGAGGTACTAAAATTAATAAAGTAAATATTTAAGTAGAAAAAAAAAGTTTATAACGGTTATTAACGGTACCTGTCATACAACCGATTTTTGGTTTTCAAATTTCTCGTTAACTACTACACCGATTTCAACCAAACAACAAGTTTGCATATAAAAATTTTCGAAAAAATAATTTTTTGGATTTTTAAAAAAATATTGAAATTTTTTTTTTGAAAATTCAATATCTTGAAAACGGGCCAATGAATTTTTTTTTAAATTTGTGAAAAATTGAATTTTATTAAATACTAAAAGTTGGCATACCAAATTTTATTTTAAAAAATGTTCAAGATTTCTTATATAAAAAAAATTAATTTAAAAAAAACCGCTCTAACGATTTTTTAATTTTTTTTCTTCATAAATTCATATTTATTAAACAAATCAGATGGCATACTCTTTTTTAAGCTCTATCTATTTAAGCTTTTAAAATAACTAATTTATAATAATTCATAGTAATCATTTATATTTTAAATTGTTTTTAAAATTTTTTTTAACGATATCATAATGTTATGGAACCAATAAATATGTGCATTGCCTATTTCAAGCTACGTTAAAGTTGTTAGCTACGAGAGCAAGTTTTGTGCGATCTAGTCGTGCCCATTTTTTTATATTAATTCGTTTTTTTTTTGTTTTGTTTTTCATATGACATCTCACATCTGTCATTATGCCAAAGTGTTGGCTGTTAGTTTTGAGTTTAACAGTTTGGTAAAAAATCCGCATTTCGTATTTTGATGATGTGCTTTAAAGTCTAGTTTCTGATGATATCAATAATAATTAGAAAAAAAAAACAACGACAGTTCGATAAGCAGCTAAAAAAGTTTTGTGCATTTAGGTGTCACGAGCATATTCCAAAGTTATCTCCGAGAGTTACTTCAGACTTCAGAGATAAACCGGATGTTTTTATTTATGACAAACTGAGTGAAAAAACTGGTGACTTTTTTATTAGATAAGATAAGTATTGATTTAGATTTTTAATTTGTTTAATATTTTGTTTTCAATAGGTAGATAGTAGATAGGTGTATGTGTATAGAAAGGTAGATAAGTAGGTACTCGATATAATTGAGTATAAAAGAAGAGGATTAATTCGATTTCCAATCATACTAAGAAAACTCTGTCATATAAAGCTGTTATTAATTACTTTAAAAATGCGTTTCATTTTCGCCCTTCTAGTGATTTTTGGAATCGTTTGTTCTTTGACGTCAGCCCTTCCTGCTTCTTATACAGCGGCGAATTCAGTTGCTGCAAGGACACCTTGGCAAACATGTAGTACTAATGGCAGCGATCCCATTTGTGTTGCACACTGCAAATGGAATAAACTTAAAGGAGGTATCTGCTCTGGAGGACTATGTCGCTGTCGTTAAGGAAACAACGATAAATACTTCAGTTGACAAAAAAAAAAAAATAGTGAAATTGATTTCTTTTAAAAATGTGACTTAAAAATTTAAAAAATAAATATTATAAAACTATTGCATATATGTACATATGTAGATCTTATAAAAAAAAAACAACTGCTGAAATCATATTCAAAAAAAAAAATAAACAATATTTTTTTTTAAATGTGTTCTTATTTGTCCAGTTAACAGTTCAGTCGGAATGTAATTTGAAATGCAAAAAATTAAATAGTGTTTTTTTTTTCAAAAGCTAGAGGGGTTCATAAAGAGTGTTCAGTTTGATTTCGATCTAGCCCTCTTGCGTTGGCCGCCATCTTGAATTCAAGGTAACTATAGTTTTTTTTTTGTTAAATTACTCGACCATTTTTTAAACTTTTGGCAAAAAATTTCTTAACAAAAAATGTTTAGAATCTTATTTTCTACAACTTTGGTTTTAATAATTTTTTGTCTATGGTTGATACTTTTCAAATTAATCGCGAAAATATGATTAAACTTGGTACGGTTTTTTACTTTTTTGTTGAGGAGGATTAAGAAGGAGAAGGTCATATCAATAAAGCCACATCAGGATTCAGTTGGATGACGCCTCTTCAATAAGTTTTAATTCTACAAAACTTATTGTCAATTCTGGTTCCGGTCTTGATTCTCATCAAAACTGCTAGTTAAACTGTTTAGAAGCATTAAAACGTTCCAGCTTTTGGTAAAACATTGTTCTCCTGTTCCATGAATTCAATGAACCAGTTCTGAATTGTGCCAATATGGCTCTCAACACTACCATCATCGAGATGATGAAAACTTCAAAAAATGTCCCCCATAATGCTCAGCTTACTGCTTAACGTGGTTCGGTCGTTATTGACTAGATTGTTGTAGTACTGTACGGTGCGTCGTAATAAAAATTTATAATATGCATCATTGTTAGTATGTGTTAATATGAGCTGCGTAAAGTTAGCATGACAACTTTCGAAAAAGTGAAATCTGAGTATGCCATTAATTGCCGAGTAATTGCCTTAAATATGCCGTGAAATCAAAAAAATTGCCGCGCTACGGGTTTGCCCGCAAAGGGCAATCCTGCTAACTTTATATAAAGTTAGCATGACACTTTTGTTTTTGGGCAAAAATAACTTTTGAGTATGCAAGAAGTTGCCAAATAATTTCCGTAAATATGCCGTGAAGAGAAAAAAATTGCCTCGCCCTTCGTTTGCCCAAAAATAGCAATCCTGCTAACTTTACGCGTAAAGTTAGCATGACACTTTTTTATTAGTAGGCCAAACAAAAATTTAAGGATGCCATTAATTGCCGTAAATAAGCCGTGAAGAGAAACAAATTGCCGCGCCCTTAGTTTGCCCAAAAAGGGCAATCCAGCTTACTTACGCGAAAAGTTAGCATGACACTTTTTTATTCTTAGTCCAAAAAAAAATTTAAGGACGCCAATAAGTGCCGAATAATTGCCGTAAATAAGCCGTGAAGAAACAAAAATTGCCGCGCCCATGGTTTGCCCATTAATGGCAAAAAACCATTTTCAGGCTAATTTGCGTGTAAAGTTTGCATGACACTATTTTATTTTTAGCCAAAAATAACTGCTGCGTATGCTAAGAATTGCCGAATAATAACCGTAAATAAGCCGTACAGAAAACAAATTGCCGCGCCTTTCGCTTGCCCATGAAGGTCGACAAATGGTGGACATGCTAACGTTTTTATGTACCTACTTTAATTAAATAATTATATAAAACGGTAGTTTTTGTATAATTGTGAAAACCCTATATTACACATACGTAAATGTTAAGCATAAAGTGATTAAGTTTTTAAATCGTCTTTTCATATGGCGATATGGCTTAGGTGGTATCATATTGGATTAGTTCGTGGAAGACACCGAATAGACTCTGAGAAAAACGAAATGAGTAAAATATACGATTTTTACAAATAAAATTACACTTCAAAATAAAAAGAAACATCTGCATTATACATATGAAAAAATAACAAAAATAATGAGCAAAATGACACGGACAAAATAAATTTACTTTCAAACAAAAATAAATAATTTTCAATGCAATTATTTGTGAAAACAGCATTACATTCTGGTTAAGACATTATTTTTTATCTGCATGAATTTACTTTTTTGCAGTTCAATTCAAAGATTCGTGTTTTTAACATTGAATAAGATTCTATTTAAAATCATAAAACCTAAGCTTTAAGAAACATATATTATTGGTGCCTTTTTCGTGTCTACATCATATCCGAATTCCGAAGCCTACCTAAATCCATGTATTTTTTATAACTATAATCGCTTCCGAGTGTGGAGAGGGGGATGGGGAAGTATGTCAAACCGATTATGTTTTTCTTGGTAATCAGGGCACATGATACATGAATTAAGGGTAGTTTTTATTTCGTAATCTAATGAATCCGAAATAAGTGTAATACCACAACCCTGAACACAGTAATGTTATTTTTATAAACTGATAACTGAAAAGAAAAGTTTCAAAAGCATTAATGCAAATATATTGTTCCCAAGGTTGTTTTATGAGGTGGAAGGAAAATATGGGTTATAAACCAAACATTTTATGTTTGTGTACAGGTAGGCAATTATTCGCCAATTCTTGGCATACTCAGAAGTTTTTTTTGGCTAAAACTAAAAAAGTGTCATGCAAACTTTACACACAAATTAGCCTGAAAATGGGCTTTACGCGTAAAGTTAGCAGGATTGCTCTTTTTGGGCAAACGAAGGGCGAGGCATTTTTTTCTCTTCACGGCAATTATTTGGCAACTTCTTGCATACTCAAAAGTTATTTTTGCCCAAAAACAAAAAAGTGTCATGCTAACTTTATATAAAGTTAGCAGGATTGCCCTTTGTGGGCAATCCCGTAGCGCGCCAATTTTTTGATTCCGCGGCATATTTACGGCAATTAATGGCATACTCAGATTTCACTTTTTCGAAAGTTGTCATGCTTACTTTAAGCGGCTGTTAATATGGTTTTACTAGTAATTAGTATCTATAGGGATCTACATATGGGCAGGGCCAAGGAGACCAATAGCCGCATTCGTACTCAAATTTTGCTCATAACTTGAAAAAAAAAAACTACTAGCCAAAGCTCAAAATTTTTTCTTTGCATAGGGCTGGGTCAGATCCACATTTGCTTCCAAACAATTTTTTTATATCTGCTACATTTACTTCCAAATTTTGTAACGTTATAAGACACCTTTGAAAGGCCGTAATTCGAAAACTGTTGTATATATACAAAAAATTGTTTTAAAGAAAATTTGGGCCTCACGCAGCACTATCATACGCACAGAAAAAATGTTATGCTTTGGCTGGAAGTTTTTCAAGTTATGAGCAACATTTGTGTACGAATGCGGCTATTGGTATCCTTGGCCCTTCCCAAATATGTATTTATACGTGATGGCCTAACTTTGTCCTGCGTTTTTCTGCGTAAATACTCAGCTGAATTACATGAATTATGTACTGTTGGAAAGGTTTTGTGCCACATATGTCCACAAACCACTATGTGCGTTTTTAATCGTTAAAAGGAGTAAAAACGATTTAATGTGAAATTGCGGCCGATAAGCCTAGTACGCTGCTGATGAGAACCGAAATTTTCCTGTGGTCTCCAAAAAGACACCGAAATTCTTACGAAGACACAGCGGAAAAATTTTCATGGAGAGTTTCGCAAATTGCAAATAAATAAAACAAATTTTAACGAAAAAATCAAACAAAACCCATTCTATAATGAAAGAAACAACAAATACAAAAACGAACAAACCCAAATGTCGTTTTCCGCACACAATTAATGCGGTCCGGGCAATTAATTCTATGCGAAAAGAGTGTGGAGACTCTTGTCAAAACAATCTGGTATAATCATCAATTTCGCTGGTCGAAGAACGTACCACCGAAAGAAAGGCACAACAAAATCTTCCGTTTATGATTTCGTCGTCATTTTTGTATGGCATTTTTTTCGTTTCACATCACCAGCGTACTAGGCTATAAGCGATACTAAAATAAGGGGTATCAAAATAAAGCTTATACATGCCCTCGTTGAGAATCACGCAGTTGGTCAGTCTTTTATTGGTGAAAAGAGCGAGTCAGATCGGTTTTATAAAAAGTGTGACTTTTATTGCATATTGCGTTTTACATTTGAAGAATTTTGAAAAGCCATATTAAATAAAGCATTAAGGATCCTTTCCCACTTTTATTTGTTTCCAAAAACGAAAAGTCCATGCTAAAAAGGAGCATATCGTTTTGACAATTTTTGAGTTACGGGAAGCAAATTTTTGATTTTGAAAACGATATTTTCCAGTTGAAAGTGTTTATTGCTTTTACGTGGTGCATAACTATCGTCAAAACGATATGGTCTGCCGATAATCGAATAACGGAGTGACCCCTCTCATGTCTAGAAATAGTTTTGAAAAAATTGATTTCAAACTCAAAACTTTTGGGGAAAAAAAATGGAAAAAATCATCATAACCAATGTTCCTTAACTTCAAGATGGTGGCCAACGCAAAAGAGCTACGCGGTCGAAAAGATTTCTGAAAACTCATTATGAACTCCTCATTTTTTGCATTTCACAATTTATTTTTGTACAATTTGACTGGGCCATAAAGAAATTATGTAGGTAAATGCAAAAATACATGGTCTGTCATTTTTTAGTATTAAACTACATCTTCTACAAAACACGTCCTAATGATTATTTCCGTAGGAACAGTTCTAGAGTTGTTGCGGAAGGAATGGGGGTAGAAAAGAGGTAGAGAAAAGAAGTAGATTCAACTAATCAGTTAATTTGGTACAATAAGTCAAATTTACGTTATCTTAGGTACATATATAAAAATGGACTGTCGTTTTTTCGGATTCGACTGGACCAAATTAGATACTTCCTTCTGCGCGTTTGTTCGTAATTCCTACTCCAAGGTTAAGGAAAAATGAAAAGTCGGAAAGTTCTCAACATATGGCGCTGTAGGCGAACATTTCGTTTTTCAACATGCACAGCTCGAGAACGGATCGTTGGGTTTTCACGATTTTGGGTTTGATGAATTTGTATTGGCCCAAAGAATGACACTATGGCGGAACATCCCGGTTATTGATAGGAAAATTGGAAATCTGGGAAGATCGAGTTTTAAGTAAATTTCTTCGATCGAGTCGCATTGAATCAAGATGTTCCAACAAATGTACAAATGTGTTGAATCAAGAACAAAAACAAGCGTACGATGAATTGATGCATGCAGTCGCTAACGGAAATGGTGGCATTTTCTTCCTTAATGCGCCCATCAGTGGAACTGGAAAAACATTCCTTATTACATTGATTACGGCTACGTTGTTAGGTCGAACCATTCTGCATTGAAATTGCCATTGAATCTGTAAGTGGATGAAGAACCTACATATAACATTTTAAAAAAAGTCTCCGATGGCGAAATTAATTTTAAATCAACATCTAAGATAAGTGCTACATGGCTCGCAAACGTGCATTAACAGACCTTAAAAGGACAGTGTAAAATTTACAAAATGATGAATAACGTTTCGGTGGAGCAATGAAGTCACGCGATTCCCGTTAAACGCTGCCTGGCATTCCAAGATCAACTCCAGCAGATGAATTGAACACTTGCTTGAAGGCGAAATATAAGAAATTAACATTGGAAACGAACTAGCGAGTTTCTTTATAAAATGACCAGTCAGCTACAGACTTATACAGGCGCTTGGTGGCGATGGGCAATGGCGTGATTCTGGCCTAATTGAATTTCCAACGATTTTATGCCAATTTAAAACGACGACGTACGCCGAAAGAGCCCATCGCGAATGATTTCCAGAATATCGCATCGAATTATGTTGACTATAATTATTGGCTGAGTTCACGAGCGATTTTGGCTATGAAAAATAAGGTCGGTCATTTAAATTTCGTCATTCGAAATCAAATCGCCAATGAGTTACATTCATACAAATCCGTTGACTCCTTAATGGACGAAAATGAAGCCAAAAAATATCCCGCGGGCTTGCCGCCACAATTTGTAATTGATGCACCGAAATATTGTAACGGAACGCGTTTTCTTGTGAAGTACTACCGCTTTCACACAAGGAAACTGAGTTGACAGAAACTAGCTAGTTTGTTGGCGAGAAGGGTGAGAGTGAAGATTTGTTTTCTTTCCTTTACGCCCTTCTCGCCGACAAACTCCCAGTTGCTGGCAACTCAGTTTCCTTGCGTGAATGCAGTCCATCTCAAAACGAATGTCTTTCAAGCGACGATTTTGAGGCGAAAATTCAGAGGCGAACATTTTCCATTCAGCGGATTCTGCTTATTCCGAATGATTTGCCGTTCATATTTAAACGTCTTCAGTTTCGCTGTCACTATGAGAACTAAAAAGTCGCAAGGACCTGCTATATGTTTGTGACATCAATCTTGAATTCCCAAGTTTCTCAAATGGTCAATATCGTATGTAGCGTGCTCACGTGTCGGCAAACATCTCGCTTTGTACGTGTACCCGCCCGAGAATAGAATGAAGAATGTTGTCTGCCATAAAGCACTTCTGTGAAAAAACGGGTTGACCGACATCTCAATCATTGCGCATTTCGATTGATTGTCATTGCCATTGTTATGAGTACTTCAGATATTTCCATTGTATTTAATATGATTTTTGAATACAGAATTTGAATTGACCGAATTATGTACCTACATCAAGCAACATCTGCCAGAATCGAAATTATTATTTGCATTGCATTACCGAATTTGGTCGGAACAAAGTTCGCTGAGTCAGCTAGTTTTTAATAAAGGGTTTTTAATAAAGGGTCGAGTGTAGCTTCGGCTGTGTGGCACGTACCGCCGTCCTGTTGAAACCAAATGTTGCCAATATCCTCCTCTTCAATTTTTGTGAACAAAAATTCGTTCAACATGGCCCGATAACGATAGCCATTGGCTGTAATGGCCACTCCTTTCCCAGTTGAAGAAAAATGGCCCAATTATGCCTCTGGACCAAAATCCGCACCAAACAGTGACTCGTTTTGGGTGAATCGGCTTTTCAATGTATGCGTGCGGGTTTTCTGCGGACAATTTTGCTTGTTTACATAAAATAAGCTTCATCAGAAAAGAGGTTTTTTTTGGCAAAATCGGCAAAGTAATGTCGCAATATTTCTGAGCGTTGTGCAAGCGTAAACACAACCATATTCGTTCAGCGGAAGGATAAAACTAATTATCTGTCAAATCAGACATGAGCTAGATGTTACCATTCACGAAATAAACACTAGTTGAAAAAAAACGTTAGATGGCGGACCCTTTATAAACGAATAATGGATTTAGCAATAAAGACTTTTTATACACCTCGAAAAATATTTAAATGGTATTGATGTTCATTTACCTACTTTCCATTCCTGTCGAGAGGCGCACACAGGAATGGTTGCGAGTTGTTAGTCACTAGGCCCTGGTTCTACATGAGCCGTTGTGCCACCCGATTTATTTATTTTTTTACCTAATTTAATCCACCACTGTGTTACTTAATCAAGGTTAGTATGGCTTTAAGGCACCATTTCAATACTTCAGTTATGGACTTTTGAAAACTGTTAAGGTAAAATATTTTATCCATTTCCTTCAACCAAAAAAATGTCATTATGTCTTTATTCTTTTATTAAATTCAGGCGAAATAAAAACTTTTTTTTTTAGGGAGGCGCAATTTTCTTCCAACGAATACTTTAAAAACAATGGAAATACCTTTACCTTTTTCGAAAGCAAGAAGTTTGTTCCTTTACTTTTTTTATTAATTCAAGTAAGTTTTTTCCATAGATCTTGAAAAAAACTTTATTTCAAGCTCAAAACTCAAGAACAAGAATAGTTAATATAAAATCTAAAAATATTAAGCTTATTTAAGGCCATAAAATAATCAATAAGTTACATTTAACAAAACAATTTTTATTCAAATGATTTTTCTTTCTTGGTCAGTTTTTATTAACGGCAGTTACACACACTTTGCGAATCGCACCATCCTCCTCGTTTTCCCAAAGCAAGACAATGCAGAGCACAAGCGGAATGGTTTACACCGAAACCACTCAGAAGATCACAAGTAGCACGTTTCTGCCGAACCGGAGCATCTGCTGCTGCTTCTACAGTACCATATTGGCTACCGAATTCGAGTGTAGGTTTTAATTCTGAATCTGCAACTGGAACAGCCGAAGCAAATGCACAGACAACTCCAAAAAACAAAATAGAGCCAATTATTGCTGAATGCATTTTGCTTATTTTTTTGTAGGCTTACGCTAACTTTGTCGAGAACTAGATGTTCTTGAATATGATTGAATTCAACTGCAGCTCCAGCTTTTATACAAAATAGTGTTTTAAAGATTTATATTCTGAGGGACTTACCCGGAGATAATATAAATCTAGGGTTAAATCCCTGAACTGTAGTAAATTACATTTGGCATTCTTCTACATAATCTTTCTTAAGTTTTTTTTTTTGATAAAAGCAACGTTTAGGTTGGTTCGAGACAAGAAAAAAATGTATGGAAAAATGTTCCTTAAATGAGAAATAAAAATAAATTATTTAAAGACTTTTTTTAAAGCCAAAACTGTAGTTTATTAGTAAAACTTTTAAATGAAATTATTTTAGAAAATATTTTTATCCAGTAAATAATGGATTACCTTGGATTGCCTAATAGTAGACTTAATCACCGTCCTGAAAACTAATAATAAAAAAATCTATCCCAACCACAAGAAAAGATATGTGCATTTTTTTGTGCAGTGCATTATTTTTTGTGTTACTTTACGTTTTTGAATACCACAACTACAAGTGAATGAATTCCATCGTTTTTTTTATCGTAGCAATATTTAACATTGTTTGTGCCAAAACATAAGAAGACAAAAATTAAAATAACTGTTGGAATTCTTAGAGAAAAAAATTATTGAACTTTGATTTTCGATGCAAAATGTGAAAGAAACTAATTTTCGAAAAAGTAAAATCATCTCTGGTATGGAAAAATGCATGAACACCTAAGTGGACAACTATTTTTAAAATATGCTCGTTAAGTGCGGATCTCAAAATGGTATAATTTATTATTGAATCTTGAACCAATAAGAAGTTTTTGGTAAAAATAAGCAACACGAGATTGAATTTAGCAAAAACAAATGTTTCAAAAATTAGCAAATTAAACGTGAAAATAATGTCATGCGTTCAACATGGTAGATTTTTGATTGATTGCCTGTTTTTATGATATTATCCTTGTGATAAATCCAAGCTTTTAACTTCTAGGGCCGATTGCAACATTACCAAAAATGCCAATAAAGTACAAAAAACGGCTAAATTTTCAAGCTTATTTTAAAGTATACCTGGTCTCTTGGGCCCTAACAAAACCATATTTCGCAGCTGTTTTAAGTTTATTTGTTATTTTATTTTGTTTAAAACAAATAGTCTTTTGAATTTTGAGTAAATTTTCAATCACTAAGTTGTAAAACAAAAACAAAAATGGATATTTTTTTTTTTAATTAAAAGCGAATGCTCAAACTGTTTTCCACCCATTCTAATACAGGTTCTGCACCTCCGAATAAATGAAAATCTTATAATAATCTTGTTAAGTTTTGCTCAGAATCTTGTAATGCAGCTGCCTACACAAGATTTCTTAGCTCCTCTAAGGACCTGATGGGCTTTCTGTACACGATTTTCTTAATGCAGCACCAATAAAACAATCAAGTTGATTTAGGTCCGGTGAACGGGGTGACCATAAAATTGGTCCCCGACCTCATATCCATCTGCCTGTATATCTGTCATATTTGTAATGCAGCGGCTTGCACAAGACTCTATACCTGCTCTGAGAAGCTGATCGGCTTGCTGTATTCGGTTTATTTAATGCACCTCTTATAAGAAAATTAATTTGGTAATAACCACTAACAAAATATTTGATGGTTTTTTAAAAGGCCAATTGAAGAGGTATAATTCAAAACAAGCTTGAAAATTTATCCGTTTTTTTGCACTTTGTTAACATTTTTGGTAATGTTGCATTTGGCCCTAGAAGTTAAAAGCTTGGATTTATCATAAGAACAACATTATAAAGACAGACAATCAATCAAAAATCTTCCATGTTCAACGCATGGTATTATTTTCTTCGTTTACTGTGCTAATTTTGAAAACTTTTTTTTTTGCTAAATTGGCTCTAGTATTGCAGATTCTTACAAATAACTTGCTATTGGTTTTAGATACAATAATAAATTATACCATTTTGAAATCCGCATCCAACACACATATTTTAAAAATAGTTGGCCACTGAGGTATTCATGCATTTTTTCATACCAGAGATGATTTAACTTTTTCGAAAATTAATTTCTTTCACATTTTGCATCGAAAATCAAAGTTCAATAATTTTTTTCTCTAAGAATTCCAACAGTTATTATAATTTTTTCTTTTTATAATTTGGTTCAAACAATGTTAAATATTGCTGCGAAAAATAAACGGTGGAATTCATTCATTTCTAGTCATGCTATTCAAAAACGTAAAATAACGAAAACAATAATGCACTGAACAAAAAAATGCATATATCTTTTCTTGTGGTTGGGATAGATTTTTTTTTTATTTGTTTTTCTGACGGTCATAAAGTCAACTGTGAGGCTTTCCAAGGTTATTCATTATTTACTGGACACCCTGTATATTTAAGCTCACATTTTTTTGACAAAAAAAATTAATGGCAAGACAAATTTTAAATTATTATTTTTTTGTTCAAAAGGACTGGAACTTTAGTATAGACCCTTTGTGCCAACTTTCTTTATATTACAGCTAAAGAAGATATAAAACATCTGGTTTTACCCATTCGAACAAGAACTTATAAGAAAAGCTTAAAGAATACCTACATTTTTTTTAATCAATTTTCTTTATTTTTTTTTTAAGTGAGCATACAAATATTGAAAAAAAAAAATATATTATCTAAGATAATTTGATTTAAAATTTTAATTTAATTTTATTTTAATTTGATTTAAAATTTTAATTAATTTATTGACATCTTTATCAATTTGGATTAAAATTTGTATTCCTTGATTTAAATACTTAATTTTTGTTTATACACATCCCCCTTATTTATAAAGAAAAAATAGTTATTTCAGCTCCCGTGTTTAGGAAAACTATATCATGGAATATAAATGTTCCGGACTCAAATGGAGCACTAACCAAATGCCTTTGGTTTGAGTCCAGAAAATTCTTATAGCATGGTGTAGTTTTCCTAAACACGGGAGGTGAAAAAACTATTTTTTCTTTATAAATAAGGGGGTTAATATCTTGAAAACCGGTTTTTGATTGAACTTCTTTTAAATTATATTTTTAAAAGTATAAATTAAACATATTATAAAATACTGTCAATATGCATACCAAATTTATATGTTATTTTAAAGGAAATTGTATGCATTCAAACTTAATTTTTAAGAAACCCGCTTAAAAGATTTATTTTTGTGAATAGTATTGCTGCTTATTCAAAGCAGCAGGAGTTGACTTGGTAAGGAGTATGCACTAGCTCATCTGTAAAATATGGTCGGAGAAACGCATGCTCGATGAATGGAATCTCAGCATTGCTTGCCCGATCCACAAGAAAAAATAAATACTCACACTACGGCAGATCTTGGAAAAAAACCAGGGTCTTCAAATCGACACTCACCACCTCTTCATCACTTTTAAGGCCGCGTATGACAGTATTAATAGAGACGAGCTATATAAAGCAATGTAAAGTTTTGGTATCCCTGGCAAACTCATCCGTTTGTACAGGATGACGATGGAGAACGCACGCTGCTCCATCAAGGTTGGCAAATACCTCACCGACACCTTCGATGTCAAAAAAGGATTTAGGCAAGGCGACGAGCTGTCATGCGACTTCTTCAACATCATACTTGAAAGAATAGTGCAAAACTCTCACGTCAACACTAGAGGCACAATCTTCCAAAAGTCCATCCACTTCATTGCATACGCCGACGATATTGACATAATTGGAAGAACAAAGCGTGATGTCACTGGAGCTTTTGCAAGCATTGAGAAGGAAGCGGCAAAGATGGGTTTAGGGGTAAATGAGGGCAAAACAAAATATATGCTGTCATCTAGAAAGGACGCTCAACATCCACGTCTTGGACAGAACGTCACCATAGACAGATATAACTTTGAGGTAGTCAAGGAATTTGTCTACCTGGTTTCCGCTACATATTCAGACAACGACACCAGCGCTGAGATCAAACGAAGGATCACTCTTGCCAATCGCTGTTTCTTCGGGCTAAGAAGGCAATTGAAAAGTAAAGCCGTCTCTCGAATGACTAAAGTGTCCCTGTACAAAACACTCATCATATCGGTCCTTTTGTATGGTGCAGAAGCATGGACCTTCTTAGCGGCAGATGAGTACGCTTTAGGAATATTCGAGAGAAAAATTCTTTGAGTGATCTTCGGTCCCGTATGCATAGACGGGGAATGAGGGAGAAGATACAACAACGAACTGTACGGGCTATATAGCAACATTAACCTAGTCACAAAAGTGAAAAGGCAAAGACTCAGGATGCTGGGTCACGTAGAGCGGATGGACACCAATGGGCCTCAACTAACTTGGCGTGCGAAACTGGAAGCAGCTAGCTAGGGACAGAGCTGGCTGGAGAAGGATTGTTGGTTAAGGCCCTGGTCCACGCCGGACTGTAGCGCCAGCATAAGTAAGTAAATAACTTCTTTTTAAGATTGTCTCTTAGAGCTTTTTTAACTAAGTCATCGTCTATGTCTATACAAAAATCATTTTTATTAATCAAAAACTGTCAGAAGGCTTCTCGATGAAAATAAAATATTCCGAAATTTTCATAAAAATTGTATGGCATGTACAGTTAATTTTGAACTAAAACAGGAAAATGTCCGGGTACATTCTCGAAAAAAAGGATAAATTCCAAGTTTGAAGAAAATCAATTAAGCCTTTAAACATAATAATTGAAAGACTGTCTTTTTTCGATTGGAGTTTCGTACGGGAAATCTCACTTGGACTCATCAGTTGATTAGTGCGTATTAACAAAGCTCTCGCTTGTAAACTGATGAGTCAAAGTGAGATCAACGAAACGCTCATGAATTTTCCCTGAAAGCCATTAAAAGCCATATTTTGAATCAGTCATTCAACAAGTCTTATTAAATAATGCGAAGTCTTTTGCTTGGACGCTTTATTTAGAAGTACCGGAAGAGAAAATACATTACCTAAAGGCTTCATATAAAAATGTCTTTTTTTTTTAAATTCAATACAAAACAAAAAGTGTGTATACGCCCAAGTGTACCATTGTTTATAGTCACTTTAAGAAAGAAAGAAAATACGACATGTTTACGGGAATATTTGTGGTTGGAAAAGGATACGATCTGATAGAAGTGTCATCAATTTAGAGTCAGAGACATGTGCACAAGTCAGGAAAAATCAGTGTATATCAACTATGTTGATTCAGCTGTCAAACCAAGTAGTACGGCTGGCCACGAGACTAGACTCTGCGAGACTTAGTCTCGGTATCGTAAAAATCGAAAATTTTCAGTCTCGTCTCGGTCTCGTGTAGGTCTCGTAGAATTGAGTCTCGTCTCGGTCTCGTCTCGGTTGCTCAAAAGCCAGTCTCGTCTCGTCTCGGTCTCGTCATGCGAGACCGAGAGTTTTCTCGTCCCGTGGCCAGCCCTGCCAAGTAAGTACATCGTCAAGGCTTAATGTTTACTGAACGATGATGATGAATGGAATTCCTCATTAGCTTTCTCATGGCTGATGTACTGATAGGTGGTGATGGAAAATGCACGGTCAACATGGAGCTCGAGACTAATTTGTTTCAAAGCTGCTTAATTTTTGTTACAATAACATCCACTTTTTGTTCAAAAGCAACAATACAAGATTCTCATTCTAGGAAGCCAAATGCATCAGAAAATATAAATGTTAAACGTTTATGTCGAGAAAGTGTTTCAACTTCTTCTTGCTACAACTGCAAGATCTACCTAAGGAAGTTCACTTCAGGAATGTTGAAAAGGCTTTCGGTCCAGCACCCAAAACTTTGAAAATAACAAGAAGAGTTAAAGTAATCTTTGTCATTAAGGTACATTTTATGGAAAATATTACATTTGATAATCAAAATAATAGCTTTAAAGTCTAGAACTGTTTTATCTTTTTACATAAATAGTTTAAAAATATATGCCAGCAAAATAATGACAAGCGGTTGATAATATTTTCGTTCATTAAACTGACAAAACAAAAGCCATCATTAGAAGATTGGGGCTATTCTTAAAAAGGGGAACTTTAGTGGGACATCCCCATTAGAATTGATTGTGGAAAACAACAGAGGGAGTCCCCTAGGCATGGGTTATCTCTAAGAGCTCACTTATTGATTTGTAATCTTAAATCAATTTTTAATTTATTGGACAATGGATACAGAGGAAAATAATAACGGCTTTAAGTTATTTAAACGTTAATCTTTAAACCCGCAGTTGTCAAAGTTAAAAGTGCCATTTCATCATGCAAGGACATGATAAATACACTCCTGTTAAACACAGAAATTAAACATGAAGTGGGCTTAACTTATAAATGTAACTCTTCTGTATAATGGAATTGGCTTTTGTATTTTAACTTTATAAGAAAGTTGTGGAATCATATAATTGGGTATAACTTTGGAAGGTTTTTCCGACCTATAGTGCAGATGTGTTTCGTTCTGACAACAACAATTGAGCTCTTCAGTAAGAATTGTTGTTGCCTTTCTTAGACACATGTTTTTAGTCGATGGCTACCGACGTATTTATAAAATAAGCTGTACTGATGTGCTGCAAACATTTCTGCTCTCTTTTTGGGCTATAACTACAGAAAGTTTGACCAATGACCAGCATAAGTGGAGTGTTACTTCGATAACTTTTGCCTTTACGTATCATTAAAATTTCACTGGACTCCGATTTGACGCAAACTTAGCCCCGTTTTTTCGATGAGTTTATTGGGCTTTCAAAAGTCTTGATACAATCATATTTTCATTTCTATCCGTTTAATCTATTGTATATATTCATTGTATATATCCAAAATAAATGTCTTAGAACTAACAAAGATAATTAAGAACAGGAATGAAAAGTGTGCAAATAACCTTGTATTTATATTTACATATGATTTGCCCCAAAAACTAAATGGAGGCTAAGTCCACCCATAAAATTCTTCTAAACAGACAAATTTGCGTGTTTATAGGTAGCCATAAATTAAGTGAAATGAAGGCTAAATCTTTTGTATAACCTAAAAGCAAAATAAATAACTGGTGTTCTGACACCACATGTCAGTTGCTGGTGACTAACTTACCTAGTTAACTATGTGCTTTACCATTTATGTTTATCTTTATAAAATTTAATTTATCTCGAGAAATTATTTGGGAATCATTAGTTAGGTACTACTGTACAATTGTAGAAGGTATCTACTGAAAATGTATGAAAATGTACGCATTCAAATTGATGTTCATTGTCTTATTTGCAATGATTGCTATTTCAACAAGTGGCTCTCAATCTGGGATTCGTCTCCCTACCGATAGTCTCCTTGGTGGTCTCTATCATATCTGTAAACCTATTTTGGTTGGAATATTTTTGAATGAAAGACTATAAACAAAAGTTACACTTTCTTTTCTTGAACGTTGATATTGCTTCTTAGTTTTATTGTTATGTTTAAGGTTTAATGTTTTACTCAAACTAGAAATACTTACATAAGCTCTTACACAAAATGTGTTTCAGAAATTGCATATACCCTATTATATGATTCCACAACTTTCTTATTATTTTGTTGTCAAAATTAGGACAAGCAATGAATTAAGTTCAGCTTTGAATGTTAGTTCCATCTCCATATTTACATATATTAAATGCAATAAATGTATTTTAAGATGCATTTTTTGTTCAAAGGAATCTTGTAGTTGTGCAATTCTAAAAACACCTATAGCTGATTTGATTTTCTTTGTACTTTGTTCTACAAGATGTTAGGAAATTAATATTTCTAAAGTTAAAATACAAAAGCCAATTCCATTATACAGAAGAGTTACATTTATATTTATTGATCTTTTTGATATTGAACTGTAGGCTAGTATGGCATGAGTTAAGCCCACTTCATGTTTAATTTCTGTGTTTAACAGGAGTGTATTTATCATGTCCTTGGCGGTCACAAGCATCCTCGCTCGATGACCCAATTACCGCTGTAAGGCACCGTTTTGATACCATAACTCGTTTGACCTGTGGATCAAAGAACATTTTTTAAGAAAACGAGGGTATTTGGTGATAGATCTCCCAACGGATCATCGCCTACGCCCGAGTTCGGCTGCAGTGTGCTACGCTAAGCAATTTGCTGATTTGCTCAGGACGCATACGATCTGATCCCTTAGGTTGATCATCTAGTCGCACACTCGGATATGGTAATCTCTGTACACCTCCGTCTGTTTGCACAACATGACTTGTGGTTACCAGATAAAGTACCACCCGCCTCGTGCAACATGAGCCACCTTCAAACACCAGTAGTCTGCTAGCTCACAGTCATAGGATCTTGAGGAAGAAAATCGTGTAAAAGGAAACCGAAGTTAATTCTAGATCGAAACTTCCTTGGACTTGAACATAGGAAAACACTCAAAAGGGTCGAAGATCGCAACTAATAGCCATCTACACTGTGCCACCTAGGCACTTGTTGACTAGTATTGAAGCGGAGATCGGCCTTATTGTGTGATCGTCCGGTCCTCGTGCACCATGAGCCACCTTCAAAAACCATTAGTCTGCTAGCTCGCAGTCATAGGAGTTTGGGGAAGAAGATGGTGCAAGAGGAAACCGAAGTAAATCCTAGGTCCATTTCGTCGCGTTGAGGAAAGAAGTCAAATCTTTGATCTTCGTTCCGGAGAGTTCGTTAAGGTCGTCAAAAAAGGGCTTTGCAAAAGATTGTTGCCTCATTCTGGCCAAATCGGGACGTTAACAGAGGAAATGAAAGACTGTTTCCTTTTCCTGCTTGTCCCACCAACTACGACAGTGAGTATTGTAGGGAATTCCAAGCTTCGCCGCATGTTCTCCTACTGGCCAGTGTATCGTGCGTGTTGTACCACTCCTTGAATGATGAAATGGCACTTTTAACTTTGACAACTGCTGAAACATAATAATTGGAAAAATTATCATAATTATATCTGATCCCCCTATATTACAGACATCGCCATTTTTCACTAAAATAAACCCTCGAAAATTACTGGTAGAATTATTTAAAAATGCACCTTTTTTGCTTTATTTCCTAAAAATTCATGCTCAAAAATTCATTCATTCATGTTGAACTATTATTCGAAGGCTCTCAATGGTACTCTAGTACCAGAAGTACTAAAGACAACATTCCTTAAAATTTATGAGTTCGAACGAATTCAAGAACATACTGTTGTAAGACTTTCAAACAAAATAACATGTTTATTGTACCTGTTTACATTAACTGTAATAAGTGGAATGAGGACTATGAAACATTGAATCAAGTTTTGTGTCATCTTTCAAGTAAAAGCGTTTTAGTTGTTGGAGATCTTAACACCAGAACCTGCAATATGCAAATAACTACGATTAATAAACTAAATAACCCGAAAATTTCTCCGGAAACCAGGATGTCTGAGGACGATGTATGCAACTCAAATGAAACATATCTTCTAGAAATGCTACAATGATACGATTGCATTATTTTAAATGGCTGCACTAATGGAGATTTTGAAGGACATTTTACGTTTGTTGGAGGCCAAAACAAATCGGTGATTTACTACTGTGCAGCAAACAGCGACTGGTTAGATTTGATCATATCGTTTGAAGTTCAGTGCAAAACATATTCCGACCATATGCCCTTAGTGATAAAATGGACTAGTGAAACTACAAACAACAAATAAAACTTAATCTTCTCCCAAAGCTAAAATGGAATAATGAGGATGTGTGTTCCTATCCAAGCAAATTAGGTCAACACTTATCAGCAAGGACTATACACCTAAATTCAGTCGAAGAACTCTCAAACCAAACAACATCTTGCATAAGGAGATCTTCACGCATCCAAACGCCAAATATAGGAAGAAAATTTAAACAGAATTGGTTCGATTATGAATGCATTAAAGCGCGAAATAAATCATTCTCTCTCTTACACTCACTTCGTAATTGCTACAGTGAAGAATTGAAACGATGGTATTTAGAATCAAACTCCAACTATAAAAAACTATGTTACGTTAAAAAGGTTTAATTTCATAATAACCAAGCGCACGTTTTAGGCCTCACTAAAAGCTCAAAAGAATTTTGGAAAACTGCTATGGAAATAAACGGATCCAATTTGGTAATAGGCACAACTATATCGGCGGATGATCTGTCTGAACACTTCAAACAGTTACTGCTCAATAAAACTAGTTTATCTTTTGCATATGCTGAACCGTTTATCGCCGACGAAATATTGGACTCTGAAATAAGCATAAATGAAATCCAAGCTGTAGTTGACAAAGCAACAAAATGGAAAAGCACCTGGTGAAGACGGTATACCCTACGAATTTTTCAAATATGCTTGTCCAGCTTTAAACTACCAACTAAAGCAATTATTTAATAACATATTTACAACAGCGACTGTTCCTGCTTCCTTTAAAAAATCCGTAATATTTCCAATTCATAAAAAAGGTGATTTAAACAATCCTGAAAATTATCGTGGAATATCTTTTATGAACACCATTGCCAAAATAACCTGCGGTGTACTTGTGAGCAGGCTAGAAAAATGGGTGGATGATCATGAAATTCTAACAGAACTAGAAGCGGGATTCCGTAAAAATTATTCAACTGTTGACAAAATTATTTGTCTAACTGCAGTGATAAAAGCGTTTCAGGCTAGGAAAAAGAAGGTCTATTCATTTTTTGTAGATTTCAAGGCGGCGTTTGATTTAGTGAATCGAAATGCACTACTTTACAAGCTTTCTCGACTGGGCCTCTCTTCGAATTTCATTAAAATTCTGAAAGAAATGTATACAGATACACAAGCTGCAGTGTGGGATGGATCACTTTACTCACAATGGTTTTATATGGAATCTGGAGTAAAACAAGGATGTTTACTTAGTGCCATATTGTTTTCACTATTTGTAAATGACATAGTTACGTGTAGGAATCCGAATCGCCGAAACCATTGTAAATGTTCTCTTGTATGCAGATGACTTAGTACCTACTATTGCCAGAGTCCCCTGAAAACTTACAGTTAATGATAAACCGCCTTTCGAATTACTGCGAAACTTGGGGTCTTACTATAAGCATCGATAAATCGAAAATTATTATCTTCCAACAGAACTCAAGAAGTGTAACAAAATATAATTGGTTCTTAAATGGCAGCAAAATTGAAGTTGCTAATGAATACAAGTATTTGGGAGTGAAAATAAATTCTACTCTGGATTTCAGGAAGCACCTTCAAGAAAAAGCAAATTCATCACAAAGCTTGGTCAACATAACATGGCGAAAAATTTTTACGAACGAAAATGTAACACTTTCCGCTAAATACAAAATTTTTGATAGTGTTGTGAAATCAACACTCTGTTATGCTGCTCAAGTTGGGTCAAGTTTGGGGAGCAGAGGAGATCGAAGAGGTTGAAAAATTTCATAAAAATTTCCTGAAAAAGATTTTTAATCTGCCGAGAAATACTCCGAATTATGCAGTGTATTTGGAAACTGGGCTGCCTAAGATTTTTATTTACACTCTGAAACTTCAAGCAGACTATATTTTAAAATAGCTTCCCACACAGATACTCGTCCCAAGAAAAAAAATGCTTATGTATGAAGAAAGAAACAAGGACTGGTGGATAATAAAATGACAGAATATGGCTTCTTCTTGTGGGATTGATTTGCAGTGGAATTTTAATAATCTAATGCTATTAAAAGAACAGCTTTACACCATTATACAAATTAATGACGATAATACTCGAAGTGCCTTAATTGCGGAAGCACTTCAATCCGAAAGCAGAATTATTTATTCGCTGCTAAACTATAACCTTTTTAATAACAACTACTTCAAGATGACTACAGCTATAAGGAAATATCGCTTTTATTTAAATCAAGGTGTGAGCTACTCTTCTTAAATGGAAGACCATACAGCGGCAACTTTAATCAATTTTGCACGCTGTGTAACAGGAATGCCAAAGAAGACAACTTCCATTTTATCAGCATTTGTCCAATTTTTAAACACCAGAGGCTTGCATATCAAGGAAAAGAGAAGTTTACAATGCTAGAAACGATTGAAATCTTAAACGGATCAAACTGCAAATCTCTATGTTCCTTCCTAAAATCTATTCATAAATATAGAAATCTGTTAATAACTGAGTTTACTTAAATGTTTCGTTTATATAAACAAACTTTATTGCCAACTGAGCTGACGGCTAACCCAAAGCGTTAAAATTCATAACTTATGTATAAACCATGTATGTTGAAATTATTTAAATAAAAATGAATTTATTTTATTATTATTATTATATTATATTTTATTGGTACTCTAGTATATTATCATTATTTGAGTAGGATTTAGGTTAACGTTCAATTAACTTGAAGTCGTTTTTATTTTCCTCTGTGTCCATTGGCCAATAAATTATAAATTGATTTAAGATTTCAAATCAATAAGTGAGCTCTTAGAGATAACCCATAATAAATGGTAAACAGAATGTCTAGGGGCTCCCTCTTTTGTTTTCCACAATCGGTTCTAATGGGGATGTCCCGCTTAAGTTCCCCATTTTAAGAATAGCCCCATTCTTATTATAGATGATAGCTTTTGTTTTGTCAGTTTAATGGGCGAAAATATCATCAATCGCTTGTCATTTTTTTGCTGGCATATTTTAAACTATTTATGTAAAAAGATAAATCAGTTCTAGACTTTAAAGCGTTTATTTTGATTATCAAATGTAATATCTTCCATAAAATGCATCTTAATGACAAAGATTACTTTGACTATTCTTTTTATTTTCAAAGTTTTGGGTTATTTTTATTAAAAAGTTTTCTAACGGTTTTTGATTGATAAAAATCATATTTTGTATATGAAGCGATGTACATTTCCAAAGGAAAAAACCTTATGAATACAGACAATGGAAACATCACTTCACAATTATTTAAATTTGCGAGATGACTCATACTCGGACTCATACAACAATGTATCTCTTATGTTATCAATTCTCTTAATTTTCTCTTCATTTCTTTCTTAATATAAAAATATGACATTTAACTAAAGTTAATCTCTCTCTCTATGTTTATTGTAATACTTGCTCCTTTCTATGTTTTTATTTTACAATTAAAAAGAAAAAATCGACGTTTGTTTATTTCTTAAACTTCAGTTTATGAGCGTGAAGCTGATGATGGCACGTTAACCGCCGCCGAAATGCATACAATAAAGTTTTTAAATATAAAAATAGAAAATTATTGTGTTTTTCTTACTCGGAAAAAAGTGTAAAATTTTGTTTTTGTACTTAAGACTAAATTTCTTGCAATCAATAAGGAACAATACTCGTAAACAAATTAATATAAAAGATTACAAACATGGTTCAGTGTAGTGTAAATAAACTCAAACATGAACGGTTTTTAATAATTTGTTTTCCAAAATGTTAATCACATCTTCAGAGTAGAACACTGAGATTTTTTTCAAATTCAAATCGTTGGAGATCGTTTTAGAGAGAAAATAATTTTTACTTTTATTTTGGACCCACAAAAATTTCAATATTTCGTATAGGGACAAATTCTCTGTACCAAGGTTGAAGCTCGATGTATACTGGACGGACCGACAAACAGGCCGACGACGCACGTGACGGTGGGCCAGATAAAAACTAATTTTTTTGGAATTTTCCATCAACTTTATGTTAGTTTTTGATTAAGACAGCACAAGACACGAAACCCAAATACTTGCCCTTCAAAGCAAGTAAATATAACTGTGAAGATTTCGAACATCAGGGTGGTTCAGATTGAACGAAGTTACATTTGTTTTGATGATAATTCGAAAAAATTGTTGCTTGACAAAAAACGGGGCTTAAAATTTTGATGTCTAGAGGTCCCTTTGTCGCTATTTTGTTTTTTCTAAAGAAATTCTACAAGGAAAACATTGGAAATGCATAACTTTCTAACCTCTGAACGTGGAAGAAATTGGTTAACATATTAACATAAATAAGAAATATAGTTTCAATTTAAATTTCTTATTTTTGCGTTTTCGAGTATAGTGTACCGAAATATAAAAAGTGACGAATGTGATTATGCACTTACAAATGCAAAGGATGGCATTTAGCAGTATTTTGTGGTAAAAGCATGCGTTAGGTCCCACAGAAACCTATAAAATAATAAAAAAAATAAAATTAAAATAAGCAAAAGAGCGATTTTTCTATTTGTTTTTGGATGTGCCGAAAAACACGAAATTAACAACGTAAAATGAGGCAAAGATCACAACGTACTCGAAAACATATTAGTTACTTTCAGCAATAACATCACTGTAAATCTAAGTTTATAAAATCACTGGGGGCAAACTTTGGTGAAAAGTAAGAGAATTTTTTTTGGAAATTGCCAACCAATAAATTAGTTTTCCGAACTAAGTTGCTCTCGAGCTGCCAAGAAGTATAGCTAACTTTTTATAGATTTTGCTGTGGAAAACATTTTATCATCGAATTTGATGGCAATCTTTAATATCAGATGGATCTATGCTTTTTTAAGAGGAAAGTAGGAGCAAGAAACACATTTTGAAAATTTTCGGAGGGGGGGGGTTAGACCCCTGTGATCCCTCCCCCTGGCTACACCCTTGCAGAATACTGCTTTCACGATCGGATCGCACTTTCTCTTAGCTAACAACTAGAATATAGCTACTTGACGGGTATTTTTAGTAGCTAATGTGTCGATAGTATATTTATATCGGTAACAAAAGAAATAAGTTAAAATAACAATTTTTTTATTAAATACAAGAAAATGTAGAGTTTAGTTAGATTTTATCCAATACTCTTTTCGATGTACGACCGCGAAGTTCTTATAAGACAAGCCTTAACCCGCAGTTAAGACAAGCGAGTAGAACTAGAAGCGTTTATGTGTGTTATTGTATCAGAACACGAGAGAGCCAACTAGTAGCCCAAATAGTATAATATTTTTGCCTGCGAGTAGCCTGCCAGTTATCCTACTAGTGTAGTGTATTTTTTTCATTTATTTGTTTTGTTTCCATAGTTTCCATAATTTGTATATTTTTCTGTATGAAATATTTTTAAAAAATCATGCTAGTTGACAAAACGCGCAGAGAGCTACTATTCACACATACATCCATAAAACTAACACTATGATACAAATTCTACTAGTTCTACTCGCTTGTCTAAACCCCGGGTCAAAGGCATTTGTTGTATATTTCTTAGGAGTAAATGAATTTCAACGGTTTATAGCTTTTCGATTGTACTATTGAAGTTTCAACCCACACCAACACAAAACACTTGGGATCAACTCATATTTCTCTAAATTTCAAAATTGATAAGTCAAAACGTTTTTCTGGACAACAAAGTCAAAGTCTAACAAGCAAATGAAAAGAAAAAATTGCTTTTCTCACACTTGAAATGAAAAAGGCATGGGCCTCCCCCCACCGGGCCCATGCTGGTTGTTTTTACAGCTCTTATTTGTCTGGATTGTTAGTATGACGTTTGTGTTCAATATACTTTGCCGTTTCATCATTCAAATGACGCCTGAACAACGCTAGAACAACGCTTACTAATTATTGTGGAAACTTATTTCCAAAATTAGTGTTCAGTTAAGAATTGTTATAGAGCTGTTTGGCCACGTTTTGATTTTCATAATCATCTAACTGATACTGAACGCACTATTTGCGAAAGCAGCACCAAATTCCGAACCAGTTTTACAAAATCAGAGTGCGTACAGCGGTGTGTAGGTGCAGCTTATTGGCTGTCATCATCGGACCGTAATAAAAATTTTCCTGAATAAATTTATTTTTATGTGTCATCCTAAATAAACTGACTATAATATTTAGAAGACATATTGTATGACCTACAACAAATGTTTCAAAATGTTATATTTCACCCATCTCCTAGATCCGTGCACATGCATTTTCGACTAATTGTTTTTATATTGTTTCTCATTACATTAAGTATATAATATGTCGAGCATATACCTAATGTCAAGAACATTATACTATATCATCGATTGTACGTTCGAAACGTCGTCTTATTTTAAAAAATAACAATTTTCAACAGTAGGTCTATGTTTAAATATTATTTAAAAAGGTCAAGAAAAAGAAATAATGACCTCTGGTTCATGTAGGATGGCGCGCCAAGCTACACAGCCCATGCCACAATCTATCTTTTGCGCACTAAATTCCCAAATAATATTATCAGTCGTCTTGGCGATGTCAATTACCCGCCTGGGGAACTGTAGAGGAACGAAATAGATTCAAGCACTTAAGGCCAAGATCATCCAAGCAATCCGTGAGCTACAGCCCGAAACCATCAACACGGTTTTTCAAAATTGGAGTGACAGAATGCGCTACTGTTAAGCTAGCCGAGGCAGCTATTGAGGCTCTAATACAAGGACAAAAATAATTTTGTTCATTTTATTATATTTTTGAAAAGAAACTTGTATTTGGCCACGCTTTAGTTTTAAGAAGTCAATAATGAGTTGCAATAAAGTGCTGTTAAAAGAAAGTAGGTACCTCTTGTCTCTTATTAAATCTTTATTTTTGGATTATGTGCTTTGTTCTGAACATCTTACAAATAATTTGTCTTGCTTCGTAGTATCTGATCAATTATTGAATTGCATATACATATACAAATATTTTAGCTTATGAAAAATTTAGAGGACATTTTTCGATAGTCAGTTTAACTTCAAATAGAACGTATTCTTCAGATTGAGCAAACACTTGTTCCTGTTTCTATAGTATTGATCTGTCAGATAGCTAAACTGATGATTAATAGTACGTAAGTAGTAGAAAATAGTAAGAGCTTGATAATTTATACACATACGACACGTCGCCGACGCCGACGTGACGGTTTCGTTTAACCAAAGTGTCATTACATCAAAAATCCTTCATTAAGCAACATCTATATTATAAACATAAATCCTTCATAAAGTAATAATATTTTTTAACAAGCAAAAAGAACGTTAAAATAAAACAAAGGTCATCTGGTTTTAAAATATTTTATTCAAATATACATTAAACAAACAAATACAAAAAGTATGTAAGTACTGATCTAATTTTACTACATGATTCATTATAATATTACTTTAAATGGTTTTCGGTAGAAGTAGCTCAGCCTAGAAGGCCGTCACATAGGTCGGCATTGATTAACTCTCCTTTGGAATCTGTTTCACAATTAGTGTCAGCTTTAATAGCATCATTGGCATCACATGCCGAAAACGATAGGGCAAACATTGCCAGTAGAACAATGAACATCAATTTGAATGCGTACATTTTTATAATATTTTAGTAGAGACTTTAAAATGGAAAAGTAGTAACTAATGACTTTCAAATAATTTCTCAGCCTTATATACCACAAAAACTGCCAAATTTCCAACTTGCGAAAACAACAAACTTTGCTTAAGAAAGCAAATAAAATAACAATAAATTTTGATAAACGCAATTGAAATGGTTACTAACACTAACTGTCAAAATATCAGTTATTTACACATTTCTACAAACCTATCTGCGTATGTACATAATAAAACAATATCTCTTGTTGTTATGCTTTTAAAGTCTTAGAAACACATTTTATAAACGTGGGTTTAACCTAAAAAATGAAATTATTTGCACAAGTTTTTATTGTAGAGCTTTTCTTCATATCACCATACAAATAGGTGGATAGATAGAACAAGATTATCATTAGTTATTTGACATTGACAACCAAAAGAAAGGTCAAACGAATCGAAAAGGACTTACTTTTTTTACAAAATAATACTTAATTAAAGCAAAATAATTCATGTACATTATAAAGTGTATTTTCTTCAACAACAGATTAGTCCAATCTATGAAGCAATGGCTTCTAAGGGAATTTAATATGCATTTGGGGAAGACATTTTTTGTTTGCCATTGTAAAAGAGGTGAAGTTTAAGTTTTAGACCATTCACAGAAGGTTTTGTTATTGTAATTGGTAGTTAGTTTTTGTACATAAAAGAAAGTCATTCATTCAACAAAAAAATCCGAAAAATGTAAGTCTAGACAAGGGAAATATTTTTCGTGGCTTTCTTGCAGTTGTCATACTTTAGAAGCAGAATCGATAGTCTTCACCTTGATTAAAGTTATATTTCCTTAAATGTGTGTACAAAATTTAAAATTTTAAATACCTACACTGTCTGGTTGGTGTATGCAAAAAGTTTTATCTCAGTTTGAAATCTCAAATGTGGATCAGGCTTAAGGTCTAGTTTTTAGGTGGGAATTTAAACCAGAGTTAATTATCTCTGGAAAAAGATTTGTCTGCAGTAACATACAGAATTAGATTTTCAGTCCATGATGAACCCAGAAACACTTGACTATTACGGAAGATAGAACATCATAACCATCTGAGTTAATTCAGAGCTAAGTCACTGAATTTAGTCAGTTAAATTGGATTTAACCTTAATCCCGCACTGAAAAACTGGGTGTGGGCAATCTAATAAGACGGGGAAACATCAGAGTTTGCTTCTAACTTACGAAGACATTTCTTGCATAGTGTTTATTATGCAAAATTGAGCGATCGAGTTGGAGCTTTAAGATATGGGTTACAAGTTTCGGCTCGATTGCAATCAGCCAGTGTGATCAGATTCAGCTAAGCCAACTCACTTCAACACCAGGCATAAACGTATTTTCTATCAGTAATCTGAAATAAAACCCACAGAATATTTAATGCAATATTCTGAATTAAATATTCTGTGGGTTTTATTTCAACACACAGATAAGAAAATTGTTGCTAGTTGTACTTGAACTTGAATTAAAAACAGGAAAAAGTTGACAATAATATTTTGTGGCAAAAAGTGTAACAAAAATGAAAAATAAAGTAACATCGTAACAACGAAATAAAATCTTAAAATAGTGTAACACTTTTGTTACATTTTTGTAACATTGTGGTAACGCTGTTCCGTCTGTATAAAAAAAAGCACCTACGTACAATTATTTCGTTGGAGATACTTAGTTTTTTAAAGCTACAAAATAGCAAGTTAAAAACATACATATTGTAGTGCTTTTTTTATCGAGGCATAGGTACGTAGATGACGTTTTCGCTGTGATAGAAAGAGACAAAGTTGACATAACTCTGAACCACCTAAACGAACTATATTCTAGCATTAAGTTCACAGTCGAAACAGAGAAAGACAATTGTTTACCCTTCCTTGATCTTCTTCTCAAAAGGAATGGAGATGCAGTGAATGTTGCAGTGTATAGAAAACCAACTCATACACAACGATACATCACCAGTGACTCTTTTACCACCCTTCAACATAAAATTGCAGCGTACAATAGCATGACTTACTGGTTTTGCAAACTCCCATTGAATGTCAAATACTACATGACAGAGCTTGAATACATTAAAAACACAGCAAACATCAACGGATACCAAGACTCAATTATAAAAACAATGATAGCAAGACACATGAATCAAATAAGGAGAGAACAAAGATCGACTTTTTTTTCTATTGGCACATGGAGTCACGGCACCTAGCAGCCAGCGCGTGAAACTAACAAACGAGATAGATTTCTTTTCCATTTGACGTTCAATGCATTTCCCATAAGAGAAAAAGAAAAACAGCTCGTAGAAACATTATTTTAACAAATTAATTTTATATGAATGGTTGTTTGTTTTATAACTGCAATAGAATAAATAAACATGCTAGTTTGCAAATCAAACGTAAAATATATCGAAACTTATTACTAATTTGCTTTATTTTGCAGATGAAATATGTAAACAAACGTGCTTTTAATATAAAGTTAATATAAATTATAGGGGCATCATTTGATTTCTTTTATCCTCCATTTAAAAAAAGATTAGCACTCTATTAAAGTTAACTCTTCTTAAAAATAGAACTAATTAAGAGTGATCGAGCTTGACCTTCATTCATACCTTGCCTCTTTTGTAAACCAAGAAACAAATGTGTAAATAGCCAATTGAAAAATATTTTTTTTAACAATTTTTTCACAAGAAGATTTTTATTCAATTACGAACAAACATATTTTTTTAATAATCGTGACTACGCCTCTGCCTTTTTCAATTTCTAATCGAGTACTTTTGTTGTTGTTTCTGGTTGTAAAGGTGGTTTGTTTACATTTTTCATTTACAAAGCAAAGCATTTTAGCTATCTATTTTAATATATTTTCGGGTTGATTTATAAGCTTACACATTTTTTGGTTCTATTTCAATCATAATATGGATACCCGTTGATATAAAATAATTTGGTATAACTAATTTTCATCAGGCGCTTTTTTGGTTTTCTCTTATGGGAAATACATTGAACGTCAAATCGAAAATAATTCTATCGCCTTTTGAAGCTAAAGCGCTTGAGATGCAGGTGGCGTGGAAAGCAACTTACCAGGTGTCAATAGAGCTCTTTACCAAATGGCAATATATGGCTGTCTAATTCATTTTACTGTGTAGGGAATGTCATAACAAAGAAGACAAAGAAAAAAAATTGTGTAAAATTACTTCAATAAAATCTTGTGAAATCTGAAGATATTTCTTTAAATTTATTTATTTTATATTTATCCACTTTATGACTTTTCTTTTATCAACATAGAACTTCATTAAAATTTAATATCAAGCTTTTTTTTTTTTTTTCAATTTCCTTTTGTTTGTTATTTCCCACAAAGTGCTGGCTGTTAATTTTGAGTTTGACAGATTCGCAAAGAGATATATTAAAGAAGAAAAGCATGATTTAAGGAGAGTAAAAATGACATAGTCCCCTTTCACACAGGGAAACCAGTTGCTGGAGATTTTTTTCCTTGTAGCTTTCACACATGGAAACTGAATTGCCAGAGATTTTTGTTTGTTTCCATATAAAGTCTATTGGCTGAACGCACATTACGGACAGTGTGAGAAGGAATGTGCAAAAATTTTCTCAATCGTTGACCGGCTTTGAAGAAGAAATAGAGGAAGAGGTATTTGTCACATAAACAGTGTACGTGAGTGAAGCAATTTTTGAGAACCAGAAGTGTCAAATCGTTAGCGTGTGATTAGAAAAAAACAAAGAAAAAAAAAATTGGTACAAGTTAAAACCCAAATTAATATAACAATAACTTTGAAAAAACAAGTGCATTAATTAGACATTGTGGTGATCTTCTTATAAATTAAAAAAAAAACATGAAGTGCATTATTCAGGGGTGTGGAAATCAACAAAACAAGGTGGATTAAAGCTTTTCCTTTCACAGGTAAAGTGCTGTAAAGTTTTTTTTTAAGTATGTAGATGACATTTTTGCCGTGATGGACAAACGCAACATTGAAAAAGTGCAGCTGATCCTTAACGGATTCCACCCGAAAATCCAGTTCACTGTGGAAATGGAACATAACAGGTCAATAGCATTTTTGGACGTAAAAATCTATCGTGAAAACAACCGTCTATTGTTTGACTGGTACCAAAAACATACTGCATCGGGAAGATTAGTCAACTTTCGGTCTAACCAAGCGAGGCACATAGTTATGAACACTGCATCCAATCTCGTCAGTAAAGTTTTCGCACTCAGCGATGAACAATTTCACTCTGCCAATGAGAAAAAAATCAAAAAAATCCTGAGTGACAATGGTTTTCCAAATTCTATAATTCGTGGTCTACTTCAGAAACACAATTGCAAAATTCCAAGCGAAGACACTAAAGACCCGAATAATGGTTACTACAAAAGTATGGTTTACATCCCAAGACTGACTGAGAATTTTAAAGAAGTGATAAACCAAAAACTAACAGATGTTCGCCTGGCCTTCAAATCAAATAAAACTCTGAGTCACCTTTTCACTAAACTTAAAACGAAAGCGGATAAGGATAAAGTTACTGATGTCATTTACAAAATAAATTGTAAGGGTAAACCCAATGAACCATGCAACCAGTGTTACATCGGAACTACAAAACAATTTCTTAAACAGCGAATTTCTAATCATAAATCGGATATCAAATCAAACAATCCTGGAAAGACAGCCCTGGCGAGCCACAGTATCGAAAACGGCCACTCTCCAGATTTTGAAGGTGTCAAAGTCCTACAGACAGAGAAACATGTTTCGAAACGATACACCCTAGAAACATTACACATCATCAACAACAACAACAACAACATGAACAGAAAACAAGACACCCAAAACATCTCTGCCATCTATTGTTCTCTTGTCTCATCATAACACAGTATTCTTTCAGTTTCTTTACTCCTTGTTTAAATTCCATAGACTAAACTTCGTTTGAAGTGGTTATTTCTTTACTTTTGTAAATAATATTACGATTATTAGATACAATAATTTTAAATGTCAGTTTAAATTTAAACACAGTTTTATTAAAGTGAGTGTATTTTGTATTGTTTCAATTATTGTTATTATAATGTAAACAATATATTTTTTCTTGTTGTCCAAATAAAGTTCCCCTGAAGAAGGCAGCAACCCCTGCCGAAACGTCGGGAAAGCTAATGTAACTTAATTGTTTCATTGCAAAAACTACAGTGACCAAAAAAGCCGACGGAAAGATTATTTTTAATCACTTCCAATCACAATAATGTAAAGTTTTTGTCTTTAGATTGGTGAACTATTAAACAATATATTTAGAATGGGTTACCCTTTAAAGTAAGTCAAGAATATTTTAATTTAGTTTAAAAAGGTGCACATAATTTTTTTGTTAGAATTTAAGAACCAGAAATGTCAAACTGAAATTCTTGTTAACAGGGGTGCATGAGATTATATTGGAGGTTGAAAGGCGCAACCATCTGTTAAGCGCCCTTCTTATGAGACAATTATTTTTTGTTATTAAATCGATTTTTTCGTTTTAAGTTAGTAATAAAATATCTATTTGTTCCGTCACCAACTTATTAGTTCATGTTTCAATATTAATTTGTCTGTTCAGTAAGGTGTCTATCAGTTCATGTTTAAAGTTTAATCCATTATAAATAATATGTTCTTCGATAGCTAATTAATCTACCCCGACATTTTCCTGTTTTAGATCAAAATTAACTGTACCTGCCATACAATTTTTATGAAAATTTGGGAATATTTTATTTTCATCGAAAATTCTTCTGACAGTTTTCGATTAATAAAAATGATTCTTGTATAGACATAGACGATGACTTAGTAAAAAAAGCTCTAAGAGACAATCTTAAAAAGAAGTTATTTACTTACTTATGCTGGCGCTACAGTCCGGCGTGGACCAGGGCCTTAACCAACAATCCTTCTCCAGCCAGCTCTGTCCCTAGCTAGCTGCTTCCAGTTTCGCACGCCAAGTTAGTTGAGGCCCATTGGTGTCCATCCGCTCTACGTGACCCAGCATCCTGAGTCTTTGCCTTTTCACTTTTGTGACTAGGTTAATGTTGCTATATAGCCCGTACAGTTCGTTGTTGTATCTTCTCCCTCATTCCCCGTCTATGCATACGGGACCGAAGATCACTCAAAGAATTTTTCTCTCGAATATTCCTAAAGCGTACTCATCTGCCGCTAAGAAGGTCCATGCTTCTGCACCATACAAAAGGACCGATATGATGAGTGTTTTGTACAGGGACACTTTAGTCATTCGAGAGACGGCTTTACTTTTCAATTGCCTTCTTAGCCCGAAGAAACAGCGATTGGCAAGAGTGATCCTTCGTTTGATCTCAGCGCTGGTGTCGTTGTCTGAATATGTAGCGGAAACCAGGTAGACAAATTCCTTGACTACCTCAAAGTTATATCTGTCTATGGTGACGTTCTGTCCAAGACGTGGATGTTGAGCGTCCTTTCTAGATGACAGCATATATTTTGTTTTGCCCTCATTTACCCCTAAACCCATCTTTGCCGCTTCCTTCTCAATGCTTGCAAAAGCTCCAGTGACATCACGCTTTGTTCTTCCAATTATGTCAATATCGTCGGCGTATGCAATGAAGTGGATGGACTTTTGGAAGATTGTGCCTCTAGTGTTGACGTGAGAGTTTTGCACTATTCTTTCAAGTATGATGTTGAAGAAGTCGCATGACAGCTCGTCGCCTTGCCTAAATCCTTTTTTGACATCGAAGGTGTCGGTGAGGTATTTGCCAACCTTGATGGAGCAGCGTGCGTTCTCCATCGTCATCCTGTACAAACGGATGAGTTTGCCAGGGATACCAAAACTTTACATTGCTTTATATAGCTCGTCTCTATTAATACTGTCATACGCGGCCTTAAAAGTGATGAAGAGGTGGTGAGTGTCGATTTGAAGACCCTGGTTTTTTTCCAAGATCTGCCGTAGTGTGAGTATTTATTTTTTCTTGTGGATCGGGCAAGCAATGCTGAGATTCCATTCATCGAGCATGCGTTTCTCCGACCATATTTTACAGATGAGCTAGTGCATACTCCTTACCAAGTCAACTCCTGCTGCTTTGAATAAGCAGCAATACTATTCACAAAAATAAATCTTTTAAGCGGGTTTCTTAAAAATTAAGTTTGAATGCATACAATTTCCTTTAAAATAACATATAAATTTGGTATGCATATTGACAGTATTTTATAATATGTTTAATTTATACTTTTAAAAATATAATTTAAAAGAAGTTCAATCAAAAACCGGTTTTCAAGATATTAACCCCCTTATTTATAAAGAAAAAATAGTTTTTTCACCTCCCGTGTTTAGGAAAACTACACCATGCTATAAGAATTTTCTGGACTCAAACCAAAGGCATTTGGTTAGTGCTCCATTTGAGTCCGGAACATTTATATTCCATGATATAGTTTTCCTAAACACGGGAGCTGAAATAACTATTTTTTCTTTATAAATAAGGGGGATGTGTATAAACAAAAATTAAGTATTTAAATCAAGGAATACAAATTTTAATCCAAATTGATAAAGATGTCAATAAATTAATTAAAATTTTAAATCAAATTAAAATAAAATTAAATTAAAATTTTAAATCAAATTATCTTAGATAATATATTTTTTTTTTTCAATATTTGTATGCTCACTTAAAAAAAAAATAAAGAAAATTGATTAAAAAAAATGTAGGTATTCTTTAAGCTTTTCTTATAAGTTCTTGTTCGAATGGGTAAAACCAGATGTTTTATATCTTCTTTAGCTGTAATATAAAGAAAGTTGGCACAAAGGGTCTATACTAAAGTTCCAGTCCTTTTGAACAAAAAAATAATAATTTAAAATTTGTCTTGCCATTAATTTTTTTTGTCAAAAAAATGTGAGCTTAAATATACAGGGTGTCCAGTAAATAATGAATAACCTTGGAAAGCCTCACAGTTGACTTTATGACCGTCAGAAAAACAAATAAAAAAAAAATCTATCCCAACCACAAGAAAAGATATATGCATTTTTTTGTTCAGTGCATTATTGTTTTCGTTATTTTACGTTTTTGAATAGCATGACTAGAAATGAATGAATTCCACCGTTTATTTTTCGCAGCAATATTTAACATTGTTTGAACCAAATTATAAAAAGAAAAAATTATAATAACTGTTGGAATTCTTAGAGAAAAAAATTATTGAACTTTGATTTTCGATGCAAAATGTGAAAGAAATTAATTTTCGAAAAAGTTAAATCATCTCTGGTATGAAAAAATGCATGAATACCTCAGTGGCCAACTATTTTTAAAATATGTGTGTTGGATGCGGATTTCAAAATGGTATAATTTATTATTGTATCTAAAACCAATAGCAAGTTATTTGTAAGAATCTGCAATACTAGAGCCAATTTAGCAAAAAAAAAAGTTTTCAAAATTAGCACAGTAAACGAAGAAAATAATACCATGCGTTGAACATGGAAGATTTTTGATTGATTGTCTGTCTTTATAATGTTGTTCTTATGATAAATCCAAGCTTTTAACTTCTAGGGCCAAATGCAACATTACCAAAAATGTTAACAAAGTGCAAAAAAACGGATAAATTTTCAAGCTTGTTTTGAATTATACCTCTTCAATTGGCCTTTTAAAAAACCATCAAATATTTTGTTAGTGGTTATTACCAAATTAATTTTCTTATAAGAGGTGCATTAAATAAACCGAATACAGCAAGCCGATCAGCTTCTCAGAGCAGGTATAGAGTCTTGTGCAAGCCGCTGCATTACAAATATGACAGATATACAGGCAGATGGATATGAGGTCGGGGACCAATTTTATGGTCACCCCGTTCACCGGACCTAAATCAACTTGATTGTTTTATTGGTGCTGCATTAAGAAAATCGTGTACAAAAAGCCCATCAGGTCCTTAGAGGAGCTAAGAAATCTTGTGTAGGCAGCTGCATTACAAGATTCTGAGCAAAACTTAACAAGATTATTATAAGATTTTCATTTATTCGGAGGTGCAGAACCTGTATTAGAATGGGTGGAAAACAGTTTGAGCATTCGCTTTTAATTAAAAAAAAAAATATCCATTTTTGTTTTTGTTTTACAACTTAGTGATTGAAAATTTACTCAAAATTCAAAAGACTATTTGTTTTAAACAAAATAAAATAACAAATAAACTTAAAACAGCTGCGAAATATGGTTTTGTTAGGGCCCAAGAGACCAGGTATACTTTAAAATAAGCTTGAAAATTTAGCCGTTTTTTGTACTTTATTGGCATTTTTGGTAATGTTGCAATCGGCCCTAGAAGTTAAAAGCTTGGATTTATCACAAGGATAATATCATAAAAACAGGCAATCAATCAAAAATCTACCATGTTGAACGCATGACATTATTTTCACGTTTAATTTGCTAATTTTTGAAACATTTGTTTTTGCTAAATTCAATCTCGTGTTGCTTATTTTTACCAAAAACTTCTTATTGGTTCAAGATTCAATAATAAATTATACCATTTTGAGATCCGCACTTAACGAGCATATTTTAAAAATAGTTGTCCACTTAGGTGTTCATGCATTTTTCCATACCAGAGATGATTTTACTTTTTCGAAAATTAGTTTCTTTCACATTTTGCATCGAAAATCAAAGTTCAATAATTTTTTTCTCTAAGAATTCCAACAGTTATTTTAATTTTTGTCTTCTTATGTTTTGGCACAAACAATGTTAAATATTGCTACGATAAAAAAAACGATGGAATTCATTCACTTGTAGTTGTGGTATTCAAAAACGTAAAGTAACACAAAAAATAATGCACTGCACAAAAAAATGCACATATCTTTTCTTGTGGTTGGGATAGATTTTTTTATTATTAGTTTTCAGGACGGTGATTAAGTCTACTATTAGGCAATCCAAGGTAATCCATTATTTACTGGATAAAAATATTTTCTAAAATAATTTCATTTAAAAGTTTTACTAATAAACTACAGTTTTGGCTTTAAAAAAAGTCTTTAAATAATTTATTTTTATTTCTCATTTAAGGAACATTTTTCCATACATTTTTTTCTTGTCTCGAACCAACCTAAACGTTGCTTTTATCAAAAAAAAAAACTTAAGAAAGATTATGTAGAAGAATGCCAAATGTAATTTACTACAGTTCAGGGATTTAACCCTAGATTTATATTATCTCCGGGTAAGTCCCTCAGAATATAAATCTTTAAAACACTATTTTGTATAAAAGCTGGAGCTGCAGTTGAATTCAATCATATTCAAGAACATCTAGTTCTCGACAAAGTTAGCGTAAGCCTACAAAAAAATAAGCAAAATGCATTCAGCAATAATTGGCTCTA